>OX453027.1:2784879-4172319 GCA_949699075.1 Asteroscopus sphinx
ATAGAAACCCAGTAGACGCACGCAGAGCGACGCAAATCCAGGTTAGCCTTAAAAGGCTAACCAAGCCTATCAGTACGTCAGTGCTCAAGGTCAAGTCTTAGTGCGAACCGCTCCCGCAATTTAATAAAAAAATGACTTACTGTGCAGTGAAAGGGTGTCACAAGTCGTCACATAATAACAATAAACATTTATAGATCTCATTTCAGGGGTAAGTACAACCTGGCATGTTATAATCTTGAGTCAAAACACAAAAATAATTCATAAACTTGACAGACGCCATAACAATGAAAATGTTGCTAGGTATGGGAAAAATATTTTACCCCATGTTTGTTTTTTCGTAAATACAGTTTGACAAAAACGTCTAAAATCAGAACTAATTTTTCATGTACCTAATAATATAATTTTTGTATATTTTCTAAGAGTATTGAGTCAATCTGTGTTTTATCTTGCATGAGATGTGTCTGTAAACACTTCAAATGAATTTATATGATTATGGCTTTACAAAATTCTGCCAAAAACGCGATTTTAAACGTTGTAAATTTATAAATGTATGACTAGTGGTGCCCCTATTTTATGTACCCTTAAGCCAAGCTATACTTTAATTAGTAGTGTTTTAGGATAAATAAAATGGGTAATGGTTAATGGGTAATGGTAATGGTTTTTTATGCTAAATAATTTTGAATCACGTATTTAGCGTTTGCCAAATAATAATTATTTAAGGGTTGCCATTAGCCAAATCGTGTTTTATATTATTATTTTGAACGCTTCACATGCGTAAATATGCGAAGCGAAATCTAAAGGCATGAATTGTGGAAAGAAAAAATCGCTAACGAGCAGGATTCGAACCTGCCGCATCGGCATCGAGTCGACGATGAAGTACCTGGGTCCTCGTCCTCGACAGCCGGTGGGCTTTGGGCCGCACTTTAAGCGGTTGGTTCCCAAGGTGGGGCCAGCAGTCGCGGCCGGCGGCGACGAAATGGGGCAAACCACCCATTTCGTCGTAATGCAAAAACCCGTTCTAATGGTTTAAGCATTCAGTTGACGTTTTCTGAACTTAGCCTTAATAAATAAATAAATGAATAGGTAGGTATCTAATAAAAAATATCTGACAGCTAAATGATTATGTTACTATTCACTGGCTGCAAAATTCTGAACGCAACCTATTTTTCCCTACTTTTTCGGGAAAATGTAATTTATTTGCAACATTATTTGGGCGCTTGTGTGCCTGTTGGTGAGCTCGCTTACACACACATAGATCTTTTCCGTGCGTCACTATAAGCTGATCTGTTAAAGGGAACTATCAGTCTATGTGTTATATGTCTATGCATCAGAGTATGAGTTTGTGAGTGATTACGGCGTGCATCGAAACGATTTTAATTAATTAAAAACTGTACGGAAGATATTTTTTTTTTTTTAAATGTCTGTAAAGACGCTTGTCATCTTAGTCTTCCTGCGACCACAAACGCTGTAAATTAAGCTTTCGATACGTCAGGAAAACCAGTTTACATATTAAATTTGTTTTATTATAATACACACCCTGTATAAAAACCTCAAGACACCGTGGGCCAGTGATCCGAACACGTCCCATTCACACGAGTAATTGTTCGATTGTTACACTAACTAGAACGATATTATGTAATTATAAATATAGTAACCATGAGGTCAGCGGGAGTGTGAAGCGCTGGTCATATTGGAAACCCACCCCGAAATAAGAAAACGGATAATTGGAACCATAGATTTTATAAACAAGGGTGATAGGCCATTAATGCACAATTGTTCGTGCTTATTTTCTTCTACTTATCTTATAATCACAGAAGAAACAAAAACAATAAATACGGCACACACTCATATTTTCTCACGTCCATCAATAAGCACGAAGCAACATTTAATAAACTTACAGAAAAGTGGGCATGCAGTGCTTCAATCAAAATCAATCAACTCAGCCTATCGCAGTCCACTGCTGGACATAGGCCTCTCCCAAGTTGCGCCACAACGCTCGGTCCTCTGCCTTCCGCATCCAGTCCCCCCCAGCCACGCTCTTTAGGTCGTCGGTCCACCTGGCAGGGGGGCGCCCTACGCTGCGTTTGCCGATTCGCGGTCTCCACTCAAGGACTCGTCTGCTCCAGCGGCCATCGGTCCTTCGACAGACATGGCCAGCCCACTGCCACTTCAGCTTACTGATTCTACAAGCTATGTCGGTCACTCCGGTTCTTCTCCGGATAATCTCGTTTCGGATTTAAATTATTTAATTAATTAATTTTTTTTTTTTTTTTTTTTTTTTCGGAGTGCTTCAATATATATATATTTATTTTTGGGACATTTTACACATCACTATCTAAACTAGTCTAGTCTAGTCCTAAACTAAGCAGAGCTTGTACTATGGGTACTAGACAATGGATATAATACTTATATACTTTTTTTTTGTAAATACATACTTATAATACATAAGAAACAACCAGACCAACACAAACTCATGTTCATCACACAAATATTTGTGTCCTGTGGGAATCGAACCCACGACCTCGTGATCAGCAGTAAGAAACTTGAACCACTAGACCAAAGAAGTTGTCAATCTGTGGACATTCCGTCGGCGGCGGCGATGTGATTTTGATATTTTGCGCTCCGACATAAGCTAGCTTAGTCCTGCCCCCCCAGCCAAGTTGACTATCCACAATCAACGCTAATAGAAAACAAACAAAATGTATCGGAATGACATATCTCAACGTAGAAGTGACGTTATCAGAATGCTAAGGTTACGTCCGCACTGAACGGGTGAACCTGGCGAGTGAAACAAACGTTCTAGAATTATAGCGCCTGGCCGCACTGCTCGCTTGGCGCCTTCGCTAGTCGCCTAGCATGTAGCAAAGTAAACAAACGTATTTGTTTCTTGCAACGAGGCACTAGGCATTTTTAGGTAAAAAAGGATGAAGCATTAATTTGCAGCAGTTTTCAAAAGAAAACCTGTTTGGAATCCATGTAAGATATATATACGTAAAAATACACAAAACTCCTCATGAGTTGATCTTGACTCATTTACGCCATAATCCCAAGGTAAGACGGATAAGGCCGTAAAACGGTATATTTAAAAACCGGCCAAGAGCATGTCGGGCCATGCTCAGTATTATAGGGTTCCTTAAGTAGGTCTAATTACAAACGAATCAAATCGAATATTAATCATTGCTATTTTAGTTTTTGCAAACAGCGCCACCTAGCGCTAAATTTATCAAGCAAAATTTTAGAAGTGTGTTTCTTTTTGTGATTTTTTAAAATAGAAAGTAACTAAAGAAGCATTATTTGCTGAGATCATTTTTCTCTAAGGTCAATGACCTATGAACTAGGACGTCTTAAGTATTTTTCAGTTTTCTCACTATAACTCAAAAATTTATAATTACATTATACTCGAAATAATTTCAAAAGAGAGTTTTTATAAAGGTCTATCAATGTTGAAGACTATAAGTTTCTACGTTGCATAGTTTAGAAATGGCAGGGGGGGGACACATTGCAAGCCACTTTGGCGAACTGTATTTCGCAGATGGTATACCTGATAAAAAAGTTGTGTATGAAACATTACCTTCATTTTAGTAGACCTATTCAACGATACCCCACACGAGGGGGTGCAGCGAAAAAAATATTTACATCCCCATTTCACATGTATGGGCGCCACCCCTAAAATACGTAATCAAGATTTTTTTATTCTTTTAAAATTGAGATCTATTGATAAATTGATTCCATTTTTTGTAAAAATTTCATTTACTTATGTTTATAACTGTAGAAGTTATTAAGCGGTAAAGGATTAGGACAGACGGACTGACGGACAGACGGACAGACGGACAGACGGATAGACGGACAGACGGACAGACGGACAGACGGACGGACTTGACGAAACTATAAGGGTTCCTTGTAGGACTACGGAACCCTAAGAAAGACTTCCCTACATAAGTAGCTGATTACGATATATTATTAAAAGTGATATCTTGACGTGTCAACATGGAAATTACTGTAGGCTCCTAGTGACTCAACACGCAATCCACCTCCAGTGCGGCCATCGTGTTTTCTAGTAAGAAACCAGATGGAAGGCACTTATGCTCTGAGCGCTAATAATAATAGTAATTCATTTAATTCAGGCATCATAAGGCTCATACACAATACATAAAAGAATAATGTAAAATACTATACATTATAACTTCTTAGGTTTTCGCGATCACTACACATTATAATAAAACAAAGTTTAACCGGATTAAATCGCGTATATTATTTAAATTGGTTTTCCTGACGTTTCGAAAGCTTTGCAGCATTTCGTGGTCGCAGGTGTCTCTAAGATGACAATCGTCTTTACAGATATTTGTAAAAAATATGTTAATCTACCGTACAATATTATTAATTAAAATCGTTTCGATGCACGCAGTACGCACGCAGTTTAAATAATATACGCGATTTAATCCTGTTAAACTTTGTTTTATTACTATACATTAATAACAATAATGACATCGTGAGTGATTACTGCGTGCATCGAAACGATTTTAATTAATAAAAATTGTACGGTAGATTAAAATATTTTTTTAGAAATATCTGTAAAGACGCTTGTCATCTTAGTTTTCCTGCGACCACGAACGCTGCAAAGCTTTCAAAACGTCAGGAAACCAATCTAAATAATATATGCGATGTAATTCGGTTAAATATGTTTTAATATAATAATAAAGAAGTTATTACTAAAAACTATTTAACAAAATCAGCGTCGTGTGTCGCACGATGAGTATCCGGCCTCGGACTCGCCGGAACACCACACTCTCGGCCAAAATTCTTCCTTTGTGAAGGTAGACAGATGTTCAGTAAAAAGCTAGCCACCGTAGCCACCGCCGATCATAGAAAGAGAAACGTTTGCAACTTGGCTAGGGGGGCTGGTATCGAAGCGTCAAGTATTGTTCCTACATGGTATATCTCCCTTGTTTTATTTATCTATGGTTAGAAAATAAATAAAACATTATAATGAAACAGTTTTTACAGTTTCTAGTTGGTTCGATTTCTGCATCGCTGGGGTCAATTTTATTTGGAGTATAAAGGGTTGATTGTACACTTTGTGGTTTGCATCGTAGTAATCTTATCAGTGGGAAATTGGGAATGTTTATTTAAAAAGCAGAAAAACTAAGCTTTTTCTTTACAGCTGATTTCTTAGCTGAGTTCATACGACATCTTTTTCTCTCCATTTTAATGATTTGAATGATATCCTGATGTCAATTATCACTTCTTGCTCTGAGCCTTTTTTCCCGGTCGGCTTTGGTCGGCTTCCAGTCTAACCAGATTCAGCTGAACATCAGTATTTTACACGGAGCGACTGCCATCAGACCCCCGCAACCCCGGGGTAGGTAATACCGACATCTTAAGGCAAGACCAGTTGTCAGGATTTCAGGCTTCTGACTACCCGTAACGACTGCCATATATAGTCGTATGGCAACCGGGACCGACAGCTTCACGTGCTCTCCGAGACACGGAGGGGTCTTTATGTGTAAAAAAACGGTCACCCATCCACAGACTGACCGTGGCTAGCGCAGCTTAACCTCGCATATATTGCAATCCACACAGGTATATATTTCTTAGCTATGAGCCCCTCTATGTCAATTTTCCCTGATTATTTATTAATAGAATAAACTCCAGATCAGTTGTAGGCTTTCGTTTAACAAAGCCTTTGGATACCTATCTTATTAATTTCTTAGGTTTTCGCGATCACTACACATTATAATAAAACAACACACATTGTGAGTAATTACTGCGTGTATCGAAACGATTTTAATTAATAAAAATTGTACGGTAAATAAAATTATTTTTTTAGAAATAGCTGTAAAGACGCTTGTCATCTTAGTCTTCCTGCGACCACGAACGCTGCAACGCTTTCGAAACGTCAGGAAAACCAAATTAAACAATATACACGATGTAATCTGGTTAAACTTGTTTTATTATAATACATATCTTATCGTCTAGGATTTTATTTTTAGAGGGTACAATACTGCTGCGGCCGGCAATAGGGGCATTGACGGACGAACGTGAAAATGTGGGCCGAGGCGAATCCGAGGCACACATAAGTGAGTCTGCTTGGCCTGGTTGCGGCCAAGGCATGTATAGTAATTTTCTCAAATAATGCGAGGAAATTCAAACTAAGTAGTACCTATGTAAATTCTAGAATCAATGACGCACAACAATAATTTTTCACGTGTCAATATGTTAATTTGTTTATTTTTACTTTAAACAGCTCTATTTGCAAGCTAGTTCGAAATTTAAAAAAAAACTTTGATAAGTAACCTCCTTGGTTGCTATTTTTGGAGTAAAAAGTTCGTTCCATTTTTATATAACACGACAGGTTTCCATAGTAATTTATTTGGCCGCTAAACAGGGCAGATATGGATTTTCATACTAACATTGCCGGCCGCTCTTCGGATGTATTTGAACAGTACGGCATTTTCGATTTATCACGAAGAAGGTTGTCAAAATAATGTTCAAATTTCCAAGCATGTTTGAGAAAAAAATATTTTAACAACATAACACATAACATAACATCACGCCTGTATTTCCCCGAAGGGGTAGGCAGAGGTGTAACAGTACACCCACATTTCGCCAGTTATGTAATAGCAAAAAAACTTAAAAAATAAGTTTCCAATAATTTTCTTCGACTGAAATAATTTCTTAATAATAACGCAAAACACACACACAATAATGACACAAGAAGAGCACATTACACACTAAAACTAATTCCCAAATAATTCACACACGGTGCTACCTGCCGAAAAAAAGACCACTTGCCTTAATTAATAAATTTATGGCTGGCAACACAGAGAAACTGCCATTACAGGGTCCATTAATTAATGGGTACCATTTGGGGGATTTCCTTAGGGGTTCCGGGGGTAAATGGGGCATAAAAATTGGGCATTTTCTTGTTAATTTTACTGTTGATTTTTCTCAGATGATTTTGTGTTAAATTGAGTAGATATGTGACTCATTTAGGGAAAAGATTTCGTTGAGATTATTTTCTTGTTTATTACCTGTCTCGCCGGATTTAAATAGCCTTCTTTTCTGGTGTTTTAAAATGATTTTTCAGGTAACTTAAATTATTGCCTCATAATAATACAAGTTTAACCGGATTACATCACGTATTTTATTGAAATTGGTTCTCCTGACGTTTGGAAAGCTTTGCAGCGCTCGTAGTCGCAAGATTCTTCTTAAGATTCTTATTCTTAAGATGACAAACGTCTTTACAGATGTTTAAAAACAAATCTACCGTACAATTTTTATTAATTAAAATAATTTCGATGCATGGAGAAGGATTCCGCTCTTAATCCACCACGCTGGCCTAGTGCGGGTTGGCGGACTACAAACACCATTGAGAACTGTATGGAGAACTCTCAGGTGTGCAGGTTTCCTCACGATATTTTTCTTCACCACCACCAAGCATGTGATAATTAAATCCTGATCTGCATATAAATTCAACCAAAACACGTCCACTACTGGACGTAGACTTTCCACAACTACCTCTTTCGGCTGCAATGATGATTATCATGATGATGATATAAATTCAAAAAGTAAGAGATGCGGGCTGGGTTTGAACTTAGACATTGCTGCATAGAAGGCAAGCGTCTAACCACTAGGCTATTACTGGTACACCACAAAACCAGAGGCTATTCAAAAATTAACTCCAAATAAAATCACCTACTTTTACAACCAGAACACTATAAATAATCCGGCGTTCATAATGTGTTTCATTTGTAAGCAATATATTTAGCTTTAAACATAATGTATGCAGAATGATTTATTAGTACAATATGCTTGTAAAACTTGCTGTTACAATATTACTTTACCTCCTAGGCTGAACTTTGTTTGATGCAAGTATGACCGGAAAAATGTTCCACATGATCTTTTATACTGGTGCAAAAAAAATTCTATAAAAAAGAACATATTTATCGTGAAAAAAAAAACGAATAATTGGATAAACAAACTCGATCGGACAAACTGTCCAGCTAGGTAAGTCCAACTTCGAGAAAGAGGTCAATCGTCGAATCCGACTCGGTTGGGCAGCGTTCGGGAAGCTACGCAATATCTTCTCGTCCAAAATACCGCAGTGTCTCAAGACGAAAGTCTTTGACCAGTGTGTGTTGCCAGTAATTACTTACGGTACTGAAACGTGGTCGCTCACAATGGGCCTGATAAGAAGGCTCAAAGTCACTCAAAGGGCAATGGAGAGGGCTATGCTCGGAGTGTCCCTGCGTGATCGAATCAGAAATGAGGAGATTCGCAGGAGAATGAAAGTAACTGACATAGCCCGAAGAATTGCCAAACTTAAGTGGCAGTGGGCGGGGCACATTGCTCGCAGAACGGATGGCCGATGGGGCAGTAAAGTTCTGGAGTGGCGACCGCGTACTGGAAGGCGCAGCGTGGGTAGGCCCCTACAAGGTGGACCGACGACCTGGTGAAGGTCGCGGGAATCCGCTGGATGCGGAAGGCACAGGACCGGTCGTCGTGGCGATGCTTGGGGGAGGTCTATGCCCAGCAGTGGACGTCTTTCGGCTGAAAGGATGATGATGATGATGATGAATTGGATAAAGCCTTACACTACACTAGGATTATCTATGTTGTGAAGACATCTAGTCTCTTTCAGTCCAGAAGACATAGTTAACATATTATAGAGTGAAATTGATTTCAACCAAATCTAATCTAGTGCAAATCCCTTTGGCACGTCCCGGGAAAACAATATTATTTTCCCCACAGCAGCCCGCGACCACCACGTAGTGCTGTCCTCCCCAGGGTCGCTTAATAGACGCCTCGAGTCCCCCCACTCTTAGCGTCCACGATCCCGAAGTCCCCTGCCAGTTGTGGCGGCAGGAGGGATGCGGCCATGAGCCCTATCCGGGCCTTGCGCCAGGGCGGTTGCCTCCCCGGCGCCTCCTTCTCCGAGCGGGATCGGCCCTCTTCCGATCTCGCTCTGCGGCTTCCTTCTGAAGCATAACGGTCTCGCAGAAGGAAGCCATGGCCCTCCAAGCCGTCGGATCTGCCAGCATAGCCGATACTACTGCTCACAAGCCCGCATAAGGAACTTCGTTCCAAAAAAGTATACTTTTATATTCGATCTTTCTGTCCACGCCTTGAAGCGAAAGGGGTGTGAAAATATAACTATAAATCGTATTCCTTTCACAATGAGCATCTCATTTGCAGCCGACGTATTCAGCTTTAACCAGAATATACATAGAATGATTTATGTACAATATGCCGCTTACAATGTGCTCCTGCCTTTATTTTCGGGGTTAATTTTCGAGGGTGTAAGTAATTATTGAAACAGAGTTTATTCATTCGAGTGGTTACAAGTCGATTTCACTTTCTTCGTGAGTGTCGTGAAATAAGATTATGAGGAAATAAGGGTGGTCTTTTCTCCATACAAACGCTCTCGATTGCTTTCTTTCTGGTTTATAGTTCATAGTTCATAGTTATTTATTGATAATAGTAATTATTATAAGTCACATTAAGTAAATAAATTACATTTTCATTTATCATTATTACATTATTAAAATTTATTATAATAATATTCTTATTTTAACATATTATATTCTCAATTAATCATTATTCTATTATACAATTAGTAATTGTAATTAGTAGTTTATAACCCTAGAGCAATGATTTTGATGTTTCTATGTCCCTATGTTTCGTTTTTGTTGATAAATTATTTATGGAAGCCCTCAATACTTCAAAAAAATGCTTATGTAGACCTCTGTCTACAGAGGCCTAGTATATAAAGACAACTATTAATGAAAAAGGAAAAACATAGCCACACGGTAAATATTCTTTTTATTCAATTAAAAAAATATTATTCAGATTGGTCCAGTTTCTGAACAGAAAATAGTCGATAGCCAAACCTGAAATTATGGCTTTATTACTAAGGCTCCATCCAATCACCTTTTAAAACCAAATCATCGTCAGTAATAAATTAATTAGCGGCCTATATTATAGCTACGTTTTATCACTTAAACTGGTGAACAATTAAATTGGGCCAAGTATTAACAATATTCCAGCTAATAATAATAATTATGTATATTTTAATTCAATTGCAATAATTAAATATTAATTTATGTTAATGAATTTTAATTGAGCTGATTTTGTCAATTTTTGAATGAATTTTGATTTTAAAGAGATTTTGTATTTATACATTATTAATAATGAGTATAAATTATTAAATTGTTTTGATTATTTAATTGAATTAAATTATTTACTTAATCTTTTAATTACTATAATTTGTGTTCGTTAAATTAAATTAAAATTGTATGTGTAAGTTATATGGTTATATGGGTGTATGCCTGCAATAAATGATTTTTATTTTATTTATTTATTATTTATTTATTAAAATATTTATCAATAATAAACTATTATTCTTGTTTCATGGCGTATAAGAAATTCACAGTTATATTTGCAGAACTCATTCAATGCATAGCATACAACATGTTTTAATATGACCCATAGGGTTTACCCATATTTTAGGGTTGACCCTGAAATCGTGAAAAAGAAAATTGTTGTTTCATAAATAATTGCAATACCTTTTCGACCGAAATGTATACAGGTTGACTGATTGGTTGAATAAAATTAAAAAAAAAAACAAATGTTTTTTATTTCAAATAAACCTAATTACAGGCACTTTTGAAACGTCAGGCTCTAGTTGCACGGTTCTAAATTGTGGGTCCTATGGAGAAGAACCGGCAAGAAACTCCATGGATAAACTCTTTTTAAAATAGGTTATTGTTTGTTACATCAAATTTATTCAAATAATTTGAGTGTAATGTAGGTTAATGTCAGAAGTAAACAAGAGTTTAAAAGTGAGAATATTGTCTTTAGAAATAAACGTAAAAAGAGTTGCCATAGTATGTAGGAGCTGACCTGTCCCGACAGACGGAACCCGTTCACGAGCATGACGAAAACTTATGAATGAACACAGACCAGTAAGCTTCAAGACTCCGCATAAACAAAGTTTTGTATTCGAACGCAGTCGTAAAACGTTGGTGGTGTCAGGGGGGCGGACGGCGCGTTATGATTGGCCGGTTTAAAAGTTCGGTGGTATGATTCCTTATGATTGGTGCCGCTCGCTGACTGAGTGATGTTCCGATTGGCAGAGGGACGTATGATATGCAGTGGTAGAGCATATGCGTTGTGACCGGGGGTGTCCAGCTAACCGGCGTCTAGAGGCTTACTGGTCTATGTGAATGAACGAGAGATTTATTGAAGGTGGATGTTTAGTACTAGATTCTCGTTCCAAATGTGTATAAAAATGGCACCATAAATTTTGATATATTTTTTACAATCGATTTTATCAATAACTATGGACACTATTCCGCAAAACAAATCAAAGTTTCATGCGGTGAGGCAGTGTCCTTTTGTTGTTGTTGTCTGACGACGTCTGTGTTCTAGTGGTTCGAGTGTCGGACTGCTGATCACGAGGTCGGCGGTTCGATTCCCACAGGACACAAATATTTATGTGATGAACATAAGTGTTTGTGTTGGTCTGGGTCATCATTTTTTTCATCATTTCAGCCTTAAGACGTCCACTGCTGGACATAGGCCTCCCCCAAGCAAATGTTGGGGGATATGCCATAATCGCCACGCTTGGCAGGCGGGTTGGCGATTGCAGTTGGTTTGTTAAATACTCAGAGAACGCTGCTGCCCATCCTCTGGTGAATCCCTTAGTCACCTTTTACGACACCCATGAGAAGAGATTAGGGTGGTGCAATTCTTTGCGTCCGGCACCACACGGACGCAAAAAAAAATTGGTCTGGGTGTTTCCTATGTATTATAAAATAATAAACAAATAAATAAATATTTAGTACATTTTACACAGCACCATCTAGTCCCAAACTAAGCAGAGCTTGTAATATGGGTACTAGACAAGACAATGGATATAATACATGTATACTTTTTTTTGTAAATACATACTTATAATACTTACATAATTATAAGTATGTGTTTACGAAAAAATAAGTATGTAAGTATTATATCCATTGTCTAGTACCCATAGCACAAGCTTTGCTTAGTTTGTAGATGGTGCTGTGTAAAAATGACCGAAAATATTCATATTTATTTATTTGTCGTTACTTACTGTCTCCGCCTTTTCATCTCAAAACCAAACCTTCTGTACCCATTTATTTCATTGTATCTATCCCAAAGATAATTAGCCAGTTATTCCCGGATTATATACCGGTCATAACAGGATAGATCCGGTTCGTGGTAACGAAGGAAGGTACGGAATTAAATGTTAATTACTTACCTACAGAAATTGTATCATTGTAGATTGTGGAAGGGATTAGCGGTGTTATTATAAGTACTTAAAAGGGCATTATCCCTAGAATTTATAATTATATTAAAGAAAGCAATAACAGCCTAACTTTTAAACGCTTGCCTTACATGCTGGAGGGTCTGAGTTCGAACCCGGCCTACCTAAGACTTTTTTTATATATATTTGGGACATTTTTACACAGCACCATCAAGTCTCAAAACTAAGCAGAGCTTGTACTATGGGTACTATACAATAGATATCATACTAATATACTTTTTTTAACCGACTTCAAAAAAAGGAGGAGGTTATGTATTCCGCGGGTTTTTGTTTAAATACATACCGATACTACATAAGAAACCCAGATCAACACAAACACTTATAATAAAACAAAGTTTAACCGGATTAAATCGCGTATATTATTTAAATTGGTTTCTCTGACTGATATTAATTAATAATATTGTACGGTAGATTAAAATATTTTTTTAGAAATATTTGTAAAGACGCTTGTCATCTTAGTCTACCTGCGACCACGAAATGCTGCAAAGCTTTCGAAACGTCAGGGAAACCAATTTAAATAATATACGCGATTTAATCCGGTTAAACTTTGTTTTATTATAATGTGTAGTGATCGCGAAAACCTAAGAAGTTATTACAAACACTTATGTTTATCACCTAAATATTTGTGTCAAACACTTATGTTCATCACATAAATATTTGTCTCCAGTAGAAATCGAACCCACAACCTCGTGATCAGCAGTCCGACACTCGAACCACTAGACCACAGACGTCAAATTGTGTTAAGACTTTAACGGTCAATGAAAATATCGTGAGGAAACTTGCACACCTGAGAGTGCTCCATACAGTTCTCGATGTTGTGTGTAGTCCGCCAACCCGCACTAGGCCAGCGTGGTGGGCTTAGGCCGGTCGGCTCTGTATTATTTTCATGTCACATAGTCATGAATGTTCAATACCTAGTCCAGTGCATGTTATTCAAAAAGGGATGAAGATTTACATTTATTAATTAAATTTACAAAAAGCCTCGCCACGCCGCCGTTTTTGCCGCGAATCGGCAATTACAGCGATGGGCGCCCCCGTGCCAGGTGGACCGACGACCTGAACAAGGGCAGGCAGGCTGGGGGGACTGATGCGGAAGGCACCGACCGAGTATTGTGGCTTAACTTGGGCTCTCTCTCTCTCTCTCTCTCTGCTGGAGATAGGCCTCTGCCTATCTCCAGCAGTGGTCTGTGATAGGCTGAGTGATGATGATCATTAAATTTACAACCGGAAAAAGATTAGGCGCATAACCGACGGCTTTACGTGGTCTCCAATGATCGAAGGGCGCGATGTGCAACGAAACGGTCACCTATCCACGGACTGACCGCAGCTAGTGCTGCTTGACCCCGCATATAAATAAATAAATAAATGTTTTTGGTACATTTTTACACATCACCATCTAGTCCCAAACTAAGCAGAACTTGTGGTATGGGTACTAGACAATGGATATAATACTTATATACTTTTTTTTTGTAAATACATACTTATAATACATACGAAACAACCAGACCAACACAAAAATATTTGTGTCCTGTGGGAATCGAACCCATGATCCTCGTGATTGAACCTCGTGATCAGCAGTCCGACACTCGAACCACTAGACCACAGAGGTCGTCAAAACAACACACACCACAGAGGTCGTCAAAACAACACACACCACAGAGGTCGTCAAAACAACACATACCACAGAGGTCGTCGTTGTGCATATCGAACAATCCTCATACTACTCTCTACACGAATGTATTTGATTCGATTGAAGACAGAATCTGTATCCGGATCAAAACAAATATGACCATCTATTAATGCTTTTACATAACCCTTCGTCTTCCCGGGCGGAGGGAGCCCACAAAAAATTCCTCTCTAAGAAAAGCCTCAAAGTAGCTTTTAGTAATTTAAATAGCCCTAATTTTACAGTTTTAACTTCCAATCACATAAAAAGGCATTAAATATAAAATCAACATATCCCTCGCAATTTCCAAACCAGTGTTTGACCGAAATAGCTATTATAATAATCCGAATCACGCAAATAATAATAAATAATTAATTTATTATTACAATTGTCCTAAACCTAACAGTTTGTCCCATTAAAATGCCATAATTCAACTAATAACCATTTAGGGGTATTCCGCTTATCGAAAACGCCCGGGGGAACTCCGGTTAACCGGTACGAACTGCATTAAACCGGTATAATGTGGATTACAACCGGATTTTGGTGTTCGGATTGCTAGTTTGCATAATTGGTACAGGTGTTGGTTGACAACTCTAAAGTTTTGAGTGACAGCCCTGTTAATAGGGGTGCGACCTTGATTTGTGTTTGTAATGTTGCTGGAAGAAGTTTTGTTGAATAGTGTTCAATTCTGATTACAGGTTACGACTCTCAAGTACAGTTTGATCTTCAATCTACTTCACTACTTAAGGATAGAATCGTTACTTGCGCATCGGTCTTATTCCAATACGGTAATTATAAACTTCAATTTAACAACGTAGCACACGAATATAACCTGAAATAGGAAAGAAACCTTTACTCAAGCGTGCGTGGTGTCGACCACACTTGAGTGATTACAGATCAAATCTCTGCTCAAATACCGAAACAGATGACAGTATAAAGTTAAACTCAGCTGAGCTGTGATCAATGAATCTATGCTTGTAGAATGTTCCAAAATTAAATCCCAACTCAAAACTAGTTTTAAACAGTGCTCAACTCTTGAGGAACCTTCTGTAATATGGGCCGTAATTGGGTAGTTTAGTAGTGTTCATTTTTGAGAGATGGCCGATGGGGACGACAAGTTCTGGAGTGGTGACCGCGTACTGGAAGGCTGCGCCTTTTTTACCTGCACGTGATGCATCCTACGTCTAAAGAACCAGAATGTTTATTTTTTTTAATAATAAATTTTTATTAGCGATTGAATATGTTACAAAATAAATGGGCCAGAAGACAGTGCCTTCCCTGTGTACATAGACTTAGCTACATATTTGGTAAGTACATACATACGTGGGACACTCAGAAAGTTTTGCGAAACTAAAAAAAATTGTTCTATACGTACATATATTTTTATCAAATCTTTTCAAAGTACTTTCCACCAGCCTCTATACAAAGATTCATGCGCCTAAACCAGTTTTCAAAACACTTTTTCCAGTCCGCCGCAGACACCTCGTTTACAGCCTGCTCGAACGCAGCCAGCGCATCTTCCGGCGACGAAAATTGTATCCCTTTGAGCAGATTTTTATTTTTGGGAATAAAAAGAAGTCACACGGTGCTAGATCAGGGCTGTAAGGAGGGTGACCCAGGAGTTTGACTGGCGTGCTGTCCAGGAAGTCCCTCGTTTTGAGTGCGGTGTGCGCAGGTGCATTGTCGTGGTGGAGCAGTAGCCCGCGGAGCCCTGTGTTTGGTCGCTTGTTGCTTATAACAGAGAAAACTTCTGGCAAACATTTGGTAGTATACCATTCGGCATTAATGCTTCTTTGACCCCGTAAGGGAATTGATACCAAGTGGCCAGTCAAATTAAAAAAGCTAGCGATCAAAATCTTACCCCCGCTTCTAGATCGCTTCACTTTGGTAGGCGTTGGCTCATTTTGAAACACCCAAACAGTCGACTGGCGCTTGGTTTCTGGGTCGTATTGATAAATCCAGGACTCATCACCTGTAACGATGTCGTAAACATGCCGAGACGAGCCTGCTTCAAATTTGTTAAGCATATCACGGCACCATTCCACCCGGGCCTGCTTCTGAGCATCGGTGAGGTTGTGCGGCACCCAGCGTGATACTATCCTCCTCACGCGAAGATGGCTGTGTAGAATCTCGTGAACGCTTCCCGATCCAATCTTCAATATGTGTTGAATCTCCTGATATGTAATTCGCCTATTGTCTTGGATTAAATTTTTCACTGCTAGCACGTTTTCTTCGGTAACAGCCGTCAAAGGGCGACCGCTTCTTTCGTCATCCCCCAAAGTTGGTCGACCGCGCTTGAATTCGTTATACCAACGATACACGGTTGCCTTGGAAGGGCCTTCATCCATGAATGCCATTTGAAGTCTATCGTACGATTCATCCGGTTTCAGGCGACACTTGAAATCGTATAAAATCATAGCTCTAAAATGTTCCCGGCGCAGATCCATATTTCAGTGAGACACAATACTTTGAATTAACTCGCAAAAAATGTGGAGGGAAATTTTGAAATTGGAACTTACTTATTTTTACTTATAAATAATCATATTTTCGAAAAACATTATAACTGGCCAGTCTCCCATATATAAAAACTTTTTTTCGCAATACTTTCTGAGGGGCCTGGTACAAGCTTGCTTAAAGTAAATAATAGGTATAAAAATGCCAACAATATGGCCAGGCTGTTGGTGTCGTTTAGTGCTTGTGAATTTGTATAGTACATACATACATACATATTATCACGCCTGTTTCCCATTGGGTAGGCAGAGACTATGAATTTCCACCTGCTACGATCCTGACACCTCTTTCGCTTCATCTACGTCCATTAACGTCGTCATGCATGCTCGGCGGTTTAGAGTTGGTACTCTTAACCTGGCATAGCTTGAGAACGTCCGCGGTTTGATCGCGATACGTTCACCGAGGTCGTCCCCTTCCAACTATTCCATCCACACTCGCTTCGTATACTTGTTTCGTCAATCTCCTCTCGTCCATCCTCTCTATATGTCCAAACCATCTTAACATGCCTTTCTCAATCTTTGCCACTACATCTTCTTTCACTCCACAACGCTCCCTTATCACGTTATTCCTTACTTTATCTCTCAAAGTTACACCACACTTACTTCTCAAAGCTCTCATTTCTACAGCATTTATTCTGCTTTCATGTTTCTTCTGCCATACCCAACTTTCAATACCCAATTTGTATAGTAATTACATTTATGTAGGGGGTGTGTGTGTGTTTGGGAAGGTGTGAATGTTGTATGTGTGGGTATGTATGTGTAGATGTCTTGTAGACAATTAAATGATGAGATTACTATCTTGCCAACTTAAATACTTTAGGCCGGAACGGGAAGCGAGTCACCGGTACGAGATAACTCGCTCTGCGGTCAGCCACCCTTGCAAGGCATAGTGGCTGCGGGGATTGCAACATTTTCATTTTGGTTTCCTAGCCCTGTAATAGTTAGGTTAGGTTAGTTAGTTAGTTAGTTAGTTATTGAATTATAAATAATTCAATTAAATTTTAATAACTGATTATGTTTTAACTTGTTTCTGAATATAATTGAATTGAATTATTTATTATTTGATCTTAGATTCTGCTTTCTCTGATATTTAAATGAAGAAAATGTACCTAACGTACAATTTTTAATTAATCAAAATCATTTCGATGCACGCAGTAGTCACTTTCAGTGTCATTATATTTTACAATGTAGCGTGCTATTCGGGACTTGATTATTTTTAGGACTGGGTTCCAAACAGGTGGTAGCTGCCAAACATCTTCTCTATTAAAATTAGTTTTTTTAATTTATTTCAATAGGTACATATCGGTTTTCCTTCGCCAGTACTTGTGGTTTGTCAAATGAAGAAAATGGTTGGGTTTGTCTCGGGCATGTTCACACAGTGACGAACTACCTATTGAATATGGTTTCCCTCAAGGCAGCATCCTGGGCCCGACGTTGTTTTTGGTATACATAAATGATTTATGCGAAATTAATCTGATCAACGGGAAAGTAATAACGTTTGCTGATGATACTTCACTTTTATTTTGTGCTGATTCCTGGGAGGAAGTCTATAACCACGCACAAGTTGGCTTTAATCAAGTATCTAAATGGCTTAATAAAAACATCCTTACGCTCAATGTTGATAAAACAAAATTCATGACTTATACACTTAGGAATCAAGACGAACCAAACCTTCCCATTATCGCACACACTTGTAACTTGGACACTAACGGTTCGTGTAATTGTCCTCTTTTATCAAAAACTAACACTATTAAATATTTAGCTATCTTGATTGATAATCGATTAAACTTCCAACAGCATATTGATGGTTTGGTTCCCAGAATTCGTAAACTTATTTTTATATTTAAATCTCTTCGACATATTGCCGACACTGCGATAATTAGATCAGTGTATTTTGCTTTGTGCCAATCGTTGTTGACATTGCATAACTTCCTGGGGTGGGGCCGCTGTAACACACTTATTGAAATTAGAGAGAGCTCAAAGAGCTATTCTAAAAGTTAGTTATTTCCTTCCCATACGTCATCCCACATATGATCTATACCAGCGCTGTAAGGTACTGACTGTTCATCAACTCTTTATTTTAATGACAGTTGTTAAGAAACACTCAGAACTGCCGTTCGAACCTGAACCAGCCTTAAGCAAAAGAAGAACCACCGACGTGTGCACGAAAACGAGATTTAGACATAGTCTATCCCAGAACTTCTATGCTTTTTTGGGTCCCTATTTGTATAATAACGTTAACAAAAAACTATTAGTCTACTCGGTTTCTAGGGCTAATTGTAGGAAAAAGGTTAGTGCGTGGCTTCAGGGACTTGATTACAGTGACACCGAATGTTTATTAAAACCCCTTATTTAGCTAAATAAATCTTACATAGTATTGACATCCAACATCACACGCGCACTCTCACACACCTTACTTCACACAGATACACACACCCCACCTATACATTACACCCAACCACTTATTATCTAACGCAACCAACGTTTTTTATTATTTTGATGAAATTTTGTGTAATTTAAATATTATTACGTTCGCGAATCTATATAAATGTTTATAACACAGTTAGGGTCATTATTTTAATGTCTCAAAGTGGGAAAGCCTGGTGATCTGTGATACAGGTTTTACCTAAATCAGACACCAGTGTCTATTCTATGTGGATTTTTGACTCTGTACTGTATTGTGATGATGAGAAAAATAAAATAAATAAACTGCAGACTTTGTGGAGCGTCTTTTTTTGACATCAGCTATTATGTTGTGAAGATACCACCCTAATCTTAAAACAAAAACATACTAATATGTAACCAACACATTTTCTAAGAGAAATCTCTTTAATATATACCTCATTCCGTCCCTTCATTAAGCTTCAAATATAACTCAACGTTTATATCGAGCCTCTCTTCCGGAGTGCCACAAAAGGCATATTAAACTAGAATTTTGTTGCTAACAAACGAGGAATTTTGACGTATTAAAATTTTTCGGTGTCGACAAGTTATTTATGCGGTGAAACTCTATTGGTTACTTTGGTAAACTATTTGGTGGACGTTTTGTCAAGTAAATCTATTTTAACAAATCGCTAGGATACGTTTTGCATTTTTACTTCATATGCATAATAAATAAAGCTTGTGCTATGGGTACTAGTCAATGGATATAATACTTATATACTTTTTTTTTGTTGTAAATACATACTTATAATACATAAGAAACACCCAGACCAACACAAACAGTTGTGTTCATCACACAAATATTTGTGTCCTGTGGGAATCGAACCCACGACCTCGTGATCAGCAGTCCGACACTCGAACCACTAGACCACAGAGGTCGTCTAATAATTTCATTTTAATAATTTTAGTGTGTTTGTGTTTTACTAAAAGCTGAGGAAACCAGGTTTATACAATACAATACAAATACTCTTTATTGTTCAAAAAATATAATGTTTTTCTACTCGGAGAACGCTGCTGCCCATTCTTTGGTGAATCCCTTTGTAATCCATGAACTCTTACGGCCAAAATTAATATCCAATCTATCCACGATTTGCCCTACTTGAGATAGAAATTTGATATAAGCTCCATACAAAATATGTCAAAATTCTATCTCCAGTAGGGTAAATCGTGGATAGATTGGATATTAATTTTGGCCGTTAATGAATATTAATCAAAATTAAATTTAACATAATTACATCTCAACAGCTGGCAGGAGGCGGCCCAGAACCGCGCTAGATGGAAAGAATTGAAGGAGGCCTTTGCCCAGCAGTGGGACAGTACAGCCTAACAATATATCGACGACGACCTCTGTGGTCTAGTGGTTCGAGTGTCGGACTGCTGATAACGAGGTCGTGGGTTCGATTCCCACAGGACACAAATATTTGTGTGATGAACATAAGTGTTTGTGTTGGTCTGGGTGTGTTGCTTATGTATTATAAGTATGTATTTACAAAAAAAAAAAAAAAGTATATAAGTATTATATCCATTGTCTAGTACTCATACCACAAGCTCTGCTTAGTTTGGGACTAGATGGTGCTGTGTAAAAAATGTCCCAAAGACATTTATTTATTTATTTATTTATATATATATATACATCCAAACACAACTCGTAATCTGTAAGACACACACAATATCGTCAAAAAAATAAAAAAAATATTGAAAAATATATGTTTCAAGTTCGTATCTTCGTAAAAAAATTCTGCCAATTCTGATGATGGGAACTGGTTCAAAAGTTACTTGTTAAGGGAATGTTATATCTCATTGTACCGTGAAACGTCCAGTTTCTCGTCGCAAAGTTAGCCGTATCCAGTACTGCAAGCCAGATAAAAATACAGTGAATATTTAAGATCATCATCAGCCTATATTAGGGCACTGCTGGACATAGGTATCTCCAATGGCACGTCACTGACATCGATCCTCGGCCACTCGTATCCAGTTGCTACCGGCCACCTTGCCAATATCATCGCTCCACCGAGCCTGAGGGCGTCCTACCCAACGTTTACAGATTCGCGGTCTCCACTCAAGAACACGTCTACCCCAACAGGCATCGGTTCTTCGGCTAATGTGGCCGGCCCACTGCCACTTCAGCTTGCTAATCCTAATAGTAGGCTATGTCGACAACTTTGATTCTCTGTCTGATCGCCTCATTTGGGATTCAATCCTCAATTCAATTCATATATGTATTTACCTTGAATTCTTTCACTAATAACATTATATCATCACAATTTTTTTACTGAAAATTTGGGTCATAAGACCCTGTTCATACTCGATGAACACTTTTTCGTAAATGCTCAGTGACCGGCACCTACCAAAACTCAACATGGACATTTCTCCCTTTACCCTACCTGGTAGTCTGCCTACCCCACGCACCACATCTGTCCGGTCGCGATGCACCTGCGGCTGACGACCTGTTACTGTCGCTTTTTATAGCCGAACCGGTCCTATGCTTGGGCGATAGTATGCGAGATGGAGTCACGAAAAATTAAAGGGCAACATATTTTCCTATTATTACTATTATTATTTGGAAAGAGTATATCCATGGAGTTTCTTGCCAGCTCTTCTCCATAGGACCAACTTTTTGGAACCGTGCAACTAGATTCATTCATAATTAACGTTTTGAAAGTGCAAGTAAATGCTTATTCGAAATTAAAACTTTTGGCTTTGACTTTGACTTTGACTTCCTTTATCATCATACCACCTCCTTAATCTATTGCGGAATATTCAATGATAAATAAAATAAACAACCGACTGCCTTAATTAAGCCCGCTACACACGACGTAAGGATATATCGTAGCGATTAAAAATTACGATTATTTTATTAACATAACTGGCGAAATGTGGGTGTACTATTACACTTCTGCCTACCCCTTCGGGGAACTACAGGCGTGATGTTATGTTATGTTATGTTGTTAAAAATTACGTTGTTAAATCGGACAACGACTCTTTATTCTCGACACGCAACGGACATCTGTGTTGATCCGTCAGTTTTGGTATATTTACGGCCAAAATTAATATCCAATCTATCCACGATTTACCCTACTAGACATAAGAATTTGACATGAGCTCCATACATAATATGTCAAATTTCTATCTCTAGTAGGGCAAATCGTGGATAGATTGGATATTAATTTTGGCCGTTAATCTATAATAATATTAAAAAGAGGAAAGATTTGTTTGTTTGCTTGTAATCAATACACTCTGGAACTATTAAACCGATTTTAATCATTCTTTCACCGTTAGAAAGTTACTTCATCCAAAAGTAACATAGGCTATATTTTATTTCAGTACGCGGGTGAAACGGCGGGGTTAGCTAGTCGCATAGAAAGTGCAACTACCACCGATCAACTGTGCAAAAGAGTTAATGAGCAACAATTTGTCCTACACACGATCACATTCTGCGCATATCGATTTGCACAGATAAATCGCTACGATATATAATAGTATATTATTATATATATTTAGTATTTGTATTTTTTTTTAGTATGGCAATAGTCTCGCCCCCTATTATATTACATGGGACTATAACATAACTGGCGAAATGTGGGTGTACTATTACACCTCTGCCTACCCCTTTGGGGAAATACAGGCGTGATGTTATGTTATGTTATTTAGTATTTCTTGTATGTTATATGTTTATACCTATGTATGTTTATCTTTCTTTTTTAGGGTTCCGAAGTCCTACAAGGAACCCTTATAGTTACGTCATGTCCGTCCGTCTGTCCGTCTGTCCGTCTGTCCGTCTGTCCTAATCCTTTACAGCTTAATAACTTCTACAGTTATAAACATAAGTAAATAAAATTTTGTTAAAAAATAGTTTACATATAGATCTCAATTTTAAAAGAATAAAAAAATAGTTTTTCCGTATTTTAGGGGTGGCGTCCATACATGTGAAATGGGGAAAAAAAAATTTTTTTCGCTGCGCCCCCTCGTGTGGGATATCATTGAATAGGTCTACTAAAATGAAGGTAATGTTTGATACACCACTTTTTTATCAGGTGTACCATCTGCGAAATATAGCCCGCCAAAGTGGCTTGCAATGTGTCCCCCCCCTGCCATTTCTAAACTATGCAATGTAGAAACTTATAATCTTCCACATTGATTGACCTTTATAAAAACTCTCTTTTAAAATTATTTCGAGTATAATGTGATTATAATTTTTTGAGTTATATAGAGAAAACTGAAAAATACTTAAAACGTCCTAGTTCAAAGGTCATTGACCTTAGAGAAAAATTATCATAGCAAATAATGCTCCTTTAGCTACTTTCTATTTGAAAAAATCACAAAAAGTAACTTTATCGCTAGATGGCGCTACTAACAACACGCTCTGAGTCGCGAATACTGCCGATTATTGCAAAAACTAAAATAGCCATGATTAATATTCGATTTGATTCGTTTGTAATTACACCTACTCAAGGAACCCTATAATACTGAGCATGGCCCGACATGCTCTTGTTATGAGATATAGATCTGCTCTTGACCGCAACCTAGACAGTTTTGTCAAGATGTGGTCGACGATAGAGCGAGCAAACCTATTAGGTACCGATTCGCTCTAGCTTTAAAGGCGTTAGAGTTGTAAGTGCCCGGAAATACAGATGCCGGCAGTGAATTCCACAACTTAGCTGTGCGTATTATGAAAGAGTTCTCAAAGCGCTTGGTCCTGATAGTAGGGATTTCTACCAAATGTGGATGATATCCTGCAGTGCGTCGTGTAGCCCGATGAAAGAAAGGAAATCTATCGTTTTAGTTCTAATTTATTTTTCATCCTGTTTTGTGTCGTGAATCAATATTGCATTTGATTTTTTTCATATGGGAAAGAATGCCGAAGGCATTAAGTTCACCTATGTACACATGTTGCATGAAGTCTAAAACAATAAATAAATATATCATTACGCGTATAGCATAACTTAAACAAAAACACGACTTGCTTCTTCACCAATGATTTGCAAGTTTCTTAATACCTAAACTAATTCTACAATTTACTTCAAAACCCGAAGAAATACCTACTTGTTACTAAAATATTCCACGCCCTACTGTTTTGGAGGACCCAAGATTACCAAGTCATTACGGTTTTTGTTTAGGCAAGCTATCTATGTCGTGACTGGCAGTTTGGCTTGTCAAACAAGATGGAACAAAAGAAAAAATATGTTTCAAATGTTTTGTGAGGGATTCTTTAGTTATTTAGGCAGATTAGGTAACTTTTTAAGTTTAGTAAGATGGGATTATTTTAAAAGTATCGATGAAAGTTTTGCTACAACAGCCTGGATTTTTCTCAACGTTGTTGAGATTAGCTCTCAGATAGAAAAAGACATGGATCAATTGGCAGCAATGATATTATTTTATAAGTTTAAATATCATTGGTTTATTTGTAATACTAACACGCCATAGGCCTCGATGACTGGCAATTTTTTTATTTCATTTTATAGCTGAGGAAACCCTGATGACTGAGGAATGTCCATATTCTCAAGTTAGACTAGACCATGATAACTGAGGAATGTTGGTATCCTAAAGTCAGACCAGTTGACGGATATTCTGACTTCTGACAACCCAATACGATGGTCAAAGAAATTTCCATGACAATCGAGAAATTACTATTTTGAATTCTGTACCATATAGGCAATGATTTTACAATAGGCAATGATTTTAATACAGGGTATTAAAAGAGCCTCCACGAGTGACGATATTTAATTGATCGTCCGGCACACCTTGGGCAGTCAGTCCCGCTACCAACCTGCTACTGGCTGATCTTTTCCCCACGGCATGAGCTATTATCATTATGTAGCTGATGTCGACACGATAGAAGAAGAAGAAGAAGGGTATTATAGGCATACATATAGCGATTTTGGTATTTTCATCAACAAGTCAAGCATTTGCATTCAGAAAGTATCATTTGGTGAAGATCTGATGAAGATCTTCGGAGATAAAGAATATAACTCTTTAATGGATGACAGTAAATCATCCGAATTGCAGCAATCGCTTGTCTTTCTATTTTTAATGCCACTCAAAATAGAAAAATAAAATATACCCGTGTAGTGAAAACCTGTAATTGGCTTAATGTAACCTATGCCAGCTGTTTATTAATTTTTATATAGCTGTTGGTTTCCCTAATTAAAAATAAATAAATACTTTAAAAAAGTAAAAACCGACTTCTAAAAGAAAAAAAATATTTGTGTGAAACAGTTGAGGAAGTAGGTGCCATTAATTCGGTTTGATTTAAGAAAAAATCGCACTGACTTCCTGCCTTTGATTCGGTTTGATTTAAGAATAATTCGCACCGAATTCCTAAACTGTTTCACACAAATTATTATTTATTATTATTAAATATTATTTTGTTTTTTGAAGTCGGTTTTACACATTTAGTTGAAGTTATCCTATCTGTCGAGTTGTTCTGTTCCTGTAAAAAATCTTCATTATTATTAAAGGTGTCTTCGGACATTATATTATTGGCTCCCTCTAACATAAAACCATTTCTAAGTGCACCGTAGACCGGACGCGACATCGAACTATTTTTTTATTCCACATCACATTATCTGTGTATCTATTTTACTTACATTTTAACTAATAGTGAGAAACCTTGTATTATTGGCTAAAATGGCTACAGAATAAGTGACAGAATGATATTTTAGTGTTTCACCAACTCACAATCACATGAGACTTTACATCTTCATGTCTTAGTTTGGCGAACCGACTTGCGGTACCATTTAGGCAACAGCCTAGGTGGTATTGAAGTTGTCATGGGCAAAGGTAACCCCGCTTAACATCAGGTGGACCTTTATCTCGTTTTGTCATCCTATACTATAAAAAAAAAATTTCACCAACTCGCCAGTCACAGTCCACTGCTGGACATAGGCCTCTCCCAAGTTGTGCCACAACTCTCGGTTCTCCGCCTTCCGAATTAGGTCCCTTCCAGTTACTTTCTTCAGGCCTTCGCTCCACTGCTTCGTTAGTCTAGTGGTTGCAAGCGCGACTGCTAAGCGTGGGGTCCTGGCTTTGATTCCCGGGTCGGGCAAAGTGTTATTGGGTTTTTTCATTAGGAAATTCTCAGTAGCAGCCCGGAGTCTAGATTTGTGCCCGGTCAATGGCAATAGGCTCGCCCCGTATTACATTGGACTATAACATAACTGGCAAAATGTGGGTGTACTTAATACACCTCTGCCTACCCCTTCGGGGAAATACAGGCGTGATGTTATGTTATGTTGTTAACTCTACATACTCCTTGTTAAACTCCTATGCAAACACCGTGGGAATAAACTAAAGATTTCTTGTGAGAAATTAAAATTTACACCAAATTGAATTAATTTTAAGGATTGGACCGGATATGAGGCATAGTTCGGGGTACATGGTGTGTGATCCGTATTATTTTATTGGTTGCGCTTGTAATACACATTGCTGGGCGCAAGAATCAGCATCAGTATTAAATTAGGCATTACTTTTTTGGAACAATGCTTGTGGTAGGTGCGATACGGGCGGCAATACGACTCGTTGAGTTACAATTGAAATTTAACTTAATTTGCTTCTACATACGACTGGAATATGAACAGAGAAACCATACCATACCATACCATACCAAACCATATTTCGTGCAAATTAATAAATGAATGAAATTAAATGAAATCACACGGTGTGTAAACCGCCGCGCCGCGCGCCGCAAAGAGCGGTCAACGGGGTGGCGGCATGAAGAAGTTTACTGGTTGCAGGCCAAATCAACCCTTATCGGCCGGCTCTTATGGACGCTTGTGGATGTAGCTGCTCAACCGTTCTTCGCAGCGTTCTGAGCCTCCTGTGATTGTCACCATCATCATCATCATAATTTCAGCCGAATGACCTTCACTGCTGGACATAGGCCTCCCCCAAGCATCTGCACAATGGCTATCGCTATCAGTCCTGCACTTTCCTCATGCAGCAGATTCCCGCGACCTTCACCAGATCGTCGGTCTACTTTGTGGGGGGCCTACCCACGCTGCGCCTTCCAGTACGCGGTCGCCACTCCATAACTGTACTGCCCCATCGGCCATCAGTTCTGTGAGCAATGTCCACACCATGTCCCACTGCCATTTAAGTTTGGCAATTCTTCGGGCTATATCGGTTACTTTCGTTCTCCTGTGAATCTCCTCATTTCTCTTTTCATTACCTGTGATTGTATTTTACTATTAAAACTTCAGTTGTATGTAGAAGAAAATAATGTTGAATTTCAATTGTTACTAAAGCCGTGACTCCTTTGATGTGCTCTGAATCTTACGATCACTGAACTGCTGCCAAATTGCGTAACTCAGTCGGGATCGCAATCAATAGGATTTCAATGTTCATTGCTCCGTGTGTTTTGACAATCCGTCTTATCGGCAACTATGTACCACGCAATGAATATTGTTGTCACTTCAAAATCGAAGCTTATGTCAATGTCAATGCATTACACAAGTACAGTTGTTTTATCTCACGAAAGCGGGTGAGCCATACTTGTAGGCTAGGCTAAACTCGGCCAAAACTGAGCGCTCCCGAGCTTACGCACGCAAAGACAATGTGCATGTGTTGTTGTTGTGTTGTGTTGCGTAACGTTGTCACTTGTCAATGTCACTAGTGTCAAAAACCATAGCCAACGCGTGACAGCTGCGTGAGCGGCTCACGTTTGACATGTTGTGTGGTTTTGTGTTATGGTCTATGGAATATCCAATCTTGCGTATTTATTAAATATTACACATTTTATCTCGTATTGTATTTAATCTTACTTATTTATTTTTTATCGTTATTTACCAACATCACGCCTCACTGATCTACGTTATTGCATTGTGAATTTGTGTCGACGCCGGCTCAGGCACAGCAATGTGCTGAGCGGTGGCCATTTTGCGCGGATGTGACGCATATCTTACCACACTTCTTGGCTCTGTACCTGTATTATTTAAGTGCTTTTGAATTTTTTGGTAATTTTGTGCGTCACTTTTGAAGCAAATAAAAAAAATTTTTTTTTTTTTGCTTTCTTTTTCTTTTCTTTTGTGTGTCACACACACAAGTATGGCTCACCCGCTTCCGTGAGATAAAACATCTATACCCCACTACTCTTCGCCGTGACTCCGCAGCTCTGTCGCGTTGATTTGGTGTGCGCTTACCCTTAACAACTGTAGAAATTCTTGTCAAAAGTGTTGATCCAATGATCCAATCAACTTATTTCAAAACTATAACATAAAGGTTTAAACTTTATTCGCTTTTACTATGAGGTTATGCCAGATCGAAATAGTTTTGTTCATAAAAGTACCGATTTGGTACTTTAAAGTGTTATTGCAGTATGTTATTAGACCCTTTCTGTATTTGGCTGGCACTATTAGTGATGGGGCGTTGCATTTTTGAGCACTGATATCGATTGTAGTTTTAAAGTCGAGATTTAATTAGAAATAGTAGACAGTTAAGATAGTTGATAGTTTATAGTAGTAGTAGAGCTCCTTTGTGAAAGAGCTCGTCCGGGGAAGTACTACCACCGTGCCTACTTCTCCGCCAAATAGTGATTCTTGCATTGGTCTGAAGGGCACGGGTGCCGGTGAAATTACAATCACATGAGACTTTCCATCTTCATGTCTCAGTTTGGCGAACCGACATGCGGTACCATTTAGGCAACAGCCTAGGTGGTATTGAAGTTGTCATGGGCAAAGGTAACCGCTTAACATCAGGTGGGCCTTTAGCTCGTTTCGCCATAAGAAATATCCGTTACCGATAGCCGTTGGAGTAAACGAGTCCTCGAGTGGACAGTTAATTTAAAAAGTATTGAAGCACCCCTGGATTTTGGTCTGGTCATTTAAAACCCGGCAGAATGCGAGTCAGACACACGCAGTAAGAGTTCCAAACCACCCATCGACCAATACCCCTTTAATTAGAAAACAACAAATTATTAAGACTTATATCGGCAACAAATCTGCAAACTGTAGGTACTAAGTACAAACATCGGAGAGTTGAGCAGGAAAACAAGAGGGGCGTTGCATTCCAATGAGATGCAAACTAATAGCAATCGGGTAGTATATTGTTATATGGCTTACTTTATAGAAACGCCGTCGAAACTGGATTATCGATATTCCTATTTTTATCGACAAACTATGGTCCCATCACTATTTTAATAACTCATTTCAAATGGAACCAATATTAGAACAAAAGAAGGCGTTAAAATTTGATTTAGATGCTACCAAATATGGTAGTATTTACAGGATTGGTTCTATGGCCTTATACTTTAAATGTTATGCTTGTCACATAGATTCTAAGGCCATATAAAGTATATGACTCTAATTGACAGACTATTGCGGGTGTAAGACTTTCTATTTCTGGTTTCTTCAATTTACGATTTCTTTTTGGTTTGTTTTGAGAAACTGCTCAGCTGATCGACCCAGCCACAGATGAACCATAGGTCATTTTTATGTTGTGAGATGATGCATGCTCCACACATTTTTTTCAAGGAGAAATGGCACTCGTTGGCAACGTTGCGCTAGTCAATGCCAAACTACAAAGTCTGGAGCATCAGCGCGGTTTTTATCGAATGCATTTCGGCGAGTGTGCGTTGGAATTGCACAATCTAATTCCCCTTTGACATGCATATATTTGTTGGATTAAAAATGTATGTCAGGTCTTCTTATGATCAATATTAATTAAAACCTTTAACATTGAAACAACAATAAATAAACTTTTCACAATTTGTAAACAGTAATCTCTGCCTACCCCAATGGGAAACAGGCGTAATAATATGTATGTATGTATGTATGTAATCTTCATCAATATAAATATGGCTAAACTTACTTTTAACAATACAATAAAAATACATATATCATTTAGGTATCATTTGTGTCACTATCTCATTAGTGTAAAATAATTCGTGCTACCCAATTTTATGCCAGGCCTTACAAACTTATTCCGTACACTGCGACAAATATAACATGTCGCCACCACCAATTGCTTGCACACAAAAGTAAGAACCACGATTGTAATTAATAATAATCAAAAGTAAAATAATGTATAAAGCAGGCCCCTAATTACTTCATTCATTAAGGACGCTGAGCCCACGTAGAGGTTCTTTATTTAAGGGCCCTTTATACTTTATTTGGGAAAATATCTTTTGTTTCTGTTGTCCCTTTGAAAGCAGGCGGGTGACCGGGATAAGTGAAAAATCATGCTGATTTGTAAAAGAATATTATTTTATCATTTAGATTATTTATTGATACAGTATGTAACAAAAACCCTGTTGTTCCTTGAGCTACGTTATCAGAATCGATATTCATACATCATCATCATCATCATTTCAGCCGAAAGACGTCCACTGCTGGACATAGGCCTCCCCCAAAAATCGTCACATTAACCGGTCCTGCGCCTTCCGCATCCAGCAGATTCCCGCGACCTTCACCCACGCTACGCCTTCCAGTACGCGGTCGCCACTCAAGAACTTTACTGCCCCATCGGCTATCTGTTCTGCGAGCAATGTGCCCCGCCCACTGCCACTTAAGTTTGGCAATTCTTCGGGCTATGTCGGTTACTTTCGTTCTCCTGCGAATCTCCTCATTTCTGATTCGATCACGCAGGGACACTCCGAGCATAGCCCTCTCCATTGACCTTTGAGTGACTTTGAGCCTTCTTATCAGGCCCATTGTGAGCGACCACGTTTCATACGTAAGGACACAACTCATTTGGAAAACTTTTTCCTTAACAGAATAGAATTAAAACGTTACCATTTGAGAATGTTACCATTTGAGAACTGGCCGGTCCGTTACGGAAACGGTGCAATAATACCGAGACAGGATTCCAACTGGTTTATTGTGGCGTCATAAATAAGGCTAGGTCTTCCTTTGTAAGGGCGTGGTTACAACTAAGTTTTAATGTAGCTAAGGGTTTGATCTAGTTAAGTTGTCATTTTTAGTGAAGTAAAACTTCTTTACGCACGCTTGACTTGGGGAGTAAGCTGCTGAATGCGTTACGAAATGCGAGGCGAACGGAGGGGTAGTGCGGGACGTGGGAAGCGAGGCTCGGTACGGCCGGCCACCACACGACACCACAACGACACAGCGCCGGCAGATGTACGCGCGCCGCGCCGCCATTCCTTTGTTCTCATTGAAATAGTATTGAGGGAGATATAAGTTAGTGAAGTCTTACTTTTTTTATAGCAGTCGCTTCGACCTTGGACTGCACGTCAGCGGTACCAGTTTGACAGCATCTTTATTTCAAAAGCACTAAGGGCGTCTTTCGTAATGAAAGTGTTACCACCATAGAGTTACCAAGTTACCACAGACATGCGGTCGACCGTACTATGAGTACGGTACACCTTAGATTATAGAAGAGTTTGGCATACAACGTGTTATTGAAATAACTGAAACCCTCTTAGGGGTCATTGTACTCATCAGTATGAATTTTTATTATTATCGGACTAAACCTGAGACTGCTACATTTTGACGATTTAGTGAACACAAATGTATGAGGCAACTGATTTTTTTTCACGATTTTAAGGTTTGTCCCATAGTGAAAGTTATTTAAAGGTAAATGAGGAGATTCGCAGGAGAACGAAAGTAACCGACATAGCCCAAAGAATTGCCAAACTTAAGTGGCAGTGGGCGGGGCACATTGCTCGCAGAACGGATGGCCGATGGGGCAGTAAAGTTCTGGAGTGGCGACCGCGTACTGGAAGGCGCAGCGTGGGTAGGCCCCCCACAAGGGGGACCGACGACCTGGTGAAGGTCGTGGGGATGCGCTCGATGTAGAAGGCGCAGGACCGGTCGTTGTGGCGATGCTTGGGGGAGGCTTATGTCCAGCAGTGGACGTCTTTCGGCTGAAATGATGATGATGATGATGATGAAAGGTTATTTATACTGATAAGTACAATTACCCCTTAAGAGGTTTTCAGCTATTTCAATAACATGTTGTATACGATCGACCGCACATCAGTGGTAACAGTTCGACCTTGACAGCGTCTTTATTTCGTAAGCAGTAATTCAAGTGTTACCAATGACGGTTGATCATATTACTAAGAATCAGCGACTATACACCTCATAGCCACATAATAGGCGACAGATGTCTTCAACACATCTATGAAATTTCACTAATGTAGGTCGCCACTATTCGCCACTTGAAATCTTCAAACCAGTTTCAACCACTTACACGAGCCGTCAAAACTACCGCGTTAGTGATTAGCCAATAGCCGCCTTGGTAGGGCTGATCGGATTGCAGTACCCCGCCTCAGCTAGTGGCAGAATTTTATTGTAGGAATTATATTCAACATTAGGCGTCTATTGGGCTGTATAGTCGCTGCTAAGAATGCACATCCACAACCGTGACGATACTACACGGCTGTAATTTTTAATGAATGCTAATCATTTTTACGCTCACTTACCCACACGACGTAGTAAATTAATCAATTAGTAAATCACCTACACTAAACGTAGGTGATTTACCGCTCTGTTACCAGTCTCCTTTGCATTAATTATCTCTTTGCTTCATGCACACAACAGAAAAGTAATAGTAGTTTATGAAACTGTTGCATAATAGGGGTTATTAAAACACGAGTGTGAGTTTAAAAACCGAGCCGTAGGCGAGGTTTTTAATAGTATCACACGAGTGTTTTAATACCTAATTATGTCAGTTTCATACACTATTTTATCTACACTCATACAATTTTAAATAAAATACCAAAGTCAAAATCTTAGTAACATTGTCGTTGTTTTTCTTGATTTCTCTGGTAAAAGATTGTTCGTCATTTACGTTGCTGCATCCAGAAATTCAGGCGGGGTCATATTCTCCTCAGTTCAGTATCACTGCTGTAGTCAGATATTTTTGCCCAGAATAAAACTTTCGACATACAAAACCATAATAATAACGTAAACAATAACAATAAATTTACAAGTAACGATGTCCAAATCCAGTAGGCAAGGCGCGCGGCCGCGCACGCGCGCTGGTGCGCGCCTACACAGATAATAAAATATAGTCTGGCGACAACATTATAATCGGAACTAATTTTCTATCCTTGTCAGGATTCCGTCAATCTCTGTTTTATCATACAAAAAATATGCCTGTAAACACTTAAATATAATTAAAAGCAATATGACAGTCAAAAGTTCTGCCAAAAACGCGATTTTAAACGATAAAAAATTTCAATGTATGACAAGTGGCGCCACCCTGAATTTTGTGTACTCATTGGTGCCATACGTGTACGACTGCTAAATAAAAGGTTTGAAAACTCCTTGGTTAGGTCGAAGTGGCATTAAAAACTCCTTAGTTAGGCTGAAGTGTGCGGTTATGGAAAAAAAATTAAATTACCGCATTGTTTTGTTCAGCAAACTGTATCGTAATGAAACTTTTTAAATTCATAACAGGTGCATGTGCGTAAAGTATGTCATTATGACATTACTTTCGAGTTCATAATTCAAAAAAAAGAGAAAAGAAAGAGAGAGTTTAAAATTATTTATCTACACTCGTATCGTAAAATTTGAATTATGAACTCGAAAGTAATGTCATAATGACATACTTTACGCACATGCACCTGTAATAAATTTAAAAAGTTTCATTACGATACAGTTTGCTGAACAAAACAATGCGGTAATTTTTTTTTTTTCCATAACCGCTCTTTTCAGCCCAACTAAGGAGTTTTTAATGCCACTTCGACCCAACCAAGGAGTTTTCAAACCTTTTTTTAGCAGTCGTACAGTTTGGCACCAATGAGTACACAAAATTTAGGGTGGCGCCACTTGTCATACATTGAAAATTTATATCGTTTTTAAATCGCGTTTTTGGCAGAACTTTGGATTGTCATATTGCTTTTAATTCTATTTAAGTGTTTACGGGCATATTTTTTGTATGATAAAACAGAGATTGACGGAATCCTGACAAGGATAGAAAATTAGTTCCGATTATAATGTTTTCGCCAGACTATATTTTATTATCTGTGTAGGCGGGCACCAGCGCGCGTGCGCGGCCGCGCGCCTGGCCTACTGGATTTGGTCATCGTTACTTGTAAATTTATTGTTATTGTTTACATTATTATTATGGTTTTGTATGTCTAAAGTTTTATTCTGGGCAAAAATATCTGACTACAGCAGTGATACTGAACTGAGGAGAATATGACCCCGCCTGAATTTCTGGATGCAGCAACGTAATTGACGAACAATCTTTTACCAGAAAAATCAAGAAAAACTACGACAATGTTACCAAGATTTTGACTTTGGTATTTTATTTAAAATTGTATGAGTTTAGATAAAATAGTGTATGAAACTGTCATAACTAGGTATAAAACACTCGTGTGATAATATTAAAAACCGAGCCGTAGGCGAGGTTTATAAACTCACACTCGTGTTTTAATAACCCCTGTTATGCAATAGTTTCATAAACTACTATTCTACTGTGTCGACATGAGCTACGTCTTTGGGTGACGTCAGCGATATCGCCAATAATAAGTTAGTATAGGACTAGATGGTGCTGTGTAAAAATGTCCCAAAAATATTTATTATAATAACACGGTGTATACCTTCACTCTTGGAGACTTTTTCATGAGTCAGAAATCGATTCGCGTTGAAAACTTCATGTTTTAGGGTTTTTTCAAATGATCGTCCAGCGCACCCTGGCAGTCAGCTCCGCTGCCAACAGGCTGACTGGCTATTTTTTCTACGAAAAGAGCTATTAAGGCGCATGTAACAGTCAAGTGGAGTCAGTGAAGTGGAGAATTGCACCACCCTATATCTTCTCATGGGTGTCGTAAAAGGCGACTAAGGGATTCACCAGAGGATGGGCAGCAGCGTTCTCTGAGTATTTAACCAACCAACTGCGATCGCCAACCCGCCTGCCAAGCGTGGCATATCCCCCCAATATATGCTTGGGGGAGGCCTGTGTCCAGCAGTGGACGTCTTACGGCTGAAATGATGAATGATGAACAGTCAAGTGGCGCCCCCATCTGTAAAAACATTATTACTAGCTGAATACATCATTTATCGAAATTTTGTATTTAACAATTGAAGTACAGGTACTGTAGTTTAAACGGAAACTATTAACTCTGTAAATCTACAGCTACAGCGAACTATAATTTACAGAGTGAACAGTTTCTGATTAAACTACAGTACCTACATGTGTGTGGTTCGATTCCCACAGAACACAAATATTTGCGTGATGAACATAGGTGTTTGTGTTGGTCTGGTGTGTTTCTTATGTATTATAAGCATGTATTTACAAAAAAAAAGTATATAAGTATCATATCCATTGTCTAGTACCCATAGTACAAGCTCTGCTTAGTTTGGGACTAGATGGTGCTGTGTAATGATGTCCCAAAGATATTTATTATTATTATTTATTTATTATGTACTTCAATAAAATTGTTAAAAACTAATTTTCGATATATGATGTATTCAGCGAGTATTATTTTTTTACTGATGGGGGCGCCACTTGACTGTTACAAGCGCCTTAATAGCTCTTTTCGTAGAAAAAATAGCCAGTCAGCCTGTTGGCAGCGGAGCTGACTGCCAGGGTGCGCTGGACGATCATTTGAAAAAACCCTAAAACATGAAGTTTTCAACGCGAATCGATTTCTGACTCACGAAAAAGTCTCTCGTAAGTTTTTTTTAAAGAAGCTAGCGACTGAGCACGTCTTATAGACAAAGGTAACGCATTCCATAAACGAGCAGCGTAGACTGTGAAAGATTCAAGATAACAATATTTCAGCTCCAGTATGTTAGAATCCTTACAAAAATAGTCCGCGACCAAATCGTATACTTTATATTACAGCGCTTCCTATGTAAGATCGTTCCAATGATTAATCTTTACTCGCTTCGATTTTATAATAAAAAATATCGAGGTTTTGTTCGTTCGTACATCAGAAATTCAAAATAGGGCAGGACCCTTCCCACGAGTGTTAGAAATGATGAATAAAGGATTTTTTATGTCTACCAAGCGTTGTGATCATCATCATGATCATTTCAGCTGAAAGACGTCCACTGCTGGACATAGGCCTTCCGCAAAACGAGAAGGATAATTATGCCTTAATCGCCACGGTTGGCAGGCGAGTTGTAGATCACAGTTTTTTTACTGTTGCCTAAATGGTACCGCAAGTCAGTTCGCCAAACTGAGGTATGAAGATGGAAAGTCTCATGTGATTATAATTTCACCGGCACCCGTACCCTTCAGACCGAAACACAGCAATGCAAGCATCACTGTTTGGCTGAGAAGTAGGTACGGTGGTAGTACTTCCCCGGACGAGCTCTTTCACAAAGGAGCTCTATACTACTGCAGCATCTACCTGCTTTTCTACTGACCTACCTATTTTCTACCCAGTCTTATTACAAGTAAGACATAATGTTACATTTACTTGGTATAACAAAACCTTTGCTACCGTCGTGTTCTATAAACAGGTTGTCTGGCAAAAAGGATGTGGTGGCTTATTCATAGTCTTGCCTCACTATCGATGCGTAATTATACTTTCAATTATGTTGCATTTTAGTTTTGCGCTGTGTTAAGTTACGTCAAATGGAATGTAGGTTTAAAATAAATAAAAAGAAAAGAAAAGAAAGACAGCAAAAAAAAAAAATCTGACAGACAAGAAAAAAAAAAGTGTTTTATATCTTTTAGCATTTAGGACGTAAGTCAAAAGAGATTTTTGGTGAAATCTATGATATGATTATCCGAAGGTGAAAATTCCTAGTTTCTACGTCCATAATTATTGTTTCTTCTAAAGTGGCGACATGTCTCTCTTTTTAACTTTTATACCACCACCACCACCACCACCACCACCACCACCTTACTGATTCTCACCCATACACACATACCCTACTCACCCATACACATACACCCCAACCTCCAACACCCACCATACCTCCCACACACACCATACCTCAATCACAAATACAAACATCGTTAAAATCACACTATCACACACCCATAAACATCTAAGTACACAAACACATACATACTACTCTATATAAAATTGTTATTATTGTAATTTTTGTTTTTCTTTTTAAATTAATAATTGCTAGTCTGATGAAAGAGACTAGACTCCACGACACAGGGAATCCTAGTGTGGAGGCTAGTGTACTAAGTATTGTAACTCTGCTTTTGATCAATAAAGATTTTATAAAGATTATTATAAAGATTTTTATAATGATTTTATAAAGATTTTTATTAAGATTTATAAAGATACAATGAAATTTTGACTTATGTATCAGGATAACCAGCAGGATTGTTCTTTATGGTACTGATAACAACCTTTGTTCAAGAGTGCCAACTGAAAATCAGCGCTGGGTATTCCATACCTAGCACATTATACATTAGAATTTGTGATTTATGTTAATTTTGTTATTTAATTGATATTTCTGTGCTGTCATTGTCCTTTGCTAGATAAATGTATTTTCCTTATTTATTTCTGTTCACCAATTCATGTCAACTTGATCATTTAGGTTATAGCCGTCTTTGGTAGACCCATATTCAGGAGTAGACGTTTAAACAGGCTGCTGTAATGATGGTAAGATGACATTGTAATCAAATTTAACCTAACCAAACTATCCTACTATAACTAGCAATCTTAGTAATCCATTGACTCAGCAACCCAAAATGTGTGCCTGCAAAACGAGAGAACGCTACTTGCAATATCTTTGGCAATATCTCGCCAATCACTAGCTCGAATCTCCAAAAGATCACCTACATTTATCATCATCAACTCAGCCTATCGCAGTCCACTGCTGGACACAGGCCTCTCCTAAGTTGCACCACAACACTCGGGCCTCTGCCTTCTGCATCCAGTTCCCCCCAGCTACGTTCTTCAGGTCGTCAGTCCACCTGGCAGGGGGGCGCCCTACGCTGCGTTTGCCGATTCGCGGTCTCCACTCAAGGACTTGTCTGCTCCAAGGGCCATCGGTCCTTCGACAGACATGGCCAGCCCACTGCCACTTCAGCTTACTGATCCTACAAGCTATGTCGGTCACTCCGGTTCTTCTAAGGATAATCTCGTTACGGATTTAATCCTTCCAAGAAACTCCAAGCATAGCTCGCTCCATAGCTCGCTGAGCGACTTTGTATTTGTGGACTAGCCCAACTGTCAGTGACCACGTCTCGGCACCGTAAGTCATGACAGGCAGGACGCACTGGTTGAAGACCTTTGTCTCCAAAATTTGTGGTATAGGCAAGGAGCTACTACTACATTGCTCCAGCAATATCTGCACATAAATACAGATAAGCTCTCTTCGCATCTCAATTTTCTCTCATTCTCTCCACGTGACCAAGTCAACAGAGTTTGAGAGCTGTTATCCCTCTTATTATGTTTGGTTCGGCCACACTTCAATCTCAGCTTCCATCGGGTTGCAGTACACTAAACGTTTATTTATCATTTATTGCGTGAAATATGGTACAGAGGATATTATAAATTAAATGTATGTTCCACATATTTGGCCGTTTCACAGCATGCAATATTTCTCTAACTATTGTCTAGTACAAGTACCACGACCAATGCAACTTGACCGAAACGTCGAGGTTATTCAAAATGTTTGTTATATTTAGATTTTATTGTGCGGACAAGTCCCGTAAATATAGTTCAATTAGTTCAATATTATCTATTAAAACCAGACTATAAATAAGCTCCCTCTATCTAAACTTAACTAACTTTATAATCATTTTGTTGAAACAAATAACATGTTTTAAGATCAAAGATGGTACAAATTACAGACAACGTCGGATCGTTTGTATTGTGTAGTATATTAGTGTAACGACAGATCATGCCGAACTTACAGGCTCCGGCGGCTGAACTTATGGTTCAATGAGTTTGAAATGACACACTTTAGACGCGGAATGGGCTTCGATTCTGTTAAGCGTGCGGCCTGGTTCTTTTGGTTAATTTGGTCAGGCCGGCGTGGAGGCCTAAGCCCTTCTTAATTTGGGCCTCCCATGCTTAGCAGTGGGACAGTAATAAGCTGATGTTTCCTGATTTTGCGTGGTCTTATTAAAACTTCTTAGAATGCTTTATTGGCTTTTAGAGACGCAATCAATGCTATACCGAAATAATATGTTCTCTCTTTCTTTTTGCCAGAACTTCGCCCAACCGATGGGGACAAACACAAATCTATTTTTACCTGCATTGCTGCATGTAATTAAAAAGGCATCGCAGGTGTAATCATACCAAAGTTCGGCTGCATTATATCGACATGGTGTGTCCCTAGTCCCTACACTTATGTACTTAAAGCTGGAGGCGATATTACGAGTTATTTCTTGCATTAGGACTTATTATCATACTGATTTTATACTCAAAGACTGACAGGCGTACGAATGGTACAATAGTTTCAATGTTTCGTCAATTCAGAAAGAAAGAAAATAGGTTTCCATCCACCCATCTCGGAAAGAGTATTTTTGCTCTTCAATATCTGAGTGCAAAAGCCGTTTTTATCTGCTAGAGGATAAAGTAAATTGAATTTAGAACATCGTGTGCACAAAGTTTGTGAATTCAAAACCTATTTACTTCTCCCTCCATGGTGCCGAATTTATCATACAACCTTTTTTAATTTGTTAAAAACTCAGACTCGGAACCTTCTTGGTGTACTTTTTTTAAATTTGTGTTGTGTGCGCCATTTGGGATCGTAGGAGCCATTACACTGAAAGAACCTCAGTCAGATCCTTGGACTGGCCCTTCTACATCAAAAATGAGCCGTTACGAAACACCTAACCATCGCCTTCTCTCGCCAACATTTACGCCAAGGGAATCCGATGAATCGGTAGAACTATTAAGTATGACAGATAGTTTACCGAAAAACAGTACACCAACATTACAGTACCTAACAAAAATATTACAGTCCGCCAACCCGCATTAGGCCAGCGTGATGGACTAAGGCCCTAGCCTTCTCCATAGAATTAAAATAAACCAGAAACCGTGATCGCGCCTAATACTGAAGCGTCAAAAACTACTCTTAAATAGAGTAGTTTCACGCGCAGCCAATCAGTCACTCTGTTAACTTCGTATCGCGTAACGTGTTTTTCGGTGTCAAATTAAATTAGATTATGCCGTCTTGTATCGTTCCTACCTGTAATAATGCAGCTGGACTAAAAAAGAAACAGGATGGGATCACATTTCATGTGCAAGTAGCACATTCAGCTATCAGGTTATTTAATTATTGAATAAATTGTTCAATTTATATTTTCATAGAGAATGATGTGTCCATTTTGTTGATGTTGCCAATTTATGAGTTTTGATTTTCCCTACTTTTGATTACTATTAAGGGCTTTTCTTAGTTTTTAGCAGTCTCCTTAGACTGTGCTAAAAGAGAAAGAGACGAGGTTTCCCGGGGTACTGATTACGAATATAACATCTATTTTGATATTGAAGATGGCGGACGCGACTTTTTAAATAAAATCAACATGGATATTGTTTTCGAGGTTTCTCGGGGTTCTGATTACGAATATAACATCTATTTTGAGATTCAAGATGGCGGACGTGACTTTTTAAATAAAATAAATATATTTATTTATTTATTTATTTATGTACACACAACACATTTTATTATAGATAACATACAGAACAAACACTTGAGCACAAAGGTACTGCTTATCTCTAAAAGAAATTTCTTCCAGCAGACCTGCGACAGGAAAGAAGGATAAAAGAAAGACGTAGACACAGTGTGTGACATTGAATACATACTAAATATAAATATACTTGCGATAGTAAATTATAAACTACATATACCAATATAAATATATATATAATAAATAAAAAATATGATATTATAATCAACACCGAGAAAATAAACAACTTATTAAATTAGACGATCAATGTACTGAGGAATGGTAATATTCTTTGACATTATTCTTGAACACAGCTACAGTTTTAGAATCACGTATTTTAGGGGGAAGCAAGTTCCACAATCGCACTGCATGGACAGAAAAAGAATAGGAATAGAAATCAGATTTATGGCAAGGGATTTTAAGAATGGTTCTAAGGTGGGATCTGCAGGGAGCATCGAGGTTACGCATGTAGGAAAATCGTTCTCGAAGGTAGTGAGGACACGCAGGGTTGTGAAGAATGTTGTATAACAGACACAAAATCCGAGTATTCCTACGAAGACGGATAGGGAGCCACTTGAGTTGCTTGCGGAAGTGAGAAACATGGTCATACTTTCGCAGACCGAAAACAAAGCGAATACATAAGTTTTGCAGGCGCTCAAGCTGATTACGAATATATTATCTATTTTGAGATTCAAGATGGCGGACGTGACTTTTTAAATAAAATCAACATGGGTATCGTTTTCGATTTTTTCAGGGGTGCTGATTGCGAATGTAACGTCTATTTTGAGATCCAAGATGGCGAACGCGACTTTTTAAATAAAATCAACATGGGTATCGTTTTCGAGGTTTTCAGGGTTGCTGATTACGAATATATTATCTATTTTAAGATTCAAGATGGCGGACGTGACTTTTTAAATATTATCAACATGGGTATCGTTTTCGAGCTTTTTCGGGGTGCTGATTGCGAATATAAAATCTATTTTAAGATCTAAGATGGTGGACGTGACTTTTCAGCACTCCGAGAAACCTCGAAAACGATACCTATATTGATTTAATTTAAGAAGTTACGTCCGCGCCATCTTAAATCTCGTTATAGATGTTATATTTGTAATCAGCACCCTAGAAAACCTCGAAAACGATACCCATATTGATTTTATTATAAAAAACGCGTCCGCCATCTTGGATCTCAAAATAAATGTTATATTAGTAATCAGCACCCCGAGAAACATCGAACACGATATCCATATTGATTTAACTTGAAAAGTCGCGTCCGCCATCTTGAATCTCGTTATAGATGTTATATTTGTAATCAGCACCCCAGGAAACCTCGAAAACGATACCCATATTGATTTTATTTAAAAAGTCGCGTCCGCCATCTTAGCTATCAAAATTGATGTTATATTCGTAATGAGCACCCCGGGAAACCTCGATATAAGAAGAAAGAAAGAAAGAAAAATATTTATTTGACACAACTGAGACACATACAAAAGAAATATACATGAACAAGAAATAGATATAGTGTAGAAGTAACAAAGCGAGGAAAAAAGTCATTGACAGTCATGCGACATGTGTGTCTCAAAATTGTGACAAATGGGTGTCCAGCTCAGCATATTGCCAGGTTATTATTAAACCTGACGCTGGTATTCTGATGGATCCCTGTTGTGACGTAGGATGTCGAGCAAACTACACATTAGTAAACGTTAGTGATCGATTATGATATCGATACCCATATTGATTTTATTTAAAAAGTCGCGTCCGCCACATTGTATCTCAAAATAAAAGTCGCCTCGCCCGATCACACTTTTCGTAACGCATTCACCAGCTTACGTCAAACAGCATACTCCCCAATTCAAACGTGCGTAAAGAAGTATTACTTCAAAAAGTCGCGTCCGCCATCATGAATCTTAAAATAGATGTTACATTCGTAATTAGAACCCCCAGACACCCCGAAAACGATACCTGTATTAATTTTATAGAAAAAGTCACGTCCACCATTTTAGCAGTCGAAGTAAATAGTTACAAAATATGAATTCCTGTGAATGGACAATTTTGATTTTATTATCATCCTACCTCCAATGTTCTGAATGTTTACCTCTAAAACGGATGAATAATGTCTGAGCTAGCAACATTACGCGGAAAGGAAGTGAGGCGGGGGCGGGACACTTATTTACTTTTTGGACACAGCGCGCGGCTTGCAATTACAGTAGGATGTGGATTCTGGTTTATTTTAATTTTATGGCCTTCTCATACTGAGAAGAGGCCCGTGCCCAGCAGTGGGACAGTAATGGGCTGGTTATGTATGTATGTAGAAGGATTTGAAGTTTATAATTGAAGTTTTAGTTTTGACGTCTGTGGTCTAGTGGTTCGAGTGTCGGACTGCTGATCACGAGGTCGTGGGTTCGATTCCCACAGGACACAAATATTTGTGTGATGAACATAAGTGTTTGTGTTGGTCTGGGTGTTGCTTATGTATTATAAGTATGTACCAGGCCCCTCAGAAAGTATTGCGAAAAAAAGTTTTTATATATGGGAGACTGGCCAGTTATAATGTTTTTCGAAAATATGATTATTTATAAGTAAAAATAAGTAAGTTCCAATTTCAAAATTTCCCTCCACATTTTTTGCGAGTTAATTCAAAGTATTGTGTCTCACTGAAATATGGATCTGCGCCGGGAACATTTTAGAGCTATGATTTTATACGATTTCAAGTGTCGCCTGAAACCGGATGAATCGTACGATAGACTTCAAATGGCATTCATGGATGAAGGCCCTTCCAAGGCAACCGTGTATCGTTGGTATAACGAATTCAAGCGCGGTCGACCAACTTTGGGGGATGACGAAAGAAGCGGTCGCCCTTTGACGGCTGTTACCGAAGAAAACGTGCTAGCAGTGAAAAATTTAATCCAAGACAATAGGCGAATTACATATCAGGAGATTCAACACATATTGAAGATTGGATCGGGAAGCGTTCACGAGATTCTACACAGCCATCTTCGCGTGAGGAGGATAGTATCACGCTGGGTGCCGCACAACCTCACCGATGCTCAGAAGCAGGCCCGGGTGGAATGGTGCCGTGATATGCTTAACAAATTGAAGCAGGCTCGTCTCGGCGTGTTTACGACATCGTTACAGGTGATGAGTCCTGGATTTATCAATACGACCCAGAAACCAAGCGCCAGTCGACTGTTTGGGTGTTTCAAAATGAGCCAACGCCTACCAAAGTGAAGCGATCTAGAAGCGGGGGTAAGATTTTGATCGCTAGCTTTTTTAATTTGACTGGCCACTTGGTATCAATTCCCTTACGGGATTAAAGAAGCATTAATGCCGAATGGTATACTACCAAATGTTTGCCAGAAGTTTTCTCTGTTATAAGCAACAAGCGACCAAACACAGGGCTCCGCGGGCTACTGCTCCACCACGACAATGCACCTGCGCACACCGCACTCAAAACGAGGGACTTCCTGGACAGCACGCCAGTCAAACTCCTGGGTCACCCTCCTTACAGCCCTGATCTAGCACCGTGTGACTTCTTTTTATTCCCAAAAATAAAAAATCAGCTCAAAGGGATACAATTTTCGTCGCCGGAAGATGCGCTGGCTGCGTTCGAGCAGGCTGTAAACGAGGTGTCTGCGGCGGACTGGAAAAAGTATTTTGAAAACTGGTTTAGGCGCATGAATCTTTGTATAGAGGCTGGTGGAAAGTACTTTGAAAAGATTTGATAAAAATATATGTACGTATAGAACAATTTTTTTTAGTTTCGCAAAACTTTCTGAGTGTCCCACGTATTTACAACAAAAAAAAGTATATAGGTATTATATCCATTGTCTAGTAGCCATAGTACAAGCTCTGCTTAGTTTGGGACTAGATGTCCCAAAAATATTTATTATTATTTATTTAAAGTTCAGCTGCATTATATCGACATGGTGTGTCCCTACACTTATGTAGTTAAAGCTGCAGGCGATATTACGGGTTATTTCTTGCATTAGGACTTATTATCATACTGATTTTATACTCAGAGACTCACAGGCGTACGAATGGTACTATAGTTTCGTTGTTTATGTTTCGTCAATACAGAAAGAAAGAAAGAAAATACATTTATTCGACATAGGACAGTCATTATTATTAATATTATTTATTTATTCAACAAGTAACAATGACTCACTGTGTTAGTAACAATATTACTTAATAAGTATGTTAGTATTCCTATCCTATGCACTTAACCTAAACCACACTGTATGGTATGTAAATCCCTGCATGTACCGTTTTAATATTCTTACAGAATTTATAAAAAAAAAAAAAAATTAAAAAAAAAATAGGTATCACCCGTTCATTTCATAATCATTTATATAAATTGATTCACTCACTTAATTCCATCGGGTTTGCCCGATTTTAACGAAAAAAATATATCTTCAAAAACGGTCACCCATCTATAAACTGACCGTGGCAACTGCTGCTTAACCTTACACAAAACACCTCCTTTTGTAACCCCTTTTAGGAATCCAATTAAAATTTTGACATATGTTTATCCATATGTCCCAACCTATGTCGGAAACATAAAACGTGAACAATTCAACACCTTCAGCCTGTAACCGCGTAAAGGAAGCGGAAGTCACTCGTTTCCCGCCGAAAAACGCGCGTAATTTTTTCCACTGACGCTTAAGCCTTTATAACGTCACTTCCGGTTGGATTTCCCGAGCTGTGACGTCACATGTCGCGTGACGTACATCCGGTAGGATTATATTATTATGAATATATACGATGTGGTTTTTTATTATTTGGCTTTTAAAATAATGGAAAAGGAATTTTTTGTTTATTCGGCGTACAGGATTTTGAGTGGTTGCGATTTAAATAGGATACTACCTATTACCACAGAACCAAGAAAGTAGTAGCACAGATAATATAATACTATATAAGATGTTGTTCTGTAATCGTGCCATATTTCTAGAGCAAATGATAAATAACCCTTTCCGGCCGAGTAAATAATGTGCTTAGAATTTGTTAGTCAACTATCAATGTGTTAAATGTGCTTAGTCAACTAAATATACTTTAAAAATTCTACGATTATTTAACACCTAAATTTTCACTTAGAAACATAGCAATGGTTTGAAAATAAATCCCAAACGAATCTGAAAATAAGTCATCGGTGGCATTGTAAAAGGGTGGTTACCTGCAATTTTTTTTGGTGGTATCACACGCATCGTCTTTGTGCCGCACGCGACACACGGAGGGAATTAATTTATTTGTTTACAATTTAATATGTATTTAAATCTGACAATCAATCAATCAATCAATCTGGAATATTAAATGCCATATACGAAGTTAACCACTTCTTCGTATATGACAATTAATGTTCCAGCTATAATTTAAACGAGTCATTTTATTTGTTATTATTTTGAATTTACTTTGAATTGTGATCGCATTATTTTAATTTAATTTTAATTTTGTATTTGTATTATTTTATTTTATATGGGTATAATTGCCTGAAATAAATTATTACTTAATTTTAATTTAAACAAACAAAATCATTTTCACGATGGGTTCCCATTCTTCTAGTCCATCCAAAGTTTTTCTGGAAGAGATTGCCTTACGGCCAAAATTAATATCCAATCTGTCCACGATTTGCCCTACTAGAGATAGGAATTTGACATAAGCTCCATACAAAATATGTCAAGTTTCTATCTCCAATAGGGTAAATCGTGGATAGATTGGATATTAATTATGGCCGCTAAGCGATAAGACCACCTATTGTACTTACATAAATAATCTTTTATTTAGTAAACTACTGTCTTTGTTTTCGGTTGGTGTGTACAGCCTAACAAAGCAATTGGTTTACAGGGTAGAGATATACACGCTGAAATTTGAGTCGCTTAATTCCCGAAAGGGGTCATTGTACTCATCATTATGAACAACTTTTACTATGAGACCAACTCTGAAATCGCGAAAAAAAATCAGGTGGTCCCTACATTTTATTGATTTAAGTGAACACAAATGTAGGGACCAACTGATATTTTTTTCGCGATTTCAGGGTTGGTCCCATAGTAAAAGTTGTTCATAATGATGAGTACAATGACCCCTTTTCGGGAATTAAGCGATTCAAATTTCAGCGTGTATAAATAAAGTTTTCTCAGAAGATTATGGATATTTTTTAGTGAAATATCATTTAAATAATGGACAAAGTTAAACTGTAATTATACACAAAACCCTAATCAAACCATTCTATAATAACTTCTTGAGAAATATTCATCTATATCTGGCGACCCTGGATACTAATTGCTTTGTTAGACTGTACAATAAAGAATATATTAAATAAACAAACAAACATCCATACTTTCGCATTTATTATTAGTAGGTAAACGTAAAGATATATTGATATAATAATGTGAAACCGAGTCAGTTTTACTTGGTAATATTATAACAGTGTTTGAATACTGAGCGACTGAGGGCGTCTGGTCGAAGTGTGTCGCGTCGTCTTGCTTACTACAGTTTCTCGAATGTGAGTGGATATACGAGTAGTTCAACATTTTCCAAGGATCTTTCTCCGAGCCTTTTTCCAAATTATGTTATTCCCGTTAGTTGTTCCGAGTGTGGGTGTTTTTGCATGGGGGATTTATATCTGCAAATGTTTGCACGGTGTTTGTTTGTTTGTTTGTTTTGTTTGTTTTTTACGGGTATGTACCCGTGGAGTAGGCTCCTAGTCTAACCAGATGCGGCTAAACATCAGTATTTTATATGGCAACTGCCATCAGACCACCGGTCCACAACCCAGTTGCTGGGTATCTAAACCGACGATCTAAGATTAGACCAGTTCTCAGACTATCGGACTTTTGACTACAACTAACAACTGCCAAAGATATTCGTATGGCAACCGGGACCGATAGCTTAACGTTCTCTCCGAGGCCCTGAGGGGTCTCGGTGTACAACAAAACTCTCGCCCATCCAATGACTGATCGCAGCTGACCCAAAAGTTGTAAAATACACATAATTTGGTTAAATTTAAATTCGAATTAAATTTTAATTTTTTGTATTAGGTATTTGATGTCAGATGTCTTCTTTCATTTACTATTTTTTTTTCTTAAAATAATATAATATAACATCACGCCTGTATTTCCCCGAAGGGGTAGGCAGAGGTGTAATAGTATACCCACATTTCGCCAGTTATAGTCCCATGTGATAGGGGGCGAGCCTATTGCCATTTACTGGGCGCAAATCCAGACTCCAGGCTGCTACTGAGAATTTCCTAATGAAAAAACCCAATAACAGTTTTTTTTTTCTTGTGCGCGTAAATTTCACTTTTAAGATATACAGATGGGAGGGACCAGCCGAAAATCAGTACTGTGCATACCTACATGCACAGCAAATACTGAGCTGGATCCCTTGCCACACATATTATGTTGTATGCATGTTGTGTTCTCATTAATTTGTCGTGTTACCTTTGCATGTAATATGTATATTTTGTGTATGTGTGGCAAAATAAATGGTTTAAAAGGTTTAAGTTGCAGGTTCGAATCGTGAGCGAATTTTTCTTTACATAATTTATATCTTTAGATTTTGAACCACTTGCATTAATGCGTAAACTAAAAATAAAAATAATATAATAATTTGATGCCACATTTATTCAACGAAAGCGAGTTAATATTGCATTGCCATCCAATCCTGAGCTATGTTTAAAGTTTCTAGTTAGCTCATCGAGAAATTAGTTAAAATCAATTGCAATTTTTTTACCGAAATTTTTTAAACAAGAAGGAAAGCTAGAGAATAATATTTTTTTAATTTTTAAAATTTGTGATATTATTATTAGTACCAGCTTGTAGCGTCCCACAGCAGGGCAAAGGCTTTTTATGCCTTGGGGAAATTCTCATGGAAGCACCCCACCAGGGTAGGTGGAGCCAGTGTGGCACTCGTACTGATTAAAACCACCACGGTATTCCTTCAACTACCTTTGGCCGGGGGCGTCCCTTATTCCACTTGTCCCTATCTTTTGCCGTCTGGGGCCAATCCTTCAGATTGGAGACAAGTTCAAATACGTGATAATCAACTCAGCCTATCGCAGTCCACTGCTGGACATAGGCCTCTCCCAAGTTACGCCACAACACTCGGTCCTCTGCCTTCCGCATCCGATCCCCCCAGCCATCTTTTTCAGGTCGTCGGGTCGGATCGGGTTTGGTCGTCTTGAGATGGAAACCGCGAATCAGCAAACGCAGCGTAGGACGCCCGGTGGACTGATGACCTAAATACGTGATAAAATAATAAAACTATTACTGCCATCTCGGACTAATTAAAATGGCGGACGGAATCTCGCTAATAAAAAATTGAAGTACTTATTTTTTTCCTAAACCCACTATAATTTCGACAGAATTTTAACATAGCAGATATATATTTTTTTTTTTGCGTAACACTAGATTTTTTGCGTAATCGCGGCTTTTTGTCTTACTATGGGTGTGAATGTGTGCGTGCCAGCCCGTACTTTTAAGCAAGCCGCCTTACTATGGGTGCTTCACTTTTTTTAAGCGAGATTCCGTCTGCCTTTTTTATTCGTCTAAGATTGCCATTTATTAAAAATAAGGACTAGTCAGAAATTCATTCGAGTTCCTATAGTACGCATAGTATTACGGGTAAAACTTTCGGCTACGACAGAACTATGTATTTATGAAATGCCAGACAACAGTAGTTTGTTGTTACGCTAACCGTACACATATTTTCATACTGACATTGTTGTTTTGGGGGCTAGACAGATTTCTAAGCGACTTTGGAAAATGAGTTTGTCAATTTTTGTAGTATACATTAGGGGTTCTTGGTTCAGTATTAAAGCGATTGGGAACGCCGATGACCTTGAGCAAACTAAAAAGTGATGGTGCTATTCATCCTGTATAGTTTCATCTCTTCCTTGCCTCGTCGACCACGCTTCGCGCCCTTACGATATTATAGGAAAATTCAAGTTTTTTTATCAAGACAACGAATGATTTTAAAATGGAATGTTCCGTTTCAAGATTAGCCAGCAACAATTCATTCGAAAAAAAAGACAGTAGGGGTCTGTAACCCTGTCCCCGTCGATCTCGTACACAGGAAGATTTTTCATAGAATAAAAAATTAATAAAATAAAAAAATCCTAGTTATACACAGACACTTTTGAAATGTCAGGCTCTAGTTGCACGATTTCAAAATGTGGGTCCTGTGGAGAAAAACTGACAAGAAACTTTATGGAAATACTCTTTTAAAAATAAGTAATTGTTTAATACATAACATTCATTCAAATAATGTGAGTATAATGTATGTATGTATGTGGTTAATGTTAGAAACAAACAAACTTTAGAAACTTTAACACCCCTTTTTACCCCCGTTGAGTTTAATATTCAAAAATTTCAAAGACACGTAATTCATTATTTACTTTAAAAATTATTTATACCGAGTTTCGACTCAATCCAACCACGCAATATTAATATTCTCCCATACAAAATTAATAACCAAATTGCATCTCTTTTAGGAGAGGCTCGTAGCGAAGCAACGACTGCGCGGATTGTACGATCTACAAGGTTAAGCTGCACTTGCCGCGGTCAGTTTGTGGATTGTGTGATTGTGTGGGTGACCGTTTCGTTACACATCGAGACCCCTCCGTGCCTCGGAGAGCACGTTAAGCTGTCGGTCCCGGTTGTCATATGAATATCTATGGCAGTCGTTACGGGTAGTCAGAAGCCTGAAAGTCTGACAACTGGTCTAATCTCCGAAGGCCGGCCGGTATTACCCTGTAACTGGTTTGCGGGGGTCTGATGGCAGTCGCTCCGTGTAAAATACTGATATTTAGCCGCATCTGGCTAGACTGGAAGCCGACCCCAATATAATTGGGAAAAGGCTCGGAGGATGATGATTGCATCTCATTTAGGAGTATTAAAAAAAATGATACGTGTTTCATTATTTACTTTAGATATTATTGTTCTCAAGTTTTGAGTAAATCGATCTAAGAGAAAAGATTTTTCAGCCAAAGGCCTCTTTTACCCCGTTAGGGTAAAAAATTTCAAAAATCCTTAGTGGGTGCTTACGTTACAAAAGGAACCTACTGTCCAAATTTCATGTTTCTAACTTGAGCAGTTTCGGCTCTGCGTTGATGAATCAGTCAGTCAGGACTCTCTTTCTTTTTTAGGGTTCCCTAGTCCTACAAGGAACCCTTATAGTTTCGTCATGTCCGTCCGTCTGTCCGTCTGTCCGTCTGTCTTAATCCTTTATAGCTTAATAACTTCTACAGTTATAAACATAAGTAAATGAAATTTTGTTAAAAAATAGTTAAGATATAGATCTCAATTTTATAATAATAATAAATATCTTCGGGACATTTTTACACAGCACCATCTAGTCCCAAACTAAGCAGAGCTTGTGATATGGGTACTAGACAATGGATATAATACTTATATACTTTTTTTTTTTGTAAATACATACTTATAATACATAAGAAACACCCAGACTAACACAAACACTTATGTTCATCACACAAATATTTGTGTCCTGTGGGAATCGAACCCACGACCTCGTGATCAGCAGTCCGACCCTCGAACCACTAGACCACAGACGCCGTCAAAAATTTAAATGAATAAAAAAATCGTGATTATGTATTTTACTCCCGTACATGTGAAATGGGGATAAAAAAAAACACTGCACCCCCTCGTGTGGAGTATCATTGAATAAGTCTACTAAAATGAAGGTAATGTTTAATACATCACTTTTTTATCAGGTGTACCATCTGCGAAATATAGCCCGCCAAAGTCGCTTACAATGTGTCCCCCCCCTGCCATTTCTAAACTATGCAACGTAGAAACTTATAATCTTTCACATTGATAGACCTTTGTAAAAACTCTCTTTTAAAATTATTTCGAGTATGTGATAATAAATTTTTTAGTTTGGCCGGTTTTTTATTACGATAATTTATTTCTGTTGCCTATAACTGACCTCAAAACCAATTAAAATTTATAAACCCATTTTACTCCTCAGACTTTACCGACCCACCCCTTTAAACCGTAGAGCTGCCGAGACAGAAACAGTCGATCCTTTGGAATGCAATATCTTTGAACTGAACTGGATAACTCCAAGGAATTTCAACAAATATACTAGTTATATACCGCGGTGTTCCAGACTGTCACACTTTAAAACGTCTTCGAAGCGTTGGTGTTTTGGTACGTTTGTTGGAACAGGGTAAGTAGAATTAAAAGTAAGTAAGTTAAGTCTATCGGTACTGAAATGAAATGCAATATTTTAACAAAACAAGTTTAACCGGATTACATCGCGTATATTATTGAAATTAGTTTTCCTGGCGTTTCGAAAGCTTTGCAGCGTTCGTGGTTGCAGGAAGACTAAGATGACAAGCGTCTGTACAGGTATTACAAAATAACTATTTTTATCTACCGTACAATTTTTACTTAATTAAAATCGTTTCGATGCACGCAGTAATCATTCACAATGTCATTCTCTTTTACAGTGTAGCGTGCTGTTTGGGTCTTTATTATTTTTAGAACTGGGTTTAAAACAGGTGGTAATTGCCAACCATCTTCTCTATTAAAATAGTGAATAGTGTCTGTGCAGTGATCGCGAAAACCAAGCGAAAACTTAAATAAATAAATATCTTTTCGAAATTTTTACACATCACCATCTAGTCCCAAACTAAGCAGAGCTTGTACTATGGGTACTAGACAATGGATATAATCCTTTTTTTTTTTTTTTGTAAATACATACTTATAATATACTAGCTTCTGCCCGCTGCTTCGCACGCGTGTAATTCCGTTTATCACAGAAAGACGTTAGCGTATCCCTCGGGAACGTTGGTAGACTTCTGGATTTAACTATTTGGACATTCAATCAGTCAATCAGTCCGTCAGTCAGTCCGTCAGTCAGTCCGTTAGTCAGTCAGTCAGTCAGACAGTCAGTTAGTCAGTTAGTCAGTCAGTCAGTCAGACAGTCAGTCAGTCAATCAGTCACTCTGTCACTCACTCACTCACTCACACACTCACTCACTCACTCACTTCTACGAAACGCACGTGTGAGATTATTTTATTAAATTTGTAATTATATTAACGTAATTTATTACTTGAATAAATGATTATGTGAATTATGTAACTATAGGCATTTAAAAAGAATATTTTTAACATTTAAAATTGTATAATAGAAATAAAATAAGTTGTGTTGATACGTCATAGCCGATAGTCAGAGGTGGGGCAGAGTGGGGTTGTTTACTACTGTGTATTTAAAGGCGAAGAACCGTCTGTAGTGACACCCCCCCCCTTGGGGGACGCCCGTTTTGCGGTATTGAAACCGCGATTTTAGTTCTAAGTGTAGGATTAGGGAAAAACCTTCGGCGAATGGAGTCCCACATGGGACTCTCCGCCAGCTAGCCCGGTTAAGCAGAGATGGTATCTCGGTACCAGCTGCGAGAATCAATTAGGAAAAAAAAAAAAAAATACTGTAGTGACACACTTGATTCCGAGACGTTGAAGAGAACGTTACTCTGCCCCTTGTCGGTTCTCTGAGTACCTAGTACCTACATATTTCAGATAAGTATTTTTGTTAATAACTGTTACTATGATGATAATAGTAATTAATGACCTATATGTTTATATCAGTTAATAAGAAATACTGAATTAAGATGTCAAGTGGTGTCTAAAAGAAGTAGTATTTTTAATAAACTATTTTGTAATGGTGAATACTGGTGTTTTGGGTTAGAAATATACAGGGTTATTTGTAAAACACCGGTAACCTCTCAGGACTATGTTACTAACATCATAATCGATAAATGGACTATCCAAAACAAAAAGAATTTTTAAATTCCAACCAGTAGTTCCTGAGATTAACGCGTTCAACCAATCAATCAAACAAACAAGCAAACAAAAAAATTCTTCAGATTTAAGTTCCTAAGATTAGCGCGTTCAAGAAAACAATCAAACTTACAAACAAACAAACTCTTCAGCTTTATAATATAAGTATAGATAAGCAACACACCCAGACCAACACAAACACTTATGTTCATCACACAAATATTTGTGTCCTGTGGGAATCGAACCCACGACGTTATCAGCAGTCTGACACTCGAACCACTAGACCACAGAGGTCGTCAAGAAATGATTATGTAAAGCAATTAAATGTAATCGCTTATTTCCCAGACTTTTTACATCCAATAATTACAACGATAATCTGGCATGCAATTCGGTCGGTCGGGAAGCGCAGGATTGGTCGTTGTGGCGATGGGGGGAGGTCTATGTCCAGCAGTGGGCTTCTTTCGGCTGAAATAATTATGATAATGATGGAATAATCTGTACCTACTTATGACACGCCTACATAAAGACATATGTCCTGACTGACTGGTTCATCAACGTAGACCCGAAACTGTTTAAGCTAGTAGGTTCCTTTTGTGACGTAAGCACACACTAAGAAAGGATTTTCGGAAATTTTAACCCTATGGAGCTGAAATAGGGTGCTAGTTTTTATGAAAAAAAAAAAAATCTTCTCTATCAATTCACTCAAAAATTGGGAAAAATAATCTTTAAAGTAAATAATGAAACATTTATCTTTTGTTTTTCAAAAATTATTCCTTAAAGAGGATGCAATAGGTTTATAAATTTCGTATGGAAGAATATTACTGCGTAGCTGGACTGAGTCGAAACTCTGTATAAATCCTACTAATATTATAAATGAGAATGATTGTGAAGATGTTTCGATGTTTGTTACTCAATCACACAGTAACCATTGAACGAATTGATTACCAAGTACCAGTGAACTGTTTAATAGATTACCTAATACTAACCTAAAATCATTGATTTATAACAAAAACTTATTCAAATCAAAACTAAAAGCCTTCTTAATAGAAAATTTGTATTCAGTGTCCGATTTTATGTCAAAGGTTACTAAATAGTAATATGATACCATATTACTAAAAAGTAATAATTTATAAACGACATAAAATAAAAAAATAAAAAAATAATAATTATGTGACATTCAAACACAATGAGAATTGTTCATGAATAAATAAATAAATAAAAACGGATTTGGATGAAATTTGGCATATAGACCATAGGCCACATATCCAGGGAAAATAATCAGTTTCCGAGGAATCGCATCGCAGTTATCACGCATAACATAATATATTTCTTTGACAAGCTGAATCAGACGAGGGCGAAGCCACGGACATAAGCTAGTAATCTCTAAAGCAAATTATAAATTACGTGTTTTTGACAAGCTGAATCAGACGAGGGCGAAGCCACGGACATAAGCTAGTAATCTTTTAAGCAAATTATGAATTACGTGTTTTTGACAAGCTGAATCAGACGAGGGCGAAGCCACGGACATAAGCTAGTAATCTCTAAAGCAAATTATGAATTACGTGTTTTTGACAAGCTGAATCAGACGAGGGCGAAGCCACGGACATAAGCTAGTAATCTTTAAAGCAAATTATGAATTACGTGTTTTTGACAAGCTGAATCAGACGAGGGCGAAGTCACGGACATAAGCTAGTAATCTCTAAAGCAAATTATGAATTACGTGTTTTTGACATGCTGAATCAGACGAGGGCGAAGCCACGGACATAAGCTAGTAATCTCTAAAGCAAATTATGAATTACGTGTTTTTGACAAGCTGAATCAGACGAGGGCGAAGCCACGGACATAAGCTAGTAATCTCTAAAGCAAATTATGAATTACGTGTTTTTGACAAGCTGAATCAGACGAGGGCGAAGCCACGGACATAAGCTAGTAATCTTTAAAGCAAATTAAGAATTACGTGTTTTTGACAAGCTGAATCAGACGAGGGCGAAGTCACGGACATAAGCTAGTAATCTCTAAAGCAAATTATGAATTACGTGTTTTTGACATGCTGAATCAGACGAGGGCGAAGCCACGGACATAAGCTAGTAATCTCTAAAGCAAATTATGAATTACGTGTTTTTGACAAGCTGAATCAGACGAGGGCGAAGCCACGGACATAAGCTAGTAATCTCTAAAGCAAATTATGAATTACGTGTTTTTGACAAGCTGAATCAGACGAGGGCGAAGCCACGGACATAAGCTAGTAATCTCTAAAGCAAATTATGAATTACGTGTTTTTGACAAGCTGAATCAGACGAGGGCGAAGCCACGGACATAAGCTAGTAATCTCTAAAGCAAATTATGAATTACGTGTTTTTGACATGCTGAATCAGACGAGGGCGAAGCCACGGACATAAGCTAGTAATCTCTAAAGCAAATTATGAATTACGTGTTTTTGACAAGCTGAATCAGACGAGGGCGAAGCCACGGACATAAGCTAGTAATCTCTAAAGCAAATTATGAATTACGTGTTTTTGACAAGCTGAATCAGACGAGGGTGAAGCCACGGACATAAGCTAGTAATCTCTAAAGCAAATTATGAATTACGTGTTTTTTAATTTTTGAAAATGAAATCTCAACTGGTGTAAAAAGGGGTATTAAAATTCCCATGAAAAATCTTCCTGGGTTCGCACTGGACACAAATACTATTCAATATTTTTTTTCAGTTTTATATATGTGTTTGTGTAGTTCGCTTCAGCATGGCGGACTTAGCCCTTCTTATTGTGAGAAGAGAAACGGGACTCAGCAGTGAGGCAGTAATGGATTTTTTGATGATATAAATTGTGGAAATAAAGTCATGAGATTTCGCTCCGCGTGCGTTTAAAATAATAAATAATGGACTTTTTATATAAACTGCGCACTGTCTTTTTGAATAGCGTCCCAAGGTTCTTCCTGTGTGTTTCAAGAGTACGAATTTTATTGTTTCAAGATCTTGTTAGGACAGATGTTGCATCGTTTTTCAATAATCCAATGGTTTTAATACATAATTTTCCTTATTTATACGCATATCATTAAAAATGGAAGTCCTCCAATTGTATGAAAATGTGTACCATATTGAAATTACGTAAATATTCAATAAAATAATAAAAGTGCTAGTTTTGTCGCTATGTGCCTAGGTCGCAATATAAGCGGAAGCGGGCCCGGTTATAAGAAACAAAATATTTGTGTGGCCTACAGATATACGAAGAGAAAGTGCTATAATATTATCTACTTGAGGAGTCACAATAGATGAAGATCTATAAAAAATACAAAAAAAAGACAGGTCGCAGTGACTAAAGAGCTTTTATTGAAGTAGAAAGAGCCTCTGAAGAGTACAAAGAAAAAGAAAGAAAAATGATTTATTGCCAAAACAAGACCATGCGGTAAGTAAACATAAAAAATAACTTCTTACATATTAGAAATTATAGTGATAGTAGTAACATCATACGAAAATTTACTGTATTTGCCCTTTTCTTAAATTTAAAAATAAACTTTAAATGAAAAACCGACTTCAAAAACAATAAAATAATTTGTGTTAAGCAGTTTAGGAAGTAGGTGCCTTTTATTCGGTTTGATTTAATAAAAAATAAGCACCTACTTCCTACTACTTTTTTTTTTTTTTTTTTCCGTGGGGAAAATCCTCATGGACGCACTCCGCCCGGGGAAGGCGGAGCCAGTGTCGGACTCTTACCGACTAAAAACCACCACGGTGTTCCTCTACCAACCTTGGCCGGGGGCGTGGGAAATACTCCCGTATTCGCCCAACCATCCCCGGCAGGTCCCGGCTCGCCACTGGCAGGCGAGCCCCTTCTCCCCGTGCGGCAATCACAACGGCCGCACCCTCCTCTTGACTGGCGCGCGCGGAACACTACGCGCCACCGTCACGGGCCTTAACTGGTCGGGCGGCGGGCCACCCCGAGTCCGCCGCCCGCAGGCCCACACCTAGGGTGGCTGGAGGTCGGCATACGCCCTCCTACGACGCCCAGGTCGTCTCCTGCGGATGGGAAGAGAGGTCATCGCCTCTCGAACCCTCTCCGCCGCCTCCTTAGCGAGCATCACCTCCTCGCAGAAGGAGACGACGCCTTCCCAAGCGCTCTCGCTCCCGACCATAGACAGAACCACGGCCGGAAGCGAGAGATCGCTGCCGCCTACTGCAGTGATGAGGTCACGGCGCTGCGTGGCCCAAGCTGGGCACTCCGCCAATGTGTGCAGCGCCGTGTCCTCTGGGCAGCTCCCGCAGTGATGACACTCGGGCGTCGGCTCCCGGCCTATGCGACACAGATACTTACCGAAGCAACCATGCCCCGAGAGTATCTGCGTCAGCCGGTAGGTGAGGGCACCATGGCTCCTCTCCAGCCACTCCTCCATGACGGGCCTTACCGCCGCGATAACGGCGTGCCCTGCACTGGGTTGCGCAAGTCGCTCCTCCCATTCAGCAACTAGGATCTGGCGGACCTCGCTCCGATCAGGCGGGTCCTCGCGCTGGTGATACCTTAGCGCAAGGTCTCTCGCCTCCAGATCCCAGGGCATTGATCCGGCTAGGAGGCTCGCCGCCTCAAAGGAGATCGTACGATATCCCCGTATCACCCTGATTACCATCGCACGCTGCGGCCTACGTAGCAGCACGACGTTACAGCGTGTCAGGGTGTCCGCCCATACTGGGGCCCCATAAAGGGCCATGGACCGTACGATCCCCACGTAGAGCCTCCGGCAGGAGGCGTTTGGCCCCCGCAAGTTTGGGAGCAACCGCGACAACGCAGCCGCGGCCCCCATCAGCTTGGGTGCCAACCGCTGAAAGTGCGGCCCAAAGCCCCACCGGCTATCGAGGACGAGTCCCAGGTACTTCATCGTCGACCCGATGCCGATGCGGACGCCTCCTACCATTATGTTGGATCCCGGGGGTGGCCCCATTCGAGGCCCGTGGAAACACAGAGCCTCAGACTTGTGTAGAGCCACCTCGAGACCCAACCGCCGACCTACTTCCTACTACTACTTACTGTTTCACACAATTTATTGTGTGAAACAGTAGTAGTAGTAGTATCTTTTTGAAGTCGGTTTTTACTTTTTAAAGTTTATTTTATTTTTATATTTTTAATCGAGTTAACAATAGAAAGATAATGCGATTGCTGCAATCCCCAATGATTTGCTGTCATCCATTGAAGAGTTCCTTTCTTTATTTCCGAAGATCTTCATCAGATCTTCACCAGATCATACTTTCTAAATGCAAATGCTTGATTTGTTGATGAAAATACCAAAATTGCTATAAATATGCCTATAATATTTGAGGGTTTCCCTCAATTCCACATGGATCCCATTATCAGAACTAGATTTTGATAATAATGGGACCAATCTGGAAGAATATTTTCAAATAAACAAAAAAAAAAATCTAAATCGTTTTATAAATGACAGGATTCTGAGGTAACCAACATTTAAAAAAATGTACAATCGAATTGAGAACCTCCTCTTTTTTTAAAGTCGGTTAAAAAAAATAAAAAATTGCCTCCTGATATATTGTTTTGAGTCAGGGTATCTTTCTTAAAAAGGTGTTTTTAAACGCAACCACTATGATAAGGGCACAACTGCACAAGAAACCCTATTGTGGGGCAACGTTAAACAAATCAACAGTCAACATGAAAAAAATAGACACAAAGCACTTTGTTTTCAGGATTCTGTACACAAAGGGTACCCATGGGACTATTACTCTTCCTACGCCGTCTTTCCGTCTGTCTGTCACAGGGCTGCATCTTTTTAACCGTAATAGGTATACAGTTGTAACTTTCACAAAATACTTTCTTTACATTCCTCTTTCTACATCAGTCCCACAAATGAGAAAGAAAAACTTAAAATGCCAAACAAACAATTTAATCGAATTTAGAATGCCAAACAAACAATCAATTTAATTTTATAAAGTCACTTAGTTACAATTTTTTTTAACGCTTACAATTTTACCAATGCTTTATACCAAGATATTTCGTCGTCTTATTTATTTACAATTAATCCAGTGCAATTATAATAAATACCAGGAGATTTCAAGACAATTGTTATTCAGCTGTAAGACTTTTAAGATATATGGTTGTGTAGTTGTAATTAAAATACATTGAAGAAGTGGGACAAGTAAGAAGGTAAAATATTTTCATATTAATTATTGTTCCGTCTTGAATTTGATCACCGAATCTTAATATCGTCGGTTTAAAGGTAAAATTCACTATTAGCAAAAAGCACTTTTGTAATTTTCAAATAACAGTTTTAACTTTTTATTTATTAATGCCGAAAATGAAAAAAAAACACACTCAAAAGAAACATCCGTTTTCGGCATTAACAAATGAAAATTGTTATCTGAAAAATAAAAAGTAATTTTTGCTGATAATGTTACTTTGTGAATTTTACCTAATATAATTCTTCTGTACGGCTAGACCGATTTGTATGAAATTTTGTGTGTATATTTCAATGGACGCCGTTAGCCACGCGCGTTTCGTTGGACGCGTGGATAGATGTGATTAGCCGTTTAGGAGGATTTAGGTGACAAACACACGTACAGAAGAATTAGAGAAGATACAATACAGACATGTTATTTTTCTAGTTACAATTTAAGTCTTATTTTTATTTGTTGGTACTACTGGCCCTCCAAAGGGCTTTGGGCGTCCACTGGTTGACGTGTTGGGTTGGGTATTATCTGACCCACAGTAATTTAATGATCTTCGTTGATTGTTTGTCTGGCGCCGACTCATAATTAGTTATTTACATTAGTTTAGTTCGGAGAATAGTAATTAAAACTAAAAAGCTTCATTTTATTTTTCGCTTTTCAGTTACTGTTTTCGTCGGTCAAATTTTTTGTTAAAAGTTTTATTCTGTAACGAAAATTTATGTTCTTTTTTTTTTTTGTATTACTTCAGTCGATGACACACCCCAGCCTCTTCCCCATGAGGCTGGTAGCCTTTTGAAGGATTCCTCCTCGAAAAAAAAAGGTAGTGTTTTTAAATTAGCGGATTGTTGTGGCATTTCTTCTCAGACTTATAGGCAACTACCGCCTTACAAGATTACGGAGGTTCGTACACAGGCTCGCGTCGACGCACGAGTACTTGAGTCGTCAAATATCGTAGGCTTTCTTAGCTTTGTGTACGAAGGGGCTAATACTGTAAGACCGATCGACAGTCTTTCGTGTCTTTGTCAGCCCATAAAGTTTATCACAGGCATTGAGGTACTATGTACTACGTACGTACATAGTAACTCAGTGATCACAGGTAGGTATTTTATGACCGACGGTACATTTTGCAAAAAAGTTTGGAGGAATCTCAATGTGTCATAAGCTTTATTCTCTTTGATTCTATGTTAACTACCATTATTATTATTATTTTCTTTATTACAGCAATTCAACATATCAATTATATTTTTAAATATTTCTACAAAACAAAACAAAAAAAAAACATTTAAAAATATAAAAAATAGTGGCCCACCGGTATCGGGTACAGGGACCAAGCTACCGGCGGTCAGGGCTCCAGAGAAAGGAACCTCCTAACAATACGCGCCGTATCTAGGAGAACCGCTTTCTGCATCAAGCCCTTGACCCAGCCGCCTAACGAGAGCATGAGATGGTGGTCGAGGCTCTTTGCTACAAGGCCATTGGCCGTAACAACTATCGGCACAATGATTGCTGAGTCCACCCCCCACATGTCGACAACCTCGTGTGCTAGATCAAGATATTTAATTTGCTTGTCTTTTTCAGCTTTCACGAGGTTCCCGTCATGTGGGACACAGATATCAACAATCATTGCGCGGCGCTCAGATCGATCGATCGATCGGTTGCTTATTATGAACAATAGTCCTGTCAGTGATGATAGATCTGTCCCAGTACAATGTGACATGGCCATTTTCAAGAACTGGGTCTGGCACATACTTGTAGTACGGTACTTCTGATTCCACGAGATTGTATCTCAAACCAAGTTGCTGGTGAATAATTCTGGCTACTAGGTTGTGCCTGTGCAAGTACTCGCCGTTAGCTAGACGCGAACATCCGGATATAATGTATCGGATAGATTCTCCCGGACAGTGACATGCCCGACAGATGTGAACTGTGCCATCCTTCACAATATACTTTCGGTAATTGTTCGTCATCATAACTTCGTCCATAATTGCACATACAAAACCTTCGGTTTCTCCGAAGAGATCACCAAACCGTAGCCAGGCCACGGACGCTAAGCCATCCACATCGGGTCCATGAAGAGCCTGATAGAAGCGCCCGTGTAGCTCCTTGCTTTGCCGTACCTCCTCGCGATCTTTGGTACTCAGTACTGCAGGTTTGCGCCAGTTCTCTTTAGCCAAAGAGAGCGGGGTGAGTCCCTTGTCCACTGCAATAACATCTCGATGCATACCCACGTCCAAGTGAAGGAAATATTCCCCTTAGACTGCACACCTCACGGTTGTGGAGGGTCTTTGCATTTAAAAAGCCACGACCCCCACACTTCCGCGGGATGTACAGCCTCATCACCGATGACCGTGGGTGATGCATGCGATATGCCGTCAGTAGTTTGCGGACTTTCCGATCCAGGGCGTAAGGATCCGTCTGAGTCCACTTGAGTATACCGAAAGAGTACATCAAACCCAACCGTTAAAGGCGCGCACCTTGTTTCCGCCTGATAAAAGACTATTGAGAACCTTTTTCAGGCGGCCAAAGAAGCGCTCCTGCAACGATTGCGACATGTCGGCCTGGTTGATGCCTAACGCCTCCGCCATACCCAAGTATTTGTAGGTGTTGGTTGGGGAGAGGGACCCAAGATGTGTAGAATCCGAGAGTTGAACACCCTCGGATTCCACAATCTCACCATGCTTTACATGAATGACTGCTCATTTGTCCACACTGAATTCCATCCTGATAGAATTACTAAAGTTTTCAGTTACCCTTAGTAACTCCATCAGTTGCAAGTCGGTGGGGGCAAACAGTTTAAGGTCATCCATATAGAGTAGGTGAGATATTACTTGACCTCCTCTTCTCAACCGGTAGCCAAGCCCCGACTCCTCCAGCAAAGTACTAAGAGGATTCAGGGCCAATCAAAACCACAGGGGACTCAGACTGTCGCCCTGGAATATTCCCCGCTCAATCGTTATAAATTCGCCGTTCTCCGGAGTCCGTCGGCATCCCGGATAGCGAAAGCCCGTCCTCCATTGCCCCATACATGTCAACATGAAGGCGCGCAGAGTCGTATTAACTTTGTACAACTCCAGCACCCTCATGAGCCATGTATGTGGCACTGAGTCGTAGACCTTCTTATAATCTATCCAACATGTCGACAGACCTCTTCGAGATCGACGAACCTGTTGGCTTATGGCCATGTCGATGAGGAGTAGCTCCTTAGTACCGCGGGACCCATTCCTACATCCATTTTGAGACGGAGACATAATAGAATTACTGTCTATATGATTAGTAATTTTTGTTCTCAAAATGGATGTAAGAACCTTAACCGTCGGTAAACATGTTATCGGCCTATACTTTTTTGGTTCCGTGGTACTGCCTGATTTGTGGAGCAAGTGGGTAACACCTGTTGTTAGAAACTGTGGAAGTGCCCCAGTTTCCAAAGCTAACTGGAACTGGGACGCCAAATGCGCATGTGAACTACGCAGCCATTTTAACCAAAAAATTTGCAGCCCATCCGGCTCTGGTGATTTCCTGTTTGGCAACGGACGGACTGCATTGGCCACGTCTTGGGGGCTGATGACAATAGCCCCCATCTCCGGTATTTGTTCACACCCGCGCTCGACGTTCCGTATCCAATCACCTTCGGTGTGACTGACGGGCACTGACCAGATGCTGCGCCAAAATTAACACATGGCATCCTCATCCGGCAAGTGCACGTCACTCAAACCTCGGTCTGGGCGCTCCCAAGCTCTGTATACCCATCTTTGATCGCTATCAAACATATGATTCTGGGTAAATCGGTCAACTCGTTTCCTATACCTGCGTATACGGTTTGCCCAAGCATAGATTTTTTGTTTTAGGAAGTCGATGCGCTCTGTGACGCGTGACAGCTCTCTCGGGGGTTGACATTAGTCCCCGAGAATGCCCGCCTCACAAAGCGCATCACTCTTGGCCTATTATTTCCCTCCCTAAAACTGATCAGCTTGCCGATGAGCACCCTAGTCTCGGCAATCCTATGTTCAATCCTGCACTGCCAAGCTGGTACGACGTTTTTCGGTCGTGTAGCTCTATTACCATCTGGGAATTGAACATGAGCTACACGACATGCCGCAACAGCCGCGCAGTACAGGATCGAGTGAGTATCGCCGAGATTTTCGCTACTGTCAAAATAACTTGACAGTATCGAATCCAGGGCGCACACCAGTGTCATGTTTTTTCTGTGAATGGGCAAACGGGGTATACGTGGCCTAAATTCGGGTTGTATGGACCGGAACTCCAGAATCGCATCCTCCATAGCACTCCTCAGCTGTTCATTGCACTGTGTACTTACGATTGTAGCTCTGTCATCAAGTACCTCCTCAACATGGTCAGGCCGTGGTAATGCAACGGGTAGGTTTTGCGGTTGTTCTACAGCTTGTGACGGGGGAGAGATGACCGGGCTACAATGTACTTCTGAGCGCAGTCGATCAAGCACGGTGTCATCCAACATGTGACCACGCTGAATTGCCTGCACTTGGTCGGACAGTCGGTGGGCCGAAACGTTGACAGCTGGTTCAAGCACCTGAAGCACAGTAGGCAGTCAGGTTAGTGCCTCCCTCTGTGGCCCCATAGTATGCGCGCATAACACTTAGATTGATCTGTTGGGACCATCGCATGCGCGACACACTTCCGCCGGGAGCGGGGGCCCTTTCAGAGGCCGATGGGCCTCGGGGTCCCAAACAATCCGGCGGCCGGCAACCTCCCCGACGACGTACAGGTGGTGGCGACGACGGCGGGGAGTAATACTCGTCGCTGGAGCTCGACGCTACTGCAGCAGCGGGTGAAACAGGATCCGGTTCCTGCTGCTGCGAGGCGGAGCTCGGCGGCGAGTCCGGGGATGTTGGGCGTGCATTTTTGGCTTTGGCTCTAGCTCTTGTCAACATTGAATCATCACACAACTTTTTCCAGTTTCAAGATTTTTCAATTTTTCATTTTCAAGTCTGTCGACAGATCTGTCACTCATGGTGACATAAGTATATTCTTCTTCTTTAATGTTTATTTTCTTATTTATTGTAAACTGGTCTCTTCTAAATATTATTTTGCTTTTCGGGAACGTATGTAGTATAAATATATTGAAAATAGGTTGATGTATAAACTGTATAAAATTAAAATTGAATCTCTGAAAATTTGTCTGATGCGCTGACAGGATGGTGTTGCCATTTATTATTATTATTATTATACTTTATTGTACACACTTATACACATACCATTTTTAAGAATAATAATTTTATTCTTTCTTGTAGCAATCATGTCGATAAGTTCGGTGGCCACTTTGCTGTTGGCAACTCTTGGACTGGATGGGACGGTGTATCCATCACAGATGAAAGTAACAAGTAAACAATCTAATTAATTTTTTAACCACTGATGGACAAAAGTCTCACGAATGTACTTACACACATTCCTATCAATAGCTGGTTTCTAAAAAATTGCGTAAAAAGCATTCAATAACATTTTGTTAACCTTTTTTTGCAGATAATACATATTTTGACTATATAATAGTGGGAGGTGGAACAGCTGGATGTGTGGTTGCCAAAAATATGGCAGAAGATAAAAAGTACACCGTACTAGTACTAGAAGTTGGTGACGATCCTAGTGGGATATCTCTTGTAAGTATAATAATGGTTGCATATTGCTCATGCTTGGGCGCTTTGGTGACAGTTACTATGCTACGAGACAAAGATGCCTTCAAAAGGGGCACGAGTGCAAATCTAATTGGGTTATCAACAAAACCAAAAGGATAATAGGTTGTAAAACAATCATGTTTATTTGGTTTGGCCCTTGTACGTTTCTCAGAAGAAGAAAACAGTATCCACCCATGCTGGGAAGAGAGCGTTTTTAATAAATATACAATTTCATAAAAATAAATAGATATTATGTTGAGAAATTTGCAGTTATTGTCCCCTTAAAAATTATTAGTTAACTTTTTCTCTTGCAGTTACCAGCATTGTTTCCCCTACTGCCGTCAACAGATCTTGACCATGACTACGTATCTACGGATAACAATTACGCAGCGCGTGGTCAAGGCAACAACACTAAATTGACATCAGGCAAAATGCTTGGGGGCAGTAATGGCCTCCACCACCTACTTCACTTACTTGGCGTTCGAAAAGACTACAATGATTGGGCAGAAATAACAGGAGATGAATCCTGGTCATACGAAAATGTCCTCCCATTCTTTCGCAAAAGCGAATCCGTTAAGGATGCTGAAATTATGAGTGAGAATGCAGCTTTCCATGGTACTGATGGCCCCATTGGAGTAACGAGACAGACTCATGATGATCAAGTTGCTGATTACTTTTCAGCTTTTGCTGAAACCGGCAACAAAGAAGTGTTAGACCTTAATGCTAATGCCAGTCTTGGTTACACACAACCACTACTAACTATAGATGGTGGAATAAGACAGTCAACCGGTTATTGTTATCTGAAATCTATAAAAGATTATTCTAATTTATACGTCTCTAAAAATACTCTGGTTACTAGAATAATTTTTGAAAATAAAACTGCTGTTGCTGTTGAAGCAATTTATAAAAACGTAACTTATATATTCAGAGCAAACAAAGAGGTTATAGTAAGTGCTGGAGCCTTCAACACACCACAGATACTGATGCTCTCAGGAGTAGGTCCCAAAGGTCACTTAGAGTCATTAAATATAGAAGTAATATCTGATCTTCCTGTTGGAGACAATTTAGTAGCACCAGCCTGTGTCTGTTTAGCTCATAAGACGAAGAAGTCTTTACTGCCAATTCCTAATCCAACAAGTCTTGTAAGTTCATTGAATCTAGGAAAACTTCCCTTCCCACTGATTGTCCTATCAGGATCCTCGAATAAGTCTTATACGGTGCCAACTTATCAGGCCTACAATTTGGTTCTCCCGCATGACACGCCATTCTTAACATTAGCCTGTACTTTAGTCTATGGGTACCTCAGTGACATTTGCAAAGACTGGCAGACACAAGCATCATCCCATGAGGCCTTATACTCTGTTTTGTGGAACACCGAGACAAAATCAAGAGGCACTGTTCGCTTGAGGAGTACTAACCCATCTGACCCTCCAGTTATCTCAACTGGATTCTATACTGATAGCGAAGATTTGGATACAATGTTGGAAAATGTAAAAGATTTTATCTCAATTGGCAAAACTTCAGTATTCCAAAAAATGGGGGCTGCTTTAATAGGTATTGATTTCCAAGAATGTGCTGATAAGGAACCGGGTTCGGACGAATTCTGGATTTGCTACATTTTGAATAGGACGATTAGTCCTTTCCTCTATACGAGTACATGTTCCATGGGGTCGGTGGTGGATAGTGAATTAAAGGTGATAGGGATGAAGAATTTTAGAATAGTGGATGCAAGTGTGATGCCTAAAATGATTCATGGTGCTACGAATGCTGCTGTTGTAATGATAGCTGAGAAAGCATCGGACATGATCAAAAGTAGCGCTTGATCTTCATATTTTACTGTAGAAATATCAAAATATGTTTTAACATAAGCTATGTATTTGTGTAACTTCAAGTATTGGATCTGCTACCGAATTGCTGGAACTCACTCGCGATCGGAATTTAATATTCATTGCTCTTTGCGTTTTTACAATCCGTCTTTATCGGCAACTATGCACCGCACAATTAATATCTCATAAAACGTAGTGATTTTATTCTCTTTGTATTTCTGTAATGTTAAAATGAAAGCTATTTACATTGTGAATATCTTCTACAATTACCTCCCTACTTCAAAATATGGCTCAAATCTTCAAAAACCTGAAAATTCATACTATAGTTAATTTTGTGTTATTTTATTTGGACTAAAAATACTGTTATAAATTTTTAATGTGCTTTATGAATTATAATTGATTAAATAAGAATAGTATTCCTTTTCCAATTCCCTACACGTGAAATCTTAAGTGTCGCTTCTTGTCGTTAGTATATATTCTATGAACTATTTAGTCTACGGCGTTTTTTAACTGGATTCAAGAATGGGTGCGGTATTTAGTAGCCTTTTTCGTACTTTTTTGGAACTATTTAGGAGGCTGCATTCAGATTACGTTTGGAGATTGAATTAAAAGATTATGTTGGTGCTCAGAGTTCGTACTTCGCAGTTTTTTTTGCAAATACAGAACCATTTAAAAGGCTCATACCTATAATATGTATTAAGAACATCTGCGTATTTTCTGAAAGGAAAAAAATATGTACCATTATAATATGTTTCATACACTCAAGTCTCGCTTCTTCTTCTTATCGAGTGAACGGTTCATATATGTATAATAATATTCTCAGTCTAAATATTTTTTGAGTATAACGTGATCATGATCAATTTTAAGGTTTTCGAGACCACTACATCATCTTCCTGCCCTGGTCTGTACCTGTATTTTATGTACCTATTGTGTACCTGTTTGGAACCCAGTTCTAAAAATTATTAAGTCCCAAACAGCACGCTACGCTGTGAAACATAATGATACTGTGAATGACTACTACGTGCATCGAAACGATTTTAATTAATTAATAATTGTACGGCAGATCAAAATATTTTTTTTAAGTATAAAAATAAAATAAAATAAAAATTTCTTTATTGTGCCAAAAAATATACATAACATTGGTTGAAGCCCTAGACCTCACACTAGGATTCCCTGTGTCGTGGGGTCTAGTCTCTTTCAGTCCAGAAGACATAGTTGACACGGTTCAGAATTAATTTAATGGTCAATGAGTTATAAATAACAAAAACAAAAAACAAAAAAACAGCTAAAAATATTGGTATCTTGTGTATGTATGTGGGGGGTTGTTGTGTGTGTTTTTTGTGTGGGGGTGTTGTGTGTGTTGTTTGTGTGGGGGTGTTGTATGTGTTGTTTGTGTGGGGGGTGTTGTGTGTGTTATTTGTGTGGAGTGTGTGTTGTGTGGGGGTGTATGTGTATGTGTCCAGCCCTATTTAGGTATGACCAGGATCAGTATCTGTAAAGGTAAAGACGCTTGTCATCTTAGTCCTCCTGCGAACATGAACGCTGCAAAGCTTTCAAAACGTCAGAAAAACCATTTTATATACGTGATGTAATCCGGTTAATCTTATCTTATTGTAAAACGTAATCACTTCAATGATGTTTTCAGTGGTGGCATAGAGATCGTCTCTCGTGCATAATATATTCCGGCCCAAGGAGAAAGAAAGAAAAATTTATGTGGACACACAAGCAAATGTGACATGGATTGCTCTGGGATACCGCAGTCACAATAAGCAAAATTCCCAAGGGTCTCTAAACCCCCATTCACAAATATTAAGTCTACAGCAACCAACCTGAGTGCAAACTTTCACCCAGGTCTTGCTGATGATGGTTCTAGGTTCCCTGTAACAGGGTGAGAACCTGTTTCTATTTATCGGGCACGAATCTAAATGAGAATCGAACTCATGATCTCAGGCTGAATTGGCTATCGAATTCGAATGTAACATGAAACAGTTAGGAAGGTACGTAAAAAATGTACGTCAACTAATAAGTATTAAAAAAACCGGCCAAGAGCATGTCGGGCCATGCTCAGTATTATTGGGTTCCTAAGTAGGTGTAATTACAAACGAAATCATCAAATCGAATATTAATCATGGCTATTTTAGTTTTTGCAATAATCGACAGCATTCGCGACATTATTTGCTATGATCATTTTTCTCTAAGGTCAATGACCTTTGAACTAGGACATTTTAAGTATTTTTCAGTTTTCTCTCTATAACTCAAAAAATTATAATCACATTATACTCGAAATAATTTTAAAAGAGAGTTTTCACAAAGGTCTATCAATGTGGAAGATTATAAGTTTCTACATTGCATATTTTAGAAATGGCAGGGGGGGGGACACATTGCAAGCCACTTTGGCGGGCTATATTTCGCAGATGGTACACCTGATAAAAAAGTGGTGTATGAAACATTACCTTCATTTTAGTAGACCTATTCAATGATACCCCACACGAGGGGGTGCAGCGAAAAAAATTTTTCCATCCCCATTTCACATGTATGGACGCCACCCCTAAAATACGTAAAAACGATTTTTTTATTCTTTTAAAATTGAGATCTATATGTAGACTATTTTTTAACAAAATTTCATTTACTTATGTTTATAACTGTAGAAGTTATTAAGCTGTAAAGGATTAGGACAGACGGACAGACGGACAGACGGACAGACGGACAGACGGACAGACGGACAGACGGACGGACATGACGAAACTATAAGGGTTCCTTGTAGGACTTCGGAACCCTAAAAAAATGTATCGCTGAACCGCCATTTTATTTACAGCGAGCGTCACATCCGGTAGATTTCAAAGAGAATTTGGAAAATTTCAATTTCGAACGATTTTGGTGGATTGCATTCGGTTACCGTGGAGTTACGAAACCAATGCTTATAAAATAAGTTTTTCTCCCACTTGCTCGGAAATTGGTTCGTTATTTAAAAAAATCCGACGAAGTGTGATTCGGACTCACGCAGTAAGGGTTCCGTACCACCCATCGACCTGATACCTCATAGAAACTGATTTAATTTACTAGAGTTTATCAAAAGACATCAACGATCAGACGCGAAATGTGAATTTTTGCATCCCTTTCTTCCGTAAGTACCACCACATATGTCCTGTTTCTAGTATTTGTTGCTAAACTACATAGTATGCACTATGATTAGACCAAGTTTGACGCTGGTATGTATTACCGTTTTGAAGACAGAACAGGAACAAAAACGTTGAAAAAATTCATGTTTTTAGAGGTTTCTTGTGTGGGGAAGACCCTTTGGTTTTAGACTTTTTTTTGTTTTTAGTATTTGTCGTGATACTCCTTATAGCAACACATATTCTGTGAAAATTACAACTAGTTATCTATTATAATGTCCTCCCGGCCGAATTTCGGTCACGGCGGCCAATCTCAATGTAGACTAGCCATCTGCGCGGGACATATTATAGTGCGCAAACACAGGTGCACTCTCTATTCCCTCACTCTCATAATCCAATGGGACGAGTTATCTATTACCGTTACAAAGATACAGCCCTGTGACAGACGGACGGACGGACAGCGTAGCGAGAATAATAGGGTCCCGGTTTGAAAATAGAACAAGATACGCGCGCGGACGAATTAAGATACCTACTGGTGAATTAATTTGTGTGTTTTTTCCTCGCAAATGAGAGAAAAGTACTATATACAAGTCTCGGCCGAAATAGCAATTAACGGCCTCTTTTAGTTAAAAAGTACTTGGCTGGCACCTCGTCCTTTTAAAATCACTTGGTAATAATATATAATAATATTTCTCGGCCGTCAATAGCTTCATTTCAGCCCTCAACAGTAATGTACTATTATTAAACATTTTCGAAGGTTGAACTAGTCGGAAACTTCTCCATACAAACATCAAAGGATGACCACTCCATTATTTGATGTTGTAGGTCAATAACTAAGCATGATATAGACTTGTCTCTTCATTATCTAGGCTTTTATTTTAACAAAATTACTATTCTATAAAAAAATAATTATTAGTAAATAATTCACGAAACATCCGTATTTTTGTATGATTTTTAACGTTTTTTGGACCTTAAATGACCAGTCTTAAGCTTTCAGTTTCCAGATGTTCCATTTTTTTTAGTTTTTTATATATTTTTAAATAAGTCTTTCTTATTTATTTTATTAACCTGCTTTCTACTTTATCCAAACATTTATAGCTCAGCAACACGACGCAATTCCACATAGTTTAAAAATCTAGCAAACGCCAGTGCCGAATGGCAGGCGGAATGCGGCCCGCAAGGAACAAGCGTCATTATTGCGTGTTACCGTCCCATTTTTGAAGTAAAACTTCTTTAGGCACGCTTCACTTGGGGATAAGCTGGTGAATGCGTTACGAAAAGTGAGGCCAACGGAGGGGGTAGTGCGAGACGCGGGGAACGAGGCGCGGTACGGCCATGACACAGCGCCGGCAGATGTACGCGCGCCGCGCCGCCATTCCTTTGTTCTCATTGAAATAGTATTGAGGGAGATATAAGTTAGAAGTTTTACTTCAGTCATGTCGTGTGCTCTAAAGCACACTCGTTTTTTTTTTCAAAACATAATGGAAAATAATTAACATTAACTTTAGTTTTTTCTTCGACAAAGCCGTTCATAAGTATTAGTAACAATGATAGCAAAAAGTTTATTTCTTAATCCAAAACACCATGACAGAAAAACGCCATCCTTTGTCACTTTCCCCATAAAGAACAATAAGTCACTCGCCAGGCATCGAACTGTGAACCCATTGTGAATTTGACACACCACATTGATCCATTAGGTCTTAAGTTCAAAGACCCGATGTTAAGCCAGACAGAAAGTTATACAACAACTGCCTTTAACGTTTTACACCCATCTCGCTCTAATTTAGCATGTTTTTCCGTCATTTTTGAAGTCAGATACTTTATAGAAAAAAACCGGCCAAGAGCATGTCGGGCCATGCTCAGTATTATAGGGTTCCTTAAGTAGGTGTTACAAAAAAATCAAATCGATTATTAATCATGGTTAATTTAGTCTTTGCAATAGACGGCAGCATTGGCGACTCAGAGAGTGTTGTTAGTAGCCGCTAGATGGCGCCAAATTTTTCTTAAATGTGTGTGTGTTTCTTAAGTGTGTCATGTCGACATAACACAAAGTTACTTTTTGTGATTTTTTCAAATAGAAAGTAGCTAAACGAGCATTATTTGCTAAGATCATTTATCTCTAAGGTCAATGACCTTTGAACTAGGACGTTTTAAGTATTTTTCAGTTTTCTCTCTATAACTCAAAAAATTATAATCACATTATACTCGACATAAATTAAAAACAGAGTTTTTATAAAGATCTATCAATGTGGAAGATTAAAAGTTTCTTCGTTGCATAGTTTAGAAATGGCAGGGGGGGGACACATTGCAAGCCACTTTGGTGGGCTATATTTCGAACATGGTACACCTGGTAAAAAAGTAATGTATGAAACATTACCTTGATTTTAGTAGACCTATTCAATGATACACCACACGAGGGAGGGCAGCGAAAAAAAAATGTTCATCCCCATTTCACATGAATGGGCGCCACCCCTGAAATACGTACGACAGACGGTCATGACGAAACTATAAGGGTTCCTTGTAGGACTACGGAACCCTAAAAACGGTGTTTGGCTTTTTGGTCGAAAATAAAATATAGTAAAAGCCCCAGTTACCGACAGTGCCCCATTGTTCGACAAAACACAACCAACTTCAGAAAATAAGAGTGAAATTATAATTTTGGTATACGGTTAATTATTATCTAATTGTTACATAGTGCACCACAAGTACTTACGTAAAAAAACTTTTTAACAAAAAAAAAACCGCCTTCAAAAACCTTAACTAATAAAGTTAAATAAAAACTTTTTAACAAAAAATAAAACCGACTTCAAAAACCTTAACTAAAAAGTAAAAAATAATCATTGTATGTATTTTAAAATCTTAACTTAAACAACATTTTTAAGGCGGCGCGTGGTTGACCCTTTGCGTCATGTAATGTACAGTCGAGCGCAATATCTATAGTAAAAACAGTTTATGTGAACGTACATGAAAATCACGCGCCGCCTTCAAAATGTTGTTTAAGTTAAGATTTTAAAATACATACAATGATTATTTTTTACTTTTTAGTTAAGGTTTTTGAAGTCGGTTTTATTTTTTGTTAAAAAGTTTTTATTTCATTCTTTTTAGTTGAGGGTTGATTCATAAATGTTTATATAACCAATTTGAGAATATATTTTTATTAACCTTTGCTATCCCACTGCTGGGCAAAGGTCTCGCTCATGTTCTTCTAAACGTCCAATCACTATCGTGAAAAAAAAACACGCATATCGGCCAAGAATTCTCAGAATGAGGAACCAATGAGCAGATCATCTAGATACGCAAAGCTAAAATAAACTGATTTATTGAAGCTGGTTAAAAAACTACTTAACTTAAGCCAATAAAATTTATATGGGAGCACCGCGCGGACTTTCTCTACCAAATAAAACAACAACCACGTAAATCGGCCCACAAATCTCGGAGTAATCGGCGTACATACATGAAAAACCCGCGGAATACATAACCTCCTCCTTTTTTTGAAGTCGGTTAAAAAGTAAAAAATAATCCTTGTATGTAATTATTTTATTGTTTTAAAGCATTTTACGCATGCGAAGCGAATTCTAAAGATTTAAATTGTGGAAAGAAAAAATCGCTCACGAGCAGGATTCGAACCTGCGACTCCTGGCTCAGTACGCCAGTGCTTTAGCCACTAAGCTACCGTGAACACTGCTGAACCTTTTTTTTTTCCACAATTTAAATCTTTAGAATTCGCTTCGCATGCGTAAAATGCGTTAAAACAATAAAATAATTAGTAAGGGTAGGCATATCTATACGACTTTGATTTAACTGCAAAGTTAGTCGAGTCGGTTAAGGAACAATGTTTCTTAATAAGATATCGCTGACGTCACCCAAAGACGTATAGTTGAGGATAATTTCGATACCACGAGCAGTGTTCACGGTAGCTTAGTGGCTAAAGCACTGGCGTACTGAGCCAGGAGTCGCAGGTTCGAATCCTGCTCGTGAGCGATTTTTTCTTTCCATAATTTAAATCTTTATCCTTGTATGTATTTCAAAATCTTTTCATAAACCAAAATGTTGAAGGCGGTGCGTGATTTTCATGTACGTTCACTTATACTGTTTATTACTATAGATAATGCGCTCGACTGTACATTATCACGCAAAGGGTCAATCACGCGCCGCCTTCAAAATTTTGGTTTATGAAAAGATTTTGAAATATATACAAGGATTATTTTTTACTTTTTAGTTAAGGTTTTTGAAGTCGGTTTTTTTTTTGTTAAAAAGTTTTTATTTTTAATTTGTTTTTCATAACAATTTTATCTCAATACATCCCACCCTAATTCTTTGACCCATTACTTCTTACGAGTGTATGAGACAAATATATTAGCAGGTGCTAACCCCACCTTGCGGCAGGTGGCACAGCAGAGAAGTAAAAACGTATTAATTCATACTTACTTCACCTGTTGAGCTTTATAATTACTACTATTAGTTACTGTACGGTTAAGGCCCAGAAAGCCGCGGAATGAGAGTGAGCGCGATGCAAAATACGAGGCTTGCCGGGAAGGAGTAGTGCGGCATGAAGTTGACGCCATTCCGAATGAAAGTGCATTTAAGCGGAAAAAAATATATTACTCAGAAAATATGTGTATTTTCGATAAAAAGGCTTAGTCAAATTATTTCAAAATAATAAAACAATATTTAGGTAAAATATCATACCAAAATACCAATATATGTTGGATATATTTAGGAAACTGTTTGAAAATAAACAGTTTTCGAGGTATGTTTGGTTTTTTTTATGATCGAGCCAAATAAGTGCATTCATGTTTTGGACTTAATAATATTGTCACGCCTATCCTTGAGTAACACGTATTTTAATTTCAGTACCATAGAGCGAGTAGTTTTTGAGCGGGATTCGCATTAGTTTGTTGAATTACGGGATTCGGCCCCTTAAGGGGTAGTTTTTGGTGTTATGGGGGCTAAGACGTGCTGTAGTTGTGCTTTGTGACCTGTGTTTAATCGTTGTAAATTGAGACCCATCCGTGCTTCAGAGAGCACATTAAACTGTCGGTCCCAGTTGCCATACGAATTTATACATGCTGAAATTTGAATCGCTTATTTCCCGAAAATCGATAAAATGTAGGGACCAACTGATTTTCTTTTCGCGATTTCAGGGTTGGTCCTATAGTAAAAATTGTTCATAATGATGAGTACAATGACCCCTTTTCGGGAAATAAGCGATTCAAATTTCAGCATGTATATAGTGCCCCGAGAGTATCTGCGTCTGCCGGTAGGTGAGGGCGCCATTGCCCCTCTCCAGCCATTCCTCCGTGACGGGCCTTACCGCCGCTATTGTGGCGTGCCCTGCGCTGGGTTACGCAAGTCGCTCCCCCCATTCAGCCAATGGGATCTGGCGGACCTTGCTCCAATCAGGTGGGTCCTCACGCTGATGGCGTCCGTGTCTCGTCCGTGTCTCGTCCGTGTCCATTGCCCCGCGTCCTGCCATCTCTGTGTGCATTGTGCCTCAGAAGACTCAACTTTATGTAACCTGTTTCTTTGATTTTTTTATCGTTTATGCACCAAAAATATACAAAACCGCAGAGAGAGCTCTTGCCCTTATCTGCGCACGCGCCGTGCACCTGTCAGTGTCGCGTGTTGCGGAGGCTGCATCTCAACGAGCTCATATTGTGTACGCCACAATACATGAGCTTATGGCGAATTTCTTTGTTCATGCTGCTATAGGAATAGTTTTAGGGTAGATTTTGATGTACAAAATCTGAAAATAAACATAAGTAAAAAATAATTCATTATTGTCATGCAAGCAAAAGGGGTAGCAAGTACCCAAGTGGAGCCCCCATCAGTAAAAAAAATGTTACTCGCTGAATAAGTCATTTATCGAAAATCCTTTTTTATAAATTGAAGTACAGGTACTGTAGTTTAATTAGAAACTATTAACTCTGTAAATTATAGTTCGCTGTAGTTGTAGATAGAAAATATGCGAAAACGGCTACTTTTGGTACTTTTCTACTTACTTACTTACTTTTGGTAGTTTCTAATTAAACTACAGTAATAACTTCTTAGGTTTTCGCGATCACTACACATTATAATAAAACAAAGTTTAACCGGATTAAATCGCGTACCTATATTATTTAAATTGGTTTTCCTGACGTTTCGTTTTCGTATTTCTTTTTCCTACCACTTGTTTGGAACCCAGGCCTAAAAATAATCAAGTCCCAAACAGCACGCAACACTGTAAAAGATATTATTGTGATTTATTATTGTGAGTGATTACTGCGTGCATAGAAACGATTTTAATTAATTATATTGTACGGTAGATTAAAATATTTTTTTAGAAATATCTGTAAAGACGATTGTCATCTTAGTCTACCTGTGACCACGAAATGCTGCAAAGCTTTCGAAACGTCAGGAAAACCAATTCAAATAATATACGCTATTTAATCCTGTTAAACTTTGTTTTATTATAAACAGTACCTGTACTTCAATAATTAAAAAAATATTTTAAGATAAAAATTAAATTCTATATGATTTGTTTCGTTTCACATTGAGACGTCTCCGTGCCTCGGAGAGCACGTTAAGCTGTCGGGTCCCTGTTACCCTTCCAATATTTATGACAGTCGATATGGTTAGTCAGAAGCCCGAAAGTCTGACAAAACCTGGTCTAACCTTAAGATGTCAGCAGATCCAGTAACTGTGTTGCGGGGGTCTGATGGCAGTCACTCCGTGTAAAATACTAATGTTCAGCTGCATCTGGTTAGACAGCAATCTGTCCACAACATCAAAATAAGGAAAAAGGCTTGGATCAAAAAAGTAGACCCATAATAAGATCATTAAGAAGATCATAACATAAACAGTTTCTAAGCGCTAAAAGGAGATTCGCAGGAGAACGAAAGTGACCGACATAGCCCGAAGAATTGCCAAGCTTAAGTGGCAGTGGGCGGGGCACATTGCTCGCAGAAATGATGGCCAATGGGGCAGTAAAGTTCTGGAGTGGCGACCGCGTACTGGAAGGCGCAGCGTGGGTAGGCCTCCCACAAGATGGACCGACGACCTGGTGAAGGTCGCGGGAATCCGCTGGATGCGGAAGGTGCAGGACCGGTCGTTGTGGCGATACCTGGGGGAGGCCTATGTCCAGCAGTGGACGTCTTTCGGCTGAAATGATGATGATGATGATGAAGCGCTATAAGAGAGATGCATTAAAAGAGCCTCCACGGGTGATGATATTTCGATCGTAAGACGCACCCGTTCCGTGTGGTGCCGGACGTAAAGAATAGCACCACCCTATCTTTTCTCATGGGCGTCGTTAAAGGCGACTAATGGATTCACCAGAGGATGGGCAGCAGCGTTCTCTGAGTATTTAAACAACCAACTGCGATCGCCAACCCGCCTGCCAAGCGTGGCGACTATGGCATATCCCCCCAACATCCTTGGGGGAGGCCTTTGTCCAGCAGTGGACGTTTTTAGGCTGAAATGATGATGATGACGGTGCATCCTGGGCTGTGATAATCTTTTTACCAAGGCATGAGCTATTATCATTATATAGCTCGTATTTTTTTTAATATTCTTTAATATAATGACGTAACAATGATCGACATCCTATGATGGCGAAAAAAACTAAAGGCCCACCTGGTGTTAAGCAGTTACCTTTGCCCATAACAACCGTCAATACGATAGAAGAAGAAGACCTATTAAAAACCCCGCTACCGCTTATAACATAACCCAACTCTTACCTAGGAGCGCAAGTACCGTAAATATAACAAAAAGCTAATTAGTTCTTCACATCACCTGGAACTATGATAAGGTAGCTTAACTATACCTGGTACGTATACCTGGTATAAGTACAGGGTGTTTCCTTGGTCGTGTTATTCCGTCAAACCTTGTGGTTTACTGTATATAGATGATAATTTTATTAGCTCTACGAATTTGAGAAACAAAAATGTTTCTTATTAAATTCTAGCATAGTGGCCTGAATAAGGTGGCTGCATGACTAAAATCAAGCACTATGCCACCAAATGTTGTTGTTGTTGTTTTTTTGTATTGTATTGTAGTTATGTGTAATATAAGACTAAGATAACAAGCGTCATAATTATATAATTCAAAATGTTATTTTAATCTGCCGTAGCTTTGCCGTAGGTACATTTAATTTTTATAAAAAAAAATCGGCACAGTAGTTTTTGAGTTGATTCATTACAAACATACACACAAAAATACAAATCTTTGCTCTTTATAATATTAGTATAGATGTAATATTGGTTATAAGTATTCAATAGACCAAATTTTCCGTCTTAAGAAACCATTACAAGGAGTGCATTAAAAGAGCCTCCACGAGTGACGCTATTTAATTGATCGTCCGGCGCACCCTGGGCAATCAGCCACGCTACCAATCTGCTGACTGGCCAATATTTTTCCCACGGCATGAGCTATTATCGTTATGTAGCTCATGTCGACACGATAGAAGAAGAAGAAGAAAACAGAAAAACCCTGTATAACAACAACAACAACATAAGCAGATCATTACTGTCCTACTGCTGTCTTTTGAAATAAGAAGGTGACACCCTGGAGAAACAACCTGTATTCTTGGAATAAAATATAAGGATAAATAACTATGACTCCATCTGTCGATGACATTATAATAATATTGTTTTGTTTAACAGCTGGTTACTCCGATGTCATCTCGTTAATATTATTAACTGGTTTGTCCTTTGATGACCTTACAGGTGCAGTAGGGGTGCATGCTGGTTTCAAGGTCGTGTGTTTGATTCCTCTTTTGGGACGAATATTTTTGCACTTGTGTGTGTTTAAAGAATAATAATATTTGACGACGTCTGTGGTCCAGTGGTTCGAGTTTCGGACTGCTGATCACGAGGTCGTGGGTTCGATTCCCATAGGACACAGATATTTATGTGATGAATAAATATGAGTGTTTGTGTTGGTCTGGGTGATTCTTATTTATTCATCATCCTCCGAGCCTTTTCCCAATTATATTGGGGTCGGCTTCCAGTCTAGCCAGATGCGGCTGAACATCAGTATTTTACACGGAGCGACTGCCATCAGACCCCCGCAACCTAGTTACTGGGTAATACTGACATTCGGAGGTTAGACCAGTTGTCAGACTTTCAGGCTTCTGACTACCCGTAACGACTGCCATAGATATTCGTATGACAACCGGGACCGACAGCTTAACGTGCTCTCCGAGGCACGGAGGGGTCTCGATGTGTAACGAAACGGTCACCCATCCACAGACTGACCGCGGCAAGTGCAGCATAACCTTGCAGATCGTACAATCCGCGCAGTCGTTGCATCGCTACGAGCCCCTCGTGTTTCTTATTTATTGTAAGTGTGTATTTACAAAAAAAGTATATAATTATCTAGAACCCCTTTTTTTTTTTTTTTTTGAGGCGGAGAAAATGTCTTACGCATATCACACTACCTGGGGGGCGTGTGGGTATGTGGGACTCGCACCCACTAAAAACTCCGCCGTGTGCCTACTCTCGCCTTGGGTGGATGGGCCACGAGGACTGCAGTGCATGGCATTCGCGACCCATCCAGCGCGGCCCACTTCGGGGCCTTCCTCTTCCTTCTTGACTCTCTTTCGGCGATGTCCGGGCACACCTGGGACATCACCGCAACTCAAGGGCCGTGCAAGGCAGACGATAGACCCCCAGTCTATCGTCCACTGGCCCCTTTAGGGTGGCATTAGGTCGCCATAATGACGCCGGCGCCGACCCGTTCTCCTACGGCGGATCGGATCTGCGAAGGTGTTCTCCTCCCTGACCCGTTCCGCCGCTTCCTTCTGCGAGATGACTTCCTCGCAGAAGGAAGCAACTGCCTCCCAGGCACTCCCACTATCAGCCATGGCTCTGACCACGGCTGGTAGTGAGAGGTCTCCTCCGATTGCTGCAGTGAGAGCACGGCGCTGCACCACCCAGGCGGGGCACTGCACCAGAGTATGAAGGGCCGTGTCCTCACTACAGCCGCACTGGTGGCACACGGGAGTAGCCTCCCGTCTCGCCACTTTGTGCAGGTATTTTCCGAAGCAACCATGCCCCGACAACACCTGCACTAGACGGAAGGACAACGTCCCGTGTCGCCTCCGTACCCATACCTCAAGGATCGGCTGGATAGCCCCCACAGTCCGAAGACGGCACTGGGCGATTCCAGCCTCTCCTTCCATAATTATCTAGAACCCCTAGCACAAGGTCTGCTCAGTTTGGGATTAGGTACTATATAATTTGTATGCCTTTCAAGGTTAAACATAGTGTGACGTAATATGTTAATTTTCCACCAAGTTTTTAACTTTTATACCTATGTTTTACAAATAAATTATTTTGTTTTTGATTTTAGATCATCACTTCAGCCGAAAGACGTCCACTGCTGGACACAGGCCTCCCTCAAGCATATGTTGGGGGGATATGCCATAATCGTCACGCTTGACAGGCGGGTTGGCGATCGCAGTTGGTTGGTTAAATACTCAGAGAACGCAGCTGCCCATCCTCTGGTGAATCCCTTAGTCGCCTTTTACGACACCCATGGGATGTGATTTTGGGATTAGATGGTGCTGTGTAAAAATATCCCAAATAATTATTTATTTATTTATAACCTTCTTCTTCAATTTTCTATGGTTTTGAGAAATAGACATGCAAACTGCGCGATCATTAAGATGTTTGTCTATTGTGGAGAAAGTGCAAGAAATAAAACTGCAAATACACCGTATGACCAACGATAACACACCCTATAGACGCCTCATAACAGGCGACCGATGTCTGCAACACATCTATGTAATTTCACTAATGTAGGTCACCACTATTCGCCACTTGAAATCGTCAAATCAGTTTTCAACCACTTACATGAGCCATCAAAACTGCCGCGTTAGTGATTAGCTAATAGCTGCCTTGGTAGGGCCAATCGAATTGCAGTACCCCACCTCAGCTAGTGGCAGAATTTACTGTACGCATATATTCTACATGACTTATCTGTCTGAAAAATACATTGTGTGATCTGCGTCACTGTAAAAATTAAATCTATGCAAAACTATTTAAAAAATTAGCTTTTTCTCCCACTTGCTCGGAAATTGGTTCATTATTCAAAAAAAAGAATACAACAATCAGCTCTTTTCCGTACGCAACGAAATAACAGGCCAGTAATATGCAACACGACAATAATAGAAATTGCTGGACACTTTATATTTTTTAAATTATGCTACCGAGGTTTTTAAGCACACACTTACATAAATTAGGTGTTTTTAGGTACAAAATATTTATCATTATAAAGGCTGAATGCACATTTTTTTTTCAAAACTTTGAAAATAGATCAAGAACTGCGCGCGGACGTATTGAAGCGAATGAAAATTATATACCGTTGAATGAATTTGTGTATTGTTTCCTCGCAAATGAGCGAAAAGCACTATACAAGTCTCGGCCGAAATAGCAATTAACGGCCTCGTTTAGTTAAAAAGGACTCGGCTGGCGCCTCGTCCTTTTAAAATCACTTGGGAAGTACTCGGCTTCGCCTCGTACGTCCAATATTACTTGACCGTCAATTGCTTCATTTCCGGCCTCGACAGTAATGTACTATTTCATACCTTTTGCAAACATTTATGCCACTATGTACGGAACAACTGATTCTTTTTTCACTTATTTTTCGATTTTTTTGAGAAATAATGATCCTGATGGCTCATTGTGTTAAAAAAACGAAAAAGATAACTGCCTTCATTCCCAGAATACAGAATGATTTCACAGCATAGCTTCACAATAATTCTACCAACAGTACAATCCTGTAACAGAGCCACAGCTGAAAAAATACTGTTTACAGAAATACCCACCCTTGTCTTAAGAACTTAATTAAAGTGAAAAAAGATGGACTCTTGACAAAAACAAAGGGTGGTCAAAATCCAATTAATTTCCTGGTAAATGCTCGGAAATTCTCGCTTTTAAGGCTGTCTGCCCACTAGAGCGAGGCACTGAAGTGGAGCGGAAATGACAAAATCGGCAAGTCTGTAAGCGTCCACTAAGGTATTTACATAGGTATTCCAACCGCCATATAGATTTCCATTACATTTAATTATGTAGCGACATCTATCCCGCTACATGGGAAATATCCTGAATCACGCACGCAGAGTATTACACGCAAGTTAGCATACTGGGTGTCAGGGAAACGCTCCCGAAGCTGAAAGGCTATTATTATACTACCTAAACACAATCGAATACCAATAACCACTAGCCTTATACTCATTGTTTTAGTGATTTGGTATTTTGCAAACCCGCAATGTAAAGCGTACAAAACTCAGGATCAATGCCGCGCGTACCTAACTTACCTACGCTCGCTACGACACGGACTGCGTATGCGAGCGGATGTCGTTCACCACTAGCGCCAGCTGATATTTTATTTGAATTACATTGAAAACTTTAAAAAATTAAGTAAATAAATGGGGTTTTTTTTGGAAAACAGTTTTATTTAACTGCCCAAAGCTAGTTATGTAAGAAATATGCAAAAAAAAATTAATCACATTTTTTTTTTGGTTTCGTATCAGTAATCACCAGCATTATCACCTATCTTCGTTTTCGGAAGCGTTTCCCTGACACCCAGTAAATTATACAAGCGCCCAACATCAATCGTTGGCCAGTAGCCCGCCAGGCGCACACCCAGCCTGGTCGGAGGATCCTCGAGATGTAGCGACATCTATCCCGCTACAATTACATGACACGATAGCAACATTCTCTGAGTATTTATTCAAGCAACTGTGATCGCCAACCCGCCTGCCAAGCGTGGCGATTATAGCATATCCCCCTTATCCCCTTTTGGGGGTGGCTTGTATCCAGCAGTGGACGTCTTTCGGCTAAAATAATGACATTACACGATGTTTTTTTTCATAATAAGTAGGTACAGTGGACTGCACGTCAATGGTCACAGTTTGATCTTGACAGCGTCTTTATTTCGTAAGCAGTAAAGGTAGTTTTCGTAACTCAAGTGTTACCACTGATGTGCTGTCAACTTTACTAAGTAGTTTCTCGTACGTAATATACTCTCAACTGAGCCTATTGCAGCCCACTGCTCGATATAGGTATCTCCTAATTTGCGCAACAACAACTGGTCCTTTACTTTCCACATTCAGTCCCTCAAACTTCAGGCCAGCTTCAGGTCAGGCCAAGTCAGGTGGACCGATGTCCACCTGACTTGGGTGGACACGATTTTTTTATTATTAATGTTTCCACCATGTCATCTTCGAATCTATAACAGTAGGCTTCATACGGTTTCTTTCAAATAACAGTAGTCAAAATTTTAAGAAAAATGCTCTAAACAGCAATGCAATAGGATAAGTACACAAAAAGTTACAACTCTTTTTGTGGATTGTAATTTAGTTTTTTGCCTCTTCTGTAAAGTTGCCTTTTGGCGGTTACATAATTTTTTTGTTGTTTATTTTTTTTTCTTTTTCCAGGCCCGTTTTTTGCATGATAAAATACACAAATTGACACAATACCTACAAAGATAGAAAATTTGTTCGTTTTTTAGACTTTTTTGACAGACCGTATGTACATTGCAAAATAAATCACACCATCTTTAATTATTACTTACTAGTAACATAAATATATATAAATCGGAAAATCTCAGTTCTCTCAATTAAAGTCTCACAAAAGCAATTTTATAGGTAATCATATAATTATTTATTTATTTATTTATTTATTTCCACAAAAAAAAATACATACATTTGGCAGATACAGTGTAGAACATAAACCAGTTTAGGTTTTTCTGTACACCGCTTGGTCCGTCGACATCCATTACAACGAGATGTGGGTGGGTGAACACGACGCATCGCGCTCGCTCGCCCCGTGCAAAAAATTCTCAAATACCCTCAACTAATTTATATTTCTTCTCAATAGCAAATTTCTTACAAAAATACAGCATGTTTTTTTTTTTAATGCTATAAAATTATAAGTCATTATTAGGTTTTAATTCCTCTAAAAGGTGTTTTTTAAGTTTAGATTTTATATTGTTTCGTGTTATGTCATTTTTTATTTTTGGTGGTAGTTTATTTATTAGGTCTGGTATAATATAATTTAGACGTAGCTTTCCATAAAAATTGGTGAAATCAGGTTTTATAAGTTGTGTGTGTGTACTGCGGAGTGTCATGCTAGGCTTTGTGTTATATTTTCATAATTTTTCGTCAAAGAAATTTTCTGTTAGTAATTTGTGTTTTACTTTTTCGTGTATAGGAATAAGTTTACAATAGTGGAACAGATCACTGTAATTATTTTCAAATTGCAGCTATATATATCCATTATATATTCTATTTATATTTATCCATTTATTAATTAATTTATATTACAACTGATTATACAACATGTTAATTTGTATTCGTGCCATATTTAAGGAGGTGACTATACCACTGGTACTGAACACGAATCAATAAAAAAATCAATACAATATTTTTTGTTGTTTTGTTGTTTCAAAGTGAAAATTTGGGTATTAAATAATCGTAGAATTTTTCAAATATTTTTAGATGACTGAGCACATTATTTAACATTTTCTCTAGAAATATGGCATGGTTAAAGATCAACATCTTGTATTGTTTCCCCTACATCAGCACGTGATGCTGCTGTTCTCCCCAGGGTCACTTGGTAGACGGCAGTCTTTATAGACACACACTACTACACTATTCCTTTGTGAAAACTTTTGTCTAGAACTAAGAAACCTATTCAGTCTTTAGTTGTACGGTTAGCAAGCATAACGTTTATGTTTCAAAGTTTCTCTATGACGACACTTAACTTCAAGCTTGTTGTCAGATTACTTAATAGTTGTCTCTGACTTATGCTGTCAAATTATTATCATAATTTTAGCTTTGCATTTTAATACTTGCTTTACTAACACTAGATTTTAAGTAAATTGTTACTAACACTGTGGACTCTGTCTGAAAATAAACGTATTTAATAATTTCTTAGGTTTTCGCGATCACTACACATTAAAAAAAAGTTTTACGATACGTTTGTGATACGTTTATAATAAAACAAAGTTTAACCGGATTATATCGCGTATATTATACGCGATATTATGATTATAAACGTATTTAATTTAATACAGTAATTTTATTTGTTTCTGTTTCGTCTAAATATATGAATTGTGGAAAAAAAAATTTATTCGTCCGAGACTACATAGCAAAGGAGTACTAAAATAGTCCAGTGTTCACGAGCCGCGATCAGGAGGGTGCATCTAATCTTCAGACCAAAATATAAGATTGGCGCTCCCGATCGCAGCTCGCAAACACTGTGGGTGGAATAGTAAGTCATCATCATCATCATTTCAGCCGAATGACGTCCACTGCTGGACAAAGGCCTCCTCCAAAAGGGATATGCCACAATCGCCACGCTTTTAGGCGGGTTGGCGATCGCAGTTGGTTGCTTAAATACTCAGAGAACGCTGCTGCCTATCCTCTGGTGAATCCCTTAGTGTTTTTACGACACCCATGAGAAGAGAGAGGGAGCCTCCTTTGCTATTTGGTATTCCTTTTACTGGCTTCAGCCACTAGATCCATGCGCTCCGTCTATTTGATTTTTTGGTCTGAAGTCCCTAATTAAACTGTGAGTCTGATGTTAGACATCCACTATTTAGCGCTCAGTTACCAACACAAAGGTTAAAAAGTCGGCACAGTTTTTTAAAATCGACTGAGGCCCTATCTGGGTGCTCGGTTGAGGCCCGTCAACTGTGGCTGAAGACACTTTCTCCACCCGCTCACTATATCCAGCCGAGTGAGCACCTTCTTGCAGGATATAACCTTCCCTGGTCAACCTGGAAGTCACTAAACCGACTTCGAACTCAAGTAGGAAGAAGCAAGTCCAATCTCGCCAAATGGGGCTATATTGAAAAAACAGCGACAGGGTGTGGTTGTGGCACTGACCCCCAATCGATGAGTAACCTCTTATACTGCCCTTTGTGTCCCGGAACCTGTAGCCTGGGCGACCTTTGCGGTGCCACTGACAACGCCGTTGAAGTGGCAAAGTTTTTTGGCTTGCCAAATCTGACCTAAGAGATTACTTATAAAAATGTCCTCCCGCCCGAATTTCGGTCACGGCGGCCAATCTCAACAGAGACTAGCCATCTGCGCGGGACATATTATAGTGCACAAGTGTGTGCGCAAACACAGGTGCACTCTCTATTCCCTCACTCTCACAATCCGATGGGACGGCAATTCGACACGACCGGAGATCAGGCGTAGGACTGACGGCTTTACGTGCTCTCCGAGGCACGAAGGGGTCTCGATGTGTAACGAAACGGTCACCCATCCACAGACTGACCGCGGCTCGTGCAGCTTAACCTCACAGATCGTATAATCCACACGGTTTTTACTTGGCCACGAGCCCCTTAAGAGATTACTTATACCTATACTATACCATCGACACAAAGAAGAAAAAGAACTACATAATACCTAGAATATTTTTACTGGCATGCCTATCTGGATGCTGATAAGCAATAATGTGTCAACCCACAAAAATTCGAAAATTGAGTTAATGATGCAGTACGCTTCTTTGGCTGACAAAGAACGTTTTTCAATAGGGTTTTAACCTGATTGAATGGTTTTTATACCAAAAATGAGTATAAAAAGGTTGACACGAAATCAGTTCAAAGGGTAAGACATTTTGCAATAAGATGTTTAGGCACTTGAAACATTGTTTGATGACCCTAGGTGCCATCTGTTTAAAGTCAAAAGAAGTTATGGGACATGATCGGTTATTGCGTAATTAGTATTATCCTTTTTCGGCTGTGTATTCAACATTGGCCCATATTTAATTAAAATTATACGTATAAAGTGGGCCTCACAAGACTACTAGCCACGAATACTACATGGAAAACGCAGTAGAAGACTTGGGGAATATAAGATCATCAAAGGTAAGTCCAAATATTACATAAATATAAGGATTTTAGCTATACAAGTTTAGAGGTCATTTTACTGGTAAAATTATTAAAACAACGCTTTTTTATGACAGAATACTGTTTAAAATTACATTTAAATACGTTTTACATACTAACCGTGGTAATATTACTTATCTTAACTACCTAATTTCAGCAAAATGTAATATTTTTGATTAACAGGTTATTGCTTAACAAACACTCTACTATTGACTAGCGCTTGTAAAAGTTTTATAAAGCTTGACACGTTATTGCTACAAAAAAATCTCGTTCACTTGTTCGTTCGTTTATTTCAATAGTATGTTAAATGACTTGAAACGTTTTTAAAAAACGTGAAATGAGGGAATTAATAAAACAAACAGGTTCACGACTGTAAGTATCCGCAAACAGGGTAGACAGTCATTGTCTCAAATCTTCAGGTCGAAATTATTACATTTTGGCACATACCCTCATTTTGCAAGTTGTGTCTTATTTTTATAATTATTTTCAGAATGCCACCGCCAAGATCAAGAAGCCATGTTTGCGGATCATGTACCTAATACCTCACGAGGCAAGCCATGCGTCGCGTCCTACTTCTGACGAGGAGTTTCAGTGTGAGGTTATCAGCCACGATGTTGAAGAAAAGAGGCGTATGGTTCCGTCAAATAGCAGTCTCAATGAGGGGTTACCAGAAGTTCGGCCAGCAGAAACATACCTTCCGAATATTTATATTTCTGATCTAGATCTGGACTTTGAGAATACTCTGGATTTATTGGAGTTTCTAGCTGCTGTTGATTGCTGTTTATGGCTGATAATACAACACTAGCTCATTCGTCGATTATTGAGCTTATTCAGCATACAGCAACTATTCAGTCCGAGCCCAATGAGTTGTCTGATTCATCATCAACTCAGCCTATCGCAGTCCACTGCTGGACATAGGTCTCTCCCAAGTTGCGCCACAAGTCACGTTCAGCCACGTTCTTCAGGTCGTTGGTCCACCTGGTGGGGGTCGCCCTACGCTGCGTTTGCCGATTCGCGGTCTCCACTCAAGGGCTAGTCTGCTCCAGCGGCCATCAGCCCTTCGACAGACATGGCCAGCCCACTGCCACTGCAGCTTACTGATCCTACAAGATATGTCGGTCAATCCGGTTCTCCTCCGGATAATCTCGTTACGGATTTTATCCTTCAAAGAAACTCCAAGCATAGCTCGCTCCATAGCTCACCGAGCGACTTTGAATTTGTGAACCAGCCCAACTGTCAGTGTCCACGTCTCGGCACCGTAAGTCATGACAGGCTGGACGTACTGGTTTAAGACCTTTGTCTTCAAACTTTGCGGTATATGCGACGAGAAGACTCGGCGAAGTTTGTCAAATACTACCCAGCCTAACTAAAACCTTCTGTCGGGTTCTTTCTTGAAGTTTGTCTACCAAGCTGAATTATCTGCCTAGGTAAACGTATTCCGTTACGACTTCGAGTGCCGGCCGACCCTTCAACGAATATTGGCCTCGGCATGACATGCATATTGAACATGACTTTAGTCTTGTCCAGATTCATGCCAAGACCGACACGCCGAGATGCTCCGTTTAAGCTGTGCAGCATTTCGCCTAGGTGTTCCAACGACTCAGCCATACAACGATGTCATCGGCAAAACGGAGATGTGAGATGTTCTCGCCGTTAACGTTGATACCCTAACCAGTCGAACGAAACGAGATTATTTTGTTGTGGGTAGTTTGATTTTGATTTTTAAATACTGTTTTAATTTAGATAATGTTGATTATGATGTAGGTAGGTAAGTATTCAAAGTAAATCTTGAAGATTGAATAGCCAATAACGCTCGATGGTCCCTAATTTGTTCCGTTTTTAAGAGGTAAATAAATATTTTAATATTGTAAGAAATCATGGCTTTTATTGATAACACCTTAACATTACAATTTTTATCTTAATAATACGTTTATCAATATAGGGTTAAGGTACTTGACATTAATCAAATTGAATCTAAATTAATTGTTTTCAGTTTATCAATAATGTGTTATAAGACTTGAAATGTTTATTCAGATAAAATGTTTGCTGGCGCATTTTGTAATATCAAATTTAACGGTTTTTGGAATGAATATAACAGATTTTACAAGTTTAATGGGAGAAATTTGATCTATACTTATATTATAATATAATGACTGCATATCATCAATATTTGCAGCAAATTCTTGAACAAACTAATTAAATTGGCGCCGTAATTTTGAAACACGATTTACTCGAAATGGCTTCCGTGTAGGTTGACATACTATTGCTTATCAGCATCCCTAAGCCACTTCTTCCAAGTATGAGCTCATTATACACAGTTAATGATTATTCATATGCGATAAATGGCTCTAAATTATCAACCGTGTGCTATCTACTAAAACACGATTTTGTGGTGTGCCACAAGATTCACATACAACGTTACTGTTTTAACCGACTTCAGAAAAAGGAGGAGGTTCTCATTTCGATTGTATTGTTACGAGCTGGGGGTTCGTAGATGGATAGAAAGCCAATTAACTGTGTAGATAACACTTTATTACAGAACAATTACACAGAACCACTAATTAACATACAAAGTTACGAACACTCCTGAAACGGCCTGAAAACATGTTTCAGGCGCCTGAAAACGACGGCAACTTAGACAAAATTTTGATTCTTTGATATGTGATAGAGCCTTCTCTGATACGGACTGAAAGTGCATTTCAGCCTGCTGAAAACGTCTCTAAGACCAGGAAAATCGAGGTTGAAGTATTTCAGTCCACTTTTCTTAACCCTCCGTCGTAACAGTATTTTTTTAATGTTTATTACCTCAGAACTCCGTCACTTATCAATAGATTTGGATTTCTTTTTTATTTGATAGGATTTTATTGTTCGATTGGTCCCATTTTTATCAAAATCTAGTTCTGATAATAGGATCCATGTGGAATTGAGGGAATTTCTCAAATATTATACGCATACATATAACGATTTTGGTACATTCATCAACAAATCAAGCATTTGCACTCAGAAAGTATCATTTGGTGAAAATCTGATGAAGATCTTCGGAGATAAAGGAGGGAACTCATCAATAGATGACAGCAAATCTTCGGAGATTGCGGCTATCAATTGTCTTAAAATAAAATAAATTTAAAAAAAAACCGACTTCTAAAACTTAAAAATAATTTGTGTGATACAGTTTACGAAGTTGGTGCCAATTTTTTCTTAAATCTAACAGAATCAAAGGCACCTACTTCCTAACCTGTTTCACACAAATTATTTTATTCTCTTTGAAGTCGGTTTTTACTTTGTTTAAAGTTAATTTTATCAAAGGATTATAATCGCTACGATCTTTTAACTAGCACCAATATTATTACAGCGTAACGAAGCACAAGATTTGCATATTGTATACCTACAATGATATATAATTTATATCTATATCGATGTAGTAATGGCGGCTAATGAGCTTGTATCCCTAATTAGATAGTGACATCATTATAATCAAACGGCAGTCAAATTCAATAATCATCATCATCCCCCTCGCCTTTTCCCAAATATATTGGGGTCTGCTACCAGCCTAGCCAGATGCGGCTGAACATCAGTGTTTTACACGGAGCGACTGCTATCAGACCCCCGCAACCCAGTTACTGGGTAATACTGACATTCGGAGGTTAGACCAGTTGTCAGACTTTCAGGCTTCTGACTACCCGTAACGACTGCCATAAATATTCTTATGACAACCGGGACCGACAGCTTAACGTGCTCTCCGAGACACGGAGGGGTCTCGATGTGTAACGAAACGGTCACCCATCCACAGACTGACCGTGCTAAGTGCAGCTTAACCTTGCAGATCATACAATCCGCGCAGTCGTTGCTTCGCTACGAGCCCCTCGGCAGTCAAATACAATATTATAAAATAAACGAGTGTGCTAAGCACACGACTGAAGTAAAACTTCACTAACTTATATCTCCCTCAATACTATTTCAATGAGAACAAAGGAAAGGCGGCGCGGCGCGCGTTCACCTGCCGGCGCTGTGTCGTGGCCGTACCGCGCCTCGTTCCCCGCGTCCCGCACTTCCCCCTCCGTTCGCCTCACGACTCGTAACGCATTAACCAGCTTACTCCCCAAGTCAAGCGTGCCTAAATAAGTTTTACTTCAAAAAACAAGTTTAACCGGATTTCATCGCGTATAATATTTAAAGAACTAACTAACTTGAAGAACTAACTAACTTGTTAACTTGAAGATTCTATTGTATGCCTTATGAGGTAAATTGTGCTGACCAAAAATTATTATTGTAAGATAAGTTTTCCTGACGTTTCGAAAGCTTTGCAGCATTCGCGGTCGCAGGAAAACTAAGATGACAAGCGTCTGTACAGATATTTCTGCAAAATATTTTAATCTACCGTACATTTTATTAATTAATTAAAATCGTTTCGATAGACGCTGTAGTCATCATGTATCATTATGTTACAGTGTAGCGTCCTGTTTGGGACTTGATTATTTTAAAACTGGGCTCCAAACAGATGGTAGCTGCCAACCAAATAATCAAGTCACAAACAGCACACTACAAAAAAATGCGTTAAAATAATAATATTACTATACAGGTTGTTTCACATCTCATCCACACGTTAAACACGCTGTTCCTATACTACACCGACTATTACTGGGTGTAACTAACCTACGCTATATACAGGATGTATAGGGTACTTCGCAAACAGTGGGGGTTAATTCTCACCCCTTTGTGCTAGTATACCCCGTTCTCTTCTCTTAAACTAGCGTCCGTCTGCAACGGAATTCCGTTTTGTTTGAGGGAGCGTAGCGGCGGCATAGATTATGTTGGTAGTGTAGGAAGTGGCTTTTTTGAGGGTTTGTAGGTAGTTAGGTTGTGCCTCTGTGAGGAATGGTTGTAGAACAGAGATTGTATCTAATTCGTTTAATTTTCATCATTATGCTTTGCCTTTGGCTACAAAAACTACCCCACAAGGTAACCACACAAGGTAAGGTGTAAGGTGGACTGACGACCTGGTGAAGGTCGTGGGAATCCGCTGGATACGGAAGGCGCAGAACCGATCGTGGCAATGCTTGGGGGAGGCCTATGTCCAGCAGTGGACGTCTGTCGGCTGAAATTATGATGATGATGATGATGATGACACCAACTACAACATTTGAAGAGGCGGAGGAAAATCTTGAAGTAGCACTGAATAAATTTGGCAAATACTGCGAAGCCAATGGTCTAAAATCCAATCCTATTAAAACTCAGATTTGCGCATTCCTTCTTCGCAACCGCCAAGCTAATCGGATGCTCAATGTTAGGTAGCAGAGCATTAAGATCCAACACTGCTTTCATCCAAAATACCTAGGTGTAACTTTGGATAGGTCTCTGAGCTTCAAATCCTCCTTCAATACAAAACTCAAGATCAAAATCTGACAACTGGTATATCCTCTGAATGTCGGTATTGCTCAGTAACTGGGTTGCGGGGGTTTGATGCTAGTCGCTTCGTGTAAAATACTGATGTTCAGCTGCATCTGGTCAGATTGGAAACCGACCCCAACATAGTTGGAAAAAGGCTCGGTGAATGAGGAGGATGACAGTGTAAACTGCATGAGAACCATTGACACGAGCAGATGGCGAAGAAGATTATGCTTTTCAATAAAGAAGTTTAAAAAAAACTTGCGGATTTCTTCGGAAAAGACCAGCCTTCTAGACTAGAGGCTATTTTCTAAGAGCTACACTTTCTTCATCATCATTTCAGCCGAAAGACGTCCACTGCTGGACATACGCCTCGTCCCAAGCATCTCCACAACAAGACTTCCTTAAAAAATATAAAATCGCATCAAGCATGTCACTAGCACATGGATGCTTGACTCAAGCAACAAACAGACATTGTAAACGATCAACCATGCTTTTTCGCGATCTCCGGAGACCGCGGCAAACGCAGCGTAGGGCGCCCCCCCGCCAGGTGGACCGACGACGAACGTGACTGGATGCGGAAGGCAGAGGATCGCGTGTTGTGGCGCAACTTGGGAGAGGTCTATGTCCAGCAGTGGACTGCGATAGGCTGAGTTGATGAACCATGCTTGACTCAAGTTAAAATCTACGTGCTTGGTTCAAGCCGCTTGACCGTCTCCGAACCTTGAACACCTAACTTAATCTATACAGACTATCACGTCTACCTACTTATAGTTGTATGAAATAATTAGCTACGTACGGCTTTGGTACCTGCAGATGCGCCAAACTTGAGGTACATGCTCACAATAGGGATATTAGCTGTCTGAGTTGAAGGCTTAAAAAGTGTCGAGTTTTTTATCCCTGCGTGAGACTTAAGAAATTTTTTTTTTTTTTTTTTTTTTTTTTTATTCTTAACGGGCTTGCGTTTGACCGCCACCTCACCTGATGTTAAGCGATGGTGCGGTCGACGATGGTACACGCTTGCCCAGCAAAAACCTATTCACTCGAGTCTTGAAGACCACCAGATTATATTTCTCGGGAAACACTGACGCCGGCAAGGAATTCCACTCTTTGGCGGTACGCATGATAAAGCTATTAGCAAACCGGTTCGTGCGTAAGGGTGGAATATCTACCATATAACATGAAGAAATGGTAGAAAATAGTTCGTATATGTATTTGTTTTGTGCGTGTGTGTGTTGTAAGATGTTGATAGTTATCATCAGCGTTTCGTATCCATATACTCCACTATTTTTTAATTATCAAACAACAAAAATAATAATAATTTCAATGGCTACGATAATGTTGTATAATTCGAGGGGATTAGCGCTGATAGCCGAAATACAGGCTTTGTCTAGTTTGGCTATAGATGCTTCATATTTTTTGTACTACCAAAACATAGCCAATTAATATGTAAAAAATTGCTGTATAACTTTTTGTCAATAAATATATTATTATTATTATATTATTTATTAACACTTTCTGGTTAGGCTTCGCTCAACATTCTGCACAACTTTTATAGAACCAATTTTATTCTGAACTCGTAATTAAATGACTATTCCATACATAAGTAGATAACTATAACTCGATCAAAATGTATGGAAAGAATAAATCAATCTGTGGTGAAAAAAATAAGCAATCAGTAAAGTTATACGGAGGGGATCGTAGCTATGTAAGGGAATTGTGGGTAAGTGAGGGGCTCGTGGCTATGTTAAGGGTTCATGGCTAAGTGAGGGACTCTTGGCTAAGTTAGGGGTTAGTAGCTAAGTGAGGGGCTCTTGGCTAAGTTAGTGGTTAACTGCTAAGTGAGGGGTTCGTGGCTAAGTTAGGGGTTCGTGGATGAGTGAGGGGCTCGTGGCAAAGTAATAACCGTGCAGATTGCAAGATCTGTGAGGTTAAACTACGCAAACCGCGGTCAATACTTAGATGGGTGAGCGTTTCGTTGCACATCTAGACCCTTCATCATCATCATCATCATCATTTCAGCTTTCACCTTTTATTGAAATAAAAACGAACGAAAGGTGAGAACAAAAGTAACGGACATTTTTTTTTTAAATTTAATCACAGGTACAATTTCTTTAGTTTTACTTAACTAGAAAACTCGCCAAACTATCAAGTTTAACGGCGAGATGCGCTCATACATATGTATACCATCTTACTCTTACGTAAACATGCAACACTTAATTAGCAACAAATAAGTTGTATGATTATAAAATAGTTTAAAATAACATAGCTCGAAGAATTGCCAAACTTAAGTGGCAGTGGGCGGGGCACATTGCTCGCAGAACGGATGGGCGGATAATGTTCTGGAGTGGCGACCGCGTACTGGGAGTCGCAGCGTGGGTAGGCCCCCCACAAGGTGGACCGACGACCTGGTGAAGGTCTCGCGAATCCGCTGGATGCGGAAAGCGCTGGAACGGTCGTTGTGGCGATGCTTGTGGGAAGCCTTTGTCCAGCAGTCGACGTTTTTCGGCTGAAATGATGATGATGATTACAATAAAAACATGACTGTATTCATTATTAAATATCTACAATCAAATTAACTAGCATACAAAGACACATAATAAACACAATTAAATATTTCAATACACAGTCTCTGCTTGCCGTAGGAGCTAAGACTAGCGACAATGTTAGGAATTTCTCCACTTTGACATGATTATATCTTGGCCCTTTGAGGAGCAATCCGTAACGCTGCCTAAGGGTGCGTTCATTACATTTATTATGTTTAATGTATGTGAGAGGGAGTTTGAAAGTAGCTCCAGTGACGGAAAAGTTGAGATGCAGTAGATTGTCATGGTATGGACATGTGATGCGGAGAAATGAGGAGCATGCTACGAAAAAAGTTTTGTGTATGAATGTGGATGGTTATAAGAAAAGAGGTAGACCAAAGAAAAGATGGATGGATTGTGTGAAAGATGATATGGATGAAAAGAAAGTGAACTCGGAGATGACGGCTGATAGAGATGTATGGAAGAAAAAGTCACGCTGCGCCGACCCCAAATAAATTGTGATAAGGGCAGGAGAATGATGATGAGTTGTTTAAGGTTGTACAATTTGTTATTTAATTGTGCAAAACCTCAGACATCCCAACTAATATTTCATCATCAGCATCATCATTTCAGCCGAAAGAGACCACTGCTGGACATAAGCCTCTAACAAATTACGCTACGATACTTGGTCCTCTGCTTTCCGCATCCAGTACCCCCAGGTACTTTCATCAGGTCGTCGGTCCACCTGGCTGGGGGGCGCTCTACACCTTTTCATGGTTGTTTAAATGGATTTCAAATCGCGTCCCCATACGCGAGTTATAGTGTAAATAGATATTTGATTCGAAAGACTAACTTAATCAGTGTGCATTTTATAGTGTTTCTGTAGTACGTAATATACGATAAGTCTAGTTGTAAGTAGTTTTACGTATATTTTATAGTTAAATTTAATATCGTAATTTTCCTTGAATAATAATAATAATAATAGCTTAACATAGGTATATAAAATAGTTTTATAGAATTCCTGTTTCGATTATCGTGTTAGTTTGATAGATTTTATAAGTGTTTGTATAGTTTTAAGGAGCATATATGAAAGGGCGAATTGTGTCTTGTCTGGCAGCCTTATCCGTACAAAAATAGTTTTAATAGTCAGTCCAGATGGATCTTAAGCCAATATAGTATAGTTTGTCCGTATAAGTTACATAGACATAGAATAATAGACTGGGAAAAGTTAGACAAGGCATAGTTTCGCGAGTGAATTTACGCTTCAATCGAAAAATTTATAAAATAAATAAATAAAGTTATAGTACATTATATACTAACACATAGGGAATTCTATTAACATTCTAACAATATATAGTTTATAGCGATTACCAATAGAATAGACATAGAAAACTTGTTGTAACCTCTGTAACCATAGCGAAAATTGTTGATTTTATTAAATAAAGAAAACAGTGAGTGTTCTCGCGGGGCTCGATACGGTAAAGTATCGTAAAACATTAGTAACCATGTTCCCTTCAGGAACTCGTAGTCATCGGTCCAGTATTATATTAGAAGAAATCCTGAAATAGAAGCCTAGAAGAACACTCCCTGAAGATTCCTGTATTCAAGATTTGGGTTTCATTTCGTCACCCCCTCGCCCCTGCCCTCAGCAGTCTTCAAGCGTTCCCGAGAACAGCGGCACACCTCAGCGGAACTTCAGCGGCTTACCTGGCGAGAGTACCGCAAGGCCCCGTACAGATGTAAACAGGTATTCTGTACATAACACTATATTAACCCTTAAGTAAGTATCAAGAAACATCTTTGACATTTTACAATAGAACTCGCCTTTACCCGCCTCTGTTTGCGTGTACAGCCAGCAAAATCATCATCCTCCGAGCCTTTTCCCAATTATATTGGGGTCGGCTTTCAGTCTAGCTAGATGCGGCTGAACATCAGGATTTTACACGGAGCGACTGCCATCAGACCCCCGCAACCCAGTTACTGGGTAATACCGACATTCGGAGGTTAGACCAGTTGTCAGACTTTCAGGCTTCTGACTACCTGTAACGACTGCCATAGATATTCGTATGACAACCGGGACCGACAGCTTAACGTGCTCTCCGAGGCACGGAGGGGTCTCGTTGTGTAACGAAACGGTTACCCATCCACAGACTGACCGCGGCAAGTGCAGCTTAACCTTGCAGATCGTACAATCCGCGCAGTCGTTGCTTCGCTACGAACCCCCCCTTTGTACAGCCAGCAAAATAAACGAACTAAATGCTCAATACAAAGTTTGTGAACAAATATAAAAAATATTTCTTTTTTATATTTGAACGTCCATTCTTCATTTTTGTGTCAGTGAAGTGCTGTAGTAGAATTAGTTTTGTATTTTTTTGTTGTATAAATAACACCATCACGCTTGTAAATTTTTGCGTATAGGTTGGCAGAAGTGTATTGTTATTGGATATTCAGATTTTTTCGTATTTACATTTTTTTTGTCTCATTTAATAGGGCTGAGCTTATTGTCATTACTTAAGGGGATTGTAGCAGGCAAGTGGCGCCCCCATCAGTAAAAAAATATTATTCGCTGAATACATCATTTATCGAAAATTTGTTTTTAACAATTGACGTAAGGTACTGTAGTTTAATCAGAAACTATTAACTCTGTAAAATATAGTTCGCTGTAGTTGTAGATAGAAAATGTGTGAATAACGGCCACTTTTGGAAGTTTTTCTATCTACAACTATAGCGAACTATATTTTACAGAGTTAATAGTTTCTGATTAAACTACAGTACCTGTACGTCAATTTTTAAAAACAAATTTTCGATAAATGATGTATTCAGCGAGTAATAAATAAATAAATATCTTTGGGACATTTTAAACAGCACCATCTAGTCCCAAACTAAGCAGAGCTTTTGCTATGGGTACTAGACAATGGATATAATACTTAAATACTTTTTTTTTGTAAATACATACTTATAATACATAAGCAACACCCAGACCAACACAAACACTTATGTTCATCACACAAATATTTGTGTCCTGTGGGAATCGAACCCACGACCTCGTTATCAGCAGTCCGACACTCGAACCACTAGACCACAGACGTCGTCATCGAATTTTCCTGTGAGCGATAAAATTTACAAAAAATGTTTTTTTGCTCTCGGCAGAAAAATTAAAAATTTTAAACCTATGGATGGCGTAAAAAGAACTATAGGATTATGTCAATAGGTAAGCAATCTGCTGTAAGCAAAATAATAATAAACTTTGAACACCGATTTGCTCACCAAACAAACGTTTTAACTTTTTCAACAAGTAGTCCCACTAGATGGTGCTGTGTAACAAAATCCCCAAAAATATTATTTATTAACTCCAATGCCACTCTTTTTATGCAGACACTACTTCAAGGAATTTACAATCATTTTATTCCTTATTCGCGTGGTACGCAATTTTATTACATTTTTTCTCCTGTGTACCTTTAGACAATTTTCTGGTGCATTCCTGATGTGTTTGCACTTTTGTTTGTTAAGCTTATTAAGTTGTTGCTGGTGTTATTATACTTTTATCTTGTGTTCATTTTATGACCAACAGCATAGGTACTAGTGCCTACTGACTACCATGAAAACGATCCGTTTTGGATAATAGCATGTCTGTAACTCTGTAGCATGTCATAGTAATAGTAGCATTGTCGTGTACTCGTAGCATTTAATAATTCTTGAGATGTCACCCTAAGACCAGTGCTGTACTAACTCTTTCGGAGGCCCGTGGCGTTCAGATGGGGCTCCAAAGTTTTGTGTAACTGTTTATAATTTAGCCCTGCATCCGTATCTCACTCAAAACTGACGTACTGGTTATAGCAGGAAGTTATGTAATATATGCAAATTTCTTTTCGGATTTTTGCAAAAACACTATCTCAATATAGATGATAGATAGATAGATAGAATATTCTTTATTGTACACCAGTAAAATTATAGTGAAGCAAGTCCAATCTCGCCAAGTGGGGCTATATTCAAAAAACAGCGACATGGTGTGGTTGTGGCACTGACCCCCAATCGATGAGTCACCTCTTACACTGCCCTTTGTGTCCCGAAACCTGTAGCCTGGGTGACCTTTGCGTTGCCACTGATAACGCCGTTGAAGTGGCAAAGTTTTGGGCTTGCCAAATCTGACCCAAGAGATTACATAAATACTATACCATCGACACGAAGAAGAAGAAGTAAAATTATAAGTAATTTTTTTAATCTTTAGGTTTTGTATGATACAAAAATGTAGCAGAATAGTTGCGTACAATATACGCCATCAACGAAGAAATGAAGGCTGAATAAAGCACGAGCTAAGCGAGCGTGATTTTGAGCATCAATCTAACAACGAAAAAAGAATCGAAAAATCTGGACCGAATCTAATAATAACAAAACTAATCAACTAATAATAACTAGCACTAATAATAGTAATAAGTCTTAGGCCAAAGGGGATACACAAGAAGTGCATTTTTTACAGTGTTTTTTGTTCCTGCTTATATCTCAAAACTGTAATACATACAAGCGTCAAACTAGGTGTGATTGTAGTGCATGTTTTATGGTAAATAAACAATAAATAATAAAAAGAAGATTTTGTATGTACGACTCGCACATGGCCGGCATTTTATTATTATTAACAGATTTATTTATGTATTGAATTTATGCACACACAAGACAGTTATAAGAAAGAATACTTTTTTTTACTCTTTCCTTTATAATTTGACATTTGACTTTTATTACACCTCAATTTTTTCATTTTATTTTTTGACATTGTGATTTACTGAATTTATATTTTTGTTTTTTTTTTACATTTAAGTTTCTTATTAACACCTTTTTTTTAATTCATCGCTGTAAATGTGAACATAATGTAGCTATTAATGGCTTATCGGATCGTTGGGTTCCCCTCATATTAAGGTCGAGCCTTAACTTAAAAATCATTATTAATCTTTAATTTTGTTACCTCTGTGGTCTGGTGGTTCGAGTAACGGACTGCTGATCCCGAGGCCGTGGGTTCGATTCCCACAGGACACAAATATTTGTGTGATGTGACATGAGTGTTTGTGTTGGTCTGGGTGTTTCTTATATATTATAAGTATGTATTTAAAAAAAAAAAGTATGTAAGTATCATATCCATTGTCTAGTACCCATATCACAAGCTCTGCTTAGTTTGGGACTAGATGGTGCTGTGTAAAAATGTCCCAAAAATATTTATTTAAATATTTATTTATTTAATTAGTATACTTCAGTGAATTTGTCTCGGTCATTAACCTACGTTATTCTCACACAATTATTTCCAATTAATCATGTAACAAATCATTGTACTATTATTATTTGAAAAGAGTATATCCATGGAGTTTCTTGCCGGCTCTTCTCCATAGGACCAACTTTTTGGAACCGTGCGACTAGATTCATAATTAACGTTTTGAAAGTGCAAGTAAATACTTATTCGAAATAAAAACTTTTGACTTTGACTTAGAATACATATTTAAATGAATAGCACAAAGGCACTGCACTGGAAAGAAAACTACATTTTCACAACAACAAACAACGTTGTACACACGGCTACACATCAAGCTGTACAAAACCAGTATAGGCTGACCTCGCGTTGTAAGGAAAACCTATAAAATGCGAGGTCAGCTTATACTGGAATTGTACAGCTTGATGTGTAGCCGTGTGTACCATCAACTACTTAAACTTCTTTTTACCAATTAAGCTTGAAATTATCGCGCAATCTAGCTCTCACAGGGACGCGGGCTGCTTTTTAAAAAAAAAAGAGCGTTAAAATATTCAAATTTAAGGCTGGAACTAAATTCCGGGCAACGTTTGTTCTCCGGCTAAACGTCAAATAATTTTGCGCGGGAATAATTAAATGTGTGCGCCCCGGTTTAGCTTGCTCATGGATTGTAGAAATAGAGTGGATGTGGTATCACTGAAAATTTAAATAAGCAAAAGCACCGACTAAAGCCACCGTTAAACTTTTGTTGAGCAACACAGGTCATCAACGAGTTGCTGAGTTGCTGTAAGCATGTCGACACTTTAGTCCGTTTTTAAAACTTTTCATATTTAGTAAACAATCTTGGTCAGTCTCTTTAATGTTGTTTTTTTTAATAACAACTAAGAAAACATAATTACTAGTTCCGCACTATCAGGTTATCAGGTTAAAAAAAAAAATTTAGTATGTAAAATTGACAATATGTTATCTAACAAGGTTTAACCGGATTAAATCGCGTATATTATTTAAATTGGTTTCCCTGACGTTTCGAAAGCTTTGCAGCATTTCGTGGTCGCAGGTAGACTAAGATGACAAGCGTCTTTACAAATATTTCTAAAAAAATATTTTAATCTACCGTACAATATTATTAATTAAAATCGTTTCGATGCACGCAGTAATCACTCACAATATCATTATCTTTTACAATGTAGCGTGCTATTCGGGACTTGATTATTTTTAGGACTGGGTTCCAAACAGGTGGTAGCTGCCAACCATCTTCTCTATTAAAATTAGGATGTTTTTTAATTTCAATAGCCTCACGGAGCATTCTAGGTACATATTGGTTTTCCTTTGCCAGAACTTGTGGTTTATCAAATCGAAGAAAATGGTTGGGTTTGTCTAGGGCATGTTCACACACTGCAGACTTAAAGGAAAACCGATATGTACCTAGAATGCTCCGTGAGGCTATTGAAATTAAAAAACATCCTAATTTTAATAGAGAAGATGGTTGGCAGCTACCACCTGTTTGGAACCCAGTCCTAAAAATAATCAAGTCCCAAACAGCACGCAACACTGTAAAAGATAATGATATTGTGAGTGATTACTGCGTGCATCGAAACGATTTTAATTAATAATATTGTACGGTAGATTAAAATATTTTTTTTAGAAATATTTGTAAAGACGCTTGTCATTGTCTACCTGCGACCACGAAATGCTGCAAAGCTTTCGAAACGTCAGGGAAACCAATTTAAATAATATACGCGATTTAATCCGGTTAAACCTTGTTTTATTATAATGTGTAGTGATCGCGAAAACCTAAGAAGTTTTTAATATGTTATCTTATAATAATTATTAATTACGATTTGCAATAGAAAGACATGCCACGATTGTTTACCAAATATGAAAGTTCTAAAGAAACGGACTGTAGGAAGTGGCGTTGTTTCCAGTAACAACTACTGTTTCCAGTAACAGTACTGTTTAGCAACAATTTTAATTATTGCGCAACAAAAGTTTATCATGAATACGGATTATATAAAAATTCTAAGCTCGATTCGCAAAGTAAGCCAAATAAATTTGCAGTTTTGATGAAAAAAAATCCTATTTGTTCTTAAATCGTCGAGACGAGGACTAAAGATTTTATAGGATAAACCAATTAAAGGGGTGCATTGGTTTTGGAACTGCCTATTCTAACAAACGGCAAATTGCGCATGTTAGAAGAGAGCGGAATCGCCCTGTTTCGATGTTTTTTCATTGTTGTACATTTCTCAGCAAATAAATATCTGTTACACCAGAACAGTGAGCTTCCATAATACTATAAATCATTGCACCAGAACCTAGAAATGCACAAGATGTATCTTATTTGCAAAAGAAAATTTGGATAAACATAGAATTCATAATCTATTGGGATTTTCAAATGCCAACCTAAATAGTGCAAAAACATACCTTACTTTGGACAATGAATCCACCGAGCCTCGTGTTTTGCCTACCCCAGAATAGATTCTGTAATTTTATTTTAATTATTACATTAACTATAGTTAATATAATGAAAACTCATATAATTATATAAAAATAAAATTAAATATAAATAAAATAAATAAATATCTTTGGGACATTTTTTACACAACACCATCTAGTCCCAAACTAAGCAGAACTATGTACGTCGTATCCATTTTTTTTTTTTTTAAATCTATAGTCCCAATATTTTTTGCCAATTCCCTTTGCCCTTTAAGTATGACCAGTCACATGCTAACTAAATCACCAAATTTCACTTATCAGAGATTGAAACAATGAGCAACGACTTGACCACCTACTCTTTTATGCGCTTATTGAGCACACTCAAACTTTGCTTCACGTATCCTTCTTCCTTCTATCATCCATGACACTAACGCTACTGCACAACGGGGATGGCTTGAGGTAATAGGTTTTCTTTGAAGTCGTTTCATGCTTAATTGTTACAGCTTTCCTGTTTCAGGAGACAAAATTGTGACTTTATTAAGGTATCCCGAAGGAGAGAAAGAGTTACTTAATGCTGAAAATTTTACACTTTCAAATAGAAATGTCAAAAATAATGTTACTCCGGCTCCACACGTTGGCCCGAACGTTGGTGCCAACGCTTTCGCCAACGTGTGGATCGGGAAAATGGCGTTGGGGCGAGCGTTGCCAATTGCCGTCCGTCCGTCCGTCTGACTGTCACAGGGCTGTATCTTTTGATCAGTAATAGGTAGCCGGTTGAAATTTTCTCAGAATATGTGTTGCTATGGCTCCTGTCACGACAAACACTAAAAATAAGAAAAGTCCAAGACCAAAGAAGGTTTTTTGTATGGGGACCCATACAAGAAACCTCGAAAAACCTGAATTTTTTCATCGTTTTTGTTACCGCTCTATCTTCAAAACAGTAATACATACTAGCTTCAAACTTGATTTGATTGTAGTGTGTTGTTTACCAAACAAACATAGACATATGTGGTGGTACCTGCGTAAGAAAGAGATGCAGAAATGTATGTCTTTTGATGAACTCTCGTAAACGAAATCAGTTTATATGGGGAATCAGGTCGATGGGTGGTACGGAACCCATACTTCGTAAGTCCGACTCATACTTGGCCGGTTTTCATTTATAGTTGCCAAATTTATTCACTAGACCTCTGTAGACAGCGGTGTAGATAGGAAATTTAAATATTTTTTGAGGGCTTCTAGAAAAATATTATCAACAAGAATGAAACATAGGGGCATAGAAAAAGCTGATATTTATTTTACTCTAAAATCATTGCTCTGGGATTCTAAACCAGAAAGAAAAGAGTCGAGAGCGTTTGTATGGAGAGAAAAGACCACCCGTTGTATGTCATACGAAAATTTTAAAATTATATCGTCTTATGCACATTATTTAAGAAGTCATATTTGATTATCAACCATCTTAACTAGCCAGGCTGCGATTTATACATTTTCTATACAATCTTCATAGCACACACATTTATCCGTTTTGTTACACAAAAATTATACCTACGCACTTCAACAGAAACTAGCGTATTTTGAGAAAATTCATCAAACAAAATTTTAAATTACTAATTATTTTCAACAAAAACACTATTTTCATCATTCAGATATTGGATGACCAGTTCCAACAACATACACATACAAAATATAATCGCGTTATTGTCTATACGTCTATAAACGAAAGGAAATGTTCCGGCTCGCCCATTAGAACGGTTCTCATGTCAAAACAAAAGTCTTTCATACAATGGGATGATAAGGGTTATGCTGTACTTGTAGCGCAGCGATAGATATGACACGTGGATAGCGACATCTCGAGCGCTCGCGCAGAATTGCTTGGCTATCAGATTTTTATCGGATGTATTTCGGTAAATGTGCGTCGGAATCCAGTAGTTGACTACTCTTAAAAATACCAAAAATATATAATTATATAAAAGAAGGTACAGAAACGATAACATTGTTGAAAAAAGAAATAAAATCCATGAAAAAATGGTAAAGATACACGCTTTTACAGTTTTTGAAGAGGGCATTTTCTGTCTTTGTCGTGCTAAAGGGACATTTTACAGAGAGATGTCAAGTTTCTATGGAGGTTTTGAACAATTACGTCATACTTTAATAGTGCTGTCTCTGTCTAGTGAACAAATTTAAATCGCTTACAACTTGGACATTTTATTTAATGTATTAATGGTTTTTCACTTATTTTTCTTGAAACAGTTTAGATATTTCTAATAAAAATTAATTTTAAAAAAATTGTCACGTTCCCTATTACACGATCTAATTCCCTGCTGGCTTACCTTTCCATCATCCGATGTCCAGACTCAGAGCGATGCGCCACCCTTACATCGTAAATATTCCACCCTTACGCACGAAGCGATTTGCTGATAGCTTTATCATGCGTACCGCTACGGAGTGGAATTCCTTGCCGCCGTCTGTGTTTCCTGATAAGTATAATCTGGTGGTCTTCAAGGCTCGAGTGAATAGGTTTCTGCTGGGCAAGCGTGTACCATCGACGACCGCACCATCGCTTAACATCAGGTGAGGTGGCGGTCAAACGCAAGCCCATTAGGAAAAAAAAGGTAAACTACTACGAAATTCACTATACGCCTCGGCAATTTTCGTTTTTACGAAGCATACCAATAAGCCACCCTCAAAATCTTCTTGATTTGATTGCCTTGATACCGCCAAACATTGATTCTTGAATTTCTGTGTTCCAATGCGAAGGGTACAGGATTACAGGTGCCGATCAAATTATAATCACATGAGACTTTCCATTTTCATGTCTCAATTTGGCGAACGCGACTTGCAATACCATTTTGGCAACAGCCGAGGTGGTGTTCACATCGCTGAAGAGCATCTAGAGCTGCCCAAGTTTCCATGGAGTTGAAGGCCTTCTCATAGTCCACAAATGGTATACACAGCGGCAGATTGTACCCTTCAGACTTCTGTACGATCTGCCAAACAGTATGGATGTGGTCTACGGTGCTGTAGCCTTTTCGAAACCTAGCTTACTCTGGTGGCGCAGGACTGCAGGAAGAAAAGTCCCAACTGTTTGTTATGTTTTCTGTTGTCAAATGTATTGTGTGTACATCAATAAATAAATAAGTTTGTCGAGACGCACAATATGTTTTCCTCCCACTTGCTCGGAAATTGGTTTATTATTCAAAAAAAAGAATACATTAATCGGCTCTTTTCCATACGCAACGAAATAACAGGCCAGTAATATCCAACTGCTGGACCGTTTTTATTTTTTAAATTATGCTACCAAGGTTTTTAACTACACACTTACATAAATTGGGTGTTTTAGGTACCAAATATTTATCATTATAAAGGCTGAATGCGCATTTTTTTTTCATATCTTTGAAAATAGAACAAGAACCGCACGTGTACGAATTGGCGCGAATGAAAATTAGATACTGTTGAATTAATTTGTGTATTGTTTCCTCGCAAATGAGAGAAAAGTACAAGTACAAGTCTCGGCCAAAAGGACTCAGTGACTCAGATCGCACCTCGTTCTTTTAAAATATTACTCGGCCGTCAATTGCTTAATATCAGGGCTCGACAGTAATGTCAAGTACTATAAGATATTCTGTCGTAATGTACTATTGTAGTACCTACTGTAAAGTTTATTATTGTAGTGTGCAGCTCACCTAACCCTATAAATGTAACTGCATACTCATTTGAATATGTATCATAGACCAGTAAGCCTCTAGACGCCGGTTAGCTGGACACCCCCGGTCACAACGCATATGCTCTACTACTGCATATCATACGTCCCTCCGCCAATCGGAACGTCACTCAGTCAGCGAGCGGCACCAATCATAAGGAATCATACCACCGAACTTTTGAGCCGGCCAATCATAACGCGCCGTCCACCCCCCTGACCCCACCAACGTTTTACGACTGCGTTCGAATACAAAACTTTGTTTATGCGGAGTCTTGTAGCTTACTGGTCTGTGATATTCATTCATTACAGTCGGAAGACGTCCACTGCTGGACATAGACCTCCCCCAAAGGGGGGGATATGCCATAATCGCCACGCTTGGCAGGCGGGTTGGCGATCGCAGTTGGTTGGTTAAATACTCAGAGGACGCTGCTGCCCATCCTCTGGTGAATCCCTTAGTCGCCTTTTACGACACCCATGAGAAGATATAGGGTGGTGAAATTCTTTGCGTCCGGCACCACACGGACGGTCTGTGATATGTATACATGAATCATTGACCCGAGCAGTACTCTTTTATTGCACCTACGTCACTCCATTACATTATCAAAAGAGAAGAAGTAAATAAGGAAAGCATCTTACATCTTTCAGTGTGATCAAAACCTTTGTATCTGCGAAATTACCAAAGAATACAATACGTCGGGCATTGGCGAAAATTCCCAGCGATGTACTGTAGCTGGGAAAGTACAAATATGTGTTATTAGCTAAATGTCCATTTTTAATTATAGGCTACCTTACCTTCCACGTATGGGAAAGAATGGAAATACTCCTCCCACAGGAAATTATGGTGAATCGAAAGGTGAAATACGTAATTTTTACACATTTTTCTGGAAATCCTCACTAAGATTTTTAATACCTACATCTATAGTTTAGTAAACAAAAGATTAAGTTTTGTGATATTATGTGTTTAACTTGTGTGTGTATCTGTGCTAAGCAGTGATAGCCTAGCGGTTGAACGCTTGCCTTCCATACAGGAAGGTGTAAGTTCGATCCCGGCCCGCACCTCAGACTTTTCGAATTCATGTGCGTATTTATATTCGATTATCACTTGCTTTAACGGTGAAGGAAAACATCGTGAGGAAACCTGCACACCTGAGAGTGCTATTACAGTTCTCAATGGTGTGTGTAGTCCGCCAACCCGCACTAGGCCAGCGTGGTGGACTAAGGCCTTAGCCAGTGGCGTGCAGTGGCCTACTTCACTTGAATTTAATTTTGGTGTAACTTATTGATTTTTTTATGTAGGAAGATTAATTTAGCATTAATAGGTCTATTTTAAGATAAATAATCATTGTACTCAGAAAAAAAGATAATAACTTACACCACTATTGAATTCGAATGAGGAAGGCACTGGGTATTGCCTAATTGCCTATATGCAATGCACGCCACTGGCCTTAGCCTTCTTGTACTGATAAGAGGCCCGTGCCCAGCAGTGGGACAGTAATGGGCTGGTTATGTTATGTATGTGTGTATCTGTGTGTCTGTCTGTGACATCGTAGCTCCAAATAACGGATAAACCGATTATGATTTTGTTTTTTTTTTGTTTTAAAGGTAACTTGATCGAGAGTGTTCTTAGCTATGATTCAAGAAAATCTATTCATCCGTTTGAAGATAATCAGCTCTTTTCTAGTTGATGAAGGGATGTGAGTAACATCCAAAGGTCTGAACGATTCCAAATTTGGTATCCTGTTATTTCAATGATATCGCAAGAACATGGTAACCATGGACGAATAAAGAAAGGCAGACAGAATCTCGCTAAACAATAAGCGAAGCACCCATAGTGAGACGGCTCGCTTAAAAGTACGGGCTGGCACACAACATTCACACCCATAGTAAGACAAACAGCCGCGATTACGTAACAAATCTAATGTGATGGTACTCTGTTATACTCCCAGTTTCCGCAAAACTAATCGACTGTCAAATCTCAGGTCAAGCGATGTGATTGGTTGTTAGTATTTTTGCGGACCAATCACAGGAGCTGACATTAGATTCGACAATAGATCAAATTGATCAGCCTTCCAGAAACTGAGGGATAGTGTCACAAACTCACAAATAACATAGCAATATGCCGTCTGGTGTGTTAAAATGCTGTTGAAATTAAAGTGGGTGAATAAAAAAAATTGTGCTTCAGCCTTTTCTTAGCGAGATGCCGTCCGCCTTTTTTTATTCGTCCGTGATGGTAACCTTAACCCAGTGGCGTGCATTGGCCTACTTCACTTGAATTTAATTGTGGTGTAAGTTATTGATTTTTTGATGTAGGAAGATTAATTTAGGATTAATAAGTCTATTTTAAGATAAATAAACATCGTACTGTGAAAAAAAGATAATAACTTACACCACTAACGAATTTGATTGAGGAAGGCAGTAGGTATTGCCTAATTGCCTATATGCAATGCACGCCACTGCCTTAACCTGATGTTGCAGCATTACCTGGATCATCTGCAGGATACCCAACTCCTCACCAACTTACAGCAGATGTATCTTGTTTGGGCTAATTGGATTGGTTTCAATGAAAAGGTAGTTGGTGATCAGGGTCTGATGATCGAGCAGGAAAGAGAAATGAGGATAAATTGGTGAGGGATTCTAAGCTACTGTCACTCATTCAATCGATTTGAAAATCTTTGGTATACACGAATTAGTGTAAGTATGTGTAAAATGAATTGTGAAAATGATGAGTGAATGGATTGTGTCGAGGTTTTGGGGAAATACTATCACCATACATTTTTCGGTCGCTGATGCCACCATTAAGACGCTGACAACAGCCAAATACCCCAAATAGGCTTCTTTTAAAAACATTTTTAGCTGTATCTATTCAGTTTGTGGCAGTGAAAAATATATGTTAATCTTGATCGTATTTTCTGAAACTATATTGTGCCCAAAACACGTTTTCTTGAAGTTTTCTCGATAGAAAAGAATTGTAAACTAACCTCTTAAAACATGCTTTAAAGCAAACAATCTCTATTATTTACTAAATATTATAAATAAAATTAAGAAAACATTTGAGAAACACAATAATCTAAACATTTGTTGTTTCTGTTTTTCAAATAAGCTTTTAGTTTTTTATAAAAAAAAAATATTGTTAATTTTCATTCAAGTTGAGCGGCGTATCCGACGTCCCTCGGCTCGTTGCCTCTCTTTCAGTTCTGTACGAAACGACAGTGACCGCAGAGGTCTGATTTTTTAGGTGTTGTCAGCCTCTTAAGGGTGCTCGTGCTAGTCATAGAAATCAAAATAATATAAGGTAATAGAAGCGGTACAGGCGCGGGAACTTGTCGCCGCGTACAGGTGTCTCATTGGACATCAGTACGCGAATCGTTCGCTTGATCATCAGCGCTGTTTCGGACGCTGAGTCACTGACATTGTATTTTGCAGCATATCTAACAGCGAAATTGTTTTCAGGCTTAATCTATTTTGTATTGAATGCTACAAATATGGTGGGCGTAATTGCGTATTTATTTGTTGGTAGCGGAAAAACGGCGACATGCGTTCCGGTAGTAAAAGACACTAGATATCATTTCTATTACCTTATTATTTCGATTTCTATGATGCTAGTAAAATTAAGGACACTGAGCCTTAAGTTTTAAGTCTGATTACAAAATCAGATGAAGACTCAGACCTCGCCTCCCACTAGGCAATAAAACAGCCTGGTTGAAGGATCCTTCCGTTATGTTGGGAGCCCGGGACATAATATTACCTCTTTCTTGTGTCTGAAGAGCCAAAATATTAGTATTTTACGCAGAGCTACTATTTCACACTCAAATAAGCTTCAGAAAACTGTTCCATTTTATTTCCATAAAATTGTTTTACCAACCAATTTAACAACAAAATAACACGGAAGTAGTTGAAACTTCAAATATAGACTTACCGACGATTTTGTATACGCCAGCACTTTGGAGACAATGGCTAAACTTCGCAATGAAAAAAAAAACAACAATATTAACATGAAACATACAAAAAACTACCTTAAACTGGTAAAAATAAGATTGAGATTCGTCTAGTGACTTTAATTAAATCAGCTGACACTTATTTCAATTGAAGAAAGTCCAATTTTGCGTAACTCAAACGTTTTTCAACCGAATGAAAGGATGTACGTAAAAAATGAACAAAACAAACTTATTTATGCGCTCAAACAAACAGTTTAAAGTTGAGTATTGTTCGGGAAAATATTTTGGGAGCCGCAAAATGAAGTTTGTTTTTAACCCTTTCACTTGCGAAGTTTCGTGAATGCAGGTTTTTGAATATAAAGGATAGATAGGGAGGGTTATCGGGGAAGCGACACTATGAAATCTTTATCAATCGATAACAGTAATGCTTAATTTGTTTGCAAGTGTTGTTCGGGATAACAATAGGTATTTTTATGGAAGGATTCTTGCTGATTTTGGGACAAGGTCTTTTGGATAAAACAGAATACAGTTTAAATACAAGTAGTTGGAACGATGGATGGATGGATGGAACTGATTACATTTATATATATTACCAGCTTTTGCTCGCGACTTCGTCCGCGTAGAAATCGAAAATGGTTCTTACCTAAACTAATAGGATTTTTAGTCGGTTGTTTACGTTATTAAATTTTGCAATTATTATGTTCAAATACTTATAAAATATAACAATCTTTATTATAGTGTAGGGATTTAAAGGTTAAATAAACATGAAAATAAAATGAAATTTCGTTATATTTTGTGAGCACCAAGCTCGGCCTTTTATTTGGTGAAAGTTACCACGGGGGTATTATCTTTTTACAACGAAATCGAAATACTACACCTACCGCAGTATTTATTTATAAACAATATTTTTTGTATTTCCTTCGGGAGCTAGAATACCAGGCTACTTTGTGCGCTTACTCTGGAGCATGCCACATACAACTGGCCGTGAGAGAAGCAGCTTTCCCTCAAGTCTATTCCCGCTACCTTAATAGTTTGACCTTGAGCTTTGTTTATAGTTATTGAGAAGCAGACTTTGATGCGCACTGGCAGCGGTCAACTCGGCCAAGTGACGGAGCTCAACGCGTACACGATAAATACAAAGATCTCGGATCACTACTTAACGGGACTGTCTGCCGACATTGGCAAACAAAAGGACTTACAATCTAGTAAAACTGTGTATAATAATAAATTGATTAGACAAAAATTATCAGAAGTAACCTGGTCAGATCTTTTAAACATAACTAACCCTATTAAATTATATATTTTTTTTTTTTTTTTTTTTATTCTTAACGGGCTTGCGTTTGACCGCCACCTCACCTGATGTTAAGCGATGGTACGGTCGACGATGGTACACGCTTGCCCAGCAAAAACCTATTCACTCGAGTCTTGAAGACCACCAGATTATATTTGTCGGGAAACACTGACGCCGGCAAGGAATTCCACTCTTTGGCGGTACGCATGATAAAGCTATTAGCAAACCGGTTCGTGCGTAAGGGTGGAATATCTACCATATAACGGTGGCGCATCGCCGTGCGTCTGGTCGTCCGATAATGGAAAGGGCTTGGGGGAATTAAATTGTGCAATTCCAACGCACACTCGCCGAAATGCATTCGATAAAAAACCGATAGGCTAGCAACTCTGCGCCGATGCTCGAGACTTTGTAGTTTGGCGTCGACCAGCGCATCGTTGCCAACGAGCCTCTTGGCGCGCCTCTCAATCGACTCGAGAGCCGCCAGTTGATATTTAGCCGAACCATCACAGAGATGAGAGCAGTACTCCATACAGGACCGAACTTGTGCTTGGTACAAATTGAGCAGCTGTTCAGGTGTGAAGTACCGCCTCACCTTAGAGAGGATGCCCAGCTTTTTGGCAGCAAGTTGAGCCTTGGACTCTATGTATGAGCCGAAGTTTAGGGTGGATGTTAGTGACACGCCAAGAAGCTCAAGGTGGTCAGTTATCGGCACGGATGCATCACAGAAAGTTGGAGTAAGTTCAAATTGACTCCGTTTAGCAGAAAACAGGCACGCCTGGGTCTTAGCAGCATTGAACTTGACCAAGTTAGCATCACCCCATTCGGAGACAACTTTCAGGGTCAAGTTCAAGCGTTCAACCATGGCCTCTCTAAGAGACTGGATTTGCGTCCGACTCGCTCGTGCATTGGATGTGTAACTCTCAACAACGGTGCTGTCGTCTGCGTACCCAAAGGTGCCGGGTCTTAGCAGATCATTTATGTGGAGCAAAAACAAAGTTGCGGAGAGTACTGAGCCCTGAGGGACCCCGGCATTTATAGCCAATTGGTCGGACGTGCAGCCGTCAATGACAACTCGGATCGACCGATCCCTCAGGAAGTCTGAGATCCAATTACACAGATCAGTAGGCAGGCCGAATGAAGGAAGCTTGTTTATAAGGCTATCGTGCCAGACCCTGTCGAAGGCCTTCGAGATGTCAAGAGAAACGGCAATCGCTTCTCCGTGTTTCTCGATGGCCTCGCTCCAAATGTGGGAGGCATACGCAAGAAGATCTCCGGTAGACCGGTTTCGGCGGAAACCGTATTGTCGGTCACTCAGAAGGTCATTAGCTTCAAGGTATCCTAGGAGCTTGTTATTAAGTACTCGTTCCATACTCTTACAGAGTATGGACGTTACTGAGATGGGCCTGTAATTAGCAGGGTCAGCACGACTGCCCTTTTTGGGCACTGGTTGCACATTAGCCTGCTTCCAGGATTTCGGCACTTTACCAGTCACCATCGAGAGACGAAATAGGCGTGTCAGGATCGGAGACAATTCAGGCGCACAGGTTTTAAGGACTATGGCTGGTATACCGTCGGGGCCACTGGCTTTGTTCACGTCAAGATTGCGTAGCGTTTTACGGACCTCCTTCTGGTGGATGCGAATATCCGACATACAAGTCTCACATCCATTTTGTGGAGAAGGGGGTGTAGCGCCACCAGCATCGAGACGTGAAGAATCCGCGAAGAGAGAGGCAAACAAGTTTGCCTTCTCCTCAGCAGTGTGGGCCAGTGACCCATCAGGCTTCAGCAGTGGAGGTAGTGAGGGGCGACAGAAGTTCGATTCGACCGACTTCGCCAGGGACCAAAACGCCTTACTACCCGACGGGTAAGAAGCAAGTTTGTTACCTATTCGGCCTATGTGGTCAAATCGAGCTCTGCGCAAAGCCTTCTTACAGGACTTGGCAGCCTTGTTGAAAGCTCTCTTCTTTTCGCTTAAGTCCTTAGTTTTGCGGTTTCGAGCGTCGACCCACTCCAGGTATGCCGTGTGTTTCAGCGCCTCAGCGCTTCTACACTCGGCCCCAAACCATGGACGAGCTTCGCCAGACATTGTTACATCAGAAAATGGAATGTAATACTCCATCCCCTGACGCAACACGTCCGTTACGGCGCTTGCACAAACTGTAGGATCATCAGAAGAGAAGCAAGTCGGCTGCCAAGGATAAGATGCAAAAAACGACCGCATCTCATCCCAATCTGCTGCTTTGTACCGCCACACTCGCCGGATGCCTCTAGGGCTGGGATCAGGCGGAGAGTAGACGGATACAGATTTCACCAGACAGTGGTCAGAACTACCTAAGGGTGATGATACCGACAAGGAATACCGGTCTGGATCAGTTGTCAGCAGAAGGTCCAAACAGTTGGCTGTGTGCGACTCAACATCAGGCACCCTCGTTGCCCCTTGGACCAGCTGGGTGAGATTTAACGCTAAAGCCAGCTTTCGCGTCTCTCTCCCTGCGTGGTCAGTTATCTGGTATGGGAAAAGCCACTCCTGGTGGTGGGCATTGAAATCCCCCAGAATCACTAACTGGGCCGAAGGGTACCGTTGCTGGGCCGCATCCGCCGCCTCACTAAGGTACTGTGTGAGCCTGGTTGTCTCCTGATCTCCGCTATGTGAACGGTAGACGCAGGCATACAGAATTTTCTCCATGCCTGTGTCAACCAAAACCCAAAGTATGGAGAAACTGGGATCTTCAAGGTTTCGGAGACGCCGATAGCAGATGTCGTCCCGGGCGTACAGGCATACGCCCGCACGTGGTTTGAAGTTGTGCTCCAGGGTAAACCCTGGGTAGGAAAGGTACGACACGTCAGACGGACATCCGATCTGCGTCTCCGAGAGAAACAGGAGTGATGGTTTATCAGTCTCGAGGTGGTGGTGGACTGCAACGAGATTTGAGTGCAGACCTCGGATGTTGTGGAGGTGCACTTTGAGAGAGAGGGAGTGCAGCCGCTGTGAAACCATTTTTCTCTTGCTTCTCTTTATCATTATTTTTGTCGAGTGAAGGAAGGTGAGGGGATGGCAGTGAAGTGAGGTTCCACGCTGCTAACGTTCAGACACACACTGACAAGTCACAACATTGGGGGACTAAGCCGGAGACTGCGGGGACGCCCGAGCCCCCCCAGGAGTGTCCATCGGGCCCTCTCAACCGGTCGCCGACCGGCACGATGGCGCATCCCGGGATTTTTCGCTAGTTGGCGGGGCAGCCTTTCATGTGTGGCTAGCACACTAATTGGGCCCCCTACTACCTGCGGTCGGCCAGCGGTGCACCGTGCCTCGGATCCCGCTACCCTCCGCGATTAGCCTCCCGATGTGACAGTATCAGCGCGCGTCAGATTGGTCTGCTTGCAGTGAAACAACTATTTCGACCCATCCTCTCGAGTGGCTACACTGGGCATCGTACCGGAACACGACTGGGTCGCTTGGCGGCACGTCTTTGCCCGGTGGGTGGTCGCAAGCCGTCGGCTGAGGCCTACCACCAGTATGTCACCCGATTTGCACCACCCAGGGATCACGTGTAGGGATTCGGAAAAGGGGTACTCTCCTACGGACGTGGATGACTCGACCCCCAAAAAAAAAAATATAATCAGCTTTTTGTAATCTTTGCCGATATTTATAAGTCCTGTAAAATTAAAATAACGACAAATCGGCGGGAACCGCAGCCTTGGATTAACTACTCATTACAAAAAATGATACAACATAAAGATAACCTGTTTAGACAGTGGAAAGCAGAAACTGGGAATTTTAATTTAAGACTAGAATATACTAAATTTCGAAATAAGACCCATAAACTTATAAATAGAGCTAAGGAAAAATATAAACGCGATTCTATAATAAAATGTAAAGGAGACATACGTAAAATCTGGTATAACATTAATAATTGGTTAGGAAGAAATACAACATCTATTGATAGCATTATAAAGAAATACCTCTCAAGGCAAGAACCTTTAGAGACAATTTGTAACAATTTCTGTAACACGTTCACAAAAGAAATAGACAATATAAAGCATAAGTGCCAAGTGCAATTTTTGAATAGAGAATCATATGTTCAGAATAGTAATGTAAGTTTTAGGTTCAGAAGGGTGACAATAAAAGATGTAGAACAAGTAATAGATAAACTCAATAGTAACAAGGCGTCAGGGTCCGACGGGATAAGAGTTATTGATCTAAAACATATTAAAAAACAGATAAGCCCTATCTTAACGTCTTTTATTAATCTCTGCGTTCAAAACGAGATGTATCCTAATGAATTAAAAATGTCAATAGTCAGACCTATTTATAAACAGGGCTCACACAAGGACCTCAGCAATTATAGACCAATAGCGATATTAAATACTTTAAATAAAATAGTGGAGAAAATAATAGTTGGACAAATAACAAAATATCTAGAGGATAATAACATAATTGATGATATACAACATGGTTTTCGGCCAAAAAGAAGCACTGCGACTGCAATAGAAAAGTTTACAGATAATATTAATAATTATTTAGATCAACAGAGAATAGTAGTAGTAATTTTTATTGACTTTAAAAAAGCGTTCGACACCCTAGATCACGACGGCTTGTTACTGGCAATGGAGGAGTGTGGGATACGAGGCCCAATCAATAACTGGTTCCGTACATATTTGTACAAGAGATCTATCAAGGTTAGTGTATGTGGGACAGAAAGTGCACAGGGAGAAATTAAATATGGGGTACCTACTGGTTCAGTTTTTGGTCCTATTGGTTATATAATGCATGTAAATAGCATGCGTAACGTTATTAAAAATAGTACGCCTTATATGTATGCAGATGATACGTGTCTTATATGTAGTGACAAGAATGTTAGCACAATACAACATAAAATGCAAGAAGATTTAGACAACATAGTTAAATGGGCGCATGATAATGGAATCATAATAAATATGAATAAGACAAAATGTATGCCGATATTTTCCCCATACACCCACAATAAAAACATTAGTTTTGTAATTAAAGGTCACACTTATGAATGTCTTCATAATAATTGTATAGCCTGTTGTTGCGAGAGTCTGGAACAGGTAGAATCATATAAATATCTTGGATTGACGGTAGATAAAAAATTCACATGGAATGTCCACATAGATAATGTATGCGCTAAATTAAGGGCAATCTTAGGAAAGCTGTGGAATCTTAAACCTATTATTAAAAGAGGAACATTGTACATGCTATACTTTTCATTAGTGGACTCAATTATCGGTTACGGGCTGGGTGGTTATGGCTTAACATTTCAGACACATTTAAATAAAATTAAGAGGTTGCAAATAAGATTCTTAAAAATATTAGTTGATCAAAAAGTAAAAAAAGAGGTTAATAAAGAATACGAAAAGCTGTTTAAGATATGTAAAATATTACCAGTAGATGTAAAAGCAAAAATAACAATACTGCTTGAACAGCATAATATAACGTTAAATAAACAAAAACGAGTACATAACTATCCGACCCGATTAGCTAAGAAAAATAAATTAAATGTCCCAAGGGTTAGCAACTATTTTGGAGAAAGAACTAGAAAATGGGTTACGCCTAAATTAGTAAATGAACTGCCAGAAAATTTAGTAGAAAATGTTAAGTCAAAGATGCAATTAAAAAGAATCTTGGTGAAGCACTATTTGTCGCTATGTCCGTAGGGTGCCTGTAGGATTAAAAAAAAAAAAAAAAAAAAAAACACTTTATATCTTTATATTTTAATAAAACAAAGTTGCACGCTCGCATAATAAATGTATAAAATTTAAGGGAACTCGCTGCCGACAAACTGCTGTGCAGTTTGGCAATGACTATTGTAAATGTATGCTGTGTAACATTTATGTATAATAAAATAAATTTAAAAAAAAAATGGGAAACTGCACTCTCTTGAATTCGAAGGAGTAATTCGATAATCTCTAGGAATTATAATTAATTATTATAATTAATTGTAGTTTTTGTGCTTGCTAGTGATCGTTAAATTAAGTGTTAATTTACCCTATTACTATCCGTGGAAACCTGTAATTGGCTTAATGTAACCTATGCTAGCTGCTTATTAATTTTTATATAGCTGTTGGTTTTCTTAATTATAAATAAATAAATAAAATTGCGAAAAACAATACACCAAATTAAACTTCTAAAGACAAACTAAAAGAAAACTATAAGTATTATTATACACGACAAATCAAACACAGATATTTTTAGAGACCTTCCAATTTTAAAGAGTATTTGCTTACCCCGGCTCCACACGTTGGCCCGAAAGTTGGCGTCAACACTATTCGCCAACGTGTGGATCGGGAAAATGGAGTTGGCCCAAACTTTGGGGCGAGTATTGGCAGTTAGCCGTCGCGTGTCGGTTTTATCTTTATCAAAGGAATTATGCGCCAACGTTGGCGATGTGCCCACACGTTGGCGGTTTGCTCAGTCATGCCGCAGCACTCATGCAGTAAGGTGCATCGAATGAGCTTGTTCCTACGGTCACCGCGTCTTGAAAATGTCATCAACGCAACAGTTATAGAATTTTTATAAAAAAATATTTATGTTTATTAACAAATAATAATGATATTCTCTTGTTTGTCAAAACATTTTTCAAAGACGACGTTCACTGTTTACCTATAGTATTATTTTAATTGACAGTCCAGCTCTTATGCACTCAAAGTGCGCAGTGCAACATCTATTTCAGACGTTATTACATTGCCTCTGACGGAACTAAACTAACATTGTCTCCAACATGTGGACGCTAGGCATAATTACGGGCCAACGCTCGCCCCAACGTTAGGGCCAACGTGTGGAGCCCGCCGCCGTCGCATGTCGGTTTTATCAAAGGAAATATGTGCCAACGTTGGCGATGCGCCCACACGTTGGCGGTTTGCTTAGTCTTGCCGCAGCACTCATGCAGTAAGGTGAATCGAATGAGCTTGTTCCTACGGTCACCGCGTCTTGAAAATGTCATCAACGCAATAGTTATAGAATTTTTATAAAAAATCTTTATGTTTATTAACAAATAACAACGATATTAATCTGTTAGTCAAAACATTTTTCAAAAACGACGTCCATTGTTCAACTATTGTATTATTTTAATTGACAGTTCAGCTCTTATGCACTCAATAATATTAAAGTGTCCAGAGCAACATCTATTTCAGACGTCTTTACATTGGTTCTGACGGAACTGCTGCCTAATTGCGTAACTCACTCGCGATCGCATTCATTTGGATTTCAATGTTCATTGCTCTGTGTGTTTTGACCAAAGACATTTCTATACTAACGTAATAGACCACTACAGTGTGCGACTGAGATACCGATCTTTACGAAAAAACCTATATGCTAGAAAGAGACATAATAAAATGTCAGTAGAACCGATTTTGAAAATTGTAATCTCCCATAGCGTCCCATCAAAATATAATCTCGTATTATTTTATGATTTATTTCACAATCGTTCTGTATTTTATCCAATTAATATCAATAATCGTATTGGTGTAGTGTTCTGTGTTATACTGCTGTGTAATTTACATTATTAACCTAAAGAAAGAGATGTTTCACAGGTAAGTATCTGCAGGACAATACAACTTTCATAATGCTTATTTTCATAGAAGTTATTCTTTAAATCATTTAGTAATGCATTAATAACATGCAGTAAATACCGTATTTTCTATATAATATGTTATTTTAAATAATTATGTGTTAGATAAAAAAATATTGTGTACGTGAAAATGAAACCGTTTCGCATATGGATTGCTCAAAATATATCGATATGTCGATAGTTTCAATTATATATTTTTTGTACTACCTAGCACCATACATGTAACAAGTTAGTGTCCCTTACTGCTTTAAAAAAAATACAATCGAATTGAGAACCTCCTCCTTTTTTTGAAGTCGGTTGAAAGTATTGAAAGATTGATTTAGTCCGGCCGTACATTGGAAGGAAATCACAATGATTCATTCATTGATCACAGAAAAAATCTGACGCACCTTAACCTATACCATGGTTGTACTTTTACGATGTTATAATAGTATGTTGTACGTCTATGGCAAAGAGACGTTTCACAGGTAAGTATCTGCAGGACAATACTACTTTCATAATGCTTATTTTACATTTATACAGTTAAATTTTAGTACCAGCCCCGCAGACTGACAGAATTTTCCGAATCGTATGTCTGCTTTTGACATATTAAAATGTAAATACGGTGCTATTTTATGACAATGTGCGGCCGGGCTAAAAATGCTGTAAAATATTGACCGGCTAACTTCATAACTTCCAGATTTCCTGTAAATGCTGTTATTAAGGAAAAATGGATGGGCACAAATGTTAAAACGAATAAGCACCGTATCTACTACTCTCCGCCAAATAGTGATGCTTGCATTGCTGTGTTTCGGTCAGAATGGTACGGGTGCCGGTGTAATTACAATCACATGAGACTTTCCATCTTCATGTTGTTTGGCGAACCGACTTGCGGTACCATTTAGGTAACAGCCTAGATGGTATTGCAGTTGTTATTGGCAAAGGTAACCGCTTAACATATGGTGGGCCTTTAGTTCGTTTCGCCATCCTATACAATAAAATAAAATATAAAAAAAGCTGAAAGCCTCGAAAAAATTACAGGGTTTGCAGTAGATATTTTAAGGATAACTGTATCGTTTAATGAAATCACCAACGATCCATACCTACGGTTTGATTTGTTGCTAATTAAGTTTGTTTTCATGTTGCATGTTTACGTAAGGGTAAGATAATATACATATGTATGAGCGCATCTCGCCGTTAAACTTGATGGTTTGGTGAGTTTTCTAGTAAATTAAAGCTAAAGAAATTGTACCTGTGATTGAATAAATAAAATAAATAAAAACTCATCATAACGACATTTACTGTGGGAGCAACCACAGAGTACATTATTATAACTGGAGTAACCCTGAAATCGCGAAAAAAATCTGCTGTTTACTACATTTTGTCGATTCGTGTGAACACTAATGTAGGGAATAGCTGTTTTTTATTAGATTTCAGGGTTGACCTCGTAGTAAAAGTTGTTCGATAGCACTCAATAAATAAGCTCTTCAAATATGACCACACACGTATATCGGGAGATCATCAGTATTAACGGCGCGCGAACTGGGCTCTTTGGTCATCATTGCTAGAAACCACTGGTCTTGCTGTTCTCATGGAATACAAATTCCCATGAAACTTCATTGAGCATCTTAATCATGGAAGGGACTAGGTTGCTATCCGCGGCTCTAAGTTTGATCAGATAGGTCCTTTTTACTAAAACAAATCTCATAGATACAAAAAATACAACAAAAAAGTTTTATACACTTATTTTTCATGTTATATGATGGCGAAACGAGCTAAAGACCCACCTAATGTTAAGCGGTTACCTTTGCCCATAACGACTGAAATACCAACTAGTCTGTTACCTGAATGGTACTGCAAGTCGGTTCGCCAAACTGAGACATGAAGACGGAAAGTCTCATGTGATCATTCAATTTGTGCATTAAAAGAGCCTCCACGAGTGACGATATTTAATTGATCGTCCGGCGCACTCTGGGCAGTCAGCCCCGCTATCAACCTGCTGACTGGCTAATCTTTTCCCCACGACATGAGCTATTATTATTATGTAGCTCATGTCGACACGAAGAAGAAGAAGATTCAATTTGTAAAAATATACCATATTTAGAAAATGGGTTCTTGCAAATGCTAGATTCTCAAGTATGCGAATGCTAAGAGATAGATTCTTAGCCGGTTGCAAATTTAGCCTGCCGCTGAGAAAACTCTTTCTTGAGCTGACGCAGACTTGATTTTATATGATTCGGTCGTCTGTATCGAATCGAAAATCATGGCCAGGTTCTTGCTCCACCTCCAATTTCATCCTCAGAATTTAGTTGCACGATTCCAAAAACAAAGATCCTATATCTTTGTTTTTGGAATCGTGCAACTAAATTCTCGACATTTAATTCTTTGCCTATTTGAAATAAAAACTAACTAATAATTAGAAATTATCGAAACACTGATGTTTCTAAATCTAAGTCGATAAAATTATAATGTATAAGTCTGATGTGTAACTTAAGTTGACTGGACAAGAAAACTTGTCAAGTTCATAGATATTGTAATTTTTCATCAAAATTCAATAATTTGACCAATTCCGGAATCGTGTATAGGAACTTAGTTCCGGGATTGAAAACCTTTCTATACACCTAATTAAAACTAATATGATTAATTGTAAAATGTTCCGTGTGGTGCCGGACGTAAAGAATTGCACCAGCCTATATCTTCTCATGGGTGTCGTAAAAGGCGACTAAGGGATTCACCAGAGGATGGACAGCATCGTTCTCTGAGTATTTAACCAACCAACTGCGATCGCCAACCCGCCTGCCAAGCGTGGCGATTATGGCATATCCCCCCAATATATGCTTGGGGGAGGCTTGTGTCCAGCAGTGGACGTCTTACGGCTGAAATGATGATTAATTGATTTTTTTATTTCTTACTTATGTATTCCTTACCTTCGTGACATTAATAATGTAATTATAATATAGCCCTTAATTGCGTAACTCAATCTTTTAAAACAAATAAAATTATGTCTCGAATATCTGTAATTTTAAAACAATAGTTACTTAATAGCTTAGCAGTTTTAAAATACTACCACTCCTTAAAAGTAAGGCTGGTTGAACTATATCGATAATGCGGAAACGTCCATGTCACATCACTAAAAATCACCCCTACACGTGTCAATTTCGCACATAAACTCATTTTGCTTTCGGTGACGTGATAATGAGGTGACAGTGTCTCTATTACGTCAGTATAATACCTTTATGGTTTTGACAATCCATCATATTGACAACTACGTACCACGCAATGAATATTGCTGTAATTTCAAAATGAAAGCTGATGTCAATGTGAATGCATTACACAATTACCCCACTGAACTAACATTATCTCCAACGTGTGGACGCTAGGCATGATTACGGGCCAACGCTCGTCCCAACGTTGGGGCTAACGTGTGGAGCTCGCCTTATGTTTTTAAGTGAGTTTAACCTTTTTTGAATAAAATCGGATTGAGTTTTCAAACATGTGTCAAAATTAAATATAATTTAAATCAAAAGCACTAAGAAGTATTGATATCAACTTCGAAGCAAATCACCGCCAAAATAACTAATTACCCCTTTTTAAACCCGTTAGGGGATGAATTTCAACAAAATACGAAACACGTCTTCCATCAATTCTGTTAAAAAGTTTCATGCTAAATTTGAAGTAGATTGGACCAAGGAATCACGTTGTCCCATACAAACTTTGCCCCCCTTTTTCACCCCCTTAGGGGTAGATTTTCGGAAAATCCTTTCTTATCGGATGCCTACGTCATACAAAGAACACACCCTCAAAGTTTCAGGTCTCTACGATCAGCGGTTTAGGCTCTGCGTTGATCCGTCAGTCATTCAGGACAAAGCCTTTTATATGTATAGATTATATATTTTTATACAACGTGTATCAGAAATGGGTGGTCATATTTTAAGAGCTCATTTAGGGCATAGCATAGAACAACTTTTACTATGGGACCAACCCTGAAATCGCGAAAAAAAAAAACAACTGTTCCCTACTAAATCATCGATGTCGCGCGACGAAATGTAAGGATCAGCGGATTTTTTTTACGCGAAATTAGGGTTGGTCCCATAGTAAAAGTTGTTCCATGTGATTCCCTGAACGAGCTCTTAAAATATGACCACGCATTTCTGATACACGTTGTATATTTATATATATATATCTTTTTGGGACATTTTTACACAGCACCATCTAGTCTCAAATTAAGCAGAGCTTTTACTATGGGTACTAGACGATGGATATGATACTTACATCCTTTTTTTTTTGTAAATACATACTTATAATACATAAAAAACATCCAGACAAACACAAACACTTATTTATGTTCGTCACACAAATATTTGTGTCCTGTGGGAATCGAACCTCGTGATCAGCAGTCCGACACTCGAACCACTAGACCACAGACGTCGTCAAACAAACCGATAAGAAAGAGGTCATGCCTAAATGATAATTTGGTTATCAAATTCATATACAATATGTATCAGAAATTCGTCGTCACATTTGGGGAGCTCATTGAGGGGGCTCGGGGCGAAGTACCTAGCAACTGCGCGGGTTTTATGATCTGCGAGGTTAAGCTGCGCTTGCCGCGGTCAGTCTAGGATTATTTCGGCACTAACCAGTGTTGCCAGCGCGCTCCTGTCAAAAGTTACCTGAGAGCGATCAAAAAGTAACCTTTTATAAAGAAAAGTTATCTTTTTTGCAGTATTGAGTGAGGTATTTTAAGTAGATAGATGAAGATGTGTGTTGGATAATATTATTGAGTAAATTGTGAAGAACATAACTTTTAGGTACTTCGGAAATACGAGAAAAAGGTACGAAGTGCGAAGTATAATTAGCACGAACGCACCGAAGGCAAAAAAAAATGGGTTTGCAAAAACAAAACACCATTTTAAGCGCATTTAAAAAGCAGTTTTCAGAAAAAAAAAAAACATATTTTTGCCTTTTACTAATGTGCTTGAACAAAGTTACTGTCGGATAAACCAAAAATCAAAATATTTATTATGTAATTAAGTTTTTTTCAACAGTTTTACAAGTGACGATGGCGCTGTAAGTTGATCACAGAATCTGTTTTGTTGTTAAGATACATAATTTTGAATACCTAGTGCGAGAAAGACTCAAACTCAAAACGTCAATTAAAGAAAGAGGTTATGTTACTTATATTATTAGTCTTTTTGCTACAAGTTCAGCATAGCAAAAAAAAAATTGATTTGGAAAAGTTACCTTTTGGGACGTGTGACCTGGAAGTAACCTGACGGAGATAAAAGTTACCTAAAAGGTTATAAAAGTAACCTTCTGGCAACGCTGGCATTAGTTCTACAATCTATTTTCAATTTTTTCTAATATTACATTTTTTTCTGTCTTAGAACTGCGTATCCTGAGGAGAGGCCCATGTCCAACAGTGTTTGCCCGTATTTTCCCTAACAAATTGAAAACCGCAATTCTAAACCGAGATTTGACCAAGGAAATCCAGACTCTGAAAGCTGTTTCTGGCTTGCGGCATTAATTTCATAGTTCAGTGACCATCAATCTGTGTCGACGGTAAGGAAAGCAGCCGCAGCGCACTGCAAATAATTTAGCGTTACTTTATGATGTATATGCTGACCGTACTCACTGGAATATTGAACATAAATATAGGTACACAAAGTGTTATTGGAATAACTGAAGACCTTTTAAGGAGTCATTGTACTCATCAGTATGAACAACTTTTAAGGGGTCATTGTACTCATCAGTATGAACAACTTTTACTATGGGACCAAAAATCGCGAAAAAATCAAACATCTGTTCCCTACATTTTTTGATTTATGTGAATCAGCTGATTATTTTTTCGCGATGAATAAAATATTTGTTTGCTCAAATTGATCATCAAACCAAATACATACAACACAATCCACAATCGCACCAACTAAACAGATAAAACAGACAAACTACCTCACAAAACAAAAAAAACTCAACCTGGATTCGAATCCCGAACCAGGTTGAGAAAATGTGAAATGGTTGGTGAAATGAAGCTTGAACCACTTTCAGTTAAAGCGAGCGGATCTGAAAGTTTGTAAAAAGTTTACACCTGTAACTTTGAGATGCTCTAACTTGTACCAATGAAATGCTGCTTATAAAGATACTGGGATGCTGGAAGGGATTTTACACGTGTTGACGAAGTTTTTATTTATCAACTAGCATCACCCGTCGCTTTTCTTCCGTGGTATGTCGATAAAAAGTATCCATGTGTTATTCCAGAATATGGTATAGGTATTTCATTCAATTCCACTCAGCCTTTTTAACACAAACCTCACACTTCAAAAAGCAGCTATACTTAACACATGATAGTTAGGAAATTTTAACAGTTAGATTTACATTAGACAACAGTATCACGCCAATGTAGACAAATCAGTTATCTCAAACTTAAGGTCGCACTTTTGTCTACACGTGTGATCTTCAAAAGCTCCAGGTATTAAAAGCCTGAGAAAATGTAATTTAAAAAACAAAATAATAATAAAGCGCGCAACTTTGGCGAATTTCTTCAGAAATGGGTGAGATTCAAAATCTAAACAAAATAAATAGTAATAAAACATTTATTTCGAACCATACAGTCCAGTCCAGTTTATCGTGACTAAAGGACAAACAAACAAATATCCATACTTTCGCTTTTATAAAACGTAACACGGGACAGCCGCGGCCCGTGGCCAGTGGCCACGTGGCCACAGTCGCGGCCTAGGCCGTAATTAGTGCACTATCGGTGGTGGCCTACAACTCCATTTAATTTGAAATTGTCATCATGTTTGCACGTCGCCGCTGCTGTCGAGAGATGACTGAAAGACAAACATTTATACACCCAAAAAAAAAAAAAATATAATAAAAAAAAGATTGTTTGACTCAAACAAATGTTGACGATAGTTGGAGCTTGGACCAACGTAGGGTAGGTACTTATAATCCAAGGAATATTTTTTTGGCGCGGGCGTGGTTGCACTAAAGCTTCTTGCAATAACCTCTAAAAGAAAACATCTTGGCGCTTCCAGTAAACCTTAGCCACTTCATCTTGAAAATACGTTACTAATTTAAGAAAACAAACTCTTAGAATTCCGCATCCGTGTTTCAAATTCGTAACACTGCATTATTAAAATAAAACAAATTCCTAACTGTGAGGAGTTAGGGGGACGGCAGAGAAGATAGTCAAGTCGTTTCTGAATTTTCGGCGAAAATGTGAAAACTGTGGCAGTGGGCGGGGCACATTGCTCGCAGAACGGATGGCCGATGGGGCAGTAAAGTTCTGGAGTGGCGACCGCGTACTGGAAGGCGCAGCGTGGGTAGGCCCCCCACAAGGTGGACTGACGACCTGGTGAAGATCGCGGGAATCCGCTGGATGCGGCAGGCACAGGACCGGTCGTTGTGGCGATGCTTGGGGGAGGCCTATATCCAGCAGTGGACGTCTTTCGGCTGAAATGATGATGATGATGATGTAACTTTGAGGCCGTAATAGCACAGAATATCTAATAGTACTACTAACGTACAGAACGGCCACTCACCGCCCCCCGCCAATTCAAGATACCTCGCCCACGCCCCACACGCACCCGCAATTCAACGGCACTTGGACTGCAATCGTGCAATGGATGTCAATCGCCAGGCGCTATACAAGCACGCCATCTCTGAAAACTACTGAGAAGCGCTTGGAACCCAGTCGGCACTACGAGCAGCAAGCATCCCTAACCTATACGTTTGTGTGCGTTCGTATACAGACGTAATCTTGTGTATGTAGGTGGCTCTAGCATTTATATCGTATTGAGTGTCCGAGGTGTAGTAATAGCCTAGTGGTTGAACGCTTGCCTTTCATATAGGATAGTCTTAGTTCGAACGCAACCTGAAGGCCAATAATTCTCTTAATAAAAAACGTTAAAAATATAGTTCCAAACTAATCTCACTGCTTTAAATCTCAACCTCCTGACATTAGATGTTCCTATTTGCCGTTTATTTGTGACCACAGACCAGACTTAGGCGATGATATTTAAAAGAACAGATATGTTACTTGCGCTCGCAATCTGAAGACTCGAAAACGTGCTTGACGTCTTTCTGTTAATCCAACAACAGGAACAACAGGTGTGGTGTGGTGTGGTGTGGTTTGGTGTGGTGTGGTGTGGTGTGGTGTGGTGTGGTGTGGTGTGGTGTGGTGTGGTGTGGTTGTGTTAACATCAGGTGGGTCTTTAGCTCGTTTCGCCATCTATACTATAAAAATAAAAAATAAATTACCACAGGTTTGAAATTAATTACAAGAAAGAGAATATTTTTTTTAGTACTTTTTTACAGTTTTTAGTATTTATTGAGTTGCAGATTTCGATAGGTAGACCAATCAGTATTGATGGCAGCATGTAGATATTCCCACGTCCTTGTTCCGTAAACATTATAATATTTAGGTGTCTTATATGTAGGTAAGTATCACACGCTGCTCACCCCAGCTGTCAAATCCAGTACTTCCCTGAAATTAAGGGCCCCTCAGTCTTATTTTTCGTACGAATGCATTTCAGATTCTTGTAATTATGCAAATCCCGCCCAAAGCTACCCCTAAGCGTATTTTAACATCCCCTAATCTGGGGGTTCGATGGTGGCTATTTATCTGTCACTACGGAACCATTGCTTGACGTTTTGGGGTTCTCTAAATGTACAATATATTAAGATGTCATGACTCGTGGTTGTTCAATCAGGAATTTCGCGTGCGATTCTGTTTGTGTAAACCTTGAATCACCGTTACAGCCCTTTTGGAAGTGATAATCTGCAAGAGATTACCTCACCTATTTTTGGAATCAAGTTAACAGCTCACAAATAGGATCAATGTATTTATTTATCCGTAGCATCCATATACATGCTGAAATTTTAATCACTTACTTCCCGAAAAGGCGTAATTGTACTCATCGTTATGAACAACTTTTATTATGGGACCAACACTGAAATCGGGAAAAAAAAAATCAATTGGTCCCTACATTTGTGTTCCTTTAATTTAATCGATAAAATGTAGAGCTAGACCACCTGATATTTTTTTCGCGATTTCAGGGTTGGTCCTATAGTAAATTTGTTCATAATGATGAGTACAATTACCCCTTTTCAGGAAATAAGCGATTCAAATTTCAACATATACGTACATATATTTTTATCAAATCTTTTCAAAGTACTTTCCACCAGCCTCTATACAAAGATTCATGCGCCTAAACCAGTTTTCAAAACACTTTTTCCAGTCCGCCGCAGACACCTCGTTTACAGCCTGCTCGAACGCAGCCAGCGCATCTTCCGGCGACGAAAATTGTATCCCTTTGAGCTGATTTTTTATTTTTGGGAATAAAAAGAAGTCACACGGTGCTAGATCAGGGCTGTAAGGAGGGTGACCCAGGAGTTTGACTGGCGTGCTGTCCAGGAAGTCCCTCGTTTTGAGTGCGGTGTGCGCAGGTGCATTGTCGTGGTGGAGCAGTAGCCCGCGGAGCCCTGTGTTTGGTCGCTTGTTGCTTATAACAGAGAAAACTTCTGGCAAACATTTGGTAGTATACCATTCGGCATTAATGCTTCTTTGATCCCGTAAGGGAATTGATACCAAGTGGCCAGTCAAATTAAAAAAGCTAGCGATCAAAATCTTACCCCCGCTTCTAGATCGCTTCACTTTGGTAGGCGTTGGCTCATTTTGAAACACCCAAACAGTCGACTGGCGCTTGGTTTCTGGGTCGTATTGATAAATCCAGGACTCATCACCTGTAACGATGTCGTAAACACGCCGAGACGAGCCTGCTTCAAATTTGTTAAGCATATCACGGCACCATTCCACCCGGGCCTGCTTCTGAGCATCGGTGAGGTTGTGTGGCACCCAGCGTGATACTATCCTCCTCACGCGAAGATGGCTGTGTAGAATCTCGTGAACGCTTCCCGATCCAATCTTCAATATGTGTTGAATCTCCTGATATGTAATTCGCCTATTGTCTTGGATTAAATTTTTCACTGCTAGCACGTTTTCTTCGGTAACAGCCGTCAAAGGGCGACCGCTTCTTTCGTCATCCCCCAAAGTTGGTCGACCGCGCTTGAATTCGTTATACCAACGATACACGGTTGCCTTGGAAGGGCCTTCATCCATGAATGCCATTTGAAGTCTATCGTACGATTCATCCGGTTTCAGGCGACACTTGAAATCGTATAAAATCATAGCTCTAAAATGTTCCCGGCGCAGATCCATATTTCAGTGAGACACAATACTTTGAATTAACTCGCAAAAAATGTGGAGGGAAATTTTGAAATTGGAACTTACTTATTTTTACTTATAAATAATCATATTTTCGAAAAACATTATAACCGGCTAGTCTCCCATATATAAAAACTTTTTTTCGCAATACTTTCTGAGGGGCCTGGTATATGTACTGCGTACATACTAGATGCGCTGTTTAGAAGAACAACATGGTTACGCATGTTGTGGTTCCGGAACCACACTGTAATTGGTTCACTTGACAGCTGTCTCGCGAACACACGTAAAGTCTGCCTAATATTATTTGTTTTACCGAAATCAGCGAGTACCTATTGTATGATTCTTTGGCGTAAATTTGCTTTGTTTTTTGTTAAGTAACTCCCTATTTCACCGTAAAAATAATTGACAACGCGATAACCACTAAATAATTTTTAAGCTATGGCATAGCTTCTATCGCGGGCTTTGAGCGTGGAGACCGAATCCAGAAGTTCCGTAACGAAAACTACCTAACACCCCCCACTCCGACCGACACAGCGGTGATACTTTTTAGTTTTGCCATCTATCGATGAATAGCAGAACTTCTAATGACTTTTTGAAATATCACGCTTGTCTCTTTAGTTCTGCAAATCGCCTCTAGGTGGCATTGGTTGTATCGGCGTTACTGCGCTTAAGCTATTACATAGCTTCTATCGCGGGCCTTGAGCGTGGAGACCGAATCCAGAAATTCCGTAACGAAAATAACCTAACACCCCTCACTCCGACCGGCACAGCGGTGATACTTTTTAGTTTTGCCATCTATCGATGAATAGCAGAACTTTTAATGACTTTTTGAAATATCACGCTTGTCTCTTTAGTTCTGCAAATCGCCTCTAGGTGGCATTGGTTGTATCGGCGTTACTGCGCTTGCGTAATCCCCCTCTTCGCCCCGCAATCTGGTGACTCATGCCTGCTTAGATTTTCGGCGTTAGGGCACCTCCTCTTTGTATTTACATAAAAAATGCTATGCAATAGCTTTACCGCGGCAGTCTCCGAGTGCCACACGTCTTTTTTTTTTCTATGGTTAAGTCCATTACGAAGCAAAGGCGGGAAATTCACTTACGCAACTTCTCACTTGTAATGCTTCAATACGCAACTTCTACACATATCGATACTAGATGGCGGTAGGTTGCGTCAACTGAATTTGGAACATGCTGCTTATACGAGATCGAGTATCTATTTATTGAAGTCGTTGATGTGTAGCGAGATTTTTTTAGGTTACGAATTTTATTTTGTAATATTTAAAAATCCGTGTCCGAAAAAGTCCGGATGGGGCCGGACTTAAAGAATAGCACCAACCTTATCTCTTCTCATGGGTCTCGTTAAAGGCGACTAAGGGATTCACCAGAGAATGGGCAGCAGCGTTCTCTGAGTATTTAACCAACCAACTGCGATCGCCAACCCACCTGCCAAGCGTGGCGATTATGGCATATCCCCCCTTAATTGGGGGAGGCCTATGTCCAGTAGTGGACGTCTTTCGGCTGAAATGATGATGATGATGATTTAAAATCTCTGTAATTGTATTGAAGATGCCAATCAATGGCAACACTAATCGTGATGTAGCCTTGGGCCATCGTGGGAAGCGAATACCTGGAGAAGGATATTATTATACCATGATGACATTATCTGTGCTACAAAGTAACACCGTGGCACAGATAATATAATATAATCTATAGAACATGGAGACCAATTTCGAGCCCTCCCAGATGTTAAGTGTCCTCACGACGGTTTTTTTCACTACATTGAAGTTAGTTCCGTAATAAGATACTTTCACACATTACATTCAATGCCGATGCGACCCATCAATTTCCCGACCTCACCCTATGTCGCTTAACCGCGAAACTATTACAATGTCTTAGCGGGTACAATAAGGGCCGTAGCATGAAACATCTGAAACATGGATCAAAGGGTAACTTTACTAAGTTTGTTATGGAATTTGACATAGTTTGTCTTAAGGGCGAGGGTAGATTGTTAACGTCTTCTGTTTTTTATTTAATTTAAAGGAGGATAAGCATTTATTACATAACTAGCAGTGCTCTTGCAGCTTTGCCTGCGTAAAATGTTTTAACATGCCCCGTATAATGTTCCCCGTCGTAGTTTTAGGAAAAGAAAAAAAGTACCGAATTTTCTTTATTATTTATATCAAATGTGACCGCGGTAAAAAATTTCATAGATACTTTAACATTACTTTTTTACCCCCGTTGAGTTTCATTTTCGAAAAATATTACTCCTTTAAAGATTTTATACCGAGTTTCGACTCAATCTAGCTACGCAATAATATTCTCCCATTCAAAATTTATAACCATATTGCATCCTCTTTTAGGAATAATTTTGAAAAAAGAAAAGATAGGTATTTCATTATTTACTTTAGAAATATTTTTTCCGAAGTTTCAAGTGAATCCATCCGGAGAAAACATTTTTCATACAAACTCTAACAGCCTATTTCACCCCTTTAGGGGTAAAATTTCCAAAAATTCTTTCTTAGCGGGTGTTTACGTTACAAAAGGAACCTACTGTCCAAATTTCATGTTTCTAACTTGAGTTGTTTCGGCTCTGCGTGGATGAAGCAGTCAGTCAGCAGAACGTCTGTCTTTATAAGTATAGATTATACAACATATTATAACAAAAACCCTGTTGTTCCTATGAGCTACGTTATCAGAATCGATATTCATACGTAAGGACACAACTCATTTGGAAAAACTCTTCAATAAAAATAATCAAATTAAATATTGAAAGTGATTATATCACTTTCAATTTACAATTAGTAATAATTAAATATTTAAATTGTGGAAAGAAAAAATCGCTCACGAGCAGGATTCGAACCTGCGAGTCCTGGCTCAGTACGCCAGTGCTTTAGTCACTAAGCTACCGTGAACACTGCTCGTGGTATCGAAATTATCCTCCACTATACAAATACACACACAATTTAAATCTTTAGAATTCGCTTCGCATGCGTTAAATGCGTTAAAATAATAAATTAATAATTAAATATCTAACTTGATTATTTTTATTGATATAACCACTGAGTGAGTGAGTTTTGAGTGATATAATCACTTTCAATTTACAATTAATAATAATTTAATCGATCACCAACCCGCCTGCCAAGCGTGGCGATTATGGCATATCCCCCCCTTGGGGGAGGCCTATGTCCAGCAGTGGACGTTTTTCGGCTGAAATGATGATGATGATGATGAATTATTTAATATTTAATTTGATTATTTTCATTGAAGAGTTTTTCCAAATGAGTTGTGTCTTGTGTTGTTGTGTGTTGTGTGGTTGTGTATGAATATCGATTCTGATAATGTAGCTCACAGGAACAACAGGCTTTTTGTTACATATAGGTGTCGATTCTCTTGTTGAAGAACTAAACTTATTTTAAACTATCGCTCTCTTTTACTAATAGTAAATACAAGACAGGGATGGCAACAATTTAAGAAATGTCAAATTAGTTTACGTGTTACATTTCTTAGTATTTTTGTGGGCACGTTCCGAGAACACGACTAAACTTGTATGGAAATCTAAATTCCGACTGATTTGACAGTTCTAAAATTGTTGCCATCCCTTTCTTGTATGTACTGTTAGTAAAAGAGAGCGATAGTTTAAAATAAGTTTAGTTAGTGAACAAGAGAATCGACACCATTGTATAGAAGATAAATATAAAAAAATATAGATATATATAGATATTATCGCTCATCCAATAGAACAATGATTTATTTAATTATTCCAAAAAATAGGTGAAATTCGCATTTTGGTAAAACAAAAAACTTTTTATCATAAATAGTGAGACCTTTACTTTATAATGTAAATAAAAAAATAGCAAATAGCTGTACCCGCGGCTTTGCTCGCGTAAAAGTTTTTAAACTTTATTCGGTAAAGTAAAATTAAATAGGTACGAACAGTGTGCTTTATTCAGAAGAATTTTTTAACAATTTTCGTTTTAATTTAATTAATTTAAATGATGCAATGGAAAAATTAAAAAAATATAAAAATTATAACATTGCTTTTCCTTACATGCTATTGCCGTGCCGTGACGCGACGGGTTACCGGTTTGATTCCAGGACAAAGACGTCGTGTTTTAATAAGTCCAAAGTGTATTCAGACCCTTAAGGGGCATGTAGCAGCCAAATGGCGCACTGATCAGTAAAAAATCGGCCAAGTGCGAGTCGAAACTTGCGCAGTAAGGGTTCCGTACCAACCATCAACCTGATACCCCAAAGAAACTGCGTTAATTTATGAGAGTTCATCAAAAGACATCAACGCGCCGCACGCGAAATATGAATTTTATGCATCTCTTTCTTACGCAGGTACCATCACATATGTCTATGTTTGCCCTATTTTCAGTATTTGTTGCTAAACAACATAGTATGCACTATAATCAGACCAAGTTTGACGCTGGTATGTATTACTACTATAGTATTATATTATCTGTGGTATTACCATTTTGAGGATAGAGCAGGAACAAAATAATAATAATGCTAGGAAAAGGCTGGATTGATGATAAATTTTTTCACTTTTGCAGTACTTTCATGAGCTTTAATTTCATAAAGAACAGAATACTGTTATGTTTCCACAACATAGTGTGAGTAAGACTTACAAAAATACAGAATTCACGTTTTTTTTTTTTTTTTTTTTTTTTTTTTTTTGATTTATTTATTTATATTTTTTTTATTTTTTTATTTATTATTCTCAAAAATGTTCAATTTCCTATGTTTGTTTTGTTAGTTTTGCAAGATGTTGAATAGCAAGATGAAAATAGACAGAAGAATTATGCTAAGTGCTTTAGATAGATAATCTTGGTAATCTTACAACAAATGAGTACTTAAGTAGGTAATTCAAATATAACTTTTTATGAATACATGGAATTCTGTTAATCTAACACTGAAGCACATTTCCTTTGGTCCCCTTACAGTTACAAAGCTATTTGTCACAGAAATGATACTGGGCCAGTATAAAGACTGATAAGTAGGATTATATAATTTGTGTGACTTATCTGACGTTCTATCACAGACATAGTAAAAAATATAGACGATGTGCTGCAAACAATCAGTGTTGCCAAAAAAACTGTGCTCTTCCGTGTACAAACCAGCGCTCACGCACACACCATGCACCTGAAGGATATTTGCTATCGCGATGCTTACTGGACGATGCCGCGACATGTGTACTGAGAGCGGTGAGCACGGTTTATGGTGCATGTGTGTGCGTGAGCCCTGGTTTATACGGAGAAGCACGGTTTTATTGGCTTCACTATGATTGTTCGCAGCACTTCGTCTATATTTTTTACTATTTCTCTGTCTTGTACAGACTATATCACGCTTTAATCACTAGTATCTACTATATAATTCCATCAAATACGTCTATCAGCTTAAATAATGAATAGATGCGACCATTTGTTAAAACGCCGTAACCTTGAAGGTCGAGGGAGGGAGGCAGACAAATTGCTGCACTCATTCTTGAAGCTTCAGTCTTTATTATTTTCGGGGGTGGACAGGCCGATATTTTGTGTACAGTGATGAGTTTTAAGTTAAATGTTAGCAATTAAGTAGATGACATTAAACGTTAGGATGCCATTATAATTGATTATAATAAAACAACCCGTACCCTTCGGTCTGAAGGGTACGGGTGCCGGTGAAATTACGATCACATGAGACTTTCCATCTTCATGTCTCAGTTTGGCGAACCGACTTGCGGTACCATTTAGGCAACAGCCTGGGTGGTATTGAGGTTGCTATGGGCAAAGGTAACCGCTTAACATCAGGTGGGCCTTTAGCTCGTTTCGCCATCCTATACTATTAAAAAAGAAAACAAGCCGATTACATCGCGTATATTATTGAAATTGATTTTCCTGATGTTTCGAAAGCTTTGCAGCGTTCGTGGTCGCAGGAAGACTAAGATGCCAAGCGTGTCTTTACATATATTTCTAAAAAAATATTTTAATTTACTGTACACTCACAATGTCATTATCTTTTACTGTGTAGGGCACAGATTAAATTAATCTGTGGTGTAGAGATATTCTCTTTGGTGTAGAGTGTAGCGTGCTGTTTGGGACTTGATTATTTTTAGAACTGCACTCCAAGCAGGTGATAGCTGCCAACTATCTTCTCTATTAAAAAGCCAACCTGTTTTGTTTGGAACCTATATACAATACAAATACTCTTTATTGTACACAAAAGAAAAAAATAGCAACATATATGACTTATATAGAACACATGTACAATGGGCAGTCTTATCGCTCAAGGCGATTTCTTCCAGACAACCTTAGGATGGACAATATGGGCAAGGAAAGAGTAGTACGCTAAAATCCACACACGCTACACTAACGCCTAAAATTTATATAAATAAAAATAAATATCTTTTGTGACATTTTTTACACAGCACCATCTAGTCCCAAACTAAGCAGAGCTTGTGCTATGGGTACTAGACAATGGATATAATACTTACATACTTTTTTTTTTTTTGTAAATACATACGCAACACCCAGACCAACACAAAAACTTATGTTTATCACACAAATATTTGTGTCCTGTGGGAATCGAACCCACGACCTCGTTAAGGGCGCGCATGATCTCGTTGACCTTGCTCGAATGGGCGTTGCCGATCAGAATGATGCAAAGGGAGCGCGGGGACACTTCATAATAACATCGCGCCGCGCGCCACCGCGCCTGTGACTGCGCCGCCCGCTCGCTTGCGAGTTTGAATGAAAAAAGTTTTAGCCGGCAAGTAACTTGTGTGTGTACAATATGCACGGTTATTTTGGCATGTCTCGTAACAGTATACGTAGTCTAGTGGTTTAGGGGTCGACTTCGTGTCTGTATAGTCTGAGATCGATCCCCATTAATATACTTTTCTTTTAGAATTTATATTTTTGCATTTTTTTATTTAGAAATAAGTTATATTACCTACTTAAGTTTGTAAATAATGAACACATACTTGCAATCAAATATACACAAAATACAATTATTTTATTTTGTGTTACTTTACTTTCAATGAATGAATGAATGAATGAATGATATATTAATGATATATTTATTTGCAAGAACATAGGTAACATTGAGTTCGTCTAAAGTTAAAATTGGGTTTCACTACTTTCGACATTTCAGTTGTGCAAATATTTTGATTTTCAATTAATCGTACATAATATTTAAAAACAAATTAAAATTAACATGCAATAAAATAATTTCAATTCAATTCAATTCAATTTATTGTATATTGTGATACATAGGTAGTTACAGTTATAATAACAAAAAAAAAGTGCTGCTATGACCTGCCAATAATAATTTCCATACTATTTTATCAATTTATAATTATGCGAATCAATAATAATAAAAAACTGGGTTAGTGGTCAATCCGCACGAATTAGATTGGCACAAAACGTGCGGATCGACTCTTTTAAATATTAGAATTTTCGTTTTTATTTTCGTGCGGATCGCCACCTTCATATATGTATACGTAGTAGGCTTGGCACATATTAATAATAGGCACATATTAATAGCAGTCCGACACCCGAACCACTAGACCACAGAGGTCGTACTATCCACGATTTACCCTACTTTTGATTGAAATTTGACATAAGCTCTATACAAAATATGTCAAGTTTCTATCTCTAGTAGGGCAAATCGTAGATAGATTGGATATTAATTTTGGCCGTAAGAGATTAAAAGCATTGCGGTTAGTCTGGAACTATATTTTGAACGATATAAATTACGAGAATTGACCTTCTGTAATACGGACCTTATAATCCTAAAGAAAAACATGTATTTGACCCAAAGTAACTGATGATTATATTACCTTTGGTAACTGAGTCACATAAGGAAGGAACTATTGCAGGTCGCATATATGTATGCACTGGCATGTGTAAATAATCATACTTGCACGTGTCAGTCACTGATTTAAAATTGGTATAGTTATGGCTTTTTTTTTGTACAATTCACACAGTACTTTGTTCTAAAAAGATTGTCTGGAAGATATCGCTATTAGCAATAAGACCGCCAATGTACCCCTTTTTTTCTGGGGAATATCCTCATGGACGCACTCCGCCCGGAGAAGGCGGAGCCAGTGTCGGACTCATACCGACTAAAAACCACCACGGTGTTCCTCTACCGACTCTTGGCCAGGGGCGTGGGAAATACTGCCGTATTCGCCCAACCATCCCCGGCAGGTCCCGGCTCGCCACCGGCAGGCAAGCCCCTTCTCCCCGTGCGGCAACCACAACGGCCGCACCCTCCTCTTGACATGTTAGTCCTAAGTTTAATAATGTTAATGGTGTACAATAAAGAATATTCTATCTAAAATGTCACTTGTGTGAAAAATACCACACAAGTGACATTTTCAGCCACGAATAATTTTTTAAACCACGAATAATTATAGTAACTATCAAAACACTGCTGCTCTCATTATTGCCTCTATTTTCCAATAAGTTATGGGCCTAGGTTGCCCAGCTAGAGCATAATTAATAAATTGAGTGGTTTGAATATTTATAGTGTGCCTGTAAACTTACGAAATGTCAATTATGCCAGCTGAAGTTGGCATAAGTGGTATTAAGAAGCTGAAAGGATCGTCCGACTACCCAAACTGGAAATTCTTGGTGCGAAATTACTTGGAAAATAAAAACTGGTGGGAAGTAATTTCTAAAGATACTTACACATGTCTGTCACTGATTTAAATTTGGTATACTTATGGCTTTTGTTTGTACAATGTCACTTGTGTGAAAAATGTAAAAACCACGAATAAATATAGTAAAGTATCAGAACACTGCTGCTCTCATTATTGCCTCTATTTTCCAATAGGAACACTCGAAATAGATTAGTATCGAAACCAATCCTCCTATTTCCAACATGGAGTCCAAACACAACTTAAAGTCATTTGGTAGTTATAAGTTTCCGCAATGAACTCCCAAATTTTGATGAAGCCAAATTGCTTTGTCAAATCAGAACTTATAGATAGAGTCCTTGAAAGTCTTCCAAGTTATACGGTTAAAGGGACGATGTCCATTTTCAGATTTGGATTCGGACTGAAGGGTATTTAGGTCGATTGAAACGTATGTTCAATAATGACATAGGTTTCATAGTATTTTTCTTTAATGATTCAAATTCAAATTCTATTCAAATGTTTTTTTATTTCAAATAAACCTAATTACAGGCACTTTTAAAATGCCAGACTCTACTTGCACGGTTCCAAATTGTGGGTCCTATGGAGAAGAACCGGCAAGAAACTCCATGGATTCATAAATCTTAATACATAAAACAAAGTCGGTTTAGTTACATCCCTTATAACTCGAGAATGGCTAAATCGATTTTAATGAAATTAAGCATACAGATATAACATAGCCCGGATTAAGATATAGGCTACTTTTTATCCCGGGAAGATGAACAGTTCCCGAGGGATGTGCTATAAAAGAAATTCACGCGGGCGAAGTCGCCGGCATAGGCTAGTAGTTCCATATTTTGTCATCGTACATCGACCTTATATAACAAATGTAATATTATTACTTAGATTTCTATGGTCTATAACTCTGTATCTATATTTTTTGCCAAATATATTATTAATTATTGTTCATTTATTGTAATCTGATCTTGCACATAAAAATCTGTACAGAGCCAAAAAAGGTTTCTCAGCATATACTGCCCATTCAATACTACTAATAATTATTATGAAATACAAGTTAATTACTACTATTACTAATAATTATCATGAAATACAAGTTAATTATACTGCACACACAAAATAGGTGGAAATTAAGATTAGTTTCTCTTTTTGGAACAGACTGACATTTTGTCATTCTTTATCATGTCTGATGCTTTCTCGGCCAGCATTACGACGGCAGCGTTAGGAGCTCCGTGAGGAATACTAGGCATTACACTAGCATCCACTACCCGAAGCCTCTTTACTCCTTTTACCTTCATTTTACTATCTAACACTGTTCCCATAGGACATGTACCTGTACCATGATAAGAACTGCTTGCATGATTCAAAATGTAGCATATCCAAAACTCATCAGAATCTTTTTTCTTATCAGCACACTCTTTTAGGTCTAAACCTACTAATTCAGCTCCATTTTTTTGGAAATATTTTGTATTAGTAACATTTATGAAGTCCTTCACATATTTCAGCATATCTTGCATATCCTCTTCTTTAGTAAAGTATCCTGTTGTGATGATTGGATCATCAAATGGATTAGTACTCCCTAAATGAATAGTACCTCTTGATTTTGGATGCATGTTAGCCAAAAGAGTGTACACCGAATCCCAAGATTTCACTTGCATCTTCCACCTATCACAAATTTCATTTCGAAATTCAAACAAGACTGCACAGGCAAGTGACAAGAACGGTGTATCATGTGGAAATTTCAATACAAAGGTCTGATAATCTGGAGATGACTGGGACTTGTTTAAGGCCACCGATCCTATTAAGACAGGAAAAGGAATTTTTGCTGGGTCTATTGCAAGAGCAGCTGGATCAGGAATTGGAAGTAGATACTTTTTCAACTTATGTACCAATGTAACAGAGACTTGGTCTATGAAATTCTCACCAACAGGTAAATCACTTATAACATCTATGTCAAAAGTCTTCAAGTGTTCTTTAGGACCAATTCCTGAAAGCATTAGCAACTGTGGAGTATTGTATACTCCAGCACATATTATGATCTCCTTATTGGCTTTAAATTTATAGGTTTTGCCTTTATGAACAGCTTCGACAGCCACAGCAATATTATTCTCAAAAATAATTTTAGTAACCTTAGTGTTTTTCGAGACGTACAAATTAGAATAGTCTTTTATAGGTTCCAGGTATGAATATGCTGGGGTTTGCCTTTTCTTATCAGCTAACATAAACTGTGATTGAGTATAACCTACATAAACATCAGCATTCAGGTCTAAGACTGTAGGATTACCAACTTCAGCAAAAGATTTTAAAATTCCAGCAACTTTATCATCTTGAGGTTGTCTTGAGATACCCATGGGACCATCTGTGCCATGATATTCGCCATTTTGTTTTATTATTTCAACATCAACAATTCTTTCGCTTTTCTTGAAATATGGAAGAACGTTTTGGTAGTTCCAGGAGCTATCATTAACTGTTTTAGCCCAGAAGTCATAGTCTGCTGGAGTACCTCTAACATGGATAAAATGGTTCATAGATGCACTTCCTCCAAGCATTTTGCCTGCTTGTAACGCGGTGAAGTTATTCTGGCCTCTTGCAGCGTATTCATCACGAGTTGATGTGTAGTTGTAGTCAACATTTGAACCAGGGAATAAGACGAAAAGTGCAGCTAACTGAAACAAAGTTAAACAACTGTACTTATTTTTTTTGTGTAGATATCACCGAGAAAACTGGGCTATTCTCTGCCATTGTCCGGCCAAGTAGGGGAAGATGGGGTGGATTCGTACAATTTTTACTCGGAGCCTTGTAAAAAAAAAACTAACAACTATTTCATAACAACCTCAACGCTGCTGTATTACCTAGTTATCTGGCTATAATAAAGCTGAATGTCGGTGTTGATGCAGCGCAACTGAGCAATAGCCGTTTTTTCAAAAAATGGAAAACGTATGAATGCACCCCACACGTGGGGTAGCTTCGAACATAGGATGGGGTACATTCGTTCATGGTGGGAGCCTTCGTACACAGTTATATAAAATACATTTGTACAAAATATATATGTTTATTAAGTCATCATCATCCTCCGAGCCTTTTCCCAATTATATTGGGAAAAGGCTTATTGCTCGGCTTCCAGTCTAGCCAGATGCGGCTGAACATCAGTATTTTACACGAAGCGACTGCCATCAGACCCCCGCAACCCAGTTACTGGGTAATACTGACATTCGGAGGTTAGACCAGTTGTCAGACTTTCAGGCTTCTGACTACCCGTAACGACTGCCATAGATATTCGTATGACAACCGGGACCGACAGCTTAACGTGCTCTCCGAGGCACGGAGGGGTCTCGATGTGTAACGAAACGGTCACCCATCCACAGACTGACCGCGGCAAGTGCAGCTTAACCTTGCAGATCGTACAATCCGCGCAGTCGTTGCTTAGCTACGAGCCCCTATATGTTTATTAAGTATATAAAAATATTTATTACTAAAATACAACATAACTTCTGAAAGATACCGTCAAATTTTGATTATAGTTAACACAGAAACAGTTTTAAAATCAATAGATTTTTCTGTCTTTTTGGCAAAGCTGTGATATTTGCCTCTGACAACAAACTTAGCGCGCTCTTCATTTCCTTTGCTCTATTTATTCTTTCTTCCTCTTGTTTCTTTATCTCTTCTACTTGTTAACATAACATAACATCACGCCTGTATTTCCCCAAAAGGGTAGGCTGAGGTATCCCTATAGTACCTGCACCCATATTACGCCAGTTATGTTATAAGATCCATGTAATAAGGGGCGAGCCTATTGGCATTAACCAAGCCCAATTCCAGACTCCAGGCTGCTACTAAGAATTTACTAATAAAAAAATCCAATAGCACTGTCCGACCCACGAATTAAACCAAGGACCCCACGCTTAGCAATCGCACTTGCGACTACTAGACCAACCAGCTACTCCTTTACATTTTAATTTTTTTAATTCAGTGTAAATCCTTGATTTTGCTGTAATTTTTCCTTTCTATGACTTTTTGGGCGCATTTTTATATACCTTTGAATAGGATCAAATCATTTCAGGTGTTAGCAGGCCTAAAACTGATGTTGATGGTGGATCAACAACGCAGTTTAACGGTTGTGAGAGTAGAGAGTGATGCTGGCGCAGAGCTCAGTGGAGGATCTCGTTAAATTAGATGTATTTTTGCGGGCATGGATGCGCGTTGCCATTTGGATCAGCTGTAGAAACTGCAATTTCTTCAGGCACGGTTTGATGGATGCTGCTGCTGTAGATCTGCTGTAGTGTAGAAATTGACTGATAAACCTATACTGGTGCAAAATCCTCGTCGCGGAAAGCCAGTTCGTAATAATAATAACATTCCAGGTGAAACAACCATCACAACTCACAAAGGGTGCCTTCGTATACCGTACGAACCCACCCCACGTAAATGTGTACGAAGGTGCCCCAACCCAAACAATCAACAAATTAATTAGTTGAAAAAAAACAGTTGCCGTTAGCCAGAAATAAATGATAACATAATAATTTCACACATCTATTTACCAACTACAATAAAAAAAAAAATACAATTTGATCAAAATTTATTAGGGATAAAAAAGTTCAAAGTTAAGTCTTAATATTACTTACGCAGCGCAAAAACACGTTTCGACTCGCTCAACTAAGCCATCGGTCGCACTGCCTGCTCCGTCTCGCGGGAAGCCTATGCGTTTGAGTGGGAAACACGAACATAAAGATAATCGCGGTAACGTATTAGATTGTATGCAGCCACTGAGTGGGGCCTGGTGACCTGTAACACAGGTTTTTACGAACCCACAACAGGCACCAGCTCTCACAATGTGAACTATGTAGTCTTGTACCTATAATAAATGTGTATATAATCCATTGTGAGAGGAATAAATGAATAAATTATTATTATTATTATCGGTATATCTTTATTTTCTCCTCTTTTTTGGGAGGGCGAAGAACCTCGTTGGCGGGCCGAAGCCAAGCGTGAGAGGGGACAATTAAAATTAAATGGAGTAAGTGGATGATAATGTTGAAGATGTTAAGAATTTTCTAGTGATACGACAAGTGTTAAGGATGGTGGCTTTTTGAAGTATGTGTAGTGTATTTGTAGGCATGTTTAAGGTGTTCAGGCTTTGTTGTAGAGATTTTGGTATAAGTCCAGTAGAAGACAGGACTATGGGGACGACGTGAACTGTTTGTGCTCTCCATTGAGTTTTTAATTCTATTGCAAGATCTTGATATTTACTAAGTTTCTCTGATATTGTGTGTTGTATGTTGTGGGAGTTCGGAATAGCTATATCAATTAAGTACACGACTTTGTTTGATTTGTCGTGTACAGTAATATCCGGTCTATTGTAATGAATCGTTTTGTCTGTTATGATCGTTCTATCCCAATAGAGTTTGTAATTTCTGTTTTCTAATATAGTTTCAGGTTTGTATTTATAGTATGGGCATATTTCTGTTATGAGTTGGTATTTGTGTGCTAAGTGTTGATGAATTATTGCGGCAACTTGGTCGTGTCTATGTTTGTAGTCAGTTTGTGCTAATGATTTACAAGCTCCTGTGATGTGCTGGATGGTTTCTGATGCGGTATTACAATGTCTGCATAAGTCAGTTGGCTGGTTGAGATCTCTTATGATGTATTTCCTATAGTTCCGGGTAGCTATTATTTCATCTTGAATCGCACACATGAAGCCTTCTGTTTCGGGGAAAAGTTCACCTCGTTTGAGCCATTCGTTCGACTTCTCTTTGTCGACGTGTGGTTGGCACAATAATGATCGGTGTCTCCCGTGAAGAGATTTTCCAGCCCATGCTGCAATTTTTTGTTGTGTGTTTGTGATGATTTCATTTATTTGTGTGTTTAGGTCCTGTAAGTTGAGGGGTGTGAGTTTAGTGTCTAATTCTGTAATGTGTTTATGTAATACTGAATGTTCGGATTTGTTATGAAAATAATTTCTAAGTGTTTTTATTTGTTTGTTGTGTAGGCTGCGTATATCGATTAATCCTCTTCCTCCTTCATGGCGTGGTAGGGTGAGTCTCTGTATACATGATTTGGGATGATGTTTTCTATATTTTGTGAGATGTGTATTAATAGTACGCTGTAGTTTTGTGATGTCAGTCTTTGACCATTTTATAATGCCAAAAGAGTATGTAAGAATTGGTATAGCGAATGTATTGATAGCTTTTATGGTGTTTCTAGAGTTTAGGTGAGATTTTAATACCAGATTTAAGCGATGAGAAAATTTATTTAGTAATTCTTGTTTGGTTGTTTTTTGTTGGATTTGTCTAGATTGCTTAAAACCTAGGTATTTGTATGTGTTATTTTCATCCATAGGTTCAATAACTTCGCCAGATTCGAGTGTGTAACTGTTGTTTTGAATTTTTCCATCAACAATTGATAGTATTTTACATTTATCAACTCCAAACTGCATATTAATATCTTGTGAGAACTGTTGTGTGGTATCAGCTAATTTGAATAATGTGTCTTTGTCGGTAGCAAATAGTTTTATATCATCCATATACAACAGATGAGATACAGTGTGTTGTGTTCCATTATTTGGGGGTGCAGATCCTATATTAGTATTATTTAGGAGTTGGGAGAGAGGATTGAGAGGCAGGCAGAACCATAACGGGCTTAAAGCATCGCCTTGAAAAATACCACGTTGGATACGAATCGGTTCAGTAGTTAAAGACTGGGTTGAAGATTGTTTTATTTTGAGTATGGTTTGCCAAGTTGTCATAGAAGTTTGTAAGAAAGATATAAGAGTAGGGTGTATTTTGTATAAGTGTAAGACATGTAAGAGCCAGCTATGGGGAACTGAGTCAAAGGCTTTTTGATAATCAATAAACATTGTGTGTATATCTGTTTTATTTTTAACTGCACTATTCATAACAACTGCATCAATAGTAAGTTGCTCCTTACAACCCTGACTATTTTTCCTACATCCTTTTTGTTGCTCAGCTAATATGTTAAAATTATCTAAATGTTTGTAAACAACTTCACTTATACATGCTGTCAATATTTTGTAAATGGTTTGTAGGCAGGTGATCGGTCTGTACTTAGCTGGATTTTTAGTATCGTTCATGTCTTTGGGGATCATGTATGTTACCCCTTGTGTGTAGTAAGTGTGGTGATTTAATAAATGTGTTAAAGAAGTTGTATATGTGTGGCTGTATGCTAGTGAATTTTTTATACCAATAGTTGTGTATGTTGTCTGTACCTGGGCTTTTCCAATTATGCGTTCGTTTTATTACATCTACAAATGTGTCTATTGGTATAAATATTATTATAGTGTAGATACAGTCACTGTGCGAAAGCTCCCTCTGTGCGAATCCACCCCATCTTCCCCTACCATCACCAGGCACCATACCTATATACGTCTAGTTTCAACATACTATAAAAGAGCATTAAAAGAGCCTCTACGAGTGACGATATTTAATTGATCGTCCGGCGCACCCTGGGCAGTCAGCCCCGCTACAACCTGCTGACTGGCTAATCTTTTGCCCACGACATGAGCTATTATCATTATGTAGCTCATGTCGACACGATAGAAGAAAAACATACTATACCACAAAAAGTTCTACACCGAATACCCAACCGAAATTATCTAATAATGTATGAAAGAAGAAATAAAAGAAAAATTATTTATTGAAAAAAAGGGAAACTGTTAATATTGGGTACGTAAGTGTAGATTGACGGAAATCATGCGGCAAAGAGGTGGACACTTAGCATAATGCATTAACAATAATAAATTCTGAAAATCAGCGCTATGTTGTAGCTAACGTTACAACATAGCGCTGATTTTCAGAATTTTTAACCACCCAGTAATCATTAAATAGATCTAATTTCACACAAATAAAGTTTGCAGCAAGAACTCTTGAAATGCTGTTTTGTATATTTATGGTAAACAAAAATGTAAATAAACGTACCAGAGCAGTTAAAGGAGGGTCATCACCAGCTTCTATAGCAAGCACGGTGTTATTTTTATCTTCTGCCAGTCTTCTGGTTACTACACATCCAGCAGTGCCTGCTCCAACCACAATGTAGTCATAGCTCGAATTGTCTGGAACATTAAGTGAGAAACTACTAAAGGCTTAATCATCTTGTTTTGTACATACGAAATAAAATAAAATATAAATATCCTTGGGACATTTTTACACAGCACCATCTAGTCCCAAACTAAGCAGAGCTTGTGCTATGGGTACTAGACAATGGATATAATACTTATATACATTTTTTTTGTAAATACATACTTATAATACATAAGCAACACCCAGACCAACACAAACACTTTTGTTCATCACACAAATATTTGTGTCCTGCGGGAATCGAACCCACGACCTCGTTATCAGCAGTCCGACACTCGAACCACTAGTCCACAGAGGTCATCAAAATTAATTAATTAATTTGACAATTAAAAGTCCAAAAGAGGGGTGGGAGTGCATGGAGAGAGCTTTTACCGAATATTCCACGCAGCCTGGGCAGTAGTTAATTTGCCTTAAATAGCTAGCTAATACCACGATCTTTTTTCGTACAGCACGTGCTAATGAAATAAACCCACATGAATAAAAATCCATACAGAAGCCAAGCTACATAGAACAGGCGGCCTGCTGTAGTACACTTACACAGCGCGGCGATATTTGCGTGAGTGCAGAGAGCAGAGTGAAGTTCTCACAAAACTGTCGCAGTATGGATACTGCATCGATGGACTAAATGGATTTAATGGGTGTCGGGGAGGTGGGAGGCGGGGAAACATTCGCAGTGCCGATCCAGTTCCCAACTTCACTTCAGCCAAGTTAGATTGCGCGTACTGTACGCTGTGCTAAGAAGTATAAAAACCAGCTTGTACTGCACCGGCTCAGTTGGGCTCAGTTGTGTAGAAACATTTAAGTTTTTGGTATTTTATTTTATTTATTTGAGCAAAAAACAAAGTAACAGTATATACCTAATAATCTAAACAAACATTGTAGACACAAGCTTGGCTTCTGTATCGATTTTTATTCACGTGATAAAACTATTTAAAAAAAAAATTGGATATATAAAATAAATAATACAAATTATAAGACATTGTAAAACTAGGTGGCACCAGCGTTATCTGTTTGATTTTATCTTAGAATAAGCGCTAAAACCAATACACTGATCACGGTCTGTTTTAGATTCAAGACATTTATCGATAAATAGAATGAGGTCAACTGACACGAGAGCAGTAGTAGGATGTCGAAAAAAAATTACACTTACCTATGAGTTTAGCCTGGTGGGGCCACGGTATACCATCAAGTCCAGTAGCAGCTAGCAGGGTCATGGGCACCTGAGCTAGCTTTATCAAATCTGTTGATGCAGTCGACCCCATGTTTCTGAACCAAACCAAAAACATTGGGTAACATTGCTAGAAGATGACCTGTGGATACTTTAGATCAAAAATCAGAGATGGAGGGTGCTTAGAAAGCCGAGCTTGTCGTCTCCTTCTGCGAGGAGGTGATGCTTGCGATGAAGGCGGTGGAGAGGGTTCGAGAGGCGACGACCTCTATTCTCACCCGAAAGAGATGGACCGGGCGCCGCGGTGCACATTATGAGAGCGTAGCTAACCTTCAGCCACCCTAGCAGTGGACCCGACCAGTCAAGGCCCATGACCTAGTAGCATCGTTTTCCATGCGCGCCAGTCAGGAGGGTGTGGCTGATTTTGAGGCCGCACGGGAAGGAGCTAACCTACTAGTGGCGAGCTGGACCCGTCGGGGGTATAAGGCGAATAAAGAGCGTTTCTCCCGGCCAAAGGTAGTTAGAGGAATACCTTGGTGGTTTTAGTCAGTAAGAGTCTAACACTGGCTCTGACTTCTCCGGGCGGCGTGAAACTATGAGGATTTCCCCACAAACAAAAAAAACCTTACCCAAAGGTAAAGAAACCTCGGACGAATAAAAAAGGCGGAAGAATTCTGGCTAGACAAAGACTGAAGCACTTAATTTTTTCCTAAACCCACCATAATTTCAAAGCATTTTAACACAACAGATTTATACTTTTATTTTATTTGTGAATCTCTTGTGACGGTAGTCATTGTCCTACGACACATTTGTTGCGTAAACGCGGCTTTTTGTCTTACTGTGGGTGTGAATATGTGCGTGCCAGCCCGTACTTTTAAGCGAGCCGTCTTACTATGGGTGCTTCACTTTTTGTTTAGCGAGATTCCATCCGTCTTTTTTTATTCGTCCAAGTTATACCCTGACAAAATCAACGAAAAAAATGTTATAATAAAATAATTAGTAAGGGTAGGCATATCTATACGACTTTGATTTAACTGCAAAAGTTAGTCGAGTCGGTTAAGGAACAATGTTTCTTAATAAGATATCGCTGACGTCACCCAAAGACGTATAGTGGAGGATAATTTCGATACCACGAGCAGTGTTCACGGTAGCTTAGTGGCTAAAGCACTGGCGTACTGAGCCAGGAGTCGCAGGTTCGAATCCTGCTCGTGAGCGATTTTTTCTTTCCACAATTTATATCTTTAGAATTCGCTTCGCATGCGTAAAATGCGTTAAAATAATAAAATAATTACTTTAAGTTGCTTTCGCGTCAGCATTGGTACACTCTCTGTACACACATGACAGCATTTTTGTATTTTTTTTGTCACATGTCACGCTCAGCGCCTTGCTTGACGCAGACTAGTAGCAAACGTCCCAATTAGGACGTTTTCAAGTCTTCAGATTGCGCGCACAACAACATATCTCCATAATGTTCGCGGCAACCATCGAAATATATGTTTACACAGTACATAGAGATCGTTGGCGGCAACAGACAAAATTGAAAATTTTGTATACTAGTGTAATAATAATATTTGCCTAATATGATAATAATTTATATTTATATTTATTTGTGTGGTGCCGGACATAAAGAATTGCACCACCCGCACCCTTATCTCTTCTCATGGGTGTCGTAAAAGGCGACTAAGCGATTCACCAGAGGATGGGCAGCAGCATTCTCTGAGTATTTAACCAACCAACCAACCCGCCTGCCAAGCGTGGCGATTATGGTATATCCCCCCATATTTGGGGGAGGCCTGTGTCCAGCAGTGGACGTCTTTCGTAGTAGTAGTCGTAGTTAGTGAAATACTGTGATGGTTTTAGTCAGAGTCAGTAAGAGTACGACAGTGCCCTCTGTCATCCCTGGGCAAAGTGCGTCTATGAGGATTTCTCCTATATTCTAGTCTTTATCAAGAAAAAAATATTTAGGATGACAAAACGAGTTAAAGGCCAACCTTTTTTTTTTAATGATATATAGATCTGCTCTTGACCGCAATCTAGACAGCTTTGTCAGGATGTGGTCGACGATGGAGCGAGAAAACCTATTAGGTGCCGATTCACTCCAGCTTTAAAGGCGTAAGGGTTATAAGTGCCTGGAAATACAGATGCCGGCAGTGAATTCCACAACTTGGCTGTGCGCATTATGAAAGAGTTCTCAAAGCGCTTGGTCCTGATAGTAGGGATTTCTACCAAATGTGGATGATATCCTGCAGTGCGTCGTGCAGTCCGATGAAAGAAAGGAGATGGCAGAATAAGCTCATGGAGCTCTTGCGCACACTCCAAAACACCGAACACCGACAAAAAAGCAACTGTGCGTCTATGGGCTAAGCTTTGTAGCTTTGTAACCTGATGTTAAGCGGTTACCTTTGCACATAACAACTGCAATACCACCTAGGCTGTTGCCTAAATGGTACCGCAAGTCGCGTTCGCCAAACTAAGACATGCATATGGAAAATCTCAATTTGATTGTAAAATTTCATCGGCACCCATACCCTTCGCACCAGTACACAGCAATGCAAGCATTGGCTACTGGTTGGTCGCAGAAATAGATTTGGTGGTAGTATGCCATCAGAAACAAACAAACTTTTTTTGGAAAACTTCGCCGAGTCTCCTCGTCGCCTATACCGCAAAGTCTGAAGACAAAGGTCTTCAACCAGTGCGTCCTGCCAGTCATGACTTACGGTGCCGAGACGTGGACACTGACAGTTGGGCTAGTCCACAAATTCAAAGTCGCTCAGTGAGCTATGGAGCGAGCTATGCTTGGAGTTTCTTTGAAGGATAAAATCCGTAACGAGATTATCCGGAGAAGAACCGGAGTGACCGACATAGCTTGTAGGATCAGTAAGCTGAAGTGGCAGTGGGCTGGCCATGTCTGTCGAAGGACCGATGGCCGTTGGAGCAGACGAGTCCTTGAGTGGAGACCGCGAATCGGCAAACGCAGCGTAGGGCGCCCCCCTGCCAGGTGGACCGACGACCTAAAGAACGTGGCTGGGGGAACTGGATGCGGAAGGCAGAGGACCGAGCGTTGTGGCGCAACTTGGGAGAGGCCTATGTCCAGCAGTGGACTGCGATAGGCTGAGTTGATTGATTGATGCCTTCAGAAATATTATGTATAATATGAAAAACGGAAAAATAAATTGAATTAAAATACCTGGTTTAACTGCCTAGAATATAACCGAAGCTATACACCTCAAAAACCACATAGCAAACTGATTAAAAGAACTTAAAACAATTTGGGTTTTTTCCTATTCCTTATCGTTAAAACTAGGACGACTGTAAATTAATTACTTTTAAATTAGAATATTATCGTCGTCTAACCATACAACTCGTTATCAAAATTACTTAAAACCTGAAACTAGTTTGCTTAGGATCGAAAGTCAAATTGTTTACCCTACTTCTTACCCCGGCTCCACACGTTGGCACGAACGTTGGCGCCAACGTTATTCACCAATGTGTGGATCGAGAAAATGGAGTTGGCCCGAACGTTGGGGCGAGCATTGGTAGTTAGCCGTCGCGTGTCGATTTTATCAAAGTAATTATGCGCCAACGTTGCCGATGCGCCCACACGTTGGCGGTCTACTTAGTCTTGCCGCAGCACCATGAGTGCTACATGATAGTACGGTGCAAAGAATGAGCTTGTTGCTACAGTCACCGCGTTGAAAGTCCGCGTGGATGGATGCAATAGTTATATAATTTCTATAACAAAATCTTTATGTATATTAACAAATAATAATGATGTTCTCTTATTTGTTCAAAATATTGTTCAAAGACGACGTCCATTGTTCAACTATCGTGTTATTTTAATTGACAGTTCAGCTCTTAAAGCACTCAATAATCTTAAAGTGCACAATGCAACATCTATTTATAGACGTCTTTACATTGGCTCTGACGGAACTAATCTAACATTATCTCCAACGTGTGGACGCTAGGCATAATTACGGGCCAACATTGGTGCCAACGTGTGGAACCCACCTTATAAAGCACAAGCCACACAGCGCGGGTGCGGGTCGTGTTGGTCGCGCTCGCCGCACTGCTTGTTGTGTTCAAACACAGCGCGGCACAGCGGCGGGTGGTGCGGCGCTCTCTGTATGAATGCCTGTCGGTGAATACGTACAAAAAGTTTCTTTAGAATACGTATATTACGTCGAATGTCATTGGTGCTACGCCCGCTCCCGACACGCGCCGCCCGCGCTCTGTCTGTAGTGGCAGGAGACACGCGTGGCTCCTGCGATCCTCACGACACGGGCCAGAGTCGTACCCACGCACAGTGTGACGTCGTGCATACAAAAACAGGTAAATTTACCCGATGCGGGCCCAACCCGCGCCCGCGCTATGTGTGGCTTGCACTTAATATAGGTTAATTTATGCAAAAATAAAGTGTCATGCTGAGTCTAAAATTTCATACAATGCGACGCTAAGCGCATGACCGATACCTACTTATGTAAACAGAACATGTCATATTACAATACTGCTAGGGCCGCGAAGACATTCGTGCTATATAACTTCGTCTTCGGCCTACGGCGAATGTGCATGGCTACGTGCATCGAAGTTGCATAATCGCGATGATCCCGAACATACACGAGTTTACACGACAACACACGAGCCAAGACAAAATGGACGACGCAGATTTTCCATATTTTATTTATAGTGGCAATTACTTATTTGCTACATTTATTGTTGCCAAAAAACGGTATTGTTTCCTCGCAAATGAAAGAAACGTACTATAAAAGTCTCGGCCGAAATAGCAATTAACGGCCTCGTTTAGCTTAAATCGGCTAGCGCCTCGTCCTTTTAAAATCACTTCGGAAGTATTCGGTTTCGCCTCATCCTTCCAATATTACTCGGCCGTCAATTTCTTTATTTCAGGCCTGGACAGTAAAGTACTATTTTTATAGTCAGTACATGAACCAATATTGCATGGTTCACGTCATCATCATCATCAGCCCAATACTGTCCCACTGCTGGGCATGAGCCTCTTCTCAGAATGAGAAGGTTAAGGCCTTAGTCCACCACGCTGGCCTTTTTTAGGGTTCCGTACCCAAAGGATGCAAACGGGACCCTATTACTCTCGCTACGCTGTCTGTCCGTCCGTCCGTCTGTCTGTCACAGGGCTGTATCTTTGTAACGGTAATAGATAACCATTTGAATAATTTCAACTAAAAACCCATACCACGAAAAAACCTCGAAAAACATGCATTTTTTTCTAAGTTTTTGTTCCTGTTCTATCTTCAAAACGGTAATACATACCAGCGTCAAACTTGGTCTGAATATAGTGCATACTATGTAGTTTAGCAACAAATACTAATAACAGAACAAATATAGACATATGTGGTGGTATTTACGGAAGAAAGAGATGCAAAAATTCACATTTCGCGTACAATCGTTTATGTCTTTTGATAAACTCTCGTAAATTAAATCAGTTTCTATGGGGTATCAGGTCGATGGGTGGTACGATACCCTTACTGCGTGAGTCAGACTCACACTTGGCCGGTTTTGTTGCTTTGTTTTCGGGTGGAAATCCTCATGGATATCCTCCGACTGAGGAAAGCGGAGGGATATGTCGGACTCCTACGGACTAAAACCACTCGGTGGCCATCCTCAGCACAAAATAGAGGGCTCCGGGAACTCCATTGGACCACGCCGGTGCCTAGCTTCCATGGTCTAACATATATTACTTCCTGCTAATATTATAATTTCTGTTCAGCCGTTTCAATGTGATTGAAGGATAAACAAACAAACAGACAAAAAATGTGAGCAACTTCCACAGGTCTTATCGATTCGAAATTCGATATCCTGTTACTCCAAAGATATTGCATGAACATAGTAACCTTGACTCTACGACTATACAGCCCAATAGACGCCTAATGTTGAATAGAATGCGTACAATAAATTCTGCCGCTAGCTGAGGCGGGGTACTGCAATCCGACTGGCCCTACCAATGCGACTATTGGCTAATCACTATCGCGGCAGTTTTGACAGCTCATGTAAGTGGTTTAAACTGATTTGAAGATTTCAAGTGGCGAATAGTGGCGACCTACATTAGTGAAATTTCATAGATGTGTTGCAGACATCGGTCGCCTGTTATGAGGCGTCCATGTGCTGTATCGTCGTTGCCTTGACTTGATGCTGCAGCATCACCTGGAATCTGCAGGATACCCAACTCCTCACGAACTTACAGTACAGACATCGTGTTTGGGTACATTGGAATCGTTTTAATGAATAAGTTATAGATAGATAGTGATCAGGGTCTGATGAAGGAGCAGGAAAGAGAAATGAGGATAAGTTGGAGAGGGATTTAATCGATATGAAATGGTATGCGATATACTACCGTTTAGTACGAATAACAGCCTGTTGCCGCCACGTGCGACCGATCAGCTACGACGCGCGCAAACGCTACGACGCGGTGCGGTGCCACACTCCGGCCCGGTTGGTCTAAATCGTACAGTTTTGAATGAATGGGTTGGGAGTGGGTTGTGTCGGGGGTTTTTAATTTTTTTATACATGAATTTTAAAAAAAACTTTATTATTCAGAGTGTGGTTCAACTTATCTATCTTACTTAGATATTATAACAGTGTTGTTTTGTTTGCACATAGGTAGTTAAGATAGAGTTAACGGCGGTGCCCGTGCTAGTAAAATAACTGTGTGACAGACACCGGCGCCTTCCCCAACAGCTTAAAGTAATCAATTAGAATAGCAATTACAGCTAAAATTATCTCATCATCATCACTGCACATAAACCTCCTCAAGCATCACGACATCGACCGGTCCTGCGCTTCCCGCATCTAGCGGATTCCCAGGACCTTCAAAATGATCTCAGTAAGAGTATCATCATCATCCTCCGAGCCTTTTCCCAATTATATTGGGGTCGGCTTCCAGTCTAGCCAGATGCGGCTGAACATCAGTATTTTACACGGAGCGACTGCCATCAGACCCCCGCAACCCAGTAACTGGGTAATACTGACATTCAGAGGTTAGACCAGTTGTCAGACTTTCAGGCTTCTGACTACCTGTAACGACTGCCATAGATATTCGTATGACAACCAGGACCGACAGCTTAACGTGCTCTCCGAGGCACGGAGGGGTCTCGATGTGTAACGAAACGGTCACCCATCTACAGACTGACCGCGGCAAGTGCAGCTTAACCTTGCAGATCGTACAATCCGTGCAGTCGTTGCTTCACTACGAGCCCCTCATCTCAGTAAGAGTATATTATTACTGTTACAAAATGCTACAATTGGTAGACAAAAAGACTAGTTTTTGATCATAGGAACTGTTTATTTAAACTTTTAAAGCAACACACGGCTAAGTATTTATTTTTAGTACTAAATTTTATATCGCCAAAGCCGCAGGAAACACCTGGATGAGGGACGCACAAGATCGAAGAGGCTGGCAAAAAAGAAAGGAGGCCTATACCCAGCAGTGGGTGATACTGGGCTAGAACGACGTCGACGACTAAATTTTAACCAAAGGAAGTTTACAATATTTATGGCATAATAATTTCTTAGGTTTTCACGATCACTACACATTATAATAAAACAAGTCCCTGGCGAAGGAAAACCGCTATGTACCTAGAATGCTCCGTGAGGCTATTGAAATTAAAAAGCATCCTAATTTTAATAGAGAAGATGGTTGGCAGCTACCACCTGTTTGGAACCCAGTTCTAAAAATAATCAAGTCCCAAACAGCGACAATGCAAAAGATAATGACATTGTGAGTTACTGCGTGCATCGAAACGAATTTAATTAATAAAATTTGTACGGTAGTTTTTTTTTTTTAGATATATTAATTTATCAATAAGACGCATGTCATCTTAGTCTTCCTGCAACCACTAACGCTGCAAAGCTTTCGAAACGTCAGGAAACCAATCTAAATAATATTCGCGATATAATCCGGTTAAACTTGTTTTATTATATTATTTATGGCAGTTCCTCAGGTAGAGAGAGCTGTCCACTTACAATGAATTATCACTCTTAATCATGTCTGATGCTTTCTCTGCCACCATATTGACAGCTGCATTAGGAGCTCCGTGAAGACTAGTAGGTATTATACTAGCATCCACTACCCGAAGCCTCTCCAGCCCTTTTACTTTAAATTTACTATCTAACACTGTCCCCATTGGACATGTACCTGTATAATGATAAGGACTGTGTGCGCGATTCAAAATATAGCATCTCCAAAACTCATCAGAATCTTTTTCCTTATCAGCACACTCTTCAAGGTCTAGACCTACGACTTCAGCTCCATTTTCTTGGAAATATTTTGAATTAGTAACATTTATGAAGTCTTTCACATATTCCAGCATATTTTCCAAATCCTCTGCTTCATTAAAGTACCCAGTTGTGATGAGCGGATCTTCAAACGGATCAGTACTCTTCAAGCGGATAGTTCCTCTTGATTTTGGATTTAAGTTAACTAAAACAGTGTACAACGAATCCCAAGACTCCACTTGCGTCTGCAACTTATCACAAATTTCATTGCGGAGGCCAAAAACGACTGCACAGGCAAGTGTCAAGAACGGTGTGTCATGTGCAAACTTCAATATAAAAGTTTGATAATCTGGAATTGTCTGGGATTTGTTTAAGGCTACTGATCCTACCAACATAGGGAAAGGTATTTCTGTGGGGTTTATTACGAGAGCAGTTGGGTTTGGAACTGGCAACAAGTACTTTTTTACCTTATGTACCAATGTGACACCAACTTGGTCTATGAAATTGTCCCCCATAGGTAAATCACTTATAACGTCTATGTTTAAAGTCTCCAAGTGTTCTTTAGGACCAATTCCTGAAAGCATCAGTAGTTGAGGAGAGTTGAATACTCCAGCACATAAAATAATCTCCTTATTGGCCCTCATTGTAAAGATTTCGCCTTTATGCACAGCTTTGACAGCCACGGCAACATTATTCTCAAAGATTATTTTAGTAACTCTGGTGTCTTTTGAGACATACAAATTGGGGTTGTCTTTTACAGGATTCAAATAAGAATATGCTGGTGTCTGCCTTTTTTTGTCAGCTACCATGTACAGTGGTTGGGTGTAACCAGTAATATCAACAGCATTTAGGTCTAAGACGGTAGGATTGCCAACTTCAGCAAAAGCTCCTAAAATGTCAGCAACTGAATCAGTTTCTAATTGTCTTGAGTTACCCATAGGACCATCTGTGCCGTGGTATTCGCTATACTTGCTCATTATTTCGACATCAGCAATACTTTCGCCTTTTTTAAAATATGGAAGTACATTCTCATACGTCCAGGAGCTGTCGTTAACGGTGTCGGCCCAGCTATCATAGTCAAGTGAATTTCCTCTGGTTTGGATTAAATGGTTCATGGAATCACTACCACCTAGCATCTTGCCTGTTGTTAACATGCTATAGTAATTTTGGCTGCTTGCTGCATATTTGTCTACAACTGATGTGTAGTTATAATCCACAGAAGAACCTGAGAGTATACTGTAGAGACCAGGAAACTGAAAAAAAAAAGTTTCAAGATTTTTATATGTGAAGATATAAATTGACTCTTAAAGGGAGTGAGAAAGAGTTCACAATAGCTTAGCGGTTAAAGAGACTAGTGCAGTGAACCAGGGGGTTTACTACATCAAGTAAAAAAAAAAAGTAATAGACTCGCGATCTCGAATAAGCAGCATGTTCCAAATTCAGTTGACGCAACCTACCGCCATCTAGTATCGATGTGTGAAAGTTGTGTAATGCAAGCATTTTATGTGAGAGGTTTTATCTCGCTTTTGCTTCGTAATGGACTAGTCCATGTAAAAATAATTAAATTTAACCAAAGACTGCAAAAAATCTTGTATAAGCAAGAATTTCCAAATTTAATTGACGCAACCTACCGCCATCTAGTATTGATCTGTGGAAGTTGCGTAATGCAAGCGAGAAGTTGCATAATAGAATTTCCCGCTTTTGCCACGTAATGGACTTGCCCACAGAAAGAAAATTGATTAAATTTACAAGTTATCGCGTTTTTAATTATTGTTACGGTGAAATATTGGGTTACTTGACAAAAAATGAAGCAAATTTACGCCAAAGAATCACTCAATACTCGCTGGTTCCGATAAAACAAATAATATTAGGCCCCACAAATTTACGTGCGCCCGCGAGACAGCTGTGAAGTGAACTAATGGCAGTGTGGTTCCGGAACCATAACTCGTTTAACCATGTTATTCTTCTAAACAGTGCATCTAGTACTGTACGTACGTAGTACCTATATGTATATCGATGGATTTATCGTAAAATTCATCGCACAATTTGCTACTCCGGTCAACTATCGTTCCCTTATCGCAAACGGTGGTCGCGTTTTGACATTTATTTCTCTGATATCCGGGCAATTTCAAACAACTATGAACCGTAGTCTATATTTATTGTGCCTTTTTATGTGCCTATCTATATTGTGTAGGTATCAGTCGGAACTAACCCCAACCCCCTTAAGAGGTTTTCAGTTATTTCAATAATACGTTGTATAACCATAAATCTGATGATTTTAGATTCAATTAATGATTAATTTGGGCCATTTTATAGCAAGGTGCAATTTTTAAATAACTAAGTAGGTACTAACTTTTTGATACCATTCAAAAGTTATTCAAGAATATTATAACCAAATTAATATAACTAAAGCAGCAACATTCATTAACGGCCGAAATTAATATCCTATTTATCCACGATTTGCCCTACTAGAGATAGGAATTTGACATAAGCTCCATACAAAATATGTCAAATTTCTGTCTCTAGTAGGGTAAATCGTAGATAGAATTAATTTTGGCCGTAAGATAGATAGATAGATAGAATATTCTTTATTGTACACCAATAACATTATTAAACTTAGGACTAACATGTAAAATAAGGGTACATTGGCGGTCTTATCGCTAATAGCGATATATTTCAGACAACCTTTGGATGGACAAGAAAGACGTGAAAAATAGATGGGGGCAGTATGTGGTGCACTTTCATAAAATATAAGATTATTAAACAAGTAAAAATACACAACTTACGTATAAGTTAATGGTAGTTAGTTTAGTATAAGTTGGTCAAAAAATATATTAATTAACTGTGTTGCACTGTGTTGGATATAATTTACGGGGAGAGGAAATTTTTCCAACCACAATTTTCGACGGGCCTCGAATTTGACAACCTTATAGGGCCTCTCAGTTCCGTGTGGTGCCGGACGTAAAGAATTGCACCACCCTATATCTTCTCATGGGTGTCGTAAAAGGTGACTAAGGGATTCACCAGAGGATGGGCAGCAGCGTTCTCTGAGTATTAAACCAACCAACTGCGATCGCCAACCCGCCTGCCAAGCGTGGCGATTATGGCATATCCCCAGCTTAATTTGGGGATGCCTATGTCCAGTAGTGGACGTCTTTCGGCTGAAATGATGATGATGATGTAGGGCCTCTGAACCTATTAGCTAAGATATACGTACCATAGCAGCTATAGGAGGATCGCCACCTGCTTCCAACAGAAGTACAGTGCAGTTTGTGTCCTCTACGAGTCTTCTGGCGATCACACAGCCAGCCGAGCCGGCTCCAACGATGATGAAATCATAACTAGCATTGTCTGAAACACACACCATCACACATGTATGCTATGCTGTACTTTTTTCTTAAAAAAGTAAAAGGCGACTAACGGATTCATCAGAGGATGGGCAGCAGCATTCTCTGAGTATTTAACCAACCAACTGCGATCGCCAACCCGCCTGCCAAGCGTGGCGATTATGGCATATCCCCCCCTTAATTGGGGGAGGCCTATGTCCAGCAGTGGACGTCTTTCGGCTAAAATAATGATGATGATGATGATGACAATTTTAGTGACTCCGCATCTAAAACAGCACTGATGAACTGATGATCAAGCAAGTTCGCGCACTGGGCCCATTCACATAATTTCATGTAGCGCCGATCAAGTTGCAGTAACGTTGCAGTTCGTTTTTGACAGCGATCGCCATAGATAAGAGAATAAGAAAAGCATTGTTTTGATCAAAACTTGACTGCAACTGCACTGTACCTTAATTGGCCTTCAGGTGTCCTACGAGACACCTGCACGTGGCGACAAGTTCCCGCGTCTTTACCACTTCTGTGCGCAAAACAAATTGCGAACACTTGGGTCAAGTGAAATGAGCGTAGAATTGAGTCTAATTACGTTAATTTATTTTCACTTGTACGTTTTTAAAAGCAGGTTGACAGCATGTTCGCATCATGGTATAATAAGATATTTCACCAGGTAGTCTCTTCCCGTGACAGCTAGGTCACGTGATTGCCTCCGTACTACGTCATCGGCCGTGGAGCCAATAGCGGGCTGTTAGCGTGACACTTGTCAGTTTGATGTGCTGCCACTTTGTGAAAATAAATTACCCGAGCAAAGTGAATTTTTTCATTAACTTGCTTCAGCTACTGCATCGGGCAAGCCACGCATTGGTCGGTAATAAAACCTGCCGTTGTGATTGGTGGAACTTGCAAGACAAGTGTCAACCTGCATTACCTCTAGAAATTGAAGTTTCGTTCAAGAGGAATATTTCTAATGTTATGAGAATCTTACAACTTCTATTACCTTATTATTTAGATTTCTATGTACGAAACCCTTTCTGTGCGAGTATGATTCATTCAACTCATTATGCTTACTTTTAAGTGTGGTCTGTTCAGGCCACAGTGATCCACCCAGTCCCAGGGCAGTCAGCAGCGCCAGCGGCAGCTGAACGGCTTTGATGAGCGTAATTACGGTACTCGACCCCAACCCAAGCATGTTCCTGAATAAAACAGAAAATAAATAAATAAATAATGGTCTTATGAGTTTTCAACTTCGAGAAATAAATAAATGAATATTTTTGGGACATTTTTACACAGCACCATCTAGTCCCAAATTAAGCAGAGCTTGTGCTATGGGTACTAGACAATGGATATTATACTTATATACTTTTTTTTTGTAAATACATACTTATAATACATAAGAAACACCCAGACCAACACAAACACTTATGTTCATCACACAAATATTTGTGTCCTGTGGGAATCGAACCCACGACCTCGTGATCAGCAATCCGACCCTCGAACCAGTAGACAACAGACGTCGTCAAAAAGAAAAAAAGAAAAAAGAAAGTAAGAAAAAAAAACGAAGAAGTCGACAGAAGGATCCAGTTGAGCTGGGCACTGGGCAGCATTAGGCAAACTTCGTCGAGTTTCTCCTCACCTTTACCGCAAAGTTTGAAGACAAAGGTAATCAACCAGTGTATCCTGCCTGTCATGACTTACGGTGCCGAGACGTGGACACTGACAGTTGGGCTAGTCCACAAATTCAAAGTCTCTCAGATAGCTATGGAGCGAGCTATGCTTGGAGTTTTTTTGGAGGATAAAATCCGTAACGAGATTATCCGGATAATAACCGGAGTGACCAACATAGCTTGTAGGATTTGTAAGCTGAAGTGGCAGTGGGCTGGCCATGTCTGTCAAATGATCGATGGCCGCTGGAGCAGACGAGACCTTCAGTGGAGACCGCAAATCAGCAAACGTAGTATAGGGTGTCCCCCAGCCAGGTGGATCAACGACCTGATGAAAGTAGCTGGGTGGGACTGGATACGAAAGGCAGAAGCCTGAGTGTTGTGGTGCAATTTAGGAGAGGCCTATGTCCAGCAGTGGACTGCGATAGGCTGAGTTGATGATGAGTTTTTAAACTGATCATGGTCATGATGGCTATTATTATAATTCAATGTGACGGGATATTTACCATACAAATCTCATGAGTTCCCGATATTTGGGCGCTGTTACATGCGCCGTGGTCACGGGTAAACTAAAGTTTTTGTGGGTTTATGAGTAGGTAGGTACAAATCAACCAATCTACCCTCTTTCGTTTTCGGTTTGGGTGCCGCTACCACTATCACGTAGGTCACTCACAACTCGTTTCTGAACTCAGAAATCGTTGCCTGTACAACAGCAACATAATCGAAAGAGTTAAACAATATAGATATTTAGGAAGTTTGCATAACGGAAAATTGGATCCAGATAAAGAAATACTTATCAGAATAGAGATCGCTAGAAGTTTATTCATAACACATAACAAAAACATAACATAACATAACATCACGCGTAGAGGTGTATAGTACACCCACATTTCGCCAGTTATGTTATAAGTCCCATGTAATAGGGGGCGAGCCTATTGCCATTAACCGGGCACAAATCCAGACTCCGGGCTGCTACTGAGAATTTCCTAATGAAAAAACCCAATAACACTTTGCCCGACCCAGGAATCGAACCCAGGACCCACGCTCAGCAGTTGCGCTTGCAACCACTAGACCAACGAGGCAGTTGATTGGCAGTTGGCAAGTTTATTCATGAAGATGAAAAATGTATTTATAAGCAAAGACAAACTTAAAACTTAGATGGTAAATAGCGAAATGCTACGTTTTATCGATATCCTAGTATGGCGCCAAAAGGTGGACAATCACCAATAATAAAGAGGGAAAAATAAATGCATTTGAGTTGTGACTTTAAAGAAAAAATTGAATAAAATTCTTATGAAGGGATAGTGTGACTAAAATTGCATTTTTTAAGGTGAGTGAAAGAAAAGCCTTCATTTATTAAAAACACATAGGTAAAAAAATCCCTGCCCATTTGCTTTTACTATCATACCCACCAGTACTTTCTTAAAACTATTATATTTTTGATTTCTATACATACAAATACACATACATAGAAATCAAAAATATAATAGTTTTAAGAAAATACTGGAGGGTAAGATAGCAAATGGGCAGGGATTTTTTTTGCGTGTTTTTTTTAATTGAAAAAAAAAAATTGTCTGGATTGACAACTTCAAGGGTTGGACCAACATCTATAACGCTGCCAGTCAAACTGGCATAAGATAAAAACGAGTTCCGTGCAGTAGTTGCCAACATCTGATGAGGATATGGCCCAGGAAGAAAAAGAAAACATAAATAACATAAAATAATTATTCAACTTAGCCAACGAAATAAAATAATAATAATAGAATTTGACTTACTCTTTGGTGATAGCTCTCTCGATGGCTTTCAACTATTGACGTCTTAACGAAAATTCTTCTCATTTATACCAATTCAGATATTTATTTTTAATTTTTTGGACTTTTCTTGAATTTTTAATTGTGTATAAGTAGCACTTGTTTAAATAATGTCGGTTTTGGAGCTCATGGTATGTAAAAATATGTGATCTGGAGGCCAATAATAAAAGTATAGTTGGAGAAAAGCAGACGAATTTCAGACGAAGATTGCAAACGATATGAAAATTATGAAGCCTATTCAGAGTAACGAAGACGCTCAAAATGTTACGGGAAGACATCCATAGACTAAAGTGATGGTGCTAGGAAAATAAAATGTTTTGAATATAAGTAAACTACATGCGAATTTCGAAGTGCCGAAGTGTTTATATGAAAACACCACTATGTCAGTCCAATTACAGGACCAAGCCTCGAAACCTAGCCTTCTGCAGCGAGCTGTGAGACAGGGAGATGTTATCTCTCCAAAACTGTTCACTGCTGCATTGGAGGATGTCTTGACGGTTCTGAACTGGACAGGGCTAGGCATTAACATAAACGGTGAGTACATCACTCACCTTCGGTTTGCGAACGACATAGTAGTCATGGCTGAGACCATGGAGGACCTCAGTACAATGCTCGATGACCTCAGTAGAGCTTCTGAAAGAAAGATCTTAAAATGAATCTGGACAAGACAAAGGTTATGTCGAATTCCCTTATAGCTCCCATTCCCGTAAACACGGAGACTCTTCACTTGAAGTTGTTGACGATTATGTAAACCTAGAACTGTCCAGTTAGGTAGGTCCAACTTCGAGAAAGAGGTCAATCGTCGAATCCGATTCGGTTGGGCAGCGTTCGGGAAGCTACGCAATATCTTCTCGTCCAAAATACCTCAGTGTCTCAAGACGAAATGAGCAGACGAAATTTGAGAATTAAAAGAGTTTATGCCTTTGTGCACCACGCTGACCGTGTTTTGGTGGCATCGGTCTAAGTAAGACGTATATTATAAAACAAAATTAACGATGACGATGAACTATTTTCGATTCCAGCTCTCCAACTATTTATATTTAATGAGATGGTACGTTAATAAGTCACGGTAATTTATTATCTCATTAATTTATAATCGTATTTGTTACTGATAACTAAATTTTTGGATATTTATTTAGAACGTTCTACATAAATATGTTGTCATGTATCTTAATTACGTAATGCAAGAGCTAGTTTTAGTCATTTAGACATTTAGATAATAGACGCTGAAGATTGGTCCTTTATTTCATCATTCATTATTTCAGCCGAAAGACGTCCACTGCTGGACATAGGCCTCCCCCAAAAGGACGGGATATGCCATAATTGCCACACTTGGCAGGCGGGTTGGAGATCGGTTCATCAGTTGGTAAAATAAATACTCAGAGAACGCTGCTGCCCAGCCCATCCTATGGTCCTTTAGTCGTCTCTTAATAATAAAGGAATACGGTCAATTATTTATTAAAATATTCTGTAAATTATGCTTTGCTGTAGTTGTAGATAGAAAAAGTGTGAAAAACTGCCACTTTTGGCATTTTTTCTATCTATAACTACAGCGAAGTATAATTTACAGAGTTAATAGTTTCTGGTTAAACTACAGTACCTGTAGACCTAGTACGAGTTTGACACTTACCGATACTTCCATCGAATTCGACGACTTTCATTCATTAATCAGTAGCGCCCCTGGCGGATACGAGGAGGAACTAGTAGTTTATGAATGAAAATCGACGAAAACTATGAAAGTATTATAAAGTGTCAAACTCGTACTAGGCCCCCTGTACTTCAATCGTTAAAAACGAATAATAATTAATTTTTAAATAAATAAATATATTTTTTACTGATGGGGGCGCCACTTGGCTGCTATATTCCCCTTAACTTAAAATTCTTACATGCATAAGGTACAGGAATTAGATGTCATTTTATTTTATAACATACTGGGTGTCAGGGAAACGCTTCCGAAAACGAAGATAGGAGATAGTGCTGGTGATTACTGATTCGAAACCACAAAAAAAAATGCGATTCTTTTTTTAGATTTCTTCATATTATTTTTGCATTTTTCATACATAACCAGCTTTGGGCAGTTAAATAAAACTGATTTGCCCATAGAGAAACCCCATTTATTTACTTAATTTTTCAAAGTTCGCAATGTAATTCAAATAAAATATCAGCTGGCGCTAGGGGTGAATGACATCCACTCGCATACGTAGTCCGTGTCGTAGCGAGTGAAGGTAGGCACGGGTAGTAATCTTAGAACAAAAATTTTCAACGTTATGTCTATGATTCTAGATGGGTTCAATAATAGATTTTGACAGTTACTTCGTCCCCCTCGGCCTACCCCTTCTGGTCTGTTTATATATATATTATATTGTTGTTATAAACCTATGTGTAGTATACATGTATAATCTCAATTATTGAAGTAATTCTCTTTGTAATTAACTCTTTGTAAAATGGGCAGTCTAAACTATGTACCTATCCCATTTAAAAGTTGAAATATTATTATATTCAGTTTTCTACAAAGTTTAATATAACTAAATAAAAACGTACATTACGAATTGCGGTTACGAAATGTTTGTTAAGGGGGCTATTACATTTTTTTGGCGCAAAACCGGAAACAAGGACTTTTTCACTTATAATATCTCCTTATCGCTGCCGTTTGGACTATTTTTTTTATGATTGTATTATTAGAAATATCCTTGTTTTTTCGAATGACTGATTAAATTTTTAAATCTTCATTATTAAATAAAACGCATTTTCCCAGACAAGTAAATTGCATTTGTGAGAAAATGCTGATTTTTGAGAGTCTTCTGAGGGCTCTCGAGTGAATAGAATAACAAACAAAATACATAAATATACTGGAAATATAGTCTTATTTTCGATGGACAGACTAAAATTTTAAATTTATTCCAATAAATACCCAAAAAAAAGCCCGTTTCAAACGTTAAAATGCGCTATTTCGATCACCAGAAAGAACGCATTTTATGTCTAATAGAATGTGTAAATTAGAGTAAAATATATCAAACAATAATATTAAACTATCTTTCTACTCAATAAAATAATAAAATAAACATATTTTTAATTTTTTTTATTACAAATATGCAATCGAATATTGTTATAAAACTCGATGCGCCGACAGTTTTGATTCTCAAATCCTTACTCGATCTTAGTAACTCTGTAATTATAGCAGGCGATCTAAACGCCAAACATCGCTCATGGAGCTGTGTCTCCAATAACACCGCTGGTGTTCAATTAGAAGCACTTAGCGACAGACTTTCCTTTGACGTCATCGCCCCGATGCGTCCCACTCACTTTCCCGATACAGTAGGGCAACGGCCCGACATCCTAGATATAGCCCTCTTAAAGCGCGTAAACCTCGGTATTCGCTCTATCGAGGTAATTCAAGAATTAGACTCAGATCACCGACCTGTCATCATTCAACTGGGTCCCCGAGGTGGTCCCTCGGATCCCGGTACTCCACCCTTAACTAAAACGATAACCGATTGGAGGAGACTAGAGGACCGCCTCAAGTCTACCTCATCCCCCCAACTAGATTCAATCCCTGACTCCATTGAGACAGTCGCGGATACGGTGGCCGCGATCACCTCGCTCACCAACCATGTGCAGTCCGTAGTGGGCGAATGCTCACGGCAGGTTCCGATGCTGGATGACCAGCGTTTGAAACTGCCGGACGATGTTAATGAGTTGAGGACCGAGAGGAACGCGGCCATCCGTGCCTATGACGCTTTTCCCAACGAAGCCAACCGTGCCCATATGCGCTCTTTGCAGAATACTGTAAAAAGACGTGTAGCTCAAGTACGGGAGGATCGCTGGGACAAGGAAGTCAGCGAAATCCAACCGTCTCATTTAGCCTTCTGGGCACTTCAACGCAAACTCAAATGCGAGACCACGGCAGCTATGCCCCCCCTAAATCGACCCAATCAAAGGCCGGCCTTTGATGATGACGAAAAAGCCGAATGCTTAGCCGACAGTTTGGAGTCCCAATGCACTCTCAGTACGCTTCCCGTAAGCCAAACCCACCTTGATAAGGTTAATTCAGAAGTAGAGCGTAGGTCAGCCCTCCCCCCCCCCCAATAGATGACCCTGATGACCCGCTCCCACCGATCACCCCTGACGAAGTTCTTTCTATAGTCAAGGATCTTAAGCCCAAAAAAGCCCCCGGCGCAGACGGCATCACCAATAAGGTGTTGAAACGTTTCCCTGCCACCCTAATCGCTCTAATGACCGTCATCTTCAATGCGGCATTTAAAAACAACATCTTTCCCCAGGCTTGGAAACAAGCTACGGTAATCGGTATTTCCAAACCGGGCAAACCCAAAGCCGAGCCGAGTAGTTACCGGCCGATTAGTCTCCTCAATGTCTTCGGTAAAATCTACGAGAAACTTATTTATAAGCGACTCAAAGATTTCGCCGACTCAAATAAACTCCTTCCCGACGAGCAGTTTGGCTTTCGTACAAAGCACTGCTGCGTTAATCAACTGCACCGCATTGTAGAACACATCAGTGCAGGCTTCGTACGCGGTCAAATGACCGGCACTCTCTTTTTCGACGTAGCAAAGGCTTTCGATAAAGTGTGGCACAACGGCTTATTATATAAGCTGTACACTATGAATGTGCCACATCGTCTCGTGCTCATCATCCGAGACTACTTATCGAATCGTACCTTTCGCTATCGCATAGAAGGGGCTCTCTCCTCCCCCCATCCCATTCACGCCGGTGTGCCACAAGGCTCCGTGCTCTCCCCCCTACTGTTCACGCTGTACACCAGCGATATTCCAAAATGCGGTGCAGCCCGTATGGCCCTTTTCGCCGACGACACGGCAATCTATTACACCGGCATGACCCATGTCGCCATTTCTCGTACCCTCCAATCCGCGGCCAACACCCTAGGTGAATGGTTCCGGAAATGGAGAATCGAAGTAAATCCCGAAAAAAGTGCAGCGGTCCTCTTCGATAAGAGACCCCTGTCACAGTATCGTAAAGAATTAAGCGTACCAGTCTCAATGTTCGGAAAACAGATCCCATGGCAACGAGAAGCTAAATACCTTGGCGTGATCCTTGACCGTAGACTGACTTTCAGACCGCATATCCGCAAGGTGAAAAACCGTGCCGCCTTCGTCCTCGGACGTCTCCACCCCCTACTCAATGCGCACAGTAAGTTGCCCACTCCTCTCAAAGTAAGGATATACACCACCTGTATCCGCCCCATACTCGCCTATGCTAGCGTTGTGTTCGCACATGTTAAGCCGGTGAGAATTCACATACTCCAAACCCTCCAAAACCGTTTCATGCGAAGGGCCGTAGGCGCCCCCTGGTACGTACGCAACGTCGACCTCCACCTAGACCTCAAACTGCCGACCATCAAGCAGTTTTTCAAGCGTGTCTCAAAACGCTATTTCGATTCCGCTCCCAAGCACCCCAACCCCTTGGTCGTGGCGGCCACCGTCTACCAGCCATCTGCTATTAGCAAAACCCGACGTCCCAGACACACACTCATTGAGCCCGATGACGCTATTACACTCCTCCAGGAGTCAGATAAAAGTACAAGCACACTCCGACGCCGTCGTCCAAAATATCGTCCCCGCCGGCGAGGACCGACGCGACACACACACAGAATCCGAGAGTCCGACTCTCGAGAAACAAAAACACATGCCGACGCAGCACCGGCTGCTGGGGGGATCAGTGGCGGGGTCCCCCTGCTGCACCCTGAGTCGAGGTCCGAGCTCCCCCCTGGGGACGCCCTCACGGTGTAAGCAACCGGAGATAATCTCGTCACGCGAGACCGGCCCTATGCTCTAGAGTAGTTCCTAGGAGCAGGCTATTGCGTAGCCACTGGTTAGGTTTTCTAGGTAGGTCTTAGCCTCGCCGGCGAGGCTTGCCGCTTCACGGCGTTTAGCACGTCACCCGATAGGGACCGAAAGTCCGCTACTTTCGAGGAAACCAATTCGATGCAGCAACGGCTGCTAGGGGGACATAGGAACTGCGGGGTCCCCCTGCAATGCCCCAGCGAGGTTCGAGCCCCCCCCTTGGGGGGCGCCCGCTTGCGCGCGGTATTGATGCCGCGCGCATCTAGTTTGTAAGTATGTAGGGAAAAAACCTTCGGCGAATGGAGTCCCACATGGGACTCTCCGCCAACTAAGTCCGGTTAAGCAGAAATGGGACTTCGGTCCCACCTGCGAGAGCCCATTCGAAAAAAAAAAAAAAAAAAAACAGTTTTGATTCACTGCTGCCCGCGGGCTCTCGGAGGACGGACCTATATCGCTTGTGCTCCCGCGCTTGCACACGACACTCACAGTATAATATTTCGCGCGTCTAGCATACAACGACCGCGTAGTTTTGATTTTTGTAAGTATTGTTGTTAAAAACTTGCAGTTAACATTTTAATTATAATATTATTATTCTAAATGAAATTTTGATAGAAATCAAAATAGTGAATATAAAAAGTAATTAAGTTATTTTCAGAGATGGGTTTAAAAGGTGGACATCATTATTACGGCAAAGGGAGTAGTGGCACCAGAATACGTAAGAAAAAAAACCGTGTGGACAGGCGATGGCAAATATAATACGAGATTGTAAAAAGAGACGACTATATTTGGAAGGAAAACATGGAGAGACTTTTAATAAACTTCTACAATTACTGTTTACTTCCAGAACTAGTTGATCCTCGATACGCTAGGTGTATGAACCTCAGAGATGGCGCACATTCAAAAGCAAAAATATGTTTACAGAAATTAAAAATGTTAACAAAAAAATGAACAGACTTCAAAAACAATTACTAAAAACTCACCGAATACATAACCTCCTCCTTTTTTTAAGTCGGTTAAAAAGTAAAAAATAATCCATGTGTTTCAAAATATTTTCTTATACCATAATTTTGAAGGCAGTGCGTGGTTTATCTTTACATCAGGCAGGTAACATATATTTCACGATCAATCATCATATACGATCACGATACTTCCCGGTGGTACATTTTGACGATAAAATCCCTTGAACGAATCTTGCTACATTACACGTACCTACGGCTGCCATCGAACATTGAGTGCAAGCGATTCTAGCCTTAGTGGTGGTTGACTGGAAAGATTTCTGACGGTACGTGACAATCACGCGCCACTTTCGAAATGTTGGTTTATCAAGGATTTTTTTTTTAAATACGAGTAGGTACAGTCTAACAAAGCAATTAGTATATACCAGGTTGCCAGATAGAGATGAAAATTTATCAGTAAATTATTATAGAACGGTTCTATTACGGTTTTGTATAAATATAGTTTATATTTTTCCGTTATTAAAATGATATTTCACTCGAAAACATCCATAATCTTAATCTTAAACATCCATACTAATTAGTTTGTTAGACTGTACGTACAAGGATTATTTTTTACTTTTTATTCAGGGTTTTTGAAGTCGCTTAATTTTTTGTTAAAAACTTTTCTTCTATGTTTTTAGTTGATTCATTGTTAGGATCGATTTCATAATCAAATTCGTGAACCACAACTTTGTACACAAAATTATTCATGTTAGTTGATTATAAAGCTCCTATTTTTGAGGAAGTGGACCTGGTTGGGCCCTGATGGTGTAAAAAAAATGAGATTGACTTCATTGTGACGACGAAGAAGCAAATATTCAATGTTGTCTCTGTACAATGCGGTCAAAACGGGAAGTGATCACCGTTTGGTAAGTGGCACATTGAATCTGAATATCAAGCTGGAAAGATCTCGACTGATGAAGTCTACGCTCCGTCCAGCACCGATCCAAATCAAAAACCCCGAGATCTTTCAGCTCGAACTTCAGAATCGTTTCGAATCCCTAGCTAGGAGCTCAGTGGACGATTACATACGGTCGGGTCTAGGTTCTTTAAGACCCGTCGTATAAATAGAAACAAAAAGCTCTCTGACCACACACTCGAGTTCAAGGTGGAAAGACGCGAGATGATTCTGCAGTCCTCAGATGATGCGACTAAGTACCGGATCAATAGACAGATCTCAAAGTCCTTGAAAAGTGACCTACGCCGATTTAATACTGAACGTACAATTGTTGTTAATGTAATTTTATCCACGTGTGCCGACCCTATAAATTTTGCACGCTCTTTAGAAGGTCAGCCTCTGTTCCCTTCTTTACTTTGTGGTTTCGCCAAGTAATTTAACGTAATCACTTAATACTAATTATTCAAATAATACCTTGAAGGACCAAGATTAGTTAATTAATGTATAAAATCGAGCGGAAAGCGGTGTCAATGTGTGCGTGCACAATATGATGTAGTGTGACCACTCAATACCTAAATTCGCGCGCGTCAAAAATGTGATCGCGTCCTTAACGTCTGCCCAACAAACAAGCCTACTACTAGCCACTAGCACATCAAGCCACTGTTATATGATCACATCAGGTAAGCAAATAATAATATATTTCATTTCAATGTTAAAGTGTAATATTTGACAATGAACTTTTCAATCTGCATGCAGTACCTACACACTACAGAAAACGATTATTTCAGGCTTCTGTGGGCCAAACGAAGCTTAATGAATTGATACACAGGGAAACAAGCCCTTCCCACCAGATGGTTCAAATAAAACTAGGAGTTGGGAGATTAATACAATACCGCTTGAATATTATTTGTTTCTTTTTGCAAACATAAGTATACTACATGCTACCGCAAGTTGGAAATCATAAAATATCACGCATAATGCAATACTTTATGGGACACTTCTAAGTACTCCTTGCCTATCTGGTACTTGTGCCCCTCCCAGAAACAAATCCTGGATCTGCCCTTGGCCACAGCAATAGGATTCCATTTGGACCCTTCAGGTGTGGAATCTTAATAATATTAATGCTGTTGTAAAACTATTTTTTATTATTTCAGATACTGAGATGCCACCGCCTACATACAGTTTTGTTGGAAATCATTTGTTAAATGAGGTAAGCAACAACTTTTTTCATTTTCTTTAATGGCATTTATATTTAAAAACAAAATAATATGAATAACAATATTATAAGTTGACCTCAACAAAGTAAGCTGTGTGTGAATGTCACAATCAACTGAGAAATGTTTGAGCATGACGGTAGGCAGGGTAAAGTTCTAAAGATATTTCTATTAAAAAATGGTTCATCATTATCAGACCGTTACTGTTCCACTTCTGGGCACGAGCCTCTTCTCAGAAGGATTCAGGCCTGAGTCCACCACGCTGGCCTACTGCGGGTTGGTGAACTAAACACCATCAAGAACTGTATGAAGCACTCTAAAGTGGGTAGGTTTCCTCACGATGTTTTCGTTCACCGTTAAAGTAAAAAGTGACAATCAAATTCTGATTCACACTTGAATTCGAAAAGCCAGAGGTATGGGCCGGGTACGAACTCAGATCCCCCTGCAAGGATGGCAAGCATTCAACCACTAGGCTATACTTTAAATTACTAGGTTATAATGTTCATTCCGGGACCCATCTGAAAACCAGTGCTGCAACATTTCGGTGTTGTAGCATATGCTGAGATGGGGGCCTTTTTAGTCTTTTACAGGCATATTATTTTTAATTTTATTGTTGATGTGTTATTTTTTCTCTCGCCTGTAACAAGATTAAAATAATTATTTTATTTATTTCTTTAATTTTGTTTGATTTATGTAAATGCAATGATAACATTGTAGATATTAATGTAAAACCAAGTATTAACTACTTGGTTTTACATTAATATCTACAAGCCTTAATTTTTCTTGCAGGTAATGTACAATCAAATAACAGTCCCTTCAACACTGAAGACGATGACTCCTGTGGCTAGGAAGATCCTGTGGATGCAAATAAATAAATAAATATCTTCGGGACATTTTAATCAAACAAGAAAATGTAGAATTTTATTCTGATTAGAAATAACTGAAAAAAAAACAATGTTTATAGGAGAAAATTGAAAAATAAACAGATGTATGTAAAAGTAATGGTTTTTATTTCAATTTCACTATAAAAAATAAAATATTAGCAATGCATGTATAGGTACCTACCTACGCATGAATAAGAAGCAAAAGCCTTGTATCCAAGGCCGAAATTTAAAAACCTTTTGCTTGGTTGGAAGTTGAAAAAAATGTATTATCTGTGCTTGTCATTTTCTATTATTGAGGTTACTCTTTGGTTCCCTATTGACCAAATTTCTTGTTCGGAGATTGTCGTCTGATGCGTAGCATCTCTTCTTGGTCTGTGAAGGTAGGTTAGGTACGCGCGGCATTGATCCCGAGTTTTGTACGCTTTACAATGCTGGTTTGCAAAATACCAAATCACTAAAACAATGAGTATAAGGCTAATGGTTATTGGTATTCGATGGCTGGCTTTGGCTTACCCCGACATTTGTGGTGCCGATTAAACAGACTGAGAACGGGACACGGAAGATGTAATTGTAGGGCCGGAACAGGATCGACAGGTTTACGTCTACCACATATAAAACACTCATGAAGCTGTAGTAATATTATATTTATTTGTTGAATGAACTTGTACAGACGTTTCAATATATTCTAGACAGAAACAAAACGATGACATAGCGTCTTTTAAATAGCGAACTGTCATGATGGTTATGCGTCGGCAAGTGTCTGCTTCCAGCCTGAGCCAACACTCCCCCTCACGAGTCCGATGCTGCTCCTCAACTTTCTGAGCTTCGGCTCATTCAAAGCTTTTGTAAGCATGTCTGCGCACATGTCTTCTGTTCTAATGTAATCTATTTCAACAACTCCACTACTTAGTTTCTCCTTCACAAAATGTTCTTTGATGTTGATGTGTTTTGTCTTGGAACTAACAATTGGATTCTTCAGTGCATTTTGAGCAGCTTGGTTGTCATTGTATATAACCATATTCTTCTGCATCACACCCACGTCATTCATTAATTTCATTAAGTGAGTTGACTCCTTAATTGCTTCTGTTACGGCCATTAATTCCGCCTCACATGTTGACAGTGCCACTGTTTTCTGTTTACGAGATTCCCAGCTTATGAGCGTATTACCGTACTTGAAACAGTATCCTGTATATGAACGTCTGTCTATTGTACATGACGCCCAATCTGCGTCAGCGTAGCCAATAGCCGGTTCTCCAGACTTCTTGAACGTTAAACATAAATCACTGGTTCCTTTTAGGTATCGCAGGACCCTTTTCGCCACTTTGAAATGTGATTCATTATAACTCGAGTTAAACTGGCTCAAGTAGCTCACGCTGTATGCAATGTCTGGTCTCGTTGCTACCGCTAAATACATGAGAGAACCTATAAGATTTTGATACGGTATTCCTTCAGTCACATTTTCAGCCTTCTCTAGCTTCAAACCTACTTCCATTGGACTTCCAGCGATTTTGCATTCACTCATATTAAAATTCAATAACAATTTCTCAATTAGCTGTCGCTGATTCATTTCTATTCTGTCCTTCTTAACATTGAAATTTATTCCAAGACAATATTTCAAGTGGCCAATGTCACGCATTTCGAACGTGTTTTCCAGCATTTTCTTTATCTGTTTTAGCATGCTTTCTTCACTATATGCTACAATTATATCATCTACGTAAATTGCGACTATAATCTTCCTATCTCCCCCTGTCGACATTTTGTAGATACACGGATCAGCTGAAGACGGTTCAAAACTTAAGATTCCTTAGCTCGTGGTCTAATTTAACGTACCATTGTCTACCAGCTTGTTTCAATCCGTAAAGAGCTTTCTGTAATTTGCATACTGTTTCTTTTCCTCGACGTGTGCCGTCCCTTAGCTTCTCCAGAGCAACTTTTGCTTTTTTAAATATTTCATCATTTGAATTATCACGTTCTTCCAACATAATAGCGGTTAGGTATTTCTCAAGGTTTTTTGGTTTCTCCATGAGAACTTTTTCATTCAATTCACCGTTAAGATATGCTGTCGTGACGTCAAATTGGTGTAATTTTAAATTGTGCTCTGCAGCAATTGCCAGTAACATTCTTATCGAACTCATTTTTGAAACAGGTGCATAAGTTTCATGATAGTCAACTCCAGCTGTTTGTGAAAAACCTCTTGCTACTAGTCGGGCCTTTTTTCTTTCGACCTTGCCATCAAGGCCTAGTTTTTCCTTCAATATCATTTTACAGCTTACTATATTGAAGTCCCTTTCTTTTTCTACTATTTGCCATGTGTTATTCTTCAAATGCGATCGTATTTCAGACTTTATGGCTTCATACCATTCAGCATTTGTTTCATTCGCATTTTGTGCTATTTCTGCTGTGTCAACTTCAAAATCATTTAACCACTTTGGTGGCTTTCTCATTCTTTGAGGTCTGTCTGACTGGCTTACATTTTCTGACGCATCTTCGTACTGTAGATTTTCATCATGGTCTATTTCTTCTCCGTCATTTTCAGTTATCCTATGCTCTGTTTGACTATTTTCATATTCATCACTAATATCATTTAATGCTTCAATGATATTTTCTTTTCTTTCAGTGATTTTATCTTCTTCAATGAAGGTAACTTCTGTCGTTTCTACATTTTCATTGTTTCTATTTTGATTCTTTTCACCAATATGCGAAGTAACGTACATGTGTTCCGTGACTTTTACGTCACGACTCACTTCCAATAAACGTTTTTCAGGTATCCATATTCGGTATGCCTTGGAACTGTTAGAATACCCGACGAAAATGCCTTCGTTCACCTTGGTTGCAAATTTTCCTCTGTTCTTACCTTTTTCCAGTATAAATGCTTTCGAGCCAAACACTTGCAAGTGATTTGCAGATGGTTTACGTCCGACCCATATTTCGAATGGCGTCTTATTTTCGATTACCTTCGATGGCGTTCTATTCGCTAGATAGTTGGCTGTGTCTATGGCTTCAGCCCAAAAATCTTCAGACACTTTAGCGTCCAACATCATACATCTAGCTTTTTCTACCAATGTCCTGTTTTTTCTTTCTGCCATACCGTTTTGTTGCGGCGTATATGGTGCTGTCAGGCGACGTTTGATGCCATTCTGTTGTAGGTATTCGTCGAAAACTTTGTTACAGTATTCACCACCGTTGTCCGTTTGGAGGTTCTTGATTTTTTTTTCCGTAAAGTTTTCTACTTCACTCTTAAAAGTTTTAAATTTTTCCAATACTTCACTTTTCTGTTTCAGAAAAAATATTTTACAGTACCTTGTATACTCGTCAATAAAAGTGACAAAATATCTCGACCCTGCAAATGATTCCGTACGCATTGGTCCGCATACGTCGGAGTGTACAATTTCCAGAACTTTTGTGGTTCTTTCTCTATCACCGCTTGGAAACGGTAGTCGTGACATCTTGCCTTTAATACAAGATTCGCATTCATCCAATTTTTCGTTTAAACTGAATTTCAGACCTTTGATAGATTCGTTCTTCATGGCGATTTTCAAGTCATTTTCGTTCACATGACCCAATTTCTTGTGCCATTTTGTAATTTCACTTTCCATATTCTGCGTATTATAATTTGCTTCAGTTTGATTTTGATAGTTATAATTTTCTTTGACATTATGGTTATTTTCTGTCACATAATACAATCCATCAAACTTTTTCGCTTTTAATTCTATAAAACCTCTTTTGTTTCTTACTGTAGCCTCATTTTTCTTGAAAAGTACCGTATTCCCTTTTTCCGTTATTTTCGCAACAGACATGAGATTTGTCTGTCTTACTGCTTTTACTGCTACTGTACATTGCTTCGTTCCTTTTTTCGCCTTCTTTGAGATTTTTCCGTGCTTCTGTTTCCTCCATAATTTTAATTCGTAGATCTTCTGGAGTCGGAAGTACGTCTCGTGACTCAATGGCAATTCTGAAGCTTTCATAATTCGTTGGTAAACTGTATAACATCATGATGCTTAATAGGTCACCATGTATTTTGATGTCCATATTTTCCAGTTTGTCAACCGTGTCCATAAATTCATTCAGATGCTCCCGTATGTCATCGGCTTCGAACATCTTCTTCAATATTAGCTTTTTCAGCAATGTCGCTTTACGAGCAGGACCCTTACTTTCGTAAATCTTTTTCAGCGAATCCCAAAGCTCTTTTGAGGTTGCTGCGTTCTTCACTAGTTTCAATTCAGAAGGGGATATCATAATTAGTAGGTCTGAGCGGGCCAGAAGGTCCTTCTCATCATACTCGGCTTTGGCCGCTTCATCTCCTTTAGGCCTTACCTTGGTGCCATTGACATAGCTCCATAGGCCATTTTTTATTAAAACAGCCTGGGCCTGGACACTCCATGTGTCAAAGTTATCTTTTGATAGGGGTTCTATGTGGAACGTAGTTTTTGCCATTGCGATGGCTGGGCCCATAACCTGTAGGGCCGGAACAGGATCGACAGGTTTACGTCTACCACATATAAAACACTCATGAAGCTGTAGTAATATTATATTTATTTGTTGAATGAACTTGTACAGACGTTTCAATATATTCTAGACAGAAACAAAACGATGACATAGCGTCTTTTAAATAGCGAACTGTCATGATGGTTATGCGTCGGCAAGTGTCTGCTTCCAGCCTGAGCCAACAGTAATTACCTCAAATATAAGTGGGGATGGAGCAACTCCAGCCTCTGTGAGTGCGGCGAAGAGGACCAGACTGTGGACCATATAATCCAACGATGTCCTTTATTGTCGTACCCTGGCTCTCCAGAGGATCTTTTCACCCTTACACCTGACGCCACCATATGGTTAAAGAATCTCAATTTGTCATTGTGAATAAAATAATATAGATGTATAGATAGCCTATAAAGATGCCATACGATTAAATAAATAATTGGTATTCGATTGTGTTTAGGTAGTATAATAATAGCCTTTCAGTTTCGGAAGCGTTTCCCTGACACCCAGTAGGATCATAGACTTATATATTAATAGAATCATTGCATAGGATTAATTGATGCACTTTCATCTTACAACACGTTTTGGAAATACCTATATTTAATTTTCTCATTGATTACACGATTAATGTCACATACCTACATACCATTTTTTTTTTTTTTGCCTTGGGGAAATCCTCATGGACGCACTCCGCCCGGGGTAGGCGGAGCCAGTGTCGGACTCTTACCGACTAAAACCACCACGGTGTTCCTTCAACTACCTTAGCCAGGGGCGTGGGAATCCGTTAGTATTCATACAACTACCCCCGACAGGTACTGGCCCACCACAAGCAGGCGAGCCCCTTCTACCCGTGCGGCCTAACGTTGGCCGCACCCTCCTAGGCGGCGCACACGGAACACTGCACGCCACCTCACCTCAAGAGCCTTTACCAGCTATGCCAGCTGCGCCAACTACGCCAGCTGTGCCAGCTACGCCAGCTGTGTCAGCTACGCCAGCTACGACAACTGCGCCAAATATAATATAAATAAAACATGTAATAGGTCTGTGAAATAAAATTATTAAAGCAAAATGTCAGAAATATTTATCATAATAAATATCAAGGTATTCCTTATGTCAATTTTGTTATGTTATGTTTTGGCAACTTCATGTTATGTTTTGTTTAATGCTGTGTGTATCTTCTCTCACGAAGTGTTCTCTAGTTTTTCAAAAACCACACCGGCAATGTGCGTTGCAAATTACAAAAAATAATATTTCTGTCCCCAAAACAACACGAAAATCCATTCAACTATTTTAATTTCAACTGAAAAAACTCGGAAAACTCGCAAACATCAAAAAATCTGCACCCTAATGAATGCTCTCGCAGGGTGAAGCAACAAATAGTCGTCCGTCACTTTATGTCAAACAAAAAGGGTGTAAGCACCAAACAAACGGTCATGCGGGCTTCGGACGACCCCGACATTGTGTGCCCCGGGTGAAAATAGGGTAAGTAGATGTCGTGGATAAGGGAGACAGTCCTAAAAAAAATCTAGAGATATTTAAACAGATTTTATTGGTTTTGTGGAAAATAATTTTGAGTACAATCTCGATGCCCTTTTTTAGTTAATAGTTGTAATAGTACATTATAATACAAGTGAGCTAAGATGACTATTAAACTCGAGGCTGGATTGCAGCCCGAGCCGCAGGCGAGGGCGTAATGGAGCCGAGAGTATAATAGTCAATGCTCACGCGTGTCATACAACGTTTTTCAACACACTTGCGAGGAAAAAACATACATTTTAGACAAATATTGAATTTGTGAAAATGGCGGGCGGATTAATGTAATGTAATTGCACGGTGACATACAGCAATAGAGCAACCGCAACCTCAAAGCCAGTACGCGGTCGCCACTCCAGAACTTTACTGCCCCATCGGCCATCCGTTCTGCGAGCAATGTGCCCCGCCCACTGCCACTTAAGTTTGGCAATTCTTCGGGCTATGTCGGTTACTTTCGTTCTCCTGCGAATCTCCTCATTTCTGATTCGATCACGCAGGGACACTCCGAGCATAGCCCTCTCCATTGCCCTTTGAGTGACTTTGAGCCTTCTTATCAGGCCCATTGTGAGCAACCACGTTTCAGTACCGTATGTAATTACTGGCAACACACACTGGTCAAAGACTTTCGTCTTGAGACACTGCGGTATTTTGGACGAGAAGGTATTGCGTAGCTTCCCGAACGCTGCCCAACCGAGTCGGATTCGACGATTGACCTCTTTCTCGAAGTTGGACTTACCTAGCTGTACAGTTTGTCCTAGGTATACATAATCGTCAACAACTTCGTGTGTAGATTCTCCGATATTTACGGGAACGTGTGCTATATGGGAATTCGACATAACCTTTGTCTTGTCCATATTCATTTTAAGACGCACTCTATCGGAAGCTCTACTGGGGTCATCGAGCATTGTACCGAGGTCCTCCATGGTCTCAGCCATGACTACTATGTCGTCGACAAACCGAAGGTGAGTGATGTACTCGCCGTTTATGTTAATGCCTAGCCCCTTCCAGTCCAGAACCTTGAAGACATCCTCCAATGCAGCAGTGAACAGTTTCGGAGAGATCACATCTCCCTGTCTCACACCTCGCTGCAGAAGGATAGGTTTCGAGGCTTGGTCCTGTAATCGGACTGACATAGTGGCGTTTTCATACAAAGACTTTAACACTTCGATGTACCGATAGTCAATCTGGCACCGTTGAAGAGACTGTAGTACCGCCCAAGTCTCGATCGAATCGAAGGCTTTCTCGTAGTCCACAAACGCTAAACAAAGAGGCAAGTTATACTCTTCGGTCTTCTGTATAACCTGCCGCAGCGTATGTATGTGGTCTACGGTGTTAAAGCCTTTTCGGAAACCGGCTTGTTCGGGAGGCTGGAAGTCGTCAAACCTGCGCAAAAGACGGTTCGTAATGACTCTCGAAAACAGCTTGTAGACATGGCTCAGAAGTGAGATGGGCCTATAATTCTTCAGTAGAGCATTATCGCCCTTTTTGAAGAAGAGTACCACCACACCTCTGCTCCATGCCTGGGGCATTCTTCCCTCGAGAATGACGGAATCAAACAGCTTCTGAAGGGCCTTAAGGATCGGTTTTCCACCCACCTTCAGGAGTTCGGCCATAATTCCGTCATCACCCGGTGCCTTGTTGTTTTTGAGCTGCTTCAGAGCCATCCTAATCTCGTACAGGCTGACGTCCGGGATATCTTCGGTATAGTGTCGGGTCAATCGAGCTCTTGGGTCGTGAGCCCGATTTACAGTGGGTGGCGACCGTGTACTGGAAGGCGCAGCGTGGGTAGGCCCCCCACAGGGTGGACCGACGATCTGGTGAAGGTCGCGGGAATCCGCTGGATGCGGAAGGCACAGGACCGGTCGTTGTGGCGATGCTTGGGGGAGGCCTATGTCCAGCAGTGGACGTCTTTCGGCTGAAATGATCATGATGATGATGATGAACCTCACAGCCACAGATAATATAATACTACTCACAGCTATGCGTGTGCAGGTGGTCGAAGGAAACCGCCAAACAGATTAATATTAAAAATATTATAAATTGTTTTTTTTATTTAAAACACAAATTAATATCAATTTGTTGTCAAAAAGAAATAATTTGATTAAATGAAACGTTAATTTAGCATATTTGAATTAATACAGTTGGTTTATTCCCAATTTTTTTTAATTTTGTTTAGGCATAAAAACTTTTTGCTGTGATTTAAAAATAAACTGTAAAGTAAAAAGCACTAGTGCAACAATATAATGAAAAAAGCACGCGTGTGTAATAAGCTACATTATGAACCTAAAATCGGTGCATTAAGAGCCACTTTACGAGCAAGTGTGTTGAAAAATAAGTTTCATTTCCGATCGTAACCTCGTCAACTTGAACTTCAGGGTTAGATTTTGAAAAAATCTTCACTAGTGCTTGCGCCTACATTATGTAAGGAATCTTAAGATATAGATTGTGGAAATAAAAAATCGCTCACAATCTATATCTTAAGATTTCACTTCGCATGCGTAAATGCGTTAAAAATAATAAAGTAATAATTAGAATGCAATCTTATTAATTGCGTTTATAAGTGTTAACGTATTCAAGCGTAATAATAACGCACGCGTGCTTTTTACTTTACATTATCGCAATTGTGCTTTTTACTTTAAACTTTATTTTTAAATCTCAGCAAAGAGTTTTTATGTCTAAAGAAAATTAAACATTTTTGTAAATAAATCAACTGTGTTAATTAAAATATAAACGTAACATAACATAACCGGCCCATTACTGTACCACTGCTGGGCACGGGCCTCTTCTCAGTACGAGAAGGCTAAGGCTTTAGTCCACCACGCTGGCTTTGTGCGGGTTGGCGGACTACACACACCATCGAGAACTGTATGGAACACTCTCAGGTGTGCAGGTTTCCTCACGATGTTTTCCTTCACCGTTAAAGCAACTAATAATCGAATTAAAATCCGCACATGAATTCAAAAAGTCAGAGGTGCGGGCCGGGATTGAACTCACACCCTCCTGAATGGAAGGCAAGCATTCAACCACTAGGCTATCACAACTATTTGCTTTATTTGATAAATAAAAATATGACAAACAAATATTCCATTTCATCAAATTATTTAGTTTTGACAAATAATTAACATCATAATTTCTTAGGTTTTCGCGATCACTACACATTCTAGTAAAACAAGTTTAACCGGATTATATCGCGTATATTATTTAAATTGGTTTTCCTGACGTTTCGAAAGCTTTGCAGCGTTCTTAGTCGCAGGAAGACTAAGATGACAAGCGTCTTTACAGGTATATCTAAAAAAAATGTATTTTAAAAATAATAATAAAATAATTAAAATTAAAACATTTTTTTAGAAATATCTGTAAAGATGATCTTATAAAATTAACATCAATTTTTGTTTAAAAAATAAACTATTAATGATATTTTTTATATTAGGCTGTTTAGCGGCTTCCTTCCACCACCTGCACGCGCATAGATCTATTTCTGTGGCTATACGCATAGAAATAGCAACGGTACGGTAGTACCTACTTGCAACTTCCTTGGCTAAACGTCACTCAAACACAGGCACGACGCGATGATTGGTGTTAAATTCTGTGCATATTGTCCCATTGCTACAATGGTAAGTAAATGTTAGAAAATTAAAGAGTAACCGACGGCGCGGCGTGCGATTATTGAAATCCGCGCGCCATTTTTCACAAATTTAATATTTGTCTAAACTATGTTCATGTTTTTTCATCGCAAGTGTGTTTAAAAAACGTCGTATGAAATGCGTGAACAATGTTCATTATATTCTCGACTTTATTGCGTCCTCGCCTTTGGCTCGGGCTGCAATCCAGCCTCGAGTATAATGAACATCTTAGCTCACTTATATCATAATGTACTATTTCTCCCACTTGCTCGAAAATTGGTTCCTAATTTTAAAAAAAAGTATACTTCAAACGGCTCTTTTCCGTACGTAACGAAATAACACGCCAGAAATATCCAACATGACAATAATTGAAGACAAGAAATTGCTGGACAGTTTTTATTTTTTAAGTCATGCTATGCGAGGTTTTTAAGTACAAACTAACATAAATTAAGAAGTACAAAATATTTATCATTATAAAGGTTGAATGCGTATGTTTTTTTCAAAACTTTGAAAGTAGAACAAGAATCACGCGTAGACTATTAGCGCGAATGAGAATAAGATACTGTTGAATTAATTTGTGTGAAAAAATTATTATACAAGTTTCGGCCAAAAAGCAATTAACGGCCTCGTTTAGTTAAAATGGACTCGGCTGGCACCTCGTACTTTTAAAATCACTTCCAATATTACTCGGCCGTCAATTGTTTCATTTCAGGCCTGGACAGTAATGTACTATTAATTATTCATGTATAAATAAGTATTGCATTGTGTTTATAAATGAAAGAATGTAAATGTATAGCGAAGTAAATGGGTAGTATTTAAATAAGTGACGAAATAGGAACACCTGTTCAAAGTTGAAACTTAAGTGGGTGGGGCACATTGCTCGCAGAACGGATGGCCGAAGGGGCAGTAAAGTTCTGGAGTGGCGACCGCGTACTGGAAGGCGCAGCGTGGGTAGGCCCCCCACAAGGTGGGCCGACGACCTGGTGAAGGACGCGGGAATCCGCTGGATGCGGGAGGCGCAGGACCGGTCGTTGTGGCGATGTTGGGGGAGGCCATGTCCAGCAGTGGACGTTTTTCGGCTGAAATGATCATCATGATGATGATGATCAAAGTTGACAGATTTGACAACTTATACTATTGGCGCAGTGATTAAGTATTCCACTTGCTATACTTCAGGCACAGATAATATAATACTATAGTACTTCAGGGTTTGTATAGTGTTTCAGCCTTATGGCGGTAATACACTTGCCTATAAATTCTGAAATTTTAATCGCTTCTTTCCCGAAAAGGGGTCATTATACTCATCATTATAAACAACTTTTACTATGGGACCAACATTGAAATCGCGAAAAAAAAAACAGGTGGTCCCTACATTTTATCGATTTAAGAGAACACAAATGTAGGGATCAACTGATTTATTTTACGCGATTTCAGAGTTGGTCCCATAGTAAAAGTTGTTCATAATGATGAGTACAATAACCCCTTTTCGGGAAAGAAGCGATTACAAATTAAATTTCAGTATGTATAATGGAGCAATAGCTTGCATGCTAGTTAACGGCATGTGCAAGAAAATGGCTCACTGTGAATGCATTTTTAATTTCTGAAAATATCCTACGTCGTCCAACTTTATATCCACCCTTTTCCTAGGCAAACTAGAGAGAAGAGATGGAAAAATAACCTAGTTTAAAATGTAGACACTACGCAGTTGCCTTTTCAAAAAGGAAGTCTTACGACAAAGGCGAAGCCAAGGGCTTCCAAATGAACAGTTAAATGAATATTAGATCCTTTTCCGTCCCTTTGACGGTGTGTGTACAAGAGATGAACAATTCTGCTTTTAATTTTCATGAAAATGAGTCTTTCAGTTCGATGCGTTTTCATTTTGTTTATTTGAGGATTATTAATATCTTGGGTCAATACAGCATGTATTGTAACAAAAACCCTGTTTGATATTCATACGTTAGAACACAAATCATTTGGAAAAAATCATCAATAAAAATAATCAATTTAAATATTAAATCATTCAATCAACTCAGCCTATCGCAGTCTACTGCTGGACATAGGCCTCTCCCAAGTTGTGCCACAACGCTCGGTCCTCTTCCTTCCGCATCCAGTCCCCCCAGCCACGTTCTTGAGGTCGTCGGTCCACCTGGCAGGGGGGCGCCCTACGCTGCGTTTGCCGATTCGCGGTCTCCACTCAAGGACTCGTCTGCTCCAACGGCCATCGGTCCTTCGACAGACATGGCCAGCCCACTGCCACTTCAGCTTACTGATTCTACAAGCTATGTCGGTCACTCCGGTTCTTCTCCGGATAATCTCGTTTCGGATTTTATCCTTCAAAGAAACTCCAAGCATGGCTCGCTCCATAGCTCGCTGAGCGACTTTAAACTTGTGGACTAGCCCAACTGTCAGTGTCCACGTCTCGGCACCGTAAGTCATGACAGGCAGGACGCACTGGTTGAAGACTTTTGTCTTCAAACTTTGCGGTATAGGCGATATTAAATCATTATTCATTGTAAATTGAAAGTGATTCTATCACTCAAAACTCACTCACTCAGTGATTATATCAATAAAAATAATCAAATTAAATCATCATTTCAGCCGAAAGACGTCCACTACTGGACATAGGCCTCCCCCAATTAAGGGGGGGGTATGCCATAATCGCCACGCTTGGCAGGCGGGTTGGCGATCGCAGTTGATTGGTTAAATACTCAGAGAACGCTGCTGCCCATCCTCTGGTGAATAATAATTAATTATTATTATTTATTAATAATAATTGTAAATTGAAAGTGATGTAATCACTTTTGATAATGATTTAATATTTAATTTGATTATTTTGATTGAAGATTTTTTCCAAATGAGTTGTGTCCTTACGTATGAATATCGATTCTGATAACGTAGCTCACAGGAACAACAGGGTTTTTGTTACATGTTGTATGTTATTTATCTGTAATATGTATTTTTACGGATATGAGTTTTTGTGATTGGTTTATTGTTATCAGGTATTTGTTAATTTCGGCAACGCAATGATATTAAGAACAACTCGGCTGCTTTGGCTTGCTCTGGTAACTCGATTTTGGTAAATTTTACAGGGGATTGTATTGTTTGTTTTTCTGTTTTTTTTTTAATCTACACGTAACTTATAAAATCTGATGATACCATTGTATTTAGAAATAACTTTAGCTTTTCTTTCCTATTCTATATTTGGGTGGCCGTCCCCGCAGTCTAGTGTGCTGTCGAGGTCGCCACTCCAGCAGTCTCTGCGTCCATCGTTCCTTGTCCATTCGAGCAATGTGTCCCGCCCATCTCCACTTTTGCCTATCTATTATGGACACTACGTCTTTGACTTTTGTCTTGGAGGGTATCCACTCTATGGTCTACCATGTAGTGGTGAAATAATTGTCGTTTTTAAAACCTACAGAAAGAGAATACGTAAAACCATTTTTAATTAACAAACGATAAACTTGAACAAGTGAGCTGGTAACAAATTTTCGAATTAATTATATCCCGGAGCAATGCAACCTCTTGGCAGAGCGCTGGATTACCAGTTGGCAAGCATTTTACTATTATTTAATTCGAATACGGGAGATATTTGGAATACATACGGATGGTAGTTGGGTAGAGCATGAAGTTAAATTAAAACTTTAAAAAAATATTTCCAATGTACCGTTATTTGGATGCCTCGGTGGTTCTACCGGTCCTGGGTTCGCTTCCCGGGTCGGGCATAAAGAGTTATTGGCATTATTCTGTCAAGAAAATTTCTCAGTAGCAGCCCGGAGTCAGGAAGTTAGCGGTGCTACACTACACCCCCGTGCCTCGGAAAGCACGTAAAGCCAGTCCTGCGCCTGATCTCTCTCCGGTCGTGTCGGATTGTCGTCCCATCGGATTAAGAGAGTGAGGGAATAGAGAGTGCATCTGTGTTTGCACACATACTTGTGTTCTATAATATGTGCCACGCAAATGGCTAGTCTCTGTTGAGATTGGCCGCCGTGACATGATAAAGTCGTATAGATTGACGAATCGATTATAATTAGGTAATTTAAAAAAAATGTATCGCTTGTTCTGCCTAGAGCAATTGCCTGATTAGATTAATAATATTGAATAGAAAAGAAGCACAAAACCAATAATTTTTTAATGAAGACAAAATTAAATATTGATTTAATAATAATACCTGCCTATTCAGAGTAAAAAGTTTTTTATAGTAGAGAAACTAAAGAATAGCATTGAACACCACGATTCCTCACTGCGTGTTGATAATTTTCGACCAGTTTCCTCTCGATGTTTTCCTTTACCGTCTGTTTACCAAATTTCATCCAAATCAGTTCAGACGTTACAGCGTGAGTGAAGGACAAACCAACCAACATCCAGACTTTCGTATTTGTAATATTAGTAGAATAGGATGACAAAAAGGACATTGCTATAATTCTATTAAAACCCAGCCAATGGATGTTATGAATGAAAAGATAATGCTCACCATATACAATTCGATGAAATAATGTGTTTCAATTTATTTTAATAAACGGACAGTACTCCACAGATGTTAAATTCATTAAAATAATAAAAAAATTGAGGTTATGTTTTTGCTTACAAAACTTATGTTAAACAAGTGGTTGCCTGGTAACTAAACAGTTTTACTCTTCTATTCCTATAGATGTGATGTTGCTTAAAACAAATTGTCTATCTTTAAAAGTGGTGCGAACATATTTTTTCACAAAATCATAGAGTACTCACAAGGGATTGGGCAAAAATATGAAGTCAAATGGAGTATTATAACCGCTCACGTTATTATTGTGTTGATCACCTCTTTAAAATAAAAAATGTTTACTGTACTGTCCTCACACCTGAGAGTGCTCCATACAGTTCTCTGTGGTGTGTGTAGTCCGCCAACCCGCACTAGGCCACCACGCGCTGGCCAGGAGTGGGATGGTAATGGGCTGGTTATGTTTTTTTTATGTTATGTACTGTCCGCATTAAATAAGATACACATGTAGTTGTCGTATTTTTTTTTATCTTTGTCACAGAGTTAGAGTTAGTTGGGAGTGTTGTGACGAGCGTTGGCCCGTAATTATGCCTAGCGTCCACACGTTGGAGATAATGTTAGTTTAATCTCGTCAAAGCCAATGTAAAGACGTCTGAAATAGATGTTGCACTGGGCACTTTAAGATTATTGACTGCTTAAGAGCTAAACTGTCAATTAAAATAACACAATACTTAAACAATGGATGTCGTCTTTGAAAAGTGTTTTTACAAACAAGAGAAAATCATTATTATTTGTTAATAAACATAAAGTTCTTTTTATAGAAATTCTATAACTATTGCGTCCATCCACGCGGATGACATTTTCAAGACGCGGTGACCGTAGGAACGAGCTAATTCGATGCACCTTACTGCATGAGTGCTGCGGCAACACTGAGCAAACCGCCAAAGTGTGGATGCATCGCCAACTTTGGCGCATAATACCTTTAATAAAACGGACACGCGACGGCAAACTGCCAATGCTCGCCCCAACGTTCGGGCCAACCCCATTTGCCCGATCCACATGTTGGCGAATAGCTTTGGCCCAAACGTTCGGGCCAACGTGTGGAGCTGGGGTTAGGCTATTCTTATAGCAATGTCTTTTTAATCCACCTGACTTGCTCGTCACATTTCATCCCCGTATCCGCCCAGTACTAAGTTCCGAGGAGAGAGCTATCCCGTGTTACTCGCACACAAATTTACTGCTCTGCCATCCACCTAGTCTGACGCTTACTTGGACATCACCCATGTTTAAACCCCGGCTTAAGTCCATTATATGCTGACCATGGTTCAAATGAACAAAAAAATATGTTCTCGTCTGTCATTAGAAGCGACCAGATTTTTGTTTTAAAAATATGGACAGCAGTTATACCTACTGTTATTTGATAACAAATAATTTGATCAATAAGATATTTTTAATGTACTTACTACGTTTTTAAAACGGAAGCTAGTTAATATTGCAGTGTCATACAGTTCAGGGCTACGTTACAATTACAGCGAATTATAATTTACAGATTAAATTAATAGTTTCTGATTAAACTACAAATAGCAACAACCACGTTTACAGGATATAATTGTAAAGGTGTGACCATATTTTTACAGTTAAAAAGTAATGTCTGCTTATCAGGGGCTATGCGGGTATGTTCAATAATAGTCACATTAAGACTCTCAAAACCAACAATGAGAGCACTGTATTTTTAGGTTAGGTATTAGTAAGTTATTACATCGTTACATCAAGATTCAATATTACAAAATAAAAGGACAAGTCATGTCGGGTTATAAAACGTCCGTCTTGTTCAACGACTCGTAAGTCGTAGCCAAAGTGCGCGCCCCGCTCCAACCGCCGACCATCAATATGGCCGACTTTGGTGGAGTGTCATAGTTCAGTGTTGCCATTTTATTCCGCCGATTCCTAATATACAACGTGTATCAAAATGCGTGGTCATATTTGAAGAGCTTATTCAGGGGATGCTATCGATCAACTTTTTCTATGGGACAAAACCTGAAATCGCGAAAAAAAAAATCTTTTGATCCTTACATTTTGTCGAGCTACTTCGATGATTTAATAGGGAAGAGCTGAATTTTTTTTCGCGATTTCAGTGTTGGTCCCATAGTAAAAGTTGTTCTATGCTAAGGCCTAAATGAGCTCTTAAAATATGACCACGTATTTCTAATACACGTTGTATAAAAACGAATTTTCGATAAATGATGTATTCAGCGAGTAATATTTTTGTTACTGATGGGGGCGCCACTTGGCTGCTTCATGGGCCTTAATATACAACGCGAATTAGAGCTACAATAAAGAAAAATCGCAAGAAATTTTGAATTTTGCGGGCTACCCGGTAGCATTCCCTTAATATTCAGTGTTTCTTATAATACGCATTTTTACAGTACACCTATCTGACTGAAATTGTATGTGTTATCATAAATCTCACATAACCAAATCATATCCCCATTGTCACAAGGTAATACACCATCAAAACCACCAATTAACAACATGTAGGCACTACTCAATTTACCCTGACCTTCATCAACCGAGATTCGAACCCAAGACACTATTGTGGCCAAATTGACCGTGATTATCCCAGGAGGGGTCACAAATGACCCCATTATGGGGGTAAGAGGATATAAAACTATTATTATATGTTTAGTTCATGTAATAGGGACATGTTTAAGTATTATGGGGTATGTTCGTCATTTGTAATGGTGTCAGGACCAGAACCTACATAATATAACATAACAACATAACATCCTGCCTGTATTTCCCCGAAGGGGTAGGCAGAGGTGTGATAGTACACCCACATTTCGCCAGTTATGTTATAGTCCCATGTAATAGGGGGCGAGCCTATTGCCATTGACCGGGCACAAATCCAGACTCCGGGCTGCTAATGAGAATTTCCTAATGAAAAAACCCAATAACACTTTGCCCGACCCGGGAATCGAACCCAGGACCCCGCGCTCAGCAGTCGCGCTTGCAACCACTATTGCTCCAGTATTTGAAGGTTAAAATATAACACTGGTTGCCAGGGAAACGCTTCCAAAAACGAAGATAGGTGATAGTGCTGTTTCTCAAATAGTTTTTTTTCATAATAAAACAAGATTAACCGGATTACATCGTGTATTATTATTAAAATTGGTTTTCCTGACCTTTCGAATGCTTTGTAGCGTTCATGGTCGCAGGAAGTGGTCGTTTTGTTTCATTTGCCTGTCAAATTAATATCGGAAAGGGAAACTTTTCAAACGTTCGTGAATAATACCGCTGGAGTGGTGGGTCGCGATATGCAACGAAACGGTCACCCATCCAAGGTCTGACCGTGACTATCGCAGCTAAATCATGGCGTGGTCTACGGTACCTTTTTAATGTCAGTATATAAAGCACAAGTCTTCAGTTTAATACAAATTTCATAAGGTAGAATCATGTTTTTACGACTTCAAAAAAAAACTTAAAATAAAAAAGTTAATTAACAAAACCAAAAAACCCGACTACGTGTAAATATAACTGAAAAGATGTAAACAAGACTTGTGTAGGTATATGTGAAAGTATCAAATCAACACGCAGGCCGAGGCTACCTATGAACTACTTTTTGTAATTCATGACCAAAACATGCATAGCCTCCGCCTGCGTGTTGATTTGATACTTTCACATATACCTACATGTACCTACACAAGTCTTGTTTACATCTTTTCAGTTATATTTACACGTAGTCGGGTTTTTTGGTTTTGTTAATTAACTTTTTTATTTTAAAATTTTTAGTTATGTCTTGTTTTATCGCGCTATTAATGTAATTCATTTTTAACGATGAATATTTTGTTGTTTTTTAGCATTTCTCATTCCAAATTACATTTAAACATATAAGTTGTATATATTTTTGGAAAGCATTTATAAAGCCCTTTATTTTGATACCCCACTCGATAGGTTTTGAGGGGAAAAAAATTGTTTTGATGATTTAAAATGGCGCCAAAAAGCGGCCATTTTATTTTTTATAATTTTGATATACCCAGTGTCACTCTCACGATTAAGACGAATCTAACGACACATTTCAAGCTAAAATCCATCAAGCCATTTAAGCTACAGAGCGTGCCAAAGAAATATACATACATACATACATACACTCGAAAAACATAACCCTCCTTCTGGCGCAGTCGGGTAAAAAAAAGTTAAAACCGACTGCAAAAAGAATGAAATAATTTGTGTGAAACAGTTTAGGAAGTAGGTACCTTTGATTCGGTTTGATTTAAGAAAAATTGGTTCCGACTTCCTAAACTGTTTCACACAACTTATTTTTATTATTTTTGAAGTCGGTTTTAACTTTTTTTTAAGTTTATTTCATTTTTCTATTTTGAGTGGCATTGACAATAGAAAGACAAGCGATTGCTGCAATCCCCAATGATTTGCTGTCATCCATTGTAGAGTTCCCTTCTTTATCTCCGAAGATCTTCATCAGATTTTCACCAAATGAAAATGAAATGAAAAAATGAATGCAAATGCTTGATTTGTCGATAAAAATACCAAAATCGCTTCCATCGAAAATGGATTCCATTATCAGAACTGGATTTTGATAAAAATAGAACCAATCTGGAAGTATATCCTTTCAAATAAAAAAATAAATTTCCAAATCGGTTTATAAATGACGGAATTCTGACATAACCCACATGAAAAAAAATACAATCGATTTGAGAACCTCCTTTTTTCTCCAAAGTCGGTTAAAAAAGAGATGGCTATTGTTTCTTGCAGGGTCTTATAAGCAACTAGACTTTTCCCGCGGCTTCGCCCCCTTACTGAAGTAAAATATAACCTATATTACTTCTGGATGAAGTAGCCAAATGTCCCTGCATTTTTAATCTGTAATATCTTCGAAAACATTCATTTAAATTACATGCTGTAAAGGGCCATACTGATCTATATTAAATGCACAATGTATTTAAGGTATTATAATAAAATCGCGTTTATTATTTAAATTGGTTTCCCTGACGGTTCGAAAGCTTTGCAGCATTTCGTGGTCGCAGGTAGACTAACGGCCAAAATTAATATCCAATCTATCCACGATTTACCCTACTGGAGATAGAAATTTGACATATTTTGTATGGAGCTTATGTCAAATTCCTATCTCTAGTAGGGCAAATCGTGGATAGATTGGATATTAATTTTGGCCGTAAGATGACAATCGTTTTTACAGATATTTCTAAAAAAATATTTTAATCTACCGTACAATGTTTATTAATTAAAATCATTTTAATCAGTATTTAAGGTACTTAATTGGATAATCATTAATGCTGTATTGCTTAAAATCGCTTCGTAAATAAGCTATTATTTCTCGTAAAAAGTAAAGGATAAAAAATGGTTATTGTGGGTTATCCCTAAGAGATAGACATATACCAGGCCCCTCAGAAAGTATTGCGAAAAAAAGTTTTTATATATGGGAGACTGGCCAGTTATAATGTTTTTCGAAAATATGATTATTTATAAGTAAAAATAAGTAAGTTCCAATTTCAAAATTTCCCTCCACATTTTTTGCGAGTTAATTCAAAGTATTGTGTCTCACTGAAATATGGATCTGCGCCGGGAACATTTTAGAGCTATGATTTTATACGATTTCAAGTGTCGCCTGAAACCGGATGAATCGTACGATAGACTTCAAATGGCATTCATGGATGAAGGCCCTTCCAAGGCAACCGTGTATCGTTGGTATAACGAATTCAAGCGCGGTCGACCAACTTTGGGGGATGACGAAAGAAGCGGTCGCCCTTTGACGGCTGTTACCGAAGAAAACGTGCTAGCAGTGAAAAATTTAATCCAAGACAATAGGCGAATTACATATCAGGAGATTCAACACATATTGAAGATTGGATCGGGAAGCGTTCACGAGATTCTACACAGCCATCTTCGCGTGAGGAGGATAGTATCACGCTGGGTGCCGCACAACCTCACCGATGCTCAGAAGCAGGCCCGGGTGGAATGGTGCCGTGATATGCTTAACAAATTTGAAGCAGGCTCGTCTCGGCGTGTTTACGACATCGTTACAGGTGATGAGTCCTGGATTTATCAATACGACCCAGAAACCAAGCGCCAGTCGACTGTTTGGGTGTTTCAAAATGAGCCAACGCCTACCAAAGTGAAGCGATCTAGAAGCGGGGGTAAGATTTTGATCGCTGGCTTTTTTAATTTGACTGGCCACTTGGTATCAATTCCCTTACGGGATCAAAGAAGCATTAATGCCGAATGGTATACTACCAAATGTTTGCCAGAAGTTTTCTCTGTTATAAGCAACAAGCGACCAAACACAGGGCTCCGCGGGCTACTGCTCCACCACGACAATGCACCTGCGCACACCGCACTCAAAACGAGGGACTTCCTGGACAGCACGCCAGTCAAACTCCTGGGTCACCCTCCTTACAGCCCTGATCTAGCACCGTGTGACTTCTTTTTATTCCCAAAAATAAAAAATCAGCTCAAAGGGATACAATTTTCGTCGCCGGAAGATGCGCTGGCTGCGTTCGAGCAGGCTGTAAACGAGGTGTCTGCGGCGGACTGGAAAAAGTGTTTTGAAAACTGGTTTAGGCGCATGAATCTTTGTATAGAGGCTGGTGGAAAGTACTTTGAAAAGATTTGATAAAAATATATGTACGTATAGAACATTTTTTTTTAGTTTCGCAAAACTTTCTGAGTGTCCCACGTACCATTGTAGACTTTTTGTAGATTTTTTTAAGGTGTACAATACTGTAGTACATTATTTTGCTCTATCTTGATTGGGTTCACCCAGCGTTTGCAATGTAAGCGCAAAAAAATGTGTTTATTTACGACATCACATTAGAATCCACTAAAATTATCAGTGTTTCTCTACTATATTGTGCATGTATTATACATACAAACCTTTCTCTTGAATCATTCTATGTATTAAAAAAACCACATCAAAATGCGTTGCGTAGTTTTAAAGATCTAAGCATACCTACATAAGGACAGACAGATAGCGGGAAGCGACTTTGTTTTTACCCGACTGAGCCAGAAGGAGGGTTATGTTTTTCGAGTGTATGTATGTATGTATGTATGTATGTATATTTCTTTGGCACGCTTTGTAGCCTAAACGGCTTGATGGATCTTAGCTTGAAAGGTGTCGTTGGATTCGTCTTAATTGTGAGAGTGACACTGGGTATATCAAAATTATAAAAATCAAAATGGCCGCTTTTTGGAGCCATTTTATGTGACTTCAAAAAATTTTTTGCTCAAAACCTATCGAGTGGGGTATCAAAATAAAGGGTTTTATAAATGGTTTACGAAAATATATAGAACTTATATGTTTAAATGTAATTTGGAATGAGAAATGCTAAAAAACCACAAAATATTCAACGTTAAAAATGAATTTGACTTTTCAAAAAAACATTAATAGTATGATAAATAAAACATGACAAAACTAAAAAAAAACAAATGAAAAATTAATTAGCAAAAACAAAAACCCGACTGCGTCTAAAAATAACAGAAAAGATATAAACAAGACTTATCAACACGCAGGCGGAGGCTACCTATGAACTATTATGTAAATCATGGCCAAAAACATACGTAGCCTCCGACTGCGTGTTGATAAGTCTTGTTTATATCTTTTCTGTTATTTTTAGACGCAGTCGGGTTTTTTGTTTTTGTTAATTATACTATGTAGTGTAGTGAAGTGAAGATTACAAATCATAACCACATCTACCTGAGGGTCGCCTGGAGAGTAACCTTTAAGTTAAAAGCGAGTATATAATGCGATACATGTCGTTATTTACCTGGTTTGTCCGCTACAAGTTACAACCCCTCTTACGCTTTGAAGGATAAATGCACCGGCGATTGTAGGGTTGCCGTGAAATCAATCTTTGTATAAGAAGTTTTAAGGGTTTTTATTTGTTTATAAGTAGTTTATTTTTTTAAGTTTCTTAGTCTTTATATAAGAAAATATGAAAAGGGAAGGAGAAAATGGTATGTTTAGGAACACGACAATTTAAAACGGTTTTGGAAAATCCTATTCTAAACCACTGAGGTACATATTACCTCAGTGTTCTAAACATGTTCAACACTGGCTTGTATGTAATGTATAAACCACAAACTTATTATACTAGCGTATCTACATGAACGACTGGACATATTTACGTGTAATTTGAGTGAACTCGCAAAACTTCTGTTATATATCACATATTACATGTAAACTTTTTATACTTTGTATAGTCTGTAGTTTGTGTATAATGTAAGATAATTTGACTGTTATGTTGTAAAAAAGTAAAGGTAAGGTAAAGTTGTATGATGTTGTTTTTCTTCTCTAACGCATTGGGCTAGCTTGTAATGATACCAGGCCCCTCAGAAAGTATTGCGAAAAAAAGTTTTTATATATGGGAGACTGGCCAGTTATAATGTTTTTCGAAAATATGATTATTTATAAGTAAAAATAAGTAAGTTCCAATTTCAAAATTTCCCTCCACATTTTTTGCGAGTTAATTCAAAGTATTGTGTCTCACTGAAATATGGATCTGCGCCGGGAACATTTTAGAGCTATGATTTTATACGATTTCAAGTGTCGCCTGAAACCGGATGAATCGTACGATAGACTTCAAATGGCATTCATGGATGAAGGCCCTTCCAAGGCAACCGTGTATCGTTGGTATAATGAATTCAAGCGCGGTCGACCAACTTTGGGGGATGACGAAAGAAGCGGTCGCCCTTTGACGGCTGTTACCGAAGAAAACGTGCTAGCAGTGAAAAATTTAATCCAAGACAATAGGCGAATTACATATCAGGAGATTCAACACATATTGAAGATTGGATCGGGAAGCGTATACGAGATTCTACACAGCCATCTTCGCGTGAGGAGGATAGTATCACGCTGGGTGCCGCACAACCTCACCGATGCTCAGAAGCAGGCCCGGGTGGAATGGTGCCGTGATATGCTTAACAAATTTGAAGCAGGCTCGTCTCGGCGTGTTTACGACATCGTTACAGGTGATGAGTCCTGGATTTATCAATACGACCCAGAAACCAAGCGCCAGTCGACTGTTTGGGTGTTTCAAAATGAGCCAACGCCTACCAAAGTGAAGCTATCTAGAAGCGGGGGTAAGATTTTGATCGCTAGCTTTTTTAATTTGACTGGCCACTTGGTATCAATTCCCTTACGGGATCAAAGAAGCATTAATGCCGAATGGTATACTAACAAATATTTGCCAGAAGTTTTCTCTGTTATAAGCAACAAGCGACCAAACACAGGGCTCCGCGGGCTACTGCTCCACCACGACAATGCACCTGCGCACACCGCACTCAAAACGAGGGACTTCCTGGACAGCACGCCAGTCAAACTCCTGGGTCACCCTCCTTACAGCCCTGATCTAGCACCGTGTGACTTCTTTTTATTCCCAAAAATAAAAAATCAGCTCAAAGGGATACAATTTTCGTCGCCGGAAGATGCGCTGGCTGCGTTCGAGCAGGCTGTAAACGAGGTGTCTGCGGCGGACTGGAAAAAGTGTTTTGAAAACTGGTTTAGGCGCATGAATCTTTGTATAGAGGCTGGTGGAAAGTACTTTGAAAAGATTTGATAAAAATATATGTACGTATAGAACAATTTTTTTTAGTTTCGCAAAACTTTCTGAGTGTCCCACGTAGATGTAAGTGATAAAAACAATGATGCTTGAATTGCTGTGTTCCGGTGCTCGTGGTACGGGTGCCGGTGAAAATACAATCACATGAGACTTTCACCTTCATGTTTTAGTTTTTCTAACGCTATTTCCAATATAATTTAGGCAACAGCCTAGCTGGTATTGCAGTTGTTATGGGCAAAGGTAACCGCTTAACTTCAGATGGGCCTTTAGCTAGATTTTGCCATACCATAAAAAAAAACCGCCCAAGAGCATGTTGGGCCATGCTCAGTATTATAGGGTTCCTTAAGTAGGTCTAATTACAAACGAATCAAATCGAATATTAATCATTGCTATTTTAGTTTTTGCAAACAGCGCCACCTAGCGCTAAATTTAAGAAGTGTGTCATATATTCATATGACACACTTTGTAAATGTAGCGCTAGGTGGCGCTGTTACTTTGTGTTATCAATATAACACAAAGTTTCTTTTTGTGATTTTTTTAAATAGAAAGTAACTAAAGGAGCATTATTTGCTAGGATCATTTTTATCTAAGGTCAATGACCTATGAACTAGGACGTCTCAAGTATTTTTCAGTTTTCTCACTATAACTCAAAAAATTATAATCATGTTGTACTCGAAATAATTTTAAAAGAGAGTTTTTATAAAGGTCTATCAACGTGGAAGATTACAAGTTTCTACGTTGTATAGTTTGGAAATGGCAGGGGGGGGACACATTGTAAGCCACCTTGGTGGGCTATATTTCGCAGATGGTACACCTGATAAAAAAGTGATGTATGAAACATTACCTTAATTGTAGTAGACCTATTCAATGATATCCCACACAAGGGGGTACAGTGAAAAAAACATTTTCACCCCCATTTCACATGTATGGGCGCCACCCCTAAAAAACGTTACCAAGATTTTTTTTTATGCTTTTAAAATTGAGATCAATATCTAAACCATTTTTTAACAAAATTTCATTTACTTATGTTTATAACTGTAGAAGTTATTAAGCTGTAAAGGATTAGGACAGACGGACAGACGGATAGACGGACAGACGGACAGACGGACAGACGGACGGACATGACGAAACAATAAGGGTTCCTTGAAGGACTACGGAACCCTAAAAAACTTAATAATTTTCCTGAAACTCAGTGGTGGCAGCCCTAACACGTGTAGTTAGTACAGTTCCGGTTCGCTCTGCCTCCCCGCCGCGACTCCATACACTATACGTATACCGTACACTGAAAACCTTATATAATTTTAAACTTTCTTTAAACCCGTGTTTCTTTACCATACAAAGCGGAGATGACAATATGACATTAAATGAAAACACGGTTATTACTAGAAGATTTTAAACTTTCGCCAATTTCACTCATATTGAACTATGTTTACGGGACTTGTCGCGTACAATAAAATCAAAACATAAAAAATATTTTGACTAACCTCGACGTTACGACTTACCCTCTGGCTCAGCGCCCCAAAGTGAGTCATGACCTCCGAGACGAGAACTCTTCACTTTGCTCAATCTTGAGCGATATCTCGCCAGTCGGTAGTTTGAAGCTCACCCAGATCATCTTCCCAATGATATCTGGGGTGACCCACCGGTCTACGTCCGGTTTTTGTTTTTTTCAACTCAGCCTATCGCAGTCCACTGCTGGACATAGGCCTCTCCCAAGTTGCGCCACAACGCTCGGTCCTCTGCCTTCCGCATCCAGTCCCCCCCAGCCACGTTCTTTAGGTCGTCGGTCCACCTGGCAGGGGGGCGCCCTACGCTGCGTTTGCCGATACGCGGTCTCCACTCAAGGACTCGTCTGCTCCAACGGCCATCGGTCCTTCGACAGACATGGCCAGCCCACTGCCACTTCAGCTTACTGATCCTACAAGCTATGTCGGTCACTCCGGTTCTTCTCCGTCCGGTTGGTTAGCCCAAATACGCTCTCTTGGCTCCTCGATCCTTCCCCTGGCGTTTGACGTGGCCGAGCCATCGCAGACGTTGTGCTTTGATCACGCCAATAACATTAGGCTCGTTCACCAGCTCTTCGCTTTTGACCGTGTTTTCAATTAACAATTAATAGTGATTTAATATTTAATTTGATAATTTTTATTGTAGAGTTTTTCCAAATGACTTGTGTCCTTACGTATGAATATCGATTCTTTTAACGTACCTCACAGGATTAACAGGGATTTTGTTACATACTATAGAATCAAAGTAGTATTACTTGAAAGGTCTTTACTTACTCCTCTGGCTCAGCGACCCAAAGTGAGTCATAGCCTCCGAGACGAGAACTCTTCACTTTCCTCGATCTTGAGCGATATCTCGCCAGTTGGTAGCTTCAAGCTCACCAAGATCAGCCTCCACAGCATCTCCCCAGTGGTATCTGGGGCGACCTACTGGTCTACGTCCGGTTGGTTGGCCCAAATACGCTCTCTTGGCTCCTCGATCCTTCCCCAGGCGTTTGACGTGGCCGAGCCATCGCAAACGTTGTGCTTTGATCACGCCAGTAACCACAGAAATAGATAGAATGGCCAAGTGGGCAGGGCGCGCGTGAAGGTGCCAGCACTCTGCACCATAGTGCAGGGTATTTCAAAGCCTTTCTTAGTACGCCTTATGACTTGTTTCTGTAAATACTGTAACAAAAGCCCGCAAAAATGCCTTATTGTGCTGTTTCTAACTGCAGAAACAAAAGCTGTACAGTACATTTAATTAAAGTAAATTTTTAAAAAATAATAACGTCAATATGGGAGGCGTAGTTTGTTCGAAAATTGCCACAATGAATCGCAAGTAAAATTGTGATTACAACCATTCTATTTATTTCTGTGCCAATAACAATAGGCTCTTCGATTTCGGCATTCTTCCGAACTCTCAGCATACCATGCTGTGTTCGGCCCCAGGATTTTACGGAGTACTTTCCTTTCTGTGACCAAAAGCTTGACCTCCTCCTTGAGCATCATTAAATTTTATGCATAATGCGCACTTTGTATCACACAGAGATATTCAAAATCGTCAAGTTAAAAGAACATGAAAAAATAAAATTTAGTAAATATTTTTGGGACATTTTTACACAGCACCATCTAGTCCCAAACTAAGCTGAGCTTGTGCTATGGGTACTAGACAATGGATATTATACTTATATACTTTTTTTTGTAATTACATACTTATAATACATAAGAAACACTCAGACCAACACAAACACTTATTGTTCATCACACAAATATTTGTGTCCTGTGGGAATCGAACTCACGACCTCGTTATCACCATTCCAAACCTCGAACCACTAGACCACAGACGTCGTCAAATGACATATGTCTCAAACGAGTTTTTCAGATTCAAAGTTCACTTACATTTAAGTTTTGATACGTCAAAATTGTTCCTGCTGGCGCTACTGACCACTAAAGACCTCTGTATTTGTTGTGTAATTACAAATAACCACTAAAATGTCATTACCACTAAAGCTTGATTGGCTTAATCTGACGCAATTTACTCTGACGTTATTGTAAAACACTTTAATGATATTATTATATCCTTATTTTATGTTTTGGACTAAAACTAATGAAAAAACTTGGATTTGGAAAAGCAGTGGACGTCTTTCGGCTGAAATGATGATGATAATGATGTTTTGAATAGGTACTTCTAACACTTTAAAACTTCAAATCAGTTTCGACCAATTATGTGAGCTGGCAAAACTTCCGCATTAGAGATCAGTCAATAGCCGTCTTGGTAGGGCTAATCGGATTGCATTACCCGGCTAAACCCCGGGAAAAACGGATCATCAACTCAGCCTATCGCAGTCCACTGCTGGACATAGGCCTCTCCCAAGTTGCGTCACAACACTCGGTCCTCTGCCTTCCGCATCCAGTCCCCCCCAGCCACGTTTTTCAGGTCGTCGGTCCACCTGGCGGGGGGGCGCCCTACGCTGCGTTTGCCGATTCGCGGTCTCCACTCAAGGACTCGTCTGCTCCAGCGGCCATCGGTCCTTCGACAGACATGGCCAGCCCACTGCCACTTCAGCTTACTGATCCTACAAGCTATGTCGGTCACTCCAGTTCTTCTCCGAATAATCTCGTATCGGATTTTATCCTTCAAAGAAACTCCAAGCATAGCTCGCTGAGCGACTTTAAATTTGTGGACTAGCCCAACTGTCAGTGTCCACGTCTCGGCGCCGTAAGTCATGACAGGCAGGACGCACTGGTTGAAGACCTTTGTCTTCAAGCTTTGCGGTATAGGCGACGAGAAGACTCGGCGAAGTTTGCCAAATGCTGCCCATCCCAAACGGATCTTTCTGTCGGCTTCTTTCTCGAAGTTGTGCCTACCAAGCTGAATTATTTGCCCTAGGTAGACGTACTCCGTTACAACTTCGAGTGCCGACCCTTCGACGAATATCGGCCTCAGCATGACATGCCTATTAAACATGACTTTAGTCTTATCCAGATTCATGCCGACACGCCGAGAGGCTCCGTTTAAGCTGTGCAGCATTTCGCCTAGTTGTTCCAGCGACTCAGCCATTCCAACGATGTCATCGGCAAAGCGGAGATGTGAGATGTTCTCGCCGTTAACGTTGATACCCTGTCCAGTCCAGTCCAGCGTCTTGAAGACGTCTTCCAACGCGTTAGTGAACAATTTTGGGGATATGACATCCCCTTGTCTCACCCCTCTGCGCAGTTGGATAGGCTTCGTCTTTTGGTCCTGGAGCTGAACAGGCATGGTAGCAGCGTTGTATAGGCATCTCAGCATCTCTATGTACCGTTCATCAATGCGACATCGCTGCAGAGCATCCAGAACTGCCCAAGTTTCGATGGAGCCGAAGGCCTTCTCGTAGTCCACAAATGCCATACACGGAAAAACGGATGCCAGCAGTGAATTCCACAACTTGGCTGTGCGCATTATGAAAGAGTTCTCAAAGTGCTTGGTCCTGATTGTAGGGATTTCTACCAAATGTGGATGATATCCTGCAGTGCGTCGTGTAGTCCGATGAAAGAAAGGAGATGGCGGAATAAGCATATTGGTTTTGTGTATAAAAGTAATTTTTTTCAGCCATCTGTTTTACTACCTTTTAATAACTCGCTTTCCTTCCTGTCCGTCTGTTCGGTAAAAAATTAGCAATCTAACTTTTTGAAGAACTAGAGACTTGGATCTTTAAACATAGCTCGAAGTGGATAACAATGCAATATTAACTCGCTTTCGTTTTAAAAACGTGGTATAAATAAAATAGTACTATACTGTCAAGGCCAGAAATAAAGCAATTAACGGCCGAGTAATATTGCATGGACAAGGCAAAGCCGAGTTCTTCCGAAGCGATTTTAAAAGGACGAGGCGCCAGCTGAGTCTTTTTTAACAAAACGAGGCCGGCCGAGACTTGTATAGTACTTTTCTCTCATTTGCGAGGAAACAATACACAAATTAATTAACCAGTAGGTATCTAATTTTCATTCGCGCTAATTCGTCCGGGCGCGGTTCTTGTTCTATTTTCAAACTTTTAAAAAAAATATCGCATTCAGCCTCTTATTTGCGGAAAATCACCATCTTATTTGCGGAAAATCAATGTCCCATATAAGTTATCAGCAGTAAACATCATAATATACCTATAAATCAATCAAAGCTTGTGATTGTTTTAATGTTTCCTTAATAACGTGTTTTTATTGCCTACTGCGGCACTGATAAAGATGTAGCACGGGAGCTGGGAACTCGTTTGTATTTTTTTTAGTTCGCTACTGTAACTATTTGAAATATACAACGAGTCTTAATAGGTTGAAAACAAAATTAAATCATCAAGTGACATGGTAAATTTTTTGTGTGTAGGTAGACGTGTCACGGACGGTTTAAAAAAGGTTGACGGAATCTCGTTAAGAAAATTATTGAAGCACTTAATTTTTTTCCTAAACCCGCTATAATTTCGACAGCATTATTTGTGAAACTACGACAACGATTACCGTCACACGAGATTTGTTGCGGAATCGCGGTTGTTTGTCTTACTATGGGTGTGAGTGAATGCGTGCCAGCCCGAACTTTTAAGCAAGCTGTCTTACTATGGGCACAGAGTAAAGATGGTTAATTGATAGATAGATCATTTAGTTGTCAGAATATGGTACAATACAGTTGTTAAAAAAAAAGCAAATAAATAAATAGTTTACTTGTGATAACCCTTGGCCTCCATACGCGACACTGTCTAGACGTTGTCGGCATTTACTACAAGATCAAAGGTGTCGGCCTCTTGTATCTCTTTATACTGTGCTATGGGTGTTTCACATATTGTTTAGCAAGATTCCGTCCGCCTTTTTAGGGTTCCGAAGTCCTACAAGGAACCCTTATAGTTTCGTCATGTCCGTCCGTCTGTCCGTCTGTCCGTCTGTCCGTCTGTCCGTCTGTCCGTCTGTCCGTCTGTCCTAATCCTTTACAGCTTAATAACTTCTACAGTTATAAACATAAGTAAATGAAATTTTGTTAAAAAATAGTTTACTTATAGATCTCAATTTTAAAAGAATAAAAAAATAGTTTTTCCGTATTTTAGAGGTGGCGTCCATACATGTGAAATGGGGAAAAAAAAAATTTTTTCGCTGCACCCCCTCGTGTGGGATATCATTGAATAGGTCTACTAAAATGAAGGTAATGTTTGATACACCACTTTTTTATCAGGTGTACCATCTACGAAATATAGCCCGCCAAAGTGGCTTGCAATGTGTCCCCCCCCCTGCCATTTCTAAACTATGCAATGTAGAAACTTATAATCTTCCACATTGATAGACCTTTGTAAAAACTCTCTTTTAAAATTATTTCGAGTATAATGTGATTATAATTTTTTGAGTTATAGACAGAAAACTGAAAAATACTTAAAACGTCCTAGTTCAAAGGTCATTGACCTTAGAGAAAAATGATCATAGCAAATAATGCTCCTTTAGCTACTTTCTAGCAAAAAATCACAATAAGTAACTTTATCGCTAGATGGCGCTACTAACAACAAGCTCTGAGTCGCGAATGCTGCCGATTATTGCAAAAACTAAAATAGCCATGAATAATATTCGATTTGATTCGTTTGTAATTACACCTACTTAAGGAACCCTATAATACTGAGCATGGCCCGACATGCTCTTGGCCGGTTTTTTTTTAATCATTCGTGGTAGATTTACTGTATTTTTGTGAATGCTACAAAGTTAAATGAAGATAAATCTATTGTATTATCGACGCCAAGAGCTGATTAGGGACGCAAACAATGCATTGATGTTTTTCATATTTTAAAACAACAATGTGTCATTTATAAATATCAGCGTTAGTGAAGATTGATACATCACCGATGCATGGACGATAAAAGGCCGAAAAACACATAGTTCATCAATTTATAAAAAAAATGTTTTGTTCTTTATAAAAATCATTTCATTTAGTTTGTTTAAGGCGCTACTAAGCGATAAGTGGCGCCCCCATCAGTAAAAAAATTATTAAAAATGTTAGATAATTCAGAATTATAAACACTGTTTTTATATAAAAATCTGTTTCCGCCAAAAATAAATCGATTACACATCGATTCCTGGCTGATTTCATTCACTCGCTTAACCATCGACTCGATCAATATTCACTCGTTGGTATTGTACGTGGCGGGGAACTGAGAACCGCGGCATTCGAGCATGGACGCCCGAGCTGAGTGGTCGTAATAGTAAACTGTTGTAGCAGGAATTCATGTAAGTTAATGTCATTTGGTTATATATTGTTTAAATAATAATCTTACTGTGACCGTTATTTTATTCTATTTTTGTGGATTCGTAGATAATATTTTGAGATGTTCAGCAGAATGTGCTACGTATTAAAATAATTATAATTATATTATGCCTGGCAAAATGTTTATATTCAATTTCCATAACCTACGATCGTACACCCTAATCTGTTGAAAAATAAACGTATTGTTAAAAGAATGCCATAGTTTTACTCCTACCTTCTGATCGTTCTTATAAATCAGAACTGGGATTACAACGCTCACTAACTTTCTAATTTCATTGCAACATTAGTATTTTTCGGATAAAATAACGGTTACATTACAATATAGCAAAGCAATATGTGTTTGTAAAACAAGTGAAAATAAAAACTATTTTAATATTTTACTGTGTACCCACTCTTTGAGATCTTAATTTTGTACGCCCCATGCGTCTTGCCATAGCTACTCTATGGAGACGTAGGCAGCTAGTATTGGGGAACCCGTATGTATCTTGCCAGGGTTACTCTCTGGGTGTACACGCGCTTTCCCTGTTTATATCTATTCATATGCGCAATCGTCTTGCCATGGCTACTCTATGGAGACGTAGGCGCTAATTGCATTATAACAGTGGTTCCGTATTCGCTTTTCCCTACATACACCAAGCCATGGCTACTCTATGGAGGTGTAGGTAGGAATATGGCTTTGACTGGTTCCCGCACGCATCTTGCCGGGGCTACACTCCGGGGTACGAGCGGGATATTGGTTTGGTTAAAGCGCTTTTATGATACAATTTGAATTCGGAAGTGTGCACGCTCTTTCCGTTTGTAACGATGCATAAACGCATGGGTCTTGCCATGGCTATTCTATGGTGACGCAGGCAGCTAGTATTAGGGGAACCCGTATGTACCTTGCCGGGGCTACTCTCTGGAGGTACACGCGCTTTCCCTGTTTATAACGATTCGTCAGCGCATGCGTCTTGCCATAGCTACTCTATGGAGACGTAGGCGTTAATTGCAGATAAGAACGTTTCCGTATTTACTTTTCACTACACACACCAAGCCATGGCTACTCTATGGGGGTGTAGGTAAGAATATGGCTTTGACGGGTTTTCACACGCACCTTACCGGGGCTACACTCCGGGGTACGAGCGGGATATTCGTTTTGTTCGGTTAAAGCGCTTTTATAATACGAATTTGTATTCGGAGTTGTGACGCGCTTTCCCTGTTTATAACGATGCATAAACGCATGCGTCTTGCCATGGCTACTCTATGGAGATGTAGGTGTTAAATGCATATAAGAACGTTTCCGTATTTGTTTTTCCCTACACACACCAAGCCATGGATACTCTATGGGGGTGTAGGTAGGTAGAAGTATAGCCTTGAGGGGTTTCCGCACGCATCATGCCGGGGCTGCACTCCGGGCTCATATAAGCGCTCTTAAAATAGATTTTTTTTTATTCTGGGTATACATACAGTAAATGAAATTATAGTACAACTATGTTTATAAGCACTATTACATAATCTATGCCTGCCACTTTTAATTGCTTTGCAATTTTAGTTTATAAATAACTTCATATATCTTTTATTTTGTATGCCAGCTGGCTGGCGGTACATGCAGAACTTACCTTATGTAACACCAGTATGTACAATGTTTCGTACAAATAAACCGTTTCATTTATGTCTTTCCTTTTCGATCAGACTTTAAAATTACTTTCTGATGAATATGATTCATAGAATAAATAATGATAATATTAATATATGATTGATATTGCATTGAATAGCAATATCATGCTGTGTATTTTGTTGTGTAAACATTATTCTAATTACATATTACTTTCCTATTACCGACATATCACTATTCCATATGATTGGGACTTGAATTGACTTTAGTAGACTGTTTGATTACAACAATGTCTGATCAAGAGAGCTTGACGCCACCATATACTATCGAACAAGCTACGTCGGCCGAAAGGCGAAAAGTCGATCTAAAGAAACTAAACTGGTACGTACATGTCGGCGCGTGTAGCCCAATGTTTCATCAGGATTCATCAAGAAATAAATTTCTCATTACTCCACAACAACAACAACATAACATCACGCCTGCATTTCCCCGAAGGGGTAGGCAAAGGTGTAATAGCACACCCACATTTCGCCAGTTTTGTTATAGTCCCATGTAATTATCATCATTACTCCAAATTATGTATTTTCCCGATTATTACATGAACTGCCCAGAAGATAAGTTTTTCAAGCAGAATGAGTACCCGCGCAGTTTCCATCTTGATATTACTAGGTACAGTAGGTACAACACAAATAATCACTAATAAATTTTAATTTATAAATGAACACTAAAATAAAAACTAATATTAATTTAGATAATCTCTAAACATTATATAAACCAACAACTCATACCAGATTTTTTAATATGAAACAATATAAAGCGGAATTATCAGAACCACAAAATTAAATTAACAACATTTAAATTAATCATTTCATTAATCTAATTAGAATATTCGAATTATAATTATCATAATATTAACATTATTTATGACGTGGATCTAATTAAACAAAATCTTGTAAATATAAAAAGGTATCTTCTTGGGTGATCTTTGCAAAGTACAACAAATACAACAGAAATCAGTATGATTTACAGAATTTCATGATTAATAAATTATATAGCAAATTCTGGAAATAAAGAATATTTATTTCAAACAATTTCATAATATAAAAGTAATTAATTGTATAAACTGCCGGGCAGTTACTCAAAATGGCAGTAGGTGGCGTTGTAAGCATCGATATAGCATAGACATTAATTATACTCAGTAAAGTAACTTTATGCGATATAGTTAGAAATATAACAATAGTTAGAACTATAACAATTTATGAAACTTACAGGGAACAATAAATAACAAATTGCTATAATTAAGCAATAATTGGTCTGAGTCAGAGTATAAATTAATATTTTAATGTTATAAGCTATGGAAAGCTATGTTATTCTAAAATTACAATAGATGGCGCAATGTTCAACCAACACCAGGAAGAAACATTCAATACTGACTAGTAATAAAGATTAATATATTAAGTCATGTCAAAAAAAAAAAAAAAAATTGCAGAACTAGCGAACCCATATACACAATTAACCAGATCGTAGTGGTTATATTCTCTTTGCCAGACGTAGTAGTAGCTCTAAAAGGCCGTCGTCGGTTTCTTCTAAAGTTATACGTTCGCGTCTCGTAGGCATGAGGGATCGAAGCGAAGGAACCGTGCGCGTATTTCCCGGTTCAGTATGAGTTACGTTAGAAGCACAAACTCGTCACAATCGTCCGAGAGACTTTCTACTCTTAAATTGGAAAACAGGCACGCTTGCCGACATCGCTCACGCGGCAGAGACTGGAAACTAAGTGATGGCAGTAGATCAGCATCAAGCTATGTATTTACATCAAGTTCCTTTGAATCTTGTGGCAGCAAGCGTAGATCGCGCTGCACGGTCCGGTCTTCAGCCAAATCACGTTGTTCTACACGACGTCGAAGAAGTTACAAAGAAAATAATGTCATGCAAAGTTTAATAGACGCGTTAAGTATATTTAAAGACTGATTTACTTATTGGTAAAAATGTAACTGAACTACCCGAATTGCTAGTGTGCAAAACTAGCAGTAGTATGACGCTATACTCGGGAGATGGCCGAGGCGGAAAAACTAAAGTTTATGTTAAATCAGATGTTTATTTAGCCGGAATAAGTGGTGTAGATATCTCTTTAGGAACGGATTACACAGGTCTGACCTGTAACTTTTATAACCAAAGTACATTGCGATGCTAGTAAATTAGGGGTAGGCGGCATCCTACTTCATAGGCCCAATAGAAACTCCCGCGGTAATCCTATCACTAAAGTTTCGTATATACCTTATCGGTATTCCATTCAAAGTATTTACCAACTGCAACGCGTTGAATTTTGCAAAACGAGATTTGATGCCACGTATTGCGCGTTGGTTATTCAAAGTCAAATCATTTATTTCAATTAGATCATTTAACAGGCACTTTTGAAAGTCTACAGTGAAAAGTAAATTGTAAATTGCCCATTCCAAAATGTAAATTCCTATGGAGAAGAATGGACAGAAGAAACTCCATGGTTAATCTTGTATTAATCGTTTAACAATATTTTGTATATCTACATGTAGACTCTCGTACGGAATCTAAAATAATTTAAATATGAAGGATTAACTGTTATTCGGGTTCTTGACTCTTGAAAGTAAAATAAGGAGTAGAAATAATAAACACTTGTCAATGTACTTACTTGATATAATTTTCCAACACACACAAATTACCAAATACACAGGTTATGATTATTCTTCAATTTTCTACTGGAAATCTGGTACTCGTACCTTGATGTCCCATCCACGACTGCGTTCGCCAGCTGGCAGGACAACCAAGTGGGGTTACCCCCACCATTATTCTTACATTCTCTACAATGCGCTCCGATTGGTTTGTCGTGCCATCCCCGAATGCAGTCGGCAGTACAAAATCAAAACAATACTTTTAATATTAAATCAGTCTTAATTTAACATTCATCATCATCATTTCAGCCAAAAGACGTCCACTGCTGGACATTGGCCTCCCCCAAACATCGCCACAACGACCGGTCCTGTGCCTTCCGCATCCAGCGGATTCCCGCGACCAATTTAACATTTAAAAAAAAAATTAGATAAAATGCCATGTAATTTACTATTGATAACATACATTAAATCTATTAACTTAATAATACATAAATAAATTAAAAAAAAAAAATGCATATGAAAATATACATATTACATATATATATATATATTATTTTTGTTTAAATGCATATTCAATGTAATGTTTTTTTTTATGGTGTGCAATAAAGCATATTTAAATAAATATAAATAAATAATACATAATAACAGCATATTACAAATTTAGCCATTGTAAGTAATTATAATGATAGTTACATGGTGGTCACATTTTAAAATTGTAGCCGTAGACGGTATTTCAAATAGGATCAATTGTATAAATTATAACCAGAATAATCACAAAATTGAATAAATATCATCATTTTTAAATAATCAATGTCACAAAAACAATAAACTAGAACTATATAATAAAATTAGCAACCAGTTTGATTTTGTCTAGATTGTCCTATGGAGCTCGATCAGCATATTTCCAAACATTCTTATCTTCAATATAGTCAATTAATTCATAATATGATTGCTTACAAAGTGTACAATATAAGTTTCAAATTTTCTTTCATTTAATTGCAATATATTAGAAGGTATTTTGTTGTAAAATTGTACACACTACCTCACGAAAGATGTCTGTACATTTGTTTTTTATTTCTAGTTTTATAATTATGTTTTACGAATTACGAAATTCTTTAAATGGAATTACTTGGTAATGATCCCTAATCATCATAACCCAGCAAATGACAAGAGTAAACAAAGACAAGAGTTACGTCCAAAATTTTGGGGTCCTTTCAAAATAACTGCCGTTCTACAAAATGACCGTTCGTTATGAAGTCTCTAGTATTAAAGGTTACTCTAAACAAAACAAAAGTATTTATAAAAATACACAAATACGCAAATACAAAAGTATTTATCCCGCAGACTAACTTAAACGATGGATGGACTTTCAAGACCGACAGTTAAGACGGTGACTTTCATGAAAACAACACAAATAACGAACATAGTGACAACTTGGATTCTAAACAAGGTAGTGATCTAGTCTAGATTCTAGACAGTGATAATATTTTAATGACTTTTACACATAGCTGACAATTCCCGACTTTCCTTCCCAAAAACCTTTTCCTGTTTCATTGTTGCAGAATTGTCTTGACGTGATCGTAAGACATGATGCTGCCCTGAAGCCACTTGCCAGTATGTGCTCCATTTTGCACAACTGGTGATGCCGATGTACAAGCGGTAGTCAGTAACAATGACAGATTCCGAAGTACAAGCGGTGTTCAGTTACAATACTGAAGACGAAAGAGGCCGAAGTACAAGCGGTAGTCAGTAAAAATGACAGATTCCGAAGTACAAGCGGTGTTCGTCACTATAATGAAGACGAAAGAGGCCGAAGTACAAGCGGTAGTCAGTAACAATGACAGATTCCGAAGTACAAGCGGTGTTCGTCACAATAATTAAGACGACCGAGGCCGATGTACAAGCGGTAGTCAGTAACAATGACAGATTCCGAAGTACAAGCGGTGTTCGTCACAATAATTAAGACGACCGAGGCCGATGTACAAGCGGTAGTCAGTAACAATGACAGATTCCGAAGTACAAGCGGTGTTCGTCACAATACACAAAGATACTGAAATACAATACGTAACGTATAAGCAGTTTGCTATCATTTAATTACTAATTTATTAATTTATACTTTATTCTTTACCTTTTGGTAAATAAATTAACTTAAAAGCTCGTATGAACGGCAATTTATCAATAAATACCTCTGAATGAAAATTGATTTAATTAAATATGACTTTTCATTTATTAGTTCTATAATCAACCATTTAACTTCATATATTGGCAATTAATTATTTTTGTAACTATGTATCAAAAATAAATGTGGTTTATCTTGCATGAAACTAATACCTACACATCTGTTTTCAGGTAACTACAACATAATCACATGACATGACAAAAGGGGACAACACAGATTATATAAACTTAATAATAAGGTATAATCAGAGCATTCGGAGCTAAAAAGAAGATATTGTAAAATGTTTTGTATTTCACAATAGCGTTTATTATAAACTAGCCTATGCCCGCGACTTCGCCGGCCTGAATGTCGTTTATCGCGTATGCCTCGGGAACTGTTCATCTTCCCGGGATACAAAGCCTATATGTTTTATACCAAATTTCATTAAAATCGCTCCAGCCGTTCTTGAGTTATAAATGATGTAACTAGCCCGACTTTGTTTTATATATTATGATTAGAATAAGACTATTTTCATATTTGTATGTAGAAATTATTATTAGGTATTATAAATGTTATTATACTAATTAGTAAGATAGTTTACTAAACTTTACAAATAAATATAAAGCACTGATAGTTAAGGTTAAGTTAAAGTAATTATGAATATAAAGCACTGAGAGTTAAGGTTAAGTAATTATAAATGTAAAGCACTGATGGTTAATGTTAAGTTAAAGTAATTATAAATATAAAGCACTTAAGTTAAAGTAATTATAAATGTAAAGCACTGATGGTTGAGGTTAAGTTTAAGTTAAATTAATTGTAAATATAAAGCAATGATATTTAAGGTTAAGTTAAGGTAGTTAAATTGTATAGAGACATACAAACATGCTCGAATGGCCGGAAAGGAATGGGGACATTCCTCTCTCAGGACGGCCGTCTGTTAGATAATTCAGAATTATAAACACTGTTTTTATATAAAAATCTGTTTCCGCCAAAAATAAATCGATTACACATCGATTCCTGGCTGATTTCATTCACTCGCTTAACCATCGACTCGATCAATATTCACTCGTTGGTATTGTACGTGGCGGGGAACTGAGAACCGCGGCATTCGAGCATGGACGCCCGAGCTGAGTGGTCGTAATAGTAAACTGTTGTAGCAGGAATTCATGTAAGTTAATGTCATTTGGTTATATATTGTTTAAATAATAATCTTACTATGACCGTTATTTTATTCTATTTTTGTGGATTCGTAGATAATATTTTGAGATGTTCAGCAGAATGTGCTACGTATTAAAATAATTATAATTATATTATGCCTGGCAAAATGTTTATATTCAATTTCCATTACCTACGATCGTACACCCTAATCTGTTGAAAAATAAACGTATTGTTAAAAGAATGCCATAGTTTTACTCCTACCTTCTGATCGTTCTTATAAAAAGAAGAAAGAAAAGAAGAAAAAATATTTATTGCCACAACAAGACGACATGCGGTAGGTGCACATAAAAAATACTTAATTAGGTACATTTCTTGAAACATTTTATCAATGCATGATACCTACCTTGCATGTCGTAGCTGCGGCAAAGAGGTCAACACTCAGCATGATGCTGATGATGTGTTGTGTTGTGCTGTGTTACTCGCTGAATACATCATTTATCGAAAATTCGTGTTAACTATTGAAGTACAAATAAACATTTCATTTAATTTCATTTCATTTTTTACAGATATTTTAGTTTAATCAGAAACTATGAACTCTGTAAAATATAGTTCGCTGTAGTTGTAGATAGAAAAAGTGCCAAAAGTGGCCGTTTTTCGCAATTATTCTGTCTAAAACGACAGCGAACTATAATTTACAGAGTTAATGTTTTCTGATTAAACTACAGAACCTGTAGCTACTTCAATAGTTAAAAAAGAATTTTTGATATATGATGTACTTAGAGAGTAATTTTTTTTTTAATGATGGGGGCGTCACTTCGCTGCTACATCCCCTTAAGAGGTTTAGTATAAACTGAAAATAAGGGTTTATAACACAAAAATAGATAGAATCGCCAAGTGGGCATGGCGCGCGTGCCAAAACTCTGCACCATAGTGCAGTGCATTTCAAAGCCTTTCTCAATACGCCTTATGACTTGTTTCTGTAAATACTGTAACTAAAATCCGCAAATATGCCTTATTGTGCTGTTTCTAAGTGCAGAAACAAAAGCTGTAAAGTACAGTGAATTTTTAAAAATTAATGATGTCAATATGTAAGGCGTAGTTTGTTCGAAAGTTGCCACGCTTGAATCGCAAGTAAAATTGTGATAACAGCCATTCTATCTATTTCTGTGGTTTATAAGCTGGAAAGTCTTTAGATCACCTTTGCTGACTAAATGAACAATTAAAGTTGTTTATTTCCGAGCTCCCGGTGTTCTAACAACTTATAAACATTAACTGCTATTCGCGTCACTCCCATTGTTCTATTTCTACTGCTAATCGGTTCTTGTAGCAATTGTGTAGTATTTGTTAACTGTTTGTTTACTTAACCCCGCGGGCTTACTCGCGTGGTATTAAAATTTTATTTATTTATTCCTTATTAATCTCGTTACGGATTTTATACTTTTTTTTTATAGTATAGGATGGCGAAACGAGCTAAAGGTCCACCTGATGTTCTGCGGTTACCTTTGCCCATAACAACTGCAATACCACATAGGTTTTTGCCTAAATGGTACCGCAAGTCGGTTTGCCATACTGAGACATGAAGATGGAAAGTCTCATGTGATTTTAATAATAATAATATTACCTTTTACAGGCGGCGGCGCCACGGTACAAACTTAGTAATACCGTACGAAAAGTCTGTTTGGAATTGGATTGCTCTGGAAACTTCACAGGTAGGTAAATATGTTATGAAATACATCTCCATTGTGAAGAACAAAGCCGGAATATTACTGGTCCCAGCGTTGTTTAAGGCCCATGTATCAGCCAAGTGGCGCCCCTATCAGTAAAATAATTATTACTTGCTGAATACATCATACTTATGTCAAAAATTCGTTTTTAACAATTGAAGTACAGGGGGGGGTTGTCCGGAAGGTTTGAGCTCTGAACCAAATCGAGTTAATGTCAATTCCTAGAAAAATGCAGTAGGATTTGACAGTAACTCGAATTCAAATTCGTTTGATACAGCACTCAATCCAGTCGGGATTACGTAAGGCCCCATGTACTGGGGTGCTGGCCAGAAAACCTCCACGTGTGTATGACGGCTGCTTGTCCTTCTGGACACGTCTAGAGGGAACGGCAGTTGTTGGGCCGGTGCACTCTGGGCACGGGCAATAAGTCTCCTTTGGACCGGGGGACCTTATTGCCTGTGTGCGAATATTCTGGCACGGGAGGGGCCCGATGTGGGCCAATGGAAGTTGCTTCGCGTGTCCCTCTGAGAAAGCAGAGGGCACTGTGGAGGAGCAGGGGCGGGCCCGGTGTGCACTCACCCTGCCACTGGGCAGGCAGCGGGGGGACTGTCCTTCCCTGCCTCCGTAAGTCTCGTAATCCCAGGAGTGCCTGCTGAGTAGTGTTCTCGCGCCTCTTGGGACCGAGGGTCTTGGCTTTACCGCCCGGACCGCGAGGAAGAACACCTCTATAAAAATTACAGGAGGATGGGCCTGCGAGCAGCTGACTCGGGGTAGTCTGCTGCCTAACCATCAGCTGGCGTAGTTGGTGCAGCTGGTGTAGCTGGTAAAGGCCCGTGAGGTGAGGTGGCGTGCAGTGTTCCGTGTGCGCCACAGAGGACGGTGCGGCCGTCGTTAGGCCGCACGGGGAGAAGGGGCTCGCCTGCTTGTGGCGAGCCGGGACCTGTCGGGGGTGGTTGTGTGAATACTCACGGGTTTCCACACCCCCGGCTAAAGTAGTTGAAGGAACACCGTGGTGGTTTTAGTCGGTAAGAGTCCGACGCTGGCTCCGCCTACCCCGGGCGGAGTGCTTCCATGAGGATTTCCCAACGGAAAAAAAAAAGGCCCCATGTACTGTAGTTTAACCAGAAACTATTAACTCTGTAAATTATAGTTCGCTGTAGTTGTAGATAGAAAATGTGCAAAAAACGGCCACTTTTGGCAATTTTTCTTTGTATAACTACAGCGAACTATAATTTACAGAGTTAATAATTTCTGATTAAAATGCAGTTCCTGTATTAAATTGTTAAAAACGAATTTTCGATAAATGACGTTTTCAACGAGTAATATTTATTTTTACTGATGGGGGCGCCACTTGGCTGCTATGTGCTCCTTAATATTTCTGTTCATTTTCTATGCAAGGAGAAAATGTGGGTAGTTTACTTAAAAGGTGAGTTTGATTGAAACAGAGGTCGCAGGTTCGAATCCTGCTCGTAGTTGAATCTTATCAAGTACGAACAATCAAGTTAGGAAAACAGTAAACGGTTATAGGCTTAGATTGATTTATGGGATATAGATAGGCTATTAAGTTAGTAATAGGTTTCGTTTATTCGGGGTTAATGTTTTGTTGAAATTGTTTGAAGTTTAGAGTTTAGATAAATATTGAAAATAATTGGTTAGATTGATATGATAGGATATATAAGATTCTACTTTCAATTCATCCGGTAAAACCTTTTGGCGCTTGTCGATTGAAAGAAATAAAACCGGCCAAGTGCGAGTTGGACTCGCGCAGTAAGGGTTCCGTACCTCTCAACGACCTGATACCCCATAAAAACTGATTTAATTTACGAGAGTTTATCAAAAGACATCAACGCACAGTTCGCGAAATATGAATTTTTGCACGTCTTTCTTACGCAGGTACCACCACATATGTCTATGTTTGTCTATTTTCAGTATTTGTTGCTAAACTACATAATATGCACTATAATCTGACCAAGTTTAACGCTGGTATATATTACCGTTTAGAAGATAGAGCAGGAACAAAAACGTTGAAAAAAATGCATGTTTTTTGAGGTTTCTTGTATGGGGTCCCCTTTGGTTTTAGACTTTTTTTCGTTTTTAGTATTTGTTGTGAGACACCTCATAGCAACACAATCTCTGAGAAAATTTCAACCGGTTATCTATTACCGTTCAAAAGATACAGCCCTGTGACAGACAGACGGACGGACAGCGTAGCGAGAGTAATAGGGTCCCGTTTGGCACCCTTCAGGTACGGAACCCCTAAAAAAAGAAAACAAATGGTTTATTGACTATAACAGTCAGAGGCACACAATAACAATAATATGCCTATAAACAACAACACACAACAACTTATAGAAATAAATTGTGGAAACCTGCGACTCCTGGTTTAGTAAACCAAGTACCAACTGCTTTAGAATAGAATACAATCACAGACCAGTAAACCTCTTGAGGCTAATTAAGTTTTATAATACCAAAAAGAACGAAGAAAGAAATAAAAGGGGTCACTGTATCAAATCGCAGGAGCCCCAGCGTCCCAAAATAAAAGAAAAGATTGATGACAAATTTTATTAGAGAAATCAAAAAAAATAACGAAAAAAAAAAAATTGCTCGTAGCCAACCGCAGGTGATATGGAACTTCGTTCCAAAAATAATAATTCACACACAAATGCCCATGCCTACGCTATAAAACGCGATTTTTTTACAATCCACTCGAATTCTTCATGAAACAAAAAACAGCTAAAGATTTACAAACGTTGAGAAGCGAGTGAGTTCAAAAAGTTTTCAGCAACAGTTTACAACCAAAAAATTCTTCAAAACTTCAAGTTAAACTGTTAAACTATCTGTAAAAGACTTTTAAAGTTGTTATGGAATGTTTGCAGTATTGCTTTGAAGTAAGAAGCCTCGCCAGTGGTGGATTTACACATTTGCCGCCAGCAGGCTATTCAAATTTTGCCGCCTCTACCGAACTTTACAAGTGTCAGTTCCTAGTTTTTTTTACAATCCAACGATTTAGTTAAGTTTGCACACAGGGCGGCCCTACTAAGTTTTTCAGGCGGTGCGAGATCTTATTGTAGCGCCCCAAATGTGGGAAGCCAAGGGACACGAAATCAAAACACGAATATATGAAAAGTTTTTGATTACGTCTTCTCATTTCACCAACCAAAAATGTATTAGCAGATGTTATGTGTACAATCTCAGATTAATGTAAAAAAAAAATATGCGACGCAATAACAGCGCGAGCGAAGCGAGCGCGAAAATTTTAAATAAGACGCCGCAGCACGGGTTTTGCTGACCAAACTCGTATCAGGACTCGTGTATCTACGAAAGCTACGAGTTAGAGGTTTAGAAAAAATAAAATTTTGAAATTTTTTCTTTGTTCGCACACTGAAAAAAAAACTTGATAACATTAATAAAAAAAATGTTTGCAGCTATCAAGGAACTTGTTTATATACGAGCACATAAAGTAATATGATTATGGCAATAAAGTTATGTTGATTGTGCAACAGACAAGTTGTCTTAATAAAATCAAACAAAGTAATTGTCAATGCAATCAAGTTTGGTTATCATGCCAATGACTTCTGTTCATTGATGTTATAACGAACTTGGTAATGGTTATCAAGTATTTTAGTAGTTTCAGTAATATCTACGCTTAATTTTATAAGGTGATTGTATTCTGCAATCAAAAGACCTGATTACTGGAATCGGTAACTTGATTCATTTGATTCGGTTCGATACTAGAATCAAATATTTATTGTGTAGAAATAGGGTTCTAGGCCCTAACAGATGAATCATCCCTTTGATATCGTCATCGGTAAGCGCAGAAAGCGCCTGCAGATTAATTTCATATTCTGCAAAACAATCGTAGATTAATTGATGTGTGAAACAACATATTATCATCTTTGCTAAACGGTCAGTTTAGGTACATACTGATAAAATTGGCACATAATTTGGGCAGCCTCCAAGCCTGGAGAATTTCACACACTTCTTCCATCACAAACAGGAGTATAAAACCACTACGACGGCTACTGAGATTCACTCACAGCACGATTCACTGAGTTCATTGGATACTTGGGGTGTTAATAATGATCAGTGGGTTTTGCTATTGGGTGTAACCGTGCAATAACTTGAAATTAACCAATTAACTAAATAATTTACTCCGCGTAACAAAAGCGTGCCATGCTTAGGCTCACGAACGAACGGAATGAACAAGTCTAGACCTGAAACACTGACGACTCCGACCGACAACAAAGGGCGTGTTTACATTGATCATCTGACTTGATTAAATCTGTGATGTGCCATGTTTAGACTATCTTAATCATGCTATTTTTATTCCTTGTATGAAGTGAATGATAGAGAAGAGTTGATCATTTTAACTTTATTGTGATAACAAACCGTGATTAATAAATTTTTATAAGTTTTTGATTGCTTCATTCATTTTTTTTTCTATCAAGCAAAATGTCATGCTTGATTGGCCCGATTTTTTTCAGTGCATAACCGTAAAACACGGTTGGAAAAAAAAATCCCGACGGAAAAATAACATGAAAATTCATTGTTATTTTGGTTTTGTTTCAGCATAATATGTATAAGTAATATAAATGTAACAGAATAAGTAGTTGCTTTAAATATACTCCAAAAACGCACAGGCAAAAAGGGCTGAATGCAATAAGAACGCAAAACGATCGCCGTCGGTCAATAACGAATCTTACTGACGATTTTGGCGCCCCCCCATGACGGTACCCTTTGCAGTGGCACCATTCAGACCGCCCTAGGGCCGCCACTGATTGCACAAGATATAGTTTTTGGGTATATTTCTGAGCTAATAAAAGCTCAATCATGTATACTACTAATAAGGCGGGGTAAGGTATGCCTTAATACTACTTACACAATAATGTACATTCGGTAAACGTACTTAATTAAATATTTTTTATGGCGCTTACCTACTTACAGTTTAAAAACAAAATATTCAATTATCCGACTGATGATGATGATGACATTGAATTAAGTTATGAAAGTTTTACAATTTATTTTTAATAACTGATAATTTATCTACAAAATTTTAATAATTCATAGTATTCGCTTTTAATGGTTCTGCTAGTCCCTTTTTATGCAGAAAAGCGTGATGATTTGTAGCTTAAAATCTGACCCGGTCTTTAATTGATATTTTTACCAAGTTTCAACCAATTCTATCCAGCAGTATTAGCGTGATGCCTAGACAGACATACAGACAAACAGACAAAAATTCAAAAAAAAAAAGTTTTTCGTCAGTATCGTTCCTAGAATGCTTAGCAACAAATATTTCAAAAAAAAACAATGTACAGTTTTTTCTTCGTTACGATTTTATTATATGTATAGATAAACATTCATCTTTTTAATTTCTGTAAGACATAAAAACATGTTGGCTCCAAATCTGCCGCCCTAGGCTCCAGCCTACTCAGCCTGCTGGTAAATCTGCCGCCCTAGGCTCCAGCCTACTCAGCCTGCTGGTAAATCTGTCGCCCTAGGCTCCAGCCTACTCAGCCTGCTGGTAAATCTGCCGCCCTAGGCTCCAGCCTACTCAGCCTGCTGGTAAATCTGCCGCCCTAGGCTCCAGCCTACTCAGCCTGCTGGTAAATCTGCCGCCCTAGGCTCCAGCCTACTCAGCCTGCTGGTAAATCTGCCGCCCTAGGCTCCAGCCTACTCAGCCTGCTGGTAAATCTGCCGCCCTAGGCTCCAGCCTACTCAGCCTGCTGGAAAATCTGCCGCCCTAGGCTCCAGCCTACTCAGCCTGCTGGTAAATCTGCCGCCCTAGGCTCCAGCCTACTCAGCCTGCTGGTAAATCTGCCGCCCTAGGCTCCAGCCTACTCAGCCTGCTGGTAAATCTGCCGCCCTAGGCTCCAGCCTACTCAACCTGCTGGCAAATCTGCCGCCCTAGGCTCCAGCCTACTCAGCCTGCTGGTAAATCTGCCGCCCTAGGCTCCAGCCTACTCAGCCTGCTGGCAAATCTGCCGCCCTAGGCTCCAGCCTACTCAGCCTGCTGGTAAATCTGCCGCCCTAGGCTCAGGCCTACTCAGCCTGCTGGTAAATCTGCCGCCCTAGGCTCCAGCCTACTCAGCCTGCTGGTAAATCTGCCGCCCTAGGCTCCAGCCTACTCAGCCTGCTGGTAAATCTGCCGCCCTAGGCTCCAGCCTACTCAGCCTGCTGGTAAATCTGCCGCCCTAGGCTCCAGCCTACTCAGCCTGCTGGTAAATCTGCCGCCCTAGGCTCCAGCCTACTCAGCCTGCTGGCAAATCTGCCGCCCTAGGCTCCAGCCTACTCAGCCTGCTGGTAAATCTGCCGCCCTAGGCTCAGGCCTACTCAGCCTGCTGGTAAATCTGCCGCCCTAGGCTCCAGCCTACTCAGCCTGCTGGTAAATCTGCCGCCCTAGGCTCCAGCCTACTCAGCCTGCTGGTAAATCTGCCGCCCTAGGCTCCAGCCTACTCAGCCTGCTGGTAAATATGCCGCCCTAGGCTCCAGCCTACTCAGCCTGCTGGTAAATCTGCCGCCCTAGGCTCCAGCCTACTCAGCCTGCTGGTAAATCTGCCGCCCTAGGCTCAGGCCTACTCAGCCTGCTGGTAAATCTGCCGCCCTAGGCTCCAGCCTACTCAGCCTGCTGGTAAATCTGCCGCCCTAGGCTCCAGCCTACTCAGCCTGCTGGTAAATCTGCCGCCCTAGGCTCCAGCCTACTCAGCCTGCTGGTAAATCTGCCGCCCTAGGCTCCAGCCTACTCAGCCTGCTGGTAAATCTGCCGCCCTAGGCTCCAGCCTACTCAGCCTGCTGGTAAATCTGCCGCCCTAGGCTCCAGCCTACTCAGCCTGCTGGTAAATCTGCCGCCCTAGGCTCCAGCCTACTCAACCTGCTGGTAAATCTGCCGCCCTAGGCTCCAGCCTACTCAGCCTGCTGGTAAATCTGCCGCCCTAGGCTCCAGCCTACTCAGCCTGCTGGCAAATCTGCCGCCCTAGGCTCCAGCCTACTCAGCCTGCTGGTAAATCTGCCGCCCTAGGCTCAGGCCTACTCAGCCTGCTGGTAAATCTGCCGCCCTAGGCTCCAGCCTACTCAGCCTGCTGGTAAATCTGCCGCCCTAGGCTCCAGCCTACTCAGCCTGCTGGTAAATCTGCCGCCCTAGGCTCCAGCCTACTCAGCCTGCTGGTAAATCTGCCGCCCTAGGCTCCAGCCTACTCAGCCTGCTGGTAAATCTGCCGCCCTAGGCTCCAGCCTACTCAGCCTGCTGGTAAATCTGCCGCCCTAGGCTCAGGCCTACTCAGCCTGCTGGTAAATCTGCCGCCCTAGGCTCCAGCCTACTCAGCCTGCTGGTAAATCTGCCGCCCTAGGCTCCAGCCTACTCAGCCTGCTGGTAAATCTCTCACTGAGCCTCGCTTACATTGGGGGCTTAAAATATAGGATGCCGAAACGAGCTTACCTGATGTTAGCGGTTACCTTAGCCATACCACATACACATATTAGGGTTACCTTTGACCATAACAACTGCAATAAAAAAAAATTTCTTTATTTCAGGCATTAGCCCATAAGTTGTTAGTGATGAGTTAGTAACAGATTGTGCTTATATGCTAGATTAGTGTTATTATTACTTAAATTACTGAACAAATTATTTATTTAAACCTATAGCGACCTCCACCCAATGTCTCTGGATGGGACAATCCGGTCTGTCAACAATCATTTTCAGGATACTGTTCCGAGTGTTACGCATGCGCTGCAGTAAGGAACCCGCTTTCTTACGCATGATGGCGTGAAAGCTATCTGTGTGAGCTTCAGCAGACATTCCTGATGCACTGCAACGCCACGGCAGCCGCAACAGCATCCTGAAGGCGTTGTGGTATTGTACTCGCAGGACGTTGTAGGCTCGGCTCGTATATGCAATACCACCTAGGCTTTTGCATAAGGTCCTAATTCCCGTAATTTCATGACAAGCCTATCAAGTAGAAGTGAGGTAGCAACCAAGTGGCGCCCCCATCGGTAAAATAAATATTACTCCTTAAATACATCATTCATCGAAAATTCGTTTTTAACAATTGAAGTACGTACAGGTAGGTAGGTAGGTAGTTTAATCAGAAACTATTAACTCTGTAAATTATTGTAGATCGAAAAAGTGCGAAAAACGGCCACTGTACTGATGGGGGCGCCACTTGTCTGCTACAAGTGCCTTAAGAACTAGGAAGGAATGAAGGATGGAGCGTTTTTTCTTTCGGTTGTCGTTTAAAGAAACTAAATTCAGTCCACTTCGAGACAGGAATGGCGGGGTCCCCCTGCAATGTCCCAGTAAGCCGAGGTCCGAGATCCCCTTGGGGGACGCCCTTATGCGGTATTGCAACCGCGATTTTAGTTTTTAAGTTTAGGATTAGGGAAAAGTATCGGCGAATGGAGTCCCACATGGGACTCTCCGCTACCAGTCCGGTTAAGCAGAAATGGCACTCCGGTGCCACCTGCGAGAGCCAATTCGAAAAAAAAAACTACGAATAAATTAGTTCTTAAGTTTGATTTTTAGTTCGACGGCCAAATAATAATTTTTAGTTTATATCCGCTGCGGTGACGGTGGAAAATAGTTTAGATTTAAATAAAAATACCCATTAAAAATCCGTTAATGATTTAGCTTTGTAAGACCCATATCTTGATATACATGTTGAAATTTTAAGGGCTTCTTTCCCGAAAAGGGGTCATTATAGTCATCATTATGAACAATTTTTACTATGGGACCAAACCTGAAATCGCGAAAAAAAAAACAGGTGGTCCCTACATTTTATCGATTTAAGTGAACTCAAATGTCGATTTCAGGGTTGGTCCCATAGTAAAAGTTGTTCATAATGATGAGTACAATGACCCCTTTTTGGGAAAGAATCCATTAAAATTTCAGAATATACCTATATTATAATCATTTTAACACTTAGTATATTTTTGATCTAGGCTGTCATGTCATCTACAAGTAACATACTAATCTATTTTCTTTACCCGACTTGACAAATGATACCTAGTTAGGTACTCTCAATTTTCTTCAGGTATTATAAGCACTTTCTTAATTATGCTTGTATGGTTACTACTTACGATAACGATTTAAATTGTGGAAACAAAAAATCGCTCACGAGCACGATTCGAACCTGCGACTCCTGGCTCAGTACGCCAGTGCTTTAGCGCGCGAACTGACGACTTTTTTGCAATCATGCGCAAACGCTGCGCTTCTGTTCTTCGCAGGGTGCGCGACAGCCCCAACAGCATCTTGAATACCATAAAGGACAGGTGGGACGCCCCCATACTGCAGCATTGGTTACGCTTACACGCCCCATTGGCATAGATAAGCTACGTAGGTATTTTAATTAAATTAAATTCGAAATTTGTAATTTACTAACATTAGGTTGTAAGGGCAATGTTTACTAACAAAATGGATTCAAATCTGAAATAAATGATTTATTTAGCCACTAAGCGGAAGTTCACGGTAGAACACTGCTCGTGGTATCGAAATTAATCTCCACTTTTTGTACGTCTTTGGGTGACGTCAGCGATATCTTATAATGAAACATTTTAAGATAAGATTTTTCACATTTTTTTTTTCTTTCCACAATTTCAGTCGTTATATTTCGCTTCGCATGCGTAAATGCGTTAAAAATAATAAAGTATGGCTAACATTATTTTTTTGTAAATGTATACAGGAAGTCTAATAAAAACTAGGAAACTGTAAGTAAGTTCTTACATTATACCAAAGTTAGCAAGCAGACTTTTAACACATTACATTGTTCTAGGAAACCTGTTCTGCACCAAGTTTCCATAAAGAGAAAAACAAGTTCTCAGAACGTTACGTTTTCTAGGAATTAATTTGATGTCCCCAACGCTTTTTAATTAGAATTATTAACGCATCGTTTTGAAATGTGGGAGCAGCCTGGCGTGACCTAAGGTTATGTAAAAGTAATATGGGATGAGCAGAGACTGATGGTCCTCGTGGAGTTAGAATAAGAGGCCACTTATTTTAAGAAAAAAAATCAGAAAGAGCAATCTCCGCTGCTCATGGACATCCGCAAAACCAGGGGAGTCGCCTATTTATTTATTTAAGACAATAATAGATCCAATGTGTTAGTAACATATGTTACCTATACGTTGCCGAAGCCGAATGCGATGTCGAATTTTCACTATGATTTCTCCTGTATTATGGTTGTGTTTTCAAACGCATAACTAAAATGCACAAACTTAATCTTTTCCCCACGAAATGAGTTATTATCATTATGTAGCTCATGTCGAAACGATAGATGAAGAAGAATGCACAAACACAGATCCGGAACTTCGGAACTGTGAATCACATCACGAAATATTTTCACATTGAAAATGAAAACTCTATGACCGAATATTCAATGAAGATTACCTACTCCATTGATATAACGCAATTCTTAGCATCACGTGACGCTACAGAAAGACATGTGTAGTTGTGGTAGAACGGAACACACAACGAGTTCAACTCACACTTGGCCGGTTTTTCAACTTACGACTACACCACATGATATTTCAAAAAAAATACAAAAAATTCGAAATTAAAAAAAAATAGTGTGCTTTAGATTTAGAGCACACATACATACATAACATCACGCCTGTATTTCCCCGAAGGGGAAGGCAGAGGTGTTATAGTACACCCACATTTCGCCAGTTATGTTATATAGTCCCATGTAATAGGGGGGCCTGCCTCGTTGGTCTAGTAGTCGCAAGCGCGACTGCTGAGCATGGGGTCCTGGGTCCGATTCCCGGGTCGGGCAAAGTGTTATTGGGTTTTTTCATTAGGAAATTCTCAGTAGCAGCCCGGAGTCTGGATTTGTGCCCGGTTAATGGCAATAGGCTCGCCCCTTATTACATGGGACTTATAACATAACTGGCGAAATGTGGGTGTACTATTACACCTCTGCCTACCCCTTCGGGGAAATACAGGCGTGATGTTATGTTATGTTAATAGGGAGCGAGCCTATTGCCATTAACCGGGCACAAAAATATTGCCGGCCTATTGCCTTGTGCGATAAGACCGCCCATTGTACTTACTTAATCTTTCTGTAAACTATTGTCTTTGTTTTCGTTTGGTGTAATGTACAATAAAGAATATAATAAATAAATAAATAAAACCATACTCCGGGCTGCTACTGAGAATTTCCTAATGAAAAAACCCAATAAACCTTTTTTTTTAGAGCACTCGACTGAAGTAAAACTTCACTAACTTATATCTCCCTCAATACTATTTCAATGAGAACAAAGGAATGGCGGCACGGCGCGCGTACATCTGCCGGCGCTGAATCGCGTGGCCGCGCGCCTCGCTCCCCGCATCCCGCCCCACCGTTCGCCTCACTTTTCGTAACTCCGTAACACATTCACCAGCTTACTCTCCAAGTCAAGCGTGCCTAAAGAATTTTTACTTCAAAAATTATTGAATTTAAAAGTGTCCTCCTAGAAAAATATAGATATGTTATATTTTAACAAAACTAACGAAAAAAATGTTCCGTACGCAGCGGTAGCACACATACACATAAACTACTATAAAGTAAGTTAGTTAATTTCGCGTCATAATTGGTACAGTTTCGGTACGTATACACACGACGGCATTTTCGTTTTTTTTTTGTTATCACTGGTCAGGCTCGGCGCCTAGCAGTAGCAAAACATCCCAATTAGGGCGTTTTCGAGTCTTCAGATTGCGCGCGTAACAACATATCTTTACTTTTAAATATCATTGACTACACCTCAAACAACCTGCAATTTGAAAAGGAATTAAGTACCTATAACTATCTTCAATCTTTGAATGAAAACACTAAAAAGATACATGACAACACCACAGACCACAATCATTTGCTGATTTTATTAATCTTTCAAACATTTATCTGCTGTACTTTATATTCTAAGCTCGCATCGTGGGAAAATCATTCGTACTTACATTGAACAGCTTAACTTATACACTTGTATTAAACTTAAATTCAGTACAGATAAGGTTGGTTTTAGCTTGTGTTGGTTTGTAAATAAGTTGGTAAAGCTCTTAAAAGGGCAGTTTCAAACGACCACGATTTATATGCAGTACTGCAAACAAAATTAAAAATAGTTACTCTGAGTTTTGTGCACATGTGCGGTTTTACAAGTTATAATTAAGCTGTGTAGCTTATGGTAGCAGCAGTTTGCATGGTCTGGACTCAATACTATATATCACAGACACACACACACACACACAGACCTGTATAGCACAAACATAGTAAAAAATATAGACGAAGTACTGCGAACAATCATAGTGAAGCCAAAAAAAAACCGTGCTCCTTCGTTTACAACCAGCGCTCACGCACACACCATGCACCTGAAGGATATTTGATTTCACGATGTTTACTGGACTATGCCTGTACTGGGAGGGGTGAGCACGGTTTGAAGTGCATATGTGTGCATGAACGCTGGTTGTACACGAAGGAGCACAGTTTTTTTTGGCTTCACTATGATTATTTTATAATTTTAACGCATTTTACGCATGCTAAGCGAATTCTAAAGATTTAAATTGTGGAAAGAAAAAAAAAAAAAAAAAAAAAAAATTACATATTTATATAATATAAATATTTTTTCTTTCCACAATTTAAATCTTTAGAATTCGCTTAGCATGCGTAAAATGCGTTAAAATTATAAAATAATTAGTAAGGGTAGGCATATCTATCTATACGACTTTGATTTAACTGCAAAAGTTAGTCGAGTCGGTTAAGGAACAATGTTTCTTAATAAGATATCGCTGACGTCACCCAAAGACGTATAGTGGAGGATAATTTCGATACCACGAGCAGTGTTCACGGTAGCTTAGTGGCTAAAGCACTGGCGTACTGAGCCAGGAGTCGCAGGTTCGAATCCTGCTCGTGAGCGATTTTTTCTTTCCACAATTTAAATCTTCACTATGATTGTTCGCGGCACTTCGTCTATATGTTTCCTCTACTAATTCCACAAATACCTACTTAAAAGGAAACATAATAAATCAAGATTTCTTTTGTAATAATAGACTACATATATTAGAGCAACAAACAAACAAGCAAGAAACAAGTATACGAAGCGAGTGTGGATGGAAGAGTTGGAAGGGGACGACCTCGGGGAACTTATCACAATCAAATCACGGACGTTCTCAAAAAATGCTCTAAAAGTCTAAACCGACGAGCATGCATGACGTTGGACGTTGATGAAGCGAAAGAGGTGTCTCAGCATAAGGATCGTAGGAGATGGAAATCTCTGCCTACTCAAATGGGAATCAGGCGTGATAATATGTACATAACATTTACGAATTTTGTATTTCTTTTGATCAAAAATATACGTAGGTATATCTCTTTCTGTCTCTTCTTTCTTTTTCTCTCGCAACCACTAAAACGTCTACTGTGTGCTCTCGCCTTGGGTGAATGGGCCGCGAGAAATGCAATTCATGGCATTTGTGACTATAGTTGTAAAATAACGGTAGTCTACCGTTATTAACCAAAAATTTCCGTTAGCTACCAATAAACAGCCGGCTAGCTACGGTTATTTATCCGACTGCGACGTGAAAAGGGTGGTTATGTTGAACAGTTTTTCAAGCATGACTTATTTTTAATGCGTTCGTTTACGAATATTGTAGCTACTCAAATATAAATGTTAATCAAATGTAAATTTTACTATTTTTATTATTATTTTAAATGAAGACGAGACAGCAGCCCATGTGCTTCTAGACTGCCCTGAGGTCGCCACATACAGGGCCAAGTACTTCGGTAACCCAGGTACCCTCAGAGAGATCACCAGCAACACCAAGGCGTTGCTGGCCTTTTTCGAGGAGTTAGGGTGGATCGAGTAAGTGTGGGAACTTACGTACCGTAACCGTACGCAAAATACACGCTTGATCGTGGAGTTGCGGAAACCAGCCCGTTATACTATACTATACTATTATTTTAATTATTAATACTTAATCAATAAATAAATTAATAAATATCTCAAATAAATAAATAAGATTTGATTTAATTAAATAATTAATAATGTGCAGTGATCGCGAAAACCTAAGAAATTAATAATTAATTAAAAATATTATTGTTATTTTTTTTTTTACTTTATAGAAATTATAATCGAAAACAGTTGATCATAAGAAAAACTAAACTAGAAAGAGAGTATGTAGATTTTTTTTTTATTATTATTAAATAACTAATATTTAATTTATTTAATTTTTGTTTTATTTTTAATTTGGTTGATTTTATTTGATTTGATAAATAGATTAGAGATATAAGTAGATTGTGTATGTTTGGGAGCGAGCAGTGGCAGTGTGAAGTCTTGTCATGTGTGATGATGATGACGACGATGATGATGACGATGACGATGCAGATGATGGTGATGATGAAAATGAAGATAACGACGATGATGACGATGGTGATGACGATGATGATGGTGACGATGAAGATGACAACGATGATGACGATGGTGATGATGATGATGATGATGAAAGCAGCTACTCTCAATGCTCCATACCAGAACGGCCGCTCCTCGAACCAATAGGAACTTTACTACCACTAGCAGCTTTAAAATTTTTGTGTAAAAACTAAGACGTATACAATTATGTAATTATCAACATGTCATATAAATTACAAGGACTATAAAGCTCTTATAGCGAATATTCTATTATTGTCACACTTCGAATCAGTAATTTTTTCGAACTTAACCACAAAATATTAAATAAGTACCAAAAAGTGCGAATTACTGGTACCCATTTTAAACAATTAGTTATACGGAAAGAGTATTTTATTGTCCTTCAAATACCCTGGGTTTGGTTGTGCGACATCAACTTTTGATGGGTAGACTAAGTGCCATACATTAGAGGGTATTGTCCTTTAAAAATATTTTCAATAAAACAAAGTAGGTATATCCATTATCTAATAATTGCACGAGGTGAAATTTCGGTTCGATAAAAGAAAACATGTTATTAACCGTAGTAACCCGAAAAAGTGGTTAATTACCGTTAATAACAAAAGTAACCGTTAGCTACCGTTACATTAAAATCGTTATTAACCGGCTTTGCATCTATATTCGTGACCATGCAAGACATCTCTGCTTAGCCCCTTACAACCTGTAAGGGTAATTAACCTACTGAATTATTCTAAGGCACGGTACCACGATACTTATTCATATAAACTTGAACAAAACCTATGTATGTTACCTTTAACATATGTCGTCCGTTGTAATTAAAGTAAAATAAATTTAAAAAAAAAAAAAAATGTCAAACATCGTATCATTAATTTGCTCCCCTTTATTTATTTATGGTACCCTATAAAACCGGTATAAGTACTAGAAGACAAAGGTAAAAGAATCCCACGATCCACACGACTCCCGTTCGGCTTTTTACGTCAACACTCGGCTTTCTTCGTCCCACGTTCGAGGCACGCGTCTCGACCTTCGGGTTAACTCGGAACTCTTCGACTAACCTCGGCACGCAACCTGTTCCCGGCTACCAGTCGTTTGGTCCTTGACCTACGCGTTCCTTTTTTAAATTGTACTTTTTGAAGCGTTAAATGCTTTGTAACTTTTTTGTTTATTGCTTTGTAGGTTTTTACGTATTTAGAATTCGGGGTTACCTATTTTAGAATGTTTGAATTTATTGGAGATTTTCTTTTTAAATCGGGGTAATTTGCGGTATAGGTAACGTAGTTAGGTAAAAGTAAACCAATAAATGTTTCTGAATATTAATATTTAGGTAATGTGAGGGGAACGGATGGCCGATGGGGCTGTACAGTTCTAGAGTGGCAACCGCGTACTGGAAGGCGCAGCGTGGGTAGGCCCCCCACAAGGTGGACTGACGACCTGGTGAAAGTCGCGGGGATCCGCTGGATGCGGAAAGCGCAGGACCGGTCGTTGTGGCGATGCTTAGGGGAAGCCTATGTCCAGCAGTGGACGTCTTTCGGCTGAAATGATGATGTAGAACTACGACGATGACGAAGTAACAACCGCGCGGATTGTACGATTTGCGAGGTTAAGCTGCACTTGCCGCGGTCAGTCCGTGGATGGGTGACCGTTTCATTACACATCGAAACCTCTCCGTGCCTCGGAAAGCACGTTAAGCTGTCGGTCCTGTTTGTCATACGAATATCTATGGCAGTCGTTACGGTGTGGTGTAGTAGTACACACGGCTACACATCAAGCTGTAAATTTCCAGTATAAGCTGACCTCGCGTTTTAAAGAAACCCTATACAATGCGAGGTCAGCTTATACTGGAAAAGTACAGCTTGATGTGTAGCCGTGTGTACATGCCTCTACCATGTATTCCATGTAAAGTTGGGAAAAACGACTTAAAATCGTAAGCGTGTTTAAACGTTGTGCTTTTTTCTACCAACGAATTTTTTTACGCTTTTGCCGCTTTTCGTTTTTCACTTCTAAAAAAATTGACTTTTATTTGTCTACATTACACTATTCTATTTACATTTAAACTATTTACAAAGTTCACTAAAAACTATACAAACAAACTACAACTGTCGCGTAATTACCAAGGAGAACATTCAAAAACGCATTCACACGTTGACGACGAAAAATAAACTAAGCGCCAAAGCAAAAGCAAATCAATCAAGGTCAAAAACGTTTAAAATGTTTAAACGATACGAAAATAATCAACAAAATAAAAAAGTGCTTTCTCTAAACAAATTTTACGTAAACGAATAAAATTTAATTCTGCCGGTTTCAAACCACCACCAGTCAACTTTGAAATTGAGTCTTATGCTTATAGAAATAAGGTTACATTTCAATCGTACTATTGAAAGCATAAGTTTGGTTTACGAAAAAGTCTAAACGAAATCTGCTTTAATCACAAAGCGTGCTTTTACGCTTTTTTTTTTATTAGACTTTTTTAAGCGCTTTTTGTTTAAACGCCCACTTCTAATTCCATGTATTCCTCAGTATAATACAGACCTTATAACCATCAACACGTCTATTATTACTCCCGACACTACATGGCGACCCGGCCAGTGCAAGCGACGCCGGCGTACACGCTTGATTAGAAATAGTAGTCAGAAGCCTGAAAATCCGACAACTGGTCGAACCTCCTAATGTCGGTATTACCCAGTAACTGGGTTGCGAGGGTCTGATGTCAGTAGCTCCTCGTAATTTATTTATTTTTCGCGCTCGCTCGCTGACTCTGCGACTCACCGCGGATCTGTCGCCGCTCCAGCTCACCGGTTCAAACAGGTTTTTATCTATATCATCATCATCATCATCATCATTATTTCAGCCGAAAGACCGCCACTGCTGGACATAGGCCTCCCCCAAGCATCGCCACAACGACCGGTCCTGTGCCTTCCGCATCCAGCGGATTCCCGCGACCTTCACCAGGTCGTCGGTCCACCTTGTGGGGGGTCTACCCACGCTGCGCCTTCCAGTACGCGGTCGCCACTCCAGAACTTTACTATCTATATAGACATATTTTATCTTCCGTGCAACAAAAGTTGTCGCACAGATAGAGACTATTCTTTGAGCCGTGAGCTGCGTATTTTGTCATTGAGCTGCAGCTCAACAGCTCAAGCTTATTGATCTGTATATTTGAACCGGTTCTGAGCTGAGTTACACACCTCTACTCGTAAAATACTGATGTTCAGCCGCATCTGGTTATACTGTAAGCTGACCCCAATATAATTGGGAAAAGGCGAGGAGGATTACGGCGCATAATGTTTATCATTAGGTTTCACAGTACACTTAGGTCTCCCGAGCTTACCACATGCACAGATTTCTAAAAAAAAGATCTTCGTCGTCGTTTCGCTCTTGAGCGGTCGTGGCCATCATGTACTAATTGTACTATACATGGCTGTAGCTCGCCTAACGATGCCTCGCCTCCCTTTCCTGCTTTCGGTTAGTCTGGTGCATTCATGTAATGGCCGGCCCATGGCAGGCTTAATTAAATCAGTCCATCGTATGGGAGGCCTTCTGCGCACTCTTGAGCCTGCCCTCTATTCTGCCCTGTACGTCAAGTCGCTCTATAAAGTCATGACTACACCGCGATACATGGTCGAAAAAATGCGGATGCGGGATCGGACCAAAGTCGATAGACGCTGCTTGATTCAGAGTTCTTGGAGTATGGAGACATTTTGATGACCTCTGGTCTAGTGGTTTGAATGTCGGACTGCTGATCACGAGGTCATGGGTTCGATTCCCACTGGACACAAATATTTTTGTGATGAACACGAGTGTTTGTGTTGGTCTGGTTGTTTCTTATGTATTATAAGTATTTATTTACAAAACAAAAAGTATATAAGTACCCATAGCACAAGCTCTGCTTAGTTTGAGACTAGATGGTGATGTAAAAAAAATACTGGAACAGAAAAAACGTAAAAAAAACAAATAAAAATATATATAAAAAAAATACAAAAAAAAAAAAAAAATATATTGTTCGATGCTCAGTCCACGATATCCCAAATCTAAGATAAACTAACCTTTACCCGCATCTGCGTCCACGGATGATATGGTTTATTATACAAAGAAAGTAGCCTCTATATTAATCCGGATTATGGTGTACCTTTGTACAAATTTTCACCCAATTTCGTTCAGCTGTTTCAGCGTGAAAAGGACAAACAGAAAAACAAAAAAACAAACATCCATATTTTCACATTAATTTTTAAAATTAGTAGGATTATGTAAGTTTTACAACCAGGAAGAGGAAAACGTGAAATCAAAGCAAGATTTTATCTTGTAACATACTTAATTAGAAAGCATTTATTATGCTGGCTTCACACGGCGCGTAATATCACGAATCGTTCAGCGCCACGCCGATTTTGTACGAGCGAGTACATGCCAAAGGCAAGCCCAAGGCACGCAGAGACTATTTCATCGTGACATTGACGAAAAAAATGAACAAAACGTGATGGTTTTCCACCACGCTCCACCCGTTTGAAATTAGTGACTTCTAGCGGATCGGTCGTGCCAACACGCGCCAATTCACGCAGCTTTGAGCCACTATCTTCACATGACGCGTTGCGCGAGCTGGCATGGCGCGACTCGTGATATTACGCGCCGTGCAAAGCCAGCATTACATTCTCCTAAAATGATCATGTCGCATAGGACAATATTTTTCGCATGTCTGTCAAAGGACCGATGGCTGTTAGAGCAGACGAGTTCTTCCTTTCGGAGACCGCGAATCAGGAAACACAACGTATAGGGCGCCCCCCGGCCAGGTGGAGCCATGACATGAACAAAGTAGCTGGGAGGGACTGGATGCGGAAGGTAGAGGACCGAGTGTTATGGCGCAACTTGGGAGTGGCCTATGTCCAGCACTGGACTGCGATAGGGTGAGTTGATGTTTATTAGGATTCGCCCATTATTATTGTGTATGGCAAAGGATGACGAAACGAGCTAAAGGCCCACCTGATGTTAAACGGTACCACCCAGGCTGAGCCTAAATGGTACTGCAAATCGCGTTCGCCAAACTAAGACATGAAGATGGAAAGTGGTTCACCCAGGCGAACTGAGGTGGACTACAGACAATACAAAGTGCCCGTGGTTCACCCAGGCGAACTGAGGTGGACTACAGGCAATACAAAGTGCCCGTGGTTCACCCAGGTGAACTGTGGTGGACTACAGACAATACAAAGTGCCCGTGGTTCACCCAGGCGAACTGAGGTGGACTACAGGCAATACAAAGTGCCCGTGGTTCACCCAGGCGAACTGAGGTGGACTACAGGCAATACAAAGTGCCCGTGGTTCACCCAGGCGAACTGAGGTGGACTACAGGCAATACAAAGTGCCCGTGGTTCACCCAGGTGAACTGTGGTGGACTACAGACAATACAAAGTGCCCGTGGTTCACCCAGGCGAACTGAGGTGGACTACAGGCAATACAAAGTGCCCGTGTTTTACCCAGGCGAACTGAGGTGGACTACAGGCAATACAAAGTGCCCGTGGTTCACCCAGGCGAACTGAGGTGGACTACAGGCAATACAAAGTGCCCGTGTTTTACCCAGGCGAACTGAGGTGGACTACAGACAATACAAAGTGCCCGTGGTTCACCCAGGCGAACTGAGGTGGACTACAGGCAATACAAAGTGCCCGTGGTTCACCCAGGCGAACTGTGGTGGACTACAGACAATACAAAGTGCCCGTGGTTCACCCAGGCGAACTGAGGTGGACTACAGGCAATACAAAGTGCCCGTGGTTCACCCAGGCGAACTGAGGTGGACTACAGGCAATACAAAGTGCCCGTGGTTCACCCAGGTGAACTGAGGTGGACTACAGGCAATACAAAGTGCCCGTGGTTCACCCAGGTGAACTGAGGTGGACTACAGGCAATACAAAGTGCCCGTGGTTCACCCAGGTGAACTGAGGTGGACTACAGGCAATACAAAGTGCCCGTGGTTCACCCAGGCGAACTGAGGTGGACTACAGGCAATACAAAGTGCCCGTGGTTCACCCAGGTGAACTGAGGTGGACTACAGGCAATACAAAGTGCCCGTGGTTCACCCAGGCGAACTGAGGTGGACTACAGGCAATACAAAGTGCCCGTGGTTCACCCAGGTGAACTGAGGTGGACTACAGGCAAGTAAAAGTGCCCGTGGTCCTCCCAGGTGAACTTAGGTCGTGGTCCACATACTCAGTTGAGCATGTGGACCACGACCTCGGACAGGAAAGTCTCATATGTGATTGTAATTCAAATTTCACATATAACATTGCATAGGTACTCGTTTAGATGATAAAGGATACAACTCTGTTATTGATCGTTTACGTAAAAATAAGTGCCGAGGTTCACACTTTCTGTGTTTGCTAAATGTACGGCAGCTATTTTATTTATTCCTGTTGACGGTATTTGCGAAACTAATATGATTCGAGTCACTACATAGTCAAATATGTCTAACCGCAAAATTATTATTTTTATGAGTATGTAATTGTTTTGTTTATAAGTTGAAATGTTTATTGAGTTTACTGTTAGATGAATACTGTATTGCAACACAGGAAGAAACTAACGTCTAAGATACAGGCTCGGCCTGGTTTAGACGTTTGTGTTCATCGATAAATATAATTGAAACTTTATTATTATTATACTTTATTGTACACACAAATACACATTAATATTACAGTAGGAAAGCTTATGTACATCGGCGAGCTTAACTCAAAAATGAGTATTCTTACAGCAAACCTTAGGGCGATAGAGAGATGTTGATATATTACAACATTATTATTATTATTATTTGTTTATATTATTATTCTCCTTTATTCATCTATATACATATTATTTACATTTTTAAATATTTCTATAAAAATATAAAAAATAGTAGCCCACCGGCATCGGGAACAGGGTCCAAACTACCGGTGGTCAGGGCCTCAGAGAGAGGAACTTCCTAACGATACGCGCCGTATCCAGGAGTACCGCTTTCTGTATCAAGCCCTTGACCCAGCTGCCCAACGCGAGCTTCCTAAGATGTAGATCGAGGCTCTTGGCCATTAAGCCATTGGCCATAACATTTTTTTTTTGTTTTTTTTTTTGTTTTATTATTGATGTTGTTGTTTACTTTGTTCATGATTGATTTACTTTTATGTAATATTTTCTTTGTGCCAAATAAATAATAAATAAATTTAACCGCACCCTTCGCACTGAAACAGCAATGCAAGCATCACTGTTTGACGACAGAAGTAGGTACGGTGGTAGTACTTCCCCGGACGAGGTCATTCACAGGGAGCTTTATTACTACTAATATTTTTCAATACATTACACATACACGATACTTAAAAGGCTGACAACAGCTAAAAAATCAGACCTCTGCGGTCACTGTCGTTTCGTACAGAACTGAAAGAGAGGCAACGAGCCGAGGGACGTCGGATACGCCGCTCAACTTGAATGAAAATAAACATTTTTTTTTTTTAATACAAAACTAAAAGCTTATTTGAAAAACAGAAACAACAAATGTTTAGATTATTGTCTTTCTTAAATGTTTTCTAAATTTTATTTATAATATTTAGTAAATAATAGAGATTGTTTGCTTTAAAGCATGTTTTAAGAGGTTAGTTTACAATTCTTTTCTATCGAGAAAACTTCAAGAAAACGTGTTTTGGGCACAATACAGTTTCAGAAAATACGATCAAGATTAACATATATTTTTTTTACTGCCACAAACTGAATAGATACAGCTAAAAATGTTTTTAAAAGAAGCCTATTTGGGGTATTTGGCTGTTGTCAGCGTCTTAAGATCATCGGAAAACTTTAGGCTTCTGATGCCAATGCATTCTACAAAATTTTATGATAAATCTTTTACTGTTCAGGCTGTGCGTCTGTGGAATGAGTTACCTGTGTCTATACGGCGAGCTCAGTCACTGTTTTCATTTAAAAAAATAGTTAAAGAATACTACCTTTCCAAATAGATTGTAATTTATTAAGACATTGCCTATGTATCCAATCTCTATTCTAATTTGTAAGATTATTTATACATGCTGAAATTTGAGTCACTTCAATCCCGAAAAGGGGTCATTGTACTCTTCATTATGAACAACTTTTACCATGGTACCAACAACCCTGAAATAGAAAAAAAAAAACATGTGGTCCCTACATTTTATTGATTTAAGTGAACACAAATGTAGGGACCAACTGATTTTTTTTTCGCGCAATGTACCAGGCCCCTCAGAAAGTATTGCGAAAAAAAGTTTTTATATATGGGAGACTGGCCAGTTATAATGTTTTTCGAAAATATGATTATTTATAAGTAAAAATAAGTAAGTTCCAATTTCAAAATTTCCCTCCACGTTTTTTGCGAGTTAATTCAAAGTATTGTGTCTCACTGAAATATGGATCTGCGCCGGGAACATTTTAGAGCTATGATTTTATACGATTTCAAGTGTCGCCTGAAACCGGATGAATCGTACGACAGACTTCAAATGGCATTCATGGATGAAGGCCCTTCCAAGGCAACCGTGTATCGTTGGTATAACGAATTCAAGCGCGGTCGACCAACTTTGGGGGATGACGAAAGAAGCGGTCGCCCTTTGACGGCTGTTACCGAAGAAAACGTGCTAGCAGTGAAAAATTTAATCCAAGACAATAGGCGAATTACATATCAGGAGATTCAACACATATTGAAGATTGGATCGGGAAGCGTTCACGAGATTCTACACAGCCATCTTCGCGTGAGGAGGATAGTATCACGCTGGGTGCCGCACAACCTCACCGATGCTCAGAAGCAGGCCCGGGTGGAATGGTGCCGTGATATGCTTAACAAATTTGAAGCAGGCTCGTCTCGGCGTGTTTACGACATCGTTACAGGTGATGAGTCCTGGATTTATCAATAGGACCCAGAAACCAAGCGCCAGTCGACTGTTTGGGTGTTTCAAAATGAGCCAACGCCTACCAAAGTGAAGCGATCTAGAAGCGGGGGTAAGATTTTGATCGCTAGCTTTTTAATTTGACTGGCCACTTGGTATCAATTCCCTTACGGGATCAAAGAAGCATTAATGCCGAATGGTATACTACCAAATGTTTGCCAGAAGTTTTCTCTGTTATAAGCAACAAGCGACCAAACACAGGGCTCCGCGGGCTACTGCTCCACCACGACAATGCACCTGCGCACACCGCACTCAAAACGAGGGACTTCCTGGACAGCACGCCAGTCAAACTCCTGGGTCACCCTCCTTACAGCCCTGATCTAGCACCGTGTGACTTCTTTTTATTCCCAAAAATAAAAAATCTGCTCAAAGGGATACAATTTTCGTCGCCGGAAGATGCGCTGGCTGCGTTCGAGCAGGCTGTAAACGAGGTGTCTGCGGCGGACTGGAAAAAGTGTTTTGAAAACTGGTTTAGGCGCATGAATCTTTGTATAGAGGCTGGTGGAAAGTACTTTGAAAAGATTTGATAAAAATATATGTACGTATAGAACAATTTTTTTTAGTTTCGCAAAACTTTCTGAGTGTCCCACGTATATATATATTATACCTAAGTATATATTTATGATACCTTTAAGTGTAATATATTTTGTGCTATTTATTTATTTTAGTTAAGTAGTACGCCACGGACTGCCCCCATTATCTAGATCTTACGTCTTCTTTGTCCATCCAAAGGTTGTCTGGAAGATATCGCTTTTAGCGATAAGACCGCTCATGTACCCATAATTTATTCGTTGTTCCTGTTTACTACTATTTTCATGGTGTACAATAAAGTATATTCTATCTATCTATCTACATTCCAAATCATCACGCTATTTCGCTGACGAGGTAGGTAAATAACTAGACGTCAATGAACTTTACACCTTTGGTTAGTTAACTTTATATTTATTAGACATTCAGTAGAATCGTGATAGGTTGTGTTCCCTTGGTTCTAATGTTCGTATCTATTACTATTAACGTGACATACCGAGTAATTCAATACTTGGTTGTCATGTCCTGTTTTTTTTATAGTATAGGATGGCGAAACGAGCTAAAGGCCCACCTGATGTTAAGCGGTTACCTTTGCCCATAACAACTGAAAAACCACCTAGGCTGTTGCTTAAATGGTACCGAAAGTCGGTTCGCCAAACTGAGACATGAAGATGGAAAGTCTCATGTGATTGTAGTTTGACCAGCACCCGTACCCTTCAATTTTCGATTTCATATGTTTATGAAAGCAATGAAGATAGGAAAACCGGCCAATAGCATGACGGGCCATGCTCAGTATTATAGGGTTCCTTAAGTAGGTCTAATTACAAACGAATCAAATCGAATATTAATCATTGTTATTTTAGTTTTTGCAAACAGCGCCACCTAGCGCTGAATTTATGAAGCTAAATTTAAGAAGTGTGTTACTCTTTGTGATTTTTAAAAATAGAAAGTAACTAAAGGAGCATTATTTGCTACGATCATTTTTCTCTAAGGTCAATGACCTATGAACTAGGATGTCTTAAGTATTTTTCAGTTTTCTCACTATAACTCAAAAATTTATAATCACATTATACTCAAAATAATTTTAAAAGAGAGTTTTTATAAAGGTCTATCAATGTTGAAGACTATAAGTTTCTACGTTGCATAGTTTAGAAATGGCAGGGGGGACACACATTGCAAGCCACTTTGGCGGGCTATATTTCGCAGATGGTACACCTGATAAAATAGTGATGTATAAAACATTACCTTCATTTTAGTAGACCTATTCAATGATACCCCATACGAGGGGGTGCAGCGAAAAAAAAAAATTCATCCCCATTTCACGTGTATGGGCACCACCCCTAAAATACGTAATCACGATTTTTTTATTCATTTAAAATTGAGATCTATATTTACACTATTTTTTTGCAAATTTTCATTTACTTATGATTATAACTGTAGAAGTTATTAAACTGTAAAGGATTAGGACAGACGGACAGACGGACAGACGGACGGACATGACGAAACTATAAGGGTTCCTTGTAGGACTACGGAACCCTAAAAAAAGGAGCGAGCGATGTCCAAACGTTGACAACCTCACCGGCACCACAAAATACAATACAATACAAATACTCTTTATTGTACACAAAACAAGTAACATACATTATTTACATAAAATATTGGCGGTCTTTAGCTATTTCTTCCAAACAACCTTACGAACCATAGGATGAACAATATAGGCAAGTAAAGAGAAGGATACTAAAACTACATAATATATATACTCTACATATGCTATGTCTATAACACAACCACATAAATATGACATACATAATATGTATAACATGTCATAGATAAATAGATAGAATATACTTTATTGTACACCATGAAAACAGTAATAAACAGGAACAACGTACAAATTATGGGTACACTGATGGTCTTGTTGTTACTAACTTGTGTATAAATAATTTTTTTAGGTACTAAACTACTTTTTAGGTATTTATTTACGTTACACACATAACGTTGTTTAAAAATTATCTAATTATATTTTAGGCACTCACATATATTTATCGTAAACTTTCACAATATAAAGCATAACCATCACAACTTCAAAATATTCACACACGAACACATACAAAATACCATACACGCACACTCCATACAAACACGCACCTTCCACACATACATATTCCAGACACACAAACGAACATACGAGTGTATTATCATAGTGCAAAATTAAGTGCAAAGTTCAAATTTTTTTTTATTATTATTTTTTATATATTTTTTTCTTTTGTTTTGTTTATACTTTGACTTTCTTGAACTAGTTACTTACCTAGTTTAAGAATGTTAGTTTCCCATTAATTTTATTGAGAGGTACTCTAAAATTGATTTTGTTTAGAATGATTGAGTGGTTCTTATAATTTTTTTATATATTTTATTTTTCTGTAATCTTTTATTGGATTACCTATAATAATGCTGATTCCTTTTAATTTTATTGTTTTGTTTTTACTTTGAATGTTTGATTTGATTGATTTCCATTTGATTTTATTTTCTTTAATTATTTAGTGGATAGCTATGTTAATTTCCTTTTTTTTGTGTTTTATTTTATTATAGATACGATTTTAGTTTCGAAGTTTAAGTTTAAGTTTAATTAATTATCTCAAGGCTTTTATGTTTGTCCTCTTTTATTTATAATCATGTTTTTTTCATGTAAGTGATACTCAACCCAGGTTCTCAAGATACAGCCAAGTTTGAAAACCGCTGTTAAACTGTAACATTTGTACCAGTGTTTTTGAATTAAATAAATTTATTATTTATTATTATATTTATTCATAATCACACTATACACACACACAAATTGTGTAGTTTGCTCGACATCCTACGTCATAACAGGGATCCAGCAGAATACCAGCGTCAGGTTTAATAACCTGACAATATGCTGAGCTGGACACCCATTTGTCACAATTTTGAGACACTCATGGCGCATAACTGTCAATTACTTTTTACTCGATTTGTTCTTCACTAAATCTATTTCTCGTATCCTTAAATCCTTTCATTTTTATGTGTCTTAGTTGTGCCTAATAAATATTTTTCTTTCTTCTTTCTTTCTTTCTTATCGCTAAAAGCTCTTCCAGACAACCTTTGTATGGACAAATAATTATGTATGAATAAATATACAAAAATTGATAGGAAACTACAATGATAGGTATGTCCTTCACTAGTTTTGTTATTTTTAAATAGCAGCACTTTTTTTTCTCTATATTATATCTTTTTTTCGTTTTTTTTTTTACAAAATTGCAAAGATTGAGCACATCAACTTAATAATAATCAACAATTATAAGTATCTGTAGGTGTTTAAGAATATTTTATTTATCATAATAATATTAGTATCGTCGAAGTGGCTAGAAATAATAATAAATTACTCTTTTAATGTAGCTACATTGGATGAAATAAATATAATATTGTATTAAACACAATAGATAGGAATCTACTAGAAGAACAATTAACTCGATTTTTTTATTTAAAAACGATCAATAAATATTTACAAAACAGTGGGACATCTATTAAATATATTGCTTCGATCATGCACGGTATTAATCTTATATAAATTGTTCAATTGACTAAAAGTTGTGGGTGTCATCGATTTAATAAAACCATAAGCTATAATACAGTATGTAACAAAAACCCTGTTGTTCCTGTGAGCTACGTCATCAGAATCGATATTCATACGTAAGGACACAACTCATTTGGAAAAACTCTTCGATAAAAATGATCAAATTAAATATTAAATCACTATCAAAAGTGATTATATCACTTTCAATTTACAATGAATAATAAAATTAAAAAATATATAAATGATTTGATTTGATACACTTGAAACTGCCGTCAAAATTATATTTTCATCAAATCAGCCTATCGCAGTCCACTGCTGGATATAGGCTTCTCCCGAGTTGCGCCATAACTATTAGTCCTCTGCTTTCCGCATCCAGTCCCCCCCAGCCACTCTCATTAGGTCCTCGGTCCACCTAACTGGGGGGCGCCCTACGCTGCGTTTGCCGATTCGCGGTCACTCAAGGATTCGTCTGCTGCAGCGGACATCGGTCCTTCGACAGACATGGCCAGCCCACTGCCACTTCAGCTTACTGATCGTACAAGCTATGTCGGTCACTCTGGTTCTTCTCCGGATAATCTCGTTACGGATTTTATCCTTCAAGGAAATTCCAAGCATAGCTCGCTGACCGAGTTTGAATTTGTGGACTAGCTTAACTGTCAGTGTCCACGTCTCGGCACTGGAAGTCATGGTAGGCAAGACGCACTGGTTGCAGACCTTTCTCTTCAATTTTTGCGGTATAGGCGACGAGAAGTCTCGGCGCAGTTTGCCAAATGCAGCCCAGCCCAATCGGATCCTTCTGTCGGCTTCTTTCTCGAAGTTGTGTCAACCAAGCTGAATTACCTGCCCTAGGTAGACGTATTCCGTTACAACTTCGAATGACGCCGACCCTTCGACAAATATAAAGCTACTTAAATTAGTAGGTATAACTAAAATAGATATCCTACACACAATTTTCACTCCTCAATTACACGAATTCGTAACAAAAATATATACGGAAACAAAATCCAAATAAAGTTATGTTTTATAAAACAGACTGAACAAACAAACATACACATGTTACACACATTTATGTCTTTATGTTTTATAGCTTATGAGGGACAGACGGACGAACAAAATACGTGTAATAAAATTATATTATAATAATATAAACATAGTGGGTGGTCGGATTTCAAGTAACTTTTATGAATTTTCTTGGAATATCTTAAAATAATTTTAGTTTAGACTTTAGATTTTATGTCTGTTTGCGGCCTTATGCTTGATTATATCAGAGACTCGTTTTAGGGTTCCGTACCCAAAGGGTGCCAAACGGGACCCTATTACTCTCGCTACGCTGTCCTTCCGTCCATCTGTCCGTCCGTCTGTCTGTCACAGGGCTGTATCTTTTGAACGGTAATAGGTAGCCGGCTGAAATTTCCTTAGAATATGTGTTGCTATTGCTATGACGAAATATACTAAAAATAAGAAAATCTAAGACCAAATGGAAAGAAACCAAGAACAACTAACTATACAAGAAACCTCGAAAAACATGCATTTCTGCATGTGTTCAAATCTGTATTGTCGTAGGCACAGAAATAGATAGAATGGCCATGTGGGCAGGACGCGCGTGGCAGCACCATGCACCATAGTGCAGGATATTTCAAAGCCTTTCTCAGCACGCCTTATGACTTGTTTTTTATAAATACTGTAACCTAAACCCGCAAAAATGCCTTATTGTGCTGTTTCTAACTGCAGAAACAAAAGCTGTAAAGTACATTTGATTTTTTTTAAAAAGACGTGTGGCACTCGGAGACTGCTGCGGTAAAGCTATTGCATAGTATTTTTTATGTAAATACAAAGAGGAGGTGCCCTAACGCCGAAACTCTAAGCAGGCATGAGTCACCAGATTGCGGGGCGAAGAGGGGGATTACGCATGCGCAGTAACGCCGATACAACCAATGCCACCTAGAGGCGATTTGCAGAACTAAAGAGACAAGCGTGATATTTCAAAAAGTCATTAAAAGTTCTGCTATTCATCGATAGATGGCAAAACTAAAAAGTATCACCGCTGTGACGGTTGGAGTGGGGGGTGTTAGGTTATTTTCGTTACGGAATTTCTGGATTCGGTCTCCATGCTCAAGACCCGCGATAGAAGCTATGCAATAGCTTAAGCGCAGTAACGCCGATACAACTAATGCCACCTAGAGGCGATTTGCAGAACTAAAGAGACAAGCGTGATATTTCAAAAAGTCATTAAAAGTTCTGCTATTCATCGATAGATGGCAAAACTAAAAAGTCTCACCGCTGTGCCGGTCGGAGTGGGGGGTGTTAGGTTATTTTCGTTACGGAATTTCTGGATTCGGTCCCCACGCTCAAGGCCCGCGATAGAAGCTATGCAATAGCTTAAAAAAACAAATAAAGACGTCAGAATGTAAGGCGTAATTTGTTCGAAAGTTGCCACGCATGAATCGCAAGTAAAATTGTGATTACAACCATTCTATCTATTTCTATGTTCGCAGGCCTGCCCAGGGAAAGATAATTTTACTGTACCCTTCCATCTTTCCATCTAGAATAGGACATGACGCCACCCATAAAAAATCTTTCTGTTCTGCCTACCTACCTAAGGTAATAGATGTGGAAACATAAATAATCCTGTTGACACATTCGTTAGGGGTCAACGGTTACGCGTAATAAAATTAGGTGCGTAGGCGCACCCGTGGGTGACTTAACACGTGATCTATGTACGTATGTCTAGACAACCTTGTGTTTGTGTCAAAAACTATAATTTACATAACGGTTATGCCTATTTATTCTCGAAAGGGTTTGGTAGTAGTAACTATTGACTGTACACTAAAGTCCGTATTACAGAAAGTTCCTCAAGTACAGATTGATCTCCAATCAACTGATCACTACTTAAGGATAGAATCGTTACTTGAGCATCGGTCTCATTCTAATACGCTACTAAAATAATAAACTTCAATACAACAACATATCACACTAATATAACCCGAAATAGGAAAGTAGTCTCTACTCAAGCGTGGTCTCGACCACTCTTGAGTGATTACAGACCAAATCTCGGCTTAAATACCAAAACAGGTGACGGTGTAGAATAAAGCTAAACTCAGCTGAACTGTGATCAATGAATAGTTGCTTGAGGAATGTTCCAAAATTAAATCCCAACTCAAAACTAGTTTTAAATAGTGATCTAGTGATCAACGCTTGAGGAACGTTCTATAATACGGGCCTAACTATTTCCGACGACAGGAAAAATCATTGAGGTAGCGAATGCAGATTCAAAGGGGCCAATCATACCTAAAAAGATGTCTTGTGTAAGAGTAAATTACATATGGCTTATGAGAATACTCCTTGCTTGTTTGAGTGCCCCCTTTTTAGGGTTCCGTAGTCCTACAAGGAACCCTTATAGTTTCATCATGTCCGTCCGTCTGTCTGTCTGTCCGTCTGTCCGTCTGTCCGTCTATCCGTCTGTCCGTCTGTCCTAATCCTTTACAGCTATAACTTCTACAGTTATAAACATAAGTAAAAGAAATTTAGTTAAAAAATGGTTTAGATATAAATCTCAATTTTAAAAGAATAAAAAAATTTTGATAACGTATTTTAGGGGTGGCGCCCATAAATGTGAAATGCGGATGAAAATATTTTTTTCGCTGCACCCCCTCTTGTGGGGTATCATTGAATAGTTTTACTAAAATGAAGGTAATGTTTCATACATCACTTTTTTATCAGGTGTACTATCTGCGAAATATAGCCCACCAAAGTGGCTTACAATGTGTCCCCCCCCCCTGCCATTTCCAAACTATGCAACGTAGAAACTTGTAATCTTCCATGTTGATAGACTTTTATAAAAACTCTTTTAAAATTATTTCGATTATAATGTGATTATACATTTTTGAGTTATAATGAGAAAACAAAAATACTTAAGACGTCCTAGTTCATAGGTCTTAGCAAGTAATGCTCCTTTAGTTACTTTCTATTTAAAAAATCACAAAAAGAAATATTGTTATATTATTATTGATAACACAAAGTAACAGCGCTACCTAGCGCAAAATTTTAGAAGTGTGTCATATCAATATATGACACACTTCTTAAATTTAGCGCAAGGTGGCGCTGTTTGCAAAAACTAAAATAGCAATGATTCGATTTGATTCGTTTGTAATTAGACCTACTTAAGGAACCCTATAATACTGAGCATGGCCCGACATACTCTTGGCCGGTTTTTTTCGTGGAGAAATCCTCATGGAAGCACTCCACCTGGTAAAGGTAGAGCTAGTGTCGGATTCTTACCAACTAAAACCACCACGGTGTTCCTCTAACTACTTTTGCCCGGGGACGTGGAAAATACTCTGCATCCGCCAACCACACCTGACAGGGCCTGGATTGCCAATAGTAGGTGAGCCTCTTCTCCCCGTGCTGTCTCAACATCATTCGAACCTCCTTACTAGCGCACGCGGAAATCGACCCGCCACCATATGTGCCTAATTACTAAATCACCATTTAAAATATTAACATGTAGGTATTTATTTTGAATAGATACATAATTATAATATTTTAATTCACTGAGTTGAATCAGCGTCTAAAATAACAACATAACATAACCATCAAATTCATTCATAAAAATGTTAAAATATTCAAATTTTAATACGATACATAAAACTAAATACCTGTGCCGATTAAAAACCATTGTATTTTAAAACTTAACTATGAATATTAAAATTCGCTTGAAAATTCCATAAACTGGCATTGTGAACGACCACAATACAAAGACAGATTAGAAGGCCCACAGCACGAAAATAACTCATATTTAAAGAACTATGAATGTACACAACATCCAGGTTTTCTAACCGCATGCGAGACCAGTGGAGTAATTGTGTAAAGCATTTACAATTGACATTACAGCAATATTCATTGCGTGGTATATAGTTGCCGATAAGACGGATTGTCAAAACATAAGATGCAATGAACATTGAAACCAACATGTTGCGATCACAACCGGAATTCAGCAACTGATTTACTGACTATCCAGTACAATTACGAGTAGAATAATTGTGTTTGATTTGGATTTTGTTTAAGAGCAGCATTCTTCTAATTGGTTTACTGACTGCTCTGGGTCTGCAGTGTCGTCTGTTAGAGAATGGAGAGATCATGAACTAGCTTTGTCCGAAACTGAACACTGATGCAGTAAAACCTTTCTTGTTCGAGAGGTATATTTTCAGAACTGCAATTATCTTATAGATTAGATTCGAAAATAGCAGCTTTAGTACAGATTAATCGAAAAATCTCGCTTTATTGAGGACGACACTCTGCATGCTAGCTGCCTAATCGCAGGGCATTGACACGGGTAAAAGTAATAATCCATTCCCAGTTTTTAAACTGTTGCGTCGCCTATTACATGACGTCGTCTGTGGTCTAGTGGTTCCAGGGTCGGACTGCTGGTCACGAGGTCGTGGGTGCGATTCCAACTGGACACAAATATTTATGTGATGAACATAAGTGTTTGTGTTGGTCTGGGTGTTTCTTATGTATTATAAGTGTATATAAACGAAAAAAAAAGTATAAAAGTATTATATCCATTGTCTAGTACCCATAGCACATGTTCTGCTTAGTTTGGGACTAGATGGTGCTGTGTAAAAATGTCCCAAAATATTTAAATATTTATTTATTTATTTCATTGCGGAAGGTGACGGAAGTGGGTACAATGTAGGCATACCAAACATGTAAACAAGTTACTGTTCATCTTTGCGGAACCTCAATACGAGACGTTATGTAAAGTGTAACTTCTGTTTCTCTGTTTTATGATGATATCGTTAACCACACAATGCGATTATCAATCAATATTAATAGCGTAATTTTTTATGCTTTTGCCTTTTTATTAGTTTTTAACATTTTATAGTCTGTGACTTGAATTTCTTTGGTTTTAAATAAATAACAAGATTAACTATTAAAATTAAAGGGCTATTATTAATAATGAGGGTAATATGTTAAAGATATCAAAATATTTAGATTCATTCTCATCTGTTTTTGTTTCAACATAACATAACATCATGCCTGTATTTCCCCAAAGGGGTAGGCAGAGGTGTGATAGTACACCCACATTTCGCCAGTTATGTTATAGTCCCATATAATAGGGGGCGAGCCTATTGCCATTGACCGGGTACAAATCCAGACTCCGGGCTGCTACTGAGAATTTCCTAATGAAAAACCCAATAACACTTTGCCCGACCCGGGAATCGAACCCAGGACCCCACGCTCAGCAGTCGCGCTTGCAACCACTAGACCAACGAGGCACCAAAACATTTTTACACATTGTATAAACCCGCCAAACTGTGTAACAGTTTGTCGGCGGGATTAGCGCTCGTTTTTATTTTGGTTCTTATTGCTAGTAAAACTTCCAACTTAAATTAAAGATAATCACCGGTTAGAGTGAGTACCGGAGACTTCACTAAACTACCGGTTATTTGATTTGTTGCAGAACGCACCCAAATGTGCCAAAATTTCTTGTATAATTAATTAATTTTGTTCGATGGTTTTTGTAAAATATTCGATTACCCTTGACTAATGTAAAAAATTTGTGGTCATTGGTATTAGTATGTCCGTCTGTAACTGGAAGTTTTTTTTTTTTTATAATATGTAATTTATAAAGCGTGTTTTTTTCTCATATACACGCTGAAATTTGAGTCGCTTATTTCCCGAAAAGGGGTCATTGTACTCATCATTATTAACAACTTTTACTATGGGATACCCTGAAATCGCGAAAAAAAATCAGTTGGTTCCTACATTTGTGTTCACTTAAATCGATAAAATGTAGGGACCACCTGATTTTAGTTTCGCGATTTCAGGGTTGGTTCCATAGTAAAAGTTGTTCATAATGATGAGTACAATGACCCCTTTTCGGGAAATAAGCGACTCAAATTTCAGCGTGTATATGTATAGATTTAGAATCTTTTGAATAACCGGAGATTATCCGGATAATATCCGGTAATTCAATAAAATCTCCGCTTAATCTCCGGAAGCTGAAATTGCCTCCGGTTCACACCACTATTCAGAACCCCAGTGTTGTAGGTTTGGTATTGGCTGCTGAACAGTGTCCGGCGGAAATTGCCGTTAACTAGATTTAAAACAATTATAATTATAGGTAGCGTATACAGATAGATAAAATGATAATATAGCTCACATTAAATCTTACATTGGGTACCAATGTCAAACAAACACTTCATACCGAAAAATTGTAAAACTACTATTTGTAAGTGTTTACTGTACACCTTTTAAGTGTTTTTTTTTGGTAAGTTTGAACTGAGTAAAATAATTTCTCAGGCCTCGGCTCCGCCGCCCTCAGAAAGACCTCGAGGCGCCCGGGTGCGCTACACCCCTTGCAACCCCGGTTAGAGTCGGCCCTGATGAAATTATTGCAATAACCTGCGGATAGGTTATTGTCTCGCCTTAAGCTATCTCTTAATCCATAGATTTTGGTTTTGATTGATTATTAATTCCAGCGGTTAGACATGAACATAAACAAGCCACGAAGGATATGCTGAACACCAATACAGACTGCCCGATATATCTTACGGACACGACCATATTGACATCTTGTTGGCGATGCCCATATAATCCATTGATTATCTATAGAAGATAAACAAGCTAATTACAATGCTGGCAATTTTTACCCGACTGCGCCAGAAGGAGGGTTATGTTTTTCGAGTGTATGTATGTATGTATGTATATTTCTTTGGCACGCTCTGTGGCCTAAACGGCTTGATGGATTTTAGCTTGAGAGGTGTCGTTAGATTTGTCTTAGTTGTGAGAGTGACACTGGGTATATCAAAATTATAAAAATCAAAATGGCCGCTTTATGGAGGCGTCGAAATATTTTTTTTTTTTTTTTATCAAAACATATCGAGTGGGGAATCAAAATTAAGGGTTTTATAAATGCTTTACAAAAATATATACAACTTATATGTTTAAATGTAATTTGGAATGAGAAATGCTAAAAAACGACAAAATATTCAACGTTAAAAATGAATTGGGTACCCTATATATTTATGTGTGACTTTAAAAAAATTACATTAATAGCGCGATAAAACATGACAGAACTAAAAATTTTGAAATAAAAAAGTCAATTAACAAAACCAAAAAACCCGACTGCGTGAAATATAACTGAAAAGACAAGACAAGACTTGTGTAGGTATATTTCAAAGTATCAAATCAACACGCAGGCGGAGGCTACCTATGAACTACACATGTAATTAATAACCAAAAACATTTTTTTTTATTCATTTGAGGAAAAAGGTAGGGGTCTTGAACGCCCCTAAGCCACTGCGACCTAATAAGACCAAAAACATACGTAGCCTCCGCCTGTGTGTTGATTTGATACTTTCTTGCGCCTTTGAGTGTTCAATCGCTCCTATCCTGGCTCATGTAAAGTACGGCGCAAACCATTCAACAAAATGAACTACCGCAGTCGTATGTGATATTATTTGTCATTTATTTATTATTTATTTATTTGTTCAGTGGTATACATAACAAAAACATTCTAAAGATGTAAACATAAACTCATTAGAGTTTTACCGTACATCAGTCAAACTGAATAGTCATTAAACTGGTAATATCATTCATACTTTATTTTGAGCAAAATAATACCTAGGTATGCTGTAAATTGAACTTCAGTACATAAACAAAACTAAAATAATGTTAGGCATAGAAATATGTCTATGATGTTAGGTATTTTTTGACGTACGAGTAGATGCCGTGTGATGTCGTGTTTGAGTAAGTAGGTAGTACTTATCTAGTTTTGATTTATAAGCCACGCCTTATACCTCTTATTGAGCTATCCATTTTTAAGTCATAATTAAGTGAAGGCGTTAAGCAATTGCTTACTTATTAGTAACTTAATGACACCTACATGATCTTAAGTTTATATTTATGTAGCAAGTTATAAGCGACCGTCAATAATAACTGTGAGGAGGTTGAGATCCAAGTTTTTGCGATTATTTACATATACATACATACATATTATCACGCCTGTTTCCCATTGGGGTAGGCAGAGACTATGGATTTCCACCTGCTACGATCCTGACACACCTCTTTCGCTTCATCTACGTCCATTAACCTCGTCATGCATGCTCGTCGGTTTAGAGAACTCTTAACCTGGCATTTTTTGAGAACATCCGCGATTTGATCGCGATACGTTCGCCGAGGTCGTCCCCTTCCAACTCTTCCATCCACACTCGCTTCGTATACTTGTTTCGTCAATCTCCTCTCGTCCATCATCTCTATATGTCCAAACCATCTTAACATACCTTTCTCAATATTTGTCACTACATCTTCTTTCACTCCACAACGCTCCCTTATCACGTTATTCGTTACTTTGTCTCTCAAACTTTTATTACTGGCTGGCCTCAGATGGCTAGCCTGAAAATCCCTCAACCGAATCCGGAATCCGGACTCAAGTCAGCCACAGAGGAAACACGTGTAAATGGGGACTTCGAAACTCCTCTAAACTGAATGCGATTGCGGCCCATTTGCTCACTTGTCCCTTGTGCCCTTGTCCTTTGTGCATTTGAGACGATTTGAACGAAGCCACAAACAACGCCATAGAGGGCTCCAAATATCACATGAATACAATCTGAACTGAGTGAGAACCATTGAAACGCAAGAAGAAGAAGATTTCATCATCATCATTTCAGCCGAAAGACGTCCACTGCTGGACATAGGCCTCCCCCAAGTATCGCCACAACGACCGGTCACCGTCACCAGGTCGTCGGTCCACCTTGTGGGGGGCCTACCCACGCTGCGCCTTCCAGTACGCGGTCGCCACTCCAGAACTTTACTGCCCCATCGGCCATCCGTTCTGCGAGCAATGTGCCCCGCCCACTGCCACTTAAGCTTGGAAATTCTTCGGGCTATGTCGGTCACTTTCGTTCTCCTGCGAATCTCCTCATTTCTGATTCGATCACGCAGGGACACTCCGAGCATAGCCCTCTCCATTGACCTTTGAGTGACTTTGAGCCTTCTTATCAGGCCCATTGTGAGCGACCACGTTTCAGTGCCGTAAGTAATTACCGGCAACACACACTTGTCAAAGACTTTCATCTTGAGACACTGCGGTACCTATTTTGAAAGAAGATATATTCACAGCGTATGCGTAAAATGTTTTAAAATTAAATAGTCTCGAGTCTCGGCTCAGACCAATTAATAATTAATTATTTTATTATTTTTAACGCATTTACTCTTGCGGAGCGAAATCTAACGATTTCAATTGTGGAAAAAAAAAAACGCTCATGAGCAGCATTCGAACCTGCGCCTCCTGGCTCAGTACGCCTGTGTTTTAGCCACTGAGCTACCGTGAACACTGCTCGTGGTATCGAAATTAACCTCCACTTGGCACGTCTTTGGGTGACGTCAGCGATATCTTATTAAGAAACATTGTTAGTGTTGTGTGGGTAGGCATATCTACACGACTTTGAATTAACTGCAAAGTTAGTAGAGCCGGTTAAGAAACACCACCCAAAGACGTGCCAAGTGGAGGTTAATTTCGATACCACGAGCAGTGTTCACGGTAGCTTAGTGGCTAAAACACAGGCGGACTGAGCCAGGAGTCGCAGGTTCGAATTCTGCTCGTGAGCGATTTTTTCTTTCCACAATTTAAATCGTTAAATAATTATTCTGATTGGGTCTGAGGGCCTCGGGCTTTAAATATAAATTTTGAACTAATCAACTTCTTCTTCTTCTTTTCCTCAGCCTTATCCCACTATCTGGGGTCGGCTCTCCTTGTCTGCCTTCTCCATTTATTTCTATCCCACGCGGTCGCGGCTTCTATCTCGCTCTCCTTCAAGTCCCTGGACGACAGCCAGGTGGCGGGGGGGTCTTCCACGGCGTCGCATCATCGTTGGCAAGTAAAGGGCCGCACGTACCATGTGGTTTTCTGGGCGGCGGAACACATGTCCACAGTTCCATACCATCGAAGGCGTCGCTCTTTGACCTTGTCAGCAATGGGCGCAACTTTGTAGCTTCCTCTGATGTGGACGTTATATACCCTATCTAGCAGTGTGAGACCCGCTGACCAGCGATTTTTTTGAATTTTGAACTAGTCAACATTCATTCATTTCTATGCCTTTTGCCTATTATATGTTCAAAGCCTAATTATTCTAAGTTTCAATCTTGTTCTCAGTTTATACTAAACCTCTTAAGGGGCATTGTACTCATCATTATGAACAACTTTTACTATGATATCAAAGCTGAAATCGAGAAAAAAAAATCAGCTGATCAGCTGACATTTCCTCGATTGATGTGAACACAAATGTAGGGATCAGATGATTTTTTCCCGACTTCAGGGTTGATCCCATAGTAAAAGTTGTTCATAATGATGAGTACAATGACCCCTTAAGAGGTTTAGTTTATACTAAGAATATGGTTGTATATATAAGGTCCTACATTATTAATCCGAAATAATTGAAGTGGTGAATCTACTCATCATAACCAACAACAATTAAAGCGGCAAGGCTTCACAGCGGTAAGGCGAACCGGCAGGCCTGCCGGTTATCCTACTACACACACGACCACAGCGGGGTAGGGGGGAGCGATAAGTGCCGACATAATCATGATCATGGTCATGCGCTTCGCGCGACCGATCGATTGTCGGCACTTATCGCTCCCCCCTACCCCGCTGTGGTCGTGTGTGTAGTAGGATAACCGGCAGGCCTGCCGGTTCTTAGAATTTTACCGAGCGGGGTGAGCGGGTGCCCGATAATGGATTTGAGCAGTATAAATTCGGACGTAGCGATGAGGAACGTCAGTATGCATCATAATCGAGGGCGTAACAGATTAAGTAGTGACAGCAGTAGCGATGAAGACTCCGATCAGTTCACCAGTGGCGTCGACGTCGACCAGTCGCCGTCAAGTGGACAAATCTGCCATAGCCGAACATTTGCTCGATTCAGGACCAAACCATTCGATTGAGCTACACGACCCGAAAATACGGTCCTAAAAAAACACAAGACACTTCCTTATGATGCAACCATAATATCAAAAAGACGGAAAGACATGATTGCACAAATCCCGCAAACAAAAACTAAATTCCGCTATACAATATAATACACAAACAATATAATACACAAACAATATAATACACAAACAATATAGTACGAGCTGCTCGCCTGTGGAATGCATTACCACTAAATGTGAGGCGTGCACAATCACTACCGGTTTTAAAAAATTTAGTAAAGGAACACTACTTGTCAATCATAAGTTATTTAAGCTATCTATTGAAGAGCGGAGTCTCCTAATACAGGCATTATTTGCTTAAAAGGAGGCTCCAATCACCAACTAATGTTACCTATATTGTGTTGATGAAATAAACCTTTTTAGGGTTCCGAAGTCTTACAAGGAACCCTTATAGTTTCGTCATGTCCGTCCGTCTGTCCGTCTGTCCGTCTGTCCGTCTGTCCTAATCCTTTACCGCTTAATAACTTCTACAGTTATAAACATAAGTAAATGAAATTTTGACAAAAAATGGAATAGATATAGATCTCAATTTTAAAAGAATAAAAAAATCTTGATTAAGTCTTTTAGGGGTGGCGCCCATACATGTGAAATGGCGATGAAAATATTTTTTTCGCTGCACCCCCTCGTGTGGGGTATCGTTGAATAGGTCTACTAAAATGAAGGTAATGTTTCATACACAACTTTTTTATCAGGTATACCCTCTGCGAAATACAGTTCGCCAAAGTGGCTTGCAATGTGTCCCCCCCCCTGCCATTTCTAAACTATGCAACGTAGAAACTTATAGTCTTCAACATTGATAGACCTTTATAAAAACTCTCTTTTAAAATTATTTCGAGTATAATGTGATTATAATTTTTTGAGTTATAGAAAGAAAACTGAAAAATACTTAAAACGTCCTAGTTCAAAGGTCATTGACCTTAGAGAAAAATTATCATAACAAATAATGCTCCTTTAGCTACTTTCTATTTGTTAAAATCACAAAAGTAACTTTGCACTTCTTAAATTTGGCTTCTTGAATTTATCGCTAGATGGCGCTACTAACAACACGCTCTGAGTCGCGAATGCTGCCGATTATTGCAAAAACTAAAATAGCCATGATTAATATTCGATTTGATTCGTTTGTAATTACACCTACTTAAGGAACCCTATAATACTGAGCATGGCCCGACATGCTCTTGGCCGGTTTTTTTGTATTTTGTATTGTATTTTGTAATCCTCTCCACTGATCGTCATTACTATCCCAGAATTGTACGAGAAGCGATTGAGATAAAGAAATATAAAAATTTCAATCGGAAAGATGGATATAGGTTGTCCTCCTCGTGGAATCCGGTAATCGAGAAGTGTTCGCGTTGTGGTATGTCTACATGTATGTCCGCCGAAACTGTCAGCATTGTGTGTCGTGATTCAGCATATCTTGTTACGGACAGCGAAGTTACGAAAAACCAACCGCGGGTAGTTCGAAAAAACACCCGCCGCTCAAGACGATGACACCCACATACTTCAGTCTGCTCGTGACCACGGCCAATGCAACTTGACCGAATCGTCGAGGTTAGTCAAAATGTTCGTTATATTTTGATTTAATTGTGCGCGACAAGTCCCGTAAACATAGTTCAATATAAACAACATTTACTATGATAGCAACCCTGAAATAAAAATAAAAATAAAAAACCAGCCAAGAGCTAGTCGGGCCATGCTCAGTATTATAGGGTTCCTTAAGTAGATGTAATTACAAACGAATCAAATCGAATATTAATCATGGCTATTTTAGTTTTTGCAATAATCGGCAGCATTCGCGACTCAAAGCGTGTTGTTAGAAGCGCCATCTAGCGATAAATTCAAGAAGCCCAATTTAAGAAGTGTGTCATGTCAAAGTTACTTTTTGTGATTTTTTCAAATAGAAAGTAGCTAAAGGAGCATTATTTGCTATGATCATTTTTCTCTAAGATCAATGACCTTTGAACTAGGACGTATTAAGTATTTTTCAGTTTTCTCTCTATAACTCAAAAAATTATAATCACATTATACTCGAAAACATTTTAAAAGAGAGTTTTCATAAAGGTCTATCAATATGGAAGATTATAACTTTCTACGTTGCATAGTTTAGAAATGGCAGGGGGGGACACACATTGCAAGCCACTTTAGCGGGCTATATTTCGCAGATGGTACACATGATAAAAAAGTGGTGTATGAAACATTACCTTCATTTTAGTAGACCTATTCAATGATATCCCACGAGAGGGAGTGCAGCGAAAAAAATATAATTCATCCCAATTACACATGTATGGACGCCACCCCTAAAATACGTAAAAACGATTTTTTTATTCTTTTAAAATTGCGATCTATATGTAGACTATTTTGTAACAAAATTTCATTTTCTTATATTTATAACTGTAGAAGTTATTAAGCTGTAAAGGATTAGGACAGACGGATAGACGGACAGACGGATGGACATGACGAAACTATAAGGGTTCCTTGTAGGACTTCGGAACCCTAAAAATAGGTTGTCACTACATTTGTGTTGACTTAAATCGATAAAATATAGGGACTACCTGATTTATTTTTCGCGATTTCAGGGTTGGTCCCATAATAAAAGTTGTTCATAATGATTAGTAGATAGATTCACCACTTCAAATATTTCGGATTAATAATGTAGGACCTTATACGTGGGACACTCAGAAAGTTTTGCGAAACTAAAAAAAATTGTTCTATACGTACATATATTTTTATCAAATCTTTTCAAAGTACTTTCCACCAGCCTCTATACAAAAATTCATGCGCCTAAACCAGTTTTCAAAACACTTTTTCCAGTCCGCCGCAGACACCTCGTTTACAGCCTGCTCGAACGCAGCCAGCGCATCTTCCGGCGACGAAAATTGTATCCCTTTGAGCAGATTTTTTATTTTTGGGAATAAAAAGAAGTCACACGGTGCTAGATCAGGGCTGTAAGGAGGGTGACCCAGGAGTTTGACTGGCGTGCTGTCCAGGAAGTCCCTCGTTTTGAGTGCGGTGTGCGCAGGTGCATTGTCGTGGTGGAGCAGTAGCCCGCGGAGCCCTGTGTTTGGTCGCTTGTTGCTTATAACAGAGAAAACTTCTGGCAAACATTTGGTAGTATACCATTCGGCATTAATGCTTCTTTGATCCCGTAAGGGAATTGATACCAAGTGGCCAGTCAAATTAAAAAAGCTAGCGATCAAAATCTTACCCCCGCTTCTAGATCGCTTCACTTTGGTAGGCGTTGGCTCATTTTGAAACACCCAAACAGTCGACTGGCGCTTGGTTTCTGGGTCGTATTGATAAATCCAGGACTCATCACCTGTAACGATGTCGTAAACACGCCGAGACGAGCCTGCTTCAAATTTGTTAAGCATATCACGGCACCATTCCACCCGGGCCTGCTTCTGAGCATCGGTGAGGTTGTGCGGCACCCAGCGTGATACTATCCTCCTCACGCGAAGATGGCTGTGTAGAATCTCGTGAACGCTTCCCGATCCAATCTTCAATATGTGTTGAATCTCCTGATATGTAATTCGCCTATTGTCTTGGATTAAATTTTTCACTGCTAGCACGTTTTCTTCGGTAACAGCCGTCAAAGGGCGACCGCTTCTTTCGTCATCCCCCAAAGTTGGTCGACCGCGCTTGAATTCGTTATACCAACGATACACGGTTGCCTTGGAAGGGCTTTCATCCATGAATGCCATTTGAAGTCTATCGTACGATTCATCCGGTTTCAGGCGACACTTGAAATCGTATAAAATCATAGCTCTAAAATGTTCCCGGCGCAGATCCATATTTCAGTGAGACACAATACTTTGAATTAACTCGCAAAAAATGTGGAGGGAAATTTTGAAATTGGAACTTACTTATTTTTACTTATAAATAATCATATTTTCGAAAAACATTATAACTGGCCAGTCTCCCATATATAAAAACTTTTTTTCGCAATACTTTCTGAGGGGCCTGGTATACATATAACACAAATATTTAAAAATACACAGAAACGGTTAATTTTTTATGGAAAACCACTCATCTAAGGACCACAAAAAGTGCCCAGTTCAGTCGATTGAAGCAGTTTTAACGTAACCACGAGCCCATCAAATGGCTCGCAGTTCACTCACACAATTGTATGTCGCGAACCAGTCCCTCGTGACTTATGCCACACTTGACCACTGACCTCGCGCCTACTCCGTCCGGCCAACAGTGGGCATAATAACTCTTGTCGTTAAAAACTTTGTACCACTTTCTATTGATATATTAAAGTTTTACTTGGCATACTTTACCTTTTTGTTGCTTTTGGATAAACAGTTTAAGGTTTTGCTGTGTGATTTTATCTACAATACAGTATAAATAACATAACATAACATGACGCCTGTATTCCCCGAAGGGGTAGGCAGAGGTGTATAGTACACCCACATTTCGCGAGTTATGTTATAAGTCCCATGTAAAAGGGGGCGAGCCTATTGCCACTAACCGGGCACAAATCAAAACTCTGGGCTGCTACTGAGAATTTCCTAAAGAAAAAACCCAATAACACTTTGCCCGACCCGGGAATCGAACCCAAGACCCCACGATCAGCAGTCACGCTTGCAACCACTAGACCAATGAGGCAGTACAATATAAATACTCTCTAATATACACAAAAAAGCAACATACATGACTTATACAACTTGTAATTGAAAGGGTATGTACATTTCAAGTACACGGCTTCTTTGGATGATAAAAAATTATATGGCAAGGGTTTTAATAGTACATTATGATACAAGTGAGCTAAGTTGGCTATTATACTCGAGGCTGGATTGCAGCCCGAGCCGAAGGCGAGTGCGTAATGGAGCCGAGAGTATAATAGTCAATGCTCACGCGTGTCATACGACGTTTTTCAACACACTTGCGAGGAAAAAAACATATAAACATATTTTAGGCAAATATTAATTTGTGAAAAATGGCGCGCGGATTACTGTAATCGCACGGTGACGTATACGTATGCGCGCGCAGGTGGTAGAAGGAAACCGCCAAACAGCCCACTACTAAAAATATAATAAATAGATTTATTTATTTATAACACAAATTAATGTTAATTTGGTGGCAAAAATAAATAAAATAAAATAAATAAATATGTTGGGACATTTTAACGCAGCACCATCTAGTCCTAAACTAAGCAGAGCTTGTACTATGGGTACTAGACAATGGTTAAAATACTTTTATACTTTTTGATTAAATGAAATCTTTATTTAATATATTATTATAATTAATACAGTTGATTTATTCACAAAAATTATTAATTTTAAATAGACATAAAAACTATTTGCTGCGTTTTAAAAATAAATAGTAAAGTAATAAAAACCGACTTCAAAAATTTTTTTTTTTTTTTTGTGAAACAGTTTAGAAAGTAGGTGCCTTTGATTCGGTTTGATTTAAGAAAAACTTGGCACCGACTTCCTAACTGTTTCACAATTTTTTTTATTATTTTCAAAGTAATTTTTTACTTTTTTTAAAAGTTCATTTTATTTTTCTATTTTGAGTGGCATTAACAATAGAAAAACAAGCGATTGCTGCAATCGCGTATGATTTGCTTTCATCCATTGAAGAGTTCCCTTCTTTATATCCGAAGATCTTCATCAGATCTTTACCAAATGATGCTTTCTGAATGCAAATGCTTGACTTGTTGATGAAAATACCAAAATCACTATATGTGTTCGGAATATAATGTAGGGTGTGGGTATCTTTGGTTCAAGTACAACCAAAGTACCCGCACATTTTGATTTTATTATTAGAAGACGAGCGAGCGAGGCATCGTCGCCATATTAGTAGAAGTAAATTGAGCGTCGTTGCGTCGGTGTGAATCGTATGTTCGGTCGTATACGCAAGGGCGGATCCAGCCTTCATGTCAGGGGGGGGTCGCGTACTTACATCCAGCCCCGGATGTACATTTTTAAAAGAAGGGTGCAATGTCCAATTTGCCGCCCTCTAGGAAAAAACTTACAACCAATAAAATTCTAGGATTTTCGTAATTTTAGCTAAAACATGAATTTAAGTTATTAGAGCTTCAGAATTCCTCTTTGTAGAATATTAATGTAACGGAATAGTTACTTGCAATACCTACCTATGCCAAATAAGACGAAATTATAATAAATACTGGCGCGAGCGTAGCGAGCGCGAAATTTTTCTCAGTTTTGGCTTTGTCTCTATTAACGTACTTAAGGGGCTGCATTGAGAAAAATAGGGATTTTATAAGCAAAATCTTTTTATTTGTGGATACGGCATAGATCTAATTTTTATACATCTGATTTTTCGAAAACACGATTCAATAAAATTTGCTCGATCGATTTATTTTCCAAAGTAAGGTTTGTTTTACCACTATTTTGCATTGCATTTGGAAATCCCATTAGTTTTTACTATTGTTTTTTGAGAATAAGATACATCTTGTGCATATCTAGATTACAGTGTACCAGATTTTTATTTGCATGTTTATTCGCTGAGATATTAGCAAAAATGTAAAAAAACATCAAAACAGCGCGATTCCGCTCTGTTCTCGCACGCGCAATTTGCCGTGTGTTAGTAAGGAATGGTTGCAAATTCAATGCAGCACCTTAACAGAAAATTTGATTACGACACGTGCAGCATGCAGAAGAAAGAAGGGCAGAAAGGTAAGCGCGAGCGAAGCGAGCGCGAAATTTTTAGGACTGTTCATGAACAAACTGATTAGCTCTTCACCAAAGCATACATATTCTATGTCAAAAGAGTACGCATTTATTTGAGCACAACCCGTTCTTGTGGCACCTAGAGCGGCTAATAATAGACACTAAAGCTTAAATAACTAAATATAGATTCACGCTATGGCAGTCCTATATCTGTACAGGAAAGAAATTAAGGTTTAGCGCGAGCGCAGCGAGCGCGAAATTTTTTTGCAAACATTATATTTACTTTTGCTTTTACTATTTAGGATATTATTTTTCCATTCCGATTTTCAAAAAACGAATTTTCTGAAAGGTGCAGAACCTTTCAGATCCGAAGGTTCTGATCTTCTAATATCGATGTTTAGAGGTTCTTGAATTATTATTACTTGGGCGAGGTTTTATAAGGCTGACATGGTAGTTAAGTTTAACAAATAAAAATAACTATAACTATAATAATAAGTAGATATTTCTGTTGTTGATGGTTAGCTAAGTATTCGATCGACGGTGTCGCAACGGGGAGATTGGAGAAGAACCTCACGGCGCGGCGGCGTGGGCGCTGCTGTAAAATCAAACTTTAAATCGCGCGGATTTTTTTTTACAATGAACGAACGGGTTCGGGGCAGAGTTCAATTTAGTAATTTTATGTTTTATCTTGTTTCATTAGTATGTAACACATACATACATGCATTCATTCATTGTACATACATTTGGTTAACTATGTAAACAGGAAAAAAACTATGGTTGGCCTAGGCCCAGGGGGGGGGTCATGACCCCCATGACCCCCCCCCTGGATCCGCCCTTGCGTATACGGACGATCGCGAATTGGAATTCATAATCGAGTGCATTTACTGATACATCGTGTCGCGGAGTAATTTATTGTGCAGTGTCCCGCGGTATAAACTGTTTTAGTATTGGCGAGGTGTAGTGGCACGCGGCGCAAAACCCGAGATGGCGCCACGCGGCGAGCGTGGTGTTGGGTTCACAGCTGGACAGACTTTTGAGTATCCCGTAATTTTAACGTAGCTTAATTTATTTCATTTTAATTGTGTCCTCTTCGGGGTGCCCCATTTCCCGACTATATATATGTACAGACCGACGACTGTTGTACGTTACAATATGTAAGCCTATAATATTTGAGGTGTTCCCTCAATTCCACATGGATCTCATCATCAAAACTGGAATTTTATTCTAGAAAGTATTTCCTTTTAAATAAAAAAAGAATTTTCGAAATCTGTGTATAAATGATGGAGTTCTGAGGTAACAAACATACAAAAAAAAACATAATCTAATTGAGAACCTCCTCCTTTTTTTGAAGTCGGTTAAAAAGCACTATTGCGTTACTATAAAGTAAAAAGCACGCGTGCGTTATAAGCTACATTATGAACCTAAAATATAAGTAATAAGAAACCAAACACTTCAAACTGAAATTTAAACATCATCAGTATCAAAATCATTTCAGCCAAAAGACGTCCACTGCTGGATATAGGCCTCCCCCAATCATCGTCACAACGACTGTTCCTGCGCTTTCCGCATTCAGCGGATTCCCGCGATCTTCACTAGGTCGTCGGTCCACCTTGTGGACCCTTACCCCAACCTCAAAATAGCCTCTAAAATGGATATATAGTCCAAAAGGAGCATTAGTAGAAAATAAACAAAATTACATACCTTTACCGGCAGTAACTTTAACGGATAGCAACCACAGCCTGCCTGACCGCGGCGTACGAATGAGATACTGGACCTTAACGAAGATTCTAGTTCAATGGAAAGGTCACTAAATCTGTATTAATTTCTACTGCATGTATACTAATATGGATTCTAGGATTATCCGGAGAAGAACCGGAGTGACTGTTGAGTCATCTACTCAACAGCATCATCAAGACCAAGAGGAGCGAGGCAAGTGGCGCGTCATCAGCTCTTATACAACGCCTTGGTTCGAAGTAAACTAGAAGCTAGTGCCTGTGTCTGGAACCCCTATACAGCAACCCAAACATTAATGCTTGAAAAGGTACAAAAAACTTTTCTAAGGTTTTTATATAAAAGACTTTATTATTTCTTTCCATACATGTACCCTACTAATTACCTCTTAGGAATGTTAGGTTTCAATGCATTGGAGGTAAGAAGAGGCCTTTTTTTTTTTTTAAGCGGGGAAATTGCCTATCGCATGTCACACTACCGGGGAGGCAGTGTGGTTATGTGGGGCTTGCACCCACTAAAAACTCCGCCGTGTGCCTACTTTCGCCTTGGGTGGATGGGCCACGAGAACTGCTACGCATGACTTTCGCGACCCATCCACCGCGGCCCACTTCAGGGTCTACATACTTCCATTGTACACTCTTTTGGCGATGTCCGGGCACACCTGGGACATCACCACTACTCAAGGGCCGTGCAATGTGGACGATAGACTCCCCAATCTATCGACCACTGGCTTTATTTAGGGCGGCATCAGATCGCCGTATAAACGTCTACGCCGACCTGTCCGCCTGTGGCGGATCGGATCAGCGAGAGAGTTTTCCTCCCTGACCCGCTCCGCCGCTTCCTTTTGCGTGATAATCTCCTCGCAAAAGGACGCGACCGCCTCCCACGCCTCCTCACTGTCGGCCATGGCCTTGACCACGACCGGCAGCGAGAGGTCTCCCCCAATTGCTGCAGTGAAAGCACGGCGCTGCATCACCCAGGCAGGACACTGCGCCAGAGTATGAAGGGCCGTGTCCTCACTACAGCCACACATGTGGCATACGGGAGTAGCCTCCCGTCTCGCCACTTTGTGCAGGTATTTGCCAAAGCAACCATGCCCCGACAAAACCTGCACCAGGTGAGAAGAGGCCTTGATCAGCGCTTGGTAGCCTGTAAAACTCTTCACGGACGAATTGAATGTCCTGAGCTTCATGACCTATTCTGTCGACTATATGTTCCCGACAGATACCTCAGACACCGTCAGAGCCACCGACACGAATTGTTCGCCCAGCCGTCATGTCGAACTGTCTCCAGGGCAGAGTCCCCAGTGTGGCGTACCTTGAAAGGTGCTCAACGCCCTCCTGGTTGCTAACCCTGAATGTGATATGTTTGCGGACGGATGGAAGAAAATTTTGCTAGTATGTCTGATGTTCTGTGAGAGAATGTATGCGAGGGTGTACACTGTTCCATGTTAAGGTCATATATGTAATTTGTCATATAAAATTTGTCATATATGTAAATTGTAATATCATCGTTATATCGTGTATCGTTTCTATGTTCATTAATGTAATTGGTTTTTGTACCGTGTTAATTAACTATAAATAAATAAATCAGCTCCACCGCCACCCGCGCGCCCACTCACACCGCCAGTCAGCTGTTGCACCCGACCAGGCACGGCCGCGCTCGCGCATATTAACTTCTCATTCATTGTTTTTACCGATCGACCGATATGTACATAATTAATTTAATTCGCATCATTATTACAGTCATTTGATACAGTCCGCTATATTTTCATTTCATGCATTTTCGTGTATTGGTCCTTCGAGCCGGATATTGACATAGCTAGTAGGATCAGTAAGCTGAAGTGGCAGTGGGCTGGCCATGTCTGTCGAAGGACCGATGGCCGTTGGAGCAGACGAGTCCTTGAGTGGAGACCGCAAATCGGCAAACGCAGCGTAGGGCGCCCCCCTGCCAGGTGGACCGACGACCGTGAAGAACGTGCCTGAGGGGGACTGGATGCGGAAGGCAGTGGACCGAGTGTTGTGGCGCAACTTGGGAGAGGCCTATGTCCAGCAGTGGACTGCGATAGGCTGAGTTCATTGAGTTGATTGATTGTATACTAATAAGTTGAATAAGACAAGGTATGTAGCGACATCTACTGCGCTACTTGCAAACTGCCACTGACGTACGGGGTGACGTCACGAATCCTGAATCGCGCTATCAAGACTTAGGCGCAGCTAGCAAAAATACAAGAGCCGACATCAACAGTTAGGTCAAGTCGTCGCCCGTCATGTTTGATCAATCCTCGCCGGGCGTCCCTCAGGGCAACTGGGGGTCTCACCTATAGGGGGTCTAATCAGTCCAGACAGATATAGCAGCCCAACACGTTACCATTGTACACGCTTGCCCGGCAAAACTTATTTACTCGAACCTTGAAAACCACCAGATTAAATAATAATTTCTTAGGTTTTCGCGGTCACTACACATTATAATAAAACAAAGTGGCGAAAGAAAACCGATATGTACCTAGAATGCTCCGTGTGACTATTGAAATTAAAAAAACATCCTAATTTTAACAGAGAAGATGGTTGGCACCTTTTTGGAACCCAGTTCTAATAAAAATAATCAAGTACCAAACAGCACGCAACACTGTAAAAGATAATGACATTGTGAGTGATTGCTGCGTGCATCGAAACGATTTTAGTTAAAAATAAAGGATTAGGACAGACAGATAGACGGACAGACGGACAGACAGACAGACGGACGGACATGACGAAACTATAAGGGTTCCTTGTAGGACTACGGAACCCTAAAAGTGTACAGTATTGAACTAAGTTTACGGGACTTATCGCGCACAATTAAATCAAAATATACCAAAAATATTTTTTTTTTTTACGAAAAACCAACCACGGGTAGTTCGAGAAAACACCCGCCGCTCAAGACGATGACACCCACATACTTCAGTCTGCTCGTGACCACGGCCAATGCAACTGACCGAAACGTCGAGGTTAGTCAAAATGTTTGTTATATTTTGATTTAATTGTGCGCGACAAGTCCCGTAAACTTAGTTCAATATGAGTGAAATTTGCGAAAGTTTAAAAACTTCAAGTGTACAGTAGTTTTTTTTTTGTAATATCTGTAAGACGCTTGTCATCTTAGTCTTCCTGCGACCACAAACGCTGCAAAGCATTCGAAACGTCAGGATAACCAATTTAAATAATATATGCGGTGTAATCCAGTTAAACTTATTTTTAACCGACTTCAAAATAAAACTTTTTAACAAAAAATTGAACCGACGAAAACAGAAACTGAAAAGCGAAAAATAACAAATTATGAGTCGGCGCCAAACAAACTTTTAACAAGCAAAGTGCGTGCAAGTTGCAAGTGGCCGAGTTTATCGTTGAAAATTTCACGTTGTATTTGATGTTACGTTGTTTTTTTTTTTTTAAAGTATTTTAATGATCTTGGTTGATTGTTTGTTTGGCGCCGACTCATAATTTGTTATTTTTCGCTTTTCAGTTTCTGTTTTCGTCGGTTCAATTTTTTGTTAAAAAGTTTTATTTTAACTTTTTTTGTGGTCAAAATCTAACTCCAGGTCTCCATTATGTCGTAGTGTCTAGAAACTATATTTATGTGTGCCTAGTTTCAACAGAATCGGTTAACAGGTAAGAATTCAGTGGGTGAACAAGCACTCATCCCCTGTTTTCCCACCCTTAGGGGTGGATTTTGATTTTGAAATTTAAATGGGACCAACTTCGAGATATACCCTATCCATTAAAAAAAGAATCATCAAAATCGGGCCACTTTGTAAAAAGTTATGCGTGGTCATACATAAAAAAAAAAAAAAACAAATATACGCGTCGAATTGAGAACCTCCTCCTTTTTTTCGTCGGTTAAAAAGGAGGAGGTTATGTATTCGGCGGGTTTTTTTTTTCATGTATGTACACCGATTACTCCGAGATTTCTGGGCCGATTTAGGTGACTGTTTTCTTATTTGGTAGAGGAAGCCCGCGTGGTGGTCCCATATAAATTTTATTGACTTTGGTTGTGTAGTTTTTAACCAGCTTCAATAAATCAGTTTATTTTAGCTTCGCCTATCTAGATGATCTGCTCATAGGTTCGCTTTTCTGAAAATTCTTGGCCGATTTTTACTACAATGATTGGACGTTTGGAAGAACATGGGTGAGACCTTTGCCCAGCAGTGGGACAGCATGGGTTGGTAAAAAATATATTCTCAAATTGGTTCTTTAAACATTTATGAATCATTCCTCGCAATTATCAACTAAAAAGTAAGAAATAAAAACTTTTTAACAAAAAAAAAACTGAATTCAAAAATTAAAAAAAATCCTTGTATGTATTACAAAATCTTTAAATCTTTTCATAAACCAACATTTTGAAGGCGGTTCGTGATTTTCATGTACGGCATATACTGTTTTTTTTTACTATGCGCTCGACTGTACATTATATTTACATGACGCTCACGATGATTGATCGTGAAATACATGTACATACGTGGGACACTCAGAAAGTTTTGCCAAACTAAAAAAAATTGTTCTATACGTACATATATTTTTATCAAATCTTTTCAAAGTACTTTCCACCAGCCTCTATACAAAGATTCATGCGCCTAAACCAGTTTTCAAAACACTTTTTCCAGTCCGCCGCAGACACCTCGTTTACAGCCTGCTCGAACGCAGCCAGCGCATCTTCCGGCGACGAAAATTGTATCCCTTTGAGCTGATTTTTTATTTTTGGGAATAAAAAGAAGTCACACGGTGCTAGATCAGGGCTGTAAGGAGGGTGACCCAGGAGTTTGACTGGCGTGCTGTCCAGGAAGTCCCTCGTTTTGAGTGCGGTGTGCGCAGGTGCATTGTCGTGGTGGAGCAGTAGCCCGCGGAGCCCTGTGTTTGGTCGCTTGTTGCTTATAACAGAGAAAACTTCTGGCAAACATTTGGTAGTATACCATTCGGCATTAATGCTTCTTTGATCCCGTAAGGGAATTGATACCAAGTGGCCAGTCAAATTAAAAAAGCTAGCGATCAAAATCTTACCCCCGCTTCTAGATCGCTTCACTTTGGTAGGCGTTGGCTCATTTTGAAACACCCAAACAGTCGACTGGCGCTTGGTTTCTGGGTCGTATTGATAAATCCAGGACTCATCACCTGTAACGATGTCGTAAACACGCCGAGACGAGTCTGCTTCAAATTTGTTAAGCATATCACGGCACCATTCCACCCGGGCCTGCTTCTGAGCATCGGTGAGGTTGTGCGGCACCCAGCGTGATACTATCCTCCTCACGCGAAGATGGCTGTGTAGAATCTCGTGAACGCTTCCCGATCCAATCTTCAATATGTGTTGAATCTCCTGATATGTAATTCGCCTATTGTCTTGGATTAAAATTTTCACTGCTAGCACGTTTTCTTCGGTAACAGCCGTCAAAGGGCGACCGCTTCTTTCGTCATCCCCCAAAGTTGGTCGACCGCGCTTGAATTCGTTATACCAACGATACACGGTTGCCTTGGAAGGGCCTTCATCCATGAATGCCATTTGAAGTCTATCGTACGATTCATCCGGTTTCAGGCGACACTTGAAATCGTATAAAATCATAGCTCTAAAATGTTCCCGGCGCAGATCCATATTTCAGTGAGACACAATACTTTGAATTAACTCGCAAAAAATGTGGAGGGAAATTTTGAAATTGGAACTTACTTATTTTTACTTATAAATAATCATATTTTCGAAAAACATTATAACTGGCCAGTCTCCCATATATAAAAACTTTTTTTCGCAATACTTTCTGAGGGGCCTGGTACATAAAGAAAGGATCAATCACGCGCCGCCTTCAAAATGTTGGTGTATGAAAAGATTTTGTAATACATACAAGGATTATTTTTTATTTACTTTTTAGTTAAGGTTTTTGAAGTCGGTATTTTTTTTGTTAAAATGTTTTTATAATATCACCAGATTATACTTACCAGATTATCACATCATAAATTAATATGATCAGACCATTTTAACTTCGTCATGCATCAGTCTACGGCTGAACATACCGCCTTCTAAAGGACAACATATGGTTCCTAAAAGAATGCTCCTCCACTCTTAAAAGATCTATTGTGACCCCCATGGAGAAAAGAAGGGAGCGGAGGTGTTGCAAGGCAAAATCTCTTTAGAATGAAGCGTCGCCTGAATGCGGGTGACAGGGGGACGAGGTACAGCAATGGCTCCACCTCACTATGGAAAATCCGCCCATTTTTTGTAAATCCATCTAGCGGTGAAATGAATTATTACAGCGTAACAGCACTAACAATTTTTCATTTTAGTTTGTCTACTCACCACTGTGGCGTACAAAGCACATTATTTTATTCCAGAACATTCTATGTGCGTTTTTGTGGTGAGAACATAACACTAATGAAATTGAATTTTACACAAATGACGTGGTCTTTAAAATGACTGATTAGAATTTGAAAAAAAGTAACGAAGTTGAAAAAGGTTAAAAGGGTATAATGTAAGGGTACCATATGGCACTTGCGGCTTGACCTTCAGATTACCAGTCCAGTATGAGTATTAAATAACGTCTAACTACACAACTTTTGTTTTACAACTTTACACAAAAGTACGTTAAAAACGTGCCATACATAGCGCCTAGCGCAATAAAGTATCCTCATGTAGATCACCTTGAAAATCACTCAAACCATCTTTTTAATTGTATAAACTGATTGCAAATACAAAAAAAAAAAATTGATTGACAAAATTATATATTTTATTATTTTTAACGCATTTCTGCATGCGAAGCGAAATCTAACGATTTATTTAGTATTTATTTATTTATTCATACATGTATAAATTTTGCAATATCACTGTGCCCCACAAAACCGTGTTATCGGTATTTAAATAGTGGAAAAAAAAAGAAGAATCACTGTTTCTTAATAAGATATCGCTGACGTCACCCAAAGACTGGCGTACTGAGCCAGGAGTCTCAGGTTCGAATCCTGCTCGTGAGCGATTTTTTCTTTCCACTATTTAAATCATTAAAAATATATATTATAAGAAATTAGTAGAAATACCTACTTATACAAATATCCAATCTTATTCTTAGTTTATACTAAATCTCTGGGATCATTGTACTCATCATTATGAACACATTTTACAGTGGAATCAACCCTGAAATCTCGAAAAAATCTGCTGTTCCCTATAATTATGTCGATTTATGTGAACACAAATGTAGGGAACCGCTGATATTTTTTTGTATATTGTTCCCATAGTAAAAGTTGTTCATTATGATGAGTACAATGACCCCTTAAGAGGTTTAGTATAAGCTAAGAATTAGGTTGTAGGTTGTATATAGAAATATAATAAAAAGTATGTTACATTCTGTTCATAAAAAAATTTTACCTAATGTTATTTTTTTTTTATTAATTAAAGTATTCAATACATTTTTGCTGAAATAATGCTACGTAATATTTGGAATTTTTGGATTATGATATATCAAGATTGCAGTTAACTATTGTCATAAAAACTTATTGGATACAAATTGAATAAAAAAAAACTAAATGTGTGCTGGGACACATAGTACAAGTGAAACTTCAACGGACAAGTGGAAAAACGAATCGCAACGGACAAGTGGAAAAACGAATGGCAACTGACAAGTGGAAAAACGATTTATTTTATCAAACAAAAAAACTGAATTAAATCCGGAACCAAAAAAAACATCCATTTTTCTTTCTCTCCCTCCGCCGATATATATCGTCTACCCCCTCCACGCGGCCGTAACGCTTTTTCGTGAGAGAAAAATCCTAATATATAGAAGAAGATATATATATCTATCTTCTATATATAGAATTTTCACCATCATCATCATCATCATCATCACCATCATCAGCCTTTCAATCCCTCCGCCGCTGCCGTCTCTCGCCAAGCGATATATTGTCTACCCCCTCCATGCGGCCGTAACGTTTTTTCGTGACTAAAAATTCCTAATACCCCCCGTCTATACAGAAGTTTCACTTCAAAAAACGTATCCAAGGTTCCTTGTTTTTATTTCTCACTTAGATACCTTAGAATCACCATCGCCCGCTTCATTCAAGACCTTGTTATGTATTTTTGTTTTATAAAATCATGGTTATGAATGTTGTCCAGCTAGCAAATCATTAGTGTCCTACACATTTCATTCGCGATTAAAGAATTTCATTTGTGTAAAAACTTATTCATTCGTGTTTCTATTTTTTTGGTTTTCTTCTATTTTTAACAAGATGCGCCCTGTATTTTTACATAGTATGTGTATAACTTCATTATAGCAAACGTTAAATACCATCAGATAACAATAAAACGGGGGTTTACAAAAATCGTCAAAAATGTGTCATTTTAATTCGAAACATGAAATCGACCCTATTACTGACTACTCACCGATAGATGGCCTGATGGCCTATTTTTCTTATTTTAAATTGCTCTTATTTCATGTAATTATGTAATTTATCTATGAAATAACTAACATTTTAGAATTTAAAATGAATTAAAACAATGTGTTTATTATTTTCGTCATAATATGCATTGATAATGTAAAAACATGTTATCGGTGAGAAGTGATTAGTATGCATCTTTTCGACGACAGATGTCCCGAGCAACAATTTGGCGAAGAAACGAGAAAATGCATGTTTTAAAATTGAAAATATAAATATATGTGACTTACACATAAAATGTTATACCATCAATATGTTTTAGTTTTGATCCTGAACAATTTTTACATCCAACAACAGCGCACTTCATTGTTAAAACAAGAAAAATATTCAAAATCCTCTCAAAATCTATTTAAATCGAAGAGAACCGAACGCAGTGATGATTCACTTGAAATTAAGCTTTGCGGCTCCGCCCACTGTGACGTCATGACCAAATTGAAGGCGCATGACCAAATTGCCTTGCAGCACCTCCGCTCCCTTCTTTTCTCCATGGTGACCCCTCTTGCAATATAAAGCACCTTCCAGCACAACCCTATATCTATGTTAACCCTTAAAATACAACGGCAGCTAAATTAGGTCGAATTCGGTTTAGTTCGCACGGAATTAAATTTTAAAGCTTACCGTATCTTTTTCTAATGCCTATTCATCTTGGTTTAATTGAGTTTCTGTTGGTTATTGGAGTTATATTTTTAAATTCATATTAATTGAATTTTATACTATCAGGGGCCGACATAACATAAAATCACGCCTGTATTCTCCGAAGAGGCAGGAAGTGGTGTATAAATACTCGGGGTGCTGGCCAGAAAACCTCCACGCTGGAGGACTTCAGGACACGTCTGGAGGGAACGACAGTTATTGGGCCAGTACATCCTTTTTTTTTTTTTGCTGTGGGGAAATCCTCATGGACGCACTCCGCCCGGGGTAGGCGGTGCCAGTGTCGGACTCTTACCGACTAAAACCACCACGGTGTTCCTTCAACTACCTTAGCCGGGGGCGTGGGAACCCGTGAGTATTCACCCCCCCCGACAGGTCCTGGCCCGCCACAAGCAGGCGAGCCCCTTCTCCCCGTGCGGCCTAAAGTTGGCCGCACCCTCCTAGTCGGCGCACATGGAACACTGCACGCCACCTCACCTCATGGGTCTTTACCAGCTGCGCCAACTACGCCGGCTGTGCCAGCTACGCCAGCTGCTGGTCGGGCAGCAGACTACCCCGAGTCTGAATAACAACAACATCTACAATCATCATCTACATCTACATCTACTATCTATTTATCGTTTTTTTTTAAATTGTAAAGTATTATGTATTTATTATTAAGTATTATGTATAAGTTTTGTAGTGTGTGCGTCAAATGGAGCGCAAGAATAAAATCTTTTTCTTTCTTTCTTTCTTTTACAACTGGCATTGTCTGGACGCGTTCGAGCAGTTTCTGTCAGTTTGTTGATGAGTGTCCACGCTACGTTTTGTCACGACAGCCAGTGTCAAAAATAGACAGCAACTGGATCAATTCCATCTAACATAACGTCCCCAATTATCAACACTTTAAGGGACGATCACAAGTATTTTTTTAAATACATTGATTTTGCGATGATTTTTTACGTACTTGTGGTGCACTGTGTAACAGTTCAATGTTTATTAGATAATATTTAAACGAATACCAAATTATAATTTTGCTCTTATTTTCTGAAGTTGGTTGTTTTTTTATCGAAGAATGGAGCACTGTGGGTAACTGGGGCTTTTACTATACATGTACCCAGTGACTGACACCGAAAAGCGAGGCTTATACGGTTTTCGTCAATTGCGCTACGGAACCTAAACCAAACTCTTCTACATTTTCATTCACATAAACTGGAAACACAAAACAAAGATTTAACTAAACATTTTATTGTTTTCTATGAATAAGCATATAGATTATGAATGAATTCCTCAATATACCGGTTTATTAAGTAAATGTATTCATTTTTTGTTTTTTTTATAGTATCCACGTGCCGTATGGGTTAAAAATACATTTTACATGTAAATTGACAAGCCTGTTTAATTCTATACCGATTTATTTTATTCCACTTTGAGTTAATGTTTTTTTTTCTTCAATCGGATTAGTTGTTTGTTTTGAAGTTCATATATCAGCCCCTCAGAACATACTACTGGCCCACTGCTGGGCACGGGCCTTAGTCCACCACACTGGCCTAGTGCGGGTTGGCGGACTACACACACCATTGAGAACTGTATGGAGCACTCTCAGGTGTGCAGGTTTCCTCACGATGTTTTCCTTCACCGTTAAAGCAAGTGATAATCGAATATAAATCATCAATCAAAGTTCATAAGTTTAAGGAAATAGAATTAAATAGAAATTAACTTTATTGCATTAATTATGGTACATAAAAAGATCTTTTGATAGTAATTTTTGGTCAACACAATTTTTCTTATAAAGCATCATCATCATTCGTCAATTGCTGGACATAGGCCTCCCTCAATCGTATCCTAGGTACCCAATCATCACACCACTCTCCTCATAAGTTTAGGGCATTGATCAGACTCATAAAAGCCCACCTGTAGCTTTATCATACCGATCGAAAGGCTTCATCATAAGGATTATTTTTTGCTAAATAACAAAATGTCACAAATAAAAGGAAGACCATGAATTTTAACATTTGATGTGAAATATGTGATACTAAAGTATTTAGCAAAAAATAATCCTTATGATGAAGCCTTTCGATCTGTATGATAAAGCTACAGGATAATTATTTTTCTCATGTAACGGGTTCGATTTCTGGTTCAACCATGTAATTATTTAAATATCTATGAATGCAGTTTAAATTGTTTTTTTAAATTCAAATAATGTCTTCTTTCAGTAAAATGTTCCATCTACAATATTCAAGGTACTTTCCCTCCATGCGGCATATCCGTGGGACGCCCTGTATAATTTTGTCAACTAATTAACATTAATTTTTGTTTTTTTTTAAACAAATGGTTAAACCAGATGTTTTACGTTAGAGAGGGGCAAATGAGTACGAGTACGAGGACTCTCATGACACTGCCACCCATGGACATCCGCAACACCAGAAGAGTCGCCGATGCGTTGCCGACCTTTCCAAGTGACACCCTATTTTACCTGATTAAAAAGAACACATTTCTTAATAATGCATTACAATCTAGCCTACAAGACCAAAATAATAATAATAATAGTCATCATTATCATTACAGCCGAAAGACGTCCACTACTGGACATAGGCCTCCCCCAATTAAGGGGGGGATATGCCATAATCGCCACGCTTGGCAGGCGGGTTGGCGATCGCAGTTGGTTGGTTAAATACTCAGAGAACGCTGCTGCCCATCCTCTGGTGAATCCCTTAGTCGCCTTTTACGACACCCATGAGAAGAGATAAGGGTGGTGCTATTCTTTAAGTCCGGCACCACACGGACGGATAATAATAGTAATCTAACTTAATCTTACTTATTTTTCTACGTTAAAAAGGCTTCTCATGTCAATTTTTTTCGGGAAAACAGCTTACGAAAATTGATTCCAGTTTTGCTGTACAAGGCAAAAAATGGCGTGTGAGGTGTAGTTTGACGACGTCTGTGGTCTAGTGGTTCGAGTGTCGGACTGCTGATCACGAGGTCGTGGGTTCGATTCCCACAGAACACAAATATTTGTGTGATGAACATAAGTGTTTGTATTGGTCTGGGTGTTTCTTATGTATTATAAGTATGTCTTTACAAATAAAAAGTATGTAAGTATTATATCCATTGTCTAGTACCCATATTACAAGCTCTGCTTAGTTTGGGACTAGATGGTGCTATGTAAAATGTCCCAAAATATTTATTTATTTAACCATCAAGATGGTGAGGATGGAATTAAAGACCAGAGTAATTTCGAAAAGGAACCGATCCGTCTAATGGTGCGCGGAGGAACAATTAAAATAGTCTGCTTCCTTTATCCAGTGCAACGACGGTAATGAGACGTGAACGCAAGGAACTCGGGGATATGACGCGGAGTTTAATAAAAAGTTCGTGATTTATTTTCGGTTAAGTGGCCTTCTTCTTCATCCCAGAGAGTGCTCCATACAGTTCTCGATGGTACAAGATACAAGATCATTTATTTGTTCAAAATATGAGTATACACACACAGGGCATGCAAGATGGTAAAATTAATTAAAAATATCAGTCATGTTTTGCCTTTACGGCGTACAAATTATAAACTATGCTAATTAACTATGTATTATTAACTTAACTAATAATATTAACTTAAACTAACTTTATTAACTTTTAATTTGAACATTATGAATTATTATTAAACTATTATTATGCATTATTAACTATTCTTTCTATATTACATATCTATCAATAAATTTATTTAAAATTGAAATAACATTCAAACAAGTAATTGAAAAAACTTACAGAAAAATAAAATAAAAAAAATGGTGTATGTAGTTCGCCAACCCGCACTAGGCCAGCGTGGTGGACTAAGGCTAATGCCTTCTCATACTGAGAAGAGGCCCGTGCCCAGCAGTGGAACAGTAATGGGCTGGTTATTTTTATGTTTTTTTTTAAATGGCCTTTACACAGCTCTAATTTTGAGCCTTTTATAAAGATTTAAAGAAATTTCAGGCAAAATTGAAAAATGTATTCTATAAAAATCCTTCTGAGTGTCATCACAAATATTTAAATAATTATAATAAAACAAGTTTAACTGAATTACATCGCTAAATTGGTTTTCCTGACGTTTCGAAAGCTTTGCAGCGTTCGTGGTCGCAGGAAGACTAAGATGACAAGCGTATTTACAGATATTTCTAAATAAATATTTGAATCTACCGTATAATTTCTATTTATTATTTGTTTAATTTCCATACCTACTTACATGATTTTAATAGAAAGAAAAACAAAGTTTTTTTTTTCACTCCTCCTTCTATGAAACAAATCAAGACGAAAATGCATTTCAAATATTCGTAATGATACCCGGAAGGATGTTATTTATATGTACAGAAAACATTTTTTTTCAATTTCGCCAGAAATATCTTAAAATCTTACACTGAGCGACTTTGAATTTGTGAACTAGCTCAACTGTCAGTGCTCACGTCTCGGTACCGTTAGAGCACAAAGAGTTACTACACCAAAAACCGATTTATAGGTGTTATTGAATTAACCCAAAACCTGAAACTAGTTTGTTCAGAATCGAGAGTAGAATCCATTACACTACTTTTTACCACAGGTTAATTTTTACCGAAAAATATTTTCATACCATGCAGAGTCTAAAAGTTTCATAAGACGACGCGGCGCTGAGCGCAAAGGCGAGCGAGACCGAGTAAAAAAGTGTGATGTAAACTTTTGTGTAACATTCATTTCCTAAAACTATTATACTTAATTTAAAGAGGTTATTCACCTCCCGACACAGTAGCGGGGTCAGTTTCACAGCCTACGAATGAAGTTACACTAATGAGATCGTGACGCAAATGATATCCAAATCACACTTATTATATGCATATATTTATTGGTTATAAATGCAAGTTAAGTCTTCTTATGACCAATATTAAAACCTTTGACATCGAAACAACAAATTAATAAACTTTTCACAGGTTGTTAACAGTAATCTTCATCAATATAAATATGGCTAAACATACTTTGTAAACCAAAAAAAAATGCATACCATTAGCGTGATTTAGATTTCATTTGTGTCATGATCTCATTAGTGTAAAATCATTCGTGGTACCCAATTTTATGTGAAATCGACCCTCGAAAGCGTCGCACGTTCGTGAATGAATCTAGCGCAATGAATCGATTAGAGTAACCATGATACCAAAAAATACAAATATATTCTACAATAATAAATGAAAATTAATAATTACTTTCCATATCAATTTATTATAATAAAAAACCGGCCAAGTGTGAGACGGACTCACGCAGTAAGGGTTCCGTACCACCCATCGACCTGATACCCCATATAGAAACTGATTTAATTTTCGAGAGTTTATCAAAAGACATCAACGCACGTACGCGAAATGTGAATTTTTGCATCTCTTTCTTCCGTAGGTACCACCACATATGTCTATGTTTGTTCTGTTTTTAGTATTTTTAGCGAAACTAGATAGTATGCACTATAATCAGACCAAGTTTGACGCTGTTATGTATTACCGTTTTGAAGATAGAACAGGCACAAAAACGTTGAAAAAACTGCATGTTTTCGAGGTTTCTTGTATGGGGACCCCCTTTGGTTTGAAACTTTTTTTTGTTTTTAGTATTTGTCGTGGTACACCTCATAGCATCACATTTTTTGTGAAAATTTTAACTAGTTATCTATTACCGTTACAAAGATGCAGCCCTGTGACAGACAGACGGACGGACGGACGGACGGACAGCGTAGCGAGAGTAATAGGGTCCCGTTTGCACCCTTTGGGTACGGAACCCTAAAAACTAGTTGGGGTGTTTGAGGTTTTGAGTTATTCCAATAACACATTTTATATCTAACACTTTTATTTCATTCAATCATTCTTGTGAACATTCTATTCCTTACAACTGCCACTCACATAAACTTGGTTAACGCATGGTATAATAAGATGTTTCACCAGGTATTCTCTTCCCGCAATGACAACGCGATGCCTCCAAGCTACGTCACGATCAGTGCTGCCATTGATTGATATCTTCAATATACTTAAGGAGATTTTTGTTCATAATGAATATAAAATAAATTCCTAACTAGCCTATTCGTTATCTCGTGTTATTCATCTAATTAGTTAATAAAGGAAACTATATTAAATTACTAGTTAAAAAGTGATTCTTTATAGAAGAAAGTAAATGAAAAAATGCATTTTGCTCGGGTAATTTATTTTCACAAAGTGGCAGCACATCAAACTGACAAGTGTCACGCTAACAGCCCGCTATTGGCTCCACGGCCGATGACGTAGTACGGAGGCAATCACGTGACCTAGCTGTCACGGGAAGAGACTACCTGGTGTTATTATACCATGGGTTAACGTAACTCGGAGGATTTTTGTCTTTGGTCACACAAACGGATGAATCATGTTAGGCGTTGACACTAAATAAGTAGAACACGAAAAAAAGCAGATATGCTTTTTATTATCCTCATACTTGAGACTCTTTTTCTTTGATCAGAAATTAATACACCATCATAGTACATTACTGTTGAGGCCTGAAATGAAGCAATTGACGGCTGAGTAATATTGGAAGTGATTTTTAACAAAACGAGGCCGTTAATTGCTATTTCGGCCGAGACTTGTATAGTACTTTTCTTTCATTTGCGAGGAAACAATACACAAATTAATTCAACAGTATCTAGTTTTCATTCGCGCCAATATGTCCACGCGCGGTTTTTGTTCTATTTTCAAATATTTGAAAAAAAAGGCGCATTCCAACCTTTTAAATATCGTGTACCTAAAAACCACGCTAGCATAATTAAAAAAAACTGTCTAGCAATTTATATTATTGTCGTGTTGGAAATTGCTGGCTTCGTTGCGTACGTAAAAGAGCCGGTTGACGTATTTTTTTTTAAATAATGTAGCAATTTCCGACCAAGTGGGAGAAAAATAACTTGTTTGATAAAAATTCTAAGCAGTATCAATTTTTTTTGTTCTTTCCACGACTGCATTTAATGCATACTAATTTAGTAGTTAGTATCTTGAAATTGGGTAGGCGATATACAAAGCACAATGTTTTTAAAAGTCGTTCAATTGCCTACAGAGAGTACAGAGCCTTGGCAGAGCGGCGAAAAATGTCCAAGGTTAACTAACCGATCTAGAACCGCTATAGTTTATTCAATATTCCATGATCTAGACATGGAATATTGAATAAACTATAGCGGTTTTTCCGTGGCAGACGAGATGGTGCATCTATTTGCAATTTACCAAGCAATTCGTGTCAAGACGAAACTCTTTGACCAGTGTGTGTTGCCAGTAATCACTTACGGCACTGAAACGTGGTCGCTCACAATGGGCCTGATAAGAAGGCTCAAAGTCACGCAAAGGGCAATGGAGAGGGCTATGCTCGGAGTGTCCCTGCATGATCGAATCATAAATGAAGAGATTCGCAGGAGAACGAAAGTAACCGACATAGCTCGAAGAATTGCCAAACCTAAGTGGCAGTGGGTATGGCACATTGCTCGCAGAACGGAATGCCGATGGGGCAGTAAAGTTCTGGAGCGGTGACCGCGTACTGGAAGACGTAGCGTGGGTATGCCCCCCTCAAGGTGGATCGATGATCTGGTGGGGAATCCGCTGGATGCGGAAAGCGCAGGACCGGTCTTTGTGGCGATGCTTGGGGGAGGCCTTTGTCCAGCAGTGGACCTCTTTTGGCTGAAATGATGATGATGATGATGAAGCAATTCGCTGCAGTCCATGTCTGCATTGAATAATTTATGTAAAAATATCTAGTCAGCCGCTTTTACTCTGTCTGCCAATGAATCGGTATATCCACGTTAGTATCGTCTAATGAAATCAGAATTTAGCGCGTCAAATTATTTTGTATATCTGTGGAGATGTTTCTGACATAAACGACGGTTGTAGGGTTGTAGACTTAACTGCTACTTAATTTTTTAATTAGTCTAGCAGTCGCCAATCTGCCAATAGTTATCTTGCTTTGGAACGTCATAAACTTTTAGTAGTCGTAGAACTCCATGTGAACCACCGTACCTATTTCTGCCGCAAAACAGTGATGCTTGCATTGCTGTGTTTCGGTGTGAAGGGTACGGGTGCCGGTGAAATTACAATCACATGAGTCTTTCCATCTTCATGTCTCAGTTTGGCGAACCGATTTGCGGTACGATTAGACAACAACTTGGTATTGCAGTTGTTATGGGCAAAGGTAACCGCTTAACATCAGGTGGGCCTTTAGCTCGTTTAGCCATCCTATACAAAAAAGTAAAAAAACGAGTGAGCCTTACAGTAGTCGCAAATGTATTTTTTTTTCGTTTTCGTGGGGATATACTTATGGCCGCACTCCGCTCGAGGACGGCGGAGCCAGTGTCGGACTCTTACCGACTAAAACCACCACGGTGTTTCTCTTCCAACCACTGGCTGGGGGCGTAGGAAATATGCTCGCCACTAGTACGCGAGCCCCTTCTCCCCGTACAGTCCTGTGACAGACAGACGGATGGACAGCGTAGCGAGACTAATAGGGTCCCGTTTGGAAACCTAAAAACTAAGGTGTTTCAGTGGGGTTTGAAACTATACCATTCAATTACGCTTGCCAAAATACCCAACAACTTCCACCCAGCTTTCTGCTTACCCTTTAAAGACAAAGGTCTTGGCAGCGCACTGTAATTAGTGCAGCATCAGATCTGGTTGACTTAGCTGGAGAGCGGCTCTCACGCAAACACACGACTTATACAAGTTTAATTAATTACTTGCGACGTACACTGTAGGACAGAGTTAGGGGTGCAGTTTGAAAACTATTATAAAATAAACGAAAGAAAGTAAGAAAACGACGTCGCTAGGAATAGTCTAAATCTGTTACAAAGATAAAAAAAATATACGACAACTACATGCGTATTTTTTCAATGTAAGCATTTTTTATTTTATAGAATTAATCAACACAATAATAACGTGAGCGACTATGATACTCCATTTGACTTCATATTTTTGACCAATCCACATCAACCACATCCTGACAAAGCTGTCTAGATTGCGGTCAAGAGCAGATCTATATATCATTAAAAAAAACCCTTATGACTACTCTATGGTTTTCTGAAAAAACATGTTGGCAACTTGGCACCACTGTTAATGATAGCAAACTTAAAAGTTGCACTAGCCAATCTCATTTCAGCAGCTTTACATCTACAGAAATAAGAGAGTAAAACTGTATAGTTTATATTTATAACTGTAAAACATTAACCTCAAAATAGTTAATATTTTATTTAATTATACAATTCTGGAGTACAGTCCGTTTAATGAAATAGATTGCAACATCGAATTGTATATGGTGAGCATTATATTTTATTCATAACTTTCATAGGCTGAACTTTAGCAATGTCCTTTATGAAATAATTTGAATGTGAACATGGGGCTCGAGACAATTAAAAACATAGTAAATACATTGAGGTAATATGTACTACGTACTGGAGAAGACATCAGGAACAAAAAAATTTGCACAACTTGCTGGCCGCGGAGCACGCGCGGCGCGAGCGTGGCTAAGCGAGTGAGAGTGCAGGAGCTCTAAAGCGTGCTACAAACATTTTGTTCTAGGTGTCTTCTCTAGTACGTAGTACATATTACCACAGTGAGTAAATATCGTATTTGTATTGTCAACATTTTCGAGAAATAAGTATGATAGCAATCCAGCGGGAATTGTAGTACATACATATGCACATACCTACACCACTACAGCCCACCTTAAAATCTGGGGAGCTGACCAAAGTGTTAGCCTTTGGGCAAAATCGCCAGGCCAAGAACGCTCTAAAGCGCTACTAGTGGGCTTTAAGAAAAGTTTTACTAAAGAAGCGCTTTCTTTGAACAGGAACCAGATAAGAATCCTGACAAGAACCTTTACTGGGCACTGCAAGCTGAATAAACACCTTCACAGGATGGGCCTCAGTGATACCACAGTTTGCAGGTTTTGTCGCGAAAAGGATGAGACGCCCATCCATATCCTATGCGAGTGTGATGCAGTGCACCACATGAGAAGCCAGCATCTTGGAGGCCACGTCAACTCAACGCATGAGATCAAATCCTCCTCCCCCAAAGTCTTAGTCGACTTCATGATTGACTTGCAGCTTGGGGAAGTGCTGTAGTCCTGCAAGAGGCGTCACAATAGATCTTACCAAGTCGCAGTGGCTTAGGGAGCGTTTAAGACCCCTACCGCTTTCCTCAAAATAATAATAATAAAATAGTACATATGACACAAGTGAGCTAAGTTGGTTTCTTCAACAACAACAGCATCTATGATGCACGATCCATTTTTGTGGTGATTGTGGTTTTTCCACAAATTTATTTAAAAATGAAAAGTGAATAGCGTGAAACCTACCTGAATGCTTATTACAAAATTGAAGTTTTACATAATAAAATAAAAATATTTTACCAACATTTCTGCACTACAGTGCACAAGTAACCTATTTCTACAGTGGACCCCGGAGCCATTGTCTTATCACATACTTGTAGCCTGTTTAATTGTTTTTACAAGTATATTAACGTCGCCTCTAAAGTTGACTTTAAGCATTTCTATGGAATAGCTTAAGTTGGAAATCTGTTCAGTTTGCGTACTATAATAATAAAAGTTAGTGCCTAAGTATTAAACGCGTCGTTTACAAAATTCTGTTAAGAATCAAAATACATAACAATCTAAATTTTTCCAGTACATGTTGACCTGCACTAGAAGGTAAACTTGGTACAAAGGGGGACCAACTTAAGTTGGAAATTAGACATCCGCTTTTTGTATGGAAGTTGGTTTTTTATTCCGAGATAATTCTAACCAGCACCCGGCACCAAACTACACTGATGTCAAAGTGGCAAAAATAAACATCTTGGAAAAACCAGAGACAAGACATTTATCATTTTTTTATGTAAAGGGGAAAAACTGAAAAAAAGAAAAACTTTTTTCGGTGCGTTCGTTTTAAAATTATTTTGAATCAAAAAGGTGTGTTCATTTTAAGCAGAATTTACGCTTAAAATGAACACACCTTTTTGATTCAAAATAATTAATTTTTTTTTATTTCTAAAATAATAAAATGATTACCTTAAAATTGGAGGTCTTTAGAAAAATATGGTTTATTGTAAAATGCTATTTTCAAAGACAACGTGTATCAGAAATGCGTGGTCATATTTGAAGAGCTTATTCAGGTGATGCTATCTAACAACTTTTACTATGGGGTCAACCCTGAAATCGCGAAAAAAAAATCTGCTGATCCTTACATTTTGTCGAGCGACATCGATGATTTAGTAGGGAACAGCTGATATTTTTTTAGCGATTTCAGGGTTGGTCCCATAGTAAAAGTTGTTCTATGCTATGCCCTGAATGAGCTCTTAAAATATGACCACGCATTTCTGATACACGTTGTATATTTAACTCACCGGGTTAGAATGTTTGATTAATTATTAAAAAATCGTTATTGTACATCCTTTAAGTACCTATTTGATTTAATAATTATATTTTTTTTGAGTTTTACCATTATTTTTGATACAAGACCTTCCTTCGTGCCAAATTTTAATATCTTAGGTCAACGGGAACAGCTCTTAGGTTTAGATGAGTCAGCGACGTGAAATCTTTGTAAGGCCGTAACAACGATCTCTATGTACTGTGTAAACATTTCGATGGGCCGTAACTTTTTATTGCTTTAAGTTAAAAACATTTTTTTTTTTTTCATATTAATTTCAGCTCCATAGCTTAAGCCGTTTTCGACAAAAACGGGAATTAAAAGTCGGATGGACAGACAGAAACAGACGGACGGACAACAAAAAGATGTACAGTCTCTTGTTAGACTGCACTTCTTTTGATGATGATGCTGGTAGAAATAAAATACGATAGCTCAGGAAAATAAATGTTATATTGTCCGAATATTTATGAAAGTTAATGAACTGAATGAACTGTAGGTATGTGAGTGAAAATGATATTGCTAATACGCGACACTTGTTAGTCACGTAAAATGTGAGAACGCGCGGCTTACTTGATCGCTCGTCGCGAACTGGTCTAAATATTAAAAGAAATTCATGAGTCGCGTAAAAACGCTGACCTGAGAAAATGTACGGTTGCATCGTACATGCTCCCAAGCGGAATGATGAATGAGAGATGAAAATATGAATTTTGACAAGATGATGCCACTTGTTCCTTAGATTATGCTTATAGTCTCTAATTGAACTCGGTTTTACGACGAATAGGTGTCGTACACTTATCAACTTTAGAGACCTCACTAAAGTCCGGGTCGCACGGCACTTTGCACTGATTACGCGCACTAATACTAAAAACTTGCACTGCGGACGGCGAACCAGAGGGCCCGGCCGACTCTGCGTGTTCGGGGGGCTGAGAGCTCGCAAATGCGGCGCTTGCCACCGCATGGAATGTTGCCCGCCTGCTGCGGACCCGACGTACCACGATAACTGCTCCAACTACGATTACGATGCTAATCACCACATAAAATGCTGTGTAGTGATGGATGTCGTGGTACGACACTTGCTGTGATAAATGTTCACTTGCTTTCATGTTGATTATTTGTTTCTTGATGTCCTCCAATTCTTTGTTATTATAAAGAAGTGAATAATTTTGTATCAGTGGGGTTGGAATGCCTACGTCAATTATGTGATTAATTGGTTCTATCTCTGGTAGGTTGAACGATGCCTTTATGTTTAAATTGCTTGAATCCTCATTGCGTGAGTAAACTGTAAAGCTTTCAGTTTTAATCAAACAATCATGTTTAACCCCTAATATTCCAGCCTTTTTTAAGAGACCGGCTGACACCTGATCTTCGCATAGCACTCGTATTTGACACTGGCTACAACAGAAGTATATGTACTTGTTTATCTTGCTAATTGCTGTCCATTGATTTGAACATGCTGTAATGCTGATCTTGCATTTTCTTGTTTCAGGTTCTACTTCACATAATCTTTCATTATTTTTGAGATGATAAATTGGCCTTTGTAAATAACACAGATATGTATCGGTGTCATCACGTAGACATGCTTCGACATCGTGTAAGGACATAGGTAAATACGAGTCTTTTTTCAAATTGATCGCTACATGCTCAGCAATCGGTTTGATAGTAGCCATGCTTGTGTTATTTATAACTTGAGGTATTGGTATTAGCTTCATGATTGCAAATGAATCTCTAGATACCAATGGTAATCTCAATTCGAAGATTAGGTATTCTTCCGACATTATTGCTCGTACTTTTAATAAATGATAAATATTTCTAAAATTCGCTTGTAAATTATTGATAGGCAATGAAAGATCTTTCGATAGGTGACTCGAAATGGTGTTCAGCGTGTCTTTCAGTTGCTCTGGTGATAATAAATGAAAATTGAGTCTTCCATGATAGACATCGGTTATTGTGTCCAATAAACTCGTTTGGATTGTTTTTAAATGTCTTAAAATGTTGCTCGTTGCTATTGATCCGATACTGAAATCGTTCATGATTCGATTTCGCTCAGACTCGCTCACCAAAATATTCTCCATCTTATCTAACTTGATTGATAACAGATTAAGCATCTTGTGTTGCTTATTGATTGCATTTTCATTCCTCTTTAGAACGTTATACTCGGCTTCAATTATAGAAGTTTGATTTTTCATCAATGACATGAAATGATTCTCATTATTTCGTATTAATTGTATATCTTGTTTGTATTGCTCGGCAAATCTTTCGTCGAGAACACCAAACAAACTGTTCGCAAGATACCCGACACCGTCGATAAGGCCTCGCCTGCGCCGGCGCAAGGACGGTGCGTGGCGCGTGCTGGTATGCTGACTTAGCAACATGTAGTTGTAGTACTCCAGTTCTGATAACTCATGCTGTAGTTGTACTTGTATTACGTCACAGTGCGAACTATCTTTAAGCCTGTTGCATAATTGATCTAAATAGCTTATGTATTTACTGCATGCTGTGGTCCCTTGCCAATAAGGATCCATGTCGTAGTATGTTACGATCTTCCACTCGTCTCTAATTAATTGCATGTTAGAAATTTTGTCAAAATAGAGACCTTGATTTTCTTTTAACTGTGTAACATTGTAAACACAATGCGTTGCGGTAAAAAAGCTCATAAACGATATAAGTAACATTGCTAGTGATAGAAAATTGAAATTTGATCTCTTTCTTGTTCGTCTGTGGCGGTTAAGATCCTCCGCTTGGTCGGAGTTCGATTCTTGTTTGTTGACTCTATCGTTTACAGGAAGTACTGACAACTTGATGATAGGATGCTTGATTAGTCCATTCTGTGTTTTTAATGTGACCACCCTGACGTGGCCGTCATTACCGGGATGCAGCTGGACGACGGGGCCTAATGCCCATTTTCCAGGAGGTAAGTTGGTTGTATGATTGATAAGGCATTGCTGAATCTTGAACATCAGTTTTGCCAATAAAAGAGCGCCGCTAAGCTCTAATCTTGGTAATGAGACGGTTTTATTTGCTGGAGCTAGCCTCGCTTTTCCTGCTACCAATGTTAGGTTAATGTCACCATTGATTACTTGCTTACAATAGACAACGCATGCGTAGGCTTTGTTGGAGGAGTCGCAGAATCCATGTAACACCACTTTATCACTTTCTCCTGTGCCCAACCAACGCTCTAATTCAAATTGGTTGATTTTTTGCATGTCATCTCTTATGTTTACCCACTCTTTGTTGATATCTTTGGGTAACTTGTCATCCCATTGAATATTTGACACCCAAACTTTCTGGAAGATCAACTTCAGCTTGGTTGATACTGGTGAAAGCCAGCCAAGGGGATCAAACAATTTGGAGATGTCTGATAACATTGAGCGCTTTGTTGCGTGTTTGGTAGATGTTTCAATCTGAGATAGAAATGTAAATGAATCAGTTTTGGGGTTCCAACGTAATCCCAAAGTTTTTGTTGACTCCACTTGCTTGAAATCAAAATTATCTTGCTTGTTATTTTCCCCGAATACATCTTGTCGTAGTTCAGGTGCGTTGGACGACCATTTTCTTAAATTGAATCCCCCTGATTTTAGTAATTCAATTAGGTCCTTTTGTAATTTTATTGCTGATGTGACAGAATGAGACCCGTGTAAAACATCATCCATGTAAAATGACTGTTCTAAAGCCTTGATTGCTGCACTGTCATAATTCTGTCGCTCATCTTCTGCTAACTGCTTTAACGTCATCATAGCCAAAAATGGCGCGGCCTTGGTGCCGTATGTGACTGTAGTAAGTTGGTACTCTTGATAGATCATGTCAGGAGAATCACGCCAAATGATTTTCTGAAATTTTTGATCTTGCTCATTTATCCAGATGAATCTAAACATTTTTTCGATGTCGGCTGTGAATGCTACCCGATATTGTCTCCACTTTAATAATAAAGATTGAAGATCTTGCTGAAGGTTAGGACCTTTTAACATGATATCATTTAAACTGCATCCGGTTGTTGTTTTAGTCGAAGCGTTAAAAACAACACGAAGTGCTGTTGTAGTAGATTCCTTTCGTAACACGCAATGGTGCGGTAGATGAAAGTCGGGTTTCTCGTTACTTGTAGCGAGTTTCATGTGACCTAACATTTGATATTCTTGAATAAATGATTTATATTGTTTTGATATATTTTCGTTATTGCTAAATTTCCGTTCCAACTGACGAAATTGCGCAAAGGCCTTATGTTTCGACGAACCCAACTGACTGTCAAAGTTTTCTTGAAATGGCAATCGAACTTCATAAGTACCATCCTCACGTCTTTTTTTTGTTTGTTTGTAGAATTCCATACATTGTAGGTCATCTGCAGATAAGTTGGGTGATTCTGATATGTCTTCGATCTCCCAAAATTGTTGTACTATGTCCTCCTGATTTTGGACTACATTACAATGCAATATCTTGATACTGCCGCATAAAATCCACCCCAATCGAGTCTGTTGCGCAATGGGTAAGGATAGATCGGCCCTGATTATGCCATCCAATATGATAAATGAGTAGACATCTGCTCCCAGCAAGATATCAATGGGACGACTGGTATGATAGTCTGGATCGGCGAGCTGAATGCCGTCCAGGTGTGCCCATGTTGGCTTGATAAATGTGTGTCCCGGTAACTTTGTAATCAGTGTATTCATGATTAATACATCTGTTTTAAAAGTAAATTGATTATATTGTGAACAACATGTTATGTTCATGGCGCCCTTGCAGCTGTTCCTCTTCTCTCCTATACCGAAGATGACTCCCTTGCATTGCTTTCTTGGTAAAGCCAGGATTTGCGCCGCCCTCGAAGATATAAGAGAAGCTTGGGAACCTTGATCTATTAGCGCACGCATTTTATGATATGATCCGTCACTTGATTGAACCATGATCATTGCAGTGGCTAATAATATTTCAACCACGTTATTGCCTTGTTGCAAAACGGGCTGATTTTCTTGTAATTCTTGTTTGTCTTGGTTTCTTGTTACCAGAACCGTCGGCATTGACTCTGTAGTCGAATTGCACGACGTATTAATAAATGCTTCATGTAAAATTGAATTGTGTTTGCCCTGACATTCACGGCAACGTTTATCAGAAATACATGCTTTATCGCCATGGTCATAAAGACAATTTTTGCACAAACGTAATTTTGTGATTGTTTCGCGTTTTACTTGCGGCGACATGTTCAGAAACTTATTGCAATAATATATTCCGTGTGAATCTTTACACACCGGGCATGGTTTTGCTGAATTTGCATTCGGCGATGGCGATGATGCATTGAGTTTATTCGCAGAAAAATCATTATTGTTGTTCGATTTATTTCTAGAATTCGAAAATGTATTGCTTTGTTTGCTTGTTGATGGTTTTGAGTACTCAAGTTTCTTACGAGATGACTCCAACGACGTAAACTTGCTCTCTAAGAATTTTAAAAAGTCTTCTAATTTTGGCAGGTCTCTAGGACTCTTCAAAAATTCGAAATATTGATTATGCGATTCCGTGTCTAATTTTTGCAATAAAATATGGACGATAAGTGGATCCCAGCTGCTTATGTCTACACCTAGGTTTTTTATTGCATTTAGGCACTCCAGAGTTGTATCGTGAATCTTCTTGATATGATTCACTGATGCTTGTTGAACTACTGGTAGGTTTAGTAAAGTATTTGTATGAGATGTGAAAATCAACCTAATATGGTTGTACCGGTTATTCAATATCTCCCAGCAGATGTTATAGTTTTCGGAGCTGATTTGTAAGTGCTGTATCAAACGTTCAGCTTCGCCCCTCACCTTGCTTTTGAGAAACTGCATCTTCTGAGCGTTTGATAAGGAGACATTACTGTGAATGGCTTCGACAAATAAGTCTTTAAATGATACCCAAGTTTGATAGTTGCCATTGAAGAAAGGGATATCCATTTTCGGAGTCCACTTATCTTTGTGAGTTACAGACCACAACTTGCTGTTGATGGCCTTTTTTAATTCATTATAGATGTTTTCTTGCTGTGTATAGGATAACTCGTATTCTACATTAGAACCCTCCAATTCGCTGTCCAATTCCCAATGTAAGGAATCTATTGTAGACCAACGGGATTGCAGAGTACGTAAGGCATCTTCCAACACCCACTTTTCAGAAACATTTTCTACATTAATTCCTGATACTGTGCGCTGAAGCGCCCTGAAATTGCTTGCTTGCTTCTTCAACATTTCGTCGAGTTTGCTGGATGAACCTCGCGACTGCCTCTGGACTGGTGGAGAATGTCCCACTAGTTCTTCTTGCTCAGAGCTGGTGTGACCTTGTTCCTCCTGATATTCATCTCCTTGCTGAGATGAAGGCTGCTGTTGTCCAGAAATGGTAGCTGATGCTGTAGGTTCATACTTCATTTTTCTCAACAAACCTTGATGATGTTGATTGATGTATGCTTTGGTTGACCTGTATAACTCTTCTGCTTGTTCGTAGTCACGCCTGGTAAAATACGGATGAGACTTGCTTTCTTCCGTCAGGAGACGATCGTGGTTATACTGATAGTCAGACCAATACTGCTCTAATGTTTCCAACCGCCTCTTGAAATAATCGACAGTTTTACGATCTGCGGAATCCTTCTTGAGGTTGGCAGCTAACTTGCTAATAGCCACAAACAGATCAGATTGATTCGCGTGTAAAGCCTCCATGGTGAGAACTTATTGGAAGTAAGAAGTAAAATGAAACGATCTTACTTGAATTTCCTTGCTTAGGTACTGCTTACGGATCCTTGGTGATCCTTTGAGACACTTGGTAGTCTCGACTTCTGATGCACTCACAAACACTTGATAGTTTTTGACTGTCACTGGGTTGTCTTGCACAGTGATAGTCCGCGACACGACACGCGACGCGACCCTAAGAATACTGCGCAAGTTCTTTACGAAGGACCAAAAAAGATGTACAGTCTCTTGTTAGACTGCACTTCTTTTGATGATGATGCTGGTAGAAATAAAATACGATAGCTCAGGAAAATAAATGTTATATTGTCCGAATATTTATGAAAGTTAATGAACTGAATGAACTGTAGGTATGTGAGTGAAAATGATATTGCTAATACGCGACACTTGTTAGTCACGTAAAATGTGAGAACGCGCGGCTTACTTGATCGCTCGTCGCGAACTGGTCTAAATATTAAAAGAAATTCATGAGTCGCGTAAAAACGCTGACCTGAGAAAATGTACGGTTGCATCGTACAGTGATCCTATAAGGATTCCTTGTTTTTTCCTATTAAGGTACGGAACCGTAAAAAGTGTGTCTGGATCGTAACTGATGGATGTTTAGTAGTAGTAAAGCTCAGTAGTAAAGTAGGCAACAGCCTAGGTGGTATTGCAGCTGTTATGGGCAAAGGTAACCGCTTAACATCAGGTGGGCCTTTAGTTCGTTTCACCATGTTATAATAGAAAAAAAAAAACCGCCAAGTGCGAGTCGGACTCGCGCAGTAAGGGTTCCGTACCTCTCAACCACCTGATACCCCATTAAAACTGATTTAATTTACGAGAGTTTATCAAAAGACATCAACGCACAGTGCGCGAAATATGATTTTTTGCATGTCGTTCTTACGCAGGTACCACCACATATGTCTATGTTTGTCTTATTTTTAGTATTTGTTGCTAAACTACATAGTATGCACTATAATCTGACCAAGTTTGACGCTGGTATGTATTACGGTTTTGAAGATAGAACAAAAACAAAAACGTTGAAAAAAATGCATGTTTTTTCAGGTTTCTTGTATGGCCCCCTTTGGTTTTAGACTTTTTTTTGTTTTTAGTATTTGTCGTGATACACCTCATAGCAACACATATTCTGAGAAAATTTCAACCAGTTACCTATTACCGTTCAAAAGATAAAGCCCTGTGACAGACAGACGGATGGACGGACGGACAGCGTAGCGAGAGTAATAGGGTCCCGTTTGTCACCCTTCGGGTACGGAACCCTAAAAAAGGAGCGGAAATCCATAGTCTCTGACTGCCCAAATGGGAAACAGGTGTGCTAGTATGTGGGTTTAATAATATGGTCAATTTGAGACTGTAAAAACATGAATCAAAACACCACGTGACGCCACTGAAGAACTCTGTAATATGGTTGATCTTGACTGCAATATTCTACTCGGCAACAAAAAACATGATGACGAAAATAATGCATTTTCGTGACGTCATAATGGTACATATAAATTTACATAAATACATAATACACTAAATATAATATTATCATATGCATATTATATGTACCCAATCCTTTTGTTATCAAACAGATACTGTACAAAATTTGAAAACACTTGTTATAATAAAATAGACTTTAAGAGGAGGTCTAGGTTAAACTAACCATAAGTATTACTATTTTTTTTAACTGATTTCAAAAAAGGAGAATTTTCTTAATTCGAATGTTTTTTTTAAATGTTTCTCAAAACGCAGTACTCCATTTGTGAACCGATTATTGAAATCGGTTCACATATAACCTTTTTTTTTTAATGAAAGGGTTGAAATTTGGTAAAGATTTGATGAAGATCTTCGGAGATAAAATGATAAAAATCAGCTAAGTGCGAGTCGGACTAGCATAGTAAGGGTAGTACCAACCATCGACCTGATACCCTTTAGAAACTGCTTTAATTCATGAGAGTTCATCAAAAGACAGCAACGCAACATGCGCGAAATATGAATATTTGCATCTAATTCTTACGCAGATACCACCAACATATGTCTGTGTTTGTCCTATTTTTAGTATTTGCTGTGAAACTACATAGAATGTACTATAATCAGACTAAGTTTGGCGCTGGTGTGTGTTACTGTTTTGAAGATAGTGCAGGAACAAAAAAGTAGAAAAAAATGCACGGTTTCTTGTATGGGGAACCCCATTTGGTTTCAAACTTTGCTTGTCTATTTTCGACACGTAAAATAAATAACTTCTTAGGTTTTGCGATCACTACACATTATAATATACGCGATTTAATCCGGTTAAACTTTGTTTTATTATAACGTAAAATAAACTTCAAAAAAAGTAAAAACCTAAGAAGTGCCAATTTTTTATTAAATAAAACTAAATCAATGGCACTCACTTTCTAAACTGTTCAACATAAATTATTTTATTCTTTTTGAAGTCGGTTTTCACTTTTTCAGTTTCAAGTTTTCATCTTATTTTTCTGTTTTGAGTGGCATAAACAATACATAGACAAGCGATTACTGCAAACGGATGATTTGTCGTCATCCATTGAAGAGTTCCTTAAACCGAATCAATGGCAACCACTTCCTAAACTGTTCAACATAAATTATTTTATTATTTTTGAAGTCGGTTTTCACTTTTTAAATGTTTTTATTTTATTTTTCTATTTTGAGTGGCATAAACAATACTCGTACATATAGAGAAGCGTTTGCTGCAAATGCAGATAATTTTCCGTCATCCATTGAAGAGTTCCTTTTTAGGGTTCCGTACCCAAAGGGTGCCAAACGGGACCCTATTACTCTCGCTACGCTGTCCGTCCGTCTCTCTGTCACAGGGTTGTATCTTTGTAACTGTAATAGATAATCAGTTAAAATTTTCAGAATATGTGTTACCATGGTGACTATCACGACAAGTACTAAAAATAGAAAAAAGTCTAAAACCAAAGGGACTTCGAAAAGACCCCCATACAAGAAACCTCGAAAAAATTAAATTTTGTCATCGTTTTTGTTCCTGCTCTATCTTTAAAACGGTATAGTTGCCGGCACGAGTCGTGAGCACAGATTCCACTGCGCAAGTGGTCGAATCTCTGTTCACAGTACAATCAACCAGATACGGGCACTTGCATTGGCTTAAATATATGATAAAGTATAATTTATTATACATAGAAAACGGAATACTAGAACACGGTGACAACAGAGACTACCTCGCTAGTACAATTTGTGCTCACGTCTCGTGCCGGGAACTATAATACATACCAGCGTTAAACTTGGTCTGATTATAGTGCATACTATGTAGTTTAGCAACAAATACTAAAAATAGGGCAAACATAGACATATGTGGTGGTACCTACTTAAGAAAGAGATGCAAGAAATCATATTTCGTGCACTGTTCCTTGATGTCTTTTGATGCACTCTCGTAAATTGAATCATTTTCTAAGGGGTATCAGGTCGATGGATGGCATGGGACCCTAACTGCGTGAATCCAACTTGGCCAGTTTTTTATATAATTATTTGGAACAAGAATCAAGAATTGAAAATCCTACGTTATGGTCCCGCTTTCAACCAGTCAACTTATATCAAAAATAAAACTTGGATTTTCAGTAGGTATCTCAATTTAATTGTCTAGCAGTATGAGTCTGTCATGCTCACTTAAATGTCATGCTGATGGTGACGTTAGTGTCGGGTCGTTAAGTTTCCTTCAATAGCGATGGCCGATGCTCGCGTCATGCTCGTGAACGGGTGCCGTCTGTCGGGACAGCTCAACTCCTACATACTATGGCAACTCTTTATACGTTTATTTCTAAAGGCAATATTCTCACTCTTGTTTATTTCTGGCTATAACCTACATTATACTCACATTATTTGAATAAACTTGATGTAATAACAATAACCTATTTTAAAAAGAGTATATCCATGGAGTTTCTTGCCGGTTCTTCTCCATAGGACCCACAATTTGGAACCGTGCAACTAGAGCCTGACGTTTCAAAAGTGCCTGTTATTAGGTTTATTTGAAATAAAAAACATTTTATTTTGATTTTGAATTTTATCCCTAACCTTCGTCTGGTTACAAGTTGCTGAATAATACGAGTATAATATCAATTTACTTTAGATCAATTAACTTAGGTACCACTGTAAACAAACCATTAATTGATCTCAGGTAAATTGATCTAATCGGTTACTTAGGCATCGTCTCAAATTAAATCCAATCGACCTATTTACTATTTTAAACAACTCTGTTGCTAGGTAAAGGTTAAATGGGCCATATTTTTTCCACCAATGAGTGACGTAACAGGCAGCTCAGGGTTGCCAGATGGAGTATGTATATATATATATTCATTTTGCATTTTTAATTTTACTGTGATTTTAATTTAAACATTCTTATGATTTAACCCCGCACTATGCCAGCGTGGTTGACTAAGGCCTTTACCTTCTCATACTGAGAAGATGCCCGTGCCCAGCAGTGGGACATTAATGGGCTGATTATGTTATGTTATGATTTAATACTTGACTAAAGCATTGACTTTATTTTACAGTGATTTTCATTAAATTTTACTTGTTTGTTATTTTAATTATAATTTATGTAAGTAATATGGGTTAATCCTGAAATTAAATATTTTTATTATTTTTTGTATTTATAAGTAGTCTATCTTACTACTATTGAAGTTCTAAAATTATGGAATTAGGTGCAAAGTTCTCATACATAGTCCTGAGCCAATTTCTAGCGTCTAGCGCAGAGATGCACATACTTATAGTCCTAATTAGGAGATTACTATAACTTACCGTAAAAAAAAACGGGTGTGCTTTAGACAACACGATTGAAAGATAAAGATATTTATTCGCAAGGATATGGTACAGAAGATGTTAAATATACATGTTTTTACACAACAAACATAATATGCAAAAAAAAAAAAAAAAAAAAAAAAAAAAAAAAAAAAAAAAAAAAAAAAAAAAAACTCCAGCTCTATCTCTATGAAGTAAAACTTCACTAACTTATATCTCCATCTCAACTTCCGACCGCCTTGCCCGATCACAATTTTCGTAACGCATTCACCAGCTTCCTCCGTAAGTCAAACGTGCACTGAAAAAAAAACTTGATAACATTAATAAAAAAAATGTTTGCAGCTATCAAGGAACTTGTTTATATACGAGCACATAAAGTAATATGATTATGGCAATAAAGTTATGTTGATTGTGCAACAGACAAGTTGTCTTAATAAAATCAAACAAAGTAATTGTCAATGCAATCAAGTTTGGTTATCATATGCCAATGACTTCTGTTGATTGATGTTATAACGAACTTGGTAATGGTTATCAAGTATTTTAGTAGTTTCAGTAATATCTACGCTTAATTTTATAAGGTGATTGTATTCTGCAATCAAAGGACCTGATTACTGGAATCGGTAACTTGATTCATTTGATTCGGTTCGATACTAGAATCAAATATTTATTGTGTCGAAATAGGTTCCAGGCCCTAACAGAGGAATCATCCCTTTGATATCGTCATCGGTAAGCGCAGAAAGCGCCTGCAGATTAATTTCATATTCTGCGAAACAATCGTCGATTAATTGATGTGAAACACAGACATATTACAGACATTAAAAAATATAGACTAAGTGCTACGAACAACCATAGTGAAGCCAACAAAAACCGTGCTCCTTCATGTACAACCAGTGCTCACGTACACACCATGCACCTGAAGGATATTTGTTTTCGCGATGCTTACTGGAAGATGCCGCGACATGTGAACTGAGAGGGGTGAGCACGGTTTAAGGTGCATGTGTGTGCGTGAGCACTAGTTGTACATGAAGGAGCACGGTTTTTTTTGTCTTCACTGTGGTTGTTCGCAGCACTTAGTGTATATTTTTACTATGTCTGTGATTTGAAACAACATCATATCATCTTTGCTAAACGGTCAGTTTAGGTACTTACTGATAAAATTGGCACGTAATTTGGGCAGCCTCCAAGCCTGGAGAATTTCACACACTTCTTCCATCACAAACAGGAGTATAAAACCACTACGACGGCTACTAAGATTCACTCACAGCACGACTCACTGAGTTCATTGGATACTTGGGGTGATAATAATGATCAGTGGGTTTTGCTATTGGGTTTAACCGTGCAATAACTTGAAATTAACCAATTAACTAAATAATTTACTCCGCGTAACAAAAGCGTGCCATGCTTAGGCTCACGAACGAACGGAATGAACAAGTCTAGACCTGAAACACTGACGACTCCGACCGACAACAAAGGGCGTGTTTACATTGATCATCTGACTTGATTAAATCTGTGATGTGCCATGTTTAGACTATCTTCATCATACTATCTTTATTCCTTGTATGAAGTGAATGATAGAGAAGAGTTGATCATTTTAACTTTATTGTGACAACAAACCGTGATTAATAAATTTTTATAAGTTTTTGATTGCTTCATTCATTTTTTTTTCTATCAAGCAAAATGTCATGCTTGATTGGCCCGATTTTTTTCAGTGTGCGTAAAGAAGTTTTATTTAAAAAAAAAAACTGATAATTCAAGCCAGAAGCGAAATTATCGTACATGTACGATAATTGCCGTACGTCTAGCAACGCTGTATGTTATTATACTGGTCCATCGTACCCCAGTTCACTCTCCACAAAAATAATGTATGTAATTATATCAAGTGGATGTGCCAAATATGGACGCCTGAACGTTACTACCGGATGTATTCATTTCTTTGTTATTTTCATGTGCCATAACTGAAGGAAATCGTTTCAGGACTCATTCGGGTATGTTTTTTTATTACTAGCTGACCCGACAGACGTTGTCCTGTCTTAACTATGAATATTGAATACGAATTGGTATAATTTATAAAAACAAAAAGTAAAAACAAAGTGTTTATTATTCTAATGCTTTATGATATATATACAACATTCTTATTTTTTTTATTACTAGCTGACCCGACAGACGTTGTCCTGTCTTAACTATGAATATTGAATACGAATTGGTATAATTTATAAAAACAAAAAGAAAAAACAAAGTGTTTATTATTCTAATGCTTTATGATATATATACAACATTCTTATTTTTTTTATTACTAGCTGACCCGACAGACGTTGTCCTGTCTTAACTATGAATATTGAATACGAATTGGTATAATTTATAAAAACAAAAAGAAAAAACAAAGTGTTTATTATTCTAATGCTTTATGATATATATACAACATTCTTATTTTTTTTATTACTAGCTGACCCGACAGACGTTGTCCTGTCTTAACTATGAATATTGAATACGAATTGGTATAATTTATAAAAACAAAAAGAAAAAACAAAGTGTTTATTATTCTAATGCTTTATGATATATATACAACATTCTTATTTTTTTTATTACTAGCTGACCCGACAGACGTTGTCCTGTCTTAACTATGAATATTGAATACGAATTGGTATAATTTATAAAAACAAAAAGAAAAAACAAAGTGTTTATTATTCTAATGCTTTATGATATATATACAACATTCTTATTTTTTTTATTACTAGCTGACCCGACAGACGTTGTCCTGTCTTAACTATGAATATTGAATACGAATTGGTATAATTTATAAAAACAAAAAGAAAAAACAAAGTGTTTATTATTCTAATGCTTTATGATATATATACAACATTCTTATTATTTTTTCTGGTGCGTAAATTACGAAGGCTGCGGCCGGAAGACTTAAAAAAAACCAATTTAATTTTAAAGTGATTTAATTTTAAGTAAACTTATTACAGTAAAAATATTAATAGCTAACTAAAACCTATTGTCCCGATCGATGATGTATCAGAAGTGAGTGCCCTCATGGCACGATGCGACGGTCTTCATCGATATCGCTTATTCAGCTACTCGTGCCTCGTGTTGCGAATTAAGCATTTAACTTGTTTATTGAAAATTATTGAGGGCAAGCTTCGTCAGCGGTTTGCCTATGCTACGATGGCGTAACACCTCCACCCGTAGATCAGCAACTATTTTAAAACGCTAAGTGAAAATGTTGCTGGGAGCTTGTCTTGCTGATTATGTAATTTTGAAGTTTCAGGAACGGCGTATTCATGATTTTCAGTTCCTCTGGATACAGCATCTTTCCTGGTCTTTAGAGTTCTGGAAACATATCTCCAAATTATGAGCACAGCCGTTATGATAATTGCAAGAAATATTACAGTGTAAAACGGTATAGTAGTATGGTATAACGTTTCAGTAATTCTGTCTGCTTGTATTGGCGCCTGAAGTGTTATTCTGTCCTGAAGACTATGAAGTTTACTTAAGTTAACTGAAGCCAAATTCGCATGTATTAGACTTGTTCCTTGTGTTTCAACATTATAAGGGACCTTCAGTATTTTTACAGGTTGACCTTTAACCTCGTCTCTTGTATTAATTAAGGTTAGTTCTGGTGTACGTAACGAACAGTGCAGTGGAATTGTAGCAAGATAACTGCCTTTCAAAGTGTCGTAGTCGTCATTTCCGCAGCTCATGTGAACCCTCGTTGGATTTGGGAATGAAATAACATAGTGTCGGCTGTCAAGTTCCTCTACGGCTTCTTTTGCTAAATTTACAGTTGTTAATGTACAGGATTCATCCAAAGTCTTGCTTGAAATGAAAGTTTGTATGCAGTCTGCTTGGATTTGAACGTAGTGGTTAGTTCTTTGTTCACAGAGATACCGATTATTATTTAACTTCGGGCATTCAGCCTCCATGTACATGAATGCCTTCCCATTAGTTGCTATTAAAGGATAGGGAGGAATGAGAGCCTGGTCGTGTTTATTAGGAACAATAGAAAGTCTATAAAGTAAGTAAGTATCTACTGAAACTACAGGAAATCTAAAAACTATAACTATTTTCCTATCATCATAATAATAACCTGATTTTATTATATCATAATAGTCCCGTAACTCTAAATCTAATATATGATTACTATCGTAAATCCCCTTTAATTTATCTAACATACTACCTAAAATATCTATTCCTAACATACTATGATGAGTTGTCATAGCCCGAGTAAATGCTAGAATATTTTCTATCCTATATAACTCAGATAATAAATCTTCTATATTTTCGCTAATAATAGTTAATATTTGTGCGAAATGTGCAAAATGTATGAGATTTTGATTGTTTTGAGTGTAACTGTCTATCAATAAATCTAAAGTGGTATTAATTTTACTTTGATTTTCGACAATTTTATTCAATATATTGTTGTGAGATAACATCCACTCTTTACTGATACTAATGTGCTCATTAAACTCATTAATAGTTTTTCTCTGGTTGTTCTGTAAAATTTCTATGGCATTATTAAACCGAATAGCATCCGTATAATCAAGGTTTCCTGTAATGCTCTTAATAACAGACCCTAGGCCGTCTACAAGGCCTCTTTTAAAACGACTAGGTTCTAAAGAATGTAACTGGTTATTGACCTTAGCCAATTTACTCACGAGATAATCTAACTGATATTCGTATAAGGAAAAGGTTTCGTTAGTCATGCGTAGCTTAAAATCCTGTAATTGAGTCTTTAGTACTGAAATATTATTTTCGATATCGTCCAGCTTCACATATTGGAGAAAAGTATGGTAATGAGTTATTAATCTAGTCGGTCCAAGTTTAAACGGTAGAAGTCCAATTCCAGAGTCTAAGGTCTCAAGTCTTATCTCCTGGCTTCGTGTCAGATGTAGGGTCGCTATCAGCACCATCCTGTAACAATTTCGCAGTCTTAGGTACTCGTTTCAGTCTTGATTTCGCTATGGGGCCACGTTTCTTAGAGGTGTAGATGTGAATAGGTAAGTCAGCTAAAACTACGTCATGGGTGTATCTAGGGGCTAATTTTTGTCGTGAGGCGACTGGATTCTTAACAAAAATCTGTTGCTGAAGCTGATACTCTTCTTCTGGTTCGCGGTTCTTATTCCTATTCTCAATTATTGCGGTACGATTGTTAAGAGAGGTTTCATTTATGATTTGGTATACTGTTTTCATTTGTTCTTTATGATTTAAGATGTACTGCTGTAACATGTGACTACTTAAATCGATGTCCCAAGGATCTCGGGCATCAAAGTGACCGGTTATTACATCAAAGGGACGACACTTAGTGAAACTATGAATCGAACTATTGTAGGCAAGTAAAGCATAAGGCATAAGATTAATTGCAGGTTCATCTTTCTGCTGTAAACGTAAAATACGGAGATGTTCAAGCAATGTTGAGTGAAACCTTTCTATATTACCGTTATCATTAGGGCTATGTGCTAAAGTTTTATGGTGATTTATTTTATGGAGTCTAGTGAATTCAGCGAACAATTGATTCGTGTACTCAGTGCCATTATCTGTAATTATAGTTTGCGGAAAGCCATGATGAGTACAAAATTGTAGTAAGCCCTGCAAAATGCTAAGCGCTGTACCATCTCTCATAAGATATGCTTGTCCGTACTTAGAGAAGACATCTATAAAGGTTAAATATTTCTCATTCTGAACAGTAAAAAGATCCATATGAATAATTTCGAACGGCTTTATTGCTGGTGGTACAATATTAAACTTCTGTTTGATAGGATTACGGTCGTACTTAGCCTGACCACATGTTGTACATTCATTTATATATTTAGTGATTTGGTCTTTCATCTTAGGCCAGAAATACTTTCGCGAGAGGGCTAGGTAACATTCAGTTATCCCACGATGGTTTGTTTTACCGTCGTGGTAATGCCGGATTATATCCTGCTGTCTAAGGAATTCTTTCACATTATCTAATTCTAATTTACATAGTTCAATATTCATTGCTGAGCTCTTAAAACTGTCCTGAATTATAGGAATGATATCATACATGCTTAGAGGAGGATTTATGAGAATACCAGTTTTCACCTTCGGATTAACATACTCTTTTATAGCGTTAATAACATCGTCTATTAAGTTAGATTGTGAAACCTGAATGGAAGTACGAGTGTGTGTATCAAATGTCTTGGTTACCGTCGGTCTTTTCTTAATGTCACCTACCACAGTCATAACTATTTGTCGATGGAACATATTCAGAGGCTTGTCAGTTATAGGGACTTCAAGTATGGGGTTTTCATTACTTGTATGAGCTGTTTCAGTACTTGAGTCAGTCACAGAAGGTGGCTTCTCAGAGGGATTTGCTATCATTGAACTAACTTCATCATTATGGATTTCAACTCGCGATAGGGCATCAGCGTTGGTGTTATTTTTACCCTTTTTGTATATTACACTAAAGTCGTATTCGCTGAGTTTCAATCTCCACCTAGTGAGCCGTGAGTTAGGCTCTTTTAGATTCATCATCCACTGTAATGGTTTGTGGTCTGTAACTATCTTAAATTTGCGACCAAAAAGATACGGTCGGAAATATTTGGTAGCCCACACAATAGCTAAGAGCTCCTTTTCTATGGTACTGTAATTTAATTCGCTTTCATTTAGAGTACGCGATGCATATGCTATTGGTCGGTCAGAGCCTATTGGTCCTTGTGATAATATCGCTCCTAAAGCTACGTTGGAAGCGTCAGTGGTCAGAACAAATTCCCTAGTGAAGTCTGGATATTGTAAGATCGGGTCGTTTGTCAAAAGTCTCTTGCATCGTTCGTAACAGTCAATGTAATCTTTATTAAGTGTAATGGTCCTGCCCTTCTTTAAACATTGAGTAAAAGGTTTTGTAATTCTAGCGAAGTCTGGTATGAATTTCCGATAATAACCGATAAGTCCAAGAAATTGTTTTATCTGTTTTGCTGTTTTAGGTATGGGATATTTTTTTATGGCATTAATTTTGTCTGGATTCGGCTTAATGCCTTCACCGCTTATTATATGGCCTAGAAAAGCAGTCTCTAACTTTAAAAATTCCGACTTGTCCATCTGAATTTTGAAGTTAGATTCCCGGAGTCTTTGAAATACTTTTTCCAGGTTATCCAGGTGTTCCTGGAGGGAGGTACTGAATACTACTATGTCATCCATGTAGACTAAACAGATAACGTTTTGAAGACCTCTCAACACATTATCCATAACGCGCTGAAATGTTGAAGGGGAATTTTTAAGTCCCATAGGCATCCTTAAAAATTCGAAATGCCCATGTTCTACATTGAATGCTGTTTTCTGAATATCATCAGGGTTCATTTCTACCTGGTAGAAACCACTGGCTAAATCTAAGGTGGTGAAATACTGACATTTCCCTAACTTATCTAGGACATCTGTTATATTCGGAATAGGGTATTTGTCGTCGATAGTCTTTTCGTTTAACTTTCGGAAGTCTACGACTAGCCTCCATTTCTGTTTTCCTGAGGCATCAGCCTTCTTCGGGACAACCCAAATAGGAGAGCTCCAGGCAGAATCAGAAGGTCTTATAATATTCTGATCCAGCATCTTTGATATTTGATCTCTAACTTCTTGTCGGTGTACAAAAGGATATCTATAACTTTTCGTGTAAATAGGTACCTCATCTAAAGTTCTTATATGGTGCTTAACCTTATTAGTGAAGGACAGCGGTTCGCCTTCAATGTAAAAGACATCCGCATAACGCGAGCAAATATTTTTCAAGTTAATTTTTTCCTCTTCGTTAAGATGATCTATTCGCAACTGTGATAATACTTGATTGATGCGAGAGGCATCCGGTGCCTGCTCAATGTTCATACATTCAATATTGGAATTTACAGCTTCTACAGGACGATCTAATGATAAAATTATATCATTGTGCGATGTATTTTCTACTTCAACTAATCCGCGATTATTAGAAACTGTTGTAATACATTCATTTATAATACAGTTATAAAATTTCTGCTGAGGAATATGCACATCTCCATCTGGAGCATTTATGGGCAAACGAATGAGCCTAGTAGTATTAGCTGGTATCATATCCTCGTATAAGTTGACGTTCCGAGAGTTAAACATTGTTATAGGATTTGTAGCGTTATCTGTAATTAATAAATTATTTTTCAGGTCAATTTTCGTATTCCATTTACTTAGTAGGTCTAGTCCAATAAGTCCGTCGAAAAATTTATGAAAGTCAAAAATAAATAATTTAATATTATTAGGATCATTGAATTCCTGAAAGGCTGGTATGATAATTGAATAGTCACTTCTACTGGTAGCGTGGGCGTTGGTAACTTCAAAGGGGTCAAAATTAAGTGGCATGTTTGAATAATATTCTTCCACAGCTGAAGGACTAATGAATGACTGGTTGGCTCCAGTATCAATTAGAAAATTTAATGGAGGATTCGATAATTTTATATAAGGAAGTTGACGTTGAGTTTGTAGGTTAACTTCTATTTTGAGGGTTTTGAGGGGTGGTCCGAATAAAAATCCTGCTCCTCATTACTAGTAGAAGGTTGAAAATTAACGTAACTGTCAGGTAACTCACTAACTGTGCAGTAAGGCATAGGTGGCTCATACTCATAACTGTCATGTAAGTTACAGTCAGTATAGTCAGTATATTCGGTTTGGTCATAGTCATATGAATAGTACTCGTTGTCCGGATAATAATTAAAATCATAATCATTAAAGTTATTAAAGTTCATCTCGCGGGTTTTAAAATAATTAGTTGGTGGTGGGTTGCCAGATTTACTCCAGTCATGACCCCTGAACTGCATCGGCTTTGGTACATAGTGGCTAACTCCACTCATTGGCTGAGGGCCTGAGGTTTGATGACGTGGTTGAGTTCTAAATACGTTATTAGTGTTATAATTAGGCGGCGGCGCGCGGAACATCTGCTGAGTACGTGTAGGCATGTTAGGTGCATTAGGTGCACGTTGAAAACCATTTGACTGATCACCATGGGGTTGGAAGATAGGCTTCTGAAAACCATGTGACTGGCTACTATGTGGTTGGAAGTTAGGCCTCCAACTATTTTGTGGTGGCAACGGACGTTGCCAGTAAGGAGTATGCTGTTGATTAGCTGAAAAACCTGCAGAATACAAAGGTAACTTAGGCATAGTAGCGATTGGAGGTGGCCTTTTTACGTGCGCATTATCGCTACGATTTTGTAAGTACATCACATTTAATTCCTCCTGGACAAATTCTAATGCCCTTTCAATATTATCCGGGCGCATACAACGTATACGAGAACCTAATGGTTCTTTAAGGCCACGTACAAACGCTTGCATCGTTAATTTTTTATATAATGTGCGCTTCGCTTCTACGGTAGTAGGCAGAGTTTCATGCAATGAAATATAGGTCATAATAGTACTAAATAACGACTGACAATGGTCGTAATATTCCTGCGGGGTACTGTTACCTTGCATTGATACTAAGAGGTCATTGTACAGGGCCGTCTCGTCCCTTTGGTCAGCAAAACTATTAATTAAAGTGTTTCTTATTCCTGCCCAACTATCCGGAATGCCATTTGAATTAATTCGACTTGCCGCGGGGCCTTTAATTTTATTTAATATTCCGTTTATTAAGCACAAATTTCCTAATTCACTACCAGGTGCGTTACTAAGGTAAGCAGCAGCTATCTGGTCACATAACTTAATAAATCTAGTGAGGACGTTGGGGTTCCCATCGAACTCAGGGACTGGGCGCAGAGCCTTGTGAATCGTATCTGGTTCGTGCGCCATAGTGGATTCCTCGAATAAAATATCTAAACCTAAATTAATATCTCTATTTAAATCTAGCCCTAATTGCCTGCGATTCGGTCTACTCGGTGTAGACTCGCGAGGTCCTACGTTCCTTGGATGGAAAATTTTGAAGGATTATATTATGGAAATACACAGGAAGCAACACAGGGAATAATTCAAGTGTACTTACATAACCTTCATATCGGTCTCTGGGGTCGATATCTTGATCCCGTTCTCTCCCGGCAGCAATCCTTAGGTTCTGGATACTCGATGAGGCTGGATAGCTCGATTAGCCGCGATCGCTCACGCACGGTAGCGATAGATTATCGATATAAGATAGCCTTAGCTAATCTCGAGTATCCTACCGACTGCGCCAATTACGAAGGCTGCGGCCGGAAGACTTAAAAAAAACCAATTTAATTTTAAAGTGATTTAATTTTAAGTAAACTTATTACAGTAAAAATATTAATAGCTAACTAAAACCTATTGTCCCGATCGATGATGTATCAGAAGTGAGTGCCCTCATGGCACGATGCGACGGTCTTCATCGATATCGCTTATTCAGCTACTCGTGCCTCGTGTTGCGAATTAAGCATTTAACTTGTTTATTGAAAATTATTGAGGGCAAGCTTCGTCAGCGGTTTGCCTATGCTACGATGGCGTAACACGTATATAAATAGTTTTGTTGATATTCCGACACGGGAACAGGCGACATTTAACTGCCGGAAAAGTCATTCGTTGAGATATGTCATTCCCATACATTTTGATTGTTTTCTATAGCGTTGACGATTGGAGATTGTAAACATGGCTAGTGGGGCTGGCCATGTGAAAAACATGGATTTTCAAGATTGATACCACAAACACTTAGCGACTGGCATATCGTTCAGAATCAAAGGAATCCGTGGAATCAAAACGTCTTCGCCTTTGTAATTACCTTCCAACAACGTAGCTGCAATACCTGACGAAGCAAGTGCAAGTGCGATACCATTTTGCGATTGAATCGTTGCCAAAATCAATGATATCAAAAACTATTTCTCAGTCCCACCGGGAGCGTCTAAGAAAAAAAATCAACCAGTTCCATCTGCAATGCATATTTTTGTTGCTCATTTAAAAGGGAAACGTTTCTTAGAACGGTTTCTTTTCAATCAATCAACTCAGCCTATCGCAGTCCACTGCTGGACATAGGCCTTTCTCAAGTTGCACCACCACGCTCGGTCCTCTGCCTTCCGCATCCAGTCACCCCCAGCCACGTTCTTTAGGTCGTCGGTCCACCTGGCAGGGGGGCGCCCTACGCTGCGTTTGCCGATACGCGGTCTCCACTCAAGGACTCGTCTGCTCCAACGGCCATCGGTCCTTCGACAGACATGGCCAGCCCACTGCCACTTCAGCTTACTGATCCTACAAGCTATGTAGGCAACTCCGGTTCTTCTCCGGATAATCTCGTTACGGATTTTATCCTTCAAAGAAACTCCAAGCATAGCTCGCTCCATAGCTCGCTGAGCGACTTTGAATTTGTGGACTAGCCCAACTGTCAGTGTCCACGTCTCGGCACCGTAAGTCATGACAGGCAGGACGCACTGGTTGAAGACTTTTGTCTTCAAACTTTGCGGTATAGGCGACGGAACGGTAGAACGGTTTCTTTTAATGACTCGAAATCATATTGGGTTTCGCGTCTCAATTGTTGATTAAATGCGTCGTGCATTGGGCGATTGGGCGTTATCATTCCTAATTGTATTAATCCTTTGTTCGTAATCATCAAGCACATGTCATCAATTAAAATTAATGCTTCATGTTATGTTAGTAACGAGTATGTTAGTCTATCCAAACTTACCAAAACTCGATATTAAATAAATAAATATCTTTGGGACATTTTTACACAGCACCATCTAGTCCCAAACTAAGCAGAGCTTGTGGTATGGGTACTAGACAATGGATATAATACGTATATACTTTTTTTTTTTTTTTGTAAATACATACATTTTTTTTTTTATAATACATAAGCAACACACCCAGACCAACACAAACACTTATGTTCATCACACAAATATTAGTGTCCTGTGGGAATCGAACCCACGACCTCGTTATCAGCAGTCCGACACTCGAACCACTAGACCACAGAGGTCGTCGAATATTAAATTGAACTTTTAATTTTCGGCGTGATAGCTCTGAACTAACCGTGATGTGCACTAAGAAATTCAGTTTTTTTACATCCTCTTTGTAAGAAATAATATATAGGTATTTTATCAATATATCTCCGACCGAACCATATGTTTTAAAGGATATTCAGTTTTTTTCCAACTCAGCCTATCGCAGTCCACTGCTGGACATAGGCCTCTCCCAAGTCCAGTTTATTTATTCAGTATTTTTACATTGTTTTTTTTTATTTGCAGCACGCTTTCTGTCAATGTTATGTCAAACGCCATAAGGTTACATGGTTACATTAGAAAATCACTAGAAAATTGAATATGGTGGTAAAGTATTCTAAAATTTTCTAATTTTCCAAGCAATTTTCTTATTTTTTTTTCATAAGAACCTTCTCCTGACTATAACAAACACAACAAATAAAGAATTAGCGAAATCGGTCCAGCCGTTTACGCGTGATGCCGTGACCAAGGGAAATAGGGATTCATTTTTATACACATAGATTAAAACAAATTTTATTAGGTAGAGACTTGGAGTAGGGGGCTCATTCTTTAAACGTCAACCTCACTCGCATGTTTGCTGTGCAGTTTTGACTCTGCAAAAACAATGGACATGACAGCGTGTTCCAGCTTCCAGCCCAAATATTTGGTATTGGTGATGGGCATAAACGTCACTAAGGCGAGAGGAATGGCTTTGTGTCACCATCACCACATATCCAATTGAACAGTGATTCTTGTCCAAATATGAACTTAGAACGGCTTGTTATTTTGTATAACTTATAATATAGGGCATAAGCTGATTTATTTAGTTTTTAGGGTTCCGTAACCGAAGGGTGCCAAACGGGACCCTATTACTCTCGCTCCACTGTCCGTCCGTCCGTCCGTCTATCTGTCACAGGGCTGTATCTTTTGAATGGTAATAGGTAGCATGTTGAAATTTTCTGAAAATATGTGTTGCTATGACAACTATCAAATCGAAAAATACTAAAAATAAAATAAAGTTTAAAACCATACAAGATACCTCGAAAAACATGCATTTTTTCAACGTTTTTGTTCCATGATCTATCTTCAAAACGGTAATACATACCAGGCTCAAACATGGTCTGACTATAGTGCATACTATGTAGTTTAGCAACAAATACTAAAAATAGGTCAAACATAGATATATGTGGTAGTACCTGCGTAAGAAAGAGTTGCAAAAATTCATATTTCACGCACGATGCGTTGATGTCTTTTGATGAACTCTCGTAAATTAAATCAATTTCTTTGAGGTATCAGGTCGATAGGTGGTACGGAACGCTTACTGCGTGAGTCCAACTCACACTTGGCCGGTTTTTTTTATATAATGTGCCTATATGTTGTTTCCATGACAAATGGCTATCTAGCTGAAGACCAAGTTTTGTGTTATCAGTTTCCTCTATTGTAGTATTTCTGTAATGTGTATTGATTTTAGGTCTATTTGTTTTCTGATTAAATGTTATAATTTCTATTTTGTTCATATTTATTTTTAGATTATAACTTAATAGCAACTCATGTTCTTAGGACATCTAGCTAGCATGATGATTAGGTATTTCTCATAGTAGTTGACTTGTTTTTTTTTCAGAATCTGCTATCATGGATGTTTTGGCAACACAGTTACGAACCAAGCTGATACAGGTGGGACTTCGACTGGTGATCCTTTTGCAGCTCACATCTTATTTATGGCCACAAGATACACCGATCAATCGTAAGAATCTATATTAAACTAGTTGATAGGTTTAAATAAATGTATTCTCAATAAAAACACAAAGTCACTTACTTGAGAACAATATTAACTTATGCTATGATGGTCACAGACATCTATGTCTGTGATGATGGTTTAGTTCGACGAATTTAAAAAATGAAAAAAAATTGTGGTGTACCCATCTAATGCATTCATTATTTTACATAAGAGTTGTCTGAAATTTGAATGAATGCTGAGTTTGAAAAATAATCAGGTGGTCCTTACATTTTATCGATTTAATTGAACACAAATGTGGTTAGTACGCAAAATAGAAGGCCGAAGCCCAGCAGTAGGATTATGGAGACTGAATATGATGATGATGTGATATTTTTGATAGATTTGCAGATATTCAAGAATAACTTATGAATAGCCTTTTTTTTAAAGCTACGTAATAGTTACTTTCTGCCCATAGGACATTTAACATTTTCAGCGACAGTTTTTATAATAATACTCTCTAAATATATTTTACAGAAATCTCCAGTTACGACTTCATAATAGTCGGTGGTGGAACAGCAGGGTGTATACTCGCTAATAGGCTGACAGAAGATGGTACTTACCAGGTGCTGCTGATAGAAGCTGGTGGAGATCCACCCATAGAGTCACTTGTGAGTAATAAGAATATTGAACTAAGTTTACGGGACTTGTCGCGCACAATTAAATCAAAATATAACAAGCATTTTGACTAACCTCGACGTTTCGGTCAAGTTGCATTGGCCGTGGTCACGAGCAGACTGAAGTATGTGGGTGTCATCGTCTTGAGCGGCGGGTGTTTTCTCGAACTACCCGCGGTTGGTTTTTCGTAACGTCGCTGTCCGTAACAAGATATGCTGAATCACGACACACAATGCTGACAGTTTCGGCGGACATACATGTAGACATACCACGACGCGAACACTTCTCGATTACCGGATTCCACGAGGAGGACAACCTATATCCATCTTCCCGATTGAAATTTTTATATTTCTTTACAAAAACAAGACAAGTCCCGTAAACTTAGTTCAATATGAGTGAAATTCGCGAAAGTTTAAAAACTAATAAGAATATGTTTTATGATAAACAACCCCACTCTAAAATTTCTCGTCTATCAGGAGTGCATTTATAGACACAATCCTCACATGCACAGACACCCCAACACGCAACAATTATCTGTAAGATAACACACATCTTTGTTTCGTGCGAGAATTGAACCCGCGGCCCATAACGCAGAAATCCAAATGTGCCGTCATAGAATAAAATATACTCTGTGTGTCTTTGATCTTCTCGTGCTTAAAATAAAACAAAAAATATATAAAATATATTTTTTTTGTATCTGGCATTAAATCACCTTTGTGAGTAAAGTATAATACCTTAGAATGTCGGTTTTTTGATCCATCGTAAATCGTAACACAAGACTGAAATGATAATATCGAATTGTGAAGAAATTTTTATGACTTTTCAGTATCCTGGCACATTCTCCTACTTACCGAATTCACAATACGACTGGAATTTCACGACCATCACCGATGCTTATACAGCTCAAGAACATAGGCGGAACATTCTAGAACTAACCAGTGGAAGGATGCTTGGAGGAAGCAGCAGTCTTGGACATCTTCTCTACGTAAGAGGTGACCCTCATGACTACAACTCTTGGGCAAATATAGTTAAAGACGAATCATGGAACTATGAAAATCTACTACCTTACATCAGGAAATCTGAAAGTCTAGATGATAAAGAAATTCTAGATTCTCAAAACGGAATCTTTCATGGAACTGAGGGAAATATGGGACTTACCAAACAATCTCGTGAAAGAAATAAAAAGTATTTGAAAGCTTTTGAAGAATTAGGACATAATATACTTACTGATGCAAATGGAAATCAAACTTTGGGGTACTACGAACCAATGCTTATGATAAAATATGGTTATCGCCAGAGCATGGCCTATGCTTATTTGACTCCTGCAATAAATCGTCCTAACTTACATTTACTAAAAGAAACTGAAGTGATTCAAATAAATTTTGAAGATAACAGAACTATAGGTGTGACAGCAGTAAAGAATGATGTTAAAATAAATATAAAAGCTAAAAGAGAAGTCATTGTATCTGCTGGAGCTATCAAATCTCCACATTTATTAATGCTATCAGGCATAGGACCTAAAGAACACCTAGAAAGCTATGAAATTGCTGTAAAATCTGACTTGCCTGTAGGTAAGAATTATCAAGATCATTTAGGTGTTATTTTAGCTCATAAATTAAACATCAAGAATGAGAAATCATCTCCTGACGATCCTCACAATTTTCCTCTTCCAATAGTTATAGGAAATGTAGCTTTGAATAAAGCTCAGCCATATCCAGATTATCAAGCAATTAACTATATCATACCAAGTGATTCAGACAGTATGTTAACATTATGTTCAGTAGCGTATTCTTTTAAAAACAATCTGTGTCAATCGTTATACAATGAAACTAAGGGCCATGAAACTGTTTTAACAAAATTAGTACTTCTACATCCAAAATCAAGAGGACACGTAGTTTTAAAAAGTAATAACTATACCGATCCTCCTATAATAATATCTGGGTTCTTTACCCATGAGGAAGACTTAGATAGTGTAGTAGATTACATCAATGATTTCATTCAAGTAGCCAAGACGAATGTCTTTAAAAACCTTGACGCAGAATTCGTATATCCTGATTTGACCGAATGTCGATACATTTCTCCTACAGGATCTTCCTATTGGAAATGCTATGCTTTAGGTATGATGGGAACTACGTATCATTATAGCAGTACTTGTTCTATGGGTACTGTGGTTGATAGTAGGTTAAAGGTACTTGGATTAAAAGGTCTTAGGGTTATAGATTCTAGTGTGATTCCTTTAATAACCAGTGGCAATACACAAGCTGCTGTAATGGCTATTGCTGAGAAAGGCGCTGATATGATATTGCAAGATGCTAAGGACTCTTCATGTGATTAAATTATTGAAACAAGTTGGACTGTCTTTTGAATTTATCTTATTTTATTATTTTCAACGCATTTACGCATGCGAAGCAAAATCACTCACGAGCAGGATTTTTTATTTATTTATTTTTTAAATGGTTAGGTATTCTTTTTGTATCCAGTTATTTTTTTCTTGCTAGGTTTGCAATAAGAACTCCCTCGGCCTCGGGCCTTGTGATACCATAAGTATGGCTCATATTTTAGCATAATAAAATTATCGGTATATTTAGATATTTAAAAACGAAGGACATAATTCAGCAAATAGTAAAAACGTTAATGTCAAAGTATATTCAATGCGTCCATTTTATAATTTTAAATTCCTTTGACGCTAAAGCACGTGTGCTTAAATACTTTTAAAGGCAAGTAAGGCAACAACTATATTTAACTGTTAGTTATATATCGATTTTACTTAAAAAATCGTTACTGAGTATGAATAAATGACATGGAAAAGCCCACAAAAACATTAGGCAGTTGTGTAAAAATCCAACGCTGGTGGACTCAGAATAATGTAATGAATCCTAAGGTATTAGATTTCGTAAGAATGTCCCTTACATAAACCTTTTCCAAACATTTGTATAGTTTATGTAATAAAATTTAAAATAAAAGGTTCATTGATCGTTTAGAATCGAGTTTCTATCACTGATTCGATTTACTCATACTAAAACTAAAACAATGATAGACACAAATTGTTTTGAATGACTAGTCGTACTACAACAGGTTTGTCGATGGTTCTAAGAAATACGATAATAAAAGAACATTGTAATATACACTACACCTTAATCTATAACTCGTCGGGTTATGAATGAATCTCACGATGGACGCAATCACACAGGAGCGTAACCTTTGTACTAAATAAGAACAAAAAGGTCTATTACTAAAGATAAAAAAAAACCGGCCAAGAGCATGTCGGGCCATGCTCAGTATTATAGGGTTCCTTAAGTAGGTGTAATTACAAACGAATCAAATCGAATATTAATCATAGCTATTTTAGTTTTTGCAATAATCGGCAGCATTCGCGACTCAGATCGTGTTGTTAGTAGCGCCATCTAGCGATAAATTCAAGAAGCCAAATTGAAGAAGTCTGTCATGTCAAAGTTACTTTTTGTGATTTTTTCAAATAGAAAGTAGCTAAAGGAGCAATATTTGCTATGATAACTTTTCTCTAAGGTCAATGACCTTTGAACTAGGACGTTTTAAGTATTTTTCAGTTTTCTGTCTATAACTCAAAAAATTATAATCACATTATACTCAAAATAATTTTAAAAGAAAGTTTTCACATAGGTCTATCAATGTGGAAGATTATAAGTTTGTACGTTGCATAGTTTAGAAATGGCAGGGGGGGGGACACATTTCAAGTCACTTTTGCGGGCTTTATTTCGCAGATGGTACACCTGATAAAAAAGTGATGTAAGAAACATTACCTTAATTTTAGTAGACCTATTCAATGATACCCCGCACGAGGGAGTGCAGAGAAAAAAATTTTTTTCCGCATTTCACATGTATGGACGCCACCCCTAAAATACGTAAAAACGATTTTTTTATTCTTTTAAAATTGAGATCTATATGCAGACTATTTTTTAACAAAATTTCATTTACTTATGTTTATAACTGTAGAAGTTATTAAGCTGTAAAGGATTAGGACAGACGGACAGACGGACGGACATGACGAAACTATAAGGGTTCCTTGTAGGACTACATACAGCCAAGACATATGATGATATATGATTACACAAGAAGAAAAAAAAATTATAATTACATATTAGGAAATTCTCAGTAGCAGCCCGGAGTTTGGATTTGTGCCCGGTTAATAGCAATAGGCTCGCCCCCTATTACATGGGACTATAACATAACTGGCGAAATGTGGGTGTACTATTACACCTCTGCCTACCCCTTCAGGGAAATACAGTCGTGATGTTATGTTATGTTATGTTATGTTATGTTAAAAACGAGAAAAAATGCTACTTAATTCTTTGAAAAACAATAAAATAATTCCATAACATTAGTCGTTGTGGCGATGCTTAGGGGAGGCCTATGTCCAGCAGTGGACGTCTTTCGGCGGAAATGATGATGATGAATTCCATAACTGTATCATTACAAAGTGAAAGACTATTATTACCAATTTTCACGTCAGTAATTATGTCAAAACGTAAACGTAGATTATTTATTAGAATTCATAATTTGTATATTATTACAGCAAATAGGCTTGACACTAACTTAAAAGCCTAAATTGGGGCACAAAATTGCCTCCCCTATTCAATGTATACCGCCCTAAAGAGAATTTTCTTTTACTCTATAATATATTAAGGTTTCCTAATTAGATTTTCGTGCATGTAAAAATGTGTGCCTTTAAATGCAGCTATGCAGGAGAATTGCTAGCAAAAAAACGAGTGACTAAGAGAGTGATGAATATGAATGTTGATGGATAGAGAGGGAGACCAAAGAAGACGGATTTCGTGAAGAATCTAGAAAGGGAATGAATGATGAGATGATGATTGTCAGAGGAGAATGGATCATCAACTCAACTCAGCCTATCGCAGTCCACTGCTGGACATAGGCCTCTCCCAAGTTGCGCCACAACACTCGGTCCTCTGCCTTCCGCATCCAGTCCACCCCAGCCACGTTCTTCAGGTCGTCGGTCCACGGTGAGGGGGCACCCTACGCTGCGTTTGCCGATTCCCTTCACATGATGCCGATCGTCTCCACTCAAGGACTCGTCTTCTCCAGCGGCCATCGGTCCTTCGACAGACATGGCCAGCCCACTGCCACTTCAGTTTACTGATCGTACAAGCTATGTCGGTTACTCCGGTTCTTCTCCGGATAATCTCGTTTCGGATTTTATCCTTCAAAGAAACTCCAAGCATAGCTCGCTCCATAGCTCGCTGAGCGACTTTAAACTTGTGGACTAGCCCAACTGTCAGTGTCCACGGCTCGGCACCGTAAGTCATGACAGGCAGGACGCACTGGATGAAGACTTTTGTCTTCAAACTTTGCGGTATAGGCGACGAGAAGACTCGGCAAAGTTTGCCAAATGCTGCCCAGCCCAGACGGATCCTTCTGTTGGCTTCTTTCTCGAAGTTGTATCTACCAAGCTGAATTGCCTGCCCTAGGTAGACGTATTCCGTTACAACTTCGAGTGCCAACCCTTCGACGAATATTGGCCTCGGCATGACATGCATATTGAACATGACTTTAGTCTTGTCCAGATTCATGCCGAGACCGACACGTCGAGAGGCTCCGTTTAAGCTGTGCAGCTTTTTGCCCAGTTGTTCCAGCGACAGCAACTTTGCGGTATAGGTGACGAGAAGACTCGATGAAGTTTCTTACTGGTCTGTGAGTTTGCCAAATGCTGCCCAGCCCAAACGGATCCTGCTGTCGGCTTCTTTTTCTTTTTTTTCTCTTTTTCTAGAGCAGAATGAATAAAGAAAACATATTGCGCCGACCCTAAGTAACTTGGATCCAGGGCAAATGAAGACATTGTTGTGAAATCTTCAACCATTTCGTAAACATTATGATACAGTACCGTGTAACAGCGTCCCGCATCGCTAAACCGTTGGTTTCCTTTCCATTCACTACTCCATTCTCGTGGCGAGTGGGACCGGTTTCTACATTAGCAGTAGCTGCAAGTTATAAGCGATGTTATGTTCTGACTACTTTATTATTATTATTGGGTATCTTTTGTAGATTTGGATAACAAAGACCATATGCTCCCTTTTTGCTTGCCACTTCAGTCTGCACTTTATTATTCTTATATACAACATTTAACAAAAACCCTGTTGTTCCTGTGAGGCACGTTATCAGAATCGATATTCATACGTAAGGATACAACTCATTTGGAAAAACTCTTCAGTAAAAATAATCAAATTAAATATTAAATCATTATTAAAAGTGATATCACTTTCAATTTACATTATTAATAATGATTTAATTTGATTATTTTTATTGATATAATCACTGAGTGAGTGAGTTTTGAGTGATATAATAAAGAAAAGAAAAAAGAAAGAAAAAATATTTATTTGCTTCAAAAAAAAAAAAATCACTTTCAATTAATAATGATTTAATATTTAATTTGATTATTTTATTGAAGAGATTTTACAAATGAGTTGTGTCCTTACTCCTTACGTATGAATATGGATTCTAATAACGTACCTCACAGGAACAACAGGGTTTTTGTTACATATTGTAGGTGTGCCCGACTAGTTTAAGGCTTGACCGGAGCCCTTGACCATGAGCTGGTTACGCGGTGGTGTCGCGGACCGAACCATAGATAAAACACGAATACTCTGGACCGAACTGCAAAGGACACAGCACGCCGTGTAGCGCTGCATTCGCTACGATGCCGATGGTGCATCTGGCTTCGGTGGCGGTCGTGCATCTTCGTCATTCGTCGTGTCAGAATCTTCAAGTGGATTATTTTTGGTGTATGTACCACTGTCTGTCTGTGTGTACTGCTGTCTGTATCACACTGCGGCCCAACTGGACATGGTTGTCTGATGAGGGCCTAAGAGACGGTTTCCAGGCAAGTGGCAGTTTCCAACCTTCACAAGCGGAAGGCAAATGGCAAGTTCACTCACGATCTCTGCCTGGTGACATTTTTGCCAGTGTGGTGCTTCCATCTAAATAGATCCAAAAGAACAATGATCACAACAAAGTAGCATATCTCGAACATTCCTATAACTTGCACCACCACCAATACTGCCCATGAACCAGTTGCACGCCGTAATGATAATAAAAATGTAACCACTTCCCGTGGATAGCAGTGTTTTATACTTTAATCAATACGTATTATGAAACATAAACGAGTATAGAAGGTATACACTGACTGTAAACATGATTTCGAAGGATCAAATCTGTTTGTCTGTCTGTCTGTTTGTAACCTCATCATGTGAGAAAGGCTGAACAGATCGCAATGAAACTTTACAGTTGTACTAGCTGATACCCGCAGCTCCGCTCACAGCACAATCTATGATTTTGTGCTTTCTTTTTTGGCATTAAACCAACATTTAAATTATATTGTGAATTTGAGTCATTTTGGTCCATGAATATAGAATTTCAGAAATCGGATTTTAGCATAACTGTAAACTATTAGGTACCTACCATGACAAAAAAATTAAAATGTAAATAATGAGACCTGAATCAGTCAAGTCGTTCAGAAGATACACGATCACTAACAGATGCACCAACGGTTATAATATAAAGGAGATAGTTACTTGTTTTCAATCGTTTCAGTATTGTCGGGACAGGTCAGCTCCTACATAATATGGCAACTCATTTTACGTTTATTTCTAAAGGTAATCATCCTCCGAGCCTTTTCCCAATTATATTGGGGTCGGCATCCAGTCTAGCCAGATGCGGCTGAACGTCAGTATTTTACACGGAGCGACTGCCATCAGACCCCCGCAACCCAGTTACTGGGTAATACTGACATTCGGAGGTTAGACCAGTTGTCAGACTTTCAGGCTTCTGACTACCCGTAACGACTGCCATAGATATTCGTATGACAACCGGGACCGACAGCTTAACGTGCTCTCCGAGGCACGGAGGGGTCTCGATGTGTAACGAAACGGTCACCCATCCACAGACTGACCGCGGCAAGTGCAGCTTAACCTTGCAGATCGTACAATCCGCGCAGTCATTGCATCGCTACGAGCCCCTATTTCTAAAGGTAATATTCTTACTTTTAACCTCTTGTTTATTTCTGACATTAACCTTAATTATACTCACATTATTTGAATAAACAACAACCTTAAAAAGAGTATAGATATCCATGGAGTTTCTTGCCGGTTCTTCTCCATAGGACCCACAATTTGAAACCGTGCAACTAGAGCCTGACGTTTCAAAAGTGCCTGTAATTAGGTTTATTTCAAATAAAAATCGTTTGAATTGTGTCTGTAATACAGCTTCAGCCCTCTGCTATAGGCAGTTGCATTCAAAGTAGAGGTAATTTTTCTAGGATAGGTGCAGATTACAAAAAATGCAACTAATATCGTAAATAATTTATTTTAAATGATTTTAGTTATATACACATATGACATCGTTGTAATGGTTGAGTCGCTGGAACAACTGGCCAAAATGCTGCACAGCTTAAACGGAGCCTCTCGACGTGTCGGTCTCGGCATGAATCTGGACAAGACTAAAGTCATGTTCAATATGCATGTCATGCCGAGGCCAATATTCGTCGAAGGGTTGGCACTCGAAGTTGTAACGGAATACGTCTACCTAGGGCAGGCAATTCAGCTTGGTAGACACAACTTCGAGAAAGAAGCCAACAGAAGGATCCGTCTGGGCTGGGCAGCATTTGGCAAACTTTGCCGAGTCTTCTCGTCGCCTATACCGCAAAGTTTGAAGACAAAAGTCTTCAACTAGTGCGTCCTGCCTGTCATGACTTACGGTGCCGAGACGTGGACACTGACAGTTGGGCTAGTCCACAAGTTTAAAATCGCTCAGCGAGCTATGGAGCGAGCTATGCTTGGAGTTTCTTTGAAGGATAAAATCCGAAACGAGATTATCCGGAGAAGAACCGGAGTGACCGACATAGCTTGTAGAATCAGTATGCTGAAGTGGCAGTGGGCTGGCCATGTCTGTCGAAGGACCGATGGCCGCTGGAGCAGACGAGTCCTTGAGTGGAGACCGCAAATCGGCAAACGCAGCGTAGGGCGCCCCCCTGCCAGGTGGACCGTCGACCTAAAGAGCGTGGCTGGGGGGGACTGGATGCGGAAGGCAGAGGATCGAGCGTTGTGGCGCAACTTGGGAGAGGCCTATGTCCAGCAGTGGACTGCGATAGGCTGAGTTGATTGATTGATAGTTATATACCAAGTTTTTAAAACGAAAATTAGTTAATATTCCATTATCATCCAGATTTGAGCTATGTTTAAAGTTCAACAGCAATGCAAGCATCACTGTTTGGCGGCAGAAGTAGGTATGGTGGTAGTACTTCCCCGGACAAGCTCCTTCACATGGAGCTCTAAGGTACTACTACTAAAAAGTCAAGTACTCCAGACACTGCAGGTGAATCTACTTCTTTTGTTAAATAGCAAAACTTCCTAGAGGGATAATGTCCAGAATGCGATCTATGAGCTATGACTAATGAATCCTATTTATTTTAATTTTCATAAACCAAGGAATTATAATATTTAAGTCCAAATAAAATTAAATCTTCTCTTTTTACCCAAAGTTCAAATATGTAAAATACATTGAGGCACTTAAAACTTAGCCTTCTACAGGCGTAGCAAATTTGAGGGCTTTATTAGTAAGTTATGTCAGTTAATTAATATTAGTAAATTATTATCGATTATATATTTAATTAATATTTAAATAAGATAATTTAATTAGTTATTTAATATTAGTGTATTTATTAATTTATTATAAATTAGTTAATTAGGTATCTAGTTTAAATTAGTAAGGTATAGTAACACAGTTCTAGTATCTTATAATAATATTAAATCTTGGTAGATCGCCGTATTAATTATTTTTATTTCGTTTTATATAATAAGTATGTTCTACTTATGTATGTGTACGTATGTGTTTGTTTCAGTTTTTATTTAGTATTTGTAGATTGGCGTACTTAGGAATTCTTCAACTGAGTAAAAACATTTTTGGATTAGAAATGATTTTAGTTTTCTATAGAATGTTATAAGTTTTGTTTCATTTTGAATACTTTGCATTAGTTTATTAAATATTCTAATTGCCATATACTGTGGATTTTGATTTAACATTTTTAGTCTCGAGGGAGGTAGGTATAGTTGGTTTTTATGGCGGGTGTTTATGTTGTGTGTTTCATGTACTTTAGTGAATGTGTGCTTGTGTTTGAATACAAAATTACATATATCGTGTATATATATAGAGGGGAGCGTAAGTAGTTCATATTTTATAAAATAGGGTTTGCAACTTTGTCTGTTGTTTATTTGGGCTAAAATTCGAACACATTTTTTCTGCATTACGAATAATTCGGATACATTGGTACTATTTCCCCATAACATTACCCCGTATCTTAGCCACGAGTACGCATAGGCATAGTAGGCTGATAGTGCTGTTGTGGTATTTGTGCTATGTTTTAGCTGGAATAGAGCATATGTGAATTTTGCGAGTTTTGATTTTATTACTTCTACGTGGGTTTTCCAGTTTACATGCGTATCTATGTTTATACCTGGCAGTTTAAATGTCTCGACTTGTTCTATCGCTGAATTTTGAAAGATGATATTAGTTTGAAGAGTGGGAGATTTGTATGATCTAAATTGTATTAATTTTGTTTTAGTAGAATTTATTTCTAGGTTGTGGTCTTGTAGCCAATGCGTAACCGTTTGCAAGGTGTTGTGTATTAGTTGGTCTGGATTGTCAGTACCTTCGCATTTTATCAGTATCGAGATGTCATCTGCAAATAGTACGGGTAGAATTTTATCTTTATCAAATAATTTTGGTAGGTCATTAATGTAGATAAGAAAGAGGACGCATCCTAAAACACTTCCCTGTGGTATTGAGCATGTTAGGGTTCTTGTTTGTGATCTTATTGTTTCTATTTTGCGGTTTTTAATATTATGGTGTTCAATTTGTACTATTTGTTTTCTATTATTTAAATAAGATTTAAACCATTGATATGCAGGTCCACGTATTCCCGAACCGTATAATTTTGTTAGGAGAATATCATATGAAACTTTATCATATGCTTTGGTCATGTCCAATAATATTCCCAATGCAGATTTCTTATCGTTTATGTGTTGAAGGGCCATTTGAATATACTTGTATACTGCTATTGTGGTGGATCTGGATTTCCTAAAGCCGTTTTGGGAGTCATCTAATATGTTATATTTTTCTAAAAAACTGTATAATCGATTACACATTGCTTTCTCAAATATTTTTGAAAATGTTGGTAGAAGAGCTATAGGTCTATAGTTACTGGGGGTATTAATGTTATCTTTTTTATGGATTGGTTTTACCAAAGATATTTTGAGTAAGTCTGGAAATTGACCATCTTGGAAACTTTGGTTTATTAAAAACGATAATGGTTTCGAAAATTCTTCAGCACATTGTTTTAACAAGATAGGTGGGATATCATCAATACCACAACTATGTTTGTTTTTTGTTTGTTTTATGATTTGAATGATTTCTCTTTGGTCTACAGGGCGTAGGTACATTGAGCATGTGGGTGGGTGTATTACTCGTCTACCGGTTATGTTGGTGTGATTGCGTGTAACCTTGGTAGGTGAAGTTTCACCAACAGTGGCGAAGAAATCATTGAATATGTTTGTGACGGTTTTCGGACATTCTATTATGTCATTATTTATTTCCAATGTTAAGTTTTTATGTTGTTTAGGTTTGATTTTGCCTGTTTTTGCGTTTATTATGCTCCACATTGTTTTCGTTTTATTATCAGATTTATTCATTTGTCTCATATATTCTTGTTTTTTTGATTGTTTAATACTGCGTTTTAAAATTTTATCAAATAAGTTATAATATTTTTTTATAATTTCGTTGTTATTTGTTTCATTTAATATTATTTTTAAAGATCTTTTATGTCTACATGAGTTTCTTAGGCCAGTCGTAAGCCATCCTTTGGCCGGGGAGTTTTTTATTTTCATACTTTGTGTAGGTATGTGTTCATCTAATATTTTTTTCGTCAATGAAATGAATATATTGTAGTTACTATTTATGCTTTTATCTATATCTATTATTTTCTCCCATTCAATTTCTTTTAAAGATTTTTTGAAGTTTATAATTTTATTTTGAGTAAATATTCTTTTTTGCACACGCCATATTTTATTATCAGTATTGAGTAGGTTTTTTAATGAGTTTAATGTTACATTTATGGCTTTGTGGTCGGAGAGGCCATAGTCATGTACATATGCTTTGTTTATTATTTGTCTATAGTTAGTAAATAAAAGATCTATGCAAGTAGAAGTAGTTTTTGTTTCACGTGTTGGTTTTCTGATTAGTTGACATAGATTATGAGATTGCATAAAGTTCAAAAGTTCCTGACCTCGAGAGTTTTTTACCAGAGTGTTTATGTTAAAGTCGCCTCCTATAATAATGTTTTTATTTTTTGTTTTTAATTTGTTTAAAACTCTTTCCATCTGTTCGTAAAATATATTAATATGGCGATCAGCCCTATACAATCCTATAATAATACAATTCAGCTCGGTTATTTCTATTGCACTAAATTCAATAATAAACTCCTTAGAACAGTTAACAATATCTTTTCTTTCAATGTATTCTATCGTATCTTTGACAACTAAACAAATTGCATCTTAGTTCTATCGTCGTTTCGCTTAATATTCATATTGTGAAGGGATCCCGCAGGGCCCTATCTTAGGTCTTAAGGTGAATGCTACAGGGTAGCGCGCGAAATTCAAAATTTCTTGCGTTTTTTGCTAAGTGTAGCTCTGTTTCGCGTTTTATATCGATCGCAATAAGATTCGCGGAAATAGTAACAATATATCTAAGGAATTATACTCGTAAAAAATATTAACCTAGCTCTATAAGCTGTATAAGCTCGAAAATCGATAATTTGATCGTAAATTAATTTTATCGAGCTAGTACAGCTAATAGAGCTAGGTTAATATTTTTTATGAGTGTTATTCAGTAGATATATTGTTATTATTTCCGCCTATTATATTTTGACCGATATACAACGCGAAATAAAGCTACAATTTGCAAAAAACGCCAAAAAATTTGAATTTCGCGGGGTACCCTGTAGCATTCACCTTAATATAAAGCCAAGGCTGTTTTGCCCTAGATTTACGTTTAAATGAACTCAAATGACTTTACTGTATCCTGTCTACAATGTCACGATCTCTTTGTAATAAGGATTATACGTACTATTAACCAATTACAATTCTTTATCGATGACAGAATGTAAATGTGTGGGTTTTCTCACGATTTTCTCTCCAAGGGCAGGAGGCCCATAATTGTTGTTGAATGAATATTCATTATTCAAATTGTTATGTAAATTTCTATTGATATCGTTGTTTAATAAAAATAGAGGTTTTGAATGACAAGCAGCTGTTTTGTCAAACATTTTGTTTAGTTAATTATTTATGTTATTGTATACATCTTTCGGTTTTTTTGGCTGATGCTCGCGTCATGCTAGTGAACGGGTGCCGTCTGTCGGGACAGGTCAGCTCCTACATACTATGGCAACTCTTTTTACGTTTATTTCTGAAGGCAATATTCTCACTTTTAAACTCTTGTTTATTTCTGACATTAACCTACATTATACTCACATTATTTGAATAAATTTAATGTAATAAAAGATAACTTTACCTACCTTTAACCTACTTTAAAAAGAGTTTATCCATGGAGTTTCTTGCCGGTTCTTCTCCATAGGACCCACAATTTGGAACCGTGCAACTAGAGCCTGACGTTTCAAAAGTGCCTGTAATTAGGTTTATTTGAAATAAAAAACATTTGATTTTGATTTTATCGGTATTATCAAAGATTATATTAAAAGGATGAGCAGTAGAATCGTCTGGTTCGATTATAGTCTAAGTACCAAGCGTGGCTATTATGACAATAGGTACCCACCGGCCTTTCTTCGACTTCCTAACCTTATCCCAACTATGTGAGTGTTGGCTTCCAGTCTAGCCAAATGCATTGCTTACACGGAGAAACTGCCATCAGACCCCCGCAACCCAGCTACTGGTCAATGATCCCGTTCCGTGTGATGCCGGACATAAAGAATTGCACCACCCTATCTCTTCTCATGGGTGTCGTAAATAGTGATTATGGCATATCCCCCTAACATGCTTAGGGGAGGCCTATGTCCAGCAGTGGACGTCTTTTAGCTGAAATGATGACCGACATCCTAAGGTTAGACCAGTAAAAAACTTGCGGGCTTCTGACTATCCGTAACGACTGCCATAGATATTCGTATGGGGACCGGGACCGATAGCTTGACGTGTTCTCCGAGGCACGGGAAGCTCTTGATGTGTTACGAAACGGTCACCCATCCACGAACTGGCCGTGGCAAGTGCAGCTTAACCTCGCAGATCGTACAATCTTCGCTATCATTAAATTAGTTACGAGTGGCAATATGCTCTGTTTTAATGTGCTGTTTAGCTGGCCATTGGCCTGTATTATTCAAGTGAAAAGTAACGCGTTATAAAAAAAACTTTTTAACAAAAAATAAAACCGACTTCAAAAATCTTAACTAAAAAGTAAAAAATAATCATTGTATGTATTTTAAAATCTTAACATAAACCAAAATTTTGAAGGTGGCGCGTGATTGACCCTTTGCGTCATGTAATGTACAGTCGAGCGCAATATCTATAGTAAAAACAGTTTATGTGAACGTACATGAAAATCACGCGCCGCCTTCAAAATTTTGGTTTATGTTAAGATTTTAAAATACATACAATGATTATTTTTTACTTTTTAACCGACTTCAAAAAAAGGAGGAGGTTATGTATTTTATTTTTTGTTAAAAAGTTTTTATTTCATACTTTTTAGTTGAAAATTGCGAGGGTTGATTCATAAATGTTTATATAACCAATTTGAGTTTCTTTTTTATTAACTTTTGCTATCCCACTGCTGGGCAAAGGTCTCGCTCATGTTCCTCCAAACGTCCAATCACTATCGTGAAAAAAAACACGCATATCGGCCAAGAATTCTGAGAAAAACGAACCAATGAGCAGATCATCTAGATAGGCGAAGCTAAAATAAACTGATTTATTGAAGCTGGTTAAAAAACTACTCAACCTAAGTCAATAAAATTTATATGGGACCACCGCGCGGACTTTCTCTACCAAATAAAAAAACAACCACGTAAATCGGCCTACAAATCTCGGAGTAATCGGTGTACATACATGAAAAAAAAAAACCCGCCGAATACATAACTCCTCCTTTTTTTGAAGTCGGTTAAAAAGTGATTGAGTACTACCTACCTATAGTAAAAGCCCCAGTTACCAGACAGTGACCCATTGTTTGAAAAAAAAAAAGTTCAGAAAATAAGAGCAAAATCATAATTTGGTATACGGTTAAATATTATCTAATAAACATTATTTATTTATAATTTATGTACACACCATATACATATGAATATTGAACTGTTACATCATCATCATCATTTCAGCCGAAAGACGTCCACTGCTGGACATAGGCCTCCCCCAAGCATCTGTTACATAGTGCACCACAAGTACGGTATGTTTTAACATCTGTATTTTCAATTACTTGTGACAAAAAATAAGAATATATTCTTTTCTATTCTACGTAAATAATAATCACGAAACCAAATATGTATTTAAAAAATACTTGTGATCGTCCCTTAAAGTGGCGATAATTGGGGATGTTACGTTACTACCTGTTACCTGTTTGTTTGTCTGTTGCACTGTTGTTTAAATGTTGCGCGCCGTTAACTGGGACAGTAAACCATTTTTAGGGTTCCGTACCCAAAGGGTGCAAACGTGACCCTATTACTCTCGCTACGCTGTCCGTCAGTCCGTCCGTCCGTCTGTCTGTCACAGGGCTGTATCTTTGTAACGGTTATAGATAACCAGTTGAAATTTAAAAACAAAAGGGGGTCCCCATACAAGTAACCTCGAAAAACATGCATTTTTTTCAACGTTTTTGTTCCTGTTCTATCTTCAAAACGGTAATACATACCATCGTCAAACTTGGTCTGATTATAGTGCATACTATATAGTTTAGCAGCAAATACTAAAAACAGGACAAACATAGACATATGTGGTGGTACCTACGGAAGAAAGAGATGCAAAAATTCACATTTCGCGTACGTTCGTTGATGTCTTTTGATAAACTCTCGTAAATTAAATCAGTTTCTATGGGGTATCAGGTCGATGGGGTGGTACGGAACCCTTACTGCGTGAGTCCAACTCACACTTGGCCGGTTTTTTTCTTTCTTTCTTTCTACTACCACTATAACTATTTCTGCCTCCAAAAAGTGATGCTTGCATTGATGTGTTCCGATGCGAGGGGTACGCAGTTGCCAGTGAAAATACAATCTTATGAGACTTCGTCTTTAGGTCTCAGTTCGGCAAACACGATTTGCAATACCATTTAGTCAACAACTTAGGTAGTATTGCAGTTGTTATGGGCAAAGGTAACCGCTTAACATCAGGACGGCCTTTAACTCGTTTCTTTATCTTACACCATTATTTTTAGGAAAGAGACCCCTAGATCTTGAATGCCCCTAAGCCACTGTGACCTGATAAGATCTATTGTGACGCCTCTTGCAGCATTACAGCACTTTTCCAAGCTGCAAGTCAATCATGAAGTCGACTATGACGTTGGGGAAGAAGGATTTGATCTCCTGCGTCGAGATTATATGGCCTCCAAGATGCTGGCTTCTGATGTGGTGCACTGCATCACATTCGCATAGGATATGGATGGGCGTCTCGTCCTTTTCGCGACAAAACCTGCAAACTGTGGTATCACTGAGGCACATCCTGTGAAGGTGTTTATTCAGCTTGCAATGCCCGGGTTCTTGTCAGGATTCTTATACCATGGTCAGTCTCCTTAATACCCTTTTTTTGAAGGCTTTAGAAGGCCCATGTTCTGTAGTAGATGATTATATTATGAATTATAGGATCAAGGTGCCAAGCAGTTATTTCGAAATATCATTAACGATGTTCACACCCACTCATAGCAATTAATTTGGTGATGTCGAAATCGTCATAAATCATAACCATGGGAGGTGCATGGTTAACTTAGGAGCCACAGAGGGCGTTCGATGAATAATTAAAAAGGCAGATTGAAGAATTAAGATTATTAATTTGTCTTTAACTGTCTAATGTGGATTCTAAATACTTTGGTAATTCTTAGCGGAGCTGCTCCCAAAGCAACAAGATGGGTCCATATATTATACCCATCCGTAATTTTCCAATAAATAACAGTTTAATAAAAAGCAGCCAAGTGTGAGTTGGACTCACGCAGTAAGGGTTCTGTACCACCCATCGACCTGATACCCCATAGAAACTGATTTAATTTACGCAACGTGCACATAAATTAATTTTCGCATCTCTTTCTTACGCATGTACCATCACATATGTCTATGTTTGCCCTATTTTTTTTTTAGTATTTGTTGTTAAATTACAGAGTATGCACTATAATCAGACCAAGTTTGACGCTGGTATGTATTACCTTTTTGAAAATATGCCCGAACAAAAAGGTTGAGGAAAATGCACGTTTTTCAAAGTTTCTTGTATGGGGGGGTCCCCAAAGGGGGTCCTTTAGTTTATTTATTTTTATTTTTTATTATTTGTCGTGACAAAAAATAATTAAAAAAAAATAATGACGTCAATATGTAAGGCGTAGTTTGTTCAAAAGTTGCCACGTATGAATCGCAAGTAAAATTGTGATTACAACCATTCTATCTCTATCTATTTCTGTGGGTAGCCACGTGTATCACGCCATTATAATTCCTTCCTGTTTCTTGCTCTAAGAATCGGGAACTGGTTCTCATTTCCGCTTCTGTTACGTCTTGCTCAATCTTATTACTGGTTTAAACTTTACTAACAGTTAAAAGTTCTTTATATGGACTTCCGTGAACAAATTCAAATTGTTTATATTTCAAATAGACCTAATTACAGGCACTTTTGAATCGTTTGACTCTAGTTGAACCTATCCTATATAATCTTAAATTTTCAAGTTTTAAATTTGATTGAGGTTCAAACTAAATCAAAGGTAAACAAAACCAAAGATCCAATGAATATGAGCCCTCCTAATGAATGCTAGTACTGTGTAATGCTATCGTGGGCTGACCATGTAAATCTAAGGACTTATGGTCGTTGGAGCAGACGAGGCCTTGAGTGGAGCGTGGAAAGATCTGAAGCTAGTTACATAAATATTCAGATCATCCCAGAGAAATGGGTAATTAGTTGATTACTGTACTTAAAGATAGTATTCGTTTATTGCATCTATGAGAGAGGCTTGAGGCTGAATGCCTACTGTATTGTACTGCCCAGATTATGTCGGTCTTTGAGGCATCCAACATTGCTTATAGCACAGTGGCGTAGCTATGTAACAAAGGGCCCCGGGGCAAAAAGTTAAAAGTCGAACATTCTTTATTCAACTAGGATAATATATAACTTTTTCTAACGTCGTTCATGGGGCCGAGGAGCCCCCTGAGCTTGGGGGCCCCGGGGCACTGCCCCACCTAGCCTTACGGTAGCAACGCCACTGCTAGGGCAGGAGCCAGCTGTTGAAATATCAAGGAATGTATGTGACCTTTTGCTATACACAATACTATTGTGTTAAAATCACAAACATTTATTGTATTTTTTTTTAAATTTACATTATAAACGATAATAAAATGGACGTGCAGCAGTGGACGTCTTTCGGCTGAAATGATGATGATATTATAAATGATATTTTGCACCTACCAAATATGGTAAATGGGCGCGTCATATCCGCCGGTTGAGATGGTCAATGCCTCCGTATAAAATATAAATCCAGCTGTATTAGATCTGGATATACTTTTTGCAGCTGAATTCATGATTCCCGTAAAATGTACTTGAGCTTACTCAACTTAGCTTAAACTAACTTATGAGAAAAAGCTAATACATAGATAAGTAGCGCCATCTATGTATATCAGAAAGAATTAGAAGGCAAATCAATAGTAGTCACAATGCGTGCAGCTACACGTCTCTTCCGTTTACAGTCTGAAATTGTTCTCTTACATGAAACTAGATGTCGCTTTGCTAAAATTGTACAATTCTTTTGATTTTGAAATAAGTTCTAACCAAATAAGTGCGTACCTAAATGCGTACCAAAAATTCAGACAGGCATACCGAGTAGCTCGCGAAATTCAAAATTTCTTGCGGTTTTTTTGCAAATGTAGCTCTATTTCACGTTGTATATTGATAAGAATGTGATAAGCCGACATAATCATCATCATCATTATCATTTCAGCCGAAAGACGTCCACTGCTGGACATAGGCCTCCCCCAACCATTACCACAACGACCGGTCCTACGCTTTCCGCATTCAGCGGATTCCTGCGACCTGGTTGTCGGTCGGTCGATCCAATAATCACAATATACATTTACTGAATAATAAGTATAGATAACATTAAACTGTTCTATAAGTTTAAGTTTTATATATACCTAGATAAATTTTTTTTGGTTTTTCGAGGTTTCTTGTATGGGGACCCCCCTTTGGTTTTAGAATTATTTTTGTTTTTAGTATTTGTCGTGATACACCTCATAGCAACACATTTTCTGAGAAATTTCAACCGGTTATCTATTACCGTTCAAAAGATACAGCCCTGTGACAGACAGACGGACGGACGGACGAACGGACGGACAGCGTAGCGAGAAGTAATAGGGTCCCATTTGGCACCCTTCGGGTACGAAACCCTAAAAATAATGAGGAAAAAACAAATGAATGACTGTTTTCAAAACTCAAATGTACCAGCTAATTGAATTTATAAATTTGAATTTGGAATTCTTAACCAAAGAGAAGATATTTCAGATCAAAGTGGTCAGTACGACAAAACGCTAATTTCATATATAAGGACCTAATATCTTCTACAACCGCAACCCTTCAGCTGTGCACTCACACAAACACACCCCAACAAATACACTCACTTACATACACATATCCCCACATACTCTCATACACATCCTCCACACCCACACCCACACAAACTAAATTATTCATGCATTTTTACTACTAAAACAAATTGTATAATGTTATAAACAAAATTGTTGCACATATTATATATTATATTTTATTTTATTTTGTAAAATGAAGTGTAAACCCACAGAAATAGATAGAATAGTTGTAATCACAATTTTACTTGCGATTCATGCGTGGCCACTTTCCGAACAAACTACGCTTTTAATTTTGACGTCATTATTTAAAAAAAATTAATCATCAAATGTCCTTTACAGCTTTTGTTTCTGCAGTTAGCTTCTTACAGTGAGGAAACTATACATTTTAAATGTTGTTGTAAAACTCCATAAAACTCTTCTCTATGACCCCAGGGTCCTCAAAAAAAGAAGGAAAGATCTTGTGGCCCCGTTAGTCCCTGCTAACTCATCGTACGCTAAAAGACAGTACCTCAGATAATCTGCTTCCCTGTACAATAAAATCAATAAGCAATTAAATATTTATCCCATGACTTATAAGGAGTGTAAAAAGTCTTTAATAAGCTGGCTCAAAGCTTTGACCTATGATGAGACTGAAACTCTCTTACAAACTATTACATAAGTTAAATGTGAGAATTCATCTGGTTTCGTTTCGCCTTCTGAACATATAAACTCGTAAAGTTAAATTACACCATCACGCTCACATAACACCACTCTCACATACATCTTTAGACTTCACACACATTTGCACTACCTTAATGATCTCGGGTACCCCACACATACACCACACCCATTACACCCCCCCCACATATACACATCTCACTCATGAGCCCTACACAAAAATACCTCACTCACACGCCCTACACGAACAAACACCTTACTCACACACGCCACACATTCACACAAACGAACTCCTTGTTTTTGTTTTTTATAGATATCTAGAAAAAAAAAAAAAAATTTTGTATTGCTTTCCTTTTGTTGTAAACGTCTACGTATGCACAATACTACCACAACTAAACTTGTTAGGAAGAGCGGGGCCTCCTAGCACAGATATTATAAGGAGACCCCAACGTAAGATATAATTGTAGATTGTACATGCTACTGAAATAAATAATTTTGATTTTTTTTTTTGAGTTAGAAACCGCACAATAAGGCATTTTTGCGGGTTTTTGTTACAGTATTTGTAGGCAACTTATTGTATTTATTAGTTTGTTTTATCTTTATATGTTAAATAATGAACATAAATACGCATACTAAAATATATATTACTTATTTACGTATAGTATAACACACAGTCACACATTACTCACATATATCACACATTCATTCAATCACAGCACAAAACAAATAAAACTATTATTTTATTTAATTCACAAGCATCGCCGGATGACACTCAGTAGTATGCGGCAGGCGGTTAGTTCCACGCTATTACATACGTATAGCTATATGCGCCGGCCGGCCGGCAGTCGATGCGCTTACGCAGCCCGCCAGTCTGGATTCGTACATCGGCCGCGGAGCCCGCGTTCGTATGCTCTGTCACTAATATAATTTTCTCCTTCTAATTTACTAAATATTAAGCGTAAGTGTGTACCAAATAAACTCTTAATCTGACTGTTTAAAGTGGTTGTTCGTTCCCTACCTGTGTAATCACACCTGGACAACTACAGTATTTATAGAAACAAGTCATAAGGCGTGCTGAGAAAGGCTTTAAAATATCCTGCACTATGGTGCACGGTGCTGCCACGCGCGCCCTGCCACGTGGCCATTCTATCTATTTCTGTGGGTCAACCCATAAAGAACACTGTCCTACAAGATACAGGTTATCCTAGTTTGTAGGGCAGCGCAGGGATCTTACCTGATTGTAAATAGCCATAAGTTTCTGGTGAATAAATAATTTACTTACTAAATGCTCGCGGTGAGTACCCTCCTTTACACTATTTTCCATACCGACGGCCAACTGCCCCTTTGGGCCGTTTGGGCGTAATGACAAACCGCAAAACTTTTTCAAATCTACCCTCACTTTGCTCAATTTTTTATTTACGATCTATCCTATCGTAAAGTTATCTCGTAACTCGAGATTATTGACTTTGATTCAACAATTTATCACAGAATTGATTTATAAGGTCGGGTAGGGCAGCCATTTTCTTTTTCATACCTTATTTTTTAGTTGGAATGAATTCTTCTTTATGACTTTTTATGAAGCGATGATGGTCTTGAAGTGTGGGGAGAGGGTAGAATGTAAGGATTTTGATTGATGTTCGTGTAGTAGCCATCTTTTTTTAGGGTTCCGACACAAGAGCGGTAAAACATGAAATCTCTGGAAAATTGTTCGAACTCAATCCAATTCTGATTTCAAAAATTGCCAAGAAGCACAGCGTACCTGTTTAGAAAGAAAAGAAAAGAAGAGAGAAAAAGATTTTATTCTTGCGCTCCATTTGAAACACACAACAACCTAATACTACAATACATAAACATAATACTTTATAACTTTATGACAAATTAGTACAATTACAGTAGAATTTACAACTGACAACACTGAATATAAACAAACTATTGTCTATGGCATAAGTCTAGTTTATCGCAGCTAAACCTTTGACAGCTAAATACATAATAATGTCTCGGTGGTATTTGCCACCTACCTTTGCCACCATTTTTTTCGTAGGGAAAATCCTCATGGGCGCACTCCGCTCGGGGAAGGCGGAGCCAGTGTCGGACTCTTACCGACTAAAAACCACCACGGTGTTCCTCCACCGAACATAATACATCTGGTTAAGGGAACATCATCGGTTCATGTTCTACATTATTTTACTGTTAGCCTGTAATATCCCACTGCTGAGCAAAGGCCTCCTCCTTTGATTTCCAATCTGTGCGGCTTAGCGCCAGTGATGGCCAGTAGTACTTTTGTCCATCTCATCCCTCCATCGCTTTTGCGGTCTGCATCGACATCGCTTCGCTGTGTCAGGGCCCCACTGTGTGGTAATTTTGGCCCACAGCGGCCAAAGCTCAGACACACCCTGGCCACTCGATACATTAAGAATGCTAGCACCGCCTACATACGCAAGCTTACGTCTTATACAAACACGCACACACGTGAATGAATAGGGTTGCTTGCCGCTCGAAATGCCGACTGCGTTCAAAACTCAGTAGTTCTCAGAGATGGCGTTGACATTTGGGCCCTACGTCCCGGACCCGAGCCGAGGCACTTGATGGCACGAGCGGTTGGTAATGATACCTATCGAATTATCGATGTATTGTATGATGAATATGATATATTAACGAAGCTTGGTAATAAAATTAAATCTGCAAGCATTACAATTTATAATAATTTACATTTCTCTTATCATAAGTACGTAATTTTACAGTAAACAATCTCTCACTATAGTTGTAAAATTAAACTCTCGCGGTAAGTAGATACCTACCTTTAATAAAATACAATAAATAGGTACGCAAGGGAATCTGCTTTCAGGCAGCTTTTATGTTACTAACAAAATATGGATACCTAATTTGATCCAAAATAAAGATTATATTATTATTATTACAAGCAAATTATTTTTTCCTTTTTGTCATAACTGGCAAAGTACAAAAAATCGTTTAATTGTAAAATTAAATGCTCGCTGTTCTGTAGTTCTACCTATAAAGGTTTTATTGTGGCTTACCTTATTTCATCCTTCGGAAATCGATAAAATCTTCTGTTTCTTTGTCTAGATGTAGACACACATCCGTATAAAGCACAATACACTACCATTTTCAATTAAAATATAACTACAAACACCAAAAAATATATTGCGTAACGGACTCGACTGGCGATTGATATCCATTGAATATTGCAGCCCAACTTGCCGCTAAACTGAGGGCACGTGCAGGGCGCGGGTGAGGAACTTAAATTGGCGGGGGGCGGTGAGTGGCCGTTGTGTACGTAGTACTATTAGATATTCTGTGGCTCAGACCTACCAACCTATTTAAAATAAAATAAAAATTGATTAATTCATTCAATAAGCTAACGGTTTTTCGCAAATTTTGCATTCAACAGTGTGTACAGAACTCTAATGCTGATTGATCGAAATTATTTACAAGAGTAACATCGGTTTTTTAACCCCAAAGGTACGAGTTAATATCGGTTGTTTTACGCCAAAGAATTTTGCATTCACTCTTCCCGTGATCGTAGTAAAAATATTTGCAGTATCCAATCCAATTTTAAAAAGCATAGTGATTAGAGCAGTTACCTACTTCATCCTCCGAGCCTTTTCCCAATTATATTGGGGTCGGCTTCCAGTCTAGCCAGATGCGGCTAAACATCAGTATTTTACACGGAGCGACTGCCATCAGACCCCCGTAACCCAGTTCCTGGGTAATACTGGCATTCGGAGGTTAGACAGTTGTCAGACTTTCAGGCTTCTGACTACCCGTAATGACTGCCATAGATATTCATATAGCAACCAGGACCGACAGCTTAGCAGCTACCTACTTATTGTTGCAAATTATAAGGAGGCCTATGACGCTATGATCACTATCAGCTGAATTGTGGATAATTTTTCAACACAACAAGTAGTAGAACTCCTTGTAGCTCTTCCGGGGAAGTACTATCACTGTACTTACATATTTCTGCCACCAAACAGTAATGCTAAAGTAGCGCCAGTGACAGAGAAGTTAAGTAGCAACAGACTATCATGGTATGGACATGTGATGAGGAGGAATGAGGAGCATGTTACGAGGAAAGTTTCAAGTATGAATGTTGATGGCTATAAGAAAAGAGGGAGACCGAAGAAAATATGGATGGATTGTGTGAAAGATGATATGAATAGAGAAAGAAAGTAAACACAGAGATGACGGCTGATAGAGATGTATGGAAGAAAAAAACATGCTGCGCCGACCCCAAATAAATTGGGATAAGGGCAGGAGGATGATGATGAAACAGTAATGCTTGCATTGCTGTGTTCAGGTGCGAAAGGTACGGGTGCTGGGGCATAACAATCACATGAGAAGTCTTTAGGTCTCAGTTTGGCGAACGCGATTATACCATTTAGGCAACAACCTGGGTGGTATTGCAGTTGTTATGGGTAAAGGTAATCGCTTAAGGTGGGCCCACAGAAATAGAGTAGAATGGTTGTGATCACAATTTTACTTGCGATTCATGCATGGCAACTTTCGAACAAACTACGCCTTACATATTGACGTCATTAATTTTTAAAAATTAACTTTAATCAAATGTACTTTGCAGCTTTTGTTTCTGCAGTTAGAAACAGCACAATAAGGCATTTTTGCGGGTTATTGTTACAGTTTTTACAGAAACAAGTCATAAGGCGAACTGAGAATGACTTTGTAATACCCTGCACTATGGTGTAGAGTGTTGGCAAGCGCGCCCTGCCCACTTTTATATTCTATCTATTTCTGTGGGTGGGCCATTAGCTAGTTTCGCCATCCTATGCAATTTCAAATCATACATATACTTTTAAAAACGAACACATCCTTATTATTACCACCTTTGCCTATGAATAGCTACCAAAATCCTTTCACCGCCAAAGAGACAAACGGCAAAATATCATCCATAAATTCTTGGCTCAAAGCCAGCTAAGTAGATCCAATCATTCTCTTTCCAATACTACGTAATCAATCCCTAATACATTCCAATAGAAAGAAGGACATTGGCGTAGAAAATGGACGAAAAAATCAGTACACAATCCGGCAATTTAATTCCAATTAGCAAATGGAATTGGCGATGGAAAAAAAAGGTTTATGCATCACTAATCTGTTCGCTCGAGGATTGCAAAATTTTTCATTGATGTAATCTAAGTCTTTATTTTTATTACGGTTAAAGCTGGAGTTATAATTTTATGAGATTCGGCTGGACTGGAGCCTAGATTTTTATAAAAAAGTAGTCAAAATTTAACTGATCGTTCGGCGCACCCTGGGCAGTCAGCCCCGCTACCAACCTGCTGACTGGCTAATATTTGTTAGCTTATGTCGACACGATAGAAGAAGAATAATGTTTTTTCAGTGACGCGTTTTATTGAGTAGTACCTATAACTAGGCAAGGAATAGAAGATATACAGCCTTATTCTTAGTTTATACTAAACCTAAAGAAAGAAAGAAAAGAAAGAAAAATCATTTATTTGACAAAACCCACACAAACTACACCACAAACCTCTTAAGGGGTTATTGTACTCATCAATATGAATTCTTTTACCATGGGACAAAACCTGAAATCGCTAAAAAAACAGCTGATACCCAGTAGTGGCTGCCGCCCAAGAGAACCAGTGGTGCACTGTACTGTTTTATTTAGTTTTATGATTTAAAATATAATAAAAATATTTGATACTAGTTTCCGTCCAAATCGACACTCTACCAAAAATAGGCAAAGAAAACAAAAGAAATCCACACAAGTATCGCTTTTTATTTTTTAATTCACTTCTGAAATGGCCTAGGCGGTTCAGCTAATTTATTTATTACCAGTTTGTTTTGAAAAGTTTTATTATTGCTGTACCGTATAGGTACTAGTCGTGACTGATATTGCGGACTGTATATTTCTATAGGGCCAGTACCTTAACATCAAAAGCACGTATACTTCGTCATCAACCAAACCAAATTCACCTACCTTTGCCGTGGGTTTGGGAGATTTGTAGGTACCTGCAGGCTCAAATATGTGATCACATAAATCGATTTATATTATGTACAAAGTTAGTTCGCAATAAACGTTTTGACTTTAAGTTTGCTGTATGAGGACCTCGTTAATACTCGTTATCTCAGCCTCATCCTATTTTTAATGTACCCTTTTTAGGGTTCCGTAGTCCTACAAGGAACCCTTATAGTTTCGTCACGTCCGTCCGTCTGTCCGTCTGTCCGTCTGTCCGTCTGTCCGTCTGTCCGTCTGTCCGTCTGTCCGTCTGTCCGTCTGTCCGTCTGTCCGTCTGTCCGTCTGTTCGTCTGTCCGTCTGTCCGTCTGTCCGTCTGTCCGTCTGTCCGTCTGTCCGTCTGTCCGTCTGTCCGTCTGTCCGTCTGTCCGTCTGTCCGTCTGTCCGTCTGTCCGTCTGTCCGTCTGTCCGTCTGTCCGTCTGTCAGTCTGTCCTAATCCTTTATAGCTTAATAACTTCTACAGTTATAAACATAAATAAATGAAATTTTGTCAAAAAATGGTTTAGATATAGATCTCAATTTTAAAAGAATAAAAAAATCTTGGTAACGTATTTTAGGAGTGGCGCCCATACATGTGAAATGGGGATGACATTTTTTTTTCGCTGCACCCCCTCGTGTGGGATATCATTGAATAGGTCTACTAAAATGAAGGTAATATTTCATACATCACTTTTTTATCAGGTGTACCATCTGTGAAATATAGCCCACCAAAGTGGCTTACAATGTGTCCCCCCCCCCTGCCATTTCCAAACTATGCAACGTAGAAACTTGTAATCTTCCACGTTGATAGACTTTTATAAAAACTTTCTTTTAAAATTATTTCGAGTATAATGTGATTATAAATTTTTGAGTTATAGTGAAAAAATGAAAAATACTTAAGAGGTCCTAGTTCATAGGTCATTGACCTTAGATAAAAATGATCTTAGCAAATAATGCTCCGTTAGTTGCTTTCTATTTAAAAAAATCACAAAAAGAAACTTTGTGTTATATTGATAACACAAAGTAAGAGCGCCACCTAGCGCTAAATTTAAGAAGTGTGTCATATCAATATATGACACACTTCTTAAATTTAGCGCTAGGCGACGCTGTTTGCAACAACAAAAATAGCAATGATTATTATTCGATTTGATTCGTTTGTAATTAGACCTACTTAAGGAACCCTATAATACTGAGTATGGCCCGACATGCTCTTGGCCGGTTTTATTCCTGAATATCATTATTTTGAATGCAACGGTAATATATTCGATATCTGGAACTATTATGCGCATAGTAAGCTTGTTTCCAATACCATTATGATCCATTTTCCTGTTTTACAAGTTTCGAGGGCTGGTACGGAACTGGGTTTTCTTTTATTGCTTAACTTGGATTTCGTAATAGAGCCTTGGGAATCATTGTGTATGTTTCAAAATAGGTTCATTATTATCATTCTGTGGAATTCAGTTACTTCTAAAATCCCAAGAACTATACCATAGTTGTCGAAATGTACAACTAGAAAGATTTTTTCTCAAAAATTATCAACTGAGGACCGAAAAAGTCAAATTAGAATGTCTTTGTTTTCACTTGTGATTGAAGGCGGAGCCAATGTCGGACTCTTACCGACTAAAAATCACCACGGTGTTCCTCTAACGACCCTTGGCCGGGGGCGTGGGAAACTTTTATTCTCTCAACCATACCCTGTAGGTCCCGGCTCGCCACTGGTAGGCGAGCCCCTTCTCCCCGTGCGGCAACCACATCGACCGCAAAACCTATCCGGCTATCCTTAAGCTTCATATTCTCCACCTATTTCTGTTGTTAACAAAATGGTTCCTTTAAAGCTTCCGCTGGTCTTATGTACTTCGGTCCCAACAAAACTTAACATTATCTGCAGAAACGTGGCAGAAATATTAGCAAATATACAAATGTTCGTTTATTATATTATTGCTAACCAGAAAAAGACATAGAGCGTGCTATGCTCGGCATAAATCTCCTCGACTGAGTCTGAAACACCGAGATCCGTCGTCGGACGAAAGTCTACGACGTCGGTGATAGCGCGATTAAGCTAAAGTGGAGTTGGGCAGGACATCTGACTCGGCGTAAAGATGGCCAATGGAGTAAAGCGTTGACCGAGTGGTAGCCAAGGTCAAGTCGGAGAAACCCGGGCCATCCGAAAGCGCGCTGGGTTGATGATATCGCCAAAGCCGCAGGACAGACCTGGATGAGGGATGCACAAGATCGAAGAGGCTGGCAAAAACGAAAGGAGGCCTATACCCAGCAGTGGGTGATACTGGGCTAGGATGATGATGATGATGATGACCATGATCTAGCCACGTCAACAGCATTATCACTGGCCACGCACAGGTCTTTCATATTGCTCGCAGAATGGATCGCCGATGGGGCCGTAAAGTTCTGAAGTGGCAACCGCGTACTGGAAGGCGTAGCGTGGATAGGCCCCTCACAAGGTGGACCGACGACCTGGTGAAAGTCGCGGGAATCCGCTGTTTGCGGAAAGCGTAGGACCGGTCGCTGCTGCGATGCTTGGGGATATGGGGCTATGTTCAGCAGTGGACGTCTTTCGGCTGAAATGATGATGATGATGATGATGAGGTCTTTCTGCATGTGGTATTATAAAGAGAGCAGGATAGGAGAAGCATCGAATGTGGAGTGACTCCACAGTCACATTGTGACTCATCTTTGTATATCCATCTGTGTAGGTTGAGCCTCCAGCGTACAGCGTACATACGTAGGTACATCCACATATTTACATTAGTTTTTATTTTTTTTCATTTTCATTTTAATTTTTGTATTTTTTTTTAATTTACATTTTTGTCTACTAAAAAATCCCTAACATACGTTCTTCGATTGTTTTTCTACAGTTTGCCATATTCAGTGACGTCACACGTGACGTAAGGATAGCAATAGCAGAAGGCCATCGATGGAGTCGATAAGCGAGCATTCGTATACGGACACCTAATCAAAGCAAACGAATTCATTTCTGATATTACATCTCCAGTGTTTGGTAGGGTTGGCACTTGCTGGCAGGCGATTAAAATTCTGTGTTTTTCATAAGAAAATTCCGTATTAAAGTTTGTTCCAGGCTCATGTTCAAGGGAGTGGTAGGAGAATGGAGAGCCTATCCCACGCCCCCGACCAAAGGTAGTTAGAGGAACAAACAAAACCGTGGTGGTTTTAGTCGGTAAGAGTCTGACACTGGCTTCGCCTTCCCCTGGTGGAGTTCGTCCATGAAGATTTCCTCCACAAAAAACAAAGCTCATGTTCAAAGTCTACCGAGTTTGTCGTAATGTTACCGACAAATGATCGTTCCTTTCCTATCCGTGACTAAGACTGACTTACTAAGATTGGCTGACTAACGGCCAAAATTAATATCCAATCTATCCACGATTTACTCTACTAGAGATAGGAATTTGACACATTTTGTATGGAGCTTATGTCAAATTCCTATCTCTAGTAGGGCAAATCGTGGATAGATTGGATATTAATTTTGGCCGTAAGACTGACTGACTGACTTAGAGATGTGAAGGTCTTACTTCTAATAACATCATCATCATAATTACAGCTGAAAGACATCCACTGCTGGACATAGGCCTCCCCCAAGCATCACTACAACGACTGGTCCTGTTCTTTCCATCTTCTAATAACAATTAACTGTAATCACCTATGGCATTTTTTTTAATTAAAGTGTCTATCATTGTACATGTAATTGGTTAGTATATATATATATATGTATTTCTCCAGCTGCAGACGTTGACGGGTTTATTTGGCACTAGCAATGAAAATAATAATAAATGTTACATGTGGTGCCGGACATAAAGAATTGCACCACCCACCACCCTATCTCTTCTCATAGGTGTCGTAAAAGGCGACTTCACCAGAGGATGGGCAGCAGCGTTCTCTAGAGTATTTAACCCACTAACAGCGACCGCCAACCGGCTTGCCAAGCGTGGCGATTATGGCATATCCCCCTCATTAGGGGAGGCCTATGTCCAGCACTGCAAACGGGAAGTCTGCATGCAATGCAAAAGTTTAAAAGTGATTAGAAATTATTTTGTTAATTAACTTCTCTTTTCAAATCGGGCAAGTTTAGTAAAACAATATCAAGCGTAATGACAGCCCTACACAAGAATCGGCAGCCATATTGCAACAATTCCGGCATGGAGACGCTCACAAATATTGTTATTACAATTTGTTGTGTTTTTATGAATCTCACATCGCACCAGCTTCGAATATAACGCTGGCTTCAATTACGCGGGAATTTGCTGCGTGGGCTTATGTTTGAATATACAAATATAGAAATATTTGTTTTAAGCGTCCTTCGGATGTTTGTATCCTTGGAGAACAATGCTGAATTAAAATGTGAATGTAAGTTTTTCTGTGTGATTGCTACTTTTTTGGCTAAACTACATTTTTTTGCTTTATTTGTCCAAGATTGTTTAGGACAGCTGTGCATTGTGTGTGATTTAAATAAAATCTGATCGTCACATGAATCTGAAATGACAGAAGTGCGGGTTGGCTTCGAACACAGACTCACCTGCATGGAAGGCTGCTTTACACCAAAGCATGGGCTTTTATAGCATGTTATGGAGACATTGTCTTTGACAATAGCGTTCTTTGTTTGCTCACGCTCACAAGCGATGTTTGTCGAAGATCTAATAGACTTTGCTTCATCGCGGCCTTACGTAGAGACCGCAAATTGACAAACTTAATATTAGACGTAGTCAAAGCCGATCGACCGAGTACCTAAAAGCTGCCTGGATCAATATGCCTAATATGGAAAATGGAATGCTATATTGTGAATTTGAAGGGATACGGGCGATAGAGAAAATTAATGTCACTCACAGGCATAGAAATCTGAATAATAGGGTAATAGAAATGTTGTGGTATGTTTTAGTGAAAAAACATAAAAATAATCAGCCCATTACTGTCCCACTGCTGGGCACGGGCCTCTTCTCAGTATGAGAAGGCTAAGGCCTTAGTCCACCACGCTGGCCTAGTGCGGGTTGGCGGACTACACACACCATCGAGAACTGTATGGAGCACTCTCAGGTGTGCAGGTTTCCTCACGATGTTTTCCTTCACCGTTAAAGCAAGTGATAATTGAATATAAATCCGCACATGAATATATATATCTTCATACACGTTGTTAAAAAAACCTTTATATCAAGCATACAAATACTAACCAGCTACTTTCAATTGACGTCATTGCATGCTATTCGTTTATTTTTAGTTTGCAGCGCGATCACATGCGTTTAATTGTTCCACATTTGACGTCACGGCTAGAATAGTGTGGAGCTGACAAATTTATGCCCGGCTGTGGCTTTTTAGGGTGGGAGGCGTGCGGTTATTTATTGCTAGGAACTGGTGACGTGACGTTCTAACTGTGGAGTGTCAGCACCCGTGTGCTTTATGAGATGTTTTCACTATTGTAAATGAAACACGGGAGTCGGTAGCAAGCGTATAATGCGAACTGGCTGTTACAATTCGTGTGTCACCTTATATGCTCCTTGATATTAACATCTATTAAATGTGGGTAAACCTAAATACATTACAACTCTCCACCTTAAATAATACATCTCCTTTATTCAATACACTACTACCCAATACACTACAATTCAATAGAATACAATACAATTAAATTAAGACAATAGCTGCTGATGACACCTTAAACCTTTTTGCTACAAAACAAAGATACTCAACCTTAATTACTTAACTTAAACATTAATTTAGACTGCTTAACTATGACCATAATATTTTGGAGGCCTTCTTAATCGACACGCCCGTATAGGACGTGTTCGGGCCACTTCTGGAACAGGATCCTCAGAATTTGGGACAACTATATTACATGGATCAGGGCTGGGAACATTAGCGACAGTCAGAGGGACCGAACAAGAAGCGGGTGTGGACGGCAACACATCGACCGTCGCGGCACGATCCGGACTTAACTGTCCTACGCTCCGAGGGCCCGGCGTCTCAACCATCGGTACCTCTATGGTGACTGGGACGGGCGTCACCTCCACTGCCTTGGTACGGTCCGCCTCGAGAGAACTCCGTTCTGACGTACTAGTTGGACAAATCAAAGAACTACGTGATCGCTGTCTTAACTGATCAATATGCCTATGCGTTTCCTTCCCCGACTCATCCACAACCCCATAATCAGTAGTACCAATTCTTTTAACTATTTGTCCCGGACACCACTTTTCATTTCCCCTATATTGTCTCATCCATATTTCCTCCCCCAACTGTAAAGAACGCTTGACCTCCGTTCCTGCCTTCTGTTGTCGCTCCTGAGCCTTCCTTACTTTGTCTTCCCTATTAGGCCTTAAAGCATCTAATTTTGTTCGTAAATTCCTACCTAACATTAGAGTCGCCGGACTTTCTCCGGTAGAACAATGTTCCGTATTACGATAATGTAAGAGGAAGGTACTCAAAAATAAATTAATATTCTCTTTTTGTTTAACCGCTTTTTTAATAATTCTTTTAACAGTACGTACCGCATTTTCCGCCGCCCCATTTGACGCTGGGTGGTATGGGGCAGAAAAAATATGTTCTACGCCGTTAATAGTCAAAAAGTCTGACAATTCTTTACTTGTAAACGGGGGCCCATTGTCAGAAACTATTTGTCTAGGTAACCCCCACCTAGAAAAAACTTCTGTGAGTTTTTCAATAGTAAAACTAGCCGCAGTACTAGGTACAGGAAATACCTCTAGCCATTTAGTCCTTGCGTCTACCATAACCAAATATATTTTACCAAAGATAGGACCCAGAAAATCGAGATGCACCCGAGCCCATGGTCGAGACGGCCAGGGCCACGGCGTGACAGCGTGCCGCTGCGGTGCGTCCGCCTCCTCCGCGCACACCGCGCACCCCCGACACGTCGCCTCCACCGCCTCGTCGATGCCCGGCCACCAAACATAACTCCTAGCTGACGCCTTCGTCTTGACCATGCCCATATGAGGTTCATGTAATTCGCTTAATACCCTAGCTCGGCAATTTTCCGGAATAACTACCCTGTGTCCCCACATGACGCAGCCTAACTCTTCATACAGTTCCCTACGACGGTTAAAATACGGCTGTAATTCTCGAATGTCATTATCCGCAGGCCACATATCCCGAATATAACTTAAAACCCTACTTAACATTGGATCTCTCATAGTCTGTTGTTTTATTATATTATAATCAAGCAACAACGCATTCTGTGCAAAATGTAAATAAGTTTGCTCGGGAACGTGCAATGACTCATCGCTACTGTAAGGAACCGGTAATCTTGATAGTCCGTCCGCACCATTTTCTTTAGTGTTTACGTATTCTATATCATACGTATATGCCGATAAAATTATCGCCCAACGCTGTAGTCTACTTGCCGCCATCGCCGGAACACCGTGCTTCGGTCCAAATATGCTAACTAATGGCTTATGATCGGTTCGCAGAGTAAAGCGTCGGCCGTAAACAAACTGATGCAACCTTTGTAAACAAAATACAATAGCTAACGCTTCCCGATCTATCTGCGAATAATGTTTCTCGGCGCTGTTCAACGCACGTGACACATACACCACCGGCCGGTCGCGGCCGCTTGTCTGTGTGAGTACGCCACCTATACCCCGCGCACTCGCGTCGCACGTCAACACTAATGGCTTATCTGGGTCATAATGAGCCAACACTTCCGCACCTGTCAATATTTTTTTAATCTTTGCAAACGATTCCTCGCACTGAAAACTCCATTTCCAACTTGCATTTTTCTTTAAAAGTTCATAAAGAGGTGATAATATACTACTTATATTCTTAACAAATTTTGCATAAAAATTTACTAAACCTAAGAAAGAACGCAACTCAGTAACATCTTTTGGCCTGGGAATTTTTGTTATAGCGTTTACTTTATCCGTATCTACTTTTATACCATCTGTAGCTATCACATATCCTAAGTATTTGACCTCATCAACCATGAATTGACATTTACTGCCTTTAAGCTTCATTCCGTGCTTTTCTAACCTATAAAAAACCTTTTCTAAAGTTTCTAAATGCTTATTTTGCCCCCCTGACGTACCTATGATTACATCGTCGAGAAATACCTCTACCCCTGGAATGTCACTAAGAAGATTCGACATAATCCTCTGAAAGATGCCCGGGCTCGAAGACAAACCAAACACGAGTCTATTATATTTAAACAAACCTCTATGTGTGTTTATTACAGTCAAATCTCTAGAATCATCAAGTACAATCTGATTATATGCTTGGGATAAGTCAATTTTAGAGAAGAACGTAGCCCCATTCAAGCTCACTAACAGATCATCGATCTTCGGTAGCGGATACCTATCGACCAGTAAGACAGGATTTAAAGTGACTTTATAATCAGCACAGATACGGAGTCCACCGTCAGCTTTACGTACCGGTACCAAAGGTGTCGCCCAGTCCGAGCACTCAACGGGCTCGATGATGCCTGCGCGCAGCATAGCATCAAGTTCCGCATCGACCTGACCCTTCAGAGCGTAAGGCAATGGCCGTGCCCGGCAAAACACCGGGGTCGCCCCCTCCCGCAATCGGAGTGTTGCCTTGCCGCCTGTGTACCGTCCCAATCCACTGCCGAATAATTCTTTATACCTATTTAACAAAAAAGTAACATTATCAGTTTTTCCTTTGACAATATGGTTATAATTAAGTGTTCGTTGAAATGGAGGTATTTTAATTTCCAATTCTGATAACCATTGCCGGCCTACTAAAGAAGTTGTACCTCCGTCGATCACAAATAGCTCTAAATCCTTAATTTTGTCCATGTACTGAACTTTCGGTCTTATCACACCTAGTGGCTTAACATAGCTACCATCATAAAATTTTAAAACTAAGTTAAATGGTTCAATTAACCTTTTACAAAAATACCTATCATAAGTCTTTTTACTGATACATGAAATCGCCGAACCTGTGTCTATTTCCATCTTGATATTGTTTTTATCAATAAGCAATGATAAGCTTACCGGAGTATAGCCGTTCAAACACAGTTGGTGTAATTCTTCCTCTAGTTCAGACGAACTTGAGTCCTCACCTCCTTCCCCCGACTGCTCGCTCCTGGTAGCTTTAACGTGGTTCATCCCGCGCCTCATTCCTCTTCCAATGTTCGACCCAGACCGGGGACACACACGTCTCAAATGTCCACTTTGCTTGCATTTACTGCAAACAAAATGCTTATAGCGGCATTCGTCACAGGTATGGCCACGCCAGCCGCACGCCGTGCAGCTCCCGGCGCCCTCGCCCACACCCCGCGCCGCGTGCCCGTGGCCTCCGCGCTGATCACGCCCACGTTTCGCCCTCAACGCGTGTACGGTCGCTGGTACCTCCACGTTCGCTTTTTGTTCCACCACCGCCGCATCTCGCTCCGCCGCTTCCAACCCACAAGCCAATTTAACCGCCCCAGAGTACGTCAGATTTTCCTCTGCGAATAATCTTTGTCTGATGACGTCACTCTTTACTCCGCATACAAACTGGTCCCGCAGATTCTCTTCTAAATTCCCGCCAAACTCACAAGTTTTCGATAGTTTTTTTATCTCGGTTAAGTATTGTGTTATGCTTTCGTCGTCCTTCTGTCTTCTTTGACGAAAACGGTAACGTTCTGCCATGACAGCTGGTTTTGGTTGAAGGTGATTTTTCAAAATTGTAACGGCTTTTTCGTACGTTATCTCCGCCGGTTTGCTCGGGCTGCACAAAGTGCTTAGTAACTCGTACGTTTCATCGCCCACGCCGGTGATCAAAATCGCCAACCACATGTCCTTATCCACCTTGTTAACCTTGAAGTACATCTCCAACCGCTCCACGTACAGCGTCCAATTGCCCGATTTCATGTCAAAGTCCCTTATTTTGCCAACTTTTCCAACCGACATTTTTATTTATTTTTATTTTTACACAACACACCGAAAACGTTAATATTATCCGATCCGTTCGTCGCCACTGAGATGTTTTCACTATTGTAAATGAAACACGGGAGTCGGTAGCAAGCGTATAATGCGAACTGGCTGTTACAATTCGTGTGTCACCTTATATGCTCCTTGATATTAACATCTATTAAATGTGGGTAAACCTAAATACATTACACTTTACAGTATAGAAGCGCTCTGTTTCGAATAAAATAAAAAATTCAAAATTCAAAATTATTTATTTGTCAAACATAGGTATGATGTACAAGACATGGTGTAAATAAATAGGTAATACTTTCGTTTTTGGAAGCGTTTCCCTTACACCCAGTATAAATAATGGGCGTTGGCCGATCCGTTCGTCGCCACTGAGATGTTTTCACTATTGTAAATGAAACACGGGAGTCGGTAGCAAGCGTATAATGCGAACTGGCTGTTACAATTCGTGTGTCACCTTATATGCTCCTTGATATTAACATCTATTAAATGTGGGTAAACCTAAATACATTACACTTTACAGTATAGAAGCGCTCTGTTTCGAATAAAATAAAAAATTCAAAATTCAAAATTATTTATTTGTCAAACATAGGTATGATGTACAAGACATGGTGTAAATAAATAGGTAATACTTTCGTTTTTGGAAGCGTTTCCCTTACACCCAGTATAAATAATGGGCGTTGGGCGTTGGTCGTGACGTGTCGACTCGACACGTCACGACCAACGCCCAACGCCACTGTCGAGCTCAACAGTGACGTCTTGGAAGCCATCACGGCACCTACTGCGTAAGAATGACGGAAATCTCGTGAATGTATATAAATAAATAAAGCTGCGACAGATAAACAAATGAGATATATATATATATATATATATACACACTCATGTACATATTGATATTTGGACTTAGCACACGAGGTTGTCGACATGTGGGACGTGGATTCGGCAATCATTGTGAGGAGGTTCCTGTCTCTGGGGCCCTCCGGTAGCTTGGTCCCTGTACCCGATACCGGTGCGCCATTATTATTTTTTGTTTTGTTTTGTAGAAATATTTAAAAATATAATTTATTTGTTGATTTACTAAAATAACGGAAACGTAAATAAAATTGATAGACACCAAAAAATTATTCCGTTACAGACATTATGGTTATAAGATAAAAAGTTAATAGGAAAAACAATGCAACACGGGAGCATCTGCAGCCGAACTAGGTGAAAAACCTGTATATGCTAATATATATATAATAATAATGTATATATAATAATATATATATAATATATATATGCTGTATATGTTTAGTGCTGTATATGATACAACGCCAAACCCCTCAGCTTATGTGAAAATATATTATTTAAGCCAACAAGCACAAATTTGTTATACATTAATAATTAATTGTAATATTATTAAGTAAACATAATTGAATAATTAAAAAATAACTTAAACTTAAACGTTTGTTAAGGTGTGAGAGAGAGCGAATGAGTTCAGTTAATGTGTTTTATGTGTGAGAAGTGTGTATGTGAATTATTTTGCAATAAGTGCCAAAAAGTATTTATTTTTATGTTTATTAATATAATTTGAAAATATACGTAGGTAATGCCGCGTAGAGACTGGGGAAATGTAACATGAAATGTATCATGCAATCATAGAAATCTAAATTAATAGAAGTGGTGAAGGCGCTTGAACTTGTCGCCGCGAGCAGTTGTCGCGTAGGACACCTGTCGCGGGGTGCTGTTTTGGATGCAGTGACACAAATTGTACAATTAAACTTTATCGTAATTGACCCTTGCAGTGTTTTTTTAACATTAATAACTGAAAGATGAGACATAACTTCAGCTTAGTGGTTTAAGGATGGCTTAAAACGTGTCAGTCATTCATTTTATTTATTCAGATAACATCCATATTTGTTAGTAACAATTTTCTTAAAATCTATGTTGGATGTTGTGATGTTGGATGTCGGATGTTGGATGTGTATGTTTTTGAGAACGTCCGTGATTTGGTACGTAAAATGAATTATTCAAATTAAAATAAGTAAGATAAGTATTATTATAATTTTTATTAATTACATCCGTCACGTTTACGAATGAAGGTTCAGTTGAAAACCAGCGTCAGGCACTAGTTGCCTGGCGTTTATGCTGAACTGGACCTTTCTGGCACAGTCGCTAAACACACAGTATCTATGATCAGTTTTTGTATATTTAATTGTGTTCCTGTTGAATTGTGTCTGTGTATCTATGTGCTTTGTGTCATAATAATATAAATCTCTTTAATAAATCGCGGCAAATCTTCCGTGAGGAAGAAATCCGGACCTTTGGAAGGCTTGCCAGAGGACACAGGTCCAGCTCGCAGTCGCCCCTTTGAAAATTTTTATCTAAGATGGGATGGGGCACCAACTGGGGACAGTCCACAGCTGCACTATAGGAGTCATATTCCGTCCCGGGGAGGTGCAGAACTATTGCAAAATATGGGAACTAAATTTGTTTGAGCTATGGGAAGAAGTGTTTGATGGTCTGGGTTTAACTTCTTTGGCCGGAAGAAAATGGCGTCTACCTCTCAACTTCAAAAAATTGATATGTGTTGGCAAACGGTGTTTCTTTCTTTCTTTCTTTCAAATCAACCCCATAAATATTTCAAAACTAACCAGCTTGTCCTCACCATACTGCCGCGCCCACCACTGGGAATTCAAATAATTTCGTGAAAACAATAGTCTCGTCGCTATCGTATCAATGTTACCGTTTTTTGCCGTATCGATGAAAATACAATCAAAATGTATTTTGGGATCCAATTATCTTGGTATCTATCCTATTTTTATTCGACTTTTCGAATTGAAAAATCCGGTTTTTAAACAGTATTGTGTTACTACAATTTTGGGATTCAAAACATATAGTCGGCAGCGGGCACGAGCCCTTTTTCCAGAAAAGTTATTAGCTCACAACCAAACTGTCGCTGAAAACCAGCGCTGTGTCTTTGCTCCGTGCATGAGGCACAGCAATATGCTGAGCGGTGGCCGTTTTGCGCGGATGTGACGCATATCTTACCACACTTCTTGGCTCTGTACCTGTATTTGTTCTGTGTTCTTGTTTTTTTTTGGTAATTTAGTGCGTCACTTTTGAAGCAAGTAAATATATTTTCTTTCTTTTCTTTTCTTCTCACAGACATAAAATACAAAAAAATAAATATATTTATAAAACATAAAATACAAAAAAATAAACACCTAAAAGCGACATCAAATAACAAGCAAAACAAGTATATTATGTGCCCCAGCCACCTGGCGGTCCACCTGGACCGAGGATCTTAAGAAGGTAGCTGAGGTGGAATGCTTGCGGAAGGCAAAGGACCATAGAAATCTAAACAATAAGGTAATAAAAACGTTATTATACGCGTGTCGCTGGTTCGCCGCTACCAACACACATAAATACGCAATTACGCCCACCATGTTTATAGCATGCATCATCTTCATCATCACTGCTGGACATAGGCCTCCCCCAATTGGGGGGATATGCTATAATCGCCATGCATGGGTTGACGATCGTAGTTGGTTGGTTAAATACTCTGAAAACGCTGCTGCCCTTCCTCTGGTGGATCCCTTAGTCGCCTTTTACGACACACATGAGAAGAGATAGGGTGGTGCAATTCTTTATGTCCGGCACCACACGGAACTAGCATTTAATGCAAAATAAATTAAGCCTAAAAAATCGCTGTGTGAGATATGCTGCAAAATACAATTTTAGTGACTCCGCTTCCAAAACAGCACCGATGATCAACGGTTCGCGCACTGGTGTCCTACGAGACACCTGAAGGCCAATTCACGTAACTATAGAAGTGCAGTTGCACCGCAGTAGCAGTTAAGTATCAGTCAAAACAATGCTGTTCGTATTCTCTTATCTACGGCGATCGCTGTCAGAAACGAACTGCAGCGTCACTGCAACTTGATCGGCGCGTCATGAAATTACGTGAATTAGGGCCCTGTACGTGGCGACGAGTTGTCGCGCCTTTACCACTCCTATTACCTTGTTATTATATACACAACTTACTTAAGAATAAACAAAATAAATAAAACAAAAATAAAAGCTACAAAAAATCCCAAAAATCCACCGCATCGCTTTCTACCGGAAGCGTGCCCAGAATACTGGCAGCATTGCCACGTTGTATGGCAATGCTTATTCTTTGACCAAAGAAAAGGCCAGCATTCTGGTCACGTGAAGTGTCGACCAACCGCCTGGAGATGGCTTTGAATAAGAGACGAGCACTCGGACCCCACGATCCGAGTGTTTCAACCCCAAACGGCTCGAAAATATGATTACTTATTATGTTATCATATTTTCGCCACTTGAGGGTCTCAGCAGCCGCAGCGGCAGCGCCAGCACAGCCCGCCGACCTAGGAAGATGGGAGGGCGCAAGGGTATCGACGCACGTTGCGTCCCACACCAAAGGCCTGCCCACTTTCCATGGCAATAGAGTCATACCATCTGGTCTCTTGCCATCGTCACGTACCAAGCCATTTGGTTCTAAAACAGCTGGAACGCCAGCGGTGACAAGAGCACGACGGATTATGTCATTTATATTAGCGTGCCGTGCCGTACGACCTGCACTCCTGCTGCAAGACAGACCGTGGTGACTGAGGCTATCGACAGCTTATATTGTTATTTAGATTTGTATGCGGAGGACCGACTGTGATGTGTTCTGTACTCTTCCGTATTCATCATCATCATCATCATTTCAGCCGAAAGACGTCCACTGCTGGACATAGGCCTCCCCCAAGTATCAACACAACGACCGGTCCTGCGCCTTCCGCATCCAGCGGATTCCCGCGACCTTCACCAGGTCGTCCACCTTGTGGGGGGCCTACCCACGCTGCGCCTTTCAGTACGCGGTCGCCACTCCAGAACTTTACTGCCCCATCGGCCATCATTTCTGCGAGCAATGTGCCCCGCCCACTGCCACTTAAGCTTGGCAATTCTTCGGGCTATGTCGGTCACTTTCGTTCTCCTTCGCAAGGACACTCCGAGCATAGCCCTCTCCATTGACCTTTACATTGACTCTTCCGTATTATATCTTACCATCTGTCGACCAAACCCATTCGACTTAAGGTTCCTTAGAAAACAAACGAAATCGTATACCAAATTGTTTCGCTTGTAAAGCAGTAAATTAAAATGTAAAAAATTCATATGAGAGCTCCCTGTAAGGCAGAGGGCGAAAGGGATTATTTATTTATGGGTACGGAACCCTATGTGCTATTACTGTTACTGTTTAAAGATTATGTTTTATATTTTCATGTGTTTGTAGCTATTTTAGATATGTAGTTATTGAATAGGTTATACCACAGAAATAGATAGAATGGCCAAGTGGGCAGGGCGCGCGTGCCAACACTCTACACCATAGTGCAGTGCATTTCAAAGCCTTTCTCAGTACGCCTTATGCCTTGGTTCTGTAAATACTGTAACAAAAACCCGCAAAAATGCCTTATTGTGCTGTTTCTAACTGCAGAAACAAAAGCTGTAAAGTTCATTTGATTAAAATTGATTTTTACCCGACTGCGCCAGAAGGAGGGTTATGTTTTTCGAGTGTATGTATGTATGTATGTAAGTATATTTCTTTGGCACGCTCTGTAGCCTAAACGGCTTGATGGATCTTAGCTTGAGAGGTGTCGTTGGATTCGTCTTAATTGTGAGAGTGACACTAGGTATATCAAAATTATAAAAATCAAAATGGCCGCTTTTTGGAGCCATTTTATGTGACTTCAAAAAATTTTTTTTTCCCAAAAATAAAGGGTTTTATAAATGGTTTACGAAAATATATACAACTTATACGTTTAAATGTAATTTGGAATGAGAAATGCTAAAAAACAACAAAATATTCAACGTTAAAAATGAATTTGACTTTTCAAAAAAAAACATTAATAGTATGATAAATAAAACAAGTCAAAACTAAAAAAATTCAAATAAAAATTTTTATTAACAAAAACAAAAAACCCGACTGCGTCTAAAAATAACAGAAAAGATATAGTTAGTTAGATATAGTACCAAAGTTTTTGGTCATGAATTACATAATAGTTCATAGGTAGCCTCCGCCTGCGTGTTGATAAGTCTTGTTTATATCTTTTCTGTTATTTTTAGACGCAGTCGGGTTTTTTGTTTTTGTTAATTAATTTTTTTATTAAAAATTAATGACGTCAATATGTAAGGCGTAGTTTGTTCGAAAGTTGCCACGCATGAATCGCAAGTAAAATTGTGATTACAACCATTCTATCTATTTCTGTGGGTAATACCGACCGACATTCGGAGGTTAGACCAGTTGTCAGACTTTAAGGCTTCTGACTACCCGTAACGACTGCCGTAGATATTCGCATGGCAACCGGGACCGACACCGAGGCGCGGAGGGGTCTCGGCGTGCAACGAAATGGTCACCCACCCACGGACTGACTGCGGCAAGTGTAGTTTAACCTCGCAGATCCTACAACTCGCGCGGTTGCTACTTAGCCATGAGCCCCTCATAGGTCGCCACTATTCAATACTACTACATGAAAATTTCAAATAACTTTCGACCACTTACGTGAACCGTAAATACTTCCGTTAGTGAATAGCCAATAGACGTCTTGGTAGGGCCAATCGGATTGTAGTACCCCGCTTCCTCGTACTTCAGCTCAAATTCAAATTCAAATGTTTTTTTATTTCAAATAAATCTAATTACAGGCACTTTTGAAACGTCAGACTCTAGTTGCACGGTTCCAAACTGTAGGTCCTATGGAGAAGAACCGGCAAGAAACTCCATGGATTTACAATTTTTAAAATAAGTTATTGTTTATTTCATCAAATTCAATTAAAATTATGTGAGTATAATGTAGGTTAATCTCAGAAATAAACAAGAATTTACAAGTGAGAACATTGCCTTTAGAAATAAACCTAAAAAGAGTTGCCATAGTATGTAGGAGCTGACCTGTCCCGACAGACGGCACCCGTTCACGAGCATGACGCTTTACTTAACCATATATTAACGCCACCATCAACATAATATTTAAGTGAGCCGCAGACATACTATTACTATGTCTTTAAAGTGAGCTTGACAGACTTATACTGCTAGACAACAAATAGGGAGGAATATATAGAATTACTTTATCCACATGATACTTACATATTAATTACCTGTTCAGATTTTTTTAAGAAGTTCTGTGTCAGCAAGTTGACAGAAATAATTGTACGCATTAATGTATATTCAAAAATAGGCATCTATTAGGCTGTATAGCCGAAGGGTGCAGGTGCCAGTGGCATTACAATCACATGAGACTTTCCATCTTCATGTCTCAGTTTGGCAATCGCGATATGCAGCACAATTTAAGCAACAGCCTAGGTGGTATTGCAGTTGTCATGGGCAAAGGTGACCGCTTAACATCAGGTGGGCCTTTAGCTCGTTTATTCATCCTATACCTACATACTACAAAAAAAACGTATGCGGTCAGGGAACCCCCGTCAGTATAGCGATTCAGAACCACACGATATCTCAGTTGTCGGTCGATACCGATTGATATCGTACGATAAATAAAATTTTCAATTCAGAATAACCGTATCCCAGATCAATTTGACGAACTGGATACCGAATCGAAGATTACGTCATACCGTACGATTTCCCTCAACATTACACGACATGTAACGCTATCAACGCTATTCACAACGCTGCTATCGAAGGAGAATTACCGAACGTCCGATTATTTTCCCCGACAACTTAACGGGAGCTACTGGGCACCCGATAAATTTTATTTTTGTTAGTTTGAGCCGTAAAATTAATATAAGACATAAAAAACAAAAACAATGCAGTGTAATTGTTGAGAAAAGACGCTGAAGACTCCGAGAAGAACTCAACTCACCCAGACACGCAGTTGCATTTTGCGCTCATTGCGAGATGCATTTTCATGCACAGCCGGATAATTCACTGAATAATATGGGTTGCTGCATGACCTTACACTGGCCCTATTATCCTAGTAGAAGAAACAAAGAAAAAAGAAAAAAAACAAGGGAGACGGATACGCTTTCAGAAAAATCTTGGACCTAAGTGTAAAAAGATGAGGTGGTGTTGTGTAACTTGTGTATTACTGGCATTGACCTGTACCAATGATTACTGGCAAACATATCAAACTATCACTGAAAATTCTACGGATTTTGCCAATCTGAGAGCAGACTCTAAGCTCTTAATATTTAAAAGTGAGGTTAGGTACCTATGTAACAACATATCTAAGAACATAATATTATTTAGCAGTTGATTTGTGAAGTGCAATTGATATATTTATATGTACACTCTATTTTTCTCTCTTGTCTTGTTTAGTAAACAATCTTGGCATGTCTTTTTAATGCGATTCGTCAATAATAATTATTATAAGAATTATGTTAACAATTTTACACAGTTACACCTACCTAACATTTTTTTACCTTATTACATGTGCAGAACTAATAAGTAATTATATATTATCAGTAGTTATTTGAGTAAAGAGACATGCCAAGATTGTTTACTAAATAAGACAAGAGCAAAAAAATAAATTATGTGTATAGTAGCTACCTTAATTATTATATTTTGTAGAGTGGAGTGTTGAGAAACTCACAAATCATACATATAAAAAACACAGGTAAAAGAGATATTTAAAAATAAAAACACATTTTATATTTTATTTTTATTTCTTTTCAATTATAATGTCTTACTATTGTCTTGGTACCTAGCCCAATTAAGATACCATATTATAGATATTATATGGGTGCAGCAGCCTACAGTTTGTCTGCCTATGATGCAGTAACAATGTTTTAAAGTGTGTGGCAGTGTGGTTACCAACTGTAGGCAACCCCGGAGGAAGTTACAATATCTCTGCGAGAAGTGTTGACTATAAATCTTGATTGAATGCAACCTCTTAGAAACCATAAAGCATATTCTTTCTATAATCTGGCTTTCTGTACTATAGTCTAATAATACAATTGTAGGTATGGGCTGGTTCATTCTCACTTCTTCATTTAGATGCTCAGCGGGAAGAACTGTGTGCCTGTATTATCATTGAGTATACACTGAGCTGGAAACTATATGAAAAGCAGCTCGGTCTGCAAGCACACAACAAGCATAGCATATTATGCAACTTACTGCTTCTACCTGCAACAAACATACATAGTATAGTATAACGGGCTGTTTCCACAACTCCACGTCTAAGTGTGTATTTTGGGTACATAATACAAACATACATAATCATTAAAGTAATTAAAAATCAATTTGACTAGCAGTAAAGTTGTGAAAAATATTTTATAGACTGATTCAACTTACAGTTTAAGGCATAATCCACTCTTGTATAATATTACAAATTGTTATTTCACGAGTTGAGCCAGTGTCAAGTAGGTGACTGACACTTGATGCAAGTGAACATCCACAGCAGAGACAAACTGTCTTTGTCCATCAACAGATGGTGTTTGTAACAAGTCCTAGTAAGCTTGGTCATGGTCATGCTGTTTACCTGAAAGATAGAAAATGTATTTAATGTTAACAAATCATGATTACAGTATTGTGTCATTTTTCTCTCTCGACACATGAATACCTATGCTGTCGGTTTGGTCAGTGTCGCCTTAGGAGTTTAGGTACTTATTTATTTAAATGTACCTATAAAAAATCCATGTGCCTTGTAAACGTTTGTATACCCACGGTGAAGGAAAACATCGTGTGGCCTGCTACACTGCTGCTAGTGTGGTGTGTGTGTTGTGCTATAGGCCAGCGTTGTAGACGCTGATGAGCTAATAAATAAGAGGTGAGTAGGTACTTACAAGTTTTGGTGAACGTTATTGTAGAATCACTGACAGACTGTGTAATTTCATCGTCTAAGGCTCGATTACAGCGATAGTCGCCATTCTACTATTCTCACAAAGATTCATGATGAACTTTTCTCCAAAAAGAATGTTACTTCTTTCAATTTTGAGTGCGTATGTTATAAACTCAAAAAAATATTATTTAATTGATAAACAACAATAAAACCAATAGTCCAAAGATAACATAACCACTAGAAGTGGGCGTTTAAACAAAAAGCGCTTAAAAAAGTCTAATAAAAAAAAAAGCGTATAAGCACGCTTTGTGATTAAAGCAGATTTCGTTTAGACTTTTTCGTAAACCAAACTTATGCTTTCAATAGTACGATTGAAATGTAACCTTATTTCTATGAAAATAAGACTCAATTTCAAAGTTGACTGGTGGTGGTTTGAAACCGGCAGAATTAAATTTTATTCGTTTACGTAAAATTTGTTTAAAGAAAGCACTTTTTTAATTTGTTGATTATTTTCGTATCGTTTAAACATTTTAAACGTTTTTGACCTTGATTGATTTGCTTTTGCTTTGGCGCTTAGTTTATTTTTCGTCGTCAACGAGTGAATGCGTTTTTGAATGTTCTCCTTGGTAATTACGCGACGATTGTAGTTTGTTTGTATAGTTTTTAGAGAACTTTGTAAATAGTTTAAATGTAAATAGAATAGTGTAATTGTAACGTTGTAACGTTATTTTTAGTATTTTTAATTTAAAATCATTATTATTAACCTTTTTTCTTTATTATTTCATTCATTTTAAAACCAAATGCTTAACGGCCATTAGATTCGCGCGCGGCCTCTAGTCACGAGCGCACGCACACAGCGATATTTGTTATCGCCTAGCTCGGGCTCGAGTTAATTCTATACGTTCGTTCGTCCTGCACCGGCACACCGACTTTTGCCACCGTGGGGGGTGCACGTTTACGGCACCTCGTTATTAGGTGCCGTGACTTCAATCGTGTGCCCTCCACACCATTGGTATCGGTAGTCGCCTATTTAGTAGGCTAATGTGTTATTGTTTTAAATCCCCATATTGGGTAAGTGCTGAACAAGTATAACTTTTATTTTGTATTTCAGGTAGTTTAGTAATAACGATTTTTCTGTGTTTAAATTTAACTTGACCTTTGAGCCTTCTGCTATATTTTGATATTTAACTTTTCTTTCCCATTTGTTTTACCTATTGTTTTATTTAAATTCATTCAGTGCTTCTCACATTCCCATTGTAAACTCCGTTCTGATTGTGACAATCACACACCACCATCACTATCGCAATTGTACTCTCGCTTTGCTTATGCTTCCGGTGGTCGCAATCAGAGGAGACGCTTGTGATCACGCCACTCACACTGGACATTATTCCAGGGTGCTACGCTGTAGCTTATCATCATCATCATGCTGCGTGGTAGCTGCCCGGCTACATCTTAGCGGCGCACCACACAGCCTACCTACGCGCGGCCGTTCGCCGGCCCGGTGACGACCACCTGTCACCATCTCCTGGCGTGATCCAGCCGGCCCATCAACACCTCGGGCTCACCATCTCGGCGGTCTCCACCACTGCGGAGCTGAGCCAGGAGAGTACATGCGCTACCCTCCTTACAAAGTGAAAACATAGTGACGGGTCTTCTATCTACCCACGACCTCATTTTATTAAATATGTGTTGATAAAGTTTCGTATGGTTTTAATTGTGTTACTTCTTAACCAACCATCACAAACTCATTAAATGTAACATAATGTAGACAAATAAAAGTCAATTTTTTTAGAAGTGAAAAACGAAAAGCTGCAAAAGCGTAAAAAAATTAGTTGGCAGAAAAAAGCACAACGTTTAAACACGCTTACGATTTTAAGTCGTTTTTCCCAACTTTAATAACCACCATAGTCCAAGTTTTTTTTTTTTTTTAATTTATTCATGACCATGGATACATGTCCTTCAGTCGTAATCATTGAACATATTAACATTGTACTATATCCTAGTAAAGTGATGGAAACTTTACTAGGTTTCCGAGAGGATGATGAGATAATACGAAACTCATGTTTTTCAGCTTTGTACCATTTATCCACACTTGTACACGTTAACGAGCACTTAACATTTAATAATCCACCATTATTACACATTAACACTCGAAGAAGCACAAATTTTGGAAAATAATAAAAAACCTACAACACGATCTTTACGAATTTTCCCGCCAACCATAGTCCAAGATGTTTTACAGGATTACTAGATCGAGTTTCTGAATTTTCCCCATATTCATATATTTTTCCCCAAAATGATGATTTTCAACTTTTTTCCCAATTTTTTTTCGCACAGAAAATTTAAAAATAATAGACTATGTTTATTCAAAAACTATAAAAAATATTTAATAGTGTATTGTGGATGATATTTAAAACTTTTGATATACCTATCGTCTTCATTCAAACCCTCAATTATTTTCCCAATGACATTACACAAACTAGTCTACTTCTTCTTCGTGTCAACATGAGCTACATAATAATAATAGCTCATGTCGTGGGGAAAAGATTAGCCAGTCAGCAGGTTGATAGCGGGGCTGACTGCCCAGAGTGCGCCGGACGATCAATTAAATATCGTCACACGTGGAGGCTACACAAACTAGTACAATTTCAGTATTACATCTGTATTTTCGTTTCTCCAAATATTTCCCCAAGGATTTCATTCCTCGAAATTTCCCCAAGAACTACTTTTTTTTCCCCAAAATTGCGAAAAAAACCCCCAATCTACCAACCAAGTATTTTAACGTCAAACGTCACATTGACAATGATTTTGACAGATGGGTGTTTACAAAGCTAGCTTTTCGTAGTAAGTACTTTCATAATTTTATTTTTATAAACAGCCGTTATTCAGCCGTAATTAATTATTTTGTAGTAAGATTAGAACAACAAAACCATAAATACTTTCGGATATATTTTTACATCGCCTAGATATGGGTTTAAAAATCTTTCTATTTATGATACAAAAGAAAACTTCATAAACGCACCATGTAATCTCATGTAATGTAACCAATATCAATACCGTACCCGAAACCGAATCGAACGCTCATTTCGGTTGTTCTGAATAGCCCCGAAAGTAGCATACGGTACGAGTAAGATATCCAATCGAACGGATTCGGCAAGTTATCGAAATGTTCTGAATCGCACTGGAACGCAGTTATCCTTAAACTTCATTTTTTTTGACCGGTTCATTATAATGCTAACTTCTATTTCGTAACTATGTAGAATACAAGCATAGGTGGCAGAAAACACCATGCGTCGGACTAGCCACAGCGCCCAGATTCGATCTCCAGTCAAACATGTATTTTTGTATGTTTTGTTTAATAGTTGTGCTGTAACTTTGACGTTACCCACCAAATGGCGTTTAAAGGTAAAGTCAGCTGACAACTCTATGTCCATGTATTTAAGGCCCAAAACGCCGCGGAATGAGAGTGAGCGCGATGCAAAATACGAGGCTTGCAGGGAAGGAGTAGTGCGGCATGAAGTTGACGCCATTCCGAATGAAAGTGCATTTAAGCGAAAAAAAATATATTACTCAAAAATATGTGTATTTTCGATAAAATGGCTTAATAAAATTATTTCAAAATAATAAAGCAATATTTAGGTAAAATATCATACCAAAATACCAATATATGTTGTATTAGCGGCAAACTGCAATGAAGAAGGGAGCGATGGGCGTGGCTAGCTGACGCAATGCAGACATCATGGCGAGCTATAGTGGGAGGCGCGCGTACGACGGAGAGCTCACTTTCGATCCGGCACGCGCAGCGTTCACTAGTTAGCTAGAATCGTTGTCGACTTATTTAAATTCATACTTACCTTATATTTTGTTTTGATCTGAGATTAAAAATAATCTTTTGTCGTTTCGTTTGTTTTTTTTAATAAAATATTAAAGCTGTCGCTAAGATCAGAAGTGGGATAGGACTCTAGTCCTATCCAGTCTCTATTAATTTTTTTGGTTATCCTGAAACTTTTTGAAAATACTTGAAAAAAAAAAGAAAAAAAAAAAGTGTAGCTAGGAGTAATGTCGGTAGAAACGAAACAGTGATGCGCCAGATCCCAAAGATCAACTTCAGATGATTCTGGCTCGTTTAACTGCCCAAGAAAGCTATGCGAACGCGAAGCTGATGTGAACGCTGCACGTGGTAAGGAGCCACTATTTGCTGGCACTGGGGTCGGGCATGAGGTGAGCGCTGGTGCTGTGGTGGCCACGAGCACAGCCGTGTGTGCCGCCTCGACACCGTCACCATCGCCGCCTCCGCCGCCAGAGTCCCATGCGAGTACGAGTGGCAGTGGAGCTACGGCGTCGACTCTCGACGCTACAGACAGGATCATCGGAGCGTTAAGTGCACTATCCCAAGTAAGATCTAACCATTTCTATATCTCGAACTTTGACCAGAGTGTGAATTATATCGATTCCTGATGCGATGAAGTTGATAGGGCTCGTGATATAAACGTTATGGGACGACAACGAGTGCTTGTCTAGAATTGCAAACTGTCTTAAGGTCTGTCCGACGAGTTAATAGTTTTAATAGTTATACGTGGCGTAACGGACCCTCAGATTCGTGCAGCTGCGTCTAATTCCAAATTACTGCCATAAGATTTAGAATTCTTTTCAATTTATTTAAAACCAAGTACCTCCCATGATTCTGTGCGTAACGTTCGTGTTGATCGAAATCTGCGGAAACGACCATTTGATAACGGTTCAAGAAGCATAAAATGTTTTTCTTGCGGTGAAGTAGGTCATGTTCAAAGATCATGTTCTAAGCGTCCCAAAGACAATAATTCATCAAAAACCGATAACATAAACAGTGACAATACGAACTCCAGTGCGAAAACGGTTAAAACATGTTCTTTTTGCAAAATTCTAGTCGTGACGTAAGCGTATGTTTTGCTAAGCAACGTTTGGAAGCGCGTAAATAACAAGTAAACTTTTATCGCGAGTTAGGGGGTAGTTCTTAACGTTGTTGTAACTGCAGTAATATAGTGTGCCTACTGATATGTTGATAGATAGCGGGTCTCACGTTTCTTTAATATCTGCGGAAATACTTAAACATTTTAACTGTCACCAAATACCGACATATCCATTTTTGCGAGGCATAGGTAGTCAAAACCTAGAATCGACTAGTCACGTTACGTTAATAATCGAATTTGACGATATTTCTTGGGAATTTGATTTTCTTGTTGTACCTGCAACCTGTTTGAATGTGCCCGTGATCATAGGAACGGATGTTTTAAATTGAGAAGGCGTTTGCGTATACAAAAATCAATAAACAACGTCTGATTCATTTTGATATTAAGTCCACTTATGCGAACAGTGTTGTATGTGCAGTTCAGTGAGCGACCGTCTATTAGCACACCACTTAGGGTGCTCAACGTGAAAAGCTGTTGTCAGTCCTTACTGAATTTAAAAAATAATTTGATAATTGGCACTGCCTTGTCAAATGTTAGTACGGGTAGCGTGCACATTGAACTGACAAACAATACGCCGGTTTACTATAGACCATACGAGCTTTCTCTTGACGAGAAGATTAGATTAGCAGGTACGGGAAATTATTAAATATCATCAAAGATAGTCAAATTCAGTAGATGAAGCTTTGTTAGATCTACGTGAAGTCATGTTAACAGCTTCAGGGTTTTCGGTTAATTTAAAGAAAAGTTCATTTGTGGCTACATAGGTCGAGTACCTGGACCGTAAAATTAACAAAGGTCAGGTGAGGCCGAGTGACAGAAAGGTGTATGCCTTGGTCTACTCATCTGTACCCACAAATGTTAAGCAGGTCAGACAGTTATTAGGATGGGCTGACTACTCCCGCCGTTATATTAAGCCAAAAAGTTGGGCACAGATAGCACAGTCCACCGATGACGACAATTGTCTGTAATGGATAGGCTCCATAACAATGAACCAGATCAGTCACACTACGAAGTCCATGATTTATTGTTTTACAATACTTCCGTTGGTCAAGAGTCTAGGTTACTTCGTTTCGTACGTAAAGGACGCGGACTCTGTTTATTCCGTAATTTTCACGATCAACTTGATCACATTGGCTTTAACAAAATAATAGATCTAATACTACGGCACTTCTGTTTTCCCGGGTTACGGACTTCAGCAAAATAAATAAATATTGGGCATTGTTTGATTTGTCTCACCCAAAAGGTTTCAACCGATATCTTCACGGGTTAAACCCGATTCCCCGTTTAACAGTATCATGTTGATGTTTTAGGTATACTTTCAGAGTCAAATAGCTTCAAGTTTGTTTTCATTAGTTTCGATGCCTACTTAAGATGTTGTTTACTGTAGTATGCAATAAAACGATAAGACTTTTAACTGACTCGAGTAATGACGAACGCTCTCTCCCCTGTTCGGGACACCTAAACTGATTATTTGCGATCACGGTCGTATGTTCTAATGCACTCACTTTCGCAATTGGGCAACTGATATGTGGTGTCAAATCCACGATATTACTCCCGAGATGCACTGTGAACATTACCATAACGTGTAATAAAAGTATTGCCCTATAATCGCTACGAGTTACGGCTGCTTGAAGGCCCCTATGGCAAAATCACTAGTGCTGCTGCCGAATATATGGTGGCGTGGCCCGGAGAATTGTCTCCCGAGTCTCATACAGCATTCTTTAAAAGTTAATTTCATTGTTTTTATTTGCTACTTGTGGGGACATACTTTGTTTACTTGTGTCATGTAATGTCATGCGTCATGACATGTATGAGAAGTCACGTCACGGATTTTTGTTTAGGCCGATATGTTAACTGTGTCATGTTGTGCCTATCTGCAGATGTGTTAACTGTGTCACATCGTGCTTGTGTTTATGTGTTAACTGTGTCACATAAACTGGCGTTGCCGACATGTTAACTGAGTCATGTTGTGCGTATAGCAGATGTGTTAACTGTGTCACATCATGCTTGTGTTTGTGTTAACTGTGTCACATAAACTGACGTTGCCAACATATTAACTGAGTTATGTTGTGCGTATAGCAGATGTGTTAACTGTGTCACATCATGCTTGTGTTTATGTGTTAACTGTGTCACATAAACTGACGTTGCCGACATGTTAACTGAGTCATGTTGTGCGTATAGCAGATGTGTTAACTGTGTCACATCATGCTTGTGTTTATGTGTTAACTGTGTCACATAAACTGACGTTGCTAACATGTTAACTGAGTCATGTTGTGCGTATAGCAGATGTGTTAACTGTGTCACATCATTCTTGTGTTTATGTGTTAACTGTGTCACATAAACTGACGTTGCCGACATGTTAACCGAGTCATGTTGTGCCTGTAACGGATATGCTAACTGGGTCATATCGTACTTGTGTTTACATGTTAACTGTGTCATGTAAACTTACGTTTCCGACATGCTAACTGGGTCATGTCGTGGCTATGTTTGGCATGATAACTTGGCCATGTCAACTCTACTATACTCTCACACCATACACATCGACATGTTAACTTGGTCATGTCGTTCGAACGCAATAACTTAGCTCAACAACTGAAACTGCGCACTTATACGTTGGAATGCTACACCAATACAGTATTTTGTGAATTAACCGCCTGTATGTATACTTGTGCTGTTCTAACTGCTTTTATATGATTGTACTTTTCAAATTTAAAGGTTTACTCTTCCTAAACCAATAATTACAAATTGCTTTTGTTTTCAATCTCAGCTGAAGTCTGACTACGGAGTGTCCAATGAAGATAGTCCTAGCGAAGACCCTTGGGCTGGAACCTCTGCGGTGGTTGATGCTGTACATGCTGCCAACAACCAGGTGAACGTGGACGTTCACTTGTCAGGAGAGGCCGTATTAGCGGCAAACTGCAATGAAGAAGGGAGCGATGGGCGTGGCTAGCTGACGCAATGCAGACATCATGGCGAGCTATAGTGGGAGGCGCGCGTACGACGGAGAGCTCACTTTCGATCCGGCACGCGCAGCGTTCACTAGTTAGCTAGAATCGTTGTCGACTTATTTAAATTCATACTTACCTTATATTTTGTTTTGATCTGAGATTAAAAATAATCTTTTGTCGTTTCGTTTGTTTTTTTTAATAAAATATTAAAGCTGTCGCTAAGAGTTGGATATAAATATGAAACTGTTTGAAAATAAACAGTTTTCGAGGTATGTTTGGATTTATTTATGATCGAGCCAAATAAGTGCATTCATGTTTTGAACTTAATAATATTGTCACGTCTATCTTTGAGTAACACATATTTTAATTTCAGTACCATAGAGCGAGTAGTTTTTGAGCGGGATTCGCATTAGTTTTTTGAATTACGGGATATGGCCCCAATGTACTCTGTGAGTAAAACGCAAATCTTAGCGTGACGTGACGCTATATTTTCTCCCGAGTCACACCTACCGCAAGCCCCCATAAGGAGCATCGTTCCAAAAACCATGGTCCCATCTCCAATTCAACAGAAGAAGAAGACTGCCAGTATTTTATTTCAGTGACATTGAACTGCCACGCGTCGCTTAAATGCACGAGTCTTTTGTATTACCACAAACCAAGTATACAATGTTAAAAATGAACTTAACTTATAAAACTAGGTACATAAACCGGAACTCTAAACTAACTATTAAACTCGACAATGTAAGTTAACGATTATGTCAGCTCTCTGGAGACAAAGTAGGGACATTTTAATAGTGCCCGTGAAATTTTAAACATTATACTAAAGTTTGGTTTAATCCTGAAAGGTGTTTGGTTAACATCACTTTATTGATAATTAGTTACAATTTTTTTGACGACCTCTGTGGTCTAGTGGTTCGAGTGTCGGACTGCTGATAACGAGGTCGTGGGTTCGATTCCCACAGAACACAAATATTTGTGTGATGAACATAAGTGTTTGTGTTGGTCTGGGTGTGTTTCTTATGTATTATAAGCATGTATTTACAAAAAAAAGTATATAAGTATTATATCCATTGTCTAGTACCCATAGTACAAGCTCTGCTTAGTTTGGGACTAGATGGTGTTGTGTAATGATGATATTTAAGGAGATTTATTTATTTATTTTTATTTATTTCTAAAGGCAATATAATCACTTTTAAACTCTTGTTTATATCTGGCATTAACCTACATTATACTCACATTATTTGAATAAATTTGATGTAATAAACAATAACCTATTTTAAAAAGAGTTTATCCATGGAGTTTCTTGCCGGTTCTTCTCCATAGAACCCACAATTTGGAACTGTGCAACTAGGGCCTGACGTTTCAAAAGTGCCTGTAATTAGGTTTATTTGAAATAAAAAAGTTTTTTTTTTTTTTTTGATCTTAGCAAGGATGACAGGTTTCATGATTCTAGTTTGCAAAATGTTACAAATTGTGTTCATGAACATAATGAAATGGGTTTCAAGATACCGTTAATTAGCCAAGTTGACAAAAAATCATTCGTTCAGATATGTCATTCCCATACATTTTGATTGTTTTCTATTAGCGTTGACGATTGTAGATTGTGTAGATTGTCAACTTGGCTAATTACCAAATTTGATGGATCATACTTAAAATGGATGGAATTTCGTGATACCTTCAGATCTTAGTTAATGAAAATAGTAGGATTAGTATAGTCAACAAGTTCCATTATTTAAATTCATATTTGGAAGTAGAACCAGCACGAACATTTTCGAATCTCGAGATTTCTTCCAACAATTATCAGGAGGCTTGGAATCTGCTGCTTGAACGTTATGATAATAAACTTTTGCTAATTAGTCATCACCTCAGTGCACTGTTCAATATAAATTCGATAAGTAAGGAGTCCGAAGGATTGTTGTTTCTTGGTGGACCAAACCAACTGTTAGTGTCCACGTCTCGGCACCGTAAGTCATGACAGGCAGGGCATTTTGTCACAGAGTCTTTTCGTCGCCTGTGCCGCAAAATTTGAAGACGAATGACTTCAACCCAGTGGTTGCTTTCAACCACTATGCTTTCACCGTTTTTAGGGTTCCGTAGTCCTACAAGGAACCCTTATAGTTTCGTCATGTCCGTCCGTCTGTCCGTCTGTCCGTCTGTCCGTCTATCCGTCTGTCCGTCTGTCCGTCTGTCCTAATCCTTTACAGCTTAATAACTTCTACAGTTATAAACATAAGTAAATGAAATTTTGTTAAAAAATGGTTTAGATATAGATCTCAATTTTAAAAGAATAAAAAATCTTGATAACGTATTTTAGGGGTGGCGCCCATACATGTGAAATGGGGATGGAATTATTATTTTCGCTGCACCCCCTTTTTTGGGGTATCATTGAATTGGTCTACTAAAATGAAGGTAATGTTTCATACATCTCTTTTTTATCAGGTGTACCATCTGTGAAATATAGCCCACCAAAGTGGCTTACAATGTGATCTCCCCCTGCCATTTCCAAACTATGCAACGTAGAAACTTGTAATCTTCCACGTTGATAGATTTTTATAAAAACTCTCTTTTAAAATTATTTCGAGTATAATGTGATTATAAATTTTCGAGTTATAGTGAGAAAACTGAAAAATACTTAAGACGTCCTAGTTCATAGGTCATTGACCTTAGATAAAAATTATCTTAGCAAATAATGCTCCTTTAATTACTTTCTATTTAAAAAAATCACAAAAAGAAACTTTGTGTTATATTGATAACACAAAGTAACAGCGCCACCTAGCGCAAAATTTAAGAAGTGTGTATATGACTCACTTCTTAAATTTAGCGCTAGGTGGCGCTGTTTGAAAACTAAAATAGCAATGATTAATATTCGATTTGATTCGTTTTTAATTAGACTAGTAGGTCCTAGGGTTATTGGGTTCCTTACGTATAAGGAACCCTATAATACTGAGTGTGGCCCGCCATGCTCTTGGCCGGTTTTATTTTTTACTTTGATGGTTGTTTATGAAGTCATTTTTGGAGTAAAATGTAGGTATTATGTTCCTTCATCGTCACAGGCAGTGTTTCCACTCTCACGCGGCTCGCAGCTCATCAGCGACGTTCTTCGTTCCTCCAGAATTTAATTTAATTAATGAGATTCCACCAAGTTTCCACAGTTTACGATACCGGCGACATTTGGGCATTCTCAAATTCACACATTCTCTTGTTTTTTTTATAGTATAGGATGGCGAAACGAGCTAAAGGCCCACCTGATGTTAAGCGGCTATCTTTGCCCATAGCATGGAGAACAGAAACTTTTTCTTCGTGGCCCATAGCAACCTCAATACCACCTAGGCTGTTGCCTAAATGGTCCCGCAAGTCGGTTTGCCAAACTGAGACATGAAGATGGAAAGTCTCATGTGATTGTAATTTCACCGGCACCCGTACCCTTCAGACCGACCGACTTCATAAACAACCATCAAAGTAAAAAATAAAAAACAGTGAAAGCATAGTGGTTGAAAGCTTGCCTTCCATGTTCTGACTCTTCGAATTCATGTGCGGATCGGAATTCTATTATCACTTGCTTTAACGGTGAAGGAAAACAACTTGAGAAAACTTACATACCTCAGAGTGCTCCATAGAGTTCTCGATGGTGTTTGTAGTCCGCCAATCCGCAAAACACGGGCACATGGCACGGGGGTCTTCTAGTACTGTGCCCAGCAGTGGGACAGCAATGAGCTGTTCATGATTATGTAAACTAAAAAACAAAGGGTAAAAAATATCCTCAACAAACCCTAATTTCAGTTAATATCGCATTAAATCCCCAATCGGGGATGAAAGCGGAATCCTCCGCGAATACCATAGGGGTGCGGGTGGGGTAGATGTATTAGTGAAATTCCACCAGGGGGCGAGGTTGTCGACTTTCCGAAGGTTTAATGGGCTAAATATCTTGAGCCCAGATAATTCGAAGATAGTAGGGTGAGCAAAAAAGTGGTATCGTGGTTTTTTTGTTGGTTGAGTTAGTTTGAGTAGGTTGTTTATTTTTGGATGATCTTGCAAATCTTTTAATTATAAATTCTTTAATTGACTTCGATTTTGTCAACAATGTAAATCTTAATATATATAATTCTTCTGTACGTGTGTTTGTCACCTATGTCGTTCCGTCATCCCCTCCACGGACTCGTGGTGGCCCGCCACCCGACCAGTCAAGGCCCGTGACAGTGGCACGTAGTGTTCCGCGTGCGCCAGTCAAGAGGAGGGTGCGGCCGATGTGTTTGCCGCACGGGGAGAAGGGGCTCGCCTGCTAGTTCACTGGCACCGCCTTTCCCGGGTGGAGTGCGTCCATAAGGGTTTTCCCAACGGAAAAAAATGGGCCAAGCCTCTTGGTTGCATGGTATGGATTGAGAGACAATATACTTAATGGCAGATTACATTATTTATCTCTTTTTAGGGTTCCGTAGTCCTACAAGGAACCCTTATAGTTTCGTCATGTCCGTCCGTCTGTCCGTCTATCCGTCTGTCCGTCTATCCGTCTGTCCGTCTATCCGTCTGTCCGTCTGTCCGTCTGTCCTAATCCTTTACAGCTTAATAACTTCTACAGTTATAAACATAAGTAAATGAAATTTTGTTAAAAATGGTTTAGATGTAGATCTCAATTTTAAAAGAATAAAAAAATCTTGATAACGTAATAACTTCTTAGGTTTTCGCGATCACTACACATTATAATAAAACAAAGTTTAACCGGATAAAATCGCGTACATTATTTAAATTGGTTTCCCTGACGTTTCGAAAGCTTTGCAGCATTTCGTGGTCGCAGGTAGACTAAGATGACAATCGTCTTTACAGATATTTCTAAAAATTATTTTAATCTACCGTACAATATTTATTAATTAAAATCGTTTCGATGCACGCAGTAATCACTCACAATATCATTATCTTTTACAGTGTTACGTGCTGTTTGGGACTTGATTATTTTTAGGACTGGGTTCCAAACAGGTGGCAGCTGCCAACCATCTTCTCTATTAAAATTAGGATATTTTTTAATTTCAATAGCCTCACGGAGCGTTCTAGGTACATATCGGTTTTCCTTCGCCAGAACGAAAAACTTTGTGTTATATTGAAAACACAAAGTAACAGCGCCACCTAGCGCTTAAATTTAGCGCTAGGTGGCGCTGTTTGCAAAAACTAAAATAGCAATGATTAATATTCGATTTGATTCGTTTGTAATTAGACCTACTTAAGGAACCCTATAATACTGAGCATGGCCCGACATGCTCTTGGCCGGTTTTTCTTTATTTGGCTTACGTGGTAGATTAAAATAAATGTCATACATTAGTATCCAAACATCTTTTAATCTAGGTTGCTGTACACATACAATACCGAACAATCAGTAGGTTGTATCGGCGATTGCGCGCGACCCTGGCAAATGGCGCGACTTACGCCCTATCTTTACTAATACTTTACCGAACGATGTTAGATCTACAAAAAAAGTTAGATTTTGTTTTTATTTATAAAATGTGTTTTTTGTTACTTTTCAGCATTGACTGATAGTTTAAACTTTAAACCTGTGGAGTATTAGTACTCCAGAAAGTTCTCATTTCAACTGCATTTATCAAGAATCAACTTTAACTATCATAACTATCAGTCAATGCTGAAAAGTAACAAAAAACACAATTTATAAATAAAAACAAAATCTAACTTTTTTTGCAGATCTTACATCGTTCGGTAAAGTATTAGTAAAGATTGGGCGTAAGTCGCGCCATTTGCCAGAGTCGCGCGCAATCGCCGATACAACCTACTGTTTGTTCAGTATTGTATGTGTTGAAGTTGGTTACGATACAGCAACCAAGGTTAAAAGATGTTTGGGTACTGAAGCATTGGCATTGGGTACGTCGACGATAGTACTATTAGATATTCTGTGACTGAAGTATGATGTTTATTTTGAAAATGGAAAATATAACCTACTATATAACGTGTATCAGAAAAACGTGGTCATAATTGAAGAGCTCATTCAGGGCATAGCATAGAACAACTTTTACAATGGGACCAACCCTGAAATCGCGAAAAAAACATCAGCTGATCCCTACTAAATCATCGATGTCACTCGACAAAATGTAGATCAGCTGATTTTTTTTTCTCGATTTCAGGGTTGGTCCTATAGTAAAAGTTGTTCAATAGCACCCCCTGAATAAGCTCTTCAAATATGACCACGCATTTCTGATACACGTTGTATTAGGTATGTAGAGGTTGGTTACGCTACAGCAACCAAGATTAACCATGGTTACAAAAGTATTGTATGTGTAAAATACAACAACCAAGATTAAAAGACGTTTGAATTTCAAAAATGAACAATATAACCTACAATAGTATGTATGTGTAGAAGTTGGTTACGATACAGCAACCGAGCTAAAACAATATGATGCTGTTTAGATGTTTCCTACTGATTTTATTTGTAGAAGTTAGCTACGATACAGCAACCATGGTTCAATCCATAGAGGAAATAAGTATTCCGTGGTTCAATCAATCAACTCAGCCTATCGCAGTCCACTGCTGGACATAGGCCTCTCCCAAGTTGCACCACCACGCTCGGTCCTCTGCCTTCCGCATCCAGTCCCCCCCAGCCACGTTCTTTAGGTCGTCGGTCCACCTGGCAGGGGGGGCGCCCTACACTGCGTTTGCCGATACGCGGTCTCCACTCAAGGACTCGTCTGCTCCAACGGCCATCGGTCCTTCGACGGACATGGCCAGCCCACTGCCACTTCAGCTTACTGATCCTACAAGCTATGTCGGTCACTCCGGTTCTTCTCCGGATAATCTCGTTACGGACCATGAACCATGGTTAACCAACATGATTACCAAAATGACGATTGTGTAGAAAATGGTGAAAAATGGTGACTGCCTGAAGTTTTGGTTTTGATTTCGATGAGCTGCCGAATTATGTAACACACTCATGATTGCAATCAACTTATTCCAATGTACATTGCTCTGTGTGTTTTGGCAATCCGTTTTATCGGCAACTATACACCACGAAATGAATATTGCTGTAGTATCAAAATTAAAGCTACTGTCATCGTGAGTTCGTTATATAATAAAAGCTGCAAAAACTAGGTTGGGTTTTAGTTTGGTTACCTAGGTACTAGCTTCAAAATAATTATAGATGCGATATTGAAATGGTACAGGTACTGTAGTTTAATCACAAACTATTAACTCTGAACACTAGAGTTCGGTGTAGTTGTAGGTAGAAAAAGTGCCAAAAGTGACAGTTTTTCGCATTTTTTCTATCTACAATCTGTAGCTTTTTTATTCGTGAGTTCATTACACAATAGAATTAGCTGCGAAAACTTGGTTCGGTTATGGTTTGGTTATCTAGATAATTCAAAATAATTATAGATGCGATATTAAAACAGTAATTTTTTAATAGCCAAAGTTGAACATATTCTACCGACTCTCTAGTAGGTAAATATGTACTAGTTATTTATTCATGAATTAAAAAAAAACAAAGGATACATAATCATCAGTAACAGTAATTATCTTCATCCCAATTCCCTCTTAGATATTGTACCTACTAGGTTTTTGAAATATAACGTCCGTAACCTTTACCGACCATCACCAAGGAAATCATAGCTTTTGTCAAATCCCTATGACTAAACACAAAGGTTTAACCGTCTTACAACCATAAGTCTTAAACAAAAGGTCACAATAGCTGCAGCTCTGCCTACCCCGTTACGCAAACAAGATGGCCGAGTATGAATTATTTATTAGTTGGATGGTATTAAGCAACAAATATACACTGAAAATTTTATCGTTTTGGAAATGAAAAACATAGATTTTATATCGATTATAGAATCGATTGGTAATGTCGACTTGATAAAATAACGATAAAAAAAGCTAATCCCGAATTATTCATATGTGACTCGAAAAAACGTAAAACTAAAGCAAAAGATAATTCAAGATTTTTTCAAGTTAAATTGAGATAAACGTAATTGTCGGGAAAAAAATTCAATGTTTTTTTTTTCATACTACCAATCGATTCTTTAATCAATTTAAATTATTTTAAATTATATTCTATTCTTTTCTACTTTTTTCGTTTCCAAAACTATTTTTTTTTCTTGTTTAACATGGTTATAAAACTTTATTCTCGAAATCCTTTTGAAACAATTAAATATTTTTTTTTAGAAACACCATTTTCTCAAAATTGTAGACGTGTGGTTTTCACTGTAGTTTAATACCATCCAGTAGTTCTCATTAAGACGGTTACTATAATTCGAATGGTATAGTTACGATTGGTTGGCTGCATTGATTATGGTAGTAATGTTTGTCTTTAGGGGTAGGCAGACTTGTAGGTCAATATTTATACAAGGGAATCGGTAGTAGATTTATGCAACGTGGAGATGACAATACGACAATAAATGAAAACACGGTTATTACTAGTTTATAGAAGCAATTTAAACACATAAATAAGTTGTTTATCTAAAATGTTTTTTTTTTTAAATAAAATAAATATTAAAATATCGAATTAATAAGTAACACCATTTGTTATTATATGGATTTGCACAGGTCTATGACCTAACGATGTGTGCCAGAAAAATGGTCCTACATTCAAAATGTTTCTGTGTGTAAACTATTAACTGGATATGATTAATGTGTTGTGTACAGTCAGAAAACGTGATACGTCGATCGGTCTTGTTCCTGCTCTATCATCAAAACTGTAAAACGTTTCAGCGTCAAACTTGGTCTGATTATAGTACATACTATGTTATTTAGCAAGAAATACTGAAAATATGGCAAACCTAGACTTATAAACCATTTAAACCATTTATTTTGCCACACATACATAAAATATACACATTACATGCAAAGGTAACAGGACAAGTTAATGAGAACACAACATGCATACAACATAATATGTGTGGCAAGGGATCCAGCTCAGTCTTTGCTGTGCATGTAGGTATGCACAGCACTGATGTTCAGCTGGTCCCTCTCATCTGTATATCTTAAAAGTGAAATTTACGCGCACAAGAAAAATAAAAAAGTAAATGAAAGAAGACATCTGACATCAAATATCGAAATACAAAAGATTGGAATTTTACTTCGAATTTTATTTTAACCAAATTATGTGTATTTTAATTGTGCTTTGCATGAGGGGATATGCCATAATTGCCACGCTTGGCAGGCGGGTTGGCGATCGCAGTTGGTTGGTTAAATACTCGGAGGACGCTGCTGCCCATCCTCTGGTGAATCCCTTACTACGTACGGCGTACTGGAAGGCGCAGCGTGGGTAGGCCCCCCACAAGGTGGACCGACGACCTGGTGAAGGTCGCGGGAATCCGCTGGATGCGGAAGGCACAGGACCGGTCGTTGTGGCGATGCTGGGGGAGGCTTATGTCCAGCAGTGGACGTCTTTCGGCTGAAATGATGATGATGATGATGATGATGATGTGTATTTTACTGCCTCGTTGGTCTAGTGGTTGCAAGCGCGACCTCTGAGCGTGGGGTCCTGGGTTCGATTCCCGGGTCGGGCAAAGTGTTATTGGGTTTTTTCATTAGGAAACTCTCAGTAGCAGCCCGGAATCTGGATTTGTGCCCGGTAAATGGCAATAGGCTCGCCCCCTATTACATGGGACTATAATATAACTGGCGAAATGTGGGTGTACACCTACTACTCTGCCTACCCCTTCGGGGAAATACAGGCGCGATGTTATGTTGTTATATTATGTGTATTTTACTACATCGTATATTAGTACGTATCGTATGTGCTGATTCTAGAGTAAGAAAGAGATGCAAAAATTCACATTTCGCGTACGGTCGTTGATGTCATTTAAAGAACTCTCGTAAATTAAATCAGTTTCTATGGGGTATCAGGTCGATGGGTGGTACGGAACCCTTACTGCGTGAGACCGACTCGCACTTGGCTGGTTTTTATTATGATATAGGATGGTAAAACGAGCCACCACCACCACCCACCACCCACCACCCACCACCTGATGTTAAGTGGTTGCCTTTGCCCAAAACAGCTGCGATACCACCTAGGCGGTTGCTTAAATGTTAATGCGATAATGTCGCCAAACTGAGACATGAAGATGGAGAGTCTCATGTGATTGTAATTTCACCAGCACCCGTACCCTTCACACCGAAACACAGCAATGCAAGCATTACTGTTTAGGGATTCTTGGAAGACAGAAATTAAACGCTTGGTGTACGATTTCTGAATGAATTTTATTCTCTTTTTTTTTTTTTTTTTTGACTGGATTTTCGCAGGTGGGACCGAAGTACCATTTCTGCTTAACCGGACTTTGTTGGCGGAGAGTCCCATGTGGGACTCCATTCGCCGAAGGTTTTTCCCTAATCCTAAATACTTACAAACTAAAGACGCGGTTTCAATACCGCAAGCGGGCGTCCCCCAAGGGGGGGGCTCGAACCTCGCTGGGGCATTGCAGGAGGACCCCGCTGTTCCTATGTCCCCCTAGAATTTTATTCTCTAAATGTTCCTACTTATATATGTAATTTTTTTTTTTTTTTAATAATGCCTAGTTTATTACTGAAAAACCGAAGAACAACCAATCACAGCGCAGTATCGAAACGTTCGTGATTTAGTTGTACTAGACTGCTTGTAATGATTTGAACCGGGCGGCGCGTGCGCACGCAGGTGCTCCCATATTACAATGTACTCAGTGCGCGGCTGGCCCACTGTTGCCAGGTCTCCCGATTTTCCGGGAGATTCACAGATTTTCCTAATAATCTCCCGATCTCCCGATTTTCGACAAAAAACTCCCGATTGTTTACAATCCCTGTATAAAGCCTAATAATAGGAATAAAATCAAAACCTGGCAAAACAACTGCATGAAATGAAACAGACGGATAAGTTGCTGCCCTGAATATTTCCGTCACTTGTTACACAGTGTAGTAAAATATCAAACTGCTTTGATTTTAATATTACAGCTGGAATGGTAGAAAAATATAATACCCGGATTACTTCAAAAACTATTATTTTTGTTGAAAAACATAATCTCCCGATTTTTTCCATATTTACTCAATACATCTCCCGCTTTTTTCATAATAAGCCTCTCGGATTTTGAAAATCGAACCTGACAACACTGGGCTGGCCTCCGTCCCAGCCATACGTATGCTATTAAGCTCGCTACAACTGTTTGGCGGCAGAAGTAGGTAGGAAAACGAAAGGGTTCCTGTGGAATAAGCCATAAACGACATCCATGCGGGTGGAGCTGCGGGTGTCCTCTTGTTTATAATATTAGTAGAATTTACGGACATGAATCCCATAAATATCACCATCGACAACTCGATTGATGTTCAGGAGTTACCTTAAAGCAAACGTACCCACCCATTCCCAACAGATGGAATATACACATAATCTTATATGCAAGCTTTCAGCGGGGAATGGCGAAGTTTATAAAATTCCCTTTCAGAGGTCAAGTCAATTTGAGCTGATGCTGTTAAACCAATAAACTGGTTACATCCGGTTTCATGATGCCGTAAGTGGTACAAGTTGGGTGCTATAGCGATTAGGGATACCATTTCAAAATGGAGACACACTCAGACAGGCATTTCATGGCTGGACTGCCTGTCTGAGGTAAGACCTGGTAAAACGCAGTAATAAAAAAACTTACGCGTGACTACCTAGGAACGCGCGTGATATTCAGAAATGCTTGTCCCAGACCAATGCTGGCCACACGCCTGTCTCAACCTAAAAATGCCTGTGAAATGCGGCAAATGCTATGCTTGCTACCCTAGTAGCGAGTGAATATTTATGCACACAAAATGGACGGGCACAGCTAAAACCTTCGCAAAAAAAACTTTAACCTGATAATATGATTATTTTATTTACCTTTTTTTGTCAAGTTAAATGCCACGTACTCATGACCGGCTGCGACATAGTATGTACTACTGTGTCAGTCTAACTTATATATACTGTTGACATTTAACATTTATAATATACTAGCTTTTACCCGCGGCATCGCTCGCGTTAAATTCTGCTAACCCACGTGACGGATCCTGTTAATTCAGTCCAGTCCAGTCCAGTTCCATCTATCCGTCGATCCATCCTTTCATTCGGACCGTCCAGTCCATTCCAATCCAGTCACTATCCCACTATCCCACTATCTCACTATCCCACTATCCCACTATCTCACTATCCCACTATCCCACTGTCTCACTATCCCACTATCCCACTGTCTCACTATCCCACTATCCCACTATCTCACTATCACACTATCCCACTATCTCACTATCTCGTCCCATGTCCAGTCGCGTTCCATGACCCGTCGCGTACCATGTCCCGTCCCGTCTCATGTCCCGTCGCGTCCCATGTCCAATGTCCCGTCTCATGTACCATGTCCCGTCCCGGCCCATATCCCTTCCCATGTCCCGTCCCCCATGTCAGATGTCCCGTCCCGTCCCCCATGTCACATGTCCCGTCCCGTCCCATGTCCCGTCCGTCCCATGTTATCAATTGTTCAGCAAATCAAATTTGGTGACACAACGACTACAGCGCCACCTACCGGGTCCATTTGTTAATTCAAACCTTGCAGGGACCCGGACTCGAACGTACCTACACAAAAAATATCATTAAAATCTATCATCTATCAGTTTAGGAGATCAGTGACATACCGACAGCAGCGCCATCTACCGGGTCCAATTGTGTTTTTAAACCATCCAGGAACCCATTGAAACATACACACAAAATTTCATCCAAATCTTATTTAATATGTTCTTTAAATTAGAGGGGACCCGAGTTTACCATACCGAACGGGACGAACATCAAATGTTTGACAGGTAGGAACAGTTTGTATGGGACACAGATCAATATGGGAAAATAAAATTGTTGTTTTTACTATTTTTCCACTGCCTCGTTGGTCTAGTGGTTGCAAGTGCGACTGCTGAGCATGGGGTCCTGGGTTCGATTCCCGGGTCGGTCAGTGTTATTGGGTTTTTTCATTAGGAAATTCTCAGTAGCAGCCCGGAGTCTGGATTTGTGCCCGGTCAATGGCAATAGGCTCGCCCCCTATTACATGGGACTATAACATAACTGGCGAAATGTGGGTGTACTATTACACCTCTGCCTACCCCTTCGGGGAAATACAGGCGTGATGTTATGTTATGTGTGTTAATATTTTTCTCGCAAATTTTCCACGTTTTCTCACCTTTTAAACCTTCCCTGGACTTCCACAAATATTTTAAAACCAAAATTAGCCAAATCGGTCTAGCCGTTCTCGAGTTTTAGCGAGACTAACGAACAGCAATTAACATAACATAAAAACATAACATCACGCCTGTATGTCCCCGAAGGGGTAGGCAATTGATTTTTATATATATATAGATAGATAGACTAGCGGACCCGGTAGACGTCGTCCTGCCCGGAAAAGCAATGCCACATTAAATATGATATTTTATATGTCAAATTTGGTGACACACCGACTGCAGCGCCACCTACCAGGTCCATCTGTTAATTCAAACCTTGTAGGGACCAATCAAACATACACAAAAAATATCATTAAAATCGTCCCTGCCGTTTAGGAGAAGATCAGTGACATACCGACTGTAGCGCCACCTACTGGGTCCAATAGTATTTCCAAACCATTCAAAAACCCATTTAAATATACACACAATCATCCAAATCGGTCCAGCTGTTTAGAAGAATTCGGTGACAAACACACGTTAAGAAGATACCCCAAATGTAAATGTGCACGTCATACGTGACAACGTTTATTTTTTGTAACATCCATTGTAGGTAGGAAAGTAAGAAAGAAAGAATTATTTGTATTGCTTGGAATACAGGTAGCATCAGATATAAAATTGGTGATAGATGCCGTCATCATCATCATCATCCTCCTGCCCTTATCCCAATTTATTTGGGGTCGGCGCAGCATGTTTTTTTCTTCCATACATCTCTATCAGCCGTCATCTCTGTGTTTACTTTCTTTCTATTCATATCATCTTTCACACAATCCATCCATATTTTCTTCGGTCTCCCTCTTTTCTTATAGCCATCAACATTCATACTTAAAACTTTCCTCGTAACATGCTCCTCATTCCTCCTCATCACATGTCCATACCATGATAGTCTGTTGCTACTTAACTTCTCTGTCACTGGCGCTACTTTCAGACTCCCTCTTACATATTCATTCCTTATCCTATCCATTCTCGTTACACCACACATTAACATTCTCATCTCAGCTGCATGCACTTGCCTTTCATTAATTCCTTTCGTAGCCCAACATTCCGATCCATACAGGACAGCAGGTCTTATCATGGTCTTATATATTTTCCCCTTCAGTTTAGGAGGAATTCGGGAGTCACATGTAGTTCCCGTGACCTGCCGCCATTTCAACCATCCTGTGTTAATTCGGTGCTTGACTGTCCGGTCAATTTCACCATCGCTTTGCACAAGTGAACCGAGGTACCGAAAGTCGGAGCAGACTGGCAAGGGCACGCCATCTAGCGCAATAGCAACAAAACCGGAAAGACCGGCGAAATCGCAGAACATGTATTCCGTTTTAGTTCTGCTGATTTTCAAACCAACGTTCTCCAGATTTTGTTGCCATTTTGCCAATCTACTCTGGACCTCAAGTCCATCTTCACCAACAAGGACAATGTCGTCAGCAAACAGCATGCACCAGGGTGCCTCTTCCTGGATTTCTGATGTCAAAGCATCCATTATCAGCAAGAAGAGGTAAGGACTTAGAGCCGACCCTTGGTGCAAGCCTACAGCCACACTGAACTCGTCGGTGTTGCCAGCGGCCGACCGAACGTGGGTACTAGATTGGCTGTACATAGCACGAATTAACTCCACATACTTTGTAGGCACACCTTTCTCTTTCAGCGCCCACCACAAGACCTCGCGGGGTACTCTGTCGTACGCCTTCTCTAGGTCAACGAACACCATGTGCAAGTTCTTATGCGCACGTCTATACTTTTCGCAGATTTGGCGGAGTGCAAATATGGCATCCGTTGTCCCACGACCTTGTAGCGTTGTGGATCTCATTAGTTTTAGTCGAGTGAAAGATATAAAACTTAACCGGTGTTGCGCATCCCTAAAATGTGTGCACAACACTAGTTATCGCGTTGGCCTCTGTCACTTTCTACACAGCAGCTTCCAAGGAAGTAACTATTCCTTCTGGAATACATATTTTATCCCCAATCTCGGGTGAGTTCTTCATTAATCTAGCTAATATATTATAAACAGTGTATTAGGGAACTGATTCTATCATACGATCTTGTTAATGTTTAATTTCTAACATTTTCATGGCCGGCCACGCGGTCATGCTTACTTCCTGTCTCAAGAAGCTAAAATATGTGTAATTAACTGCTGCATCAGCTCTATGCTATGCCTTACAGTGTGCTGCAACCTATTTAATGTGCCATCAGCGAAGTTCACTGTCCTTCTATATGTTTTGCACGCCTCGTGTCACTTAACCTACAATTATGCACCTGTCATATACTATGCTGTGACTGCACCCTTTACTGCCTGTTAACCGCTGTGATGTGTGAGCTTCCACTATCCTCCTTCATCACCGTTCCTTGTGTCACTAGAGGGCGGAGAAGCTACCACATCGCACGGGGTTGTATTAACCTGGCCGCCACTAACATGCGCACCCTTCTGCACGCTTCCAGGGTTCTACGCTCCGGCTGAAATCCTTCCGGTTGGAATTCTACCTTCCGGCTGGACTTTTACCTTCTGGCAGTACTACAACCTTCTGGCTGGACTTCTACGTTCCGGCAAGAGGCGTACCCGCTGCAACCACGAGGCAGCGTCTACCTGCTGCCCGCCGGCCTGCCGTACCATCCACGTGGCGGAGACGAGGGACGGTACCCTTACCACCTTCCTTCCAAAGTGTGCGAACGCTCAGTGAACAATAGCCTTACCCGCGACCTAGCCGAGTGTCTTTCAATATATGTATTAAATCTTCAAGTGTTATCTACTTATCTCTCTCTCTTCCTTATGTTACTGCGGTGCCTAACACCGTAGTGACACCTATTCTTTTGTAGCGGTCTGCGCAGCTTACCTGCGTAGACTCTAACCGTTTCAACCTGGCATAAATCCCATCTGGTTTTGGGTGATCTCACTCTCCTCTCGCAATCTTTTCTCTATCACCTTTTCCCATACTTTCATACTGTGTGACATGAGCTTTATTCCTCGATAGTTGTTGCAGTCTTGTACATCACCCTTATTTTTGAAGATGGGCACTAGCGTACTATTACACCATTCTTGTGGGATCGTTTCTTCATGCAACAACTTATTGAAGAATAAATTCAGCCAGTAACATCCATCTTCTCCTAATAATTTCCATACTTCTACTGGTATACCATCTGGTCCCAATGCTTTCCCATTTTTCATACCTCGAATCGCCCTTCTGACTTCATCCATACTAATTTCATTCACCAAACCCCTATTTACATGCACCTCTATAGGTAGGCCAGACCATACATTCTCTTCATTCATCAACCTTTCAAAGTATACCTTCCAACGCTCTTTTATTTCATCATCTTTTGCTAAGATGGTGATAGATGCCGTATTCTAGCAAATAAATAGGAAGTAGTAGTAGTGCTCCTTTGTGAAAGAGCTCGTCCGGGGAAGTACCACCGTACCTACTTCTCCGCCAAATTGTGATGCTTGCTTTGCTGTGTTTCGGTCTGAAGGGTACGGGTGCTAGTGAAATTACAATCACATGAGAATTTCCATATTCATGTCTCAGATTGGCGAACCGACTTGCGGTATCATTAAGGCAACAGCCTAGGTGGTATTGCAGTTGTTATGGGCAAAGGTAACCGCTTAACATCAGGTGGGCCTTTAGTTCGTTTCGCCATACTATTACGTACATAAATTAAATTATTATAAAGTAAATTATTTTACGGACCAACCCGCTTCCGCTCATCACTAAATCCTCACGCCAACCGCACAGGGAGTGATTGGGTATGAAAGTTTAATGCTTTTGTAGTGCAGTCGCCCAATCACTTACTCCAGATAACCGAACTGATTAATATAATATCAGGTAAACTATAGATGAATAGAATAAAGAGTCACAAAAGCTGACTATATTGAACCAAGAGAAGAACTGCCTGCAGGCTACTGCCATGGCCTATCTGGAAATCCTTAAGCCGTCTTCAAGGACAGATGGATCGCTGCAGGTTCAATCTAGTCAGATGGGGATACACCACGAAATAGAAAACATGGTGGAAGTTCCCAACTGCTACCGCATGCGTGGCACAATTAAGCGCAGGGTGTCTACTCGCGTTTGACGAACGATAAAGTACGAACTTTCGTTCCGACTGTTACCTGCACAATCAAGATAAGGAGATAAAAAGGCACAATAAAGATAGACTACGGTTCATAGTCGTATGTGATTGATCGTAGATCAGAAAAACAACGTCAAAACACGATCATCGCATGCGATATGGGAACGATGGTTGAGCGGAGTAGCAAGTTGTGCGATGAATGGTACGAATAATCGAACATCGTCAAACGCGAGTAGACCCCCAGGTGCGTAACTCTCACTTCGCCTTCGCTTCATCGCGCTCAATTTCGCGCTGCGACACGATGATGTCTCGAACGCTTACGTGAAATAGGTCAAAAGTATTTTATATCTCATAAGAACTTACAAAACAGTTCGCTTATAATGAGATACAAAAGTAAATACAACTAATATAACATAACATAACATCACGCCTGTATTTCCCCGAAGGGGTAGGCAGAGGTGTATAGTACACCCACATTTCGCCAGTTATGTTATAGTATGTAATAGGGGGCGAGCCTATTGCCATTAACCGGGCACAAATCCATACTCCGGACTGCTACTGAGAATTTCCTAATGAAAAAACCCAATAACACTTTACCCGACCCGGGAATCGAACCCAGGACCCCACGCTCAGCAATCGCGCTTGCGACCACTAGACCAACGAGGCAGTCTAAATAAAAAAAAAACAACAAAAAGTAAATACAATTAAATTATATAATTTTAACCTCTAGAGCGTTGAAAATGTTACAGTGTATATACATACGTGGGACACTCAGAAAGTTTTGCGAAACTAAAAAAAATTGTTCTATACGTACATATATTTTTATCAAATCTTTTCAAAGTACTTTCCACCAGCCTCTATACAAAGATTCATGCGCCTAAACCAGTTTTCAAAACACTTTTTCCAGTCCGCCGCAGACACCTCGTTTACAGCCTGCTCGAACGCAGCCAGCGCATCTTCCGGCGACGAAAATTGTATCCCTTTGAGCTGATTTTTTATTTTTGGGAATAAAAAGAAGTCACACGGTGCTAGATCAGGGCTGTAAGGAGGGTGACCCAGGAATTTGACTGGCGTGCTGTCCAGGAAGTCCCTCGTTTTGAGTGCGGTGTGCGCAGGTGCATTGTCGTGGTGGAGCAGTAGCCCGCGGAGCCCTGTGTTTGGTCGCTTGTTGCTTATAACAGAGAAAACTTCTGGCAAACATTTGGTAGTATACCATTCGGCATTAATGCTTCTTTGATCCCGTAAGGGAATTGATACCAAGTGGCCAGTCAAATTAAAAAAGCTAGCGATCAAAATCTTACCCCCGCTTCTAGATCGCTTCACTTTGGTAGGCGTTGGCTCATTTTGAAACACCCAAACAGTCGACTGGCGCTCGGTTTCTGGGTCGTATTGATAAATCCAGGACTCATCACCTGTAACGATGTCGTAAACACGCCGAGACGAGCCTGCTTCAAATTTGTTAAGCATATCACGGCACCATTCCACCCGGGCCTGCTTCTGAGCATCGGTGAGGTTGTGTGGCACCCAGCGTGATACTATCCTCCTCACGCGAAGATGGCTGTGTAGAATCTCGTGAACGCTTCCCGATCCAATCTTCAATATGTGTTGAATCTCCTGATATGTAATTCGCCTATTGTCTTGGATTAAATTTTTCACTGCTAGCACGTTTTCTTCGGTAACAGCCGTCAAAGGGCGACCGCTTCTTTCGTCATCCCCCAAAGTTGGTCGACCGCGCTTGAATTCGTTATACCAACGATACACGGTTGCCTTGGAAGGGCCTTCATCCATGAATGCCATTTGAAGTCTATCGTACGATTCATCCGGTTTCAGGCGACACTTGAAATCGTATAAAATCATAGCTCTAAAATGTTCCCGGCGCAGATCCATATTTCAGTGAGACACAATACTTTGAATTAACTCGCAAAAAATGTGGAGGGAAATTTTGAAATTGGAACTTACTTATTTTTACTTATAAATAATCATATTTTCGAAAAACATTATAACTGGCCAGTCTCCCATATATAAAAACTTTTTTTCGCAATACTTTCTGAGGGGCCTGGTAATTCTTTTGTAGCTTAGTTTTGACCACATTCATGTTATCACATTCTTTTAGATCCTCTGGTAATGTATTGAACACCTACTAGATCATACGTTACCCTATTGTGTAATTTTAACCTATAATAAAAACCGGCCAAGTGTGAGTCAGACTCACGCAGTAAGGGTTCCGTACCACCCATCGACGTGATACCCCGTAGAAACTGATTTAATTTTCGAGAATTTTTCAAAAGACATCAACGAACATACGCGATATGTGAATTTTTGCATCTCTTTCTTACGCAGGTACCACCACATGTGTCTATGTTTGTCCTATTTTTAGTATTTGTTGCTAAACTACATAATATGCACTATAATCTAACCAAGTTTGACGCTGGTATATATTACCGTTTTGAAGATAGAGCAGGAACAAAAATTACCGTTTTGAAGATAGAGCAGGAACAAAAACGTTGAAAAAAAAGCATGTTTTTTGAGGTTTCTTGTATGGGGACCCCCTTTGGTTTTAGACTTTGTTTTGTTTTTAGTATTTGTCGTGATACACGTCATAGCAACACATATTCTGAGTAAATTTCAACCGGTTACCTATTACCGTTCAAAAGATACAGCCCTGTGACAGACAGACGGACGGACGGACGGACGGACAGCGTAGCGAGAGTAATAGGTCCCGTTTGGAACCCTTCGGGTACGGAACCCTAAAAACATACTGTAAGTGTTGGGCTCAATATGAATTTTAAATAGAACCTATCACATAATTCATATATCTATATCTTCTCATGGGTGTCGTGAAAGGCGACTAAGGGATTCACCAGAGCATGGGCAGCAGCGTTCTCTGAGTATTTAACCAACCAACTGTCATCGCCAACCCGCCTGCCAAGCGTGGCGATTATGGCATATCCCCCCTTTTTGGGGGAGGCCTATGTCCAACTGTGGAGGTATTTTGGCTGAAATGATGATGATGATGATGATGACATAAACAATAAAAATAAAATAAAATAATTCATATTGAACTATATTTACGGGACTTTTCGCACACAATGGAATCAAAACAAAACTTTGACGAACCTCGACGTTTCGGCCAAGTTGCAGTTCATCAACTCAGCCTATCGCAGTCCACTGCTGGACATAGGCCTCTCCCAAGTTGCGCCACAACACTCGGTTTCATTTAGCACCTGAAGGAAGTTTTTTAATACTTTTCATTACCCCATAAATCTCATCCAAAACCGTTGATTATACATGAAAACATGTCTGCAAAACCTATAAATATTCATATAAATCCCATTGCCTTTATCTCTATTCAATTGCTAAGCATATGGAATTCAGGCGGCATTTCAGAAATGAAAATCTTTTGATGACATTATTACGTGTCGTTAATTAGTTGCTATTGGTAACAAAAACTTTTTGGAACGAAGTTCCTTAAGGGGGCTTGCAGTAGGCGTGATTCGAGAGAAATGTAGCGTCACGTCACGTTAAGATTGCGTTATTAGCTATGTGCACGACAGGGGCGCCTAGCGGCCACAATAAGAAATGTATTTTCAGGACCCGTGAATTATTAACAATTAGTTATTAAGTTATATTCTCCTTTATTCAGTTATTAACCTTATTAAATACAATTTTAAATATTTTTATAAAAAAGAAAAAAAAACATTAAGTTATATTAAGTATATTATTAAGTTATGTTTTGATAATATCTACTAAATCAAGTTGAAAATTTAGAGAAATGTGTAACATTGACGATATTAAAGTACAATAAATAATATTTGTAAAAGATAAGCTGTGATTGATACATGATATTTGTGAACTAAGAACAGGATTCGAAAGCATAAAACATAATTTACATAATATACCTTTCCAGTCGAAAGCATAAAATATAATTTACATAATATACCTTTCCAACCTGAAGCTGTGACAAAAGGAAGAAAATTAGTTTTAGCAGAACATGTGAGAAAAATTGAAAAAGTAAGAATTAACGGCCAAAGTTATTTATGAGCCAAAAATAGTTATTTGTTATACAAGAGTGCAAAGTTGCTTTTAAACCGCGTGCTCAATTTTGATGACCGAGCAAGCGAAGGATTCTAAAATTTGAATCCCCTGAACCGCACACATTTTTTTGTAACTTAAGCTTTTCTTTTTGTTTGGACAACATGTACTGGCTCCAGAGGAACGTTCTGCCGCGAGGTTATAGATACATTTTTGTTTATGAAATTAGTGTTTCGGGGGAAAACTGTCACCCCAAACAAAATATTTCTTTTTTATGACAATCGCTTGGATAGATTATCTACGCTGAAAGGCCTTTTTTTTCAAAATTATATTTCGTAAGCAGTAAGGGCTGTTTTCGTAATTGAATTGTTAGCACTGACATATGGCCGACTGTGCTTCCCCGAACGATCAAGGGACTCTCATCATTTCAGCCGAAAGACGTCCACTGCTGGACAAAGACCTCCCGCAAAGGAGGGGGGGGATATGCCATAATCGCTACGCAGTTGATTGTTTAAATACTCGGAGAACGCAGCTGCCCATCCTCTGGTGAAACCCTTAGCCGCCTTTTACGACACCCATGAGAAGAGAGAGGGTGGTGCTATTTTTTACGTCCGAAACCCTACAAGGACCTTTCAAGGGACTCTACGTACTACTAAAATCTGTTTTTTTTTTTCTAATTTTATTTATTTATATATTTAAACTTCATGCAACACATGTACATAGGCGGACTTAATGCCTTAGGCCTTCTCTCCCATTCAACCTTAGGGTGATACAGATATGACAAGGCAGGTGCAATATTGATTCACGACACAAAACAAGATGAGAAATAAATTACCACTAAAACAATAGATAAACATACATAGATATATATATAACATACAATAAGTACTAAATATATATAATAATATACTATTATAGTCATAGATAAAATACTAATGAGATGATTCTGCCAAAATTTTATCTAGAAAGAACTTCCGAACTTTCCTTTTAAAAGAGTCCCGAATGGTGGCCATCTTAAGCTCTAGAGGTAGCTCATTCCAAAGAAGAATTGATTGAATATGAAGTATAGTATAGTATATTTTACAAGTTGTATGCCGCAGTTTTTACGGCAGAAATAGGTGTACGGTGGTAGTACTTACCGGGATGAGCTCTTTCACAAGAAGCTCTAACACTAAAATCTCACAAATCTTTCATAACACAAAAAGTAAAATATCCTTTTCCTTTTTCCATTTGTCTTGCTATCACCCTCAGAGTGTGGTCGCGACACGTAATATACCGCTACCCCGACCCACCCCAGGTGGGAACTAATATCGCACCAATTTTAATTACGCACACTTCAAACAATGGAACTGAGGGAGTGGTGGAGACTTCCACTGTACTATTTTTTATTTAACAATAAAATAAAATATGTTTGTTAAATGGATTATAAAACAGTTTTTTTTTTATAGTATAGGATGGCGAAACGAGCTAAAGGCCCACCTGATGTTAAGCGGTTACCTTTGCCCATAACAACTTCAATACCACCAAGGCTGTTGCCTAAATGGTACCGCAAGTCGGTTCGCCAAACTGAGACATGAAGATGGAAAGTCTCATGTGATTTGCATTCTTCTCGAGAAAAAAAAAATTAATAGAAACGCAAAGTCCGAGACTGGCAATGTCAAAATCTGAAAATATTCATATTCATTTCTTTTGCAAATTCAATTTACACGTCAATTTTATACATAATGTTAAAGCATCATAATTAAATAAAATTTATATTTAAAAAAACGGTTTTTAACGCGAAGAAATCCTGATGGATCTCATGCACTTACTGTCACTTAATATTATTTATAAAGCTCTCTGAAAATTTGTCTGATATCCAATGCAATACAACAGGCTAAAAGTTGTTATTTAACTCACTTCATTAAATTTTGTCTACTTGCAAAAGGGGACCTTACATGGCAGAAGGCAACGTGGCAGGCCCAGACGGACATGGCGGGATGAGCTGGACTCCTTCCAAAATGACTGTACTCTTCTAGAAATAGACAGGAAGAAGTGGAAGGAGAGTAGAGAGGCCTTTGCCCTGCAGTGGGACACTTCAGGCTTATAATATTTTGAGCCGATTCCCGTTATACGAACAGACTGAAATTTTGCACACATGTGTAATTCTGATGACAATACATTCAAATTTAAATTCAAAGATTTATTACATACTAAGTGTACATGATTGGTGTTACATTTTGTTTTGGTGCTTAAAACTTAGTGGCCTTTTGCATGAACATTTTGTATCTAAAAGGTTTTTAACTTCCAAAGGCAACTCCACTACTCTGTCCAACCACCGAATGTCTATCGGATCGGGCTATAATTTGAGCTGAAAATTCACCGAGGCCAATAAAACTCAGTCCCGTTGGCCTCTAGCCAGCAAACTAATAGCTCAGAATCTAGGCTATTGTGCCCAGTAATGAGATTTCAAACAATCTATAGCCCTTTGATTTTGGAAGAGAACTTATATGGATTTAAAGAGGGTAGTAGTCTATTATTCTATTATCTTCCTTGCCTTGTGTTTCCTTGGAGTCTATTTCTCGTTTTTGTCGATTTTAGAAGTAGTTGGGCTCCTTGTGAAAGAGCTCGTCCAGTGTACTACCACCGTATCTATTTCTGCCGCCAAACAGTGATGCTTGCATTGCTGTGTTCCGGTGAGAAGGGTACGGGTGCCGGTGAAATTACAATCACATGAGACTTTACATCTTTACGTCTCGGTTTGGTGACGTGATATGCGATACCATTTAGGCAACTTGTATTGCAGTTGTTATGGGCAAAGGTAACCGCAACATCAGGTGGGCCTTTAGCTCGTTTCGCCATCCAATGCGATAAAAAAATAATGTGTTTTTCTTCTAAATAATCAGCCGTCATTTCAGTGTTTACTTTCATCCTAACTTTTATTTTCTCACAATCCATACTACCGTAACCAAAAAATACCGCAGTGTCTCAAGACGAAAGTCTTTGACCAGTGTGTGTTGCCAGTAATTACTTACGGTACTGAAACGTGGTCGCTCACAATGGGCCTGATAAGAAGGCTCAAAGTCACTCAAAGGGCAATGGAGAGGGCTATGCTCGGAGTGTCCCTGCGTGATCGAATCAGAAATGAGGAGATTCGCAGGAGAACGAAAGTAACCGACATAGCCCAAATAATTGACAAACTTAAGTGGCAGTGGGCGGGGCACATTGCTCGCAGAACGGATGGCCGATGGGGAAGTAAAGTTCTGGAGTGGCGACCGCGTACTGGAAGGCGCAGCGTGGGTAGGCCCCCCACAAGGTGGACCGACGACCTGGTGAAGGTCGCGGGAATCCGCTGGATGCGGAAGGCACAGGACCGGTCGTTGTGGCGATGCTTGGGGGAGGCCTATGTCCAGCAGTGGACGTCTTTCGGCTGAAATGATGATGATGATGATGAATCCATACTTATTTTCTTTGATTCGCCTCTCCTTTTATTACCCTCATCCACATATATACATAAAGTTCCTTTAAACTTTTGACACGAGGAACTACCCTATTACTGACGAACCAGCCTATTACCACAAAACATCTAATAGTACTGTTGGTAGTCTGTCTGTTTCCTCCGAAGTGGTGGGGGGTTATGCCATAGTCGCCACGCTTGGCAGGCGGGTTGTCGATCGCAGTTGATTGGTTAAATACTCAGAGAACGCTGCTGCCCATCCTCTGGTGAATCCCTTAGTCGCCTTTTACGACACCCATGAGAAGATATAGGGTGGTGCAATTCTTTACGTCCGGCGGTCCGGCACCACACGGAACCTAAAATAAATAAATAGCACGAAATATATTGCACATAAAATACACATAGAATAGACTAATTTTATTATGATAATCAAATTCTGATCTGCACATGCACTGAAGTAAGCGAAAAGAAACGAAAGTATGCGAAGTCGATTCAAAATATCGCTCAAATCCGATTCATTATTTTCCTTCTCTCAAATTAATATCCATTTCTGTAACAAATCTTATCAATACCTTAATTTTCTGGTTGATCATGACCACAATACGCTTCGAGGTGACAATCGGCCGTATCCTGAGGGGGGAATTCATTTGAGGAGTTCTGGCTGAAAAGAGGCGAAACAATATGCAATTACACAAGCAATGGATAAGATTAATACTGCTCCAAGACAACTGATTTCATAATAGGTGGAGATTTGAAAAGATGGAGGTGGTAATTTAATTCAAAAACATTTCAATACATAACCGATGATGATGAATGAATGAATGAATGATTTATTTCTCGCCACAATATTAGTTATTACATTAGTTTTACATGGTATCAGAGTAAGTCATAAAAGTTAAAAATACTGTGGGAGACTGGTGCCTAAACTAAGCTCTAGGCCTGTATTTCAGGACACCAGGTCTCCACCCTTTAAATAAAGATTACATTTTTATTTTGCTATGTACTTGTACACTGACAGCCTTAAAAAAAATAAAGCCTCCTTAATTGGACTAGTGACTCGAGAGTAGAATATAAGAAAAAAATTAAATTTTTAACACAATTTATTTGGAAAAATAATCTATTTACAAATGTACAATATTTACAACACAAATATAAAATTACTACTATTAGATATTCTGTGCCTTTACGTACGAACCGATTTGCTAATAGCTTTATCATGCGTGCCGCTAAAGAGTGGAATTTCTTTGCAATCTGATGGTCATCAAGGCTCGAATGAATAGGTTTTTGCTGGGCAAGCGTGACCCATAGTCGACCGCACCATCGCCACGCTTAACATCAAGTCAGGTGGCGGTCGAACACAAGGCCGTTATGCACAAAAAAAAATTAATTTAAATAAACCATACCACATCAAATCATTCCATGCCCCGACACAACTCCCCAAAAGATCCGAACAATTCAGGCCGTCATTTGCAGCCGTCCCTTTGCCAACACAATAAGGTTGGAAATCGCGTAACTCCTCCCTTTTGTTTTGAGACTATGTTATTTATGTGCCTAGTTAATAGACGCCTGTGTTGAGTTTTCCTCCTTTGTCTTAAAACAGTGCTCTTGACTTGATGGATGCTGTTTCTTTTATCTTTTAGGTTTACGGGTACTAAGTTACATATTTGGAGTTGAGTTTGCGAGGTGTGGAATGTTAAAATTTAAAGGTACTTCACCTAGGTACATTGTAGTTGTAAATTACTTATTTGTTTCTTTGTAAGGTGTTTATGAAAGGACAATGCCTTTTTAAGGCGTATGTAGCAGCCTAACTAATAACTCTGTAAAATATAGTTCGCTATAGTTCGGAAAAGTGCCAGGAGTTTCTGATTAAACAACAGTACCTGTACTTCAATTGTTATAAACGAATTTTCGATAAATGATGTATTCAGCGAGAAATATTTTTTTTACTGTGAGGGGCGCCACTTGGCTGGTACATTCCCCTTAAGTATGGCGCTTAGTCTAACCATCAAAAGTCTATGGCATACAACCAAGCCCAGTGTATTTGAAGGGAAATAAAATCCTTTTTAGGGTTCCGTAGTCCTACAAGGAACCCTTATAGTTTCGTCATGTCCGTCCGTCTGTCCGTCTGTCCGTCTGTCCTAATCCTTTACAGCTTAATAACTTCTACAATTATAAACATAAGTAAATGAAATTTTGTTAAAAAATAGAATAGATATAGATCTCAATTCTAAAAGAATAAAAATATCATGGTTACGTATTTTAGGGGTGGCGCCCATACATGTGAAATGGGGATGAAATATTTTTTTTCGCTGCACCCCCTCGTTTGGGGTATCATTGAATAGGTCTACTAAAATGAAGGTAATGTTTCATACATCACATTTTTATCAGGTGTACCATCTGCGAAATATAGGCCGCCAAAGTGGCTTGCAATGTGTCCCCCCCCCTGCCATTTCTAAACTATAGAAATGTAGAAACTTATAATCTTCCACATTGATAGACCTTTGTAAAAACTCTCTTTTAAAATTATTTCGAGCATATTATGCTTATAATTTTTTGAGTTATAGAGAGAAAACTGAAAAATACTTAAAACGTCCTAGTTCAAAGGTCATCGACCTAAGAGAAAAATGATCATAGCAAATAATGCTCCTTTAGCTACTTTCTATTTGAAAAAATCACAAAAAGTAACTTTCTGTTATGTTGACGACACACTTCTTAAATTTGGCGCCATCTAGCGGCGTCTAACAACACTCTCTGGGTTGCTAATGCTGCCGTCAAGTGCCGTCTATTGCATTTGCTACTGTATAGCGCCATCTAGCGGCTACTGACAACACTCTGAGTCGCCAATGCTGCCGTCTATTGCAAAAACTAAAATAGCCATGATTAATATTCAATTTGATTTGTTTGTAACACCTACTTAAGGAACCCTATAATACTGAGCATAGCCCGACATGCTCTTGGCCGGTTTTTTCGTAGAACTAATTGTTTTTAGATGGGTACCAGCAATTCGCACTTTTTAGTATTTAATATTTTGAGGTTAGGTTCGAGAAAATAACTGATTTCGAATCAACAACATTTTTAGAAAAATAATGTTCAATGTTACCATTGGTGATTTTTCTACATCAGCAGCAACTTCTCATTGGCCCAGATCGGGCCCTTTCCATGCTAGAATATTCGCAACGGATAATGAGGTCTCCCAAAGAAAAGTTATTCCCCATACCCAGGGTGCACTGTTCCAACAAACTGCTGTTCTTTCCAGACGTATCGACAAGCAGCCTCCAGGCACATGAGGAAGTTTTCTGGCCGAGCATACAAACGGAATTATCCCATGTCTGGGATTACCCCGAGGTACCATATCTGTCTGTTCCGTGTGGTGCCGGACATAAAGAATTGCACCACCCCATATCTTCTCATGGGTGTCGTAAAAGGCGACTAATTCACTAGAGGAGGGGCAGCAGCGTTCTCTAAGTATTTGACCAACCAACTGCGAACGCAAACCTGCCTTTTTTTTTTTTTTTTTTTTTCCCGTGTGGAAATCCTCATGGACGCACTCCGCCCGGGGTAGGCGGAGCCAGTGTCGGACTCTTACCGACTAAAACGACCACGGTGTTCCTTCAACTACCTTAGCCGGGGGCGTGGGAACCCGTGAGTATTCACACAACCACCCCCGACAGGTCCTGGCCTGCCACAAGCAGGCGAGCCCCTTCTCCCCGTGGGGCCTACAAACGGCCGCACCCTCCTCTGTGGCGCACACGGAACACTGCACGCTACCTCACCTCACGGGCCTTTACCAGCTATGCCAGCTGCGCCAACTACGCCAGCTGCTGGTCGGACAGCAGACTACCCCGAGTCTGCTGCTCGCAGGCCCATCCTCCTGTAATTTTTTTATTGAGGTATTCTTCCTCGTGGTCCGGGCGGTAAAGCCAAGACCCTCGGTCCCAAGAGGCGGCTGTATTCTACTCAGCAGGCACTCCTGGGATTACGAGACCGACTGGGGCAGGGAAGGACAGTCCCCCCGCTGCCTGCCCAGTGGCAGGGTGAGTGCACACCGGGCCCGCCCCTGCTCCTCCACAGTGCCCTCTGCTATCTTAGAGTGACAAGCGGAGCAACTTCCCATTGGCCCACATCGGGCCCCTCCCGTGCCAGAATATTCGCCACAGGCAATAAGGTCCCCCGGTCCAAAAGAGACTTATTGCCCGTGCCCAGGGTGTACCGGCCCAACAACTGCCGTTCCCTCTAGACGTGTCCAGAAGGACAAGCAGCCGTCAGACACACGTGGAGGTTTTCTGGCCAGCACCCCACGCCAACCTGCCTGCCAAGCGTGGCGATTGTGGCATGTCCCTCCCCCCTCCCTTTGGAGGAGGCTTATGTCCAGCAGTGGACGTCTTTCGGCTGAAATGATAATGACGATGATGACCCTGAGTTTGTTTCGGTATTTCTTCTCAGAGGTAGTCATATAGGAAATGCCGATGTCATCTAGTTTTTATAATTAACCGACTTGTAAAAGTGATTTTTAACATCCAATTTGCAGAATAAATGATTTGTATTTGTATTTTGTATTTGTATTCTATCCTTGAACTGTGATAGCCTAGTGGCTGAGCGCTTGCTTCCATGCATCCTGCATGGGTGAGATTGCGATGCCGGCCCGCACCACTGACTTTTCGAATTCATTTGTGGAATTGTGGATCAGACTTTAATCATCTTTTGCTCAGTGAAGGAAAATATCGTGAGGAAACCTGCACACCTGAGAGTGCTCCATACAGTTCTCGATGGTGTGTGTAGTCCACCAACCCACTACATCACTGGACTGAGAAGAAGCCAGCAGTGGGATAATAATGATGATGACCATATCTAATATCTTACTCTTAGTCCCAAGCTGTTGAACAATTGAGGCAGAAAGGTCTCCCTCAATTGTTCAACAATTTAGCCGTAAGTCCAAACAAAATAAACAAAGAAACGAGTTAGTGTTGATTCTATGATAGAAAGTTGCTTCTAAGAGGGAAAATACCTACACGTTAGGAAAACTACTAGCAACTCTATCTGACATGAACCTACAAAGACTCTTTACAAAGTAAAACTGCAAGAAAGACTCCAATCAGAATAAAACTCATTTCAACCAATGAAGACGGAGTTCCGATCAAGTTTGAAATCAGACTATTTGTAAAATTACTGGCCCGAAGCTGAGAGATAAGGACTCGTTTTAGTTAGAACTTTCTGATGCCAAGTTTTGTCATTGGATTTCGAATTCAAAGGCGTACTAGATTCGCTTAATTATTTTTCTTTAAACTTTTTTGTTGAAGGAGTAAATAGATAAGATTAATTATTTATTATTTAAATGCATGTGGTAGCCGTAAGTAACCGACATAGCCCGAAGAATGGCCAAACGTATGTGGCAGTGGGCGGGGCACATTGCTCGCAGAACGGATGGCCGATTGGGCAGTAAAGTTCTGGAGTGGCAACCGCGTACTGGAAGGCGCAGCGTGGGTAGGCTCCCCACAAGATGGACCGACGACCTGGTGAAGGTCGCGGGAATCCACTGGATGCGGAAGGCGCAGGGCCGGTCGTTGTGGCGATGCTTGGGGGAGGCCTATGTCCAGCAGTGGACGTCTTTCGGCTGAAATCATGAAATGCATGTGGAGCGAAATCTAAAGATATAATTTGTAAAAAGAAAAATTTGCTCACGAGCTGGATTCGAACCGGCGTCTCCTGGTTCGGTACTCCAGTGCTTTATCCGCTAAGCTATATATCGTGAACTCTGCTATACGACTATGAATTAACTACAAATTTAGTCGAGTCGGTTAAGGAATACAGTCTGTTTCTTAATAAGATGTAGCTGACGTCACCCAAAGACGGATACAAAGTGGATGTTAAATTCGGGACCACGAGCAGAGTTCAATGTAGCTTAGTGGATAAAACACTGGTGTACCGAACCAGGAATCGCAGGTTCGAATCCAGCTCGTGAGCGAATTTTCCTTTCGAAAATGTATACGCGAAATCTAACGAATTTCGCGTCTGCTACGAGCGTTCGCGTTGCTACCCACTATCGATAATAAAATTGAGGGTTACTAAAGTCTATAGTGTCCTCTTGTTAATACCAAAAGTACAATCCCTACACTGCAACAACCCTAGAACTGAATTGTTTTGTGATTGCGTCTTCTACGAGGTGTGGCGTTGAGTATGCCACAATAGAAAGAAAGAAAGAAAAATGATTTATTGCCACAACAAGATGTAGGTGCGGTAGGTGTACATTAATTAATTAATTTAGGAATTATAGTGATAGCTGTAAGTAACTTTGCATGTTGTAGCTCGAAAGAGGTTGACACCCAGCATTATGCTGTGTTGTAACGTGAGCCACAACACAGCGCTGATTTTCAGTACCAATCAAAACAAAAGTTGTGTCACCAAAAGTTTTCACACTTTGTTGCAGTCTATTTTATTTAGGTATAGTTTGTGTATAATAGTTACGTAATTTGATGTTTAAGTAATAAATAATAATGAATGTAATAATAAATTTATTTATTTCAAAAGCATTGGTACAAAGGATGCAGTTTAACAGCGGTTTTCAAACTAGGCAAGCCTGCATCTTGTGAGCCTGGGTTGAGTATCACTTAGCAAAAAAACATCATTATGAAGAGAAAAGGACAAAAATAAAAAAACTCGAAATAAATAATTACACTCCAAAACTAAAATCGCTTCTATACAACACAAAAAAAGGAAATTAACATAGTGTATCCACTAAATAATTAAAGTAAATGAAATCAAATGGAAATCAAATCAAACAGTCAGAGTAACGTCAAAGTCAATGTGGTGTACATTGTCTTTGACAGTAAAATTAAAAGGAATCAGCATTAATATAATCTAATAAATTATTACAGAAACTAAAAAAAATTAAAATATAAGGTCAACTCAGATAGATAGATAGAATATACTTTATTGTACACCATGAAAATAGTAGTAAACAGGAACAACGTATAAAATAAATTATGGGTACATTGGCGGTCTTATCGTTAAAAGCGGTATCTTATTATTATTAGTTATTTAAAACAAAATCAAAATCAGAGTACCTCTCAATAAAATGAAAGAGAAACTAACATTGTTAAACTTTAAGGGAAGTAATTAGTTCAATAAAGTAAAATTATAAACAAAACACAAAGGAAAATAAGAAATGATGTGAATTTTGCATGAGTAATTGTTTGTTATTTCTGTTGTAGGTATGTTTTTGTATTGTTTTGTTTTTCTTCTCTATCGCATTGAGCTAGTCTGATTTAAAAAAAACCCCAAGTGACGGAAATAGTTGTATTACACAATATACTAATGGACTATATATAGAAAATCAAGAATTTGCTCGACACGTAACACCCGCGTAAAAAGAAAACAACCAAAACCGAAGGGATAAAACAAGCAGTTATTTTCCAAGTTTCCCGATTTGACCCTCTATCTGCAACTGAACTCGTCGACTCAGCGATAGGGAACAGGAAAAAGGGATCCTATCCTATGAAATATAATCAAAGTTTTTGGCGAAATTAGTTTTCTTAACTTATGATTTGATATGCTTACCTTATTTTGAGGTTGGGGTTGAATATATTTCTGGGCTTTCCGTGTTTCTTTGTTTATGTGGTAGATAAGAGTTTGAAAAGGTACCGTGTAACAATAGACCAGTCCCTCATGGGGCATCGGTGCCGTGAAAACTACAAAATCTTTCGCCTAGGGGTCGGTCAGCTAACCAGATTAATATTTTACACAGAGTGACTGCCTTCAGACCCCCGCGACGCAGTTACTGGGTAATACCATAGAATATATACTAACGAAAAGAAGCGACACTTAAACATGTGTGCTCGTAAAATTGCTCGCGGCTATGTGTGCGGGTCGGGGGGTGCGCGGCGTGTGGAACGGGCAGTCTCTCGGCTGCCTCAGCCAAGGCCTATTTGCATTCATGCGCTCGCTCAAGGTCACCGGCGAGCGAGCTCACTCGTACACGGAGTTTCACCGCTCCAATACCGACATACTAAGGCAAGATCTATTATCACTCACATATATTTATCGTATACTTAATATATATATATATATATATTTCTATTCATAATCACACTCTTAATACACACACACTAACTATTACTAATGTGTAGTTTGCTCGACATCCTACGTCACAACAGGGATCCAGCAGAATACCAGCGTCAGGTTTAATAACCTGGCAATATGCTGATCTGGACACCCATTTGTCACAATTTTGAGACACACATGGCGCATGACTGTCAATGACTTTTTTACTCGCTTTGTTACTTCTTCACTATATCTATTTCTTGTTCATGTATATTTCTTTTGTATGTGTCTCAGTTGTGTCAAATAAATATTTTTCTTTCTTTCTTCTTTTTTTCTTTATTATTGTATGACAATATTCGCATTTTTTTCTTTCCAAGCTCAGAATTAACCATTAATCCCTGCCTATTGTGTACAATTGGGCCTCGTATCGAAGAATATTTTTAACAACCCGTAAAAGGTATGAAAACCCAATGTTCCTATGTGCGAGCACGGCCGAAGGGATTTCATCAAAAAGTGATTTGCTTGGCATCAATTCAAGACCATGCACGCAGTTTGGGTTTGAACGGTGTATGAAAGAACGAATGAAATGAAGTGTGCCGTGAACGATATAAAAGTTTAATCGTGTGGGTTGGGTGGGGTCATTGGTTGACCATAGAAATCTAAAGAATAAGGTAATAGAAATGTTATCTACTCTCTTTTAATACCGGAACGTGTGTCACCGGTTCGCCGCTCCCAGAAATGAATACGCAACCACGCCCACCATGTTTTTAACATTCGATGCAAAATAAATTAAGCCTTAAAAAAATATGCTGTTAGATATGCTGCAAAATAAAATTTTAGTAGCTCCGCCTCTTATAATTTTAGCCTCCACGAGTGACGATATCTAATTGATCGTCCGGCGCACCCTGGGCAGTCAGCCCCGCTACCAACCTGCTGACTGGCTAATCTTTTTCCCACGGCGCCGACGTCAGCTATTAGCATTATGTAGCTCATGTCGAAACGATAGAAGAAGTTTAATATTTGTGTAAAAAAATATTCTTATTCTTAAAATTATATATCTTTATTTCGCATGCGTAAATGCGTTAAAAATAATTATTCATCTTTCAAATATTTTTTTACGGAATTGAGTCCATGATCTCTTGTCTCTGTGACATGAGATCATGGATTCAATTCCATAATCTTGCATAGTTTTAGGAATTTTTGGGAATTTCTTCTTTAAACAAATAAAAAAATACTTTACCTTAAATGGATAATTCAAACAATTTAAATTAGTAAGTATTTTGTATCATTAGAAAAAAAACTACAGATAGGATTTTTAAAGTAATATGGCTATGGGGGTCTGAGATATCAGTTCATTTTGGAAAAGGGGTTTCTTGCCCAAAATAGTTTGGGAATCCCTGGTCTCGAACAACTTTTAATATAATGACAACCTTAAAATCGTAAAAAAAGAAAGGCTGTTTCATAGAATAGTGCAATACATCTAAATATTTCAATCTTTCTTATGAAGATACAGAAAGGTCTGGTCATAAATTAATAATTCTCACACAAAAACACACAAACATACCTCTCACACCTCCATACATTACACATACACACTTAAGTACTTAGATGATGTTAAATAGTAACTATTTGTATTTTATCTAAATATTTATTTCACTGGTTTTATTTTTGATCATGTTTTTCAAGCACAATTATTGCATTATATTCCTGTAGAATCTGTAGGTGGGCGATGGCAGCTGCGACACAGTGCATACTACTGCAGCTACTATCGTACTCTTGTACCTTGTTATACTTGTAATAATGTTGCCCAATAAACTTTATCTTATCTTATCTTTTTTTTTTTTTTTTTTTTTTTCGCCGTGGGGAAATCCTCATGGACGCACTCCGCCCGGGGTAGGCGGAGCCAGTGTCGGACTCTTACCGACTAAAACCACCACGGTGTTCCTTCAACTACCTTAGCCGGGGGCGTGGGAACCCGTGAGTATTCACACAACCACCCCCGACAGGTCCTGGCCCGCCACAAGCAGGCGAGCCCCTTCTCCCCGTGTGGCCTTACGTCAGCCGCACCCTCCTAGGCGGCGCACACGGAACACTGCACGCCACCTCATCTCATGGGCCTTTACCAGCTGCGTCAACTACGCCGGCTGTGCTAGCTACGCAAGCTGCTGGTCGGGCAGCAGACTACCCCGAGTCTGCTGCTCGCAGGCCCTACCTCCCGTAATTTTTTATAGAGGTTTTCTTCCTCGCGGTCCGGGCGGTGAAGCCAAGACCCTCGGTCCCAAGAGGCGCGAGAACACTACTCAGCGGGCACTCCTGGGGTTACGAGATCGACGGGGGCAGGGAAAGACAGTCCCTCCGCTGCCTGCCCAGTGGCAGGGTGAGTGCACACCGGGCCCGCCCCTGCTCCTCCACTGTGCCCTCTGCTGATATCAGAGGGACACGTGGAGCAACTCCCCACTGGCCCACAACGGGCCCCTCCCGCGCCAGAATATTCGCCACAGGCAATAAAATCCCCCGAAGGTTAATCCCTCGACAGGATTTTATTGCCTGTGCCCAGGATGCACCGGCCAAACAACTGCCGATCCTTCTAGACATGTCCAGAAGGACAAGCAGCCGTTAGGCACACGTGGAGGTTTTCTGGCCAGCACCCCATCTTATCTTATCTTATCTTATCTTAAATAATAAGCTACTAAATAATAATGTAATAGCAGTGCTAAAGGCGCGTAAACTCGTCCCTGGGTGCAGATGTCTCGTAGGACACCAGTGCGCGAACTGTTTGCTTTCATCAGTGCTGATTTGACATGGAGTCACTAAAATTGTATCTTGCAGCATATCAGCGGAGTTTTTTCAGGCTTTATTTATATTGCATTGAATGCTAGAAACATGGTGGACGACTGGACGTAATTGCATGTTTGTTTTGGTAGCGGAACATAGGCGTCACGTGTTCCGGTATAGACAGTATATTAACATTTCTATTAAATACCTTATTTTTTAGATTTCTGTTTTTTATTTTTATTTTTTTTATTCATGACCATGGATACTTGTCCTTCAGTCGTAATCATTGAACATATTATACTTGTATCCTAGTAAAGTGATGGAAACTTTACTAGGTTTCTGAGGGGATGATGAGATAATACGAAAGTCATGTTTTTCAACTTTGTACCATTTATCCACACTTGTACACGTTAACGAGCACTTAACATTTAATAATCCACCATTATTACACATTAACACTCGAAGAAACACAAATTTTGGAAAATAAAAAAAATCCACAACACGATCTTTCCGAATTTTCCCGCCAATCCCTCCAAGCTACGTCACGATCAGTGCTGCCATTGATTGATATCTTCAATATACTTAAGACGCTGACAACAGCCAAATACCCCAAATAGGCTTCTTTTGAAAACATTTTTAGCTGTATCTATTCAGTTTGTGGCAGTGAAAAAAACATATGTTAATCTTGATCGTATTTTCTGAAACTTTATTGTGCCCAAAACACGTTTTCTTGAAGTTTTCTCGATAGAAAAGAAATGTAAACTAACCTCTTAAAACATGCTTTAAAGCAAACAATCTCTATTGTTTACTAAATATTATAAATAAAATTAAGAAAACATTTGAGAAAGACAATAATCTAAACATTTGTTGTTTCTGTTTTTCAAATAAGCTTTTAGTTTTTTATTTAAAAAATAAATTGTTAATTTTCATTCAAGTTGAGCGGCGTATCCGACGTCCCTCGGCTCATTGCCTCTCTTTCAGTTCTGTACGAAACGACAGTGACCGCAGAGGTCTGATTTTTTAGGTGTTGTCAGCCTCTTAAGGAGATTTTTGTTCATAATGAATATAAAAAAATTCCTAACTAGCCTAACTATTTGTTATCTCGTGTTATTCATCTAATTAGTTATTAAAGAAAACTGTATAAAATTACTAGTTCAAAAGCGATTCTTTATAGAAGTAAGTAAATGAAAAAAATCATTTTGCTCGGGTAATTTATTTTCACAAAGTGGCAGCACATCAAACTGACAAGTGTCACGCTAACAGCCCGCTATTGGCTCCACGGCCGATGACGTAGTACGGAGGCAATCACGTGACCTAGCTGTCACGGGAAGAGACTACCTGGTGTTATTATACCATGGTGCTACCTACTTGACCAAAATGTATGTCTCGATTTCAGGGTTAACCCCCGTAGTAAAATTTGTTCGATGGCATTCCCTGAATGAGCTCTTAAAATATGACTACACCTTTTTATTCCACGAATGTACACACTTCAATGTTATCTGTCTCCCTCTTCGTACGATACGTCAAAAAGGGATGCGAACACCCCAGGATATTGTACAAACAACTACTACGTCACGCCCTGTCTGTTATCAGTGACCGGAAATGACCGGGAATGACCGGGGGTGACCGGGAATGACCGGGGGTGACCGGTCAAGCCTTGTATGTATAACATGATGTATATTGTTTCTGGTTGAGGCAATTTATTTATTATCTGTGATCAAATATGGAGCCCTTTTTAGCCATGTGAGATAAAGAGAGATTTTTATTTTTTTATAGTATAGGATGGTGAAACGAGCTAAAGGCCCACCTGATGTCAAGCGGTTATCTTTGCCCATAACAACTGAAATACCACCTAGGCTGTTGCCTAAATGGTACCGCAAGTCGGTTCGCCAAACTGAGACATGAAGATGGAAACTCTCATGTGATTGTAATTTCACCGGCACCTTCAGACCGAAACACAGCAATGCAAGCATCACTATTTGGCGGAGAAGTAGGTACGATGGTAGTACTTCCCCGGAAGAGCTCTTTCAAAAAGGAGCTCTACTACTAATGAGATAAGAAAAATAATAGAGATAAAGATTTTTATGTTGTGCGGGTTTTATATCACAATCTAGTAACATTCATCACTATTTCAGTCGAAAGACGTCCACTGCTGGACATATGCCTCCCCCAAGCATCGCCACAACGACCGGTCCTGCGCTTAAATCAGAGAACAAGAGGAAGACAGCAAGGCGGACGCATGTTTCTGTCGTGTGGCTCCATCGCTGTCCAAATGGTGATTGATGCAGGATTTACGCAATTGATCAATGTTCAAACTTTTGTCAATCACCACCTGATTGACTTACATAACATAACCAGCCCATTACTGTCCCACTGCTGGGCACGGGCCTCTTCTCAGTATGAGAAGGCTAAGGCCTTAGTCCACCACGCTGGCCTAGTGCGGGTTGGCGGACGACACACACCATTGAGAACTGTATGGAGCACTCTCAGGTGTGCAGGTTTCCTCACGATGTTTTCCTTCACGCAAGCAAGTGATAATCGAATATAAATCCGCACATGACTACGCGGATTGTACGATCTGCAAGGTTAAGCTGCACTTGCCGCGGTCAGTCTGTGGATGGGTGACGGTTTCGTTACACATCGAGACCCCTCCGTGCCTCGGAGAGCACGTTAAGCTATCGGTCTCGGTTGTCATACGAATATCTATGGCAGTCGTTGCGGGTAGTCAGAAGCCTGAAAGTCTGACAACTGCTCTAACCTCCGAATGTCAGTATTACCCAGTAACTGGGTTGTGGGGGTCTGATGGCAGTCGCTCCGTGTAAAATACTGATGTTCAGCCGCATCTGGCTAGACTGGAAGCCGACCCCAATATAATTGGGAAATGGCTCGGAGGATCAAATCCGCACATGAATTCGAAAAGTCAGAGGTGCGGGCCGGGATCGAACTCACACCTTCCTTCATGGAAGGCAAGCGTTCAACCACTAGGCTATCACTGCTACCTGATTGACTTATATTATCAAAATATTAAAAACAAACGCAGACAACTTCATATAACTTTCATTTCAATTTCTCTAAAAAAAGCTGTGATGGACATTCAGTGATAAATTAATCATTCATACATATTTAAATTCACTTAATTTAAGAAATGTTTTGTGTGTCAAGTCATTTGTTTTGATTTCATACAGACCATTAATGGTCCACTTTATTTTAATCTCTGTAAGTTTGTTGCTTTATGTAACTAATTTTTGTATTAATATTAATTGCGCTTAATTTATGGCATGCGGTGCTCTTCTGTAAGTAATGGGGCACTTAGATTAAGTTTGAAATGTGAAAAAAAATTCATGTACAGTGTACTCATTGTTGAAGAGCCAAAAAAATAAATAAATAAAACTTATATCTCCCTCAATACTATTTCAATGAGAACAAAGGAAAGGCGGCATTCGTCTATTTTTGTTGTATTGTATCCCATAACTGTCCACAACCACATTCGAATATATTTTTTGCAATTGTAACACTTGAAAGGCCACTTCATTGGCATGCATGGTAACATTCGAGGAAACAAGCGTCACAATTACACTCAACCGCCTGTTGTATGTAATAAAGAGTTGGGGTTTATATACACTGTGGTCATAAACCTTAATAAGACAAAATTATTGTATAAGAAGATAGGAGATTAACGAACCGAGTATACGAGGCGGATAGAGGCAAGGTAGACGAAAGAGTTGGAGGGGACAACCTCGAATCGGGCAACGTAACGTAGGACACCCTCAGGCTAGGTGGAGTAACGATGGGGTGCTGGGCCAGAAAACCTCCTCGTGTGCCTGATGGCTGCAAGTCCTTCCTGATACGTCTGGAGGGAACAGCTGTTTTGGACCGGTACTCCCTGGGTACGGTACTCCTTTGGACCGTCATATTGCCCGCGGTGAATATTCTGGCACAGGAGGGGCTCGATCTGGGCCAAGAGGCGTGACTCCGCGTGTCCCTTTTGAAGTAGTTAGCAGATGGCACAGTGGAGGATGAGGGATGAGGAAGGAAGCCTATATAAAAAATTACAGCAGATAGGGCCTGTGGGCAGGCGGCGTGTATCCATGAGAATTTCCACACGGCAAAAAAATTTGAGTGCGGCAAACGCAGCGTAGGGCGCCCCCCAGCCAGGTGGACCGATGACCTGAAGAAGGCGGCTAGGGGGGACTGGATGCGGTAAGCAGAGGACCGAGTGTTGTGGCGCAACTTGAGAGAGGCCTATGTCCAGTAGTCGACTGCGATAGGCTAAGTTGATGAAGGGTGGTTTTCGTAATTCAATATCACTGACGTGTGGTCTACTGTACATGCCACAAAAAAACCCTTGCCGTTTATTTTAAAGAGTTAAAAGAGCCATGTTTGAAAATGTATCATGTGAACACGGCCTAACAATGCACTGTACAGCATCGTATGTATTGTGTCACTGAAGCACCACCCGTGAATAACTGTGTATCGCTTGTATAGCCGTTAATTGTCGCGCCATGTTAATTTGAACATGGAACTCGAATGAGCAACAAGCTCGATGGAGTTTTGAAAATGTGTTTAAAAAGATTTGTTGTATTTTTACCAACATACAAAAACATTGACAAATGTTTTGTCAAATTAAGTTTGTATTAGATTTTATTTCATTTCATTTATTTCTTTGCAAACATGGGTAGTTATATAAAGATCTTATCAACAATTATAGTTCTCCACATTCTGCCTTCACATGGGCGTGCAAATGTATAACACTCAAATTATTTATTTTAATGCAAAATATATTAATTTATTTATACAACGTGTTATTGAATTAACTCAAATACTGAAACTGGTTTGTTCAGAACCGAGAGTAGAATCCATTAATTTTCTTTTTAACATAGGTTAATTTTTACCAAAAAAATATTTTCGTACCATGCCGAGTCTAAAAGTTTCATACGACGACGCGGCGCTGAGCGAGTGAGACCCAGTAAAAAAGTGTGATGGAAACTTTTGGGTAACATTTATTTCCTAAAACTATTCAAATTTAACTTAATATAAAGAGTTTATTCATCTCCCGACACAGTAGCGTCGAGAGCGTCGCACGTTCGTGAATGAATCTAGCGCTATGAATCGATAAAAGTAACCATGATACCAAAAGTTTGAAATATCTTCTACAATAATATATGAAAATAATAATTACTTTCCATATCAATTTATTAAAATAAAAACTAATTGGGGTGTCTGAGGTTTTGAGTTATTTCAATAACACGTTGTACATATATGCTTTACTGTACACCTTAAAATACATAACATTGAATATGCATTCTTCTTCTTCTTCTTCGTGTCGATGGTACAAAAAATTAACTGGTAGTGGCACAGTCATCACACGCTGCTCTCCCAGAAATTTGCCACGTCTTGTGCATTGTCTGTGGCATTGATAAGGTCACCCAATGTGCAAGTGCTTGGACACAAGGAGCAGTGCACAGCAAATGTGACATTGATTGAGGATCAATGCCACACATGCAGGCTGTATCTGTTTGGTCTATATAGCCCCACTTTCTCATGCTAAGCCTGCATCTGCCTACCTGGGTCCGCAATCGGTTTAGGGACTTCCATGTAAGCCAGGGGAGTTAATACCCTGGAATAATACCGGAAGCCTCTCACTTGGTTGGATGTAGTTTGCAGGTGGAGGTAATTTTTCCAGCCACAGTTTTCGACGGGCCTTAGCTGGAGAACCTTGTAGAGCCTCTGTTGATTTAAGGAAACTGTGGTAGCTCTTTAGGCGTTCTAATGGTAGCTGGACACCAAAGAGAGGGTGCCTTAAATATGCATTTAAACTATTGTACAAATGGAGCCTTAACGCGATCAGCGATTTCTTCCAGGCAACCTTAGGATGGACAAGAATTAACTGGACAGAAAATGGGGTTATCAGAGGTGCAAATTCATCATCATCATCATTTCAGCCGAAAGAAGTCCACTGCTGGACATAGGCCTCCCCCGAGCAAGTTGGGGGGATATGCCATATTCACCACGCTTGGCAGGTGGGTTGGCGATCGCAGTTGGTTGGTTAATAACTCAGAGAACACTGCTGCCCATCCTCTGGTGAATATATAGGGTGGTGCAAATCTTTTCGTCCGGCTCCACGATGCAAATTAGACATACTTTAATAATAAAATAAATATACCTACCTGCTCCTATTTTTAGAGGCTCTGCTAGCATCAATTTGTCACTGAATGTCACTTATCATCGCTAAGTTTCCTAAGTTATCTTTCTCTCGTGCAATGCCCTGATAGCCTTGTGGTTGAACGCTTGTCTTCAAAGCAAGAAAGTCTGAGTTAGAGCCCGGCCCGCTCCTCTGACTCTTCGAATTCATGTGCGGATCAATATAATTATGATGTAATCACTTGCTTTAATGGTAAAGGAAAACATCTTGAGGAAATCTGCACACCTGAGAGTGCTCCATAAAACTTTTCAATGGTGTATAGTTTGCCAACTCGCAGTACACCAGCATGGTGAACTAAGGCCTCATTCTGAAAGGCGTGCTTAGTAATGAGATACTTATGTATACAACGTTACTTTTCAGGGTTCTGTTCCCAAAGGGTGCCAAACAGGACCCTATTCCTCTCGCTACGCTGTCTGTCCGGCCGTCCTTCCGTCCATCCGTCTGTCTGTCACAGGGCTGTATCCTTTGAACGGTAATAGGCAGCTGGTTGAAATTTTCTCAGAATATGTGTTGCTAGCCCGGAGTCTGGATTAGTGATCGGTCAATGGCAATAGGCTCGCCCCCTATTACATGGAACTATAACATAACTGGCGAAATGTGGGTGTACTATACACCTCTGCCTGCCCCTTCGGGGAAATACAGGCGTGATGTTATGTTATTTTATGTGTTGCTATGAATGACTATCAATACTACAGTATCACGACAAATACTACAGTTTTTTCTCTCTTGTCTCTTTTATTTAGTACACAATCTTAGCGTCAAAATAACTACTGATAAAATATAATTACTAAAGATTTAAATTGTGAAAAGAAAAAAAAAAAAAAAAAAAAAAGAAAAAATCGCTCACGAGCAGGATTCGAACCTGCGACTCCTGGCTCAGTACGCCAGTGCTTCGAATCCTGCTCGTGAGCGATTTTTTCTTTTCACAATTTAAATCTTTAGATTTCGCTTCGCATGCGTACATGCGTTAAAAAATAATAAAATAATATAATTACTAGTTTTGCGCATGAAAATAGGTAAAAAAAAAAATTCAGTGTGTGAAATTGTTAATTTAATGCCTTTTATTAATTATTATTGACGAATTGTATTAAAAAGAAATCCATAGTCTCTGCCTACCCCAATGGGAAACAGGCGTGATAATATGTATGTATGTATGTATTAAAAAGACATGCCAATTTTTTTTACTAAATAAGACAAGTTAGAAAAACAGAGTATACATACCTATGCTACCTGTAAGCAAATACTCGCCTAGTTCGATGACGTCACACCACTAAATTATCCGTTACAATTCATTCGAGCGACGCCAAAATTTACGGGTTGCGAAATAACCTGTTCGTCATTTTGTATGAGTATATACGGGAGTGTAATGTGTGCGTTGACGTTGAGGCACTCAGCCTACCAGCAGGGCAATTGTGTAACTGCATCGCAATCAACAAGATGTAAATTTTGACTTTTGAATCCAGAAAAATGATACAATTCAAATTGCGTAACTACAAAACTGCAGTTGATTACGATGTCGGAGGGATTCATCATGAAATTGAATGAATGATAAAGCTTAAAACGCATACTTGCACCAGCTTACTTGCACAATGAAACGTGATCTAACATAGGTACATGACGTCATTTACATCGCAATGGATTTCCCTCCTGACGTCATTTACTTCATAATGAAGTCCCTCTATGTCGTAACACAATTCCAATGTTTGATTGCGATGTTATCAACATCGTCTTCAATTTTACATCAAAATGAAACTGTCAAATGAGTTACGCAATTGCCCTGCTGGACCTTAACATAGATAGGAAAAGGCTTGCGAATGTGCGTACTAAGTTAAATGCAACGACCATACAGCCCAATAGACGCCTAACGTTGAATATAATTCGTACAATATATTCTGCCACTAGCTGCGGCGGGGTACTGCAATCAGATTAGCGCCACTGAGGCGGCTATTGGCTAATCACTAACGCGGCAGTTTTGACGGCTCATATAAGTGGTCGAAAGTGATTTGAATATTTCAAGTGGCGAATAGTGGCAACCTATATTAGTGAAATTTCATAGATGTGTTGTAGACATCGGTCGCTGGTTATCAGGCGTCTGTGGGGTGTATAGTCGCTGGTTAAATAAAACAGTGCACACTGCAAAAGTAATGGTTTCTGGTTCTTTTTTTTAGACAAGTCCCCCATACATTCTTAACTACTGCAAGGCTACATCCCATTTTGTCAACTTTTTTTAATCCATACAAGAAATCCCATTCACACATAAGGTAGACGAAATGGGAAGTTTGTATAAATTTGTTTGGAGAAAATGCCTGACGTATGTCATGCCACCCGAGTAGGCAGCATAGTTATGAGGGGTTCGCACCCACTAAAAAAACGAGTGTGCTTTAGACCATACGACTGAAGTAAAACTTCAGTAACTTATATCTCCCTCAATACTATTTCAATGAGAACAAAGGTATGGCGGCGCGGTGCGCGTACATCTGCCGGCGCTGTGTCGTGGCCGGCCGTACCACGCCTCGCTCCCCGCGTCCCGCACTACCCCCTCCGTTCACCTCACTTTTCGTAACGCATTCACCAGCTTACCTACTCCCCAAGTCAAGCATGCGTAAAGAAGTTTTACTCCAAAACTCCGACGTGTGCCTACTCTCGCCTTAGGTGGATGAGCTGTGAGCTGTGACATTTAAAATCAACCAACCATTTGCAACCCATCCAGTCCAGTCCACTTCCAGATCTTCCTCTTCCTTCCTTGACTAATCTCTTTCGACGATGTCCAGGCACACTTGAGACATCACCGCAACTTGAGGACCGTGCAATACGGACGATAGACTCGTATGGGATGTAGCCTACTGCAACCACAAAAACGTTGAAACAACTTGTTTGAACTTTATGTTTGGTATCAAACAAAACTCGGATATCAACAATGTATTATAAACTACATAAAATTATTGATATGTTAGTAAACACTGAACTCATACAGCTTCAAATAACAAACAGTTGTCCCTACAAACTTTCTTGGAACCCGCAACGGGCCGATGATTGATATATTAATCAAAGCTTTACGAAACTCCATACACCCGCCCCGCACGCAATACACTCCCGTACACAAATCCATAGTTTCCGAACAATTTTGTGCCACATAAGCGGATTTACCGATAGCTCATGTTAGCGGCTCTAATAAGTAATTGCTTTTCACTATCGATCCACTTTTATACAATAGGACTGTTCTATATTACATGGAAATAGTAAATTATTAGTGCGACATGAATGGATTATATAGTTTTCGCAATCTTTGTTGTTCAAATTACAAAGTATTAATTTTAGGTTCTACCACCGTACGGCGTACCTATTTCTGTGTTCCGATGCGAAAAGTAGGATGCCATATAAATAGTAATAATTCTTCATAAAAACCAAAACTATTAACAAAACTCCTTAAACATAAACATGAATAAAAGAAATTACCAGCTAGCAACCCTGTAAAAGCGAGTAGTTTTAAATCACAGAATACCATTTTTAAATTTCATTTTTATACGGCAACACTCGCTTTAGCTGTGTTCAAATTTGTAATTCGAATTCGCACCGAATCGCAAACAGTTTTTAACGGTTTTCATTTTAATCCGTGTTCTGTTATTAAAATTATGGTTTGTTTGTTTTGATAATCAGTTGGCTGCATAACTTTATAATACATATTGTTTTTCTTTTCTTACGTAATAATGTTGAAATTATTCTATTGGTTTATGAATTTTTCAGCCCAGTTATACAGGGTGTTTGTTGAACGAGGGACTTAATGAAAGAGGATGTTCAGTATTTGATTTTTGTTATTTATTTATTTATGTATGCTTTATTGTACACCATAAAAGACATTACATTGAATATGCATTTAAACTATTGTACAAATGGCGGCCTTATCGTGATCAGCGATTTCTTCCAGGCAACCTTACCTTTGTTCCTAATTATGTAAAAAACTACTTGAATTTTTTAAATCGTTTTCCAATCGAAATCATTTTCATCAAATACTGACTGTGGACACTGTTTCAACATAACATAACATCACGCCTGTATTTCCCCGAAGGGGTAGGCAGAGGTGTATAGTACACCCACATTTCGCCAGTTATGTTGTAAGTCCCATGTAATAGGGGGCGAGCCTATTGCCATTAACCGGGCACAAATCCAGACTCCGGGCTGCTACTGAGAATGACACTGTTTCGCCCTTACAAATCAAAGTTGCATGCGGTGCGGTGATGCACCAACGGTTATTATTTCCACAGTGGTGGCGTAAAGGGGGGGGGCGATGGGGGCGGTCCACCCCGTGTGCCAAGCCAAGACCAAGGCATAGAATATATACTTACGACAAGAAGGCATGTGTGCTCGTAAAATTGCTCGCGGCTATGTGTGCGGGTCGGCGCGAGCGCGGGGGCCGTGCGCGGTGCGCGGCGTGTGGAACGGGCAGTCTCTCGGCTGCCTCAGCCAAGGCCTATTACATTCACGCGCTCGCTCAAGGTCACCGGTGAGCGAGCTCACACGTACACGGAGTGTCACTGCTGTGACCAAGGGGTAACAAGTGGGTGTGGCACCGGCGCCACTTGGAAGCCACCAGTATTTCTTCCCAAGTGGCGGTCCAGTAGACCAAGAGAAGCTCCAAGTTAAGCTTCAGAGATTATTCTGTGAAATGGGACTATTCCGAGTCTAGTGCTGTGTCTAAGATTTGACGTTTCGGTGGCTTCATGTGAAAAAAGCTTTTTGAAAATAAAGGGTACGGGTGCCGGTGAAATTACAATCACATGAGACTTTCCATCTTCATGTCTGTTTGGCGAATCCAATTAGCGGTACCATTTAGGCAACAGCCTAGGTGGTATTGAAGTAGTTATGGGCAAAGGTAAACACTTAACATCAGGTGGGCCTTTAGTTCGTTTCGCCATCTTATACTATAAAAAAAAGTTAATGAAATATTACTTAAGATCCTCAATGAGCCAAGCGCGACTAACCTTGATAATGACATTGAATATTTTAGCAAAATAAAATTACGTGTACACGTTTAGTTATTGTTCTTTTATTTGGGGGGGGTGCTCAATAGAAAATCGCCCCCGGGTGCTAACCCATGCTACGCCGCCACTGTATTTTCACCCTCCACCTTTTGTACTAGCCAGCAGACCCCTAGTTAGTCAATGCGTGTGCGAGCATTTTTTTTTCACGTGATTTATCGTGAAACACTTTTCATAGGCCTCCAAAGGACGATCAAATCGGGGATACGCCTGTCAACAATAACGAGACTAACCAAAAGTTCACCTATAACCACACAATAACATCAGGCTTTTCATATATTGCAGTATCTTCTCGTACAGTCTAACAAAGCAATTAGTATACAGGGTCGTCAGATATAGATGAAGATTTCTCAGGAAGTTATTATAGAATGGTTTGATTAGGGTTTTGTATAAATACAGTTTAACTTTGTCCGTTATTGAAATGATATTTCACTTGAAAACATCCATAATCTTCTGAGAAAACTTCAATTACATATCTCTACTAATCTAATCTATACTAATTGCTTTGTTAGACTGTACAAAATACCGCACGAGACGAAAGTCTTTGACCTGTGAGTGTCGCCAGTAATTACTTACTTACGGCACTGAACGTGGTCGCTCACAATGGGCCTGATAAGAAGGCTCAAAGTCACTCAAAGGGCAATGGAGTTCGCTATGCTCGGAGTGTCCCTGCGTGATCAAATCACAAATGAGGAGATTCACAGGAGAACGAAGGTAACCGACATCATCATCATCATCATTTCATCCGAAAGACGTCCACTGCTGGACATAGGCCTCCCCAAGCAGTTTGGGGGGATATGCCATGATCGCCACGCTTGGCAGGCGGATTGGTAACCGACATAGCCCGAAGGATTGCAAAACTTAAGTGACAGTGGGTGGGGCACATTGCTCGCAGAACGGATGGCCGATGCGGCCATAAAGTTCTAGAGTGGCGACCGCGTACTGGAAGGCGCAGCGTGGGTAGGCCCCCCACAAGGTGGTCCGACGACCTGGTGAAGGTCGCGGGAATCCGCTGGCAGCGGAAAGCGCAGAACCGGTCGTTGTGGTGATGTTTGGAGGGGGTCTATGTCCAGCAGTGGACGTCTTGCGGCTGAAATGATGATGATGATGAAATAGAAATAAACTTTATTGCATTAATTGTGGTACATAAAAGATCTTACAATAATAATTTTTGGTCAGCACAATTTACCTCATAAGTCATACAATAGAATCTTCAAGTTAACTTTAAAAAAAAAATTACATGCATAAGGTACAGGAATTAGATGTTATTATATTATATTACTATTTATTTTTTATTTTTGTAGGCTTTTCATGATCATGTTTCAGTTAAGTGAACGCATTTTGCAGTACCATTTAGACAACAGCCTGGGAGATATTGCAGTTGTAATGGGCAAAGGTAACCGCTTCGCATCAGGTGGGCTTTTAGCTCTTTCGCCATCCTATGTCATAAAAAATGCATTTCGATTTGTTCCAAAAGATAAGACCACACGATCTCTTCAAATCCGTGACAGACCGGTGGTACTACCAATTTGTCCTACTGGTACCACGGGGCCGCATTATGGGCCATGGTACTACTAGTAGTACCATGGGAAAATGTAATGTCCCATAGTACTACTAGTAGTACCATGGGAAAATGTAATGTCCCATAGTACTACTAGTAGTACCATGGGAAAATGTAATGTCCCATAGTACTACTAGTAGTACCATGGGAAAATGTAATGTCCCATAGTACTACTAGTAGTACCATGGGAAAATGTAATGTCCCATAGTACTACTAGTAGTACCATGGGAAAATGTAATGTCCCATAGTACTACTAGTAGTACCATGGGAAAATGTAATGTCCCATAGTACTACTAGTAGTACCATGGGAAAATGTAATGTCCCATAGTACTACTAGTAGTACCATGGGAAAATGTAATGTCCCATAGTACTACTAGTAGTACCATGGGAAAATGTAATGTCCCATAGTACTACTAGTAGTACCATGGGAAAATGTAATGTCCCATAGTACTACTAGTAGTACCATGGGAAAATGTAATGTCCCATAGTACTACTAGTAGTACCATGGGAAAATGTAATGTCCCATAGTACTACTAGTAGTACCATGGGAAAATGTAATGTCCCATAGTACTACTAGTAGTACCATGGGAAAATGTAATGTCCCATAGTACTACTAGTAGTACCATGGGAAAATGTAATGTCCCATAGTACTACTAGTAGTACCATGGGAAAATGTAATGTCCCATAGTACTACTAGTAGTACCATGGGAAAATGTAATGTCCCATAGTACTACTAGTAGTACCATGGGAAAATGTAATGTCCCATAGTACTACTAGTAGTACCATGGGAAAATGTAATGTCCCATAGTACTACTAGTAGTACCATGGGAAAATGTAATGTCCCATAGTACTACTAGTAGTACCATGGGAAAATGTAATGTCCCATAGTACTACTAGTAGTACCATGGGAAAATGTAATGTCCCATAGTACTACTAGTAGTACCATGGGAAAATGTAATGTCCCATAGTACTACTAGTAGTACCATGGGAAAATGTAATGTCCCATAGTACTACTAGTAGTACCATGGGAAAATGTAATGTCCCATAGTACTACTAGTAGTACCATGGGAAAATGTAATGTCCCATAGTACTACTAGTAGTACCATGGGAAAATGTAATGTCCCATAGTACTACTAGTAGTACCATGGGAAAATGTAATGTCCCATAGTACTACTAGTAGTACCATGGGAAAATGTAATGTCCCATAGTACTACTAGTAGTACCATGGGAAAATGTAATGTCCCATAGTACTACTAGTAGTACCATGGGAAAATGTAATGTCCCATAGTACTACTAGTAGTACCATGGGAAAATGTAATGTCCCATAGTACTACTAGTAGTACCATGGGAAAATGTAATGTCCCATAGTACTACTAGTAGTACCATGGGAAAATGTAATGTCCCATAGTACTACTAGTAGTACCATGGGAAAATGTAATGTCCCATAGTACTACTAGTAGTACCATGGGAAAATGTAATGTCCCATAGTACTACTAGTAGTACCATGGGAAAATGTAATGTCCCATAGTACTACTAGTAGTACCATGGGAAAATGTAATGTCCCATAGTACTACTAGTAGTACCATGGGAAAATGTAATGTCCCATAGTACTACTAGTAGTACCATGGGAAAATGTAATGTCCCATAGTACTACTAGTAGTACCATGGGAAAATGTAATGTCCCATAGTACTACTAGTAGTACCATGGGAAAATGTAATGTCCCATAGTACTACTAGTAGTACCATGGGAAAATGTAATGTCCCATAGTACTACTAGTAGTACCATGGGAAAATGTAATGTCCCATAGTACTACTAGTAGTACCATGGGAAAATGTAATGTCCCATAGTACTACTAGTAGTACCATGGGAAAATGTAATGTCCCATAGTACTACAGGTAGTACCACAAGGAAAAGTTATGTTCCACAGTACTACTACTATCAGTATTGTGGAAAACTTGGTTTGCTTATTTAATTCTGAGTTCATGTTATCTGTGTAGAACTTTCTAAACTGAAATTAATTAATTTTTATTTAAACATCGTGTTTGCCCAGCAAACATATTGTTACGACGGAGCATTAAGCAGAGTGGACAGAAATACTTCAACCTAGATTTTCCTCGACTTAGAGACGTTTTCAGCAGGCTGAAATGCTTTTTCAGTCCGTATCAGAGGAGGCTCTATCACATACCAAAGAATCGAAATTTTGAATAAGTTGCCGTTGTTTTCAGGCGCCTGAAACATGCTTTCAGGCCGTTTCAGGAGCCAACAAATCCGATGCCGACATTTCCTGAAAACCCGTTTTCAGGCGTTTTCAGGACCCCTTACGGCCATTTGACACCCACATGTAAAATTGTTGAAGAGTGAGCGAGATAGAGCTAAATATCAGACAAGGATAGACGAAGAATCTTCTGGGAGAGAGTGAGCAGGATAGAGCTAATATAAGACAAGGATAGACGAGATTCGAGAAGCTTCGAAAACCTTCTAGAAGTGAGTGAGAGTGATAGAGGATATATGAGGTTCGACGAGGTTCGAGAACTTTCTATTTCGAGAATGTGCAAGTGAGTTATCTTATGACAAGGATAGATGACGTTCGAGGTCTTTCTAGTACCACGACTCGCGGCCTATATAAACGGCGCAGCTCAGCGCCAGTGGAGTTCAGTTGGAGTTCAGTTTGGATCAAGCGATACAAGCGATAACATCGAAGCGATACTCGGAGCGATTTAACTAGTAACTTTGTGTGTTAATTAGTGGTTCAGTGTAATAGTTCTGTAATAAAGTGTTCTGCACGCATATAATCGGCTTTCTATCCACTTACCAACCCTCAGCTCGTAACAATATTCTCACATACGGTAACTTGAAGCAGTATACGGTTTAAGTTGAACTATTTTATTCCGCGCCGGGATGTGGCCGTCAAAATTGTCGCTCGTAAACGCGCGAAATATCCCACACATGTCAAATGCTGTCAGTTGCGGCACTGTGTCCTATGTCTCACGAGAATAATAATAAATACAAATTGTGGAAAGAAAAAATCGCTCACGAGCAGGATTCGAACCTGCGACTCCTGGCTCAGTACGCCAGTGCTTTAGCCACTAAGCTACCGTGAACACTGCTCGTGGTATCGAAATTATCCTCCACTATACGTCTTTGGGTGACGTCAGCGATATCTTATTAAGAAACATTGTTCCTTAACCGACTCGACTAACTTTACAGTTAAATCAAAGTCGTATAGATATGCCTACCCTTACTAATTATTTTATTAGGAGTCGCAGGTTCGAATCCTGCTCGTGAGCGATTTTTTCTTTCCACAATTTATATCTTTAGAATTCGCTTCGCATGCGTAAAATGCGTTAAAATAATAATAAATACTTTATTGACTTCCACATAACAATTTAAATAAGTCCCTTACTCCAAAATTAAGTTATCCCTGTGTTTCAGGAGTTAGTTCCTTCCCATTTATTGGTACAGGTATCGAATATAAAACGAAAAAAATATAATGGTGAACTAATAAGAGAACAACATTGATAATACACATGGGTGGTACACTAAGCTTGTGTTTTTAGAGTTTGTGTGATTATGGAGTGGCGTGTATTGAGCTATGTTGTGACTTGATTGGGAGTGTATAAATGAGAATGTGTCTGATGGTGGGAATTGAAAGGAAACCACTAAATTAGTATTCAAATGTTTAATTTCCCCATCAGTTTGACACACCACCAACAGTTTTGCAGATTTAGCATTATTTTAAAAAAATTTACATACCTTTATTTTCTTTGAATAGTAGTTATAAATCTTTACACAATCTTTATCTAGACTTTTTCCAGTTGTTCGTTTGACTCGGCTCCCGTGGCAAGATTGATTCTGCAATGTCTTTCTGCTGTTAACACATTATTAATCCCCTCCACTACGCATTCGTAGTGGGGTATCTATGCGCGTAAAGTCAATGCTGCCAAGCGGAAAATAAACATAATAATACTATTTTTATAATTCCTAACAGAATACAATACAAAAAAAATATGTGGAAAGAAAAAAACAATCACGAGCAGGATTCGAGCCTGCAACTCCTGATTCAGTACACCAGTGCGTTTAGCCGCTAAGCAACCGTGAACTCCGTGACTTCCATTTTGAATCCGTCTTTGTATGACGTCAGCTTCATCTGATTGAGAAACAAACCGTGTTGCTTAATCGACTTGACTAACTCAATATCCATGAGAATAATAAATAACTGTTGAGTCATGGTACTCAACAGCCAGCCAACCAGGGGGAGCGGGGCAAGTGGCGCGTGGGTGCCCAATGGGCGGTCTTGGAAGGCAATCTCTTCCAGACAACCTTTGGATGTACTAGAAGGATGAGAACCAATCGTGGGTAGTTACGGAGTAAAATTTAAAAAAAGGTACGTTTCGTACATAATATACTGCGCGGATTGTACCATCTGCAAGGTTAAGCTGCACTTGCCGCGGTCAGTCTGTGGATGGGTGACCGTTTCGATACACCTCGAAACCCCTCCGTGCCTCGGAGAGCACGTTAAGCTGTCGGTCCCGGTTGTCATACGAATATCTATGGCAGTAGTTACGGGTAGTCAGAAGCCTGAAAGTCTGACAACTGGTCTAACCTCCGAATGTTAGTATCACCCAGTAACTGGGTTGCGGGGGTCTGATGGCAGTCGCTCCGTGTAAAATACTGATGTTCAGCCGCATCTGGCTAGACTGGGAGCCGACCCCAATATAATTGGGAAAAGGCTCGGAGGATGATGATAGTAATATAAAGTAAATGGCATTTACTTAAATAAGTATAAGAAATATATATCATAAAATATACTAATAAATACCAATATGAATATAATAGTGAATTAGTAAAAGAGATTGACAATTAGTGTCACTTACAGGCGCTGTTACTTAGAGAGCACGCCGCAATAGCGGCGGTAAGGCCCGTCATGGAGGAGTGGCTGGAGAGAGGCCATGGTGCCCACACCTACCGGCTGACGCAGATACTCTCAGGGCACGGATGCTTCAGGAAGTATCTGTGTCGCATAGGCCGGGAGACAACGCCCGAGTGTCATCACTGCGGGAGCTGCCCAGAGGACACGGCGCAGCACACATTGGCGGAGTGCCCAGCTTGGGCCGCGCAGCGCCGTGACCTCATCACTGCAGTAGGCGGCAGCGATCTCTCGCTTCCGGCCGTGGTTCTATCTATGGTTGGGAGCGAGAGCGCTTGGGAAGGCGTCGTCTCCTTCTGCGAGGATGTAATTCTCGCTAAGGAGGCGGCGGAGAGGGTTCGAGAGGCGATAACCTCTCTTCCCATCCGCAGGAGACGACCTGGGCGTCGTAGGAGGTCGTATGCCGACTTCCAGCCACCCTAAGTTTGGGCCTGCGGGCGGCGGGCCACCCTGAGTCCGCCACTGGCTCCGCTTTCCCCGGGTGGAGTGCGTCCATGAGGATTTTCCACACGAAAAAAAAAAGAAAAAAAAAGGCACTTTACTCATGACGCGACGCGATGCAAGCGATATCGCATCGATTGTCGATTCGAGTTGTACGAACGTTTTAATTGATACCAAAAATATTTCCAACAGATTACTAGTTGCGCAACAGAAGTCGCTCATCGATATCCCGAACAGAGAATCGTGTGCAAGTCGAAACAAGTGCCAGCGCTCGCACGCTCCGTACATTTATTTGAAATAGGATCGCAAGTCATTAGAACGTACCTACATGCAATTAGATATCGAGTAGATCTGTGTGTGTGTGTGTGTGTGTGTCCCTGGGCAGTCAGCCCCGCTATCAACCTGCTGACTGGCTAATATTTTCCCCACGACATGAGCTATTATCATTATGTAGCTCATGTCGACACGAAGAAGAAGAAGAAGCGATATCGTCAATCCATGCGATCTTGTCTGAAGACATTTGCAATTTTCAATACATTTTCTTTGAACACATGTTGTTGCGATATCTGACCGATATCGGCAATCGATGCAATTCTGCGTTGCGTCGCGCCATGAGTAAAGTCCCTAAACACTTATGACGTACCGTACGTTAATGGAAACCAACTCAACCCCAAGAAAGCGAATCTCATGAAAATAAAAGGTCGCAGCGGCAGTTTTATGTAAGTTTTACTTGAACCCCATTTCGTAAGGGTTGTTTCTACCCCCGGGCTCCGGGTGGCTTACCGTCAAGTGTATTTGATTTTATTATTGATCCCATGATTTTTGGTGAGAAGATGGATTCATGTGGACACAGAGTATGACCCCTACATTTTAAAGCGATGAAACATTATGATTTAAATTGTGGAAATAAAAAATCGCTCACGAGCAGGATTCGAACTTGCGACTCCTGGCTCATTACGCCAGTGCTGTAGCCACTAAGCTACCGTGAACACTGCTCGTGGTATCGAAATTCTCATCCACTTGATACGTCTTTAGGTGACGTCAGCGATACCTTATTAAGAAACAGTGTTTCTTAACGTTAGTGTTTTTTGTTTCTTTCCACAATTTAAATTGTAAGATTTCGCTTCGCATGCGTAAATACTAACTTTAACCAGATATATTTTAACCCAATAAAGAACTTGTTAAAAAAATATTTAATTAACTCATTGGGGATTTGTGGTTTGTATTCCCATAATTCCCATTATGATTTCGTAGCATGCCAGTGGGGATTTTGGGGAAAGAAACACAAATCCCCACCAGTGATTTATAATATGCTACGTAAAAGCATGCTAGTAAAAGTGACCTTAATAATAGGGTCAGCTACATCGTAGCAGTGACCATAGAATCAGCTACGTCGTAGCAGTAATATATTAATGCCTGCTACGTCGTAGCAGTAATATAATAATGCCAGCTTCGTCGTAGCAGTAATATATTAATGCCAGCTATGTCGTAGCAGTGACACCATAGTTAACAAAATAAATATTTTTGGGACATTACCGCACCGTCTAGTCTTGGGACTAAGCCGAGCTTGTACTATGGGTACTAGACAATGGATATAATAAAATATATACTTTTTTTGTTGTAAATACATACTTATAGTACATAAGAAACACCCAGTCACAGCTACGTCGTAGCAGTGATATTGACACATCAGTTTAACGTAAAGTCGAGTCTCCACCAAGAAAAAATTGCCAACTTTTGTCACCAGCACGTGTTGACAACACAAAAATTGACAATTTTCCTTTGGTGGAGGCTAAGTTTTACAGAAACATGTCACCAACACTAAACTTACTGACAACACAATTAAATAGTTAGCAATTTTTCTTTGGTGGAGACGTAGCTTAAGGTGCATATAGAAGCCAAGTGGCGCCCCTATCAGTTAATTAATTATTACTCGCTGAATACGAAAATTCGTTTTTAATCATTGAAGTACAGGTACTGTAGAACTATTAACTATATAAATTATAGTTCGCTGTAGTTGTAGATTGTCTCTCCGTGCATACTATTTATTGTACAACATTAAAGCTCGCATTGACTTCTGCCCTAATGTTGATTCAATGTAAGTCAGGAGTTGAAACTAGCAAGGGTGCTAGTTGCGACACATTTTTATTATGTCTACCTCTGTTTAGGTTGGTCAATGGCAATAGGCTCGCCCCCTATTACATGGGACTATAACATAACTGGCGAAATGTGGGTGTACTATTACACCTCTGCCTATCCCTTCGGGAAATACAGGCGTGATGTTATGTTATGTGTCTGTTTAGGTTAAGTCATGTGAATTTCAATGTTTTTATGTTTTAAATTGTGGAATGCCAATAAATTATTTACTAAATGGGAAAAATTATAGTTAACACAGACAAGCACAACAAAAGTTGCACCACTATCTCCTAATATTCGCGACACTTAATGATAAATTAGCGTTGTAATTAAGGAAAATTTAAAAACTTCGTCCAACGTCCGAATATCATTAATCTTGAATAAGAAAAGGGGTGTTGTGATAAAATATAAATTTATGAACACCCGTACACCCCCTTGCACTCCCCTTAATGAGTTAAACAAAAACATTTTTGGAAGATTTTTAATCATAAGTTTATTTTGATGGACTTGCTCCATTTTGTTTTTAGCGCAACAAAACAGAGTGGCAGTTGCTTGACTGATGAGGTTGAGAATCATCTGATAAAAGGCTTGTTTTGAACGATCAATCAACTCACCCTATCGCAGTCCACTGCTGAACATATGCCTTATCCAAGTTGCGCCACAACACTCGGTATTCCACCTTCAGCGTCCAGTCCATCGGAATGCATTGCACGCCATTATGTGCGTCATACAGCAAAACTGTGGAACCAACATTCTTCAGCAGTTTTCTTGAACAAATATGACATGGGAGCCAAATGTACTCTGTGATGGGAGCCTTCAAAAAATATCATAACGTATCATCCCCAATTATCGACACCTTAAGGGACGATCACAAGTATATTTACCCGACTGCGCCAGAAGGAGGGTTATGTTTTTCGAGTGTATGTTTTTGTTTTTTTGGCACGCTCTGTAGCCTAAACGGCTTGATGGATCTTAGCTTGAGAGGTGTCTTTGGATTTGTCTTAATTGTGAGTGACACTGGGTATATCAAAATTATAAAAATCAAAATGGCCGCTTTTTGGAGCCATTTTATGTGACTTCAAAATATTTTTTTTGCTCAAAACCTATCGAGTGGGGTATCAAAATAAAGGGTTTTATAAATGGTTTACGAAAATATATAGAACTTATATGTTTAAATGTGATTTGGAATGAGAAATGCTAAAAAACCACAAAATATTCAACGTTAAAAATGAATTTGACTTTTCAAAAAAACATTAATAGTATGATAAATAAAACATGACAAAACTAAAAAAATTCAAATGAAAAAATTAATTAACAAAAACAAAAAACCCGACTGCGTGTAAAAATAACAGAAAAGATATTATAAACAAGACTTATCAACACGCAGGCGGAGGCTACCTATGAACTATTATGTAATTCATGACCAAAAATATACGAAGCCTCGGACTGCGTGTTGATAAGTCTTGTTTATATCTTTTCTGTTATTTTTACACGCAGTCGGGTTTTTTGTTTTTGTTAATTAATTATTATTTTTTTATATTTGTTTTCGTGATGATTTTTTACGTAGGTACTTGTGGTGCACTATGTAACAGTTCAATGTTTATTAGATAATATTTAACCGTATCATTATCATCATCATTTCAGCCAAAAGACGTCCACTGCTGGACAAAGGCCTCCCCCAAAGGGGCCAAAATCGCCTTGGCAGGCGGGTTGGCGATCGCAGTTGGTTGTTTAAATACTCAGAGAACGCTGCTGCCCATCCTCTGGTGAATCCCTTAGTCGCCTTTTACGACACCCATGAGAAGAGAGACGGTATAACAAACCGAGAGGGTGTAACCGTATACCAAATTATAATTTTACACTTATTTTCTGAAGTTGGTTGTTTTTTGTCGAACAATGGGGCACTGTTGTTAACTGGGGCTTTTACTATAACTGAACTTTTGTTTTGCTTTTTTTAAAACTGTGACTCCCCTGGTGTTGCGGATATCCATGGGCGGTGGTGAATGCTTACCATCAGGTGAAAAAAAAATGTAGCTATCACCCGAAATTCAAACAAAAAATAATAGAAACCAAATATAGCCTATACCTTTAAAAGCTTTCAACTGGCGAATATCGCTGACACTCCTGCAATCCCCAAGGAAATAACCTCTTCCAGATAAGCATTCCCTATACATATAAGGTACCAAAAATACCAATTGGTATTGGTACCCAATTTTTGCACAGCTTGCATCTTTGTTATTTTGTAAGCAATTGGTTACGATAAAATATTTAAACTGTCTCGTGGTCTGGTGGGAGATCTATATATATCTATATAAGGGTTATGAAAGGCATTTTTAGAGTTCTGTACTCAAAGGATACCAACGGGACCCTATTACTCTGCCTACGTCTTATTTTTAGACTAGTTGCTGCCTAAGGATCAATTTTAGACTTATACAATATTTTTAAGCCCCGCAATAAAACATTCATTGTTATCTCTGACTATATTGACAGCTAGCCAAAACACAAACACGTTACGACGTCGTATCGTCGCATGTTGCAACGCGCGACGTCGTATCGTGGCATGCTGCAACGCGCGACGTCGTATCGTGGCATGTTGCAACGCGCGACGTCGTATCGTGGCATGTTGCAACGCGCGACGTCGTATCGTGGCATGTTGCAACGCGCGACGTCGTGTCGCGTTGCGATGTCGTGTCGTGGAAATCTACGACGTACATCGTAAAAATTCACGACACGATGTCGTATCGTGGTACGATGCATGGCACGACGTTCGTCGTGTCACCAAAACACTATATTTTTTCTTAAAGTGATTTCCATCATTCATGATGGAAAGAAATAGAGAAATAGGTGCCTCGGAGAGCACGTTATGCTGTCGGTCCCGGTTGCCATACGAATATCTATGGCAGTCGTTACGGGTAGTCAGAAGCCTGAAAGTCTGACAACTGGTCTAACCTCCGAATGTCGGTATTACCCAGAAACTGGGTTGCGGGGGTCTGATGGCAGTCGCTCCGTGTAAAATACTGATGTTCAGCCGCATCTGGCTAGACTGGAAGCCGACCCCAATATAATTGGGAAAAAGGCTCGGAGGATGATGATGATGGAAATAAATAGATGGACCCAGTATTTTCTTTTCTTTCTCTTCTTTAATCGTCTTCTTAATAACAGCAAGAATAGAATACGTCTAGTGCGGTCCATATCTCCGTATCAATTGTGGCAATTTTTCTTCAAATTTCAACGACGTCTAACCGTGCCACGTCGCTCGTTGCCGCCTTTTCGTGATTTTTACGATGCACGTCGTAGATTTCCACAACATGACGCTGACGTCGCAACGTGCCATGATACGACGTCGTATCGTGTGTATATATTTGGTTTAAATACCATTCCAAATTCTCTAAAGATCTTTATTTTTTGTACAAAAGCCATGACTATAACTCAGCTTGCATCGAAATAGGATACTTGAGTATTGGGTGAACCACGGCGTAAAATAAATACTAGACTGCTAGGACTAATAAAAACAATGTATTTTGTAAAGTAAAGATCACGTTTCTTCGCCATTAGATCAGGTCCAGACTGTTGAGATGCGTTTGCGTTTATACCGGTCATACTCGTAAAGACACAACGACATACGATGGACTATAAACTGCGCAGGTCACTGCTAAAGAGAAACAGTAAGGTAACTTGGGTACAGTTCAATATAAAGAGTGAAAACAAATGGCCAGTAGTCATCACACATATACATATGAGGGGCTTGTGGCTAAGTTTTAAGCTGTCATGACTTACGGTGCCGAGACGTGGACACTGACAGTTGGGTTTGTCCACAAATTCAAAGTCGCTCAGCGAGCTATGGAGCGAGCTATGCTTGGAGTATCTTTGAAGGATAAAATCCGTAACGAGATTATTCGGAGAAGAACCGGAGTGACCGACATAGCTTGTAGGATCAGTAAGCTGAAGTGGCAGTGGACCATGTCTGTCGAAGGACCGATGGCCGCTGGAGCAGACGAGTCCTTGCGTGGAGACCGCGAATCGGCAAACGCAGGGTAGGGCGCCCCCCGCCAGTTGGTCTGACGACCTGAAGAACGTGGCTGGGGGGGACTGGATGCGGAAGGCAGAGGACCGAGTGTCGTGGCGCAACTTGGGAGAAGCCTATGTCCAGCAGTGGACTGCGATAGGCTGAGTTGATGATGATGATGGTTAAGTTTTATAGTAGTAGAAGAGCTCCTGGTGAGGGAGCTCGTCCGGGGAAGTACTACCACCGTGCCTACTTCTGCCGCAAACAGTGATGCTGGCATTGCAGTATTAAGGTAGAAGGGTACGGATGCCGATGAAATTACTTGATGACTTTCCATCTTCATGTCTTAGTTTTGCGAACCGACTTGCTGTACTGTACCATTTATGCAACAGCCTAATGGGTGGTATTGCAGTTGTTATGGGCAAAGGTAACCACTTAACATCAGGTGGGCTATTAGCTCGTTTCGCCATCCTACACTATAAAAAAAAATAATTACCGCGTGAATCGCAACATCCGCGAAAAAAAACATAAACCCAATTTTTTTCCAGTGTATGCAGACTGGAAAAATTTAATCAAACAAGCACATAAAAACCTATATGAATCTATATGTCCTACGCAAGCATTAATACGCGAGCGTAAGTGCAAAAATGCGTGATAACTTTTTATGCACAAGATTTGCTCAGATAAGCCAAGGCAACTTATACACCCAACACAGCTGTGTTAAAATGCGAATACAGTTACGTGTTTAAGACGCTGACAACAGCCAAATACCCCAAATAGGCTTCTTTTAAAAACATTTTTAGCTGTATCTATTCAGTTTGTGGCAGTGAAAAAAATATATGTTTATCTTGATCGTATTTTCTGAAACTGTATTGTGCCCAAAACACGTTTTATTGAAGTTTTCTCGATCGAAGAGAATTGTAAACTAACCTCTTAAAACATGCTTTAAAGCAAACAATCTCTATTATTTACTCAATATTATAAATAAAATTAAGAAAACATTTGAGAAAGACAATAATCTAAACATTTGTTGTTTCTGTTTTTTAAATAAGATTTTAGTTTTTTATTTTTAAAAAAAATTGCTAATTTTCTTTCAAGTTGAGCGGCGTATCCGACGTCCCTCGGCTCGTTGCCTCTCTTTCAGTTCTGTACGAAACGACAGTGACCGCAGAGGTCTGCTTTTGTAGGTGTTGTCAGCCTCTTAAGCCCTTCTTGTGTTCTTTTAATACTATTTTACAAAATATTTGATATTACACTACCGCATTGGGAGTGTCCTGTAATGGTAGTGGTGATTGGGATAAATAAATGAATAAATAAATAATAAATAATATATATACCGCAGTGTCTCAAGACGAAAGACTTTGACCAGTGTGTGTTGCCAGTAATTACTTACGGTACTGAAACGTGGTCGCTCACAATGGGCCTGATAAGAAGGCTCAAAGTCACTCAAAGGGCAATGGAGAGGGCTATGCTCGGAGTGTCCCTGCGTGATCGAATCAGAAATGAGGAGATTCGCAGGAGAACGAAAGTAACCGACATAGCCCGAAGAATTGCCAAACTTAAGTGGCAGTGGGCGGGGCACATTGCTCGCAGAACGGATGGCCGATGGGGCAGTAAAGTTCTGGAGTGGCGACCGCGTACTGGAAGGCGCAGCGTGGGTAGACCCCCCACAAGGTGGACCGACGACCTGGTGAAGGTCACGGGAATCCGCTGGATGCGGAAGGCACAGGACCGGTCGTTGTGGCGATGCTTGGGGGAGGCCTATGTCCAGCAGTGGACGTCTTTCGGCTGAAATGATGATGATGATGAAATAATATTTACTCACTAAAATACAATACCTACTTCTCAATATACACTAAGTTAGTAATAATAACTTATGTAAACTAGTTTTTGTTTCTGTTTCGTGTATGTACAGTATAATAAAGAATATCCTAGTAATATTACAAACGTGAAAGTTTGGGATGATGTTTGTTACTCAATCACGCGTAACCCGTTGAACAGATTTGAGTGGAACTTAGCACACAGATAAAACATAATCCGAATTAATATAACGGCTACTTTTGATCTGGAGCAGTTCCCAAAGGATGCTCTTAAGAGGAAATTCGGGCAGAGAGAAAAAAAAATCAAAATTCAAAATTATTTATTTGTCAAACATAGGTATGATGTACAGGACATGGTGTTAATTAATAAATAATCCAGTATCATTATGCTTTACCTTGATAGGCGTACACATTAGATAACATAAAGATAATATTTTGAAAGTTAGGTATTTATTTATTATTTGGAAGACCAACAGCAATTAAATTAGTATAACAATGTTAAATATGATACAGTCTGCCAATAATAGGTCTTCAGTGACTGAGTGCAGTAATGTGCGTGGATATAATACTAAAAATATATGAATGAATATATATATATATATATTGAGGAAACTATCGCTGTCGCTTTGCGAGCGCTCGTACTCAAATAAGTGCGACAAAGACAAATGCAGGTCCGATTGAATAGCCTTAGAAAAAAATCATAATTCAAGTTTTGGCTCTCCACTATTTTCTCCTCCGACAAAATGAATCAGAAAAATATGTACTGTGTCGCTATGTTTTTTAGGGTTCCGAAGTCCTACAAGGAACCCTTATAGTTTCGTCATGTCCGTCCGTCTGTCCGTCTGTCCGTCTGTCCGTCTGTCCGTCTGTCCTAATCCTTTACAGCTTAATAACTTCTACAGTTATAAACATAAGTAAATGAAATTTTGTTAAAAAATAGTTTACATATAGATCTCAATTTTAAAAGAATAAAAAAATAGTTTTTACGTATTTTAGGGGTGGCGTCCATACATGTGAAATGGGGATGAATTTTTTTTTTTGGCTGCACCCCCTCTTGTGGGGTATCGTTGAATAGGTCTACTAAAATGAAGGTAATGTTTCATACACCACTTTTTTATCAGGTGTACCATCTGCGAAATATAGCCCGCCAAAGTGGCTTGCAATGTGTCCCCCCCCCCTGCCATTTCTAAACTATGCAACGTAGAAACTTATAATCTTCCACATTGATAGACCTTTGTGAAAACTCTCTTTTAAAATTATTTCGAGTATAATGTGATTATAATTTTTTGAGTTATAGAGAGAAAACTGAAAAATACTTAAAACGTCCTAGTTCAAAGGTCATTGACCTTAGAGAAAAATTACCATAGCAAATAATGCTCCTTTAGCTACTTTCTATTTGTTAAAATCACAAAAAGTAACTTTGACACTTCTTAAATTTGGCTTCTTGAATTTATCGCTAGATGGCGCTACTAACAACACGCTCTGAGTCGCGAATGCTGCCGATTATTGCAAAAACTAAAATAGCCATGATTAATATTCGATTTGATTCGTTTGTAATTACACCTACTTAAGGAACCCTATAATACTGAGCATGGCCCGACATGCTCTTGGCCGGTTTTTTCTTTTTTCTTAATAGGTGTCAAGTTTTTACACTAGGCCTTTGTACACAGTGGTCTAAATAGGCATGTTTGAGAATTTTTGAGGGCTTCAAGAAATAATTTATCAACAAAAACGAAAACAACACCATGCTAAGAGTTGATATTTATGTAACTGTAAAAAATCATTGCTAGGGTCATAAGCCAGAAAGAAAACAATCGAGAGCTTTTGTATAGAGAAAAGACAACCCGCATTTCGTCTTACGGCTAAAATTAATATCCAATCTATCCACGATTTGCCGTACTAGAGATAGGAATTTGACATAAGCTCCATACAAAATATGTCAAATTTCTATCTCTAGTAGGAAAAATCGTGGATAGATTGGATATTAATTTTGGCCGTTAAACACCTTTCAGTGAAACCCAATGATATTTAAAAGTACAGATATGTTACTTGTGCTCGCAATCTGAAAACTCGAAAACGTCCTAATTTATACGTTGTTCTAATAATCCGCGTCAAGTAAGGCGCTGAGCGTGATCGGTGACAAAAAAAATATTAAAAATCCGTGGTGTGTGTACAGAAAGTGTTCCAATTATGACGCGAAAGTAACTTGAAGTTACCAACTTACTTTGTACTAGTTTAAATGTATTGTACTGCCGTTGCGAACGGAACATTTTTTCGTTTGTTTTGTTAGGGTATAACATATCTATACTTTAAAATATCATTGGTGAAACCAAATCACACGCGAGCAAAGCCGCTGGCTTGTAGCTCAGAGCAACAGAATACTATAAAAAGAGGGGACAAGCCGCCGCGTAGAGGCTGACCGTTGTATGCACAGCGGGCATACACTGACGCTAGTTCACCGTCACTAGTTTGAGAGAAAACTTTCTTTTATTTCCAAAATGCCGTAAAGATACAAGTGTGCGTGTTTTTAAGTGTGTGTGCTTTTTGTATCGTTAGCAGTGATAGCCTAGTGGTTGAACGCTTGCCTTCCATGCAGGAGGGTGCGAGTTCGATCCCGGCCCGCACCTCTGACTTTTCGAATTCATGTGCGGATTTATATTCGATTATCATTTGCTTTAACGGTGAAGGAAAACATCGTGAGGAAACATGCACACCTGAGAGTGCTCCATACAGTTCTCAATGGTGTGTGTAGTCCGCCAACCCGCACTAGGCCAGCGTGGTGGACTAAGGCCTTAGCTCTCGTACTGAGAAGAGGCCCGTGCCCAGCAGTGGGACAGTAATGGGCTGGTTATGTGCTTTTTGTTGTAATTTATTGATGCGTTTCTAGCGTTGTGTGCGTAAATTGAGCTTGCGACACTCGGGCTCCATGCAAACTAGGCGACTTATCCGATCTTCTTGTATTCCTTTATCTGTGCCTAGTAGTGTATAATTGTCTTACTGTGCACCAATTCACAGTGTCCTAAAGAAATCGGCACATGAAAATTTGATGATCACCCCCTATGGTCATAATACCTTTTGTAATAAAACGAGGCTGATGTCAGCCCTTTTTGTCTTTACATTTGAAGATATCTGCAGTTTTGCGTAGCGGTCTGGGGCAATGGGGTTGAATCCCATGCCACTTATTGTAAATGTGAAAGTTTTTGAAGATGAAAAAATTATAGTGGAAAGATATAAATTGTGGAAAGAAAAAATCGCTCACGAGCAGGATTCGAACCTGCGACTCCTGGCTCAGTACGCCAGTGCTTTAGCCACTAAGCTACCGTGAACACTGCTCGTGGTATCGAAATTATCCTCCACTATACGTCTTTGGGTGACGTCAGCGATATCTTATTAAGAAACATTGTTCCTTAACCGACTCGACTAACTTTACAGTTAAATCAAAGTCGTATAGATATGCCTACCCTTACTAATTATTTTATTATTTTAACGCATTTTACGCATGCGAAGCGAATTCTAAAGATATAAATTGTACCAAAGACGTATAGTGGAGGATAATTTCGATACCACGAGCAGTGTTCACGGTAGCTTAGTGGCTAAAGCACTGGCGTACTGAGCCAGGAGTCGCAGGTTCGAATCCTGCTCGTGAACGATTTTTTCTTTCCACAATTTATATCTTTAGAATTCGCTTCGCATGCGTAAAATGCGTTAAAATAATAAAATAATTATAGTGGAAAGTAATATTCGCTCACTAGCAGGATTCGGGCAAGATTTTTGAAGATGTGTGTTTATTTCTTAGGTTTTCGCGATCACTATACATTTTAATAAAACAAGTTTAACCGGATTACATCGCGTATATTATTTAAATTGGTTTTCCTGACGTTTCGAAAGCTTTTCAGCGTTCGTGGTCGCAGAAAGACATAGATGATAAGTAGAATAGAATAGAATAGAATAGTATTTATTTGAATCAAACATGGTACAATAAGGTGTTAGAAAACATTATTTTGAACTAATACATGTTCCACCAGGTACTGGCATACAATTTTTTTCATAATGCATGTTAAGTGTCTATAGAGATAAAAAAAAACTACCGTACAATTATTTTTGTTTTATTATAAAAGTTGTTTTTAAGCTATTGCATAGCTTCTATCGCGGGCCTTGAGCGTGGAGACCGAATCCAGAAATTCCGTAACGAAAATTACCTAACACCCCCCACTCCGACCGGCACAGCGGTGATACTTTTTAGTTTTGCCATCTATCGATGAATAGCAGAACTTTTAATGACTTTTTGAAATATCACGCTTGTCTCTTTAGTTTTGCAAATCGCCTCTAGGTGGCATTGGTTGCATCGGTGTTACTGCGCGTAAGCTATTGCATAGCTTCTATCGCGGGCCTTGAGCGTGGAGACCGAATCCAGAAATTCCGTAACGAAAATAACCTAACACCCCCCACTCCGACCGGCACAGCGGTGATACTTTTTAGTTTTGCCATCTATCGATGAATAGCAGAACTTTTAATGACTTTTTGAAATATCACGCTTGTCTCTTTAGTTCTGCAAATCGCCTCTAGGTGGCATTGGTTGTATCGGTGTTACTGCGCGTAAGCTATTGCATAGCTTCTATCGCGGGCCTTGAGCGTGGAGACCGAATCCAGAAATTCCGTAACGAAAATAACCTAACACCCCCCACACCGACCGGCACAGCGGTGATACTTTTTAGTTTTGCCATCTATCGATGAATAGCAGAACTTTTAATGACTTTTTGAAATATCACGCTTGTCTCTTTAGTTCTGCAAATCGCCTCTAGGTGGCATTGGTTGTATCGGTGTTACTGCGCGTAAGCTATTGCATAGCTTCTATCGCGGGCCTTAGCGTGGAGACCGAATCCAGAAATTCCGTAACGAAAATAACCTAACACCCCCCACTCCGACCGGCACAGCGGTGATACTTTTTAGTTTTGCCATCTATCGATGAATAGCAGAACTTTTAATGACTTTTTGAAATATCACGCTTGTCTCTTTAGTTCTGCAAATCGCCTCTAGGTGGCATTGGTTGTATCGGCGTTACTGCGCATGCCTAATCCCCCTCTTCGCCCCGCAATCTGGTGACTCATGCCAGCATAGAGTTTCGGCACCTCCTCTTTGTATTTACATAAAAAATACTATGCAATAGCTTTACCGCGGCAGTCTCCGAGTGCCACACGTCTTTTTTTTTAATTCTTAACGGGCTTGCGTTTGACCGCCACCTCACCTGATGCTAAGCGATGGTGCGGTCGACGATGGTACACGCTTGCACAGCAAAAACCTATTCACTCGAGTCTTGAAGTCTTGAGTTGTTTGTTATGATACCTCCAAAAGACCGCTGGAGCAGACAAGTCCTTGAGTGGAGACCGCGAATCGGCAAACGCAGCGTAGGGCGCCCCTCAGCGAAGTGGACCGACGACCTGAAGAACGTGGCTGGTGGGAACTGGATGTGGAAGGCAGAGGACCGAGTGTTGTGGCGCAACTTGGGAGAGGCCTATGTCCAGCAGTGGACTGCGATAGACTGAGTTGATGACCTCCAAAAGAAGATAAGCTAATAATGTTACTCCTTATAATAATAATGTGATGAAAGGATGAAAACCGCCAACTTGAAGAAGATGCAAGAAATTCCTTACTAATTCATATGACTTCAGAATCTCCATGTGAATTTCATGGCTATAATGAATGGGGGAGCAATAAATTAGATCTGTAGACCTCAACTGCGGTCGAGGTTGCCAAAGCTTGTGGTATATCGGAAGCTATGTTGTAGCGATAAGAAAACAATTTCCTGTTTGAACCTAAGATTTGCAATTTGCTTTTTATAAGCCCGTAAGATCTGAAAGAACATTGTCTCATTTATATATCTTACCGACTGTTGGTGGCTAATACTACGAATAGTGTGTCAGTTTCTAACTACAAAGTGAAGTGTCTTTTAACCTCACTTTTAGCCAAGCATAATGTGATGTATATATTCTTCTTTCCACTGACATACAGAAACCGTCGAATACATAACCTCCTCCTTTTTTGAAGTTGGTTAAAAAATAATTGCAAATAGGTCAGTAAAACTACGAACAGACTAAGATATCCATTTTGAAGGTGGACCCTGGTAAAGGCCAAAATTATTCTAACCGAGCAGAAAAAAGATAAAATCAATATTTTTCAAACATAGTTATATATCTAGATATCGTTTTTTGTCATGCACCACTAATAGATCTCGCTACTAACTGTGGTGACTGCCAGACAGCCAAACAGCCATGTCGTCACACCTCGCTACCAAAAATAACACCACGTGATCGAAGTGGGGGTTTGGGGGTTTGACAGTTGCCGCCTAGCCATGCCATAAGCCAGCCGGCCGACATCCATGCCAGCCAGCCATTAGCCAAGCCAATCAGCCATTAGCCAAGCCATGCCAAGCCAGTAAGCCATTAGCCAAGCCAAGCCAAGCCAGTCAGCCATTAGCCAAGCCAAGCCACTCAGCCATTAGCCAAGCCAAGCCAAGCCAAGCCAGTCAGCCATTAGCCAAGCCAAGCCAAGCCAGTCAGCCATTAGCCAAGCCAAGCCAAGCCAGTCAGCCATTAGCCAAGCCAAGCCAGTCAGCCATTATTAAAAGCAGACGTACAATCGACTGCAAGACAGTGGTAACACTTGAATTAGAAAACCACCCCTACGCCAGCAACGAATGTCAAAATGTTACCACTGACATACGGTCAACCATACTATTGTATCGAGCCGAGTGGTTGTAGTCAATCGAGAAAGTTAATTGAGTTAGTAAATCGATTAAATATTCTTATTATTTTGACACTCGCATTAGTGTTATTTTTTTTTTAAACACATTTCTCTCTAAAGTTTTAATTGTGGAAAGAAAAAAGCGATTTCTTCTTTTCACAATTTAAATCTTTAGATTTTCGCTTCGCATGCGTAAATGCGTTAAAAATAACATTTCTCTCTCTCAATATTTTTTCGCTTCTCCACGCATCTCACATATGAGATCGCTCTCCAAACTTACTGGAATACGTACCTAAAACACTCCAAAGACCAAAGTGCGGGTATTAGACGGTTTTAGTCAAATCTATAGAGATAACACGTCCGCGCAGTTTTTGTGGACTGTTCCCGATAGATTCAGGATATATTGAGTTTTAATACCAGGTTACCATTTCAGGATATTTCCTCCTCCTTTTTGTAGTCGGTTGATAAAAATAAATTAGTTTCTCGCTTGGTATACATGTTAGTGTGTAACAAACAATATAGAGTATCAGCAGGTGATGTGTTACACTCAATATCTCACGGCTGCTTCCGTACGTACGGTTCACGCCTAGTGGAACAGCGAGATGCGTAGAGTGGTTCTGTGATACCTAGTTTTGATTGAAAGTCCAGCTTCGAATAATAGCATACATAACCTCCTTCTTTTTTTGAAGTCGGTTAAAAAACGTGCTCGTCGGACTTGTTCATAAATCTGCACACTTATTTTAATTTTTTCCGACATAGGCCATGAAATCAGAAATCAATTCATTGGTAATTTTCATCAAAATAGTTTTAATAATTAGGTACATTCAGTTATTTCGACGCAAATACATGACACAAATATTATAAATAAAATACATCTCTAGAAACATATTCATTCACATTCACCAGAGGCGACTGGTGTTACCTCATCATCATTCAGCCGAAAAACGTCCACTGCTGGACAAAGGCCTACCCCAAAGGGGATAATCACCACGCTTGGCAGGTGGGTTGGCGATCGCCATTGGATGTTTAAATACTCAGAGAACGCTGCTGCCCATCCTCTGGTGAATCCCTTAGTCGCCTTTTACGACACCCATTAGAAGAGAGAGGGTTGTGCAATTCTTTACGTCCGGTACCACATGGAACACTGGTGTTACCTACTGAACCAGAAATCGCAGGTTTGAATTTTGTTTTCCACAATTTATAAGATGAACCCAGAAAATAAATTATTTAGCCGCGAGCCTCTTCAGGAGATAATAAAAATTTATACTAAGCTACTCTACATATTTCGCTGTTCTATTTCTAGGCACGTGCAGGACACCAATAAAACGGACATTAGGCTCCGTCTAACTAACTGCCTACGAACATCGATTTAACTTGAAGACCGACAAGGTACTGCTGACAGTAAATACGGGCAGATAGTGATCTAGATAGGCGACGTACAGGAAGGATAGTCAAAATTAATAAACAAAAAAACGAGTGTGCTTTAGACCACATGACTGAAGTAAAACTTCACTTACTTATATCTCCCTCAATACTATTTCAATGAGAACAAAGGAATTGCGGCGCGGCGCGCGTACATCTGCCGACGCTGTGTCGTGGCCGTACCGCGCCTCGCTCCCCGCGTCCCACACTACCCCCTCCGTTTACCTCACTTTTCGAAACTTGTAACGCATTCACCATCATCTTACTCCCCCAAGTCAAGCGTGCGTAAAGAAGTTTTATTTCAATAATTATCCATTCTCATCTCTTCCAAATTTTTAGCTTTAAGGTTACAGCTCATTAGAGTCATCCGGCACCCGACCCGCACCGCCTCACCTCGTTCAGTTAGAATTATTTATATGGACTTCTATGGATATGCGCTCACTACATCAACTCTGTAGCGTCACTGAATCGCCTCGGTTATAAGCTGTTCACGCACGTACGGCGAGTGGTCCACTCGGTGATAACTCACTGCTCGCATGCTTGCCTTACGTTGCTGCGCATTGCCGACGCACGAGTCCCGAGTGGACCTCGTGCTGCCCGCGAGTGATTGTCCTCGGACAATGCGACAAAAAATTGTATTGTGTTACAAATTTTGACATAGCGAAACATACATGTAGACCTGTTGCCAAACGATGACAGACTACTCGGAAATTCATAGACCACGCGATGTCCACTCGTTAACCACGTGAAATTCACTCGTTGACCACGCGAGGTTCACTGGTTGACCACGCGACGTTCACTGGTGACAACGCGGCGTCCACCCGTGGAAAACCTGTCGACAACGAGTAGACGCCGAACGATGAGGCGGTGCTGGTCAGGTACTGGGTGGCTCTAATCAGCTGTGAACTTTAAGCTTGAAAATTGCATATACATCTGTTTGAAGCAGACCAAATTAACCCATCTAATCGAGATTGTGTGCTGTTCGGTAAAAAAAACTTTGAACAACTAGCAGTAGATTACAGCTAGGCTGGGCTGCATTCAAGAAAATGCGACCAATTTTCTCGTGGCTTAAAAGACAAAGTTCTTCAATCAGTGTTTCCTGCCTGTCATGACTTACAAAGCCGAGACGTGGACGTGTTACGGCTGATCGATAAATTTAAAATAACTCAGCGTGCTATGGAGAGGGCTATGCTCGTAGTCTCTCTGAAAGGTCAAATCCGGATGGAGGACAACAGAGTATCAAAGTTGTCGACATAGCCTACAGGATTAGCAAGATGAAGGGCCAGTGGGCTGGCCGTATTAGCCGAAGAACCGTAGACCCTTGGAGTAGACTTGTTCTAGAGTGGAGACAGCGAATCGGAAAACGTAGGGTAGAATGCCTTCATGCTCGGTGGAGCGATGATATCGGCAAGGTTATTGCTGATAGCAACTGGATGCAAGTGGGCAAGGATCGATCCCAGTGGCGTGCCGTTGGAGAGCTAATATAGGCTGGTGATTAAGATTACGATTTTTTTATGTTTTTTTTACGGATTGCTGGAAGAGATCGCCGTGGAGCGATAAGACCGCCAGTTGTACAGTCGACCGCATGACAGTGGTAACACTTCAATTCGAAAACCGCCCTTACTGCTTAGGAAATAAAGTTGCTGCTTATGTCAAAGTGTTACCACCGACGTGCGGTCGACCGTACACTAACACTTATGTAGTTTTTTAAGAAATTAATGTAATTGCCTCGTTGGTCTAGTGGTTGCAAGCGCGACTGCTGAGCGTGGGGTCCTGGGTTCGATTCCCGGGTCGGGCAAAGTGTTATTGGATTTTTTCATTAGGAAATTCTCAGTAGCAACCCGGAGTCTGGATTTGTGCCCGGTCAATGACAATAGGCTCGCCCCCTATTACATGGGACTATAACATAACTGGCGAAATGTGGGTGTACTATTACACCTCTGCCTACCCCTTCGGGGAAATACAGGCGTGATGTTATGTTATGTTATGTAATGTAATCTTGTTATGCAAATCTCGCTTCAAACAAAAACCCCTCAATCACACTTAAACTGCTGAACAGACTAGGATGGAATTTTGCACACAGATAGATGGATGTTAATGCATGTCATATGAGATCATAATGTATGAGATACATTTTATCGACATACAACGCGAGCGAAGCCGCGGGGCGTCTGCTAGTTCTTTGTAAAACTACTTGGTTGACTTGCGGTATTAATTAAATCCGTTTTTCACAATTTACTCTCATTTATAATTCTCATATCTCTTCGTTTTTTACAGAAGCTATTCTTGTTTTCTCAATAATGCGAAGATTTCTCGAGAACACAATATAGACAGTCGCTTTGTATTGGTTATAATAACTAGGGATGGGTCACGGTGGGTTTTGATATCGATCAAATAAATTATGTTTTTTTTATTTTAATATTATTTCAAAGCTGCAGGCTAATGTCTACTACTATATCTACTGTATGTACAGTCGACCGCACGTCAGTGAACACGGTTTGACCTTGACAGCTTCTTTATTTCGTAAGCAGTAAGGGTGGTTTTAGTCATTCAAGTGACAGTATTAAGTCCCATAATTTTAGGACGGCAAAGCCAAGAGAATCTCGGTCCCAAAAGGAGGCGCGAGACCACAACCACAGCACTCCGTCTGGGCTCACAAACTCGACGGGGGCAGGGGAGGTTACTGTCCCCCACTACCTGCCCAGTGGTAGGATGAGTGCACACCAGGCCATCCCTGCCTTCTCCACTGTGCCTTCTGCTAATCAAAAGGACACGCGGAGCATCGTCTCATTGGCCAGATCGGGCCCCTCCCGTGCCAGAATATTTAGACAGTAAGAGTTATTGCCCGTGCCCAAGATGCACCAGCCCAACAAACTGCTGTTCCTTCCAGACGTATCGAGAAGAACCAGCAGCCATCAGGCATACGAGGTTTTGTGGCCCGGCAACCCACAATGGCAATCCTAGTACTGTAAGCATAGTAACAAGTCGTGATGTTTTCGAAAACACATCTATTTAATCATTCAACCAAACGCACGCCTGACATGTAGTTAATTATTCGTATGCAATTACATTTTCAGAATTATATCAACGTGTGAACTTACACCGATACACATGTGCCTGTTAAATAACCGCTCCAATATTTTTTCATAATAATTTATTTGTTTTGTGAATACAGACAGAGTATACAGTAATCAATTTTCAGAATAATAAGTGACCCAAGTATTTTTTTACAAAAAGCAGATGCTGGTCCGTATTCCCTTAGCATAATCCCTTAATATTTTGAGACATCCACTTGAGGCAGAGATTTTCCTATTCCTAACCAAGTCACAGAGAAAACACCTACACTAAACTAACTTACACCTGAGTGAATTCACAAAAACGGAATTGTTTCTAATTAGTTACAAAATTTAATTAATGTTTAAAAATATTTAAATATTATAATACTAAGTTCACTAACGCAAAGGTTCAAAAAATAATCCTGTAATGGTAGTATCCTGTAGTGGTGGTGTTTGGTGTAGTGGGAAGATAGCTAAATAAATAAATTAATAAAAATAATTATTTTATTATTTTAACGCATTTTACGCATGCTAAGCGAATTCTAAAGATTTAAATTGTGGAATGAAAAAATCGCTCACGAGCAGGATTCGAACCTGCGACTCCTGGCTCAGTACGCCAGTGCTTTTAGCCACTAAGCTACCGTGAACACTGCTCGTGGTATCGAAATTATCCTCCACTATTTTGGGTGACGTCAGCGATATCTTATTAAGAAACATTGTTCCATAACCGACTCGACTAACTTCGCAGTTAAATCAAAGTCGTATAGATATGCCTACCCTTACTAATTATTTTATTATTATTATTTCCGTGCTGCAAGAGGCGTCACAATAGATCTTTTAGGTCGCAGTGGCTTAGGGGCGTTCAAGACCCTACCTCTTTCCTCAAATAATAAAATGTTACAAGCTACTACAGTAAAAAAATATCGACATTATTTTTATCGACTCGTTCTCTCCCTAGTTGAGCCAGAGGCAGAAGATACAGGATTATAAAGGAAAGCTTGCTACAATAAAGAATGGTGGTTGACTAGCAAAGATAGTGCTACAGTGGGGGGAAGGTTTTGTTACAAGTCGACTGTGAGAAAAGTGTTTGTTTAGTTGTGTGTATGTGTGTTTATGTGTCTAAAGCAGTGAAGGGTTCACAACAAAGAAGAGTCTAGCCAGTCGTCACATGTTTTTGAAGCAAAGCTTCTATAGCGTTGTTGCGCGCCCGGCCAGGGAATCATCATCCTCCAAGCCTTTTCCCAATTATATTGGGGTCGGCTTCCAGTCTAGCCAGATGCGGCTGAACATCAGTATTTTACACGGAGCGACTGCCATCAGACCCCCGCAACCCAGTTACTGGGTAATACTGACATTCGGAGGTTAGACCAGTTGTCAGACTTTCAGGCTTCTGACTACCCGTAACGACTGCCATAGATATTCGTATGACAACCGGGACCGACAGCTTAACGTGCTCTCCGAGGCACGGAGGGGTCTCGATGTGTAACGAAACGGTCACCCATCCACAGACTGACCGCGGCAAGTGCAGCTTAACCTTGCAGATCGCGCAGTCGTTGCATCGCTACGAGCCCCTCACCCGCCCAGGCCAGGGAGTAAAACGATAAAAAAGGTGACACCACCATTACCGTACTTGTCCCTCCATTAGCGCGTGGCTACACTACTGTCTCGAACCCGCACAGATCTGTGCACGCAAGTTCTAACCGCGCATGCGTAGAAGCTTCACTTCTGTCGGGCATCCCCTTTGAAGCGAAGCTTCGGTGCACGCTCAACCACCGGCGAGTAAACCGAGTAATCGTGACCGTTAACTTACGTATAGAGTCTTTATCAAAATAATAATAATAAATAAATATCTTTGGGACATTTTTACACAGCACCATCTAGTCCCAAACTAAGCAGAGCTTGTGCTATAATAGCCCATTGTATAACGATCTCAATGACAGTTTCACATTATAGTATAAAAGTTGATTGTAGTAACAACTCTTTACAGTTTCTACAACGGTGAACAAATTGTATCTGATTATTGACAACATACGTGTAGATACATACAAACAAACTAAAATACTTTGTTAACAACTACATCGTAAACGGTCGGTTTACCAGAGAATTATCGTTGATAAAATCAAGCCTCAATAATTCACGATTTTGGAGGGACAAATATTATAACCACATACCACCACATCACACCACCGTTTCTAAGGTAGGTATTGATAAGTAAATACGAAATGTCAGGTTTTTTAAACTTTGTGCAATTAACTCACACTTGCGCAAGTTAACGAGCATTTGATATTTAATCATTCAAAATCCACAACACACTCTTTCCGAATTTTACCGCCAACCTCATAATACCATACATAACACACCTAAACAATATCATAGTGATGTGACAGACGACAGTAATTAGTAAGTATCGATACATCGGTCATAGTGCGGCGCTCCTATCGATTTACGAGCTGTCATTAATCGATACTCTGATACTGATTTGTCGATGGTTCAGATAGGAGTATTAATATCGATGGGAGGAATATGTTAGATGTCATAGAGGTTATTAATGGCTTTGTCTATGGTGTTACTCATGCATTGTCATTTAAGCAATAGATGTTTCAACAATTTGAGATTACTTGTTGATGCCTACCGTCTTTGTTCGCGTATATAGCTTGATAAAAAGTATTCTACTATATGCACATGCACAGACATGGTAAAAATATAGACGATGTGCTTCGAACAATTACAGTGAAGCCAACAAAACTGCTTCTCTGTGTACAAACCAGCGCTGACGCACACATACGCACGTCAAACCGTGCTCACCGCTCTCAGTACACATGTCGTGGCATTGTCCAGTAAGCATCGCCATAAACAAATATCTTTCTGGTGCATGTGTGTGCGTGAGTGCTGGTTTGTACACGTAGGAACAAGATTTTGTTGGCTTCACTATGATTGTATGCCTGTGCCTATGCATGCGTAAATGCGTTATAAATAATAAAATTATTAGTAAGGGTAGATATCTATACGACTTTGAATTAACTGCAAAGTTAGTCGAGTCGGTTAAGAAACACTGTTTCTTAATAAAATATCGCTGACGGCACCCAGACATTACCAAGTGGAGGTTAAATTCACTATATACAAATGTACTCTGTGGGTTAAATTCGATACTACGAGCTTTCTGTGCTACGAGCAGTGTTCACGGTAGCTTAGTGGCTAAAGCAATAGCGTACTGAGCCAGGAGTCGCAGGTTAGAATCCTGCTCGTGAGCGATTTTTTCTTTCCACAATTTAGATAATATCTTTGTTGCTCAATGCATTAGTGCCAAAAAAAATGGTACTCAAATCGGAATACTTCCTTTCTCTTTGAAAAAATAAAACACAATAATAATAATAAAACATATACAAAAAAACAATAAAAATAACTTTTATTCAATCAGACAGCTTTATTTCACTATGTGTTAGTAATATTTAAAATACTATGTAAGTTCAAAATAAACCTAAATAAAATTAAATCGTATTAAATTATATTAAATAAAAATTATAATATAATGAAATAAATAAAAATTGCATAAATTACATAAAAATTACGTATTAAATCAATTAATAAAATTAATATTATTTAAATGAAATTAATAAAATTGCACATATTTAATCAAATTTAAATAAATTGAATTAAAATGGGATAATTTTGCTACTATATTCATGATGAAAATAATAACTTTAATTAATATGTTATACTTTAAAATTATCCAGTAGTTTTTATGTTATCTAAATAAATTTCCGCCAAAATTAATACGGCGATCTACTAATTTTATTTTAGATGTATAAGCTCAATACTTATCTAATATTAATATATTAAAATGTTAATAATTAAGTCCAAAAATTTTGCAATGCCTGAAAAAGGCGACTAAGTTTGTAACAACTGTATTTATAACCTACCACCAATATGTACACTTACGGCCAAAATTAATATCCAATCTATCCACGATTTGCCCTACTAGAGATAGAACAGAGACATAAGTTATGTCAAATTTCTATCTCTAGTAGGGTAAATCTTGGATAGATTGGATATTAATTTTGGCTGTTAGTTGGCAAAATAAATCTTTGAATCTTTGAAAAATGTAATCTTATTTTTAACCGACGAAAAAAAGGAGGAGGTTCTCAATTTTTTTTTTTTTTTTTTTTTTTTTTTTTTATATATGACCACGCATAACTTTTTACAGAGTGGTCCGATTTTGATGATTCTTTTTTTAATGGATAGGGTATATCTCGAAGTTGGTCCCATTTAAATTTCAAAATCAAAATCCACCCCTAAGGGTAGTAAAACAGGGGATGAGTGTTTGTTCACCCACTGAATTCTTACCTGTTAACCGATTCTGTTGAAAATTGACACACATAAATATAGTTCTAGACATAATGGAGACCTGGAGTTAGATTAAAACCACAAAAAAATGAAAAATAAAACTTTTTAATAAAAAATTGAACCGACGAAAACAGAAACTGAAAAGCGAAAAATAACTAATTATGAGTCGGCGCCAAACAACCAATCAACGAAGATCATTAAATTACTTTAAATAAATAATAAAAACAACGTCACATCAAATACAACGTGAAATTTTCAACGATAAACAAGAACTTTCCAAAAATGCGTTCTCCGCTCGGCCACTTGCAACTTGCACGCACTTTGCTTGTTAAAAGTTCGTTTGGCGCCGACTCATAATTAGTTATTTTTTGCTTTTCAGTTTCTGTTTTCGTCGGTTCAATTTTTTGTTAAAAAGTTTTATTTTTCATCAATATTGCAATCTTTACATATTGATCTAAAAAACTCACCTTGCGTTAGATAACTTCACTCTCTTCTAATTAAGTCTGTAATCAAACCAAATCATTTCACAAACTCCATAATAACTCTCCTACAAAAACATGATGGCGAACGCGTGAATTAATCAGATAATTTCTAAAAAAACTTCCAGCACGAACTCGTAGCCATAACAAGGATTAACTTGTTGTGTAGACAGACAGACAAGCTATTTGTGAAACTCATATTGGGGCTCATAACACCAGTGGTTGGATTTAAATGTAGGGCTCTTACTATTGGTATGGATCTGATGCTCACGTCATGCTCGTGAACGGGTGCCGTCTGTCGGGACAGGTCAGCTCCTACATATTATAGCAACTCTTTTTACTTTTATTCTAAAGGCAATATTCTAACTTTTAAACTCTTGTTTATTTCTGACATTATTATTTGAATGAATTTAATAAACAATAACCTTATTTTAAAAGAGTATATCCATGGAGTTATTTTTATGACAATATTACTTACTTACTTACTCACTCCTCTGGCTCAGCGACCCAAAGTGAGTCATAACATCATAACATCACGCCTGTATTTCCCCGAAGGGGTAGGCATCATGGCCTCCGAAACGAGAACTCTCCACTTTCCTCAATCTTGCGCGATATCTCGCCAGTTGGTAGCTTGAAGCTCACGTAGATCAGTCTCCACAGCATCTCCCCAGCGATATCTGGGGCGACCTACTGGTCTACTAAAACTACTGGTACTACTGGTACTCCGTAAAATCCTGGGGCCGACAAAAACACAACATGGTACGCTGAGAGTCCGGAAGAATGCCGAAATCGAAGAGCTGGTGGACGAGCCTAATATCATTGGCGTAATCAATCATTGTTTCTTATGTATTATAAGTATGTATTTAAAATAAAAAGAAGTATATAAGTATTATATCCATTGTCTAGTACCCATAGCACAAGCTCTGCTTAGTTTGGGACTAGATGGTGCTGTGTAAAAATGTCCCAAAGATATTTATTTATTTATTTATTAGTTTCATCAGACCCTTTGTCCTTAATACACTCTTTATCGATCCTTCGTTATTGACCCAGCAATTTATAATGTTGATTCAACAGAATCTATCTTAAATTCTAGGTATAATTCTTTAGAACAACCCTAAAACCCCTGACCTGAACTGATGTACTATTGAACATATATTATCTATCGATCTGCAAGGTTAAGCTGCACTTGCCGCGGTCAGTCTGTGGATGGGTGACCGTTTCGTTACACATCGAGACCCCTCCGTGCCTCGGAGAGCACGTTAAGCTGTCGGTCCCGGTTTGTCATACGAATATCTATGGTAGTCGTTACGGGTAGTCAGAAGCCTGAAAGTCTGACAACTGGTCTAACCTCCGAATGTCAGTATTACCCAGTAACTGGGTTGCGGGGGTCTGATGGCAGTCGCTCCGTGTAAAATACTTATGTTCAGCCGCATCTGGCTAGACTGGAAGCCGACCCCAATATAATTGGGAAAAGGCTCGGAGGATGATGAATTGTAAGTACTTATATACCATATCTTCTGCGAATAAATGACTTCATCATCATCATCATGATCATTTCAGCCGAAAGACGTCTACTGCTGGACATAGGCCTCCCCCAAAAAGGGGGGATATACCATAACCGCCACGCTTGGCAGGCGGGTTGGCAATCGCAGTTGGTTGGTTAAATACTCAGAGAACGCTGCTGCCCATCCTCTGGTGAATCCCTTAGTTTCCTTTTACGACACCCCTTCCGAACCACTTCCGAACTCGAAAGTGTAAAAAATCTCACTGTAAACTCATACCTTCGACCTACCGACCAAAACTAATATTACGGTAGTAGTGGTGACCTGAATCGAAAACTTTTTAATGCCCTCAAAGTTTTGGGGCAATATTTCAGCGCTCCGTAAACTCCTACGTAATTGTTCACGGCATGTTTTTATTGTGATTTTTTATAAAAAACCAGTATATTTTAGATGTTCTCATCTTTCTAAAGCACAACATTTTGCTGGGGTAACGCACACTACTAAGATCCGTTTCTCAAGTACAGTTTGATCTTCAATCACTGATCACTACTTAAGGATAGAATCGTTACTTGAGCATTGGTCTTATTCCAATACGGTAATTATAAACTTCAATTCAACAACATAGCACACGTATATAACATGAAATAGGAAAAGAAATCTCTACTCAAGCGTGGTCTCGACCACACTAGTGTGATTATAGATCAAATCTCTGCTGAAATACCGAAACAGGTGACAGTGTAAAATAAAACTAAACTCAGCTGAACTGTGATCAATAAATCTCTGCTTGAGGAATGTTCTAAAATTAAATCTTAACTCAAAACTAGTTTTAATCAGTGATCAACGCTTGAGGAACGTTTTATAATACGGGCCTTATTGTTTGACGTTGAATGAGGAATGAAACTGGTCACACGTAAAAATTCTTTGCTTTTTAGGGTTCCGAAGTCCTACAAGGAACCCTTATAGTTTCGTCATGTCTGTCCGTCTGTCCGTCTGTCCTAATCCTTTACAGCTTAATAACTTCTACAGTTATAAACATAAGTAAATGAAATTTTGTTAAAAAATAGTCTACATATACGTGGGACACTCAGAAAGTTTTGCGAAACTAAAAAAAATTGTTCTATACGTACATATATTTTTATCAAATCTTTTCAAAGTACTTTCCACCAGCCTCTATACAAAGATTCATGCGCCTAAACCAGTTTTCAAAACACTTTTTCCAGTCCGCCGCAGACACCTCGTTTACAGCCTGCTCGAACGCAGCCAGCGCATCTTCCGGCGACGAAAATTGTATCCCTTTGAGCTGATTTTTTATTTTTGGGAATAAAAAGAAGTCACACGGTGCTAGATCAGGGCTGTAAGGAGGGTGACCCAGGAGTTTGACTGGCGTGCTGTCCAGGAAGTCCCTCGTTTTGAGTGCGGTGTGCGCAGGTGCATTGTCGTGGTGGAGCAGTAGCCCGCGGAGCCCTGTGTTTGGTCGCTTGTTGCTTATAACAGAGAAAACTTCTGGCAAACATTTGGTAGTATACCATTCGGCATTAATGCTTCTTTGATCCCGTAAGGGAATTGATACCAAGTGGCCAGTCAAATTAAAAAAGCTAGCGATCAAAATCTTACCCCCGCTTCTAGATCGCTTCACTTTGGTAGGCGTTGGCTCATTTTGAAACACCCAAACAGTCGACTGGCGCTTGGTTTCTGGGTCGTATTGATAAATCCAGGACTCATCACCTGTAACGATGTCGTAAACACGCCGAGACGAGCCTGCTTCAAATTTGTTAAGCATATCACGGCACCATTCCACCCGGGCCTGCTTCTGAGCATCGGTGAGGTTGTGCGGCACCCAGCGTGATACTATCCTCCTCACGCGAAGATGGCTGTGTAGAATCTCGTGAACGCTTCCAGATCCAATCTTCAATATGTGTTGAATCTCCTGATATGTAAATCGCCTATTGTCTTGGATTAAATTTTTCACTGCTAGCACGTTTTCTTCGGTAACAGCCGTCAAAGGGCGACCGCTTCTTTCGTCATCCCCCAAAGTTGGTCGACCGCGCTTGAATTCGTTATACCAACGATACACGGTTGCCTTGGAAGGGCCTTCATCTATGAATGCCATTTGAAGTCTATCGTACGATTCATCCGGTTTCAGGCGACACTTGAAATCGTATAAAATCATAGCTCTAAAATGTTCCCGGCGCAGATCCATATTTCAGTGAGACACAATACTTTGAATTAACTCGCAAAAAATGTGGAGGGAAATTTTGAAATTGGAACTTACTTATTTTTACTTATAAATAATCATATTTTCGAAAAACATTATAACTGGCCAGTCTCCCATATATAAAAACTTTTTTTCGCAATACTTTCTGAGGGGCCTGGTATATCTCAATTTTAAAAGAATAAAAAAATAGTTTTTTCGTATTTTAGGGGTGGCGTCCATACATGTGAAATGGGGATGTAAAAACTTTTTTCGCTGCACCCCCTCGTGTGGGGTATCATTGAATAGGTAGGTCTACTAAAATGAAGGTAATGTTTGATACACCACTATTTTATCAGGTGTACCATCTGCGAAAAATAGCCCGCCAAATTGGCTTGCAATGTGCCATTTCTAAACTATGCAATGTAGAAAGTTATAATCTTCCACATCGATAGATCTTTGTGAAAACTCTCTTTTAAAATTATTTTGAGTATAATGTGATTATAATTTTTTGAGTTATAGAGAGAAAACTGAAAAATACTTAAAACGTCCTAGTTCAAAGGTCATTGATCTTAGAGAAAAATTATCATAGCAAATAATGCTCCTTTAGCTACTTTCTATTTGAAAAAATCACAAAAAAGTAACTTTGACATGAGAAACTTCATAAATTTGGCTTCTTGAATTTATCGCTAGATGGCGCTACTAACAACACGCTCTGAGTCGCGAATGCTGCCGATTATTGCAAAAACTAAAATAGCCATGATTAATATTCGATTTGATTCGTTTGTAATTACACCTACTTAAGGAACCCTATAATACTGAGCATGGCCCGACATGCTCTTGGCCGGTTTTTAATTTATTTATTTATTTAATTCTTTATGCACAACAAGTACAAATGCGGTCTTAACGCCATAGGCGTTCTCTACCAGACAACCTTAGGGTAATGCAGAGACAAAGAATAAGGTAGATGCACCAGTAAAGTAGTAAAATATGTTTCGTACTACGGACTTATAATTACATACTGGGTGTAAGGGGAACGCTTCTGAAAACGAATATAGGTGCTGGTGATTACTGATACGAAACCACGAAAAAAAAATGCGATTCTTTTTTTAGATTTTTTCATATATTTTTTTTTGCATTTTTCATACATAACCAGCTTTAGGTAGTTAAATAAAACTCATACATAATGAAAAATGAAGAAAAAAATGAAAAAATCTAAAAAAATAATCGCATTTTTTTTCGTAGTTTCGTATCAGTAATCACCAGCACTATCACCTATCTTCGTTTTCGGAAGCGTTTCCCTGACACCCTGTATAATAAAAATAGATAAATACCATACAATACATTTATTACCTTTTACCTTTTTTTTACCTTTTTTTGGGCGAAGAAAACCGGCAGTCTCGTCTCATCGTGTCTATTCAGTCTTTTGCAATCCACAGACAGATCTAGATATTCTGTAAAATACGTATATAAGGGGTTAGGGGTTCCGGACCCCCCTCTCCTTAGTCTGGTCCAAGCTTTCCGTCCACACATACTACGCGCACGACGGTGCTAAGCTCCCCCATGTGAAAGCCATAGCTACGCCCGTGCTTTCAACTCCCTCCACTGCATGGCCAAAGGTCTTCTTGCAAGCTCCTCTGCGAGTAAGTCCTTTTTTTGTACGTTTTTTTTTCTTTTCTCTGTTCTTTCTTTCTCAGTATGCCTTATGACTTGTTTCTGTAAGTACTGTAACAAAAACCCGCAAAAATGCCTTACGGTGCTGTTTTTAACTGCAGAACAAAAGCTGTAAAGTACATTTGATTAAAGTTAATTTTTAAAAATTAATAACGTCAATATGGGAGGCGTAGTTTGCTCGAAAGTTACCACGCATGAATCGCAAGTGACATTTTGATTACAACCATTCTATCTCTATCAATTTCTGTGGTTCCTACTTATATTATGTTCTTGCTTCTTGTAAATACGTAACGCATCAGTGGTTTCAATAACTATTTAAAATTCAAATTGAGCCTCATCAACATCGTCAACTCAGCCAATCGCAGTCCACTGCTGGACATAGACCTGTCCCAAATTGCGCCACAACACGTCCACGACCACGACCATGACCTAATGACAGTAGCTGGCGGGGCTGGATTCGGAAGGCAGAGGATCGAATAATGTGGCGCAATTTGAGAAATTGAGCCTAAAAAATAAAAAATGTTTTTTTCTTTTAAATCTTATTTCCCGAAGAATTGCCAAACTTAAGTGGCGGGGCACATTGCTCCCAGAACAGATGGCCGATGGGGCAGTAAAGTTCTGGAGTGGCAACCGCGTACTGGAAGGCGCAGCATGGGTAGGCCCTCCACAAGGTAGACCGACGACCTGATGAAGGTTGCGGGAATCCGCTGGATGCAGAAGGCGCAGGACCGGTCGTTGTGGCGATGCTTAGGGGAGGCCTATGTCCAGCAGTGGACATCTTTCGGCTGAAATGATACTGAATGATGATGATTTAATCTTATTCAATGTTGTTAAAATCAAAATTATTTTATGGAAATATTTCAAGACAGAACACATAACGATGATACTATACACCTTTATGAGAATCATTTTATGTGCTGTTATCATTTTTAGGGTTCCGTAGTCCTACAAGGAACCCTTACAGTTTCGTCATGTCCGTCCGTCTGTCCGTCTGTCTGTCTGTCCGTCTGTCCGTCTGCCCTAATCCTTTACAGCTTAATAACTTCTACAGTTATAAATATAAGTAAATGAAATTTTGTTCAAAAATGGTTTAGATCATCATCATCCTCCGAGCCTTTTCCCAATTATATTGGGGTCGGCTTCCAGTCTAGCCAGATGCGGCTGAACATCAGTATTTTACGCGGAGCGACTGCCATCAGACCCCCGCAACCCAATTACTGGGTAATACTGACATTCGGAGGTTAGACCAGTTGTCAGACTTTCAGGCTTCTGACTACCCGTAACGACTGCCATAGATATTCGTATGACAACCGGGACCGACAGCTTAACGTGCTCTCCGAGGCACGGAGGGGTCTCGATGTGTAACGAAACGGTCACCCATCCACAGACTGACCGCGGCAAGTGCAGCTTAACCTTGCAGATCGTACAATCCGCGCAGTCGTTGCATCGCTACGAGGTTTAGATATTGATCTCAATTTTAAAAGAATAAAAAAATCTTGATAACGTATTTTAGGGGTGGCGCCCATACATGTGAAATGGGGATGAACATTTTTTTTTCGCTGCACTCCCTCTTGTTGGTATCATTGAATAGGTCTACTAAAATGAAGGTAATGTTTGATACATAACTTTTTTATCAGGTATACCATCTGCGAAATACAGTCAGCCAAAGTGGCTTGCAATGTGTCCCCCCCCCTGCCATTTCTAAACTATGCAACGTAGAAACTTATAGTCTTCCACATTGATAGACCTTTATAAAAAATCTATTTTAAAATTATTTCGAGTATAATGTGATTATAAATTTTTGAGTTATAGTGAAAAACTGAAAAATAATTAAGACGTCCTAGTTCATAGGTCATTGACCTTAGAGAAAAATGATCTTAGGAAATAATGCTCCTTTAGTTACTTTCTATTTTAAAAAATCACAAAAAGAAACTTAGTGTTATATTGATATGACACACTTCTGCAATTTAGCTTCTTAAATTTAGCGCTAGGTGGCGCTGTTTGCAAAAACTAAAATAGCAATGATTAATTATTCGTTTTGATTCGTTTGTAATTAGACCTACTTAAGGAACCCTATAATACTGATGAGCATGGCCTGACATGCTCTTGGCCGGTTTTTTATACGTTTAAATTTCACCATAAGGTATAATCTAGTACTTCACGTAATCATTCGAGACATCGTCGTGTCGCAGCGGAACGGTCCCTTTCCTTTGGTTTTAGACTTTTTTTTCATTTTTAGTATTTGCCGTGATAGACACTATAATAAAACATATTCTGTGAAAATTTCAACAGGTGAAAAATGGCGGGAGGATTACTGTAATCGCACAGTGACGTATAACTATGCGCGTGCAGGTGGTCGAACGAAACCGCCAAACAGCCTAATATAAAAAATACAATAAATATATTTTTTTATTTATAACACAAAATAATGTTAATTTGTTGACAAAAATAAATAATTTGATGAAATGAAATGTTTATTTATCATATTTTAATTAATACAGTTGATTTACTCCCAAAAATGTTTAATTTTGTTTAAGCATAAAAACTCTTTGCTGCGATTTAAAAATAAACTGTAAAGTAAAAAGCATTAGTGCGATTATATAATGTAAAAAGCACACGTGCGTGCGAGCTACATTATGAACCTAAAAACGGTGCAATAAGAGCCACTTTACGAGCAAGTGTGTTAAAAAAACAATAACGTGATTTGCTGTAACCATGGTATAATAAGATGTTTCACCAGGTATTTATTCTCTTCCCGCAATGACAGCGCGATGCCTTTAAGCTACGTTTCATTTCATTTATTTATTCATGACCATGGATACATGTCCTTCAGTCGTAATCATTGAACATATTAACATTGTACTTAAAGCCTAGTAAAGTGATGGAAACTTTACTAGGTTTCTGAGGGGATGATGAGTTAATACGAAAGTCATGTTTTTCAACTTTGTACCATTTATCCACACTTGTACATATTAACGAGCACTTAACATTTAATAATCCACCATTATTACACATTAACACTCGAAGAAAAACAAATTTTGGAAAATAATAAAAAATCTACAACACGATCTTTACGAATTTTCCCGCCAATCCCTCCAAGCTACGTCACGATCAGTGCTGCCATTGATTGATATCTTCAATATACTTAATGGAGATTTTTGTTCATAATGAATATAAAATAAATTCCTAACTAGCCTAACTATTTGTTATCTCGTGTTATTCATCTAATTAGTTAATAAAGGAAACTATATTAAATTACTAGTTAAAAAGTGATTCTTTATAGAAGAAAGTAAATGATAAAATGCATTTTGCTCGGGTAATTTATTTTCACAAAGTGACAGCACATCAAACTGACAAGTGTCACGCTAACAGCCCGCTATTGGCTCCACGGCCGATGACGTAGTACGGAGGCAATCACGTGACCTAGCTGTCACGGGAAGAGACTACCTGGTGTTATTATACCATGGCTGTAACAAAATAATATGGTCATTGCACACCGCAGCTGTGGCAATGAGCATTTATCCTAGTAGTTTTTTCACAAAAGTGTAAGGATAAATTTATTATAGTCCAAATATAGGCCATAAAATTAATTAAAACAAAATATTAACAATTGTTCTAACTTAATCATATCCTGTGTTTAATTACTTAAGTCTGACAGCTTCGATATTGTTGAGAACTTAAGATATTAATCAACATCTAAATATTCTCTTGATTATTATATCTGAGATGGATTTCTAAGAAAAAGTATACGATTTGTTTGTGTTACAGATTTTAATTGTTAAAATTAATTTAGACTTGAGTCAGTTGTATAAAACTGACCTGGCTACCAGAGCAATTCAGTTCGTTGTGAAAAAGATCGTTTGTTTTTTCATTTTTCTGTGGGGGAAGTACTATTAGGTACCGTATCTATTTCTGCCGCCAAACAGTGATGCTTGGTGGGCAGGGCGCGCGTGCCAACACTGCACCATAGTGCAGGGCATTTCAAAGCCTTTCTCAGTACGCCTTATGACTTGTTTCTGTAAATACTGTAACAAAAACCCGCAAAAATGCCTTATTTTGCGGTTTCTAACTGCAGAAAAAAAAGCTGTGAAGTACATATGACTAAAGTAATTTTTTTTAAATTAATGACGTCAATATGTAAGGCGTAGTTTGTTCGAAAATGGCCACGCATAAATCGCAAGTAAAATTGTGATTAAAACCATTCTACTCTATCTGTTTCTGTGCTTGCATTGCTGTGTTCCGGTGCAAACATTACGGGTGCCGGTGAAATTACAATCACATGAGACTTCTTCATCTCAATCAATTTCATCAACTCAGCCTATCGCAGGCTACTGTTGGACATAGACCTCTCCCAAGTTGCGCCACAACTCTCGGTTCTCTGCCTTCCGTATCCAGTCACCCCAGCCACTTTCTTCAGGTTGTCGGTCCACCTGGCTGGGTGGTGCCCTACACTGTGTTTGCCGATTCGCAGTCTCTATTCTAGCGGCCATCGGACCTTCGACAGACATGGCTAGCCCACTGCCACTTCAGCTTACTGATCCTACAAGCTATGTCGTTCACTCCGGTTCTTCTCCGGATAATCTCGTTACGGATTTTATCCTTCAAAGAAACTTCAAGCATAGCACGCTCTATAGCTCGCTGAGCGACTTTGAATTTGTGGACTAGCCCAACTGTCAGTGTCCACGTCTCGGCACCGTAAGTCATGACATCAGGACGCACTGGTTGAAGACCTTTGTCTTCAAATTTGCGGATTAGTTGACGAAAAGGCTCGGCGAAGTTTGTCGAATGCTGCCCAGCGCCCATATATCGATGTCATAGATTTTTTTTAATTTACTTTAATAAAATGTAAAAACTAAAATATTGTTCACTGTAGTTGTAGATAGAAAAAATACTAAAAGTAGCCATTTTGGCACTTTTTTTTAACTACAACTACAGCGAAGTATATATTTACAGAGTTAATAGTTTCTGATTAAACTACAGTACCTGTACTGGATTCAGTGAGCAATATTTTTTTTACTGATGGGGGCGCCTCTTGGCTGCTACATTCCCCTTAATATGTATAATTCTTCTGTACGTGTGTTTATCACCTAACTCCTCCTAAACGACTAGACCGATTTGGATGAAATTTTGTGTGTATAGTTCAATGGGTTCCTGAATGGTTTGAAAACACAATTGGACCCGGCAGGTGGCACTTCTGTCGGTATGTCACTGACCTTCTAAACGGCAGGGACGATTTTAATTATATTTTTTGTGTATGTTCAAGTCCCTGCAAGGCAGCGTTGCCAGACGTACGATAATTATCGTAAATATAAGATAATTTTGGCTCTGGTACGATACAAAATTGATTGAAATACGCAGAAATACGATAATTTTGATGCTGAAAATCATTGTTTTTGTTCGTAGCTCAGCACTGTTTACGATAATATTTCACCAAATTCCTTGATATACGATAATTTTAGAACATCAGTACGATAATCCACTTGTACTCATCTGGCAACCCTGCTGCAAGGTTTGAATTCACAAATGGAACCGGTAGGTGGCGCTGCAGTCGTTGTCACTGTGTCCGGGCAGGACGACCCCTGATGGGTCCGCTAGTACTGTTTAACTGTATAAACTGATACCTTATGAACGTATCTTTCCTTCATTGTCGACATAACAAAAAATAAAAAGTTTAAAAAAGTGAACACAACGTTTTTAATTTGTTTTTTTTTTATTCAGCCGGCGTCGCGACTATGGGCCGTCGCTCGGGACCGTCGTACCAACCAGTCTTTATTCAAACAATATTTGCGTTCGTTTTTTTTTTGCGCTGAACACTAAGATGTTCCAAATTCAAAAAGTGCGCGGCAAAGATAACTGCGGCGCACTTTTTTTTTTTTAAATTTATTCATGACCATGGATACATGTCCTTCAGTCGTAATCACTGAACATATTATACTGGTATCCTAGTAAAGTGATGGAAACTTTACTAGGTTTCTGAGGGGATGATGAGATAATACGTAAGTCATGTTTTTCAACTTTGTACCATTTATCCACACTTGTACACGTTAACGAGCACTTAACATTTAATAATCCACCATTATTACACATTAACACTCGAAGAAACACAAATTTTGGAAAATAATAAAAATACCACAACACGATCTTTACGAATTGTCCCGCCAAACCTGCGGCGCACTTATAAAGCATTGTTGCCAGGTCTCCCGATTTTCCGGGAGATACACAGATTTTTCTAAAATACTCCCGAGCTCCGGATTTTCGACAAAAATCTCCCGATTTTTTATAATCCCTGTATAAAGCCTAAAATAGGAATTAGATTAAAACCTGGCAAGAAGACTGCATAAAATTAAACCGACGGATAAGTTGCTGTCCTGAATATTTCCGTCACTTGTTACACAGTGCAGTAAAATATCAAACTGCTTTGATTTTAATATAACAGGTGGAATGGTAGCAAAATATAATACCGGGATTACTTCAAAAACTTTGATTTTTGTGAAAAACAAAATCTCCCGATTTTTTCAATTATTCCTCAGTACATCTCCCGCTTTTTTCATAATAAGCCTCCCGGATTTTGAAAATCGGACCTTGCAACACTGTTATAAAGAGGATTAAAAACTCATTACGTAATGTATGTAATACATACATATATAATGTTCTTGCTCATTACTGCCCGCTAAAAGTTTCTTATAGAAAACACCACCTTTGGGTGCACTTAAAGGCGAACCAAGTCGTCCTTTTCGAATAGATGGAATGAAAAAGCAGCATTTCGACCCGCCCAGATATTTCTGAGGTCATAACATACAATCATACATATACATACAAGATAGAAATTATTCGTCCACCCCTAACTACGTATTACGAAAGAATGAGAGAGACAATAATATACAAGATGTTACAAGAGTGAAAGAGAGAAAAAAACTCGTAGTTTCATATTGTCCTCATCTCAATATTGAGATTAAAAGTGACGCTTCGCTTGGCGCAAATTATTAGATGTAAGGACAGCAAAAACGGGGACGTAAATATTACTATACTAATATTGCGGGTAGTTTTGTTTTGTTTTGAGGGTTTCTACAAAAAGTACTTGTCCCTTGTTCGTAGTTTGTAATATGGGACAATAATGTTGTTACCGCTTTTGAAATTTATGGGATCCACTCTATAACTCTATATTAAATGCTGGTATGGAGGCCAGATCAATCAGGTGCGGTGGGCCGGAGTTTTGTCGGAGACGTATGGGTTGGAGTGTGGGGTGAGGCAGGGGGGGTTGAGCTCGCCCACGCTCTTCAATCTATACGTCAATGAGCTAATCGAGGCGCTCAGCAGAGAGCGAGCCGGCTGTTACATTGACGGTGTGTGTGTGAACAATATTAGTTACGCTGATGATATGGCGCTGCTGAGCGCCTCGGTCTGTGGTCTTAGGAGGTTGGTGGCCATCTGTGAAGAATATGCCAAACTTCATGGACTGGTCTACAACGTTACTAAAAGTGAGGTCATGGTCTTTGGTGCCGGCGGTCGATGTCCAGAAACTATACCTCCGGTCAAAATAAATGGAGTAACTCTGGCTAGGGTCCATAAATTTAAATACCTAGGACATCTCTTGACCGCCGACCTCAAGGATGATAAAGATTTAGAAAGGGAACGAAGGGCGCTATCGGTTAGAGCTAATATGGTGGCTCGCAGGTTTGCACGTTGTTCTAGAGAGGTGAAAAAAACTCTATTTCGTGCATATTGCACCTCCTTTTACACGTGCAGCCTGTGGGTTAGTTATACTCAAAAATCGTATAGCGCCCTTCGTATACAATATAACAACGCGTTCCGGGTGTTAATGGGGCTGTCCCGTTTCTGTAGCGCATCAGGGATGTTTGCTGAAGCCCGCGTCGATTGTTTCTACGCTACGATGCGAAAAAGATGCGCCTCCCTGGTGCGCCGGGTGCGGGCCAGCCCCAACGTTATACTGCGCTGTATAGCCAGCAGGCTTGACTGCGCGTGTGTAAATCGCTGCTGCAAGCTTTCAACCTCGGTGCTGAGCTTGTAGCAGGGATTTGCATACCAGTGCGGTTTAGGTTAAGTGCATAGGATAGGAATACTAACATAGTTATTAAGTAATATTGTTACTAACACAGTGAGTCATTGTTACTCAATCAATAAATAAATAATAATTATAACGTTTTGTAAATGAATTGAAGAGTTGGGCATGGGCATGAGGCTGATCACAGAATGAACTTAATTTATATTTAATAAGACCTATTTGTAACCGGTGAATCACAAATAAATGAGTACATTACAATAATTGTCTAATTAAGACAGCATTTCTAAGTTTTTGTTATACCACTGGAACTTGTGAACGATGTCTAGGAGGTCTCATAAAACTGAAGGTTCCGGTGTTATTAAAGTATCTATAATTTGCAGCTCGGAGCTTACACATTTCACAGCTATCTCGTTCTAATTTCACACTTATTAATTAATGCTAAATAATAAATTCTATAAACGTCCTTCAGGGTAACATACAAATATTTTAAACATATATTGGTATCAAGACCATTGTTGCTTGGAAGGAGGAAGAAAGAGAAAAAACATATATTCTTTGTTTTTCATTGTATACAACTTTACTTTTTGTTACCGTAATTTGAACAACCGTTCCGTGTGGTGCCGGACGTAAAGAATTGCACCACCCTATATCTTCTCATGGGTGGCGTAAAAGGTGACTAAGGGATTTACTAGAGTATGGGCAGCAGCGTTCTCTGAGTATTTGACCAACCAACCAACTGCGATCGCCAACCCGCCTGCCAAGCGTGGCGATTATGGCATATTCCCCCCTTTTTGGGGGAGGCCTATGTCCAGCAGTGGACGTCTTTTGGCTGAAATGATGAATGATGATGATAAATTTGAGAAATTACTTTGTTCAGAATTACGAGGAAATAGATGATGATGATGATGACAGGAGGGGATTGGGATAGCTTTTTTTTCTAAATCACAAAATTACATACTTTTAGAGCTACTGCAAGTTCCCCAGTTGAGAGCGGAGAAAGTGAATAATGTCGTACAAGGGCTAACTGATGCACAGAAACCACGATCCACTGATGTACTGAATTTAACCATAATAACCAAATTGAGTTTCTAATTATTATTTTTGTTAAAATGTATGTAACATTGTACATAAACTATTCCAATCGATTCTCATGGTTTTTTTGAACAAACGCAAGTTTCTCAAATTGCGTAAACAAAAAGTAACTTTGTATAAATCATATATGGAAATAAAACTATTGCTTAAATATTTGTGACTAGCAGTGCTACAGTGGCTTTGCCCGCGTAAAAAGTTTTAACATCATGTAATGTTTCCCGTCGTAGTTTTGAGAAAAGTTAAATACGTATTTCTTTATTATTATGAGTATCTGCAGGAAGATTTTTCATAAAAATTTTAACGCCCTTTTTTAACCACGTTGATTTTAATTTTCGAAAAATAAAAAACATGTTATTCAAAGATTATGGTTTCGACTCAATCCAGCAACGCAATAATATCCTCCCATACATTTTTTTAACCCTATTGCGCCCTCTTATAGGCGTCATTTTGGGAAAAGAAAGGATAGGTTTTTCATTATTCACTTTTAAGATTAATTTCACAAGTTTTGAATGAATCAATCCAAAAAATAAGATTTTCATACAAACTCTATCACCCTATTTCACCACCTTAGGGTTAAAATTTCTAAAAAAACCTTTCTTAGTGGGTGCTTACGTTACAAAAGGAACCTACTGTCCAAACATGTTTCTAGCTTGAGTAGTGTCGGCTCTGCGTTGATGAAGCAGTCAGTCAGTACATCTGTCTTTATAAGTATAGAAGATAACACTGAAGGATATTTATAGAATAAATTTTTCAATGTCTCCAAAAATCTCTATAAATCTTTATAAAGGCTTAAAATTGGAGCGTCTCGCTCCAATTTGGTTGTGAAATGTGAAAGGCCTCTTAAAAATGCGTGTAGAAGCCCCAAATAATCAACCACTCAAAAATACTCAAAAATGTATTCGTCCCTCTTCGCTTGCTGACGGTACCAAGTCAGAGCTCACTTCACTGAAACGTAGCACTGCAGGCGACGTTTTTGCGCACCGTACCTCTGACACAGACACCTTTTTATGTAAAGACGGATAGAAGATACAGAATTACTGGATAAGATCGTGCGCTTCTCAAATTTATATTAAGTTTTTCTAATTTGAGAATAATAATCTGGAAGGAGAAAGTTTTTGGAAAATTTGTAAAACTCCATGTTGGACGAATATGCACTAATCATGGTAGATGTGTACGGTACAAGTAACTGGACGGGTATTATGACAGCGTAGAATCGCGTAACCGGTATTTCCGCGAAGACACGAAGTGTTTCAAGAAAACTCGGAATAACGCGTTATTCATCAACTCAGTCAGCCTGTCGCAGACCACTACTGAACATAGGCCTCTCCCAAGTTGCGTCACAACACTCGGTCCTCTGCCTTCCGCATCCAGTCTCCCCCAGCCACCTTCTTCAGGTCGTCGATCCACCTGGCCGGGGGGCGCCGTACGCTGCGTTTACCGATTCGCGGTCTCCACTCAAGGACTCGTCTGCTCCAGCGGCCATCGGTATCTTACTCAAGAATGTTGTCATCATCATCATTTCAGCCGAAAGACGTCCACTGCTGGACATAGGCCTCCCCCAAGCATCGCCACAACGACCGGTCCTGTGCCTGAAATGTTGTAATTTCCCAAAACTACGGACTAAGTGTTTTCGTGAAATTATTAAACTGGAACAATTATTAAATGGAACTGTGTATCTTCCCGGGATAAGTAGTATTATGCCATGTGCTAATTCCATTGTCTACCTGTGTGCCAAATTTCATCCAAATTCGTACAGCAGTTTCAGCGTGATTGAAGGACAAACGAACAAGCAAACTAACATCTATACATTCGCATTTACAATATTAGTATAAGTAGGATAGTATAAGTAGGATAGTATAAGTAGGATAGTATAAGTAGGATAGTATAAGTAGGATAGTATAAGTAGGATAGTATAAGTAGGATAGTATAAGTAGGATAGTATAAGTAGGATAGTATAAGTAGGATAGTATAAGTAGGATAGTATAAGTAGGATAGTATAAGTAGGATAGTATAAGTAGGATAGTATAAGTAGGATAGTATAAGTAGGATAGTATAAGTAGGATAGTATAAGTAGGATAGTATAAGTAGGATAGTATAAGTAGGATAGTATAAGTAGGATAGTATAAGTAGGATAGTATAAGTAGGATAGTATAAGTAGGATAGTATAAGTAGGATAGTATAAGTAGGATAGTATAAGTAGGATAGTATAAGTAGGATAGTATAAGTAGGATAGTATAAGTAGGATAGAATAAATAGGATAGTACAAGTAGGATAGTATAAGTAGGATTATTTGTATTTTGATCAACAAAACGCGTTAGGTGACATACAACTTGACAACACATCAGTCTAGTCAGCTTTTTAGGAACTCAGCAAGAAGGGACTTGTCCTTTCCAGTCAGATCCACATCCTTGTTGCATTCGAACGTCGAGAATACGGCTTTCTTTTCCTCCGTTTGACTATTTACAGCTTTGACTACGAGCTGCTGTTAATATTATACAGAGTACAGTCTCATGGCTTTTATCCACAATGACAAGATTCGAAAAACAAGGTACAATTTTATTATTATACATGATAATTGAAAAAAATACCAAAAAAACCTTTAGGAGTAGTCTCTGCTCGTCCTACTGCTTAACTTTTATTATTGGATCACAGACATAGTAAAAAATATAGACGAAGTGCTGCGAAAAATCATAGTGAAGCCAAAAAATACTAAGCTCCTTCGTGTACAACCAGCGCTCACGCACACACATGAACCTCAAACCGTGCTCACCGGTCTCAGTACACATGCACAGAATACCTAATAGTACTACACATGTCTCGGCATCGTCCAGTAAGCATTGCGAAAGCAAATATCCTCCAGGTGCATAGTTTGTGCGTGAGCGCTGATTGTACACGAAGAAGCAGAGCACCCAACAAAAAAAAAAAAATTATAACAAAAAAAACCCATTGCATGGCATGCAGGAATGTATGAATGTCAGACAGGAATCCCTGCATTCTTCACTTTTTCTACTACCAACTGGGGGCTATAAAAGCATATTATTTGGTGATTTATAAAAAAATACATTCTAATCGATTCTCCTGGTAATTCTGCTGAACAAAATTTCTAGTTTCTCAAATTGCGTAAAACAAACTAACGTTGTACATACATATATATTATCACACCTGTTGCCCGTTGGGGTAGGCAGAGACTATGGATTTTCACCTTCTACAATCCTGACTGCCTCGTTGGTCTAGTGGTCGCAAGCGCGATTGCTAAGCGAGAGATCCTGGGTTCGATTCGATGGGAAAAAGTGTTGTTGAGATTTTTCTGTCAAGAAAATTTCTCAGTAGCAGCCTGGAGTCAAGAAGTTGGCGGTGCCCCTGTGCCTAAGAGAACACATAAAGCCGTCGGTCCTGCGCCCGATCTCTCTCCGGTCGTGTTGGATTGCCGTCCCATCGCATTATGAGAGTGAGGAAATATAGTGCACCTGTGTTTGCGCACACACTTGTGAATATGTCCCGCGTAGATGGCTAGTCTCCGATATTGGTCACCGTTACCGAAATTCAGCCGGGAGGACATTATTAATATTAATCCTGACACACCTCTTTCACTACATCTGCGTTCATTAACTTCGTCATGCATACTCATCAACATCATCAACTCAGCCTATCGCAGTCCACTGCTAGACTTAGGCCTCGCCGAAGTTGCGCCACAACACTCGGTCCTCTGACTTCCACATCCAGTCCCCCCCCAGCCATGTTCTTCAGTTCGTCGGTCCATAGGCGGGGGGGGGGGGCGCCCCATACGCTGTGTTTGCCAATTCGCGGTCTCCACTCCAGGACTCGTCTGTTCCAACGGCCATCGGTCCTTCGACAGACATGGCCAGCCCACTGCCACGTCAGCTTACTGATCCAACAAGCTATTTCGGTCACTCAGGTTCTTCTCCGGATAATCTAGTTACGGATTTTATCCTTCAAAGAAACTTCAAGCATAGCTCGCTCCATAGCTCGCTGAGCGACTTTGAATATGTAGACTAGCCCAACTGTCAGTGTCCACGTCTCGGCACCGTAAGTCATGACAGGCAGGACGCACTGGTTGAAGAACTTCGTCTTCAAACTTTGCGGTATAGGCGACGAGAAGACATGCATGCTTGTCAGTTCAGAGAGAGCGTTATATTGATCTTAACATTTATCCTAAAATCCTAACACAACACCGCATTAACACAGTTGGTAATTAATACATAGACATTATACTACAGGCTAGTTAGTCTAATTGACCTCCAATCGGCTTCAACATCCAATAATCTAGATTCCGAGCCAGCCCTAATTACTTAAGTACTTGTACTGAATAGGGAAGGACAGAAAAACCATGAAAATGTTGTAGAAATTTTGTCGACATGAGCTTAATGAAATTATCAACCGTTTTAATTAAATTGATTTTATATCGTACCTAATGAAATGTTAATTAATTAATTTATCATACTACCTATATTATTATCTGGTACTCACAAATACTTATACGACTCGCACTTGACTATATTTTTTTCGATAATAATTTGAAATGTGTATTGCACAGCGAAATGAGAATCCGACCATTTGCGATTCATCACCATTATTGGAAGATGTCAAAAACGACATTTTTTTTTTTTTTTTTCGAATGGACTCTCGCATGTGGTACCGAAGTACCATCTCTGCTTAACCGGGCTTAGTTGGCGGAGAGTCCCATGTGGGACTCCATTCGCCGAAAGTTTTTCCCTAATCCTAAACTTAAAAACTAAAGTTGCGGTTTCAATACCGCAAGCGGGCGTCCCCCAAGGGGGGGGGGGCTCGAACCTCGCTGGGGCATTTCAGGGGGACCCCGCCGTTCCTATGTCCCCCTAGCAGCCGTTGCTGCATCGAATTTTTCCTCGAAAGTGGCGGACTTTCGGTCTATCGGGTGACGCGCTAAACGCCGTTATGCGGCAAGCTTCGCCGGCGAGGCTAAGACCTACCTAAAACCTAAACAGTGGCTACGCAATAGCCTGCTCCTAGGAACTACTATAGAGCATAGGGCCGGTAAAAAAAAAAAATCGACATCATAGCGTGCCGCAGGTATAGTTAATCTCTACAAACATCGGTCAATTTATGATAAGATGATAAGCAACATTCGAAACTAAGAACTTATCACTGTGTCTTTTCCTACCTTGACATTGGCAAAATCATCGAATAACGATGGAGCCATAACTTGAAAAAATTGAATAGAATAGTTAATTTCGTTCAGTAGGTTAGAGGTAGTTCTCGCTCTGCTGTTGATTCACAGTTCACTTATCTTATCCGTAGTTCAGTAATGTCTTACTATATATTAATTAAATTCATAAAAAAGACTAAACGTATCATAAATATTAGTTAAACATCGTCCATGTTTCTGTAACTTATTTATGTAGTTTATTATTACAAAAAAAGCTTAATTTATTATTTCCTGTGAAATTAGTAGAGTACCTACATTATTTTGAAAGTTTTCATTGCATACATGACTCGTGATACAATTGATACGAAAATACATTCGGATACACTGATACGATTTGGGAGCGGGTGAACGAGAGATAGATTGATTCATAGCAAGTGAACTAGTTCATTTTTGTCTTTCGTTCGCGAACTACCCATGTTTAGTCAGTGTAGGCCCGGTCAACTCTGTATGGGCGGATGCAGATACCTACGGGGGCTGAATTTTATCGTTGCCATTATTGTCAGATAAATGTCCTGTGCAACGATTAGGAAGATTTTGCTAAAAATTAAACTCCACGTAATCAAAATTTAAATGATCAATTGATATTTACGATAAGATATAATTATATCAGAGACTGAGAACTAAAATAAAAATAGATTTTTGTTCTATTACTTTTTCATGAGTGGAAATTAACAATTAGTGGTGTGAACCGGAGGCAATTTTAGACTCCGGAGATTATGCGGAGATTTTATTATGTGTATTTTGCGGTTCATATATAAATATTTACACTAATATGTAATAAGTTCTAATTCTAACCTAAGTATGACTCTGTACCTATAACCTTCAAAGTAAGGTTGTTTTTCATAATATCTCAAAACTTTTTCGCAAAACGCAATCCTGCCAATAAGTGTATGTTTTTTACACTATCATTTATTTGGGTTTTTATTTAATTTCAGATAAAACAAGTGCCTATTACATTGCCATCTTATTTTGTGGAATCAAAAGCTGGTCTCTCGCAAATGAATCCTGTAGAGTTGCAAGCAGTCTCGATTCCTGTGAAATCACAAGCAGGAGCCCTTCTGAAAGGATGATGTTATGGGATATTCCAATGAAGAACAGCCAGGAAGTTCTCTACGAAAATAAGAAGATAACGTTGAGACAAAAAGAAAAATAAACATTCGTGATTGAATTATGTTATTTTATTCCGAGCTCTGGGATAGCACCTAGGACAGGCACTTTCACTTGTAAGAAGTGAAAGTGCATATCCTAGGTGCTATCAATCATTCCAATAAAACCGGCCAAGAGCATGTCGGGCGATGCTCAGTATTATAGGGTTCCTTAAGTAGGTCTAATTACAAACGAATCAAATCGAATATTAATCATTGGTATTTTAGTTTTTGCAAACAGCGCCATCTAGCGCTAAATTTATGAAGCTAAATTGTAATAAAACAAAGTTTAACCGGATTAAATCGCGTATATTATTTAAATTGGTTTCCCTGACGTTTCGAAAGCTTTGCAGCATTTCGTGGTCGCAGGTAGACTAAGATGACAAGCGTCTTTACAAATATTTATAAAAAAATATTTTAATCTACCGTACAATATTATTAATTAAAATCGTTTCGATGCACGCAGTAATCACTCACAATATCATTATCTTTTACAGTGTTGCGTGCTGTTTGGGACTTGATTATTTTTAGGACTGGGTTCCAAACAGGTGGTAGCTGCCAACCATCTTCTCTATTAAAATTAGGATGTTTTTTAATTTCAATAGCCTCACGGAGCGGACCGGTGAAATGTCACATTCCCTTACAAGATGCAGGGTTCTACAAGATTGATTGTGATTGTGGGTTATCATACATAGGGCAAACAAAGCGTAGTATAGCCACTAGAATTAAAGAACATATAGCAGACGTCAAGAACAGACGCTCCACAAAGTCTGCAGTGTGTGAACATGCCCTAGACAAACCCAACCATTTTCTTCGATTTGATAAACCACAAGTTCTGGCGAAGGAAAACCGATATGTACCTAGAATGCTCCGTGAGGCTATTGAAATTAAAAAACATCCTAATTTTAAGCTAAATTGTGTTTCTATTTTTAAAGTGTGTTTCTTTTTGTGATTTTTTAAAATAGAAAGTAACTAAAGGAGCATTATTTGCCAAGATCATTTTTATCTAAGGTCAATGACCTATGAACTAGGACGTCTTAAGTATTTTTCAGCTTTCACACTATAACTCAAAAAATTATAATCACATTATACTCGAAATAATTTTAAAAGACAGTTTTTATAAAAGTCTATCAACGTGGAAGATTACAAGTTACTAAGTTGCATAGTTTGGAAATGGCAGGGGGGGACATATTATAATGTACTCTGTGGGGGGGACACATTGTAAGCCACTTTGGTGGGCTATATTTCGCAGATGGTACACCTGATAAAAAGTGATGTATGAAACATTACCATTACCATTAACTCATTTTTGAGTTAAGCTCGCCGATGTACATAAGCTTTCCTATTGTAATATTAATGTGTATTTGTGTGTACAATAAAGTATAATAATAATAATAATAATTACCTTCATTTTAGTAGACCTATTCAATGATACAACACACGAGGGGGTGCAGCGAAAAAAAAAATTTCATCCCCATTTCACATGTATGGGCGCCACCCCTATAATACGTTATCAAGATTTTTTTATTCTTTTAAAATTGAGATCTAAATCTAAACCATTTTTTAACAAAATTTCATTTACTTATATTTATAACTGTAGAAGTTATTAAGCTGTAAAGGATTAGGACAAACGGACAGACGGACGGACATGACGAAATTATAAGGGTTCCTTGTAGGACTACGGAACCCTAAAAAGGGTAATAGAGGTCAGTGACTTACCAGTACCTACTGGGCTCTATTCAAATTTCCCGACACACAAAGTATTGCAGGTTATAGATGGCGCTGTGCAGATAAAATACGTTGCGATTTTTTTGTATGGAGTTTTCGTTCTTCTCCTAGAGTATTATGTTCCTTGGTGTGACGTCAAAGCGGTTACGAGGCAGTTGTATTGTTTGACAACCGACACAACATTTCATAATGATGATATTGAAAGCAGTTCTATGGCGGGCCCGCCGTCAAACGCTTTAAAACTGCCCGTGCCTAGCAGTTAAAATAAATAGATAAATATTTTTAGGACATTTTACGCATCACCACCTAGTCCCAAACTAAGCAGAACTTGTACTATGGGTACTAGACAATGGATATAATACTAAGATACCTTTTTTTTTTTGTAAATACATACTTATAATACATAAGAAACACCCAGACCAACACAAACACTCATGTTCATCACACAAATATTTGTGTCTTGTGGGAATCGAACCCACGACCTCATGATCAGAACAGCCACAAGCCACCCCACATACACACACACCACACACTCTCACTACACACACACCCCACACACATACAGTTATTTATTATTATTGTATTAAAATACGCAACTAATTGTGGTAAAACTAATGTCATTTCCGACGTGTCGAAAGAGACTGGATCCTGCAACACAGGGTATCCTAGTGTGGGATCCAGTGTCACATTTATAATGTAAAAACATGTTTTCTTGAAAATAAATAAATTTCAAATTTCAAAATTTCAAATTTCAATCATTTCAAATGTTGGTGGACAGAAATGGGTTAATTATAATTATGATAATCTAATCATTCGATCGAAATTGAAAGGAAATTATTCTCAAAGAGAGAGTTGACATTCTGTTCTTACTTGTCTATTTCTGAGTATCTCTCTTGAATCCCGATAGGCCGGAATTTAATTTCTTATCGAAGCTTATAAGTGGTAATTACATTATCTTGAAATCTATCCGTGACCTTAAAAATTAAGAGTATTTTTATGCTAATAACGCAGTATCGGAGACTCCTAATTTTATTATCGTATCGAGACAATAATGAACGAAAAGTGTCTGTTTTTTGGCTTTATTCTTGCGAATATAGCAGACAAGATTTCGATCAATAATCTTGCACACATATTCTTTAGTTGTTTTTTTAAACGTTTCTAGACTAAAACTCACTCAAGGATGCCTTCAAGGTGTCCTACAAATAATATCAAAATCGGTATTCTTAGACATTTTCTCAATGTATCTTACGTCAGTAAATAACGCCGCGAAGGATAATTGTATGAGTCTTGGTACTAGTACACACGGCTACCCATCAAGCTGTACATTTCCAGTATAAGCTGACCTCGCATTGTATAGGTTTACCTTACAACGCGAGGTCAGCCTTTACTGGTATTGTACAGCTTGATGTGTAGCCATGTGTACCTATAGTATTATATTGTCTGTGGTCTTGGTAAATAATTATGTTCCAAAAAATCGTCATAATCGGTTATTTTTTAGAACAGACACAACAAAATTCAAATTAAAATGTTTTTTATTTCAAATGAACCTAATTACAGGCACCTTTGAAACGTCAGGCTCTAGTTGCACGGTTCCAAATTGTGGGTCCTATGGAAAGAACCGGCATGAAACTCCATGGATATACTCTTTTTAAAATAGGTTATTGTTTAATTCAAATAATGTGAGTATAATGTTATTTAACCTTGATGTTTTTTTATTGAGAATAAATTTCTTTAAACCTATAATGTTATTGTTTAATTCAAATAATGTGTGTCAGAAATAAACAAGAGTTTAAAAGTGAGAATATTGCCTTCAGAAATAAACGTAAAAAGAGTTGCTATAGTATGTAGAAGCTGACCTGTCCCGCCAGACGGCACCCGTTCACGAGCATGACGCGAGCATCAGCCATCGCTTAACTCAACTATCATCATCATCATCATTTCAGCCGAAAGACGTCCACTGCTGGTCATAGGCCTCCCCCAAGCATTTCCACAACGACCGGTCCTGCGTCTAACTTACGGGGCACATTGCTCGCAGAACAGATAGCCGATGGGGCAGTAAAGTTCTGGAGTGGCGACCGCGTACTGGAAGGTGCAGCGTGGGTAGGCCCCCAACAACTCCACGATATTGAAGTAAACTTAACGACCCGATACTTACGCCACCATCAGGCTTTTACTGATAGACAACAGATAGGCAGGAATATGTAGAATTACTGTAAAACATTAATGGCCACATGATACTTACATTTTACATTAAGAGAACCTAGGAATCCTAGTGGTCCAGAGTGGCCTCAAATATCCACCGGGTGAGCTCAGGGATGACGGTGGCACACGGTGGTCTCGTGTCGCGCCACCATGACATGGCGTGTCGTGTCGTATCGGGGTGGGTTTCTTGGGGGTGTTTGTGGTATGTATGCTTTCGCATCGGGAAAGTTTTCAGGGCGACGAAAGTCTCCTCGGTAGTATAAACCATTTTCAAAGTCCCCCCTCTCTCCCGTCTATTGTGCTGAAGTTGATCACTGGGAAGGTTTTTTGTGAGAAAAATCCCACTCACACCGGTCTCTGCCCCACGAGACCGGTATTAGCCTTCTGCCATCAGACCCCCGCAACCCAGTTACTGGGTAATACTGACATCCGTGGGCAAGACCAGTTGTCAGTCTTTCAGACTTTGACTACCCGTAACGACTGCCACAAATATTCGTATGACCACCACGGTAGCCTTATGAAGGTTAAAAAAATTATATCAAGTAGTGTAGTAGTGTGTAGTAGTAGTGGCCTTACCTCTCTTGAAAAGCGTAGACAGAGGGGAAGTCTTATTGAAACATATAAAATACTCACTGGTTGCTACAATGTTCCCGGAATTGAGAATTTGTACACTCTCAGTGCCAACAAATACCTACGTGGACACCCATTAAAATTATGGAGAATGCTATCTAAAGGAAACCCTTTCTACCACTTCCTACCAAATCGTGTAGTCACAGAGTGGAATAAACTCCCTGAAAGTGTGATAATGGCACCCACAATAAACTGCTTCAAAAACAGACTTGACAAAATCTCCACATTGCAAGACACACACGCATCAGCTTACTGAGCTGCTAGTGTGGTTTCCATATAATAATAATAATAATAAGTTCCATAACCATACTCTTGTGTTCAATTTGCTGTCTGCTACAGATACCGGCACGAGTCGTGAGCACAAACTTCACCTGCGCAGAAGTTCATTTATAGATCTGTTTGGTGGAATGACAGGAGCGCGGGGTGCCAACGCCGAACATTGCATTTACGCGATTGGTCGACAGTCGATGCTCTTCGTCTATTGGACAATTAGGTGTCATTCGGCTACCGTACACTTTCGGTTCAACTTTATTGACTCACATTTTCGAATTTAAAACAGTTTATTTTTCTTTTGTTGTAATTAATTTATATTTAGATTTTTGAGTGTTTAATGTTTGTTGAAACTCCCTGGAAATACTCTTTCCATGTCTTTTACTGTCGAGGCCTGGAATGAAGTAATTTACGGTCGAGTAATATTGGAAGTACGAGGCGAAGCCGAGTACTTCCCAAGTGATTTTGAAAGGACGAGGCGCAAGCCGAGTCCTTTTTAGGGTTCCGAAGTCCTACAAGGAACCCTTATAGTTTCGTCATGTCCGTCCGTCTGTCCGTCTGTCCGTCTGTCCGTGTGTGCGTCTGTCCGTCTGTCCGTCTGTCCTAATCCTTTACCGCTTAATAACTTCTACAGTTATAAACATAAGTAAATGAAATTTTGACAAAAAATGGAATAGATATAGATCTCAATTTTAAAAGAATAAAAAAATCTTGATTACGTATTTTAGGGGTGGCGCCCATACATGTAAAATGGCGATGAAAATATTTTTTTCGCTGCACCCCCTCGTGTGGGGTATCGTTGAATAGGTCTACTAAATTGAAGGTAATGTTTCATACACAACTTTTTTATCAGGTATACCCTCTGCGAAATACAGTTCGCCAAAGTGGCTTGCAATGTGTCCCCCCCCCTGCCATTTCTAAACTATACAACGTAGAAACTTATAGTCTTCAACATTGATAGACCTTTATAAAAACTCTCTTTTAAAATTATTTCGAGTATAATGTGATTATAAATTTTTGAGTTATAGTGAGAAAACTGAAAAAAACTTAAGACGTCCTAGTTCATAGGTCATTGACCTTAGATAAAAATGATCGTAGCAAATAATGCTCCTTTAGTTACTTTCTATTTAAAAAAATCACAAAAAGAAACACACTTCTTAAATTTAGCTTCATAAATTTAGCACTAGGTGGCGCTGTTTGCAAAAACTAAAATAGCAATGATTACAGTGATAGCCTAGTGGTTGAACGCTTGCCTTCCATGCAGGAGGGTGCGAGTTCGATCCCGGCCCGCACCTCTGACTTTTCGGATTCATGTGCGGATCAGAATTTGATTATCACTTGCTTTAACGGTGAAGGAAAACATCGTGAGGAAACCTGCACACCAGAGAGTGCTCCATACAGTTCTCAATGGTGTGTGTAGTCCACCAACCCGCACTAGGCCAGCGTGGTGGACTAAGGCCTTAGCCTTCTCATATTGAGAAGAGGTCCGTGCCCAGCAGTGGGACAGTAATGGGCTGATATGTAATGATTAATATTCGATTTGATTCGTTTGTAATTAGACCTACTTAAGGAACCCTATAATACTGCCGGTTTTTTTTAACTAAACGAGGCCGTTAATTGCTATTTCGGCCGAGACTTGTATAGTACTTTTCTCTCATTTGCGAGGAAACACAACACAAATTAATTCAACTGTATCTCATTTTCATTCACGCCAATTCGCCCATGCGCGGTTCTTGTTCTATTTTCAAAGTTTTGAAAAAAAAATGCGCATTCAGCCTGGATCATTATACATATAAATATGTTCTACCTAAAAATACCAAACGTATGTAAGTGTGTACTTAAAAACCTCGGTAGCATAATTTAAAACCGGCCAAGAGCATGTCGGGCCATGCTCAGTATTATAGGGTTCCTTAAGTAGGTGTTACAAACAAATCAAATCGAATATTAATCACGGCTATTTTAGTTTTTGCAATAGACGGCAGCATTGGCGACTCAGAGAGTGATGTACGACGCCGCTAGATGGCGCCAAATTTAAGAAGTGTGTCGTCAACATAACACAAAGTTACTTTTTGTGATTTTTTCAAATAGAAAGTAGCTAAAGGAGCATTATTTGCTATGATCATTTTTCTCTAAGGTCAATGACCTTTGAACTAGGACGTTTTAAGTATTTTTCAGTTTTCTGTCTATAACTCAAAAAATTATAATCACATTATACTCGAAATAATTTTAAAAGAGAGTTTTCACAAAGGTCTATCAATGTGGAAGATTATAAGTTTCTACGTTGCATAGTTTAGAAATGGCAGGGGGGGGACACATTGCAAGCCACTTTGGCGGGCTATATTTCGCAGTTGGTACACCTGATAAAAAAGTGGTGTATGAAACATTACCTTCATTTTAGTAGACCTATTCAATGATACCCCACACGAGGGGGTGCAGCGAAAAAAATTTTTTTTTCCCTATTTCACATGTATGGGTGCCACCCCTAAAGAAAGTAAAAACTATTTTTTTATTCTTTTAAAATTGAGATCTATATGCAGACTATTTTTTAACAAAATTTCATTTACTTATGTTTATAACTGTAGAAGTTATTAAGCTGTAAAGGATTAGGACAGACGGACAGACGGACAGACGGACAGACGGACAGACGGACAGACGGACGGACATGACGAAACTATAAGGGTTCCTTGTAGGACTTCGGAACCCTAAAAATTAAAAAGTGTCCTGCAATTTATATTATTGTCCTGTTGGATATTACCGGCCTGTTAATCGTTGCGTACGGAAAAGAGCCGATTGTTGTATTCTTTTTTTTGAATAATGAACCAATTTCCGAGCAAGTGGGAGAAAAAGTATTAATGTTTGATGCGGATCCACGCGGGACATAATGGATTGTTAATTATGGTTAGAATTCGAGAGGTTAACTATAATACTTGTCTAGCTGTAAGTTTTCCGAAAAGTATAAAATAAATAAATAAACCAATAAAACAAATACCATAACAACAACTTAACTTAAGCAGAAAATACTTTTACCTCTTTAATTTCTTCCGAGGAAGTGTACTGCTGCCCATGTTAATATATTTGAACTAACATTAAATATATTGGTTGGCTAAATATGTTATGTAGGGCAGTGGTCACGTTTCGGTCGTTAAAGGAAAATGTTTTAGAGACACGCGTGTGTAGTACGATGGAAATATTAGCTTAGTGGTAGCTGATTGGACAGGAAGCCAAACCTAGGATAGTCAAATAAAACCGGCCAAATGTGAGTCGGATTCACGCAGTAACGATTCCGTACCACCCATCGACCTGTGACCTTATAGAGACTGATTTAATTTACGAGAGTTCATCAAGAGACATCAACGCACCGTGAGCTAATTATGATTTTTCGCATCTTTTTCTTACGCAGATACCACCACATATGTCTATGTTTACCCTATTTTTATTATTTGTTGCTAAACTGCATTAGTATGCCTATAATCAGACCAAGTTTGACGCTGGTATGTATTACCGTGTCGAAGAAAGAGCAGGAACAAAAAAGTTGAAAAAAATTCACGATTTTCGAGGCTTTTTGTATGGGTCCCTTTCCTTTGGTTTTAGACTATTTGTTATTTTTGGTATATGTTGTGACAGGGGTCGTAGATAGATAGATAGATAGAGTATACTTTATTGTTAGCACGCCATAAAAATAAAACTAAAGTTACACAAACATGAGAACAGTCCTAGCAATACATATTCTGCGAAAATTTCAACGGTTACCTATTACCGTTCAAAAGATACAGCCCTGTGACATATAGACGGACGGACGGCGTAGCGAGAGTAATTGGGTCCCTTTTGGCACCCTTTGGGATCGGAACCCTAAAAAAAACCGGCCAAGTGCGAGTCGGACTCGCGCAGTAAGGGTTCCGTACCTCTCAACGACCTGATACCCCATAAAAACTGATTTAATTTACGAGAGTTTATAAAAAAATATCAACGCCAGTGCACGAAATATGAATTTTTGCAGGTCTTTCTTACGTAGGTACCACCACATATGTCTATGTTTGTCTTATTTTTAGTATTTGTTGCTAAACTACATAATATGCACTATAATCTGACCAAGTTTGACGCTGGTATATATTACGGTTTTGAAGATAGAGCAAAAACAAAAACGTTGAAAAAAATGCATGTTTTTTGAGGTTTCTTGTATGGGGACCCCCTTTGGTTTTAGACTTTTTTTTGTTTTTAGTATTTGTTGTGATACACCTCATAGCAACACAATTTCTGAGAAAATTTCAACCGGTTACCTATTACCGTTCAAAAGATACAGCCCTGTGACAGACAGACGGACGGACGGATGGACGGACGGACGGACAGCGTAGCGAGAGTAATAGGGTCCCGTTTGGCACCCTTCGGGTACGGAACCCTAAAAAAGGGGGTTTATTCTCAGAAATAACAATTTCGCAAACAATATTACTTCTGCCAAACTGTAAAGCAGTTTGTTGGCAGATGTAGCTCTCTTATTTCTTACATTTTAATATTCGTACACTTTTTCACCTATCCTACCCTTTTATCATAACCCTTGATGATTATAAGGAACCCTGATGATGGTAACTGCGGTGAGCTATCCCCTACATTAAAACAGTGTCAACAGCAATCATGAATTACTTCGAGTACAAACTAGACAATGGACGCAAAACTAATGAGTCGAAACTGCGGACTTTACAATGAGTGTGATTTATAGCGTTGTAGTGCAAGTGCGGATGTTGGACGAGTTGTGAAATGGCTAGGGTAATTTATCATAGGAAAGAAAGAAAGAAAAAGCATTTATTTTCCACAAACCAGTGTGCTTACACAGTAGACAGGAGAGAAAAAAAAACTTTTTAACAAAAAATTGAACCGACAAAAACAGAAACTGAAAAGCGAAAAATAACTAATTATGAGTCGGCGCCAAACTAATGTATATGTCTTATGTCTCCATTATGTCGTAGTGTCTAGAACTATATTTATGTGTGTCAAGTTTCAACAGAATCAGTTAACAGGTAAGAATTCAGTGGGTGAACAAACACTCATCCCCTGTTTTACTACCCTTAGGGGTGGATTTTGATTTTAAAATTTAAATGGGACCAATTTCGATATATACCCTATCCATTAAAAAAAGAATCATCAAAATCGGACCACACTGTAAAAAGTTATGCGTGGTCTAACATAAAAAAAAAAAAAATGATAATATACGCGTCGAATTGAGAACCTCCTCCTTTTTTTCGTCGGTTAAAAAACATTTTTTTTTTTTTTTTTTTTTTTTTTATTCTTAACGGGCTTGCGTTTGACCGCCACCTCACCTGATGTTAAGCGATGGTGCGGTCGACGATGGTACACGCTTGCCCAGCAAAAACCTATTCACTCGAGTCTTGAAGACCACCAGATTATATTTCTCGGGAAACACTGACGCCGGCAAGGAATTCCACTCTTTGGCGGTACGCATGATAAAGCTATTAGCAAACCGGTTCGTGCGTAAGGGTGGAATATCTACCATATAACGGTGGCGCATCGCCGTGCGTCTGGTCGTCCGATAATGGAAAGGGCTTGGGGGAATTAAATTGTGCAATTCCAACGCACACTCGCCGAAATGCATTCGATAAAAAACCGATAGGCTAGCAACTCTGCGCCGATGCTCGAGACTTTGTAGTTTGGCGTCGACCAGCGCATCGTTGCCAACGAGCCTCTTGGCGCGCCAAACATAAAACATTGTGTGCCCCACGGCTACGAAAAATAGGAAATCCATACTAATATTATAAATGTGAACGTAACTCTGTCTGTGTGTCTGTTTGTTTGTTACCTTTTCACGACTAAACCTCTGAACCCCTCGCGTGCAACTATGCTATTTTGTAACACGAATAGAAAAGGTGGATAATCGGCGAATATTTGCGTTTTTCTGTAGAGTAAGGGGGGTCCGGCCCCTACAGCCCCCCCCCCTCCTTTTTCTCTTGTATACGTCCGTGGAGGTCTTACAGCTGATATAAAAACCGGCCAAATGCGAGTCGGACTCGCGCAGTAAGGGTTCCGTACCAGTGGCGTGCAGTGGCCTACTTCACTTGAATTTATTTTTGGTGTAAGTTATTGATTTTTTTATGTAGGAAGATTTATTCAGCATTAATAGGTTTAATAAAGGATAAAGAATCATCGTACTTTGAAAAAAATATAATAACTTACACCACTGTTGAGTTTGAATGAGGAAGGCACTGGGTATTGCCTAATTGCCTATATGCAATGCACGCCACTGTTCCGTACCACCCATCGACCTGATACCCCATAGAAACTGATTTAATTTATGAGTTCTTCAAAAGACATCAACGCTCCGTGCGCGAAATATTACGCAGGTACTTACCATCACATATGTCAATGTTTGTCCTGTTTTAAGTATTTGTTACTAAATAACATAGTATGCACTATAATCAGACCAAGTTTGACGCTCGTATGCATTACCGTTTTGATAATAGTGCAGGAACAAAAACATTGAAATAAATGCATGTTTTTCGATGTTTCTTGTATGGGGAGCCCCTTTGGTTTTAGACTTTTTTATTTTTAGTATTTGTCGTGATAGGCACCATAGTAATACATACTCTGGGAAAATTTTAACTAGTTGTCTATTACCGTTACAAAGATACTGCCCGAACGGACAACGTAGCGAGAGTAATAGGGTCCCGTTTGGTACGGAATAGGGTTCCGAACAAGGACAAAGTGTATTTTCTATCGTAACTTTTCGATATGTTCTCCTTGATGCAATTTTATTTATTTTACTCCGTTTTGATTAAACTTGCCTTGAAGCGACAAAACAAGTAAAAGTTGAGTCCATAAACGACCTCTGCAAAATATATTTTGATGAAACGATATTTCTATTCGCAATCCAGCATAGCAACACAAATATCCAAACACAAAAATTGAACATTAATCGTATTAGAAACCTACGGAAATGTGTCCCTACATCGGGAGCCTTACCGAGAAAGCCATATCTATTTTAATTTTACTTGTAAATGTATTATGTCTTGTATGTATGCAGAATAAATGCAGTAGAAATGAGAGCTTTGAGAAGTATGTGTGGTGTAACTTTGAGAGATAAAGTAAGGAATAACATGATAAGGGAGCGTTGTGGAGTGAAAGAAGATGTAGTGACAAAGATTGAGAAAGGTATGTTAAGATGGTTTGGACATATAGAGAGGATGGACGAGAGGAGATTGACGAAACAAGTATACGAAGCGAGTGTGGATGGAAGAGTTGGAAGGGGACGACCTCGGCGAACGTATCGCGATCAAATCGCGGATGTTCTCAAAAAATGCCAGGTTAAGAGTTCTCTAAACCGACGAGCATGCATGACGAGGTTAATGGACGTAGATGAAGCGAAAGAGGTGTGTCAGGATCGTAGCAGGTGGAAATCCATAGTCTCTGCCTACCCCAATGGGAAACAGGCGTGATAATATGTATGTATGTATGTAAATGTATTATGAATTTCCGAGGAAATCCATTCAAGTTGCTACAGGAAAATATCGTGGGTGACAATATGTTATAATATTAAAATACTAGCCTATCCCTCGACTTCACTTTGACGACGTCTGTGGTCTAGTAGTTCGAGTGTCAGACTGCTGATCACGAGGTCGTGGGTTCGATTCCCACAGGAAACAAGTATTTGTGTGATGAACATGAGTGTTTGTGTTGGTCTGGGTGTTTCTTATGTATTATAATATACAAGTATGTATTTACAAAAAAAAAAGTATACAAAAAAAGTGTCATATCCATTGTCTAGTACCCATAGTATAAGCTCTGCTTGTTTTGGGACTAGATGGTGCTGTGTAAAAATGTCCCAAAAATATTTATTTATTTTAAGCTTCTCATTCTGAGAAGTGGCCTGTGCCGAGCAGTGGGACAGTAATGTGCTGGTTATGCTTCTCATTCTGAGAAGAGGCCTGTGCCGAGAAGTGGGACAGTAATGTGCTGGTTATGCTTCTCATTCTGAGAAGAGGCCTGTGCCGAGTAGTGGGACAGAAATGTGCTGGTTATGCTTCTCATTCTGAGAAGTGGCCCGTGCCGAGCAGTGAGACAGGAATGTGCTGGTTATGCTTCTCATTCTGAGAAGAGACCCGTGCTGAGCAGTGGGACAGGAATGTGCTGGTTATGGATCGAAGTTGCTTTAGTTTAATTACCTCAAGTTTTGCTTGATGATTATGACCACGGACGAATAAAAAAAGGCCGACGGAATCTCTCCAAGAAAAAATTGAAGCACTGAATTTTTTCTTAAGTCCACTATAATTTTGACAGTATTTTAACACACATATTTATTTATTTATTATTATTATTATTATTGCATATTTTTATTTTATTTGTGACACTACGACCACAACTGCCATCACACGAGATTTGTTGCGTAATCGCGCCTTTTTGTCTTACTATAGATGTGAACGTGTGAGCCAGCCAGTATTTTTAAGCGAGCCGTCTTACTATGGTGGATGCTTCACTTATTGTTTAGCGAGATTCCGTCCACTTTTATTTATTCGTCCATGATTATGACAAGTTTGACGCAACGCAAGCTGAGTTTTGCAGGGACATCATTCAAATGACACAAGGTTGTCTGTACTTATCTACTGGACCTTTCCAAGCACTAAGAAGATAAAAAATAGTTATTGAATACACCGCAGCAAACGACAAAAACCGTCATTAAAAAAAAAGACGTGTGGCACTCTGAGACTGCCGCGGTAAAGCTATTGCATAGCATTTTTTATGTAAATACAAAGAGGAGGTGCCCTAACGCCGAAACTCTAAGCAGGCATGAGTCACCAGATTGCGGGGCGAAGAGGGGGATTACGCATGCGCAGTAACGCCGATACAACCAATGCCACCTAGAGGCGATTTGCAGAACTAAAGAGACAAGCATGATATTTCAAAAAGTCATTAAAAGTTCTGCTATTCATCGATAGATGGCAAAGCTAAAAAGTATCACCGCTGTGCCGGTCGGAGTGGGGGGTGTTAGGTTATTTTCGTTACGGAATTTCTGGATTCGGTCTCCACACTCAAGGCCCGCGATAGAAGCTATGCAATAGCTTAAGCGCAGTAACGCCGATACAACCAATGCCACCTAGAGGCGATTTGCAGAACTAAAGAGACAAGCGTGATATTTCAAAAAGTCATTAAAAATTCTGCTATTCATCGATAGAAGGCAAAACTAAAAAGTATCACCGCTGTGCCGGTCGGAGTGGGGGGTGTTAGTTTATTTTCGTTACGGAATTTCTGGATTCGGTCTCCACGCTCAAGGCCCGCGATAGAAGCTATGCAATAGCTTAAAATTACAAAACTTTAGAACCTACATATTTCATACTTTTACAGTAACACAAAGCTTAATAGGTGGAATTACTGCGTGCGCATATTCGCGACCAGTTCAAATGCAATACAGTTTGTTTTTGCTTTGCCCGAATTTGCATCTTACCAACACTTTAATTAGTGTTTGAAAATACGTAAATACTGACTCAGTTGGAAAACTCTTGGTTGTTGTTTTAGTGTGGAATGGTAAACTTATGTGTGGGGGGGACACATTCTCGTAGAACGGATGGCCGATGGGGCAGTAAAGTTGGAGTGGCGACCGTGTACTGGAAGGCCCACCGTCGGTAGGCCCCACAAGGTGGACCGACGACCTGGTGAAGGTCGCGGGAATCCGCTGGATGCGGAAGGCGCAGGACCGGTCGTTGTGGCGATGCTTGGGGAGGCCTAAGTCCAGCAGTGGGACAGTAATGGGCTGATGGTTATGTTTATGTATCTTATATAAATGATGATTCAATTAATAAATTGTGGAAAATTCCCGTGAAAACCTGAAAGCTCTATTTTGCCATACGGAACCACCATAAATCTTCGAACGACAAAAAACGTTAACAGCCTACTATCACACCGTAGCGTATTTATAAAAGGTTCGAAGAATCGTCGCTCCATGCTTAGTGCCGGCGAAAATAGAATATTAATTGTTGTATGTATATATCGGATTCCAAACTCCGATATAAAAATATTTTTTGAAAGTTTGAAGGAACTCCTAAAAAAACTTACTTAGAAAAATAATAAAAGAATCATAGTTTGTGGAGACTGGAACATAAATATATTAGTAAACGATAATAGTTCTAAAGAACTTTACTCTATTTTAAGTAATCATTCCCTTGACACGAGCTCCTTTCCCTCAGCGTGGAAGAAGGCTCATGTACTACCACTGCCCAAAGTTTCAAATCCCATCTCTGTATCCCAGTTCCGTCCAATCTCCATTCTACCAATCCTGTCCAAGGTCCTTGAGAGTGTTGTTCAGAATCAACTGTCATTTTATCTCTCCTCTAACAGCCTGTTAAGTCCGTACCAATCTGGATTCCGTCCTGGCCATAGCACAGTAACAGCTTTAGTTAAAATTACTGATGACATCCGGCTGGCCATGGAAAATAAGCAACTTACAGTTTTGGTATTACTGGACTTTAGCAGTGCTTTTAACTCAGTTGATTTTGACATCCTCCTGAGTATCTTGACCTCCTTAAATGTATCTTCTTCTGTGATTGACTGGTTTGATTCTTATCTTCGGGGTCGATCGCAGTCGGTTCGCTCCAATGAGGCTTTCTCGGAATGGTGTGATTTGGCTGCGGGCGTTCCCCAAGGTGGCGTCCTCTCTCCTCTTCTGTTTTCGGTTTTCATTAACGCCATCACTAAAATTGTATCTTCACACTATCATCTTTACGCAGACGACTTGCAACTTTACCGTCATTTTAAAATCGACGACCTTCCTGAAGCCGTGGATGCCATCAATAGTGATCTTCAAAACATCAATGAGTGGGCTAAATCTTTTGGCCTCATGGTCAATCCAACAAAATCACAAGCTCTCATTATTGGTGGCAAATACTACTTCAATCTCTTGGATCAGAAGTCTCTTCCGCCGGTTTTGTACGACTCCGTCCCTATAGCTTATTCCAAAAGTGCCAAGAATTTAGGTGTGTTTATTGATTGCAATCTCTCGTGGAATGTCCACATTGCAGAAGTAAGCAGGAGGGTGTATTACTCATTTCAGTCTCTCAAACGGCTCCAGAAGTTCCTGCCTTTTCCTACTAAAATCACTCTTGCCCAATCTCTTCTTCTTCCGCTTTTGGATTATGCTGATGTCTGTTTTCTTGATGCAACGGAGGAACTTTTCAATAAACTCGAACGACTGCAGAATCTGGCAATCCGCTTCATTTTTGGCCTCCGGAAATACGACCATGTGTCGGAATTTCGGATGCAGCTGAAGTGGCTGCCTATTCGGCGTCGTCGAGATACTCACATTCTTTCTCTTCTCTTCTCCGTTCTTCACAATCCTAGTTCTCCATCTTATCTTCAGGAACGCTTTGAGTACCTTGTCCCCAGGGGAAAACCTTGCCGCTCATCTTCTTCCCTTCTCCTCCGTATACCCCATCACACAACTAGCCGTTACGATGGTTCTTTCACCATAAGTGCCGTGCGTCTGTGGAATTCTCTCCCACACTCTTTGCGCGATAGCCCGTCACTGAATGTCTTCAAGAGAAGAATTAAGGAACATTTCCTCTCAACATGAGTTATATTACATGTTATGTATTATATATCTATATATATATATATATGAATGTATATATTCTTATGTATCTATTATATATTCTTATGTATCTATTATATATATTTAAGTATCTATATATTATTTATATTATTATTAGCTAGTACTGTAAGTAAATAAAGTAGGTTTAATTTATGTTGTACACTTGTTTCTGTCCTCTACATTCAACATTTCTCTATCGCTCTAAGGTTTGCTGTTAGAAAACTCAGTTCTGAGTTAAGCTCGCCGATGTACATAAACTTTCCTACTGTTATATAAATGTATATCTGTGTGTACAATAAAGAATAAGAATCATAACTTAGATAACCATATTCTTAAACCAACCAGAAAACCTTATCGCTAGTAACATTCCGAATATACAGCCAAATATTCACTATTTAGGTTTATCTGATCACGAGACTTGCCAAACGATAACTTTTCAAGCTAATTTAAATTTAAATCAGGTTAAGAAATTGTTTTGGTTTGAAGATAAAAGGGACCTAAGCAGTGAAAATATTAGAAAATTCGTGTCTTGCATTTCTGCCTTATCATTTTCTGATGTCTATGAGGCTGAAGACACTAACTTGGCTTTCAACTATTTTCATGATACTCTGACCTTATTTTATAATTTGTGTTTCCCTAAAATTATTGCAAAAAATACAAATAAACCTATTAAAAACAAGTGGATTACAAAGGGTATAAAAAAATGTTGCATTAATAAACGAAGTTTGTATTTAAAATACCGTCTTTTAAGGGCAAGTAAAAAAAGAAATATGAAAATCTATTATAAATATGCTAATATTTTGAGAAAATGCACAAGCATCAAGCAATCTACAAGCACAGAAATTTGACAATACCCGCTACATACTTAATTCTGGTAACAAAAGCAAGGCAGCTTGGAAAATTATAAAAACCGTTAACAATGATGTGGTTGATAATAATGAAATAATTACAATAACTACTGGTGGGAAGACTTTTTCTCAACCGGATAGAATAGCAGACGAGTTTAACAATTTTTTTATAAACTTAACTAATAACATTAAAACCTCGAATGAATCCAAAATTAAAACTGACTATACATCTAATTTGATTTCATATCCTAATTCCATTTATCTGATCCCAATACATAACTCTTACATAATAAAAATAATCAATTCTTTAAAAAAAACAAATTCGACTGGTTATGATGATATCAGTACTAAAGTCTTAAAACAGTGCTCAAGATATTTATCCTTCCCACTCACATTATCAATTTATCTTTTGTTCAAGGAGTTTTCCCTTCTCGACTGAAATTCTCGATCGTTAAGCCGTTATTTAAGAAAGGCAACAAAAGCGATATTAATAATTACCGCCCTATAACACTAATACCTGTCTTATCTAAAATATTTGAAAGGGCTATTCACGTCAGAATTTATATTTTTTTAACAAATACGAAATTTTGAAACCTGAGCAGTTTGGATTCACAAAAAACAAATCAACCACATTAGCATGTTTTAACTTAGTAAAATTAATAACAACCAGCCTAAACAACAAAATTCCTATAACTTCTATTTTTATCGACATGTCGAAGGCTTTTGACTTTGTTAACCATGAACTACTGTTACATAAACTCGACAGATATGGTATAAGAGGAAACGCGCTAAAATTATTAGAAGATTATTTATGTCATCGAAAACAATGTGTTGAGGTGTCAAGTTACTCTGGACATCGGAAGAAAATTCACAGATCACGATATTGCGAAAATAAATGTGGAGTGCCCCAGGGAAGTATATTAGGACCTTTATTATTTATCATTTACATAAATGATCTGCCCAACGTCACCACACACAAATGTGTGCTATATGCTGATGACATTACTATTAATATTAAAAATAATAATACTTTTGACTACGAACACGAAATAAACAAGACTTTAGAAAAAATTATAGACTGGTTGAGACATAACAATCTACACATTAATATCGGAAAAACTAAGATGATCAGGTTTCAAACACATAATAGCAAACTAGGATCACTTAAAGTCGAATATGGAAATAATGTAATAGATGTAGTCACAATACTAACTTTTTAGGTATAACAATAGACAAATTTTGTAATTGGAAGACACATATCAATAATCTATGTACAAAGCTAGATAAATTTGTTTTTGTTCTTTATCGCCTAAGACGAGTGGCTAACATGGAGGCCGCACTTGCTGCCTATCATGGATACGTTTCTTCAATCCTACGATACGGATTAATAATATGGGGTAATTCTGTTGACTCTATTAGAGCCTTTCGTGGACAAAAAAAATGTCTTAGGTCTTTATGCGGTGCACATCAATTAGATAGTTGTATTCCTCTTTTTCGCAAACATAAAATATCACCGCTTCCAGCACTGTACGTACATGAAATCTGCGTAAGTAATGGGCTGATGGTTATGTTTATGTATCTTATATAAATGATGATTCAATTAATAAATTGTGGAAAATTCCCGTGAAAACCTGAAAGCTCTATTTTGCCATACGGAACCACCATAAATCTTCGAACGACAAAAAACGTTAACAGCCTACTATCACACCGTAGCGTATTTATAAAAGGTTCGAAGAATCGTCGCTCCATGCTTAGTGCCGGCGAAAATAGAATATTAATTGTTGTATGTATATATCGGATTCCAAACTCCGATATAAAAATATTTTTTGAAAGTTTGAAGGAACTCCTAAAAAAACTTACTTAGAAAAATAATAAAAGAATCATAGTTTGTGGAGACTGGAACATAAATATATTAGTAAACGATAATAGTTCTAAAGAACTTTACTCTATTTTAAGTAATCATAACTTAGATAACCATATTCTTAAACCAACCAGAAAACCTTATCGCTAGTAACATTCCGAATATACAGCCAAATATTCACTATTTAGGTTTATCTGATCACGAGACTTGCCAAACGATAACTTTTCAAGCTAATTTAAATTTAAATCAGGTTAAGAAATTGTTTTGGTTTGAAGATAAAAGGGACCTAAGCAGTGAAAATATTAGAAAATTCGTGTCTTGCATTTCTGCCTTATCATTTTCTGATGTCTATGAGGCTGAAGACACTAACTTGGCTTTCAACTATTTTCATGATACTCTGACCTTATTTTATAATTTGTGTTTCCCTAAAATTATTGCAAAAAATACAAATAAACCTATTAAAAACAAGTGGATTACAAAGGGTATAAAAAAATGTTGCATTAATAAACGAAGTTTGTATTTAAAATACCGTCTTTTAAGGGCAAGTAAAAAAAGAAATATGAAAATCTATTATAAATATGCTAATATTTTGAGAAAATGCACAAGCATCAAGCAATCTACAAGCACAGAAATTTGACAATACCCGCTACATACTTAATTCTGGTAACAAAAGCAAGGCAGCTTGGAAAATTATAAAAACCGTTAACAATGATGTGGTTGATAATAATGAAATAATTACAATAACTACTGGTGGGAAGACTTTTTCTCAACCGGATAGAATAGCAGACGAGTTTAACAATTTTTTTATAAACTTAACTAATAACATTAAAACCTCGAATGAATCCAAAATTAAAACTGACTATACATCTAATTTGATTTCATATCCTAATTCCATTTATCTGATCCCAATACATAACTCTTACATAATAAAAATAATCAATTCTTTAAAAAAAACAAATTCGACTGGTTATGATGATATCAGTACTAAAGTCTTAAAACAGTGCTCAAGATATTTATCCTTCCCACTCACATTATCAATTTATCTTTTGTTCAAGGAGTTTTCCCTTCTCGACTGAAATTCTCGATCGTTAAGCCGTTATTTAAGAAAGGCAACAAAAGCGATATTAATAATTACCGCCCTATAACACTAATACCTGTCTTATCTAAAATATTTGAAAGGGCTATTCACGTCAGAATTTATATTTTTTTAACAAATACGAAATTTTGAAACCTGAGCAGTTTGGATTCACAAAAAACAAATCAACCACATTAGCATGTTTTAACTTAGTAAAATTAATAACAACCAGCCTAAACAACAAAATTCCTATAACTTCTATTTTTATCGACATGTCGAAGGCTTTTGACTTTGTTAACCATGAACTACTGTTACATAAACTCGACAGATATGGTATAAGAGGAAACGCGCTAAAATTATTAGAAGATTATTTATGTCATCGAAAACAATGTGTTGAGGTGTCAAGTTACTCTGGACATCGGAAGAAAATTCACAGATCACGATATTGCGAAAATAAATGTGGAGTGCCCCAGGGAAGTATATTAGGACCTTTATTATTTATCATTTACATAAATGATCTGCCCAACGTCACCACACACAAATGTGTGCTATATGCTGATGACATTACTATTAATATTAAAAATAATAATACTTTTGACTACGAACACGAAATAAACAAGACTTTAGAAAAAATTATAGACTGGTTGAGACATAACAATCTACACATTAATATCGGAAAAACTAAGATGATCAGGTTTCAAACACATAATAGCAAACTAGGATCACTTAAAGTCGAATATGGAAATAATGTAATAGATGTAGTCACAATACTAACTTTTTAGGTATAACAATAGACAAATTTTGTAATTGGAAGACACATATCAATAATCTATGTACAAAGCTAGATAAATTTGTTTTTGTTCTTTATCGCCTAAGACGAGTGGCTAACATGGAGGCCGCACTTGCTGCCTATCATGGATACGTTTCTTCAATCCTACGATACGGATTAATAATATGGGGTAATTCTGTTGACTCTATTAGAGCCTTTCGTGGACAAAAAAAATGTCTTAGGTCTTTATGCGGTGCACATCAATTAGATAGTTGTATTCCTCTTTTTCGCAAACATAAAATATCACCGCTTCCAGCACTGTACGTACATGAAATCTGCGTCTTTGTTCACAAACATATAAATTTGTTCGAAAAACACAATGATGTTGTTACTAGACATAGTCGAAGAATACATTAACTGTATATACCAATGCAAAGAATACAGCTATTCTCTAGGAACGTGTTTTCTATGGCAATACATATTTATAATAAATTGCCTGAATGTTTCAAAACAATGAATATAGGGATCTTTAGAACTAAATTACTTAAATTTTTGTTAAATAAATGTTATTATTCCGTAAATGACTTCCTAAATGACAAATTTGACTCGCATTCAGTTTTAATTTCTATTTTATGTTAAAATTATTATTATAAATTGTTATTGTTAAATAATTATTGATATACCCTGTAATGTTGTAACAAAAATTGTATTTTAAGTAAGTATTTTAATTTTCTACGATTATTCAATTATAAATTATCTGATAATTGTAGTATAATGAAATTTTTGTATTCTAAAATTATTCCAATACCATTAAAAAATTTAAATATTTGTACGCCGGAAACGGCAGAATATGTTGGATCCAATTTTTTTTTTTATAACAACTGTATTGTACCATATTCTGACAAATAAATGATCTATCTATCTATCTATCTATCTATCTAAAAAGGCTGCAATACAACTGGTCAAAAAATCCAAGCCTGCCTAGTCAGATTGATAAAAAAGTTTTGTTCCTGGGTATTCTATGGTTCCTTATAGTTATAGTCCTCCTGAGTTATAGTTGCCTTGGATTGAATATAAACGTCAACCTTATCAACTTAATAAATGAGCTAACTTTAATAACATAGCCTATAGTGCTGTGCTGTGGCCACAGAAATTGATAGAATGTACGAACCGCGGCCCGGCCGCCTGCATGGCGCGATGACTTTGTGTTCAGAGGTGTAGCGATCTTTTTTAGTCAGATGTGCAGATTCCAATGAAATTAAAAAAAAAACAACAAAAAAAAACATGCACTGAACTTTTTTGTAATTTTCTTTATTAACCCTGATTGTATGCCCCTTTAATGCAAAGTTTAACTCTTTGCAGTCAGTTAAGAAAATTGGCCTAGTAAATATCATTATGTTTAATAAACCTCGTTTTTCTTTACTTTTATTTGCGTAATTATTTGTCTATTCTGGCAGGGTGCCAACTGAAAACAGGGTGCCAACTGAAAATCAGCGCTGGACGTTCAACGCCAGCACATGCTGAGTTGGTGACCCTTTTGGCATGGGCATGCCCGACAGCAAATTCATGTTTTACTTATATCTATTTTAGTACTTTATTTAATGTTATTTGTTGTGCTGTCACTGTCCTGTGCTATATAAAATCTTTCTTTCTTTCTTTCTATTCGATTAAATAAAAGAAAATAAATATTTATAAATTTTCAAAGCGCAGTTATGATATATGCCTGGAAGAATAATAGATGATAACGGCATTTGTCACACTTTCGTCGAATAAACTACTTGCAAATGAAAAATCTGTTTAATTTTACAAAATAGTTTTAAATCATAACTATTTTTAAGGCTATAAAACACGGAATGTACGGTTATCTTTTTTGCAGGAAGGTTTCAATGAAAATTTAGTTTTCTTAATTTTGGTACAAACGCACTTTTAGAAAATGTTTAATTTTATGTATTTACAAACTTTTAGGCTATACTTTACGAGAATTAAAAGAGAATATTTGGTTATGAAATAGGTCGAGGTTAAATGCTAAAAGCCTCGGACTACAAGTGGGCAGGGCGCGCGTGCCAACACTCTGCACCACAGTGCAGAACATTGCAAAGCCTTTCTCAGTACTTCTTATGACTTGTTTCTGTGAATGCTGTAACAAAAACCTGCAAAAATGCCTAATTGTACCGTTTCTAACTGCAGAAACAAAAGCTGTAAAGTACATTTGATTAAAGTTATTTTTTTTAAATTAATGACGTCAATATGTAAGGCGTAGTTTGTTCGAAAGTTGCCACGTATAAATCGCAAGTAAAATTGTGATTACAACCATTCTGTCTATTTATGTGGCTGTGGCTTTACCTGTGTTAGATACTCCACAGTTGCCAAACAGCGTGTCAACAACTAGGAACATTACTTATGTTTTTTGCCGTGGGGAAATCCTCATGGCCGCACTCCACCTAGAGACGGTGGAGCCAGTGTCGGACTCTTACTGACTAAAACTACCACGTTGTTTCTCCAAATACCTTTGACCAGGGCATAGGAACCCTGTGTATTCGCACAACCACCCCCGATAGGTTCCGCCACAAGCAGGCGAGCCCTTCTCCCTGTGCGGCCTAGAGTCAGCCGCACTCTCCCCGGCGGCACACACGGAACGCTGCGTGCTACCTCACGGGCCCCACCATGAAGCAACTGACACGCCAATGTCACGGCCAAGCCAGCCACGGGAGCCACGCAAACCACGCAAGCCACGCCAGCTACGCCAGGCAGCAGACTACCCCAAATCCCCCGCCTGCAGGCCCTATCCTCCTGTAATTTTTATAGAAATTTTCCTCCTCATATCTCGTCCTCCAATGTGCCCTATGCTTACTTCAGTGGGACACGCGGAGTCCCACCCCATCGGCCCAGATCGGGCCCCTCCCGTGCCAGAATATTCACCACGGACAACAAGGTCCCCCAAAGAAGAATTATTGCCCATGCCCAGGGTGCACTGACTGGCCCAACAAACTGCTGTTCCTTCCAGCCGTATCATGAAGAACCAGCTGCCACCAGACAGTGACACAAGGAGGTTTTATGGCCTAGCACCCCACTAATAGGAATATTATCTACCACAAACGGTATTTCGAGGAAACCCAACGTCTATGTAGTAGAAGCTTGCAATTGACTTTAATCTCCAATGATATTTAAAGTATAAATATATCATACCCTAACAAAACCAACGAAACATATGTTCCGTACACAGCAGCAGCACAATATACATAAACTAGTGCAAAGACTACCTTAAAAATATTTGAAGGTAAATATTTTTTTGTTTCCAATGTTAATTTTTTGCAATATGCCCAACAAATTTTTAATTTATGTATTAGTTAATTCTCATGTAAGTGAATGATTGTATTCTTTTGAGAAATAAAGTTATCTTAAACCTCAAAGTAAGTAAGTTAGTTACTTTAAGCTAGTTTCGCGTCATAATACTTACTGTACGCACATGACGACATTTTTATTTTTCTTGTCACACGTCACGCTCGGCGCCTTGTTTGACGCAGACTAGTGGCAAAACGTCTCGATTAGGACATTTTCGAGTCTCCAGATTGCACGCATAACAACATATCTGTACATTTTAAAATATCATCGTCAATTTCGAACATTCGTGTAAAAAAAGAAACGCTTTCCATTACACGACAGCGTAAAACAAACCCTTTACCAAAAAACTCAATACATCACCCCACTTATGACGAGCATGCAAATGTGACGTCGATCATACGTCACAGGCCTCGCCGCGCGCCCCAATATGTATGCCAACAAAAAATATAGCGTTGTATATTAAATCAAGTAAATCGTGTTACAGGTACGGATTTATATCGCATGAACATCGCTTGCTAAATTGCCGTTATACGCCTGCTTGAACAGTGGTGCGGTGCGGTGTGATTGAGGTCAAAATATTTAGTGTTTTAATTTTTGTGTGCACTTTTTTATCGTCACATTGCGTCGTACAATCTGAGCGAAAATATTAGTACCTAGTGCATAGTTGTTCCAAAACACTTAATAACTTACCAACTAATTTTGAGTTGGCACCAAACAAACAAGCAAAGTGCGTGCGAGTTGCAAGTGGTCGTGCGGAGAGCGCTTTTTGGGAAAGATATTGTTTATCGCTGAAAATTTAATGTTGTGTTTTTATGTTATTGGGTTTAGATTATTTTTCAAGTAATTTTAATGATGATGTTTGGCGCCGCTGACTCGAAATTAGTTACTTACATTAGTTTAAGAGATTAGTTAAGAGGACTAGAAAGTTTTATTTTCGCATTTCAGTTTCTTTTTTCGTCGGTATTTTTTTTTTAACTTTTTTTTTAAATCTTCTACTTACTACCTACAAAATTTTTGGCCACCCAGTCCAACTTAGCTAGGTCTAAATTTCTCATCAAGATATATGAAATAACCCGAAACACGAGGTTGCTACTGTAAACCATTGAGGAGTTCCCTCGACTGTGTTCCGTTTCTATCATCAGATTAACTCCAGATCTCCATTATCTTGTAGTGTCATCAGAACTACATATTTATGTGTATCAAGTTTCAACAGAATCGGTTAACAGGTAAAAATTCAGTGGGTGAATAATCAAAAATCTCCTATTTTCCTACCCATAGGCGTGGATTTTTATTTTTAAATTTTATGATACCAATTTAGAGGTATACCCTATCGAATAAAAAAAGAATAATCAAAATCAGACTACTCTGTAAAAAGTTATGCATGGTCATACATAAAAAATATATACCTACACGTCGAAATGAGAACCTCCTCCTTTTTTTCGTCGGTTAAAAAGACACCAAAATTAGTCACATCACACTTTTTTGGGGAGGCTTATGCCCAGCAGAAGGCTGTAATAGGCGAAGATGGATGAAATACCGATACATAGTTGATAGAATCAGGTGAGTTGTAATAAGTTTTATTAAATACTAGACTTTGCCCGTGGCTTTGTTATTTTACTGAAATAAAATATAGCCTATGTTACTTCCAGATATAGTAGCTTTCTAATGGAGAAAGAATTATAAAAATCGGTTTAGTAGTTTCAGAGCTTATCTATTACAAACAAACAAATATTTCCTCTTTATAATATTCGTATTGTTGGCAACACTACATAGGCAGCGCCATCTGCGGACGAAAAATACAGCGGAAGATTCTATAAAAGGGGTGTGCACAAGCGGAGCGGTCTCTTTTGGCATTCGAAATCCGAGTACTACACATCTCTTTTGATTGTACCCATTTGTATCACATTTTATTGTACAAAATAATAAAACGGTTTATGATCATTGTCTCTAATTTATTTAAAGTATTAAAGTTAGCATCAGAAGTGACAAGTAACTTTCACGCCATGGGTAAGCAAAAGCGAGGTGGTAGTAGTAAGCGTTCAAAACGAAAACGTGCTAGCTCCACCTCTTCTTCAAGCTCCAGCGCCAGGACACCATCTCCGTCAGCAAGGCGGAAAGAGAAGGTATCTCGTAAATATACCGAAACTGTGAGTAATACAAATTCTATTACTTTGAACAATTTTATACCTGATTTTGATCCAATAAAAGACGATATAGATACCTGGCTTAGCATTATTCGATCTTACGCAAACACTTTTTCATGGTCTGATAAAATGATTCGCTATCAAGCTTTGAACAAACTAAAAGGATCTGCTAAAATATGGTATGATTCCTTATTACGTACAGAAAAGCAGTGGCCTACATGGAAATGGGAGGACTGGAGATTAAAATTATCTAGTAGTTTCCAAATACGTAGAAACATGTTCGATCTTTTAAAAGAAATCATAGAAAAAAAACCCATCGAGAACCAATCCTTGTATGAATTTTATTTTGAGCAAAAATGTAAGATAGATCGTTTATGCCTGAATTTTTCCGAACAGGATATTATTTCAATTATAGTAGGAAACATAGGTGATCATAACATCGGTGCTTCTATAGAGGCTAGTAATTTTAAATCAACTGATGATTTAGCTAGTTATTTTCATAGTCGTGTCTACAAGAAAAGTGTAAAACAAGAAAGTAGTTCACGTGACGCACAGATTAAACCAGGGTCGCACAGCCAGTCAACATCCGTAAATCGAACTCCTGTATCCACAAACTCGACAATTACAAATCTACCTTCTTCTTCCAATGTTGGCCAAGATTTTAGTCGTAAAGTAATTAAATGTTACAATTGTGGGGGTAACCATAAAAAGAACCAATGTGATGCAAATAAATGTGAATATTGTGGGAAAAGAGGGCACGTAGAATCGATTTGTTACCATAAGAAAAATCAATCAAAATCTCTGGTGAAACCTGAACAACAGGAAACTAAATTTGTTTCGTCAAATCCACGTAATAAGTTTATTAAAAACGTTTACATATTTAATAAGTGTTATGAGGCATTTATTGACACTGGTAGTAGTTGTTCATTAATATCAGAGTGTTTAGTAAATAAACTTTCTTTGTCATATATCGCACTACCCGCACCCGTTGTTTTGCAAGGATTTTCTAAACAAAATTATAAATATGTGAATAGAAAGGTTACAGTTAATCTTTCTTTAGATTCAATTTTTTTGAGTGGTATAGACATGTATATTTTAGATGATATGGTTGGGTGCGATATATTGATTGGAAGAAATGTCACTGAGCGATCTGATTTAGTGTACTCGCGTATAGGCGACAAACTTAAATTCCAATATGCTAGTGAACTTACAGAATTTTGCAATAATATTTCCGCTATAGATTTAGATACAAATACCCATCAAAGCGAATTATTGGCTTTGTTTAATCGATACAGTGATTGCGTTGCTACAAGTATAAAAGAACTCGGTAAAGTTAGTAATTACGAAATGATAATTAACTTGTCAAGTTCACAGCCAGTTCAATGCAGACCCTTTCGAACTTCTTATTCGGACAGGCAGACAATTAGGGAAATGGTGAAAGAATTACTTGAAAATAAAATTGTGCAAGATAGTAATTCCCCGTATGCCAGTCCAGCTCTTTTAGTTGATAAGAAGAATGGCGAAAAAAGGCTCTGCATTGACTATAGAGCGTTAAATAAAATAACAATCAAAGATAAATATCCTATGCCTCGGATTGAAGATTTAGTTGATAGGCTTCAAGGACATAAATGTTTTACAAGTTTAGACTTAAAAAGTGGCTACTATCAGATCATTTTACATAAAAATTCCATACAGAAGACAGCATTCATTACAGAAGATGGACATTATGAGTTTCTAAGACTTCCGTTCGGTTTGGCAAATGCTCCGTCTTGTTTTCAACAAATGATGAACAAAGTACTTGGTAATTTGAGATTTGGTAATGTTATTATATATTTGGATGACGTATATCTGGTTACGGAAACAATAGCAGAAAATATTAAATTATTGGAACAAGTATTACAGATATTTAGAACAAATGGATTGACATTAAACCTAAAAAAGTGCCATTTTTTTAAACATGAAATCGAGTTTTTAGGATATAAAATTAAACCTGGTTATGTCATGCCAAATGATTCAAAAGTAGAAGCTGTTAGGAATTTCCCAATACCCAAAACAATTCATCAGCTTCGACAGTTTTTAGGGCTAATTAGTTATTTTCGTAAATTCATACGCAATTGTGCGGTTTTATCAGCTCCCCTTACAAAATTGTTGAAGAAAGATGCCGTTTGGGTATGGGATGATGTACAAAATCGAGCATTTCATATTTTAAGGGATAAATTAACTTCTGAAAGCATTTTGTCCATTTTTGATCCAGCCAAAGACAAAATTTTGTATACAGACGCAAGCAGGGACGGTATAGCTGGTATTCTTATCCAGGTCGATAATGAGGGTGAAAAGGTTATACATTATTATAGCAGGCAAACTAAGGAAGATGAAAAAAAATATCATTCCTTTGAATTAGAACTATTAGCTGTTGTATGCTCCCTTCAAAAATTCCGATTGTACTTGTTAGGTAGACCATTCAAAATGGTTACCGACTGCAGTGCGGTTAGGTACGCACTAACCAAAAAGGATATTATCCCGCGAATAGCTCGTTGGGTCTTATCGACTCAAGAATTCTCGTTTGAAATCATTCATAGGGAAGGATCCCGGATGCAGCACGTGGATGCTCTGAGCCGAAATCCCGTGCCATCCGGTGAAAAATCAGAATTTGAGATCATTATGTCAATTACGGAGGCTGATTGGTTGTTAGCAGTACAGGTACAGGACTCTGAGATAGTTAAAATACGAGATGTTTTAGCATCAGGAGAGGCCGACGAAAATAAAGATATGTTTAACAAATATGAACTTTTAGGCGGAAAGGTTTATAGGAGAACAAGTCAAGGACGCAGATGGGTCGTTCCAAAAAAATGTATCTGGCAAATTATAAAATGTAATCATGATGATTTGGGTCATTTTTCTGTAGACAAGTGTGTTGAGCGTATACGGGCACGATATTGGTTTCCACGAATGCGTAATATTATAAAGAAATATATAAAAAATTGTTTGAATTGCATATACTTTAAAAATAAGGGAGGCCCTAAAGAGGGACAACTGTACCCCTTGCCGAAATATGCACAACCTTTCCATACTCTCCACCTTGACCATTTAGGACCATTCGTAACGACGAAAAACAAAAACAAATATTTATTAGTGATTGTAGATTCATTCACAAAATTCGTATTTATAGCTGCTGTACGTAAAACTAATGTGACTGGTGTGATTAAAGAGTTAGAGTGTATATCTAAAACATTTGGAAATCCTAAAAGAATAATTAGTGACGCGGGCTCCTGTTTCACGTCCGGTCAATTTACTCAGTACTGTGCGAATAGAAATATTAGGTTACACATCGTAGCGACAGGAGTACCTCGTGCTAACGGACAGGCGGAACGATTTAACAAAACCATTTTAGAAGCCTTAAAAGCGATGGGTGCTGATACTAATGATGATAGGTGGGACCAATGCATTAAAGCTTTACAGCAAGGACTTAATAGTACTATACATAAAACTATTCAAGCCGTCCCTAGTGAGGTAATGTTCGGATATAGATTACGTACGGATAGCGATAGTCTCGCTCCAGATCTTGATAGTGAAGCATTGGTAGATGTGTCAAAGTTGCGCGAAATGGTAGACGAAAATGTTAAGGCTAGTGCAGAGGATCAAAAGAAAAGATTCGACAGAACTCGAATCAAGGCCACACGGTACAAAGAAGGGGACTTGGTATTGGTCAAAATACAAAGTCAAACTAATGATGGTCAAAGCCGAAAACTATTACCGGCATTCAAAGGCCCATTCCAAATTAAGAAAGTCCTGGATAACGATAGATACGAGATATCAGATTTAAGAGGTAGCCAAAGAAGTTCTAAAATTTATAATGGAGTAGCCGCGGCAGAAAATATGAAATCTTGGATTAATATTGATGATTGGAGCATGGAATGAAAATGTAGAAAAAAAAAAAAAAATACAAATAAATACTCAAAACCGTGTTGGCAAGGTATTTATACTGTTTTATTAATTCACCACTCTTAGTATCTGTTAAATTGTGTCTGTTAAAATGTTAGAACAAAACTTTATAATCTCTTGAATATTCTGGTAACCTGAATTGATGTAAAATTAATTTTCTTTTGAGTTAGCGAGCCTAGATAGAATACTGTACGTAGCATCAATTGTTGTATTGCACATGCTGTAATGTTATTTGCTTTGTGTTGTATGAGATCAACTTGGTAAACTTGAGTGAGTGAAATACTCTTTGAGTGCAAGTAATCTTTTGTGTTGCATGAGGTCAACTTGGTACGCTTAAGTGAGTGAAATACTCTTTGAGCGCAAGTGATCTTTCAGTTATAAACCTAGTCTCCTAAGTGTGGCAAAGTCCCTTTGGGTGCAGGAAATGGCATGGCAATACATGAGTAAAATAAGTGTGCAATACTTATTCGGGCATATTATCTTAAACATATTTAGCTAATTGTATTTAAACAAAGACATATTTTAATTTCAGTATCCTATCCAGACTCGTGAGGTGCCTGGGGCAGGCACCATGCAGCATGGCCGTGTTGGCAACACTACATAGGCAGCGCCATCTGCGGACGAAAAATACAGCGGAAGATTCTATAAAAGGGGTGTGCACAAGCGGAGCGGTCTCTTTTGGCATTCGAAATCCGAGTACTACACATCTCTTTTGATTGTACCCATTTGTATCACATTTTATTGTACAAAATAATAAAACGGTTTATGATCATTGTCTCTAATTTATTTAAAGTATTAAAGTTAGCAGTATAGATAATGTGATTGTCACATGAAGATTCTGAACAAACTCAAAGATAAATTGACTTTTTGTTACCACAGAAAAAAAAAAAAAAAATCTTTCTACGCCATCCCGCACACCGACCCACTGTGCACCCGTAATACTACACATTTGTCAGAGGGTGAAATTCTCTGAAAAAATTGCGTCCCACCGAATGAAAGCGATGTGAAAAGTGCGCCTATTACGAGAAAAAAAATAAACAGCCCATAGAGTTATGAGATTATTTTTAATAAAGTATTAATACTACGTTCTGAGGATTTTTCGTTGAGAATATGAATCTGAGGCAAAAAAAGGAGTCATAGTTATATGTTGTATATGTATACCTATATATACAACATTATTAAAATAAGAAACTCTTAAGAGGTCATTGTACTCATCAGCATGAACAACTTTTACTATGGGAGTCATTGTACTCATCAGCATGAACAACTTTTACTATGGGAGTAAAATGTACTATAGTTTATTAAAAATAATCTCATAACTCTAGGGGCTGTTTATTTTTTTCTCGTGATAGGCGCACTTTTCACATCGCTTTCATTCGGTGGGATGCCATTTTTCCGATCCCATATCAACCCTCTGCCTATCCCTTCGGGGAAATACAGGCGTGATGTTATGTTATGTTATATCAACCCTGAAATCGCAAAAAAAAACAACTATTCCCCACATTTTGTCGATTTATGTGAACACAAATGTAGGGAAAAGCTGCTTTCTTTCGCGATTTCAGGGTTGGTCCTCTAGTAAAAGTTATTCATACTGTTGACTACAATGACCCCTTATGAGGTTTTCAGTTATTCAAATAACACATTGTACCTACAGGTACATACTGTAGCAGCTCAACTCTTTATTCTCTAGTTTTCCCTAAAACAAAAAATAAAACACATTTTCCACTCGCTTACACCCATTAAAACGAACTTTTGCTCAAAGCACACTAGCGCCACAGTTGCTAAGCAAATTATTATCACAAAAGGAAGTAGCAAAAAGTTCTAATTACAATCCTTTGTCGCACGACAGAAAATACACCAGAGACAACCAGGTAATACTTTATCTTTTGATAAAAGTCCACAAACAAAACAGAAAAAAAACAACTTTCAAAGACTTCAACAATCAACGGACGAGGCTGCCTAGTTGATTGCCTGGGCCTTCACTTTAACGAACTTAAAAAAAAGAGGGAAAAAACAAAACAGTGAAGCAAAGGCATCGCAACTTCTGCCTCTTGATTGTTGGACAACAAGCGAGAGAAAAAATGGCGGCAAGTCCGAAATGAGTCTCGAATTATACATGCGTAACGTCTGTTGAATTGAAACTGTGTACAAAAGTTGGAAAAAAAAACGAAAATGCCCGCTAAAAAGTCCTTTGCTTTGTTTAAACGACGATCATATTTAAGTATGATAAACAGTTTTTTTACGAAACAGATCTGTGAATCGGGGTAAAGGAAAATGTAGTGTATTAGCGCTTGTTACCAACTTGGAGATTCCTGGTTTATATTTGCATTTTTATTGCCTTCGTTACATGGTGGGCAATGTTGTTATTTATTTTAAATAATAAATAAATAATAAATATCTTCGGGACATTTTTTACACAGCACCATCTAGTCCCAAACTAAGCAGAGCTTGTGATATGGGTGCTAGACAATGGATATAATACTTATATACTTTTTTTTTGTAAATACATACTTATAATACATAAGAAACACCGAGCCAAACACAAACACTTATGTTCATCACACAAATATTTGTGTCCTGTGGGAATCGAACCCACCACCTCGTGATCAGCACACACAGCATCCGACTCTCTAACCACTAGACCACAGAGGTCGTCAAAGTATGGCTAACATTTTTTTTGTTGTAAATGTATACAGGAAGTCCCCTTAAACTAAAGGAGAAAATATACAAGACCATGATTAGACCTCTTGTATGGATCGGAATATTGAGCTACGATAGGGAGGAATGAAAGGCAATTACATGCAGCTGAGATGAGAATTTTAAGAGGAATCTGCATGGTGTAACGAGAATGGATATGATAAGAAATGAGTATGTGAGAGGGAGTTTGAATGTAGCGCCAGTGACGGAAAAGTTGAGATGCAGTAGATTGTCATGGTATGGACATGTGATGCGGAGAAATGAGGAGCATGTTACGAAAAAAGTTTTCTGTATGAATGTGGATGGCTATAAGAAAAGAGTGAGACCAAAGAAAAGATGGATGGATTGTGTGAAAGATGATATGGATAAAAAGAAAGTGAACACGGAGATGACGGCTGATAGAGATGTATGGAAGAAAAAGACATGCTGCGCCGACCTCAAATAAATTGGGATAAGGGCAGGAGGATGATGTTCTAGAAAAAATACAACTACCACGGGATTGCTATTGTCTAACCAATAAAAAAACAATTAATACAATAACAAAACTTAACGAGAATTTAAGAGAAGTGGATTCGGAAACAGGGAGGACAGTTATAAACAAAAAATAATGAAAGCCAAGGGAAGCACGACAAATAAATAGGTGGGGGGAATAAAGTAATTTGTCTTTGCCTGCCCCACTGTGTGCATCGCGGTGGCTTTGGACTTGGGGGAAAAGGAAAAATAATACACGATATTTTTTTCCTTTTCGGGTTTGCCGGGATTTTCAGGCCCGGATTAGGGTCAAAACACAAAACTGCGAATCGGCACGTTGCTAAGTAACGCAAAAAAATGTGACGCGAATTACTGCGATGCGATTTCGTGCGGCAAGACGTCTTTCAGGGACATAGTTCGGGTAAACATCGTAACCATTCATTTATCGCAGGAACATTTCGGTGTTGTAGCTTATGCTGAGATGGGGGCATTTTTTTAGTCTTGTATAGGCATGTTATTTTCAATTTTATATTTTTCTTTTAGTCAATGTTATTGTTATAGCCTACTACGAGACTAAAATAAATTCTTTCTTTCTTTCTTTCAGGAATACGCAACGCGATTCATGTCACATGTTTTTGCGAAGCATCGTGCAAGCTCGTAGATTTCTGTGATGTGACGTCGCATCGCAGTTTTGTGTTTCGACCCTTTAATCCATGAAGAATCCCTCTAAGCAATGCCTATCTTGGGGCCAAAAGATAGAAAAGCCAGACTTGTGTTCACATCATCATCATTCGGTACGGCACTCGTCATACAGGTTTTTCCTAGTACGAGCGTCAAAGCACTCCTTTGACATCTAAATGTGTACTGACAAAATAATGTAGGTACTTAAAAGTAAGCAGATATACTGTCAAAAAAAATCTGCAATAAATGATTTATTTGTTATTATCATCATCATCACTTTAGCCGAAAGACGTCCACTGCTGGACATAGACCTCCCCCAAGCATCGCCACAACGACCGGTCCTGCGCTTTTCGCATCCAGCGGATTCCCACAAATCAAATCCCTAGATTTTGTCGATTTTGTGTTCACATAAATAGACAAAATCTAGGGAACAGCTGATTTTTTTGCGCGATTTCAGGGTGAGTCCTATAATGAAAGTTGTTTATATAATGAAGAGTACAATGACTTCTTTTCAGGTTTAGTATAAACTAAGTCTAATAATGTTGTATAGAATAGATACAACTGATACAACGAAACCCATAAATAACCCAAAGAAATGTGGCAAGTCCGTAGTCACCGCACTCACAGGCACCGGTAACAAATGATTCCATCCATTGTGAAAATATTAATTAATTCCTTTAGACAAAAATACAAAACTCAGTCGCAGAAGGAAACGGACAAAACGATCATATCGCGTCGGTTGTCTGGAATTAACTTACTATTATAATAAAAAATTTATTATAGTCCAGTGTTCTGTTATTTGTGGCTGAGTTTCAGGAAGAAAATAATACGTGAAAATAAGGATATAAGGGCTCTAACAGATGAGCGGCACTTTGACGACAGCAAAGGTAACTGCAATCGTCGCCGGTGTGGCGGCTGTCGACGACACGACCGCGACTACCGCTGACACGTTCTTTTGGCGTGTCGACAACACCGTGTTCCGTGTGGTACCGGACGTAAATAATTGCACCACCCTTTATCTTCTCATGAGTGTCGTAAAAGGCGACTAAGGGATTCACCAGAGGATGGGCAACAGCGTTCTCTGAGTATTTAAACAACCAACTGCGATCGCCAACCCGCCTGACAAGCGTGGTGATTATGGCATATCCCCCCCAACATATGCTTGGGGGAGGCCTATGTCAAGTAGACGTCGTTCGGCTGAAATGATACGTCGACAACAACCGTCGGCGCGTCTACGTGCAGAAATTTGAATCAGTTGGTCCCTACATTTTTGTTCACTTAAATCGATAAAATGTAGGGACCTCCTGATTTTTTTTCGTGATTTCAGGGTTGGCCCCATAGTAAAAGTTGTTCATAATGATGAGTACAATTACCCCTTTTCGGGATATAAGCGATTCAAATTTCAACATGTATATGGCAGCCGTTGACGCATCAACGGCAGTCACTGAGACGTGACGACGACAGCCGTTACCCCTATTGTCGACAAAGTGCCGCTCGTCTGTAAGCGCAATAAATTTTGGAACAAAAAATTCGCTCACGAGCAGGATTCGAACCTGTGACTCCTGGTTCAGTACACCAGTGCTTTATCCGCTAAGCTGCCGTGAACTCTGCTCTTGGTGTCGAATTTAAATTCCTCTTTGAATCAGTCTTTGGGTGTCGTGATTTCGTTTAGCATGCGTTAATGAGTTAAAATTATTATATTTAAATGTTTACCAACCAAGGCGTACCCGTATAATATATTTGAGGAGTTCCCTCAAATCCACATGGCACATGGATCCCATTATCATAACTGGATTTTGATGAAAATGGAACCAATATGGAAAAAAAAAAAAAAAAATCCTTTAAAAAAAAAAAAAAAAAAAATTACAAGTCTGTTTATAAATGACGAAGTTCTGAGGTAACAAACATAAAAAAAAAACAATCGAATTGAGAACCTCCTCCGTTTTAACCGATTTCAAAAAGGAGGATGAGAACAGTTTTTGAAAGGTCTTTCAGATTGGTCCCATTTTCATCAAAATTTAATTCTGATAATGAGATCCATGTGGTATTGGGTTCCCCCTTCAAATATTGTAGGCATACATATAGTGATTTTAGCATTTTCATCAACAAGTTTAGAAAGTCGGTGCCAATTTTTTCTTATTTTAAAATCGGTTAAAAAGCAGGAACCCTTTCGGCATAAATAAATACATACCTATAGCTGTACAACCGTCCCTTACCCAATCTATCATCAATCTAATTGGCGAGGCCTAGCAATAGTCCACCCTACACCGCCAGCCAAACTGCGAAGTTTAGGGCACTTTTTTTTTTTTTTTTTTTTTTTTTTTTTTTTTCCTCTTGGCAAGTCGCTATTTGCGCATTTGCCACTAACAAAAACGGGGAAACTTATAATAATTAAAGAATGGTATCTGAACGGAATTTGGAAATAAAAATTGGTCAGGATCGGAAAAGGAAAAAAATTTCAAATAAAATATATAATAAACTAAATACGGATTGAGTTAGAATTAATGAAAATAGATAAACAGTTGTATATTATAGGATCATTAGATGCTAAAAGAGTAAGAATGGAAGTAGGAAGAGGAACTTCATGACGATTTAAGGAGTCCATAAAAGGAGAATGATTATAAAGAGAACACGAGAAGAAAATGTGGTTCAGATCCCCCACACTTTCACCACACTCACAAATATCGTTATCTATGATATGAAGCCGTGCAAGGTGAACTGGAGTACAAACATGTCCCAGTCTCATACGGATAATACAACTGGTGGAAGTTTTATTTAACTTTAATTTAAAAAACCAAGGTTTTTTTGGGATACACGTTTGTATGGTGGCATAAAATTTACCTTTTAATACTGAACTGTCTGACCATAAGTCTCCCCAAGACTCCCGAAGGAACGTCATGGGGAGACCTGCAAGATCATGACAATAATTAATGTACGGAAAACGATCTCCACAATCAACAGCCTCATTGGCAAGCTGGTCAGCCCTGGTGTTGCCCAAAATGTTGCTATGTCCCGGAATCCATGCAAAGCTAATTACAAGCCCTTGCTGATAACATTTGTACAATAGATTTCTTATAGATATTACCAAGGGATAAACTGTTTTACATTTTAATGGAAATTTGCTAAGAGCTTGCAAAACACTCAAAGCGTCTGAAAATATGACCGTCTTTTTTAATTTCATAATGTGTATATATTCTACAGCTTTGAATAAACCAAAGCATTCTCCTGTGAACACTGATGATTCAGGCGGAAGTTTAACCTTTTGAACTATATTGTATTGAGAATGAAAAACTCCGACTCCTACACAACCAGAATCATTGTGTTTGGACGCATCAGTGTAAATATGATGCCAATCTTTCCAATAATTATATTTGATTGAATTAAATAAGAAATTCGTAAAATCATCCCCTTTATTTAAACCCAAGGAAAAATGTATGTCAGGAATAGAAACTAGAGATTCATAATTACTGCAAAAAAGAGGATATAAATTTGAACTGTAGCTTGGAGCCTGTAAGGCAATAAACTTTTTGTAACTCTGAATAAGACATGGTGGATTTTTATGAGACCAATAATTAGAAGAATTTATTTGATTTAAAAGTAATGGAAGTTTTGTATATAGAGGATGGTTAGAAAATTGCAATGAACGAAATAAAAATTTATCGCAAAGGAACTGACGGCGAAGTGAAAGAGGAGGATCCACACATTCAAGTTGAAGGGCATTAATTGGACTAGATTTCATAGCTCCCGTGATTATTCTTAGTGCTTTTGACTGTATATTGTTAAGTTTTTTAAAAGCAACAATACTCCCTGGTTCTAACAAAAAAGACCCATAATCTAATACGCTTCTAACTATAGCATTATATAGCAGTTTTAAACAATAAGGATGGGCACCCCACCATACTCCAGCCAGGCATCTTAACATATTTAACCTTTTTTCGCATTTAGATAAAATATATTCACAGTGGGGAATACCAGAAAGCCTGGAGTCTAAAATAACTCCTAAAAATTTGACTGAAGATTTTTCTGGAATCGGTTGACCATCAAAATATATAGAAAAAGGAGGAGGAAGCCGCTTTCGTGAAAATAAAACAGCAGAGCTTTTCGAAGATGATAACTCTAGTCCATTACGATCAAGCCATGTTTTTAAAAGATTAAGAGAAGAAGACAGTGAAGAGCAAGCCGTTTCGATAGAGCGATGAGAACAGTATAAAACCAGGTCATCAGCATATTGGAGAACTTTTACTTTACTGTCCAGGGAAGATTCGAGATCATATGTATATATATTATACAATATAGGACTTAAAACAGACCCTTGAGGAAGCCCTTTCCACACTAATCTAGATTCATAAGTAGAATCCTCTAATAAAACATTAATACGTCGCTCAGATAAAATATTCATAATGAAATTAAAAAGAATTGTAGGCACATTTAACTTTTGTAATTTATTTCTTAAAATCGGAATAACTACATTGTCATAGGCGGAAGTAATATCTAAGAACGAAGCTATAAGGTGACTATTTACAGAAAAACTTAACCTAATATCCGTGACAAAAATACTTAAGCTATCTAAAGTACTTTTGCCCCGCCTAAAACCGAACTGACTGTCACTCAATAAATCATTGCTCTCAATAAACCATTCTAAACGGTTCTTTACCAAATGCTCTGTAACTTTTAATAAAACTGAAGAAAGTGCAATGGGACGATAGGCATTACTATCTGACGGGCTTTTGTCAGGTTTCAAAACTGGTAAAACTATTTGGGATTTCCAGGATGTGGGAATGTTGCCAGTGACCATAATAGAGTTTATAAGATTTAAAAAATAGTCAAGTGACGTTTCGCTTAAATTTGACATAAAGGAATATGGAATACCATCAACTCCAGGTGCAGAATCTTTTAGGTGGGACAAAATACCTTTGAGTTCAGCAAGAGAAAATGGACTATTGAGTTCTGCAAGATTAACATAATCGGAAAGAGGTATAGAATAAATAATTATTTCCTCAGGGACATACGAAGGTGCTAGCTTATCTAAAAATTGGTCTTTCATTGAAGAAGGAAGCAAAGATGAGGGAGACTCCTTAAATGCAGATCTAAACCTACGAATGTTTCGCCACACAACTGATGGATGAATATTGGGTGATATGTTCTGACAAAAACGTCTCCAACTTTCGAACTTCTTTTGTTTGAATAATTTACGAGTATCAGTAATGGCAGAACATACAACATCAAAGTTTTCATCTGTAGTGTTGGCATAATATTGAATCTCTGCTTGTTTCCTCTTTTTAACTGCAATTGAACAATCCCTATCCCACCATGGAGGGGATGGGATATAACCTAGAGCTGTATTTTTTATAGGAAAAAGACTATCAGCAGTTCTTATTATTAATTTTGCTAAAGCTTCAGCACATAAGTGTTCATCACCAAATTTAATTTCAGGAAGTTCCGAAATGTTCAAATCCAACTGCTCCTTAAACAATGACCAATTGGCATCTGCAAGTCTATACTTTAACCGTGGAGGAGGTTTAGAATAATGCTTATTATAAAAAGGAAATGAAAGTAATATTGGAAAATGGTCACTACCATGAGTAGAAGTTAAGACTTCCCAAGATAAATAAGGTGTAAGACTGGGAGAGCATATTGACAAGTCAGGAGCACTTATTTCCTCATTGGGAGCAGTGCGTCGTGTTGGAGAACCATTATTAAGAATGCAAAGATTATGAGTGTCAATCATTTCCAAAAGACTAACCCCATAGCTATTGGTCAAGGAACTACCCCAACATTGATGCTGAGAATTAAAATCACCTAATAGTATAAAAGGTTTTGGAAGAATCGAAAGAATATTTACAATTTCATCGAAAATCAGAGTAGATGGTCGAGGAATATATACAGAAACATAACAAACTTTATTTACAACTGCTGCAATAATAGAAAAATCACTATTATGAGCAGGAATGGAAAAATGAGTAAAAGATTGAGGATGTTTGATGAGTAAGGCTACTCCACCATACTTATCAAATCGATCCTCTCTGAGACATGCATAACCCGGAATCCTAAACAAAGAGTCCGGACTAAGCCATGTCTCCTGTAAAGAAAAAATAAATGGATTATATTTATTTATAAGATAAATTATTTCAGTTTTTTTAGAAATTGCACTTCGGCAATTCCATTGGATTACCTTGGCTGGACTGTCCATTATTATTATTAGAAGTGCAAGTAACTGCTTCGAGTGCAGAGGCAACGTGAGACGGTGAAATTAAATTAGACTGTGACAAAGACTTAATTAATGCTATGATTAAATCTCTTGTAGTTTCAGATAGATTGTCCTTAGGAATCAGAGCAGTGCCATTATTTAGTGAAGAAGTGTTATTATAGTCCTTAATAAGGTCATGATGAGATTGACGATCATAACCTATAGAGGATTTTGTAGGTGAACGAGGTTTAGTATAAACGGTTTTTTTATATGAATATGACTGATTAGATGTAGGATTAACCCGTGGAACTGAAGGAGTAAAGCTATCTGACACATGAGTGGTAGTTAAGGCGTCAATATATGACTTCTTAGAAACAAAAGGATGTAGTTTTGATGCTTCTGCATAAGAAATGCAACTTTTTGACATTGTTTCTTTTATCGATTTCTGTCTCTCAAATTCAAGGCACTTCTTACTAGTAGCTTCATGAGACCCCCTGCACAAACAGCAAGAGACATCATCATCTTGAACTGAACAGGACTCACCTGAATGTCCATCACCACACTTAAAACATCTAGGCTTAGACCTACAAAGACTTTTTACATGACCATACCTACAACAATTATAACACTGAATAGTTGGGTAAATGTATAATTCAACACTCAAGGCTGTGTAACACATAAACACCCGCTTTGGTAGAACTTGCCCATCAAATGTAATTATAATTGTTTCCGTGTTCTTGAATATATTATTACCATCAACCATTACTTTCCTTCTAATCCTCCTAATTTTTAAAATTTCTCCACAGCCTATGGGGACAGAAATAGCCTCCTGAACCTCCTCATCGGACCAATCGGCAGGAACGCCTCTTACAACACCCATACGGGTGATGGAGAAAGCAGGGATAAAAACTTTATAATTTTCTTCAGCTAATTTTGTATTATTTAAAAACAGATTCGCATCTTCATAGTGAGAAAATGCCAATGAAATTCGATTTCTGCCGATTTTTTTCAGACTACCATTTATCACATTTTTAAAATTATTTCTTTTCAAAAAACGACCAAAAGAAATGGGATGAAGGAATATTTTTTCAGTGACTTGTTCACGTTGCACATGAACAACATATGGAGCAGCATCTGATGACTTAAAAGTCAACCTAGCCAACTGAGTTGCAGACTGTGGAGATGTTATTTTATTTTGTACTATGATTGATTCATTAGATGCCTGAGTAGTAGTTTTTTGTGAGGGGTCTGAACCATTCTCGAAATGAGAAATTTCCATCTCCTGATTCTCTAGTGCACAATTACAATCCTTTTTGCCGCCATTTTTGCGCCTTTTTTTGTTGCAATGTTTGCAAATTTTGGGCCGAGCTGAAACCCTCTTCCTTTTACTATTATTTACTGTTGATACTGAACAATCAGTATCAACACTGGTTTCATTATTCGAAATTGTCACGTAGTGAGCTATGACCGGAGATATCGACCCCCCAGGATCCCCTGGAGGGTCCATAATAGAAGATTTAAAACTTACCAACTATTAATACACACTAAAAGAAACTAACTACTAAAAATATATAAACAAAAAACTAAGTATTTACACAAAAAGATCCCAACAAACTTATTTTAGGAAATTAAAATTCACTTGGAAAGAAAAAACACGACCGCCGTATTCAAGGTTTCCCGCGCTTTTTTTCTTAGGGCACTTGATTGAACTAACGAGTTCCGCCGCAGCGGCCGACGGTTAATTACGATCTAGGGTTAGCTATCCGAGGATCAATATGTAGAATGTAGACTGCTTGTTTATGGGAAGGAAAGGGATGGACAATCAATCAATCGGTTAACCGTAACAGAAAGATTAATTTGATAAAAAAGTAAAAAAAAAAAGTAATACTAGTAGTAAAACTTCTTTACGCACGCTTGACTTGGGGAGTAAGCTGGTGAATGCGTTACGAAGAGTGTGATCGGGCGAGGCGAACGGAGGGGGTAGTGCAGTATGCGGGGAACGAGGCGCGCGCTAGGCCACGACACAGCGTCGGCAGATGTACGCGCGCCGCGCCGCCATTCCTTCGTAAAATCTCATTAAAATAGGGATTGAGGGAGATAAAACTTAGTGAAGTTTTACTTCAGTCGTAGTCGTGTGCTCTAAAGCCTTTGACTTGTACCTATGGACCAGTAATACCTACGAAATAAGCGTGGTATACCTACAATATCCGGGCCACCGTTATGGTGGCCATAGCTAGGGAAGTAAGTAATCAAAACTAAAAAGTATCGATATCGATGCTCGTGTTTCGTACCAGAGATGTGTGCTGATTAAAATCATTTTCAAGTAGTAATAAATAACGCAATTATATCAAATACTAAGTTCGGCTGTCCCTAGGACATAAAAAATCAAGCTTCTAGGTCAAGGCAATCCGCATAAAAAACCTAAACCTAACCTTTACCTAACCTACTTGACCTAGAATCATGAAATTTGGCCAATATATCGAAATATCTTTCTTTTTTTTTCAATATATCGAACTCCGATTGTATACCTATTTAAAAATATCGATAGATCGAAAATCTGATATTTAAAAAATATCAACAGCCCTAGTTTGTTTACTTGACAGCTCATGTACTATGGGCCACATTGCGGGGTAAGCGGGGTTGCCACGCGGCGTAGGTATTTTGACATCCCGTAAAGATGTTGCCAAACAGAGAATATACAAATAGCATGCGATCTCTTTCACCAGACGACATAACACGTTGGTTAACAAGAGACAAAGAATAGTTTCATAATTCAATAACGATTTAATAGATATTTGTATAAACTAGGTGGATATAGAAGAATGGGCCACTTCCATAGGTTTCTTAATTCAATGTCTAAAGCACACTCATTTTTAGGGTTCCGCAGCCAAATGGCAAAAAACGTAACCCTTATGGATTCGTCATGTCTGTCCGTCCGTATGTCACAGCCACTTTTTTCCGAAACTATAAGAACGTTGTTGAAACTTGGTAAGTAGATGTATTCTGTGAACCGCATTAAGATTTTCACACAAAAATAGAAAAATTATAAAATTATATTGAGGTTTCTAATTTTTTTTTTTCTAAACTGAATAGTTTGCCCGAGAGACACTTCCAAAGTGGTAAATTGTGTCCCCCCCCTGTAACTTCTAAAATAAGAGAATGATAAAACTAAAAAAAATATATGATGTACATTACCATGTAAACTTCCACCAAAAATTGGTTTGAACGAGATCTAGTAAATGGTTTTTTTTTAATAGGTACGTCATAAATCGTAAACCGCAATTTAACATAACAACATAACATCACGCCTGTATTTTCCCGAAAACCGAAGCCCGAAGGGGCTCGTGGCTAAATAAGAACCGTGTGGATTAACGATCTGCGAGGTTAAGCTGCACTAGCCGCAGTCAATCTGTGGATGGGTGACCGTTACGTTACACATCGAGACTCCTTCGTGCCTCGGAGAGCACGTAAAGCCGTTGGTCCTGCGCCTGATCTCTCTCCGGTCGTCTCGAATTGCCTCCCATCGGATTATGAGAGTGAGGGAATAGATAGTGCACCTGTGTTTGCGCACACACTTGTGCTGGCACTATAATATGTCCCGCGCAGATGGCTAGTATCTGTTGAGATTGGCCGCCATGACCGAAATTCGGCCAGGAGGACATTATTATTATTATTTCCCCGAAGGGGTAGGCAGGGGTGTAAACCGCAATTTAGCAGCATTTATTATTAAAACATCGATCTACAAGAAATTTTATATTAAGTTACTTGCTGCTACGGTACCCTTCATGGGTGAGTCCGACTCGCACTTGGCCGCTTTTTTTATTACTGCGTTATAAAAAAAACAGTGAGTTGATATTGCGTTGTCATCCTGTCCTTAGCTATGTTTAAAATTTCAAGTCTCTAACTTATGGGGAAGTTAGTTTAAAATCGATTGCAAAATTTGTACCGAACAGACAGAGAGGGCTACAAAAGAGTTTAAATAAAAAGTTCGAACGTTAGGACTACCAGGGAGATATAGGGGCGCAAGGCTGGTTTACAGTGCGACATCGGGCGCTCGATCGGGTTGGCGTACGGTCGGTATGGTCGAAAAGGCCTACCCCATACGAACTGATCAACCCTCACTTACACCGTCAGCATGACCTTTGCCTACCGCTTCGGCCGTCCGAGGACTACCTCTGCGGACCTCACGCACCTCGCCTGTGTCCCTCTGACGGGACACTATGACCATTTCCCTACCCGTGGCTATTGGGTAGGGCTACCCTTTCTCTTGAAATCCAGACCAAACGGGGCGTGTTACAAGAGAGTTTATAAAATTGTGGTAATAAAATAGTAGAGCTCCTGGAAAAGAACTCATCCGGGGAAGTACTACCACCGTACCTACTTCTGCCACCAAACAGTGATGCTTGCATTGCTGTGTTCCGGTGCTCGTAGTACGGGTGCCGGTGAAATTACAATCGCATAAGACTTTCCATCTTTAGGTCTGTTTGGCAAACGTGATTAGCAATACCTTCCTATGATTTACTGTCACTATTATAATAATAATGACTCGACCACCATCTCATGAGGCTCTCGTTAGGCGGCTGGGTCAAGGGCTTGATGCAGAAAGCGGTTCTCCTAGATACGGCGCGTATTGTTAGGAGGTTCCTTTCTCTGGAGCCCTTACCGCCGGTAGCTTGGTCCACAGGGACCAAACAGGTACAGACCCGATACCGGTGGGCCACTTTTTTTTATATTTTTAAATGTTTTTTTCTTTTATCTTTTTATAAAAAATATTTAAAAATGTATTTAATAAGGTGAATAAATGAATAAAGGAGATAATAATAATCTTCTTTCTTGCACAACAATATTACATGAATTTCTGGCGGTCTTATCGCTCCACGGCGCCGGCGATCTCTTCCAGACAACCATTGAATGGACTGTACACGGTGAATTTTCGTTGGTTTTGGAAAAGAAAAGGGGTTATTGTACTCATCATTATGAACAACTTTTACTATAGGAACAACCCCAAAAACGCGAAATTAAAATCAGCGTTCCCTATATTTTGTCTATTTATGTGAACACAAATGTACGGCCGACCGCACGTCGCGTCGGTGGTAACACTTTGACATTAGCAGCATCTTTATTTTGTAAGCAGTAAGGGTGGTTTTCGAATTGAAGTGTTACCACTGTCATGCAGTCGACTGTACAATGACCCTTTTCGTTTCCAAAACCAACGAAAATTCACTGAATAATTTAATAATTAATTCTAACTACATAATTTAAATACGTTAAAAATACTAAAACAAAAATATATAAACGGAAAATAGAAGTTCAAAATTATAAGACTGTTCAGGTACCTTCTCGCCTTGTTGTTACTACGCAACCTTTTTGGATCAAGCGATGTTATACGCAGGCCAACGAACTCTCTTTCTTTAGAAATAAAGATGAATAAAGTTGAGGAAATCCCTATTTATGAAAAAGCGTAATGATCTGTTATATGTGGTAGCCGATGTTCGAACAATTTTGGTAGTTCATTATTTGGCAGGTACAGTCGACCACACATCAGTGGTAACAGTTTGACCTTGACAGCGTCTTTATTTCGTAAGCAGCAAGGGCGGTTAATACAACGTGTTGATCTGTATTCGTGCCATGTTTAAGGGGGTGACTATACCACTGATACTGAACACGAATCAATAAATAAATCAATACAAAAAAAAAATATTAAATACTTACTTTACTTTACTTTGACGACCTCTGTGGTCTAGTGGTTCGATTGTCGGACTGCTGATCACGAGGTCGTGGGTTCGATTCCCACAGGACACAAATATTTGTGTGATGAACATGAGTGTTTGTGTTGGTCTGGGTTGTTCTTATGTATTCATCATTTCAGCCGTAAGACGTCCACTGCTGGACACAGGCCTCCCCCAAGCATATATTGGGGGGATATGCCATAATCGCCACGCTTGGCAGGCGGGTTGGCGATCGCAGTTGGTTGGTTAAATACTCAGAGAACGCTGCTGCCCATCCTCTGGTGAATCCCTTAGTCGCCTTTTACGACACCCATGAGAAAGTATAGGGTTGAGGTAGGTTGTTCTTATGTATTATAAGTATGTATTTACAAAAAAAAAGTATATAAGTATTATATCCATTGTCTAGTACCCATAGCACAAGCTTTGCTTAGTTTGGGACTAGATGGTGCTGTGTAAAAATGTCCCAAAATATTTATTTTTTATTTATTTTTATTTACTAGGCACTTGTAAACCAACAAATACCCTCCATGTGTCGCGTGCACCAAAAAAAATTCAGGTATTTCCACCCTTTGATAATAAAATAATAAAATAAATAAAAATAAAAATTTTATTGGAACAGAAAACACGTTTACATAAAATGTGTACGAAAATGACTGCATTAGTTATTAAACTGTGTTGCAGTCATTAACGCCCATTTCAGATGGATTGAGGCGACAGCGTTCCAACTGAACTGAAATTGTTAAGTAAGTAGGTATGTGTATGTGGAGGAGTGCGTGTGTGGGGGGGTGTGTGTGCGTGTGTGAGTGTGTGGGGGGGTGTGTGTGTAGGGGGAAGAGTGTGATGATTTTGCGTGGGAATGTGTGTGCGCAGGCGGGTATCAGAAACATGAAGTTACGTTTTAACAAATATTTCCAATTCTTCATATGTAAGCGTATAGAGCCATTTATCAGTGAGTATTCGACACTCGCGAAGAGTGAGCGGATATATGTTGAGCTTCTTATTTACTTTATTATATAATACTGTACTCAGAAATTGGTACTGTCGACTCACGGCTTTAACTTTTGCAATTTCTGTCTGGCAGACTATGTCAGCTCTACGTTTTTTTCTCACAAATTCAGGATCATATGGAAGGTTTGAGTGTTTACGCAGTATTGTGTTAAGCAAAAATACGTGCCAATAATAATGCCACCGATGACTTATTTTCAGAGTCATTCGGGATTTATTCTCAAACATACAAGCGATAGAAACATAGCGAGGTGTCTAACGGCCAAAATTAATATCCAATCTATCCACGATTTACCATACTGGAGATAGAAATTTGACATATTTTGTATGGAGCTTATGGCAAATTCCTATCTCTAGTAGGGCAAATCATGGATAGATTGGATATTAATTTTGTCCGTAAGTGAAAATTTGGGTATTAAATAATCGTAGAATTTTTCAAGTATTTTTAGATGTAGTCATCTAAAAATACTTATTTAGCATTTGCTCTAGAAATATGGCACGGTTACAGTTCAACAACTTGTATAGTTCAAGTTTTACCACTGAAGTGCGGTTGGCTGTACCTAACAATGATATTTATACTTTTAAATATCATTGGTCGATCAAAGATCGAGACATTTTGGGGGGAAGTAATTATATTTTTGGGGTGCTTATCACACCCAAGAAGTGTAAGGAGAGTAGGGAGCAGTGGCGGCGTAGCATGGGTTGGCACCCGGGCCGGTTTTCTATTGAGCACCCCCCAAAATTAAACAACAAGAACTGAACGTGCATACGTAACTTTATTTTGCAAAATATTCAATGACATTATAAAGGTTAGTCGCGCTTGGCTCATTGCGAATCTTAAGTACGATTTCATTATCTTCAATTTTGAAAAGCTTTTTTTTCTCACGAAGCCACCAAAACGACAAATCTTAGACACAGCACTAGACTCGGAACAGACTCGGAATAGTCCCATTTTACAGAATAATCTCAGAACCTCCGAGATAGTCCACTGGACCGCCATTTGGGAAGAAATACTGGTAGCTCCCAAGTGGCACCGCCGCTGCGCCGCACCCACTTGTCACCCCTTAGTGCTTGGCACCAGGTGAGGACCACCCCCATCGCCGCCACTGGGGCCTTTACCTCGTTTCGCAATTCAATTCAAACATTAAAAACCTAGTTTTACACAAGCGTATCCAGCTCCGTAAATAAAGATGAAAAGGCCTCTTCTATCAAAAATAAACAGACTAACACTTCAAATCATTAGGCGCCTATAAGAAAAAAATATCCTTTAATAACTTACTTGTACAAACAGTACTTTATGTATCTTTCAAACTTTTTTTCCTCCAAAACTCTATCGTAAATGTAATTATTGACTCGGAGCGGCTTGGGTTCGGTCAATAAAGAGGTGTGTTCAGAAGGCCCACTGTAGTCAATCCCTTAACATCCACAGCTAAACAGTAGCCTCCTTAGTTCCCACGACAATAAAGAAAATAAACATAACATATTATCATAACATCACGCTTGTATTCCCCGAAGGGGTAGGCATAAGTTACATAAGTATGTTTAGTATACCCACATTCCGCCATATATGTTAAAAGTTCCATGTAATAGGGGGCAAGCCTATTGCCATCAACCGGGCACAAAGACTCCGGGCTGCTACTGAAATATTTCTAATGAAAAAACCCAATTACACTGCCCGACCCGGGAATCGAACCTAGGACTCCACGCTTAGCGGTCGCGCTTACGACCACTAAACCAATGAAGCAGTCAAAGCTACAATGAACTATCGAGAAAACTCGCTCAGTGTCTTGGCAAACTGATTGGTGACCGAATAATAATGCGACTAAGGTCCAGACTCCATCAAACAGGCGATAATCAAAGCGGAGAGATGTGTTGTAAATATAACCGTTCCATGTGCTGCCAGACATAAAGAATTACACCACCCTTATCTCTTCTCATGGGTGTCGTAAAAGGCGTCTAAGGGATTCACCAGAGAATGGGCAGCAGCGTTCTCTGAGTATTTAACCAACCAACTGCGATCGCCAACCCGCCTGCCAAGCGTGGCGATTATGGCAAATCTCCCCCTTAATTGGGGGAGGCCTATGTCCAGTAAAGGACGTCTTTCGGCTAAAATGATGATGATGATGATGATTTACACATCTCGACTCCGCTTAACTTTAGTGGATACGGTTGAGCAGAGAGGAGAGATGTCTCATATTTGTACGTGTTGTGATCAAAACAAAAATCTGAGCTGGGCCTCGCAAGCAGGCGTCGGCGGGCAGTAGAGATGTGAGCGACGTGTGGTGAGCGGCTTGCGGCGATCGGCGAGCGGCACCGCTAGTCGCACAACCCGCCCGCCGCGCCTGAAATAACAAAAACATCTAACGCTCACCGCTCGCAGCTCGCAACTCCGCTCTAGCCAGTACATATCAGTCAGTCAATCAGTAGCATCTCCGCACAGCTTCGGTGGATACACCCTTAAACAATTGCTCCGCATGTACCTCTCAGCTGCTAGCTATGTATGAAGTGGTACTTCTGGACTACCTTACCAAGTGATTAGCTAGGGCGCCGTGCTCTTACCCGTACTGTACCTGAGTGCCCCGATAAAATATTTATTGGAATTAAATATGGCGGAGACCCCGGCAAATTAGAGGTCCCTTATTATGTTTAAAGGAGCCAGTTAGTACTGATTGACCTGATGGGAGGTCAGAATTGATTGATTTTTTGGGGCTCAGTTTAAATTAGAATCGGTGGGTTCATAATGCTTTAATAGCGTCGTCTTTTTTTTCATATTAAGAATAGGGATAAATAATCATCATCATCATCATCCTCCCGCCCTTATCCCAATTTATTTGTGGTCGGCGCAGCATGTTTTTTTCATCCATACATCTCTATCAGCCGTCATCTCCGTGTTCACTTTCTTTCTATTCATATCATCTTTCACACAATCCATCCATATTTTCTGCGGTCTCCCTCTTTTCTTATAGCCATCAACATTCATACTTAAAACTTTCCTCGTAACATGCTCCTCATTCCTCCTCATCACATATCCATACCATGATAGTCTGTTGCTACTTAACTTCTCTGTCACTGGCGCTACTTTCAGACTCACTCTTACATATTAATTCCTTATCCTATCCATTCTCGTTACACCACACATTCCTCTTAACATTCTCATCTCAGCTGCATGCACTTGCCTTTCATTAATTCCTTTCGTAGCCCAACATTCCGATCCATACAGGACAGCAGGTCTTATCATGGTCTTATAGATTTTCCCTTTCAGTTTAAGAGGAATCCGGGAGTCACTTGTAGAATAGGGATAAATCATCAAAGAATATTTTAGAGATGACTAAAAACAACCCCTTCGTAAAATTGTCGTAGGTAGGGCACTTTCGGAGAAGATGGCGCCGCGCCGGAGAGTTAATCGCTCCGGTGGCTACTCCATTTAGGGCATCCGCCGCACCCCCCTTCTCTGTCGATAGGACAAGTACGCAGGGGTGGCCCCCTTGAGGGTTTCCATAGTATTATTATTATTATTTTAGGAAAGAGGAAGGTCAGGTTTTAGGTCTTGAACGCCCCTAAGCCACTGCGACCTGGTAAGATTTATTGTGACGCCTCTTGCAGCATTACAGCACTTCCCCAAGCTGCAAGTCAATCATGAAGTCGACTATAACTTTGGGGGAGGAGGATTTGATCTCCTGCGTTGAGATGACGTGGCCTCCAAGATGCTGGCTTCTCATGACCACATAGTGCACCAGCACTGCATCACATTTGCATAGGATATGGATGGGCGTCTCATCCTTTTCGCGACAAAACCTGCAAACTGTGGTATCACTGAGACCCATCCAGTGAAGGTGTTTATTCAGCTTGCAGTGCCCAGTGTTCTTGGCAAATGTAGGTAATAAATTATACATCAATAGGAGTTAGCATTAATCTGATTAGGTAGATCTTTCGATATACGCATTTATTACTTAGTTCGTGGCTACGAATATTACGTGTGACCTTAGTCAAAGTTACACAGTTGACAATACAGGGTGTCAGGGAATCGCTTCCGAAAACGAAGATAGGTGATAGTGCTGCTGATTACCGATGCGAAACCACGAAAAAAAATGCGATTCTTTTTATAGATTTTTTCATTATTTTTTTGCATTTTTCATTATGTATGAGTTTTATTTAACTGCCCAAAGCTGGTTATGTATGAAAAATGCAAAAAAAAAATATTTGAAAAAATCTAAAAAAAGAATCGCATTTTTTTTTCGTGGTTTCGTATCAGTAATCACCAGCACCTATCTTCGTTTTCAGAAGCGTTCCCCTTACACCCAGTATACTTACGAGAGAAAGTAAGTGAACAGAAGTAGGGATGTACTTATATATTTTCTTCGTAAAGTTCAGAAGACGTAGTCACGATCCTTCCCAGTGTTACATTTTGTCGACAAAGTCCCTTGAACGAATCCTGCTACATTACACGTACCTACGGCTGCCGTTGAACACAGAGCGCAAGCGATTTTAGCCGTTGTGGTGGTTAACCGCAAAGTTTGCTGATAGTACCTACATACCTACGTTACCTTTTGACGTCTGTGATCTAGTGGTTCGAGTGTCGGACTGCTGAGCACGAGGTCGTGGGTTCGATTCCCACAGGACACAAATATTTGTGTGATGAACGTAAGTGTTTGTGTTCGTCTAGGTGTTCCTTATGTATTATAAGTATGTATTTACAACAACAAAAAAAAGTATATAAGTATTATATCTATTGTCTAGTACCCATAGTACAAGCTCTGCTTAGTTTGGGACTAGATGGTGCTGTGTAAAAATGTCCCAAAAATATTTATTTATTTTTAAAAAAATCATGAGGAATAATTAAAATACAGTATTCCTTAAAAGTATTTTTTATTTATAAATAAATGATTCCATTGTATAATAATATTTTCTTCTAACTAAACTTAAATAATGTCTGTCTGTATCATTGATCTGTTTTCAGGTATCTTGTGAGGGTAGACACATAAAAAAGGGAATGTAAAATATTTTCCAAATACCTACACATTATGTGTTTGGGTACTACTGGGTTTGTATTTCAGTGAGTAATATTTTCATATTCCATTCAAATTGTACCTATGATTAAAGGGAGCTAGCGATAAAAAAATGGCACCCATGCTCAGCCAACGCTCAAGGTGATTGCGACGAAGTAGCCTGCGTAATTCGAAATTTCTTGCATTTTATTTCATCATCATCATCATCATTTCAGCCGAAAAACGTCCACTGCTGGACAAATATACCATAATCGCCACGCTTGGCAGGCGGGTTGACGATCGCAGTTGGTTGTTCAAATATTCAGAGAACGCTGCTGCCCATCCTCTGGTAAATGCGTTTTATTTATTTTATTCTTTATAAACACCAAACGAAAACAAAAACAGGAAAGATTATGTAGGTACAATGGGCGGTCTTATCGCACAAGGCAATCTCTTCCAGACAATCTTTGTTTTTTGCTAATTGTAGCTTTATTTCACGTACAAAAAGAAAAAAAAAACGTATTTTTTAAAGATAGATTGCAATGTTTTGCGACAATAATAACAATATATCTTCTGAATAATACTCATAGAACGCATTAATCTAACTCTGTAAGTTATATTTACTCGATAATATTAATTTATTATCAGATATTATCAATTAATTACTGCCACGAAAAGGTAAACAATCTTGTATTTTTTTGCTAAGTAGCTCTTTTTCAAGCTGTATGTGAAATAAAACTAAATTATTTTTTTTAAGTTTGAATTTTGCGGGCTAATTCGTTGTAATCATCTTAAAAATAATAATAAAATAGCTGACAGACAGACAACCAAAACAGTAGCGGATATTATAAATTAACATTCAAGAAAACTCTATTTCTTTCTCACAAACATCATTGAAGAAATACAGATAATATTTTGAAATAGATAGTTATCAAAACTACTTCGAAATTCACTTCGAAATGACCTCTTTTTGCAGTGACGAAGTTTCCGCTACTAAACCCAACAACTTATGCTAGAATATTCTAGATGTTACTATTTCAAGGCTGTATTTCCAATTCAGGCGGTAAAGGAATGTTTTTCATAATAGCAAAGCGCTTCAAAGCGTCGTATTTCCCTCGTAACGCTTCGACTTCTTCGCGAATCCTGTTGTTTTCATCCTGCATTAATTCCATGTCGTGCCACTCCTGAAAGTTGCGGGTAAAAGATAAGAGATGGCGTTAGTCTTGTTGTTTGTGATAAGTGATAATAGATGGCATTGGTTGCATTTTTGTCAAAGTGATTAAAGATGGCCGTGTAAGAATTTTGTTGATTATTATTATTGTAGTAGGTACACCAAATCATTGATGGTTACCCGTTATTGGCTTCTAGAGATAGAAATTTGACATAAGATGTATGCAGCTTAGGGCAAATCGTAGGTAGGGCCGTAAGAGTGCCTTTTTACGTTTAATTATTCTACAACTTTTATACCAACCTGACTCTTTTCGGTCTCCAGTTCATCCTTCTGCTCTATTCGTTTGATGCGACACGAGGCCGCGTAGCCGCGGTTCTTAAGAGTTCTGCGACGCTGTTTCATCCTGTGAAGACACGGAGTTTGAAATTTAATAACCTTTAAATGACCGAGGTGTGAGGTCAGTGGCATGCTATTGGAGAGGCATATGTCCAGCTGTGGACTAATTTAGGCTGAAGATGATGCGACAACTATCTCTATAACTAATGTTACCCAAAGCACAGAATATCTAATAGTACTAACGTACAGAATGACCACTCACCGCCTCCCGCCAATTTAAGATTCCTCGCCCGCACCCCGCACTCACCCGCAGTTTGACGGCAATTAGACTGCAAAATTGCAATGGATGTCAATCGCCAGCCGCTATACAAGCACGCCATCTCTGAGAACTACTGAGAAGGGCTTGGAACCCAGTCGGCATTACGAGCGGCGACCAAACATTTTTTTCTGAGGGCACTGACGTCGCAGGAATTGGTAAATATTCTCGTGCCAACTTATATAATTTTGGGAAAACAACGAAGACCATATCTTCGTCGAGATTGACCGCCGTGACCGTTTTTTTTTTTTTTTTTATACTGTAGGATGACGAAACGAGCTAAAGGCCCACCTGATGTTAAGCGGTTACCTTTTCCCATGACAACTTCAATACCACCTAGGCTGTTGCCTAAATGGTACCGCAAGTCGGTTCGCCAAACTGAGATATGAAGATGGAAAGTCTCATGTGATTGTAAATTCACCGGCACCCGTACCCTTGAGACCGAGACACAGCAATGCAAGCATCACTATTTGGCGGAGAATTAGGCACGGTGGTAGTACTTCCCCGGACGAGCTCTTTCACAAAGGAGCTCTACTACTACGAAAAAGGAATACGAGGAATTTTTTTGAACTAACCTAACGATCTGATCCCTGGTGAGTCCTCTCATCTTGAGCTGTCGGTTCAGGTCCCGCACCGAGATGGAGACCAGCTCATCATCACTGATCTCCGCGCAAGGAGTCGGGGATAAAGGAGCCTGGAAATAATACAAGCCGTTATGATAGAAAATAACTTACGATTTAAATTGTGAAAAGAAAAATCGCTCACGAGCAGGATTTGAATTCGAACCTGCGACTCCTGGCTCAGTACGCCAGTGCTTTAGTCACTAAGCTACTGTGAACACTGCTCGTGGTATCGAAATTAACCTCCACTTGGTAACGTCTTTGGGTGACGTCAGCGATATCTTATTAAGAAACAGTGTTTCTTAACCAACTCGACTAACTTTGCAGTTAATTCAAAGTCGTATAGATATGCCTACCCTTACTAATTATTTTATTTTTAACGCATTTACGCATGCGAAGCGAAATCTAACGATTTAAAATAACTTCTTTTAAATGCCTAGTTTTTGCATGATTTGCTTTTTAACCGACTTCAAAAAAAGGAGGAGGTTATGTATTCTATTTTTTTTTATGTGTGTACTTGTACATCGGTTACTCCGAGATTTGTAGGACGATTTACATGGTTGTTTTTTTTATATGGTAGAGGAAGCCCACGCGATGGTCCCATATAAATTTTATTGAGTTAGGCTTCAATCAATAATAGTATGAGTTAGGTTAAGTAGTTTTTTTTTTAACCAGCTTCAATAAATCAGTTTATATTAACTTCGCCTATCTAGATCAGCGGTTCTCAAACTTTTTTGGTCACGGAACCCTTTTGACAAGCAAAATACTTGACGGAACCCTACAATAAAACAATAGTTTTTAAAAGTGTATTCTTTATTATATAAGCATAATAAAAGTACAATGTAACAGTTACTAATTATTACTTACTTTAACCACATGCCAAGTACAATAATAGAAGATATTAAAAATGAAAAAATCTTAACTAATGGGAGGTATGAAACTGTTTTTTATTTTTCATCAATTGGTTGATATCAGGTTTGATAGAAGACATTTGAAGTCTCATATCAGGTTCGGCGTCCAGTCTATTGCGATATTTTGTTTTCGTGGCTGCATAGGTTGAGAATCCTGTTTCGCACAAATATGTTGTTGGGAACGGGAGAAGAATATTCAGAGCCATTCTGCCAAGCATTGGATATTCATCACGGATTCTGCACCAAAAATCGTTGAGAGGCGTCGTTTTGAACAGTGACTCCATACTTGTGTCTGATGACATTTCTAAAAGAGATTCATATATCTCGTTTGACATACTTTCGGGCTTTTGCAAGTTGGGTAAAAAAGGATTATGAATCCATGAATTCAGCTTCATTTTTGTATTATGTTCTTCGGGAAAATACTTTACAAAAGATGCGCGCATCGAAGTGAGATATTGGACCAATTCTTCAAACACATCATCTTGAAACATTTCCGAGTCGAACTCACTGAGTGACGTAAAGCTTTCTATTTCTCTCTTACCAACGCAAATAATCCAAAAATCTAATTTTCTTTTGAAGGCAGTTATTTTGTTATAGGCCTGGAACACTGTTGTCTGTTTACCTTGCAATGATAAATTCAATTCGTTCAGTTTTTGAAAGATATCCGCCATAAAAGACAATCGGAACAACCAAGTTTTATCATACAAACGGTCTTTCAAATTAAAAGAAACTGTATCTGCTGAAAGAAACATTTGTAACTCGGCTCTAAGTTCAAATAGCCTTGTTAAAGTTTTACCCCGAGACAGCCATCGCACTTCTGTATGGAGCAGCAGTGTTTTATGTTTGCTGCCATAATCTTCACACAATAATGAGAACAATCGGGATTGTAGTGGTCGTGATTTGATAAAATTAATTATTTTTACTGCTTCATCCATAACTAATTTTAGATTTGACGGCATTTGCTTCATCGCAAGTGCTTGTCTATGCAGAATACAATGGCTGGAACTACAATTAGGCGCTTTACTTTTTATTCGTGATACTGCTCCTGCTGTTTTACCTGTCATCGCCTTGGCCCCATCTGTACAAATGTCAATGCAATCGTTCCAACTAAGATTATTTTCTTTAAAAAATATGTTTATTTTATTAAAAATTTCTTCCCCGGTAGTGTTTGTGGGCAGCGGTGAACACATAAGCATGTCTTCTTCAAAAGAACGTTCATATGGATATCTCACGATAACCAGCAAGATAGCCAGACCAGTGACATCAGTTGAGTCATCCATTTGCAAGGCGAATCGTGTTTTTTGTAGACGTGCAACTAGTTCTTGTTTGACGTAGCTAGCCAGATCATGGATTCGCCGTGAAACAGTATCGTTTGATAGCGGTACAGTAGAAAGATGCTTTGCAGATTTTTCATCGAGCATACATTTTGTTATGTCTAACACACATGGCTTTATTAAATTCTCAGCGATAGTGTGCGCTTCACCTGCTTGTGCAATGCGATAGCTAACTAAATATGATGCCTCCGTGGCCTTTTCATTGATAGTGTTACGACGGAGGGTTAAGCAGAGTGGACTGAAATACTTCAACCTCGATTTTCCTGGACTTAGAGACGTTTTCAGCAGGCTGAAATGCATTTTCAGTCCGTATCAGAGGAGGCTCTATCACATACCAAAGAATCGAAATTTTGAGTAAGTTGCCGTTGTTTTCAGGCGCCTGAAACATGTTTTCAGGCCGTTTCAGGAGCCAACAAATCCGATGCCGACATTTCCTGAAAACCCATTTTCAGGCGTTTTCAGGACCCCTTATGGCCATTTGACACCCACATGTAAAATTGTTGATGAGTGAGCGAGATAGAGCTAAATATCAGACAAGGATAGACGAAGAACCTTCTGGAAGAGAGTGAGCAGGATAGAGCTAATATAAGACAAGGATAGACGAGATTCGACAAGCTTCGAGAACATTCCATTCTAGAAGTGAGTGAGTGAGATAGAGGATAGATGAGGTTCGACGAGGTTCGAGAACTTTCTATTTCGAGAATGTGCAAGTGAGAAAGAGTTATCTTATGACAAGGATAGATGACGTTCGAGGACTTTCCAGTACCACGACTCGCGGCCTATATAAACGGCGCAGCTGAGCGCCAGTAGAGTTCAGTTGGAGTTCAGTTGGAGTTCAGTTTGGATCAAGCGATACAAGCGATAACATCGAAGCGATATTCGGAGCGATTTAACTAGTAACTTTGTGTGGTAATAAGCGATTCAGTGTAATTGTTCAGTAATAAAGTGTTCTCTACGCATTTAATCGGCTTTCTATCTATATACGAACCCCCAGCTCGTAACATTTGGTGTCAGAAAGCGGGATAGAAAATGCCGATTACGCCAAGAGACGAGGAACCGACTGGTAATGAAACGCCGAGTCGGATGCAGACGAGACAGTTAACGGCGAGACAGACAGCTCAGGACGCATCAAGAACTATGAATCAGGAGGAGGTCGTCCAACAGGGACCTCAGCCTCAAGGTGGAAACAACGATATTGCCAGCTTATTCAACTTGATGCAGCAAATGGCAAGAAGGCAGGAAGAGCAAGTACGCGAAACACGCGAACTAGCCACAAGGCAGGAAGAGCAAGTACGCGAAACACGCGAACTAGCCACAAGGCAGGAAGAGCAAGTACGCGAACTAGCCACAAGGCAGGAAGAGCAAGTACGCGAAACACGCGAACTAGCCACAAGGCAGGAAGAGCAAGTACGCAGACAGGAAGAGCAAGCCGCAAGGCAAGAAGAGCGGTTCTGTAGAATGGAGAAGATATTTGAGCGAGGAGCAATATTGGAGGAACTCTATCTCTCTGCTAAAAACAAACTAGATGAGGTGGAGATCAAGGTAGATGAGGTGGAGATTAAAGTAGATGAGCATGAGAAAAAGGTTATGGCTCATGACCACCGGATTACGCAGTTAGAAAAGAAGGTCAACAGTGCACACCTTGGACCAGTTCCCATCGTTTCCGCTGGTAATACAGGGGTGTCTTTAGGAAGGTTTAAGGTTCCACCCTTTGACGGAACCTCCTCTTGGACCGCATATAAGCTGCAATTCCAATCGGTGGCAACAGCAAATGGATGGACCAATGACCAGACGAAGACTGCTCTTATTTTAGGGCTTCGGGATCAGGCTTTGACGGTGCTGGAAGCACTCGGTGAGAACGTCGCCTACGAGCAGCTTTTGGAGGCCCTAGAAGCACGATTTGGTGACGCCCATTTAGAACACGTCTTCCGGGCCCAACTGAAAGAGCGTGTTCAGCGCTATAACGAAAGCTTACAGCAATGGGCGCTGGAGGTGGAAAAGCTTGTACGGAAGGCCTATAGGTCCACGCCTGTGCTCATCGATAACCTACTAGTACAGGCCTTTATCGATGGAATACGAGATTCGGAAGTTAGAGCGACTGTGCGACTCGGACATCACCAGACATTGAAGGACGCACTGGCACATGCACTGGAAGTAGAAGCTGTTCGGACGGACCCTAAGACAAGTCGGATCCGCGAAGTGGCCGAACGCAACAAAGCAAGTTGGGGACCAATTTGTTACCTGTGTGGAGAACGGGGTCACATCAGAAACAGCTGTCCGAAGCAAGCCAGGCGCGAGGAACCTCGTCGGTTCACAAGCAGAGCGGTGGGAACAGCCACCACCGAGCCGCTACAGGGAAACGAGTAAACGCCAGGACCGAGGGGCGGGTGCTGGCTGGTGTTCAAAAAGCCCCGAAAATCAAGATTAGGCAAGCCCAAGACGGAAATAGCCTGATAATCGACGGTGAGATTGATGGAATTCCCTGTGAAATGACAGTAGACACAGGAGCGTCACATACAATTATCAGCTTTGGGCTTGTGAAACGTCTCGGCGGGAACCAACCTTGTCGGAACAGAAACGTTCAACTTGTGACAGCCACCGGCCAGCACATAGCCGTCCAGGGGGAGAGGGAGTTGGACGTAAAGCTTGGTGAGATGATGTTTACGCATAAGGCCATCATTGCTGATATCGTCGACGACTGCATTATTGGACTCGATTTCTTAAGAGCACACCACTGCCAGATTGACATAAAGCATGGTGTTTTAAATTGCGGATCAGAAGAAATATTCCTGAAAGGAGGATCTGTTGGGAATGTTTACTGCGCGAAAGAGACCATTTTGCCTCCATGGTCACAAACAACGGTTCCAGTTCGTTTAGCTCGAGGTAATATTGGAAACAATCATCGCTGCGTAATTGTGGAAAAAGTGGATAACAATAGTCCTTGGATAACGGCACGAACGCTTATAAAAGGAACAGGCATGGATGTTGTATCAATCCTGAACTTTAGCGATACCGAGCAAACCATAAAAAGGAACACAGTTGTTGGAACCTGCGGCCAAGTCTCGTGGTTGCGCAAATGTCAACAACCGTGCGGAGGAGAAAACATTGCGCAATCCAACATTGACATAATGTCACTGCTGCAGGGCTGTCAACGGGATCTGTCAATGGAAGAGCTTTCCCAAGCTAAGACATTGCTGCAGCAGTTCAGTGACTTGTTTTCTTCAAATGATGCTGATCTTGGAAGGACTGGACTTGTTCAACACAAAATTGACACTGGTGATAAAATTCCAATTCGTCAGCGAGCACGAAGGGTGCCAGTCGCACGTGAAAAGGAGGTTCAGAACATGATTGAGGAAATGAAGAAGAGTGACGTCATTGAACCATCATCAAGTCCGTGGTGCTCTCCTGTGGTTTTGGTCAAGAAAAAGGACGGAAGCATGCGGTTTTGTGTTGATTATCGTCAACTTAATGACATTACGAAGAAGGACAGCTACCCTTTGCCGAGGATAGATGACACTTTGGACACGCTGGCTGGGATGAAGTGGTTTTCAACACTAGACCTAAAAAGTGGCTATTGGCAAGTGGAGATAGATCCTAAGGATAAGGAAAAGACAGCCTTTTCGACAGGAGGGCTTTGTCAGGGCCTTTGGCAATTCAAAGTCATGCCTTTTGGCCTATGTAATGCCCCTGCAACTTTCGAAAGACTAATGGAAATAGTGCTCGCTGGATTAATTGGCGAAGCCTGTTTGGTGTACCTGGATGACATTGTGATTGTTGGGCAGGACTTTAACAGCCATCTTCGAAACTTGAGGTGTGTTTTGGAAAAGATTCGTGCAGCAAACTTGAAACTAAGTCCCAAAAAGTGTTCTTTTTTCAAGCGAGAAGTCAAGTACCTGGGACATGTGGTTTCCACTGAAGGGGTTCGCACGGATCCAGAAAAGGTGGCGGCTGTTAAGAATTGGCCAGTACCAAAGGACAAGACAGGAGTTCGAGCGTTTTTGGGACTTTGCTCATACTACCGACGCTTTGTGAAAAATTTCTCAGATATAGCAAAACCTTTACATAAGCTCACTGAAGAAAAGAGGGCATTTGTTTGGGATGATGCCTGTGAGGCTGCATTCAGGGAACTGAAAAACCATCTGTGCAATACACCCATTCTTGGATACCCGGACATCGAAGGCGAATTTGTCGTAGACACTGATGCCAGCAACACCGGTATAGGCGGAGTGTTGTCACAACGCAGAGGAGATCAAGAAGTAGTTATAGCCTACTTCAGCAAATCTCTGTGCAAACCAGAAAGGAACTACTGCGTTACTCGAAGAGAGTTACTCGCTGTGGTCAAGACTTTGAAGCACTTCAGTAAATATTTGTTAGGGCGCCAGTTTCGACTTAGAACTGATCACGCTGCACTAAAGTGGCTACTTCAATTTAAGGATCCTGAAGGGCAAGTGGCGCGTTGGATAGAACAACTGCAGGAGTTTAATTTCACCATTGAGCATCGTAGTGGGAAATTACATGGGAATGCAGATGCTCTATCAAGGAGACCATGTCCAGACGAATGTAAACACTGTACAAGGCAAGAGGCCAAAGAAATAGCGTCAGTTAAGATGTTAAGGACGGACACAGTGAGTGCGGAATGGAGTGATGCATCCATGCAAAGAGCGCAACTAGAGGACAATGATTTACGACCTCTCGTAGAATGGATGCAAGCTGGAAGTCCCAAACCCAAATGGAGTGATGTCGCCAGAATGAGCACTACAACAAAAAGCTATTGGGCTCAATGGGACAGCTTCCTTCTTCACAATGGTGTTCTATGTCGAAAATGGGAGAATGCACGAGGAAACGAAGCGCACCTACAGCTAGTCGTGCCCAAATCAAAAATTTCTGATGTCTTACGGGAGTACCATAATGGATCTTCGGGTGGTCACCTAGGCGTCAAAAGAACTCTGTTAAAGATACGAGAACGGTTCTACTGGGTTCACTGCAGAGACGATGTGGAGGATTGGTGTCGCAAATGTACCAGTTGCGCAGGTGTAAAAGGGCCACACACTCGTACCAGAGGATCGTTGAAACTGTATAATGTTGGAGCTCCATGGGAAAGGATAGCATTGGACGTGGCTGGACCATTCCCGATATCAGAAAGCGGAAATCGCTATTTCCTCGTCGTGATGGATTATTTCACCAAATGGCCAGAAGTCTTCGCTATACCTAATCAGGAAGCCACAATGGTAGCAAAAAAATTGGTCAGCGAAGTGTTCTGTCGTTTCGGGGTACCATTGGAAATTCATAGTGATCAGGGAAGAAACTTTGAGTCCCAAGTTTTCCAAGAAACTTGTAGAATAATGGGCATTCACAAAACGCGTACAACATCTTACCATCCACAATCTGATGGAATGGTGGAACGATTCAACCAGACCTTAGAGAGGCATTTGGCAAAAGTAGTGGACAAGCATCAAAAGGACTGGGACGAGTATATTCCACTGTTTCTTTTAGCTTACAGAACTGCAGTACATGAAAGTTCATCGGTAACTCCAGCCTACGCAAATTATGGGAGAGAACTCCGTTTACCGGCAGACCTTCTTACCGGATGTCCACCGAATACACCTAGTAACATAACGGAGTATGCAAATGAATTGCGAAACCGGATGAATGACATACAAGAGCACATGAGAAAATCGGAGTTCCAGGCAAGTGCAAGAATGAAAACGCGGTACGACAGAAAGCTGAACCATGAAGTATTCCAGGAAGGTTCCAAAGTTTGGTTGCACAATCCGGTACGCCGGAAGGGAAAATCTCCAAAATTACAACCTGATTGGGATGGGCCGTATATAATCATCACGAAGATCAACGATGTCACCTACCGAATCCGAAAGGACGGACGCAATCAACCGAAGATTGTACACATTGATCGACTGGCCCGGTACTACGGAGATAATGATGCTCGGGACGAGCATGTCTTAGGAGGGGGTAGTGTTACGACGGAGGGTTAAGCAGAGTGGACTGAAATACTTCAACCTCGATTTTCCTGGACTTAGAGACGTTTTCAGCAGGCTGAAATGCATTTTCAGTCCGTATCAGAGGAGGCTCTATCACATACCAAAGAATCGAAATTTTGAGTAAGTTGCCGTTGTTTTCAGGCGCCTGAAACATGTTTTCAGGCCGTTTCAGGAGCCAACAAATCCGATGCCGACATTTCCTGAAAACCCATTTTCAGGCGTTTTCAGGACCCCTTATGGCCATTTGACACCCACATGTAAAATTGTTGATGAGTGAGCGAGATAGAGCTAAATATCAGACAAGGATAGACGAAGAACCTTCTGGAAGAGAGTGAGCAGGATAGAGCTAATATAAGACAAGGATAGACGAGATTCGACAAGCTTCGAGAACATTCCATTCTAGAAGTGAGTGAGTGAGATAGAGGATAGATGAGGTTCGACGAGGTTCGAGAACTTTCTATTTCGAGAATGTGCAAGTGAGAAAGAGTTATCTTATGACAAGGATAGATGACGTTCGAGGACTTTCCAGTACCACGACTCGCGGCCTATATAAACGGCGCAGCTGAGCGCCAGTAGAGTTCAGTTGGAGTTCAGTTGGAGTTCAGTTTGGATCAAGCGATACAAGCGATAACATCGAAGCGATATTCGGAGCGATTTAACTAGTAACTTTGTGTGGTAATAAGCGATTCAGTGTAATTGTTCAGTAATAAAGTGTTCTCTACGCATTTAATCGGCTTTCTATCTATATACGAACCCCCAGCTCGTAACAATAGTTTGTGTTACATGCATCATATTTTTTTGACTTTCCAATAACTGTTCTTTTTTACGAACAAAAAATTCTTTATTCTTGTCTTTAGACTCGGGGTGTACAGTTTCTAAATGTCTGCGTAATTTGGCAGGTGCCATGGAACTATTAGGAAGCAGTTTACTACATAACATGCAGAGAGGTGAGCCGTTGGAATCAACAAATCCGAAACTGATATATGATTCATCATACTTCCTTTTTTTCGTCTTTGAAACCGTGGAGCTTGACGTCGTGGCATCATCGTCTGGATCGGTAATTGCTGTATTCTCCGCGCGTACTGCTTTTGAACATTCAGCGTCATTAGAAGATGTCGTTGCAACACGTTTAACACCTTTAAGCCAACGTTCCATTCTTCTTTATTAATAATGTTACACGTCAGGATGGTAGGGTCAAAATAATGCACAATCGTTACTGCGTTTATGAGACAAAGTTTAGTCCAAAGAAGAAATGTACAAAACTGATACAATCAGAATACAGCGGGCAGTAGAACTTACAAGAAGGCAGCAGGCTAGCCAGCTTGTAAGTAGGTAGGTACGAACTTATCGCTCCGAACGCTAATCGTCAACTGACTGACGAGGCGCGACTTTTTTTATATAATAGCGCTTTTATACTTAGTCCTAGACTCGAACTCGAACATTCTCAAAAATACTCGAGTCGGCGCCTTTGATAAACAAAAAGCGGAAATAAAAATATAAATACAAAAAAATGCGTTGTAAACAATCTCGACTTTATGCTTTTGAAGATAGAGCCGAAAGTCGCTTGTTCACAACTATAGCGTCCAATTCAGAGGCGGCTTTTATCAAAGGGACTGCGCGCTCACAAGTATACGCGCGGCGGGCGGATTCAAAACGTTCGACCAGTGACCAGAGAGAGGTGTTTTGTTTTTTTTTCTAAATTCTTGCGGAACCCCTACAGGGGTATCGCGGAACCCTAGGGTTCCGCGGAACACACTTAGAGTACCGCTGATCTAGATGATCTGATAATAGTTGCTTTTTTTCTGAGAATGCTTGGCCGATTTGCTAGATGTACGCCCATGAATCAGCCCTCGCAATTATCAACTAAAAAGTATGAAATAAAAACGTTTTGATTTAAAAAAAACCGACTTCAAAAACCTTTTCATAAACCAACATTTAGAAGGCGGCGCGTGATTGAACCTTTTTTTTTTTTTTTTTCGTGGGGAAATCCTCGTGGACGCACTCCGCCCGGGGAAGGCGGAGCCAGTGTCGGACTCTTTCCGACTAAAAACCACCATGGTGTTCCTCTACCGACCCTTGGCCGGGGGCGTGAGAAGTACTCCCCTTACATTTTGTCGATAACGTAACTGTAACCAAAATTTTTTGCCTACCATTCTGTCGCACAAATATTGGTGCACACGGTCCTCTTAATCGAATTTTTAATCAATTTAACACACTCAATCATCATCTTAATTCTAAATTAGATATATTTCATGACACCTTGGGTGGCATTCGAAAAAAAACATTTGAGAATTTTCGTGTAACTTCATGACATAGTTTTTTTATTTTATTGTATAACATCCTGCTTGTAAGTTTTACATAATCGTCTAATAAATTATTGTTTAGTTTAATTTTGCAACGCTGTCGTATTTTTAGTTTTTATAACAAGTTTCGTGATAAGTGATAGCGTAGTGGTTAAGCGCTTGCCTTCCATGCAGGTGGGTGTGAGTTCGATCCCGGCCCGTACCTTTGACTTTTCGAATTCATGTGCGGATTTATATTCGATTATCACTTGCATTAACGGTGAAGGAAAACATCGTGAGGAAACCTGCACACCTGAGAGTGCTTCATACAGTTCTCAATGGTGTGTGTAGTCCGCCAACCCGCAGTAGGCCAGCGTGGTGGACTAAGGTAAGGCCTTCCTTTGTTTTGAAGACATTTCTTATTTAATTTTTACTGTTTTTTTTTTGACATTTTGATTTAATTTATTATTCAAAGAATTATTGTTTGATGATTAACTAATTTATAATTTTACCGATCTGGAGACATTTATTTAAATTTTAATTTGTGACATTATTTATTTTACAAGAATTAAATTTTTAAAGATGACTGAAGCATTTCTTATAATTATGACATAGAATTTACTTTAATGATTTATATTAACTAATGCTACTATTCAAATTGTATTAAATTGTTGTGCCCGACAGGGTCCATGTGGACTTTTAATATTATTAAGACCTTGTAAATACACATGGTAATGCAATAAAGAATTGAATTAAATTGAATTGAATAGTCCACCACGCTGGCCTTCTCGTACTGAGAAGAGGCCCGTGCCCAGCAGTGGGACACTTGGGACAGTAATGGGCTGGTTATGTTATGTATAACAACTTAACAAGTTTCCGTTTATTTTTGTACTTTTTTTAACAACTTAATTTAAATTTTTGACTGAGCAAGCATGAATGTTATGTACGCCTTTAATTTGTTTAAGCATCGGATAATGTACTTGTAATATTAGAATAAGATAATGACTGATGTTTATAACTGTTGGTGTATTAATAATAAATAAATAAATAATTGTTGAAATACAGTCCGATAAGCTCATATTTTTTTATAATTATAGCAAAAACGACACATAATAAATCCTACTAAAATTTCAAACTATTACAGGGTACAGAATAAGAAAAACAATCAGAAAGCTCACCTCATCATCCCAAAGCTCCATTGCTCTTCCCAACTGTTTATCAACAATTATTTAATATTAAATGAAGAAAATATAGAAATAAAATGGGAGAAAAACACATCAGCTCACTCAAATACCAACTACATTATGAGTCAAAATATGAATCGAGACATAAGCAGACTTCAAAACGCAAGTCATCATGATATGATAAAAATTGTAAATTGTATATAATAAAAAAAAACTAGTTTTCCAGTATCCAAGTTGTTATGCAAATAAACAATTTGTATCATATCATTGAATTTTAAAAGGGTATTGCGTTCTTCCAAAGAGATTAGTAGTGTTTTATCTGCACATTGATTATGATAATATTTTTCGTGAACTCATTACTATAGTTTAGCTTTATTTAAATGGTTGTTATTATAATCTGTGTTATTAAAAACTCAAAACCTGTAACTAATTTGTTCAGAGAGAGTAGAATGCTTTACAGGGCGTCCCACGGATATGTCACATGGAGGGAAAGTACTTTGAATATTGTAGATGGAACATTTTACTGAAAGAAGACATTATTTGAATTTAAAAAACAATTTAAACTGCATTCATAGATATTTAAATAATTACATAGTTGAACCGGAAATCGAACCCAACAACCAACAGCCAACATTTTACGACTGTGTTCTCATGCAAAACTTTGTTTATGTGGCGTCTTGAGGCTTACTGGTCTGTGATATCTCCTAACTAGGCTAATTACTAGATACCTAGTCAGTTCAGAATTGTCAATGTGCTGTGACTTGCAAAACAGTGAACTCAGATTTATGATGACGTGACATTTTAAAACTATTTTTCAAAGTCAAAAGTCGAAAGGTTTTTTAAATGAGATATTGATCTGCTCTTGACTGCAATCTAGTGATTATTTTCTCTGTGTGCAATCTAGACAGCTTTGTCAAGATGATTTTTTATTTCAAATAAGCATTGACATGCACTTTCAAAACGTTAATTATGAATCTAGTTGCAAGGTTCCAAAAAGTTGGTCCTATGGAGAAGAGCCGGCAAGAAACTCCATGGAAATACTCTTTTCTTTTTAATATAATAAAATATTAATTAGCAGCAAAACCACAGGCATTGCGTCAGACTAGTTATTGAAAGGATGTGAGGTTTAACCACAGCAGCTGCCCTACATTTACAATAACCTCAATAAAATACTGAACATATATCCCTTGACCAAAGATCAATGCAAGAAAAAGGTATCAGATTAGGTACAGAAACTATCGTATGAGGAGACGGAAGAGCTGCTTGTTGTAGCGAGATAAAAGGCTAGTATTTACAAGCATGCATCATACAATCACAAAGTGCACGTATGCTCTCTTACACACCCCACTCACACAACATAAACACTACTAACACACACATATACATTACAATCCCACACACAATCTAAACATCTTTTTTAATTTTTATTTTAGCATTTTTTTTCTTTTTTTTTTTTTTAAACTGATAGTCAAGTAAAATGAAATATTTTTAATATGCTAGCACTTAAGTAAATAAATTGTAATTGATATCCGAGGGGATAGCACTGAATGCTGAAATACAGGCTATGCCTAGTTTGGCTTCAGAAGCTCATATCTGTAGTGCATGTACCTACAATTTTATAGGATATGAATTTTATTTATATTTATTGAACCGAATGCATAGATCATACAGCCCAATAAACTCCTATTTTTCTCTATTTTCCTCACGTTTCTCGTGGTCCAAACGAAATCCATTGATAAAGGGCACCAAAGGCTAACAAAAATACTCCCTTGTATGCTCCGCGAAAACCGCCAGTTTTCGAGAAATTCGCAATTTCCGTATTTGTCTCACAGTGCCTACAAAAATTGATTTTGCGCCCAAACTATTGTAACTATATGATGCAGGACATGCAAGTTTTTCAAGAATATAAACAACGAATAAAAGGCATTTAACATGATCTACAGTTAACTGTTTCGGGTCTGGGTGTTTGTGAGCGTGTAAATAATAAAATCATTTTTTTTTAGTAGTAGAGCTCCTTTGTGAAAGAGCTCGCCCGGGGTAGTACTACCACCGTGCCTATTTCTCCGCCAAATACTGATGCTTGCTTGCTGCTTGCTTGTTTCGGTCTGAAGGGTATGGGTGCCGGTGAAATTACAATCACATGAGACTTTTCATCTCCATGTCTCAGTTTGGCGAACCGACTTGCGGTATCATTTAGGCCACAGCCTAGGTGGTACTGCAGTTGTTATGGGCAAAGGTAACCGCTTAACATCAGGGCCCTAATTCACGTAATTTCATGACGCGCCAATCAAGTTGCAGTGATGCTGCAGTTTGTATCTGACAGCGATCACTGTAGATAAGAGAATACGAAAAGCATTGTTTTGATCGAAAGTTAACTGCTACTGCGCTGCAACTGAACTTCTTTAGTTACGTGAATTGGGCTACAGGTGGGCCTTTAGCTCATTTTGCCATACTAAATCAAGTTTAAATCCATATCCACAAAATCATAGTCAAATAAAAAGTTAAAAAAATCAAATAAATCATGATTTAAAAAAAAACTTGTCATAAAAAAAAACATGATTTTTATCAACCCTGGAATCTACTGAACTGATTTTAATAATTCTTTCACCATTAGAAAACTACTTTATCCAGAAGCAACAGGCTATATTTTATTTCAGCATGTTAGCAAAGCCACAAGCAAAGTCTACTCTTACATAATTATCGTAGGTTGTCTGGAAGAGATTGCCTTGTGCAATAAGACCGCCCATTGTACTTAATCATCCACATAATCTATCTGTAAACTACTGTCTTTGTTTTCGTTTGGTGTATGTACAATAAAGAATATAATAAATAAATAAACATCTTCCGCCTGGGAAGGTTGAAGATAAAGTCGGAATCTTATGTGATCTTACCAAACTAAACCACACTACACAACTCTTGGTTGGGGATGCGAGATTCTCTTGATGATGAGCAATTATATTCCAGGGATGCAATCATAATAGTTGCTCTTTAAGTTTGTTTACACAATTATTGCAAGCACCAGTAAATAAATGAGCTGTACTGCATTTCGTAAATGCTTTTTCTTTAATAATTCCTATAAATAACTAGGCTTGGAATGGCATGCAGAGTGAAGCAATTTCAAGTTAGCCTTAAAAGGCTACGTTCGTACATTTTTTGCACGCCTCTTCATGTTGGTGAACCAAAGACATTAAAACACACTATGTATCTTATTAAATCTCTTTCGGGCATATTTTGTTTTTTTTTTGTGCTCAACTCTGAGAGGAACTTTGAATGAAATTATCACTCCAAAGTCTTATTACTCTAAGAGTAATTTTATGTTTGAATAGCTAAACTACTTACCTCCCTACTACGTACGAAATACAAAGGCCAAGGGCGTTGAATTTGTACTGTTATCATCAACGTAATTTACACAAAAAAAACATAGGTTATTTACACTGATAGTAATAAACCTACTGATTTACATGTTAAAAGGAGTTCCGACTTACCATTATTAGTGGTTTCCTTCCACCCAACTCCTTTAAATCATGAGGCATAGTAAGTTTTTGACGAAAATATCAGAATAACGGGAGACCCCGTTATAGCCTAGTTTTCACTCCGATTTGTACTTTCACCTTAAATTAAAGCGACAACTGTGGCAATATTGATAATGCACAATAATTAATGGGATTTTAATAGGTGTTTCTGGAATATTTACAATAAAAAGTAAACAATGAACAATGACACAAGTTTCACAGAAAAATATTACATAATAGTGATGTTACTAAGTTTGCTAAGTTGACATGACAGTTTTCAAAGCAGTTTTCACTTCACGTCAGTTTTTTAGTCGATCGATAGTTACAGCACTATAGTTTTGTGAATTTACAGTGAATTGCTATAATTTACATTTGCAGCATTTTTCAAGATAAATTATATGTCTCATATTTATAGAGATAACGATATTCTGTTCTAGAACATTCACATTTTTTTTATATATTTTTTTCCGTGTATCCTGGGGCTGCGTTTAGTTATCTTGCTTGCCCGATGACGGTGGACGACGCACGGAGCGTTCAGAGTCCTGTGGGCGTTTGTTTGTATGAATGTTCTTCTAACTGGAGCGTCTGGAGCATAACATAACTGGAGTAACTAATAGCACCGTATCAAATTGCGGTGCCAAAAAATTTACGGGTATAACATTTAAATTAAAAATGACAAATATACAAATTAAATTATAAAAAAATTGTAGTAACTGAACGACCAAAGACGCTCCGTGCGTCGTCGGGCGATATTACTAAACATAGCCCTGTCGTCAAAAGTTACAAGGAAAATTTCGTTTTTTTCTTTTTAGTCTGTGGTTGATTGACGACTTCGAGAAGAAGGAAAAAAGCAAGCAGACGCATTTTGTTATCGTTTTCAAGTTTTATACAAGTGTAAAATGGCTAAAAGGAAGAATAAACCGTTGATAGATTCGGACTCCAGCAGCGAGTGCTCAGATTTAGACTCGGTGAGTTAATTTTCTTTAAAAACCTTAGGTTATAAGTTCACGTCCGTACGTAACGATTTGACGGCATTCTTCATTAATTTGACTGCGTAAATAGGCCAAGATCAATGTTCCTTCGTTCTAAATTAATCTTTTGCGCATTACATGAAAAACAAATGTATGTAACATGTTACAGTTTCCAAGATATCTTTGAAAAATGAGACCTTATCTTTTTCTTAGAAATCGTTGATGTTTACGTTACAGCCTTATTAAATGGCTTCTGTGGTGTGAGTCATATAAAATTGAACGAAATGCGACATTCCCGCCTTTATTGTTGCGACGTTTCTCTAGGAATTTTCAATATAATTGTAATAAATCATAAAACAGATGTTGAAACTCATTTCACTCATTTGAAAGTTATGGTAGATAAAAAAAAAGTTTTTAACACGTTATGGTACTGTTGCTAAATTGTTCAGCCAAGAAATCTCCATTGATTATGTAATTTTTGGTCTAGACTTTCTCTTTTGAGTAAAATTCATTCATTCAACTGGTGTATTAATATTATATCTTAATAGCTAGCTAGCTTTGTTCTTCTATTACAACAAGATCTATTTGCATAAATTTTATTTGTTTTACACAGATAAATAATAACAGATAAATTTTATTTATTATTCAAAATTATCAAAAATTCCTTGATGATAAGAGGGTTTATCTGAAGCATTTCTTGATTATTAGAATCAAATGAGTTCATACCAATAATTTTCATGTATGAATCAAATAACCACACCTCTTTGGCCTGAAAACCTATTTGAAATAGTTGTAAAATGTAAATGTATGTATGAATTATCCTATCTCTTCTCATGGGTGTTGTAAAAGGCGACTAAGGGATTAGGATGGGCAGCAGCATTCTCTGAGTATTTAACCAACCAACTGTGATCGCCAACCCGCCTGCCTAGTGTGGTGATTATGGCATATACCCCCATTTTGGGGAAGGCCTATGTCCAGCAGTGGACATATTTCAGTTGAAATGATGATGATGATGTATGAATAATACAGACGGGACATATCTGTTCATATCAGATAATTAATAATACAAATAAATGGGTTTCATTTTTTCATTTATAGTAGGTACAGTCGACCACACGTCAGTGGTAACACTAGAATTACAAAATGAAGACACTCTCAAGTTTAAACTGTTATGACTGACATGTTGACTTTAATTTTTTGTATTAGATCAAATTAACAAATAATGTAGGTAATGCCTGTATAATAGTCCTTTGGGTTTAAGGCAAAATAAAAGTAAAAACAAAATTATAGCCGGCCCTCTAATGAATTATTGAATTTTTTTGCAGCAATTCCTGAACTTAGCAAAGAAAAAGAAGAAAACAGGAGACTCTCCGCCTCCATCAAAATCTAAAAAATCTGGATCAGGATCTGATAGTGAATCAGACTGGGATGATGATGACAATAAGAAGAATAACTGTAAGTACAATATGCACCAATCTTTATTACAGCTGTGAAGTTAGTGCTACGCAGTATCCCACACCTCGATTATGCTACTTTGCAGCTATACACCTTGTGTATCTCTTGGTTTCTGACTATCCGTAACAACTTCTTTTTGATCCTTTTTAGGGTTCCATAGTCCTACAAGGAACCCTTATAGTTTTGTCATGTCCGTCCGTCTGTCCGTCTGTCCTAATCCTTTACAGCTTAATAACTTCTACAGTTATAAACATAAGTAAATGAAATTTTGTTAAAAAATGGTCTAGATATAGATCTCAATTTTAAAAGAATAAAAAAATCTTAATTACGTATTTTATGGGGTGGCGCCCATACATGTGAAAAGGAGATAAACAATTTTTTTTCGCTGCACCCCCTCTTGTGGGGTATCATTGAATAGGTCTACTAAAATGAAGGTAATGTTTCATACACAACTTTTTTATCAGGTATACCATCTGCGAAATACAGCCCGCCAAAGTGGCTTGCAATATGTCCCCCCCCCTGCCATTTCCAAACTATGCAATGTAGAAACTTGTAATCTTCCACGTTGATAGACTTTTATAAAAACTCTCTTTTAAAATTATTTTGAGTATAATGTGATTATAAATTTTTGAGTTATAGAGAGAAAACTGAAAAATACTTAAAACGTCCTAGTTCAAAGGTCATTGACCTTAGAGAAAAATGGTCATAGCAAATAATGCTCCTTTAGTTACTTTATATTTAAAAAAAATCACAAAAAGAAACACTTCTTAAATTTAGCGCTAGGTGGCGCTGTTTGCAAAAACTAAAATAGCAATGATTAATATTCGACTTGATTCGTTTGTAATTAGACCTACTTAAGGAACCCTATAATACTGAGCATGGCCCGACATGCTCTTGGCCGGTTTTTTTACATGAAGTAATATTTATTATATTCTTTATTATACATACAACAAAAACAAAATAAATGTCTAGATATTGACCTTAACATATTCAAAAGTAATTTCATATATGAAGTGGTCTAACTAAATTATTTTTGTTTTTTTAGCTAAATCTTCATCATCGTCAGGCTCAGATTCAGAAAGCGATGCTAGAAGCGATACATCAAAGAAGAAAGAACCAGCTCGGAGTGGTAGAAAGACTTCGTCGGACCATTCAGATGATAACCGGAAAAAACCGGAACCTAAAAAAGCAGAAACTAGAAAGAGTACAGACAGCGCTGGGTCGGGAAAGAAGAAGGATACGTATAGTGAACCTGAGGAAGGTAGGGAAAACAGAATGTTATTTAGCATCACAGACCAGTAAGCCTCAAGACGCCGCTTAAACAAAGTTTTGCATTCGAATGCAGCCGTAAAATATTGGAGGGGACCGGAGGGCGGACGGCGCGATATGATTGGTCGGCTCATAATTTCGGTGGTATAATTCCGTATGATTGGTGCCGCTCGCTGACGGGGTGATGTCCTGATTGGCAGCGGGGCGTATGATATGCAGTGCTACTGCATATGCGCTGTGACCGGGGGTGTCCGGCTAATTGGCGTCTAGGGGCTTACTGGTCTGTGTTGAGCATGCATTGTACTTTTTTTTTTTTATGGCCTGGTTGTTAGGACCTTTTAGCCACGTCTTACGAGGGATCAATGAGAAAATACGAAAAGCCACGTTTTTCAACCTTGTGCCATTTACCCACACTTTTAAATGTTATAATCCACCATTATTACACATTAACAATTGAAGAAACACATGTTTTGGAAAATAATACAAAATCAACAACACTTTCCGAATTTTTGCACAACCTGTTAGAGAAATAATTTTGTCTACAACATGTTATTGAAATAACGGAAAACCTCTTAGAGGGTCATTGTACTCATCAGTATGAACAACTTTTACTATGGGACCAAACATGAAATCGCGAAAAAAAATCTCCTGTTCCCTATATTTGTGTTCACATAAATCGACAAAATGTAGGGAACAGCTGTTTTTTATTTCGCGATTTCAAGTTTGGTACAAAGTAAAAGTCCCATAGTAAAAGCGCTGTCACGATTTATTGAAAAAACTTACCACAATCTCAAAAGATAAAAAAAAAGAAAAAAAAGAAAGAAAGAAAAGAAAAGAAAAAGAAAAAAGAAAAGAAAGAAAAAAAAAAGAAAAAAAGATTAAAGATTGTACATTTCGGGAAATGGACATTATTAAACCGGTTGACATTTCGGTAATTGGACTTTCTGGATCTGAATGCTTCTTTGTTTGAGTAATTTTATGGCTGGTATAATTGTGGTGGTCAGCGCAAGAGTGGCCTATCATTTTAAGACACAAATGATTTTCAAATCTGTCTGGAAATGATAGGCCACTCTTGAACTCACAACTTCAATTATGAAGTCTCCTTGTCCTGTGCTTCACAATTGATTTCGATACACTTCAAAGTATCTGCTTTCGGCCATACATGTTTACCGACCTCATTGGATAACACAAAAAACGAGATTTATACAAGTTTTGACACATGATTAACCATCAGTGCGAACGTCAGCCGTGACAAATCTATAGACAAACATGTCAACCTATAAGTTTTTAGTCAGTGCAAACACAGCCAACAACAAATCTTGAAATCTGTCAAAGAATTTACCCAGTTTTCTGCAGTGCGAACGTAACAAACAACAAAACAAGTTGTGACATTAGTTTCATATGACAAGTTTCGAGACATTACATGTTAAATGTTTTTTGGTGCAAACCCACAGTAACTGCAGAAACAAAAGCTGTATATTTGATTAAAGTTAATTTTTAAAAATTAATGACATCTATATGTAAGGCGTAGTTTGTTCGAAAGTTGCCACGCATGAATCGCAAGGAAAATTGTGATTACAACCATTGTCTATTTCTGTGGGCCTATCATTTTAGGACACAATTACACAAATGATTTTAAATTTTTGAATTTGAAATGTTTTTTTATTCCAATGGTTGTCTGTGAGAATTTGCTTTTAGCGATAAGACCGCCAATTGTACTGATGAGCACAGTACAATTGGCGGTCTTAACAATAAAGTATACTATATCTAACTATTTTCAAATGTGTCTGGAAATTATAGGCACATGCACTCACCGCCTCAACTATGAACAGCCTGCTCGACCTGTGCTGGACATAAACCTATTCAAGTTTCATTACAACACTCAGACTGACATTTCTTTTGCAGGTGAAGTATCATCACATTCATCAGACAATGATTCCATTGATTCTGAAGAAGAGTTTAATGATGGGTGAGTACATTATCACCTCCAAGCATCATCATCATTCATCATTTCAGCCGAAAAACGTCCACTGCTGGACATAGGCCTCCCCCAAGCATCGCCACAACGAGCGGTCCTGCGCTTTCCGCATCCAGCGGATTCCCGCGACCTTCACCAGGTCGTCGTTCCACTTTGTGGGAGGGCTAACCACGCTGCGCCTTCCAGTACGCGGTTGCCACTCCAGAACTTTACTGCCCCATCGGCCATCCGTTCTGCGAGCGATGTGTCCCGCCCACTGCCACTTAAGTTTGGCAATTCTTCGGGCTATGTCGGTTACTTTCGTTCTCCTGCGAATCTCCTTATTTCTGATTCGATCACGCATGGACAATCCGAGCATAGCCGTCTCCATTGACCTTTGAGTGACTTTGAGCCTTCTTATCAGGCCCATTGTGAGCAACCACCTTTCAGTGCCGTAAGCAATTACTGGCAACACACACTGATCAAAGAACCTCCAAGCATAGGTCATAAAAATTTGTATGCCAAATAGACGGGACATAGTGGACCTGAGATATTTATAAAATTTTCATCACCTGTATTTTGTCCCAAGCCAGCAATAAACTGATTTTATTTGAATTTTCTGATTGGGCTAAAGTTCAGTAAGAATTATAGTAAGTTTAGTAAGAATTAGAATCAAAAGAAAGCTGCGATCTTTAAAAATAAACGTCTTAACCGCCTGTTTTCTTTGTACTACCCATCGGAAAGAACTAGGCACCTCGAAAGAATAAGGTCTAACGGCACGCTGCGGTAGGCGTACTAACAGGGCGAGACCGGGGTGAAGGTGATACGGGGGCGGAGAAGCGCGTTCTTTCGATGTGCGGAGATATTTCTGACAGGTTATAAAACCATCAGAAAAAAGAAGAAGTATAATCTGGTGGTCTTCAAGACTCGAGTGAATAGTTTTTTGCTGGGCAAGCGTGTACCATCGTCGATCGCACCATCGCTTAATATCAGGTGTAGGTCAAACGCAAGAACGTAAAGAATAAAAAAAATTGAAATCTTTATCATAGAGGTAGAGCCCAAGTTGGCAGAAGTAAAAATGGAGGGTCACGGACAGTTAAAACGTCCAGTGTGAGTGCAGTGATACTCCACAAACAATAGCTCACCTCTTGTGCCGTGTGTCCCGTCACCTGCACGCCAATGACCACAAACCAAATTACAGTGTGCGTTGCAGATCAAGTGGCCAACAAAACCTGACAAAATCTGTTAACTCACTAAAAAACAGAAAGAATCCTTCAATGTAATTCTACTCAACAGCATCATGTGCATATAGCAGATTTCTGCTGGACGTAGGCCTCTCCAATGGCACACCAATTACCTTTTTTTTATGGATAAAATGTCGGGGAGGCAGCGTAGTTACGTGGCGCTCGCGTCCACTAAAAACTCCGCCGTGTGTCTACTCTCGCCTTGGGTGATCCAGCTGCTGCCAGCCACCTTCGAAGATCGTCATTCCACCTAATCTGAGACTGTTCTATGCTACGTTTGCCGATTCACAAGCTTATCGTGACTAGCATAGTATAATTTTGTGTCTATTCTACCAGATATGACGAAAATCTCATGGGAGATGAAGAGGACAGAGCTCGTTTGGCCGCCATGTCGGAGAAGGAGAGAGAACAAGAGATCTTCAAACGAATTGAAAGGAGAGACCTTATGAAAACCAGGTTAGTACTCAAAATTCTATTGTGATCTTTGAATTTGGCCGAGTGGTTAGAGCTATCATTGTTCTGGTGGGAGAGAGAGAGATGGTGCTATTTGTGCTGTATAGCTCTGTCACTCTCGCAACGGGACGCGGTAAAAATGTTGGCGGAGTTTGGGCTTGCCGACGATAAATCGTCGTCCCGAACTGCCGTAGTGCAACTCGGGACCGTGCACTAAATTGTGATTTTAAATACTTTCGCGCTTAAAATCTTTTTGGCAGCTTAATAATTGGCGCGTTTATTCCGAGGAGGAATATGTACTAGTATTTGTGGTTTGTTAGATTTCAATTCTGTGTTTAAAGGTGTGGACTGACCTGTATCATTCACATGTAAAGTAACAAAGTAATATGCAATAGTGACGAAGAGCTCTAAATCATTACGCGTCTTGGATGATATCTCGCCATTTATAATGCCCTAGTTATGTGCAAATATAAGTCCGCATCAAAAGGGGGTTGTGACTTTGACTGATGTAGAAAATTGACTACCAACCTCTTTTTACTCCAATCCTATCTGTCCTTTATGCTAGCCAATCAGCTGTACTTGGGTTACTTCTTAATAGGCTCGCTGAGTATGCATCCAGTAATGCACTCCTTCCTTCCACTCATCGTTATTATGTCCTGAAGTAATTTTCTCGCTTCAGTCAACAGGAGGTTTTCATAATGTCTGTGATTTAGCTACATTATTTGGGTATCTTTTTGTTTGCTCAATTGCCAAGATATGGCAATATCTTTACAATTATAAACCCTTTATTTTAACGTAAAACAGATGGGAAATAGAACGGAAACTTCGTTTAGCGCGACGCTCAGCCGCCGAACGGTCAGCGTCCCCCGGAGAAATACAAAGAAGAAGAGAAGCGAGGCGTAGGAGACGAGCTTTAAGAGAACAGAGACAGAGAGAGAGGGAGAGGGAACGACAAGAGAAGAGAGGTGAGTGAAAAGGACAAAGTATGTCATTGTATGCAATGTGTTTAAACTTCTTCGAGTTCATTTTGTTATGAATTCATCGTGATACGAAGTGGTAGTAGCAGCTCCCGACTTTGTTTTTGGTTGTAAAAGGCCGCTAAGTTGTAAGTACCAAAAACAAAATGAAACACCAATGATGTTACTACACACTTATTCAATTCAATTCATTGATTTGTCAGAATATTGTATCAATGGTATTATAAATATAATATGTGCATAATATTCTGCCGTTTCCGGCGTACAAACATTTTACTTCAATTGCAGACGTACAAGATAAAACAATAAATTTAATCGTTCAAGGAATGTCAAATATTTCGATTATTAAAATATAAACATAGAATTATTAAATACTACATTAAGTCAAGTCAACGAAACAGATGACAATATCAGAAGTTTAAGTTAAAATTGGAGTAAAAATTTTCATCCAGAAATTCCTTGTTTGAGTAGTAACACTTATTCAAAAGAACTTAGTATGTATCTTTGTTTAAAATCGCAATTACCGCAAGCAAAAATCTGCAGAAAGTGTGACAGATTAAAAAATTGCTAAAAAGTAAATTGACACGCGGGGTTGCTTCTGGTGTTAGAAAAAAAGGTTTTTTTTAATAATAATATGGCACGATAATCACAAAAAAGCTTGAAGCTAAGACTTGTCTGGTTTGCCTAGATTTTTCCACCGGACATCTAGCAACTCTAGTTGGAAATGAAGAAATTAAAAGCTTGTTAAAAATGACCGCAAATTTCATGCGTGTACAAGATTTTTGTCTGCACGAATAAAATTCTCCATTACCTCTTACAGGGTACATTTTTGTAATTAAATTGCGGTGCCATTCTGCTCCATCAATTCGTTCTCTTATTAACATCCTTGCATGAACCTCATTTGTGTTAACATTAATTTCATTTATCAGAGACAGAAGCGGAGCGGCCTGAGCCTCAAGAGCCAGAGATAGAGAAGGAACAGACACCTCCCAGTCCTGGGGAGATACTTGACGATGCTAAAGATGCAGGTAAGGCTCAATTCAGAAATTCAATTAAATTCAAAACGTTATTGCTGAACAAAGTAGGTACATAAATATACATTGCAAGATGTTGAGTGAATGTGCAGTTCACTATGTTCTACCAATTAAGGCATGCAAAATTATATCATAGTAGACAAATTATAATGATTATGGATGAATATAATATTATTATTATTGTAGGTATGTCAAAAATTATATCAACTCTTATAATAATTATAGAAACAAATCGGACCTCGAAAGCATTCACCTCAATGTCAAAAAAATTACAATATCATAATAGTATCATATATTTCTATCAGACAGGTACTCATTTAACAAAGCAAAGTTATACAGGGTGTCAGGGAAACGCTTCCGAAAACGAAGATAGGTGATAGAGCTGCTGATTACTGATACGAAACCATGAAAAAAAAAATCGATTCTTTTTTTAGATTTTTTAAATATTTTTTGCATTTTTCATTATGTATGAGTTTTATTTAACTGCCCAAAGCTGGTTATTTATGAAGAATGCAAAAAAAAAAATATGAAAAAATCTAAAAAAAGAATCGCATTTTTTTTTCGTGGTTTCGTATCAGTAATCACCAGCACCTCTCTTCGTTTTCGGAAGCGTTCCCCTTACACCCAGTATGTCTAGTTTTTTAAATAACCAATTATAGAATAACCCCCAACATGTGCTTGGGGGAGGCCTGTATAGCAGTGGACGTCTATTGGCTGTAATAATGATGAATTATGGAATAATATTCATACAAACGCAAAGTTTTGACTTTTTTTTTTATAGCATAGGATGGCGAAACGAGCTAAATCCCCACCTGATGTTAAGTGGTTACCTTTGCCCATAACAACTGCAGGTGGTCTAGTGGTTCGAGGGTCGGACTGCTGATCACGAGGTTCGATTCCCACAGGACACAAATATTTGTGTGATGAATGATAAGCATGTATTTACAAAAAAAAAGTATATAAGTATTATATCCATTGTCTAGTACCCATAGCACAAGCTCTGCTTAGTTTGGGACTAGATGGTGCTGTGTAAAAATGTCCCAAAAATATTTATTTATTTAGTCATAAATCGTTATGTCAATAAGGATGCACAATGAGCGGGAGTTGTTTATAGATAATTAGCTAATGCGCATACGCAGGTAGAGTAACTGATGATGAGTTATTAGCTAAATGCATATTGGATGACTCATCAATACAGAACTTACGCGAATGAAATATATTGTAAAAAAAAAAAAAAAAAAATTGTTAAATGGTTTAATGTATAGCATCCAGCAGATATAGTGGAAAGTTATTGTGTTTGTGTGGTGTAAGCGTGTAGGTCACTCGGTGAAATAAATAAAGGCCGAGTATGTAGCACAGTATATAATAACTAACGTCACAGTTACAAACACTGAATAGACAGTCACACAACACAACACAAAGTCAAAAGCTATAGAGATTGAAGGAGTAGAACGGAAGATATTAGCGACAGAGTAAAGATTAACGCAAAACATAGAACGGTAAATATTAGCGACACGAAATAACGGTATGCGTGCGGTAGCAGGCGACACGGGCTTCGCGTACGATGGTAGTGGGCCGACTGGTGGGTCATGAGCGGCGGCGAGGAGGCGGCACGTGTATGCGCACGCGCCTGCCGCGTGATCGTAACGGGTTCGCCGGCGCGGGGCGGCTAGCTCGTTTCCAATGCACAACTTGTGAATGTAAACAATATACTAATGGATAATTTAAGTTGTCATTGTTTTGTGTGTGTTTTAATAGTTGTAAATAGATATTAATAATAAAATGTTGTATATAGTTTGTAAATAAGTAAATTTATAATATGTTGAAATTATAGAATATTAAAATATATAATTTAACGTGAGGAGGCTACAAATGATTAGAATTTAAAATATAAGTAAATAAAGATAAATGAAAAATTTCAAATTATATTTTTGGTATTCATCATCATCATCATCATCATTTCAGCTCAAAGACGTCCACTGCTGGACACAGGCCTCCCCCAAGCATATGTTGCCATAATCGCCACTTTTGGCATACGGGTTGGCGATCGCAGTTGGTTGATTAATTACTCAGAGGACGCTGCTGCCTATCCTCTGGTGAATCCCTTAGTCGCCTTTTACGACACCTACGAGAAGATATAGGGTGGTGCAATTCTTTACGTCCGGCACCACACGAAATTTTTGGTATTACTCAATTGTTTTCTCGTGTCGATAATACACTCGCCACAGTAACGCGTTACGCTTAACCCTAGCACTGCTCCATAAGGGTCATAAGTGCGAGCGAGAGGTCCGATAAAATGATTTATGACTAACTTTGCGTTTGTAATGGCCCGCGTATAGTATTATGTTTTTAATCCATGATCCAGATTGGTCTTTGTTTTTTGTAAATGCATTGCCCTATACTACTTTACTTACTTCTAGTTCAATCCACCTGCTGGTGGAACTGAATGTCCAAACTGGAGATATAAAAAGATTTTAGAAGATTTTCTATTACGAAATTCTCAGTAACAGCCCGAAGGTTGTCTATGGGTCCTACAAGTCGCAAGTCTTGCCACCTGAAAAAAATAACTGAACACTGTCGTCTTAAAAATGTAGCTAGACAAATAGGAAGAAAGATGGTATTTAGAACCTTATTCTTCGTTTATACTAAAACTCTTAAGGGGTCATTGTACTCATCAATATGAACAACTTTTAATATGGGATTAAACCAGAAATCGCGAAAAAAAATATCTGCTGATCCCTACATTTATGTTCACCTAAATCGAAAAAATATAGGGAACAGCTTATTTTTTTTCGCGATTTCATGGTTTGTGCCATAGTTAAAGTTGTTCGAAAACTAAGAATAAGGGCATACAACGTGTTATTGAAATAACTGAAAACCTCTTAAGGTGTCATTGTACTCATCAGTATGAACAACTTTTACTATGGGACCAACTCTGAAATCGCGAAAACAAAACAGCTGATCCCTACATTTATGTTCACATCAATCAACAAAATGTAGGGATCAGCCACTTGGATAAGCTGATTTTTTTTTTCACCATTCCAGATCCGTCAGAACGCTCAGCATCCCCCCTCTTTGGCACTAAAACCGAACGTAAACGTAATGTCGACGACAAACGTCAAAACGCAATGGCCGCCTTACGAGCTCAACGTGACGCTAAAGCGAGCCGCGTCGAACAACACAAACAGAAGAGACGCCTCGAGGAAGAGACCAATAAAGACAAGGATGACGACGACGTGAGTTATTTAGATCTTTAGAACTTCTAGAAGATCCTCTGATCTATGAGATCCTGGTACTTGGGCCTTGGAGGAAAGCTCCGGAAACACAGGTAGCCTGGGAGATCATCTAGATATATGGGACCCTGATATACCGAAGCTGTTCATTCAGAAAGTTCCTACTGTCCATGGACAAATTTCATATTTATTCATCAAGCTCCTTTGTTTTATTGGAGCCTAGTACTGGAAAAAAGTTCTACGAAGGTGGTGATGACGACGTGAGTACTGTAACATCTTTTAAGCTATGAAATCCTGGTACTTGAGCCATCGAAAAAACTCCAGTTACAGGTAACTCGGAAGATTATTTAAGTATAAGCTATAGGACCCTGGTACCTGAGCTGGTAAATTGTCCATAAGCTACTTTCATAGTTCTTCATCAAGCTCCTATGTGTTATGGGAGCCTAGTACGTAACGTATTTAAGCGTATGTAAGCTGAGATCCTGATAATTTAGTCATCTGAGAAAATCTTCGAAGACACAGGTAGCTCGAGAAACGACAAGCGACTTTCATAGTTCTTCATCAAGCTCTTCTGTGTTATGGGAGCCTAGTACTGGTCTGTAATTATTCCTCAGCGTCACATGTCCATACCATGACAATCTACTGCATCTCAACTTTTCCGTCACTGGCGCTATTTTCAAACTCCATCTCATATTTAGTTTAGTTCGTAAACAATAGAATCCGCACCAATATTTTTTATTTAATTATCTAAATAATCATATTCATTGTTTGATCCTCTGTGAGAGACGCCTTTCCCTGCTCCGGTTACATTTATTTTTACTATCCACCCTCCTATCTCCATCCATTCACGTCTAATTGAATAGTTTTCTTATTACCCTTGTAACTTTACAAGGTCAAGATGAAGGTCAACGCTTGTCCACAGGATGCGGACTCGGAAATAATAGGCGGGTCCAGCAAGCAGAGCGTTAAGCTGAAAGCTTCGGATATCTACTCCGATGATTCAGGATCAGATTCTGACGATAATAAGTCACAAGGTAAGATTTATTCAACGTATCGAAGCTGGTATAATAATGATTTAAGGGGTTAAGTTGCGCTAGCCATGGTCATTCCGTGGATGGGTGAAGGTTTCGTTGCAAATCAAGACCCCTCCGTGCTTCGGAGAACACATAAAGCCATAAGTCCATTGCCTGATCTCTCTCCGGTCGTGTCGGATTGTCGTCCCATCGGATTATGCGAGTGAGGGAATAGAGAGGGCACCTGTGTTTGCGCACACACTTGTGCACTATATGTCCCGCGCAGATGGCTAGTCTCCGTTGAGATTGGCCGCCGTGACCGAAATTCGGCCGGGAGGAAGAATAATAAAGATAGATTCGGTGATACAAAGACAAAATAAATCAAAATGGCGCTAATTCAATTTAAGCGCTCCAAGTATTTATGCTGTCAATACTGACGACGTCTGTGGTCTAGTGGTTCGAGTATCGGACTGCTGATCACAAGGCCGTGGGTTCGATTCCCATAGGACACAAATATTTGTGTGATGAACATAAGTATTTGTGTTGCTATGAGTGTTTCTTATGTATTATAAGTATGTATTAACAAAAAAATCAAAATATAAGTATGATATCCATTGTCTGGTATCCATATTACAAGCTCTGCTTAGTTTGGGACTAGATGGTGCTGTGCAAAATGTCTAAAAGAGTACACGTTTGGACTCACAAAAAGATTAACGTTACGAACGCGGCCCATACGAGTGAGCGAGACAGAGTACATAGACTCATGAGCTTTTGTCTCGTGTCCCACGACTTCCCAAGTTTTTTTTAAGCCTGTAGTCGACTAATCTCCTTCAACAATAATTTAATTACCAGGCCCCTCAGAAAGTATTGCGAAAAAAAGTTTTTATATATGGGAGACTGGCCAGTTATATATAATGTTTTTCGAAAATATGATTATTTATAAGTAAAAATAAGTAAGTTCCAATTTCAAAATTTCCCTCCACATTTTTTGCGAGTTAATTCAAAGTATTGTGTCTCACTGAAATATGGATCTGCGCCGGGAACATTTTAGAGCTATGATTTTATACGATTTCAAGTGTCGCCTGAAACCGGATGAATCGTACGATAGACTTCAAATGGCATTCATGGATGAAGGCCCTTCCAAGGCAACCGTGTATCGTTGGTATAACGAATTCAAGCGCGGTCGACCAACTTTGGGGGATGACGAAAGAAGCGGTCGCCCTTTGACGGCTGTTACCGAAGAAAACGTGCTAGCAGTGAAAAATGTAATCCAAGACAATAGGCGAATTACATATCAGGAGATTCAACACATATTGAAGATTGGATCGGGAAGCGTTCACGAGATTCTACACAGCCATCTTCGCGTGAGGAGGATAGTATCACGCTGGGTGCCGCACAACCTCACCGATGCTCAGAAGCAGGCCCGGGTGGAATGGTGCCGTGATATGCTTAACAAATTTGAAGCAGGCTCGTCTCGGCGTGTTTACGACATCGTTACAGGTGATGAGTCCTGGATTTATCAATACGACCCAGAAACCAAGCGCCAGTCGACTGTTTGGGTGTTTCAAAATGAGCCAACGCCTACCAAAGTGAAGCGATCTAGAAGCGGGGGTAAGATTTTGATCGCTAGCTTTTTTAATTTGACTGGCCACTTGGTATCAATTCCCTTACGGGATCAAAGAAGCATTAATGCCGAATGGTATACTACCAAATGTTTGCCAGAAGTTTTCTCTGTTATAAGCAACAAGCGACCAAACACAGGGCTCCGCGGGCTACTGCTCCACCACGACAATGCACCTGCGCACACCGCACTCAAAACGAGGGACTTCCTGGACAGCACGCCAGTCAAACTCCTGGGTCACCCTCCTTACAGCCCTGATCTAGCACCGTGTGACTTCTTTTTATTCCCAAAAATAAAAAATCAGCTCAAAGGGATACAATTTTCGTCGCCGGAAGATGCGCTGGCTGCGTTCGAGCAGGCTGTAAACGAGGTGTCTGCGGCGGACTGGAAAAAGTGTTTTGAAAACTGGTTTAGGCGCATGAATCTTTGTATAGAGGCTGGTGGAAAGTACTTTGAAAAGATTTGATAAAAATATATGTACGTATAGAACAATTTTTTTTAGTTTCGCAAAACTTTCTGAGTGTCCCACGTATATACGTTCTGGTTAATGCAAGTGATTTTTCTTGTATAGGAGTGTAAGAAATATCAGAGATTTTTCACCAAATTATTATCACATAAATCCCCGCTCGTTTTATAACCTTAATTGTATTGACAGGTCGTCGCAGCTCCACAAGTTCTTCCTCATCAGATGGCGAACAAGAGGAGAAGAAGCGAGAGCGAGTGAGAGAAGTGGAAATTAAATATGCAGACTCCAAGGACCAGATCAACAAACTAAGACTTAGCAGGTAAACTCCAAACCATTCCTGCTTGTGGACTTCCTGGTTCTTTCTTCTGTTAATTTCTCTTCTTATATTCAAAGATTCAAAGATTTATTGCATACTAAGTGGGGTACATTATTGATGTTACATTTTGTTTATTTAATGTTAGGTTTAAACTGGAGCGTTTGGTACACCTTCCGTTCTTCGCGCGAGTCGTCAACGGGTGCTTCGTTAGGATCGGCATCGGGAACAACAACGGGAATCCAGTTTATAGGGTGAGTTTGTTATACCCATATATAGCCAGACTGACTGCCTCGTTGGTCTAGTGGTTGCAAGCGGGACTGCTGAGCGTGGGGTCCTGGGTTTGTGGTAGGAAATTCTCAGTAGCAGCCCGGAGTCTGGATTTGTGCCCGGTCAATGGCAATAGGCTCGCCCCCTATTACATGGGACTATAACATAACTGGCGAAATGTGGGTGTACTATTACACCTCTGCCTACCCCTTCGGGGAAATACAGGCGTGATGTTATGTTAGGTTGTTGTTTGGTCCCTACATTTTACCGATTTAAGTGAACACAAATGTAAGGGCCAACAGATTTTTTTTCGCGATTTTAGGGTTGGTCCCATAGTAAAAGTTGTTCATAATGATGAGTACAATGACCCCTTTTTGGGAAAGAATCCATTAAATGTTTTTTATATGTTATATTGTGAAATGCTAATAAATGATTTATTTATTTATTTGTTATGTTATATTATATAGCCAGAAGATTTTTTAAGGCCAAAATACTTCACCTTTTCAGAACATACGTGTCAGCTCTGCGGTCCTACTCACAAATGTTCGAAAAGTTTCCGTTTCCGCGTGGTGCCGGACGTAAAGAATTGCACCCCCCTCTCTCTTCTCATGGGTGTCGTAAAAGGCGACTACGGGATTCACCAGAGCATGGACAGCAGCGTTCTCTGAGTATTTAACCAACCAACTGCGATCGCCAACCCGCCTGCCAAGCGTGGCGATTATTGCATATCCCCCTTTTTTGGGGGAGGCCTATATCCAGCAGTGGACGTCTTTCGGCTGAAATTATGATGTTGGTTATAGTATTATCTTCTATCAATTATCTTTTCATTTCAGGTAGCAGAAATCATAGATGTATATGAGACCGCTAAAGTATATAATTTAGGTAATACTAGGACTAATAAGGGACTCAAACTAAGACACGGCACACAAGACAGAGTGTTTAGGCTGGAGTTTGTTAGTAATCAGGTGAGAACTCATCATTAAATATTAAACTAACTAACTAACTAACATTTAACATCAACTAACCAGCCCATTACTGTCCCACTTCTGGGCACGGGCCTCTTCTCGATACTAGAGCTAAGGCCTTAGTCCACTACGCTGGCCTAGTGCGGGTTGGCGGACTACACACACCATCGAGAACTGTATGAAGCACTCTCAGGTGTGCAGGTTTCCTCACGATGTTTTCCTTCACCGTTAAAGCAAATGATAATCGAATAGTGCGGATTTACCGCACATGAATTCGAAAAATCCGAGGTGCGGGCCGGGATCGAACTCCTGCATGGAAGGCAAGCGTACAACCACTAGGCTATCACTGCTTATCATTAATCTTTAATTAGTTTATTTCAGTGAATTTGTCTCCGTCATTAAGGTGAATGCTACAGGGTAGCCCGCGAAATTCAATTTTTTTGGCGTTTTTTGCAAATTGTAGTTTTATTTCGCGTTGTATATCGGTCAAAATATGGCGGAAATAATAACAATATATCTACTAAATAATACTCATAAAAATATTAACCTAGCTCTATAAGCTGTACAAGCTCGAAAATCGATAATTTGATCGTAAATTAATATTATCGAGCTTGTACAGCTTATAGAGCTATGTTAATATTTTTCATGAGTATTATTCAGTAGATATATTGTTATTATTTCCGCCAATCATATTTTGACCGATATACAACGCGAAATAAAGCTACAATTTGCAAAAAACGCCAAAAAAATTGAATTTCGCGGGTTACCCTGTAGCATTCACCTTAACCTACATTATTCTCACAAAATACTTTCCAATTAATCATTTAACAAATCATTGTACTATTATTATTTGAAAAGAGTATATCCATGGAGTTTCTTGCCGGCTCTTCTCCATAGGACCAACTTTTTGGAACCGTGCAAATAGATTCATTATTAACGTTTTGAAAGTGCATGTCAATGCTTATTCGAAATAATAGTAGATTAGTAGCCAAGGGCTGTAAGGCATCAATTGCAGCCCGAGATATTTAGCCTATAGTTCGAGGGTGCAATTGATGCTTACACCCGAGCTAACTTCTCTACTTTACATCTCGATTGTGAGGTAAGTAGAAAAAAACCGGCATTACAAGAATAAAACATTTTATTAGTTAAAATTTATAGTGAAATGAGAACAATTTTCAAAGGACATTGCTAAAGATCCTTAGTGACTCCGCCTTAACGCGTTACAAATTAAAGTTGACGCTCACCATATACAACTCAATGAAGCCAATGTATTGCAATACATTCATAAACACGGACAGTACTAAATATAATTTTAGATTTTTTAAATATTTACTATTTTGACACATATCACAGATATATGTGCTATTTTGATGTCATGTTTTGCTTTTTTTGTTATGTCAAACAACCTACATTGTCGTCAAGTTGTCAGTCGATGCCAATTTTTTTGGAATTTCTCAGAATTTCTTGTGTGAAAAGGAGTCTATAATATTGAATCATAGACTATAGAATATCGAAATAAAAATATGGATGATACACAGATATCACGGATGATACAATTGTATCCAGTTACGTCATTAATGTATTGATACTCCTTAAAATATAAAAAATGGTTCTTGTACTGTCCGCATTAAATACAATATATATTATGAAACGAAAAAATTCGCATGTAATTTTCGTATATTATTCATCTTTGTAACAGTTTAAGGCTATTTTTATCAATGTCCTTTACGGACAGGTGCCGTAATTATAAAAAAATCCTAAAAACAAACAATATTTAAAATAAAAGTTTTCTATTCCCGCCTTTTTTCATCTTTTTTTAATTTTTTTTTTTTTCAAGAACGAAATTGAGCTTCGCTGTTCGATATTTAAAATTGATGACTATTATACTCATACCATAGACCAGTAAGCCTCTAGACGCCGGTTAGCTGGACACCCCCGGTCACAACGCATATGCTCTACCACTGCATATCATACGTCCCTCCGCCAATCGGAACGTCACTCAGTCAGCGAGCGGCACCAATCGTAAGGAATCATACCACCGAACTTTTGAGCCGGCCAATCATAACGCGCCGTCCGCCCCCCTGACCCCACCAACGTTTTACGACTGCGTTCGAATACAAAACTTTGTTTATGCGGAATCTTGTAGCTTACTGGCAGCGACGACACAGCCCCTAGACGCCACATAACAGGCGACCGATTTCTATCACACATAAGGGAAAAATCCTGTATGTAAGCCGCCACTCAAACAATTTGAATCAGTTACGACCACTTCTGTGAGCCGTTGACACTTCCGTGTTAGTGAACACAAAATTTACAAATAAATGTTATAATGACTTCTTGCACAGTACGATTGTGTTGTAAAAACAGCAAGACTTTGAGTGTCCAGAAAGACGGCATAACATTTCATCGTTAAGTTAATAATGTCATTATCCAATTGATTTTTCAACTGATTTAATATTTAATGAGAGTTCATCTTATACTGGTTAATTCGTAACGGACACCAAAGGTGCAGACGGCACGTTGATGTCTTTCACAAAACATCTCTTTCTTACGCAAGCACTTAATACACTATCTCTTTCCCTCTATTTAATTGTCAATGTAACTAGTGATGTACTAAATCTGTTATCGATGAAACAAAGTTCTCCATACTATCAACGAAATTGAAAAATTGACCGCCCATTGTACATGTGTTCTATATAAGTCATATATGTTGCTATCTTCTTTTGTGTACAATAGTATTTGTATTGTATTGTATTGTATTGTTGAAAAAAAATGACTTTCCTTCGTACGTACGTATTTTTACATTTATTACGTATTACTAATTACTACATATTTAACTGTCAAAAACATTGAAAATTTTAAATTAACTAATAAAATTACAGTAAAAACTACAACAAAAGACCCTTCTTTTGTTGTACAAACAAAATTATAGATCTCAAACGATTTTAAACCTAATTGACTACTAAGTTAAGTTAGAAATCGTAAAAATAAAGAAAGTCGCTAGCTAGCTACCAATAGCCAATAGCTATTTTATTTGGTCAGCTCACGGCAGCGCGGCGGCTGCCCGCTACACCGTAAACTTGTTGGTTATTCGAAGCAGTAGCCAATAGCTAGCTATCGTGTTGACAGATATCGTAGCCATTGATTGAAGTAGCCATGGCTATTTGTTGAATAGCCGCTATTTAGCTAGTTATTAGAGTAGCTACCCACTTCTAAGCCTTACTCCTGACCCCGCCTGGATCGAATGCTGTATCAATCGAATTTGAATTCGAGTTAGTGTGAAATCGTACTGCTTTTTTCTAGGAATTGAAATTAGCTCGATTTGGTTCAGAGCTTGAACCAGTCGGGAGTAAGGCCCACGATGTTAATTTACAACTTCCACACGGACAGGGTCACAAGCACAGCTAGGAATGAATAATTTAGTAAAATAACAACTTTTGTGTCACATTCGATTTTATTTAAGATTTGCACGGATGTGTAATATTTCTCCATGAAGCTACTTGGTCTTTTACTTCTTTCGAAGACCTCTTTGCGAAAAACTTCCTCAATTAAAATCAATCGCACTATTACATCCCTGAAAATGTTTGGTTTTGTTAAAACCTATTAAATATCACAATAATACTGTCAAATGCGGTTTGACACGTAAACACTGAAAAAATTACTCAGTACTATCAGAATTTCGCTTTCAATTACTACTAAAATAAAATAATAAAAAAGATTTCAATACCCAAAAAAGAGACCTCTTGAGCAGTCGCATAATTTGAGGTTACATTGAGGACAATTGTACAGTTTACTGTCTAATTCAACATTGTTTATATAAAAACAATCAGAAATATATCAAATAGTAAGGTAAGGTTAGAACTGTGAGCGAGCGAAGTGAGTGGTGCCACGGTAGCTGCCAGCGAGTACTAGAACCAAATTACAGTTATTAGTTGTTATATTCATTAGTCACAAAATTTGTTTTATTTGATTATATCGAATGGTATTTATAATGGCTTTATTATAAAAGCTCAAAGTTACAAATGCACTATTCGAAGGCTATACATATATAAAATTAATTTATTTAAAAAATGATTAGTGGTGATTAGATTTTTTTTTTGTTTTTTTTTAGTCCTTTAAATTTAAGTTATTTTTGAGTAGGTTCTTTTCTTTTGAATAACGTTTTATTTACGTGCTAATTAGCTGTTATAGTTTGCAATAATATTTGTTTTTGTTCCATGCTGTGTTCACTTTTAAATGTTAAGTAGGTACAATAATATTTATACCTAGACGTAGTACCTAGTATGTTAATGTAACATTTTGTGTAATACTGCTGGGTAAAATAAATAATATAATACTACTACTAAATTAATTATTTTATTATTTAATATTTATTTACTATATAAACGGACAATTACCTCTTTTAAAATATCCGCTTTACAAAATAATAACTCCATATTCAACACCAAATAAATACATAAAGATATTTTTAAAGATATAATTATCTTAATTCTGAAAGTACAGAGCACCCGTCTTACTTTCAAAATTAAGATAATTTTGAAAGACTCCCTCCCTACATGTAATACTTACTATTATTATTAGTATATTAATTACTTTATTATTAAATAATATTAAAAGAAATAAGAAGCTAAAATCCTTATAATTAATACTACGTATTACATAAAAATAATATCGATAAAATAATATTTTATCGATATTATATCGTGTTGAATCTAAATCTGTCTCGTCTCTAACCCTACAAAGTTTGAAGTTTCTATGACATAATGACATTGTCAGGGCCAACCGGATCGCAGTACCCCGCTTCCTCATACCTCAGCTAGTGGCAGAATTGTTTGTACGCATTAAATTTAACAATATCCGTCTAGGGGCTGTGTTGTCGCTGCTTACTGGTCTGTGACTCATACGAAGACAAGGCTGAATAGCGAAGCGACCTCTTTTGTCATTGGGCTGAATGCATGATGTCTATTGCCAGTATGATGGTTAGATGTACGCGAACTTTTTGAAAGAGTGAAGAGTTTTTTTTTAAATTACTTACCGCCCTAGGGCTTTTCTAGCTACATTATTACCCTAGAGCGCTAATTGGTTACCTACAAGCCCCATTTGGGGTTAATAAGGACCTACTTACCGAATATGAGAGATGTAAAAACCTTTAACTTTGACTTTGAAAAGATCATCAGCTATTAAGGGGCATATAGCAGCCAAGTGGTGCACCCATCTTTACTGATAAGGATTAATTATTTATTATTTTTAACGCATTTTACGCATGCGAAACGAAATCTAACGATTTTTAAATTGTGGAAAGAAAAAAAAAAAAAAAAAAAAAAATATCCTGCTCGTGTGCGATTTTTTCTTTCCACAATTTAAAAATGATAAGGATTACTCGCTGAATGCATCATTTATCGAAAATTCGTTTATCTACACTCGTATCGTAAAATTCGAATTATGAACTCGAAAGTAATGTCATAATGACATACTTTACGCACATGCACCTGTAATGAATTTAAAAAGTTTCATTACGATACAGTTTGCTGAACAAAACAATGGGGTAATAAAAAAAAAATTCCATAACCGCACACTTCAGCCCAACTAAGGAGTTTTTAATGCCACTTCGACCCAACCAATACATAGCACAATAAAAATTAAAACACTCGTGTGATACTATTAAAAACCTCGTCTACGGCTTGGTTTTTAAACTCACACTCGTGTTTTAATAACCCCTGTTATGCAACAGTTTCATAAACTACTATTTTTAACTATTGAAATACGGGTACAGTAGTTTAATCAGATACTATTAACTCTGTTAATTATCTCTGTAGATAGAAAAAGTGCCATGTGGCCGTTTTTCGCACTATTTCTATCTACATCTATAGCGAACTATAATTAATAAAATAAAAAATGCCAAAAAGACACCCCACTGAGGATCGATCTCGGGTCCTACGGTTTTACGATCCAACACTTAGCTTATCCTGCTATTTGTATTAGTTAAATTGTTTTGAATTTTGGCATTATATTAAACAGTTAAATATTTCGTAATGAAAGATAATAAATGCGATACAGTGCCATCTCACGCTTCACAATGAACTATTATGTTACTTAGTTCTAAGAGCTGTGTACCAGATGGAGCCACTATCTTTTAAAAGACGCCATTAGGCTAGGATTACATGGGACTATAACATAACTGGCGAAATGTTGGTGTACTATTACACCCCTGCCTACCCCTTCGGGGAAATACAGGCGTGATGTTATGTTATGTTGTTAGGCTAGTGTCCCCTATTTGTAGATAGAAAAAGTGCGAAAAACGGCCACTTTTGTCATTTTTTCTATCTACAACTACAGCGAACTATAATTTACAGAGTTAATAGTTTCTGGTTAAACTACAGTACCTGTACTTCAATTGTTAAAAACCAATTTTCGATAAATTATGTATTCAGCGAGTAATAATCTTTTTTACTGATGGGGGCACCACTTGGCTTATGCCATGCGCCTTAACAAAAAAACCTGCCAATTGCATGAACAATGAAATATTTTTGTATGGAACAAAAAACGTTGTTAATTATTTTACAGGAATTCACAGAAAGCGAATTTCAGAAATGGAACAAAGCAATAAAGGATGCCAATAAGAAACCACCCACCATGGAATTTGTTAGGACTAAAATACAAGAAGTTAAAGAAGCACTTATGTATGAATTTAAGGTGAGCAGACAAAAATTTTAATTATTTATTTCCCTCGTTTTTCCATGGTATAATAAGATGTTTCACCAGGTATTCTCTTCCCGCAATGACAGCGCGATGCCTCCAAGCTACGTCACGATCAGTGCTGCCATTGATTGATATCTTCAATATACTTGAGGAGATTTTTGTTCATAATGAATATAAAATAAATTCCTAACTAGCCTAACTATTTGTTATCTCGTGTTATTCATCTAATTAGTTAATAAAGGAAACTGTATAAAATTACTAGTTCAAAAGTGATTATTCATAGAAGCAAGTAAATGAAAAATCCGGCCAAGAGCATGTCGGGCCATGCTCAGTATTATAGGGTTCCTAGGTGTTACAAACAAATCAAATCGAATATTAATCATGGCTATTTTAGTTTTTGCAATAGACGGCAGCATTAGCGACTCAGATAGTGTTGTTAGTAGCCGCCACTAGATGGCGCTATAAAGTGCCAAATGCAATAGACGGCAGCATTAGCGACTCAGATAGTGTTGTTAGTAGCCGCCACTAGATGGCGCTATAAAGTGCCAAATGCAATAGACGGCAGCATTGGCGACTCAGAGAGTGTTGCTACTAGCCGCTAGATGGCGCTGTACAGCGCCAAATTTAAGAAGTTTGTCATTTCAATATAACACAAAGTTACTTTTTGTAATTTTTTAAAATAGAAAGTACCTAAAGGAGCATTATTTGCTGAGATCATTTTTCTCTAAGGTCAATGACCTTTGAACTAGGACGTTTTAAGTATTTTTCAGTTTTCTCTCTATAACTCAAAAATTTATTATCAAATTATACTTGAAATAATTTTAAGAGTTTTTACAAAGGTCTATCAATGTGGAAGATTATATGTTTCTACGTTGCATAGTTTAGAAATGGCTGGGGGGGGGACATTGCAAGCCACTTTGGCGGGCTATATTTCGCAGATGGTACACCTGATAAAAAAGTTATGTATGAAACATTACCTTCATTTTAGTAGACCTATTCAATGATACCCCACACGAGGGGGTGCAGCGAAAAAAAAAATCATCCCCATTTCACATGTATGGGCGCCACCCCTAAAATACGTAATCACGATTTTTTTATTCATTTAAAATTGAGATCTATATCTAGACTTTTTTTTTTGCAAATTTTCATTTACTTATGTTTATAACTGTAGAAGTTATTAAGCTATAAAGGATTAGGACAGACGGACGGACATGACGAAACTATAAGGGTTCCTTGTAGCACTACGGAACCCTAAAAAATGTATTTTGCTCGGGTAATTTATTTTCACAAAGTGGCAGCACATCAAACTGACAAGTGTCGCGCTAACAGCCCGCTATTGGCTCCACGGCCGATGACGTAGTACGGAGGCAATCACGTGACCTAGCTGTCACGGGAAGAGACTACCTGGTGAAACATCTTATTATACCATGCGTTTTTCCACATTTCTTTTTCTTAAGGGGCTTAAGGTGGTTTCACACCGGCGAGGCGTGGCGTGGATGGGCCGAGCCAGAATTAAAATTTGTATAGCAAAATTTCAATTCACGTCACGCCCATCTTTGGTGTGAAAGGTCTGGATAGGGGAGGATGTGCGAGGCGAGAATTGAAATATTTGTTGATACAACATTAATCTTATCATCATCATCATCATTTTTTTTTTCGCTGCACCCCATCGTGTGGCATATCATTGAATAGGTCCACTAAAATGAAGGTAATGTTTCATACATCACTTTTTTATCAGGTGTACCATCTGCGAAATATAGCCCACCAAAGTGGCTTACAATGTGTGTCCCCCCCCTGCCATTTCCAAACTATGCAACGTAGAAACTTGTAATCTTCCATGTTGGTAGACTTTTATAAAAACTTTCTTTGAAAATTATTTCGAGTATAATGTGATTATAAATTTTTGAGTTATAGTGAGAAAACTGAAAAATACTTAAGACGTCCTAGTTCATAGGTCATTGACCTTAGATAAAAATGATCTCAGCAAGTAATGCTCCTTTAGTTACTTTCTATTTAAAAAAATCACAAAAAGAAACTTTGTGTTATAATGATAACACAAAGTAACAGCGCCACCTAGCGCTAAATTTAAGAAGTGTGTCATATATTGATTGGTATAGGTGGCGCTGTTTGCAAAAACTAAAATAGCAACAATTCGATTTGATTCGTTTGTAATTAGACCTACTTAAGGAACCCTATAATACTGAGCATGGCCCGACATGCTCTTGGCCGGTTTTCTATTTGAGAGTTTGTTCGTAAGTGGGGTAACCAATGAATGCAGCTGACTGTAAATCAATCTTTCGGTGTGAAAGGGTCGGCGAGATTTCAATTCACTCCCATCCCATCCAATCCTCGCCTCGCCGGTTTGAAACCACCTATAATCGGAATTGGATTGGAAACGTAATTATTTTCAAGAATAGCCAAAGCAAAAGTTCATTTCCGATCCCGATCCAATGCCGCCAAATGTTTGTTAAGAATACGCATTCTATATTGATATTGTATTGCAATCGAAATTGGATTGGAATCGGAATTATTTTCAAGAATAGCCCTCCAGGAAAGGTTGACTGCTGCCTTACTCTTGAAAATAATTCCGACCGATCCATATTGGATTAGTGTCAATTCGTACTTTTAAATGCAAAATTAGCAATAAATTAATGAAAATTTTAGTGTTTTTTAGAATTAATTAAACCTTATTAGAATTAAAATTGTGTATTATATTCATTTTTAATAAAAAAATACCCATTTATTCTTGTCACGTTTTGACATTGGTATTGGATTGAGATTGGAATTATTTTCAAGAGTAACCCCACTGGTATGGAATATCTTGTGGTGTTGAATTAAGTAAATAAATAATAGGTTACGAAAGCAGATACCTTAAGGGGCTCCCTCCCTACAGCACAGTGGCGCCCCCATCAGTAAAAAAATAATTATAAAATTTCTCGAAAATCTGGTTTTACTTGACTTAACTAAAATACTTTTTTGATTTAATTTTAAAAACTGCATGCATCTAATAAAATTGTTCAATATTTTAAGAATATTATTTTCAGGAAGAGGATGTAGAGAAGATAGTGGCTGAAAAAGATCGCTTCCGGTCACACCCCACGAACTATGCAATGAAGAAAACACAACTTATGAAGGAGAGAGATGTAGCACAATTAAGGTAAAGCCTGTTTTTCTATACTTGTCTTATTAATCACGACAGAACGGAGAAGGTTTATGCGTTTAGGGTGAGAGTTTGTTTGTTTGTGTGTAAAAACGAATGTTCCCATTTATCTCCTAAACGGTTTGACCGATTTTGATTCGGTTTTCTGTAAAGGGCTCGTGATTCATCGGTGATTCATCAGTAAAAAAAAATATGCTCGCTGAATACATAATTTATAGAAAATTCGTTTTTAACAATTTAAGCACAGGTAGGTACTGTAGTTTAATCAGAAACTAATAATTCTGTAAATTATAGTTTGCTGTAGTTGTAGATAGAAAAAGTGCGAAAAACAGCGAACTATACATGTTGAAATTTGAATGGCTTCTTTCCCGAAAAGGGGTCATTGTACTCATCATTTTATCGATTTAAGTGAACACAAACGTAGGAACGAACTGATTTTTTTTCGCGATTTCATAATGATGAGTACAATGACCCCTTTTTAGGAAAGAAGCCATTAAAATTTCAGCATGTATTTTACAGAGTTAATTGTTTCTGATTAATCTACAGTACCTGTACTTCAATCGTTGAAAACGAATTTTCGATAAATGATGTATTCGGCTAGTAATATTTTTTTTTACTAATGGGGGTGCCACTTGGCTACATTCCCCTTAAGGTGTATAATTTTTCTCTATGGGAAATATCACCATGACTAACCTAAATTTTTCTCTATGGGAAATATCATCATGACTAACCTATATTTTTCTCAATGGGAAATATCACCATGACTAACCTATATTTTTCTCTATGGGAAATATCACCATGACTAACCGAAATTTTTCTCTATGGGAAATATCAAACCTATATTTTTCTCAATGGGAAATATCACCATGACTAACCTATATTTTTCTCTATGGGAAATATCACCATAACTAACCTAAATTTTTCTCTATGGGAAATATCACCTTGACTAACCTATATTTTTCTCAATGGGAAATATCACCATGACTAACCTATATTTTTCTCAATGGGAAATATCACCATGACTAACCTATATTTTTCTCAATGGGAAATATCACCATGACTAACCTATATTTTTCTCTATGGGAAATATCACCATGACTAGCCTAAATTTTTCTCTATGGGAAATATCACCATGACTAACCTATATTTTTCTCAATGGGAAATATCACCATGACTAACCTAATTTTTTCTCTATGGGAAATATCACCATGACTAACCTATATTTTTCTCAATGGGAAATATCACCATGACTAACCTATATTTTTCTCAATGGGAAATATCACCATGACTAACCTAAATTTTTCTCTATGGGAAATATCACCATGACTAATCTAAATTTTTCTCTATGGGAAATATCACCATGACTAACCAAAATTTTTCTCTATGGGAAATATCACCATGACTAACCTATATTTTTCTCAATGGGAAATATCACCATGACTAGCCTAAATTTTTCTCTATGGGAAATATCACCATGACTAACCTATATTTTTCTCAATGGGAAATATCACCATGACTAACCAAATTTTTTCTCAATGGGAAATATCACCATGACTAACCTATATTTTTCTCAATGGGAAATATCACCATGACTAACCTATATTTTTCTCTATGGGAAATATCACCATGACTAACCTAAATTTTTCTCTATGGGAAATATCACCATGACTAACCTATATGTTTCTCAATGGGAAATATCACCATGACTAACCAATTTTTTTCTCTATAGGAAATATCACCATGACTTACCTATATTTTTCTCAATGGGAAATATCACCATGACTAACCTATATTTTTCTCTATGGGAAATATCACCATGACTAACCTAAATTTTTCTCTATGGGAAATATCACCATGACTAACCTATATTTTTCTCTATGAGAAATATCACCATGACTAACCTATATTTCTTTTTTCAGAGGTGACGATGAAATGGTATTGGAATTAAACACGAAAATCGAAGAGTTGGAGGAGCGAGCGAACCAGCTAGACAAAACGAGGACCTCGTCTATACAGAGTATATCTTACATTAATAATAGAAATAGGAAGCTTAACGTCGAGACTGCTGAGAAGGCTATCATGGAAGAGGTATGTTGTGTCAAATTAATTCATCACCATCCTCCTGCCCTTCATCATCATCATCATTTCAGCCGAAAGACGTCCACTGCTGGACATAGGCCTCCCCCAAGTATCGCCAAAACGACCGGTCCTGCGCCTTCCGCATCCAGCTGGTTCCCGCGACCTTCACCAGGTCGTCGGTACACCTTGTGGGGGGCTACCCACGCTGCGCCTTCCAGAACCGGCCATCTGTTCTGCGAGCAATGTGCCCCGCCCACTGCCACTTAAGTTTGGCAATTCTTCGGGTTATGTCGGTTACTTTCGTTCTCCTGCGTATCTCCTCATTTCTGATTCGATCACGCAGGGACACTCCGAGCATAGCCCTCTCCATTGCCCTTTGAGTGACTTTGAGCCTTCTTATCAGGCCCATTGTGAGCGACCACGTTTCAGTACCGTAAGTAATTACTGGCAACACACACTGGTCAAAGACATTCGTCTTGAGACACTGCGGTATTTTGGACGAGAAGATATTGCGTAGCTTCCCGAACGCTGCCCAACCGAGTCTGATTCGACGGTTGACCTCTTTCTCGAAGTTGGACTTACCTAGCTGGACAGTTTGTCCAGCCATAGGTATCCATAATCCTCCTGCCCTTAACCCAATTTATTTGTGGTCGGCGCTGCATGTATTTTTCTTCCATACATCTCCATCAGCCGTCATCTCCCTGTTCACTTTCTTTCTATTCATATCATCTTTCACACAATCCATCCATGTTTTCTTCGGTCTGTCTCTTTTCTTATAGTCATCCACATTCATACTTAAAACTTTCCTCGTAACATTCTCCTCATTCCTCCTCAAATTAATTAATATTACAAATAAATTGCATTGCTGCGTCCCGGTGTGGAAAATAAGGGTGCCGGTGAAATTACAATTACATGAGACTCTCCATCTTCATGTTCCAGTTTGGCGAACCGACTTGCGGTACCATTTAGGCAACAGTCTAGGTGGTATTGCAGTTGTTATGGGAAAAGGTAACCGCTTAACATCAGGTGGGCCTTTAGCTCGTTTCGCCATCCTATGGCATAAAAAATTGGTGCTAGCAAGTCAAGAGTGGTTCAATAAAACTAATAATATATTTTTGCAGTCTTGTAATAATTGTAGCAATCTGGAGCAAATCTCCTAAACTTCATTAAGGCTCAAGTGGCACCCCCATTAGTAAAAAAATATTATTTGCTGAATACATAATTTATCAATTAGTTTTTTAATAGTTTCTGATCTTCTTCTTCTATCGTGTCGACATGAGCTACATAATGATAACAGCCCATGCCGTGGGGAAAAGATTAGCCAGTCAGCAGGTTGGTTGGTTTCTGATTAAACTACAGTACCTGTACTTCAATTGCTAAAAACGAATTTTTGATAAATGATGTAGGTGACCGTTTCGTTACACATCGAGACCCCTCCGTGCCTCGGAGAGCACGTTAAGCTGTCGGTCCCGGTTGTCATACGAATATCTATGGCAGTCGTTACGGGTAGTCAGAAGCCTGAAAGTCTGACAACTGGTCTAACCTCCGAATGTCAGTATTACCCAGTAACTGGGTTGCGGGGGTCTGATGGCAGTCGCTCCGTGTAAAATACTGATGTTCAGCCGCATCTGGCTAGACTGGAAGCCGACCCCAATATAATTGGGAATAGGCACGGAGGATGATGACGATGATGATGTATTCAGCGAGTAATATTTTTTTTACTGATGGGGTTGCCACTTGGTTGCTATATTCGCCTTAATTTTACTTATAAAACTATTTTAAAATCATGAAACAAGTCCTTTTATATCAATTGTGACATTCGTGGTTACGAATCAGCAGTGATCGGAATAGGTTGAGCTAATGTGCCTAAAGTTCAAAGAACAGAGACAAAAAATGTGGCGACTTCCTTACGACTACAATTTTTTACAGGAATATTTGTTTTTAATAAAATAAAAGTTAAAACGAAAATGATATTTGTTTTTTTACCTCTACCTTGTTAGTTCTAATTATTAAAGCTGGTATATAAATTACATTAGCTTCCGCGCTTAATTACGTCGTTCAAACGATGATAAGGAGATTACCTTTATTTTTTGAAAACAATAAAAATAGTGCATACTCTTTTTTTTTAAAACAGTAACAGGAGATGATTTCGATAGTCGTTTTACTTTTTTAATTTAAGTTGTACTTAAGTAATGTTCCGAAACTCTGAACAAATATTCCAAAAAATTGTAGTTGTAAGGAAGTCTCCACTTTTTTTGTCTCTGTTCTTTGAACTTTAGGCACATTACCTATTCCGATCACTGCTAATCAGACTCGCCAACCTTACCACAAATCGCTTCTAAACCATTTTTAATCTCGTATAACTTTATTATATTTATGTTTAAAGATAAAAGCGATGAAAGGCAAGAAAACAGACGATCCGTTCACAAGGCGGCATACCAAACCGGTCATGAATTTCAAATCAGGAGGAAGCAAAACTCAGGTGAGACAAGTTTTCAGCCATTGATTGGATGTCATACAGCCAAACATCTCCACAAAATTTACATGTATAATATTAGTATGTTTAGTAGAATTTACAAGTTAAAGGGACTCGTATATAATATAAAACATATAATAAAAACCGGCCAAGAGCATGTCGGGCCATGCTCAGTATTATAGGGTTCCTTAAGTAGGTGTTACAAACAAATCAAATCGAATATTAATCATGGCTATTTTAGTTTTTGCAATAGACGGCAGCATTGGCGACTCTGAGAGTGTTGTCAGTAGCCGCTAGATGGCACTATACAGTGCCAAATGCAATAGACGGCACTTGACGGCAGCATTGGCAACTCAGAGAGTTTTGTTAGACGCCGCTAGATGGCGCTATACAGTGCCAAATGCAATAGACGGCACTTGACGGCAGCATTGGCAACTCAGAGAGTGTTGTTAGACGCCGCTAGATGGCGCTATACAGTGCCAAATGCAATAGACGGCACTTGACGGCAGCATTGGCAACTCAGAGAGTGTTGTTAGACGCCGCTAGATGGCGCTATACAGTGCCAAATGCAATAGACGGCACTTGACGGCAGCATTGGCAACTCAGAGAGTGTTGTTAGACGCCGCTAGATGGCGCTATACAGTGCCAAATGCAATAGACGGCACTTGACGGCAGCATTGGCAACTCAGAGAGTGTTGTTAGACGCCGCTAGATGGCGCTATACAGTGCCAAATGCAATAGACGGCACTTGACGGCAGCATTGGCAACTCAGAGAGTGTTGTTAGACGCCGCTAGATGGCGCTATACAGTGCCAAATGCAATAGACGGCACTTGACGGCAGCATTGGCAACTCAGAGAGTGTTGTTAGACGCCGCTAGATGGCGCTATACAGTGCCAAATGCAATAGACGGCACTTGACGGCAGCATTGGCAACTCAGAGAGTGTTGTTAGACGCCGCTAGATGGCGCTATACAGTGCCAAATGCAATAGACGGCACTTGACGGCAGCATTGGCAACTCAGAGAGTGTTGTTAGACGCCGCTAGATGGCGCTATACAGTGCCAAATGCAATAGACGGCACTTGACGGCAGCATTGGCAACTCAGAGAGTTTTGTTAGACGCCGCTAGATGGCGCTATACAGTGCCAAATGCAATAGACGGCACTTGACGGCAGCATTGGCAACTCAGAGAGTGTTGTTAGACGCCGCTAGATGGCGCTATACAGTGCCAAATGCAATAGACGGCACTTGACGGCAGCATTGGCAACTCAGAGAGTGTTGTTAGACGCCGCTAGATGGCGCTATACAGTGCCAAATGCAATAGACGGCACTTGACGGCAGCATTGGCAACTCAGAGAGTGTTGTTAGACGCCGCTAGATGGCGCTATACAGTGCCAAATGCAATAGACGGCACTTGACGGCAGCATTGGCAACTCAGAGAGTGTTGTTAGACGCCGCTAGATGGCGCTATACAGTGCCAAATGCAATAGACGGCACTTGACGGCAGCATTGGCAACTCAGAGAGTGTTGTTAGACGCCGCTAGATGGCGCTAAATTTAAGAAGTGTGTCGTCAACATAACACAAAGTTACTTTTTGTGATTTTTTCAAATAGAAAGTAGCTATAGGAGCATTATTTGCTAAGATCATTTTTCTCTAAGGTCAATGACCTTTGAACTAGGACGTTTTAAGTATATTTCAGTTTTCTCTCTATATCTCAAAAATTTATAATCACAATATGCTCGAAATAATTTTAAAAGTGAGTTTTTACAAATGTCTATCAATGTGGAAGATAATAAGTTTCTACGTTGCATAGTTTAGAAATGGCAGGGGGGGGGACACATTGCAAGCCACTTTGGCAGGCTATATTTCGCAGATGGTACACCTGATAAAAAAGTGATGTATGAAACATTACCTTCATTTTAGTAGACCTATTCAATGATACCCCAAACGAGGGGGTGTAGCGAAAAAAAAATTTTCATCCCCATTTCACATGTATGGGCGCCACCCCTAAAATACGTAATCATGATTTTTTTATTCTTTTAAAATTGAGATCTATATCTATACTATTTTTTAACAAAATTTCATTTACTTATGTTTATAACTGTAGAAGTTATTAACTGTAAAGGATTAGGACAGACTGACGGACATGACGAAACTATAAGGATTCCTTGTAAGACTACGGAACCCTAAAAATGAATTGCTGTTCGTTAGCTCGCTAAAACTCGAGAACGGGTAAGGTTTAAATGGTGAGAAAATATGGAAAAATTGCGAGGATGATACTAAAAACAACAATTTTATTTTCCCATACAAACTGTTCCTACCTGTCAAACACTGGATTTGATGTTCGTCCCGTTCGGTACGGTCATAGACCAGTAAGCCTCTAGACGCCGCTTAGCTGGACACCCCCGGTCACAACGCATATGCTCTACCACTGCATATCATACGTCCCTCCGCCAATCGGAACGTCACTCAGTCAGCGAGCGGCACCAATCATAAGGAATCATACCACCGAACTTTTGAGCCGGCCAATCATAACGCGCCGTCCGCCCTCCTGACCCCACCAACGTTTTACGACTGCGTTCGAATACAAAACTTTGTTTATGCGGAGTCTTGAAGCTTACTGGTCTGTGGGTACGGTAAACTCAGGTCCCCTCAAATTAAAGAATCGACAACATATATTCGTGTTTCTTCGGGCTAATCTTGGAAACTACTGTTAGGATTTTCATACGGTTTTCACGAGTAGAAAGAGGGATTATTTAAGAAGGTTATAGCACAGAATATCTAATAGTACAGTCTAACAAAGCAATTGGTATATAGGGTAGAGATATATAAATGAAGTTTTCTCAGAAGATTATGGATGTTTTCGAGTGAATTATCATTTTAATAACGGACAAAGTTAAACTGTATTTCTACAAAACCCTAATCAAACCAGTCTATAATAACTTCCTGAGAAATCTTCATCTATATCTGGCGACCCTGTATACTAATTGCTTTGTTAGACTGTACTAACGTACAGATCGGCCACTCACCGCCCCCCGCCAATTTAAGATTCATCACACGCGCCCCGCACGCACCCGGAGTCTGACGGCAATTGGACTGCAAGATTGCAATGGATTTCAATCGCCAGTCGCTATACAAGCACGCCATCTCTAAGAACTACTGAGAAGCGCTTGGAACCCAGTATCCCTAACCTACACGTGTGTGTGTGTTCGTATACAGACGTAATCTTGTGTATGTAGGTGGTGCTAGCATTTATATTGTATTGAGTGGCCGAGGTGTGGTTATAGGCTACCCATAGACCAGTAAGCCTCTAGACGCCGGTTAGCTGGACACCCCCGGTCACAACGCATATGCTCTACCACTGCATATCATACGTCCCTCCGCCAATCGGAACGTCACTCAGTCAGCGAGCGGCACCAATCATAAGGAATCATACCACCGAACTTTTGAGCCGGCCAATCATAACGCGCCGTCCGCCCCCCTGACCCCGCCAACGTTTTACGACTGCGTTCGAATACAAAACTTTGTTTATGCGGAGTCTTGTAGCTTACTGGTCTGTGAGGCTACCCTATACGGCTATAGGGTCACTAGTAACTGATAAAAAAAAGTTAGTCACCTTCCCTATTGCGAAAAGGCAAGGTGGAAGAAGTAGACTTTCCAGATGAATCAACCGTTTTATAGTTTTATAGAACCCAAGAATAATCAATTCAATACTTTACAGGACATAACAAGGACAGAAGAGGAAATCGCTGAAATATTAAAAATAAAAGAGGAAGAAGAACAAGCACTAAAGGAACAGAAAGAAAGAGAAAGAATTGTAAGTATTGACAGCTATTTGAATTAACTTGATTTGGAATTATAAACTTTATTTCGATTGTAAAAAGCTCAATTTCTATTGCAACTAAATTATGTTATCAGTTTCAATATTTAGAGATGTCATTGTGAAATATACTTAGTCTGTTTTTCCTCTCTTGTCTTATTTAGTAAACAATCTTCGCATGTCCCTTTATTCAATCAATCAATCAACACAAATGTTTTATTTTGATTTAAAAAAAAAATGATCGTTTTTTTGTTTGTTTTTTTTTTTCGTTTTTTTGTTTGTTTTTTTTCGTTTATTTGTTTTTTTTTTTGGTTGTTTTTTTTATAGTTTTTTGTTTGTTTTTATTTTTATTTTTTTAAGTTTTTTTTTTTGTAGTTATTCCAATAACTACTGACAAAATATAATTACTAGTTCTGCAAATGCAATTAGGTTAAAAATGTTGCAATAGTGTGTGAAATTGTTAACATAATGTCATTTAATTTATTATTGACGAATTGCATTAAAAAGACCAAATGAGAAGAAATGCCGAGATTGTTTACTAAATAAGACAAGTAAGACAAAACACATTGGTCTTGTAAGCGAAAATAGACTTTGTCGTTTTGTGATAAGCAAGTGACTTTAACATTTAGGGTGTTATAGTACATTACTGTCCAGGGGGTCTACTCCCGTTCGACGATGTCATCGTTCCCTTATCGCATGCGATGATCGTGTTTTGACGTTTGTTTTTCTCATCTCCGGTAAATTGTATACGACTATGAACCGTAGTCTATCTTAATTGTGCCTTTTTTATGTGCCTATCTTTATTATGTAAGTATCAGTCGGAACGAAAGTTCGTACTTCGTTTGTCGTTCGTAAAACGCGAGTAGACCTACAGGCCTGAAATGAAGCAATTGACGACCGACTAATATTTGAAGTACGAGGCGAAGCCGAGTACTTCCCAAGTGATTTTAAAAGGACGAGGCGCCAGCCTAGTCCTTTTTAACTAAACGAGGCCGTTAATTGCTATTTTGGCCCAGACTTGTATAGTATTTTTCTCTCATTTGCAAGGAAACAATACACAAATTAATTCAACAGTATCTAATTTTCATTCCCGCCATTCATCCGAGCGCGGTTCTTGTTCTATTTTCAAAGTTTTGAAAAAAAAAATGCGCATTCAGCCTTTATAATGATAAATATTTTGTACCTAAAAACACCTAATTTATGTAAGTGTGTGCTTAAAAACCTCGGTAGCCTAATTTAAAATATAAAAACTGTCCAGCAATTTATATTACTGTCCTGTTGGATATTGCTGGTGTGTTATTTCGTTACGTACAGAGAAAAATGAATCTATTATTATTATCTTTTGCAGCAACAACAACAAGACGAGGAGAAAGCTAAGAGGGAAAAGGCTGCAGCGAATGACACTAGCATGTACTCTCTACACGACTTCGATATTAACATAGAACTGGATCTGCCTATAGCCAGTAAGTAGACTCTTACATTTCAGGGTTTGCTAAAGGGACGTACCCAGACTACGAGACCCGTTCAGGGGGGGAGGGAGGTCGTCAAAATACCACGCTTGGTCACAGGGTGATTAATGTGTTTTCGATAATTGCACATTAAAATAGGTATTATTAAGTGTGACGAGATTGGTAAGGTTGGGTTGTTACCACAATTGCCACAACTCGTTTTTTTTTTAAATCTACAGAACGTATATTAAACGAACGTCGAACGTATTTTAAAACCAAACGTTGAAAGACGTGAATTAAAAATATAAAGGATAGCAACAATAGATAATATATGTTTCTGATTGCTTATCGGTTATTGATGACGTTATTGACAGTGTCACAAATAAACGGCAAACAGGAAATCTACTGATAGGAGATTGAGATTTAAAACATTGAGATTCGTTGGGAACTATATTTTGAATATTTATACGAGAATTGGCCTTCAGAAAAAAATATTTTTCAACATGATTGAGATTCCACACATCTTTCAATATTACATTTTAGTAGTAGTAGAGCTCCTTTGTGAAAGAGCTCGTCCGGGGAAGTACTACCACCGCACCTACTTCTCTGTCAAATAGTGATGCTTGCATTGCTGTTTCGGTCTGAAGGGTACGGGTGCCAGTGAAATTACAATCACATGAGACTTCCCATCTTCATGTCTCAGTTTGGTGAACAAACTTGCGGTACCATTTAGGCAACAGCCTAGGTGGTATTTAAGTTGTTATGGGCAAAGGTTACCGCTTAACATCAGGTGGGCCTTTAGCTTGTTTCGCCATCTTATTCTATAAAAAAAAACAGTGTGATGATCTTAAAAATCTTTTTTATTTACAGAATCACAATCAAGCCAACCCAAACAAGTGTCAACTAAAGTGAAAGAAACAGGCCCGAAACGTTCATTAAACCTAGAAGAATACAAGAAACGCCACGGGCTCATATGAGTGTTATAGTGTACACAGACAGACCAAGTGCTTGTGATCAATTGTGGGGAGTATTGGTGATTGTAGCGACGTTGGGCAACTTGCCACAAAGTGTTAGAATAGTGCTAAAGTGTTTGTGGTAATGTTGGTAAAGTTTCCAGACTTGCCACAGTGTTAAATAAGTTTTTGTGGTGGTGTTGGTGAATAGCCAGACTAGCTACAGCGTTAAATAAGTATTTGTGGTGATGTTGGTGAATGGCCAGAGTCGCCACAAAGTGGTATAAATTTTTGTGGTAATGTTGGAAAGCTTGTCACATGCGCTACAGTGTAAGATTCGTATAAAGATAGTGATAAAGTGTTAAGGGTTTTGTCACAGCTGTCAGAAATATTAATGGCAGTTGGTATTTATATATACAAAAATATGTAGAATCCACTTTCTATAGATTAACTTATTGTTTGAAGTGGTTATGTTGGTCAAAATATCACAATTGTTGTTTGCCATACTCTACTTCAGTGAAAATTACTTATTTTTTTATCTAATAATAGGGCTTTGGTAAATTTATCACACTAATTACACAAGAAAAAAAAAAAAAAAAAAACTGGATTTGTGCCCGGTCAATGGCAATAGGCTCGCCCCCTATTACATGTGACTATAACATAACTGGCGAAATGTGGGTGTACTATACACCTCTGCCTACCCCTTCGGGGAAATACAGGCGTGATGTTATGTTATGTTAATTACACACAATGCACAATAGGTTTATCCATTGCAATAGTGATGATGTTCATTTTTTAAATTCGTTTGAACTTATTCAAGCAGGAAAGATCACAAAAATCTGAAACGGCGTTTTGAATAACAAATTATTGTACAAAGTGATAATTTGAATTTATTTTTTTCGTAATAATGTTCAATGTGTTTCCGATAATTGCACATTAAAATAGGTATTATTAAGTGTGACGAGATTGGTAAGGCTGGGTTGTTACCACAATTGCCACAACTCGAATATTATTTTTTTAAATCTGTAATCAACGTATTTTGATATAGAAATGGCAAAATAATGTGATGCCAATACTCCCAAACATTTTAATGCGTAAAGTATAATAATAGTACATTATGATACAAGTGAGCTAAGTTGACTATAATATTCGAGGCTGGATTGCATAATGGAGCCGAGAGTATAATAGTCAATGCTCACGCGTGTCATACGACGTTTTTCAACACACTTGCGAGGAAATAAACATACACACAATTTAGACAAATATTGAAGTTGTGAAAAATGATAAAAATGGCGCGCGGATCACTGTAATCGCACGGTGACATACAGCTAGATGCGCGCGCAGATGGTCGAAGGAAACCGCCAAACAGCCTAATATTAAAAATATTCTAAATTGATTTTTTTTATTTATAACACAAATTAATGTTAATTTGTTGACGAAAATAAATAATATGATGAAATGAAATTTTTATGTAACAAAAATCTGCTGATCCCTACATTTGTGTTCACATAAATCGACGAAATGTAGGGAACAGCTGTTTTTTTTTTGCAACACTAATTGGTCTCATATTAAAATTTATTCATACTGATGAGTACAATGACCCCTTGAGAGGTTTTCAGTTATTTCAATAACACATATAATCTGGTACCCCCTGGTCAGTCAACCTTGGTAACTCACTTCACCATGCCGAGATTTTATTGTCGTATAGAGTATAGACTAAGGGCGAGAGCTAGACCTAACCAGTGCTGCCATTTTAGCGCGTTTCAGGCTAGATCTGGTGCAATTTTGTGGTAGCTAACGCGCTTTTTTTCTTTTTCGCTCCTAGTGCTTAACCTAGCGCGTTTCTAAAATGTCAGGAATTAAAACAAACTATTTTTGAACGAAAAATGGTAGCCATTTTTGCCAGCCAGTCAGGTCTAGGACACTAGAACTGAACAAAGGTGTTTATTTTAAAATACGCTGAAAAAACCTGACTGAATCAGGCATAACCAAGCTCTTTTTAGGGTTCCGAAGTCCTACAAGGAACCCTTATAGTTTCGTCATGTCCGTCCGTCTGTCCGTCTGTCCTAATCCTTTACAGCTTAATAACTTCTACAGTTATAAGCATAAGTAAATGAAATTTTGTTAAAAAATAGTCTACATATAGATCTCAATTTTAAAAGAATAAAAGATTCGTTTTTGCGTATTTTAGGGGTGGCGTCCATACATGTGAAATGGAGAAAAAAAAATTTTTTTCGCTGCACCCCCTCCTGTGGGATATCATTGAATAGGTCTACTAAAATGAAGGTAATGTTTGATACACCACTTTTTTATCAGGTGTACCATCTGCGAAATATAGCCCGCCAAAGTGGCTTGCAATGTGTCCCCCCCCCCTGCCATTTCTAAACTATGCAATGTAGAAACTTATAATCTTCCACATTGATAGACCTTTGTAAAAACTCTCTTTTAAAATTATTTCGAGTATAATGTGATTATAATTTTTTGAGTTATAGAGAGAAAACTGAAAAATACTTAAAACGTCCTAGTTCAAAAGTCATTGACCTTAGAGAAAAATTATCATAGCAAATAATGCTCCTTTAGCTACTTTCTATTTGAAAAAATCACAAAAAGTAACTTTGAAATGACAAACGTCTTAAATTTGGCTTCTTGAATTTATCGCTAGATGGCGCTACTAACAACACGCTCTGAGTCGCGAATGCTGCCGATTATTGCAAAAACTAAAATAGCCATGATTAATATTCGATTTGATTCGTTTGTAATTACACCTACTTAAGGAACCCTACGTGGGACACTCAGAAAGTTTTGCGAAACTAAAAAAAATTGTTCTATACGTACATATATTTTTATCAAATCTTTTCAAAGTACTTTCCACCAGCCTCTATACAAAGATTCATGCGCCTAAACCAGTTTTCAAAACACTTTTTCCAGTCCGCCGCAGACACCTCGTTTACAGCCTGCTCGAACGCAGCCAGCGCATCTTCCGGCGACGAAAATTGTATCCCTTTGAGCTGATTTTTTATTTTTGGGAATAAAAAGAAGTCACACGGTGCTAGATCAGGGCTGTAAGGAGGGTGACCCAGGAGTTTGACTGGCGTGCTGTCCAGGAAGTCCCTCGTTTTGAGTGCGGTGTGCGCAGGTGCATTGTCGTGGTGGAGCAGTAGCCCGCGGAGCTCTGTGTTTGGTCGCTTGTTGCTTATAACAGAGAAAACTTCTGGCAAACATTTGGTAGTATACCATTCGGCATTAATGCTTCTTTGATCCCGTAAGGGAATTGATACCAAGTGGCCAGTCAAATTAAAAAAGCTAGCGATCAAAATCTTACCCCCGCTTCTAGATCGCTTCACTTTGGTAGGCGTTGGCTCATTTTGAAACACCCAAACAGTCGACTGGCGCTTGGTTTCTGGGTCGTATTGATAAATCCAGGACTCATCACCTGTAACGATGTCGTAAACACGCCGAGACGAGCCTGCTTCAAATTTGTTAAGCATATCACGGCACCATTCCACCCGGGCCTGCTTCTGAGCATCGGTGAGGTTGTGCGGCACCCAGCGTGATACTATCCTCCTCACGCGAAGATGGCTGTGTAGAATCTCGTGAACGCTTCCCGATCCAATCTTCAATATGTGTTGAATCTCCTGATATGTAATTCGCCTATTGTCATGGATTAAATTTTTCACTGCTAGCACGTTTTCTTCGGTAACAGCCGTCAAAGGGCGACCGCTTCTTTCGTCATCCCCCAAAGTTGGTCGACCGCGCTTGAATTCGTTATACCAACGATACACGGTTGCCTTGGAAGGGCCTTCATCCATGAATGCCATTTGAAGTCTATCGTACGATTCATCCGGTTTCAGGTGACACTTGAAATCGTATAAAATCATAGCTCTAAAATGTTCCCGGCGCAGATCCATATTTCAGTGAGACACAATACTTTGAATTAACTCGCAAAAAATGTGGAGGGAAATTTTGAAATTGGAACTTACTTATTTTTACTTATAAATAATCATATTTTCGAAAAACATTATAACTGGCCAGTCTCCCATATATAAAAACTTTTTTTCGCAATACTTTCTGAGGGGCCTGGTATAATACTGAGCATGGCCCGACATGCTCTTGGCCGGTTTTTTTGGTTTGATCTAGCCTGCAACACTTGATTGGACCTGACAGCACTGAGCCAGACGTTAGGTTAAACTAACCAATCTCTCTGTTCCATTAGAGTTTTTCTCCCTTTGTCCAATTGCCTGGCAAAAATGGCTACCATTTTTTCGTTCAAGGTAAGTAAATAGTTTAAAAAATATAGTAATAATATACGTGATGTAAACCGGTTAAACTTTGTTTTATTAAATATTTTGTATTAATTTCTGATATTTCAATAACTCGCTAGCCTAAGCGCTAGGCGCCAAAAACAAAAAAAAAACGCGCTAATTATTTAAAAATTGAAAAAGTAATGACTAGACTCTCATGTAAAGTTGGGCATCGAATCATAACGTATGTAAGAGAAAAGGTTTCATTTTACACTTAATATTTTTGAACCACGGAATAGTAGCAAATGGATTGCTCACATGAAGCTTTTTTAGGCTTCATCTACGATTTAACGCTAAGTTTCGAGATCGCGTTATGTTATTGATGCTAATTGTCTTGTAAGCCGCACTAAATAAATTTTGATTACTTACACAACACTACAATCTCTCTCTCTCTTCCTTACAAAAGTCATTTCTTCTTCGTGTTGATGGTACAATGTTGATAATCATACTACAGGACCAGAAATTGGCCATTTCAATTTTGTTAACTGTGGCATCAAGATCGCTCAATGAGAAAAAGGAGCAAGATCCGTTTTGTGTATGTAGCCCCCATTTTCTCATGTTCAGCTTACATCCGCCTACCTGGGTACGCAGACGGTTTAGGGACTTCCATTCAGGGCCAGGGGATATTATGACCTGCGGTGTTATTCACAAACGTTCGAAAAGTTTCCGTTTCCGAAGTGAAATTTGACCGGCAAATGAAACAAAACGACCATTTCCTGCGACGATGAACGCTGCAAAGCATTCAAAAGGTCAGGGGAAACCAATTTTAATAATAATACACGATGTAATCCGGTTAAACTTGTTTTATTATGAAACAAAACGATTTGAGAATCGAACGGATTCGGAAACGCAAAGAGAAATTTACGGAAACTCTTCCGAGAGCCACTTGCTGTAGGAAAGCATTCGATGTAAAATCAAAGAACTATGAATAGCGTTTCCGAATCCGTTCGAGTCTCAAATCGTTTTGTTTCATAATAAAACAAGTTTAACCGGATTACAACGCGTATTTTTATTAAAATTGGTTTTCCTGACGTTTCGAATGCTTTGCAGCGTTCGTGGTCGCAGGAAGTGGTCGTTTTGTTTCGTTTGCCGGTCAAATTTCACATCGGAATCGGAAACTTTTCGAACGTTTGTGAATAGCACTGCTGCATGGAGCTGCCATGCTACGATAGAAGAACGAGAGATCAGCTTTAACATTAGTACTCCATTTGCTACTGCTCCGTGTTTTGACAGTCTTAGGCAATAAAATATAATTAAATTACCTCCAATACGGCGGACGCCTGCTAGCCTTAATTATTGTAAGTAGTTGTTATTACTTATTTATTATTGTACCTGTTATTATTAGAACGCTGGGATGACAAACAATTTTATTACAATTATCTTTTTTTTTTGTTTTTCTTTGTAGTTTGGATACGAAAATAAATTAGACTTATCTTGATTATTGTTACTTGATACGTAATAATAAGCCTTTTTATATATTTATTTCGAGTAACGAGGACTCCTAGGGTTAGTAACATTTTTTTTACTAAAAACTATGTTAGTAATATATATGTATGTATATATATGTTGCCTCGTTGGTCTAGTGGTTGCAAGCGCGACTGCTGAGCGTGGGGTCCTGAGTTCGATTCCCGGGTCGGGCAAAGTGTTATTGGGTTTTTTCATTAGGAAATTCTCAGTAGCAGCCCGGAGTCTGGATTTGTGCCCGGTCAATGGCAATAGGCTCGCCCCCTATTACATGGGACTATAACATAACTGGCGAAATGTGGGTGTACTAATACACCTCTGCCTACCCCTTCGGAGAAATATAGGCGTGATGTTATGTTATGTTGTTATGTTATGTTAGTAATATCAAAATACAATTCAATTACAAATTAAAAATAATATACAATTAAATTCAAATTAAAATTACTAATCAATAATATAAATTTTAAATTAATGAATAAATGAAGTGTTCCCTGATAATTGATTTTAATTCATTTGTAAAAAAAATACACAATTGAAAATTCGAGACTTCATAAAAGTGTTAAAGTAGATTTAATTTTATTACAATTGTTAAATTGACAGTAGTCAAATTTTGTATACATTGAATTTTTTTATACTTGTAATGTACTTGAATTAAATAACATAATGTGTGAACAAAGTAAGACCTGTCTATTTTCGTTATAGTCACAAAAATGGTAACCACTACTATTTAATACTTGTAATTTACATGTAAACCCTTATTACCCAGTAACTGGGTTGCAGGGGTCTGATGGCAGTCGCTCCGTGTAAAATACTGATGTTCAGCCGCATCTGGTTGGACTGGAAATAGAATTGTATGAAAATATCCAGCGTTCTAATTTAAAACAGTGTCTAGTATTCTTTTTACTGTATATCATGAAAAATTCAAGTTGCAAAAGCAATAAAAAATTATTTATACAACATGTAACAAAAACCCTGTTGTTCCTGTGAGGTAGGTTATCAGAATCGATATTCATACGTAAGGACACAAGTCATTTGGAAAAACTCTTCAATAAAAATAACCAAATTAAATATTAAACCATTATTAACAGTGATTACATCACTTTCAATTTAGAATTAATAATGATTTAATATTTAATTTGATTATTTTTAACCGACTTCAAAAAAGGAGGAGGTTCTCAATTCGATTTTATGTTTTTTTTTTGTATGTTTGTTACCTCAGAACTCCGTCATTTATAAACCGATTTCGAAAATTATTTTTTTATTTTAAAGGATATACTTCCAGATTGGTCCCATTTTTATCAAAAACCAGTTTTGATGATGGGTTCCATGTGGAATTGAGGGAACTCCTCAAATATTATAGGCATACATATAGCGATTTCGGTATATACATCAACAAGTCAAGCATTTGCATTCAGAAAGTATCATTTGGTGAAGATCTGATGAAGGTCTTTGGAGATAAAGAAGAGAACTCTTGAATGGATGACAGCAAAGCATCCGAGATTGCAGCAATCGCTTGTCTTTCTATTGTTAATGTCACTCAAAATGGAAAAAAAGACGTGTGGCACTCGGAGACTGCCGCGGTAAAGCTATTGCATAGCATTTTTTATGTAAATACAAAGAGGAGGTGCCCTAACGCCGAAACTCTAAGCAGGCATGAGTCACCAGATTTAGGGGCGAAGAGAAAAAGAAAAAGAGAAAATTTGTGTAAAACAGTTTAGGAAATCGGCGCCAGTTTTTTCTTAAATCAATCCGAATCATTATTGAAGAGTTTTTCCAAATGAGTTGTGTCCTTACGTATGAATATCGAATCTGATAACGTACCTCACAGGAACAACAGGGTTTTTGTTACATACTGTATAGATGATAAACAAAAAACTGTAGACTTGTATAAGACTAGACGTATTTTAACGGATCGGATCGCCATATGAAACAGAAATATAGTTAGTTTTTTTTTTATTCTAAAGCATGTATTTTGGCCTTAAAATAGCGTTATTTCTGATACTAGTATTGATTATCTTGGTCACAAACTAAACTACATTTAGACCACAGACTAGTAAGCCTCTAGACGACGTTTAGTCGGACACCCCGGTCACCACGCATATGCAGTACCACTGCATATCATACGCCCCGCCACCAATCAGGACGTCAGTTCGTCAGCGAGCTGCACCAATCATACGGAATCACACCACCGAACTTTTGACCCGACCAATCATAACGCGCCGTCCGCCCACCGGTCCCCGCCAACATTTTACGACTGTGTTCTCATGCAAAACTTTGTTTACGCTGCGTCTTGAGGCTTACTGGTCTGAGATTTAGACTATCGCTCTCTTTTACTAATAATAGATAAAAGAAAGGGATGGCATCAATTTGGAGCTGACAAATTAGTCTGAATTTAAATATCCATAAAAAATTTGTCGTGATCTCGGAATGTTCCCACTAAAAATATAAAGAAGTGTAACACATAAACTAATTTGACAACATGAAATTGTTGCCATCCCTTTCTTGCATCTACTATAAGTAAAAGGGAGCGATAGTTTAAAATAAGTATAGTTTGTTAAGAAATTTACAACAATGATAGGCAAAATAGTTTCATTCGAGAAATAAATAGAGTAAAATGGTTGTAATCACAATTTTACTTTCAATTCATGCGTGGCAACTTTCGAACAAACTACGCCTCCCATATTGACGTCATTAATTTTTAGAAATTAACATTAATCAAATGTACTTTGCGGGTTACTGAGAAGAGGCCCGTGCCCAGCAGTGGGACAGTAATGGACTGGTTATGTTATGTAAATGTACTTTACAGCTTTTGTTTCTGCAGTTAGAAACAGCACAATAAGACATTTTTGCGGGTTTTTGTTACAGTATTTACAGACACAAGTCATCAGGCGTACTGAGAAAGGCTTTGAAATGCCCTGCACTATGGTGCAGAGTGTTGGCACGCGCGCCCTGCCCACTTTTCCATTCTATCTATTTCTGTGGTTTCATTCATGCATAGACGAGCTATTATAAACAAAATTAGTTTTCCGATCAATAGAGAGGCGAACTCGATAAGACAACAGAAGCCCAATTCTCGTGATTCAAAACATTTAAAATATAATTCCAAACTAATCTTAATGCTTTAAATATCAATCTCCTGACAGTAGATGTTTCTGATTGCCGTTTATTGGTGACATTAATAAAAAAAAACACACACACAAACAAACAAACACACAAAAAAACACTATTATTATTTATTTGTTTGTCACAAATAAACGGCAAACAGGAACATTACCGTAAAATGCCCTAACTTTGCCCACAAGCCCTACTTTGCCTAACGCATTAACATAGTTTTTACACGCACTGACACTTTATAACTGAACCAAAAGTTAGCGTTGTCATAGTTTTTAAATCTCCCCCACGAGGAAATCATAGCTATTATAGTTTACTCAAAAAACAACTAGGCAAAGTAGGGCTTGTGGGCCAAGTTAGGGCAGTTTACGATACTGTCAAAAGATTGAGATTAACGCTGGGTTCCTATAATTTGCTTTTACCGACGACGGTTCGTTTTTCCTTGAAAAAACTTCAAACTTAATGTCAATATTTGACGTTTTTTAAGGAAAAAACGAGTGACCGTCGGTAATGGTAGATTATAGGAACCAGGCGTAAAAGCATTGAGATTGGTTTGACGACCTATTTGGTCTAGTGGTTCGAGTGTCGGACTGCTGATCACGAGGTCGTGGGTTCGATTCCCACAGGACACCAATATTTGTGTGATGAACATAAGTGTTTGTGTTGGTCTGGGTGTTTCTAATGTATTATAAGTATGTATTTACAAAGAAAAAAAAAAGTATGTAAGTATTATATTCATTGTCTAGTACCCATAGCACAAGCTCTGCTTAGTTTAGGACTAGATGGTGCTGTGTAGAAATGACCCAAAAGTATTTATTTGTTTATTTAACTATATTTTGTACGTTTTTAATCATGAGACTAGGTATTCTAGTGGTGACCAATCAGAACTAGTTAAAATGACATTAGTAATAATGTCAAATGGGTTTTTACCAATGAAATTGCTTTGGTACCAACGATGGTGGCGACATTAATTTCCTATTTTGAAAACATACCCAGGCGGCCATAATTTTAATTAATATATTGCAATCTATGTATTCAATACTTTGACTTGCATTGCCTTCACCATTTTTATTTATAAATAAAACAGATGTCGAAAGCTTAATACTACTAGAATACGAAATATGCAGTTCCAAAAATTTTTTTTTGGCACCCATTTATTTCTTCACAATATTTTATTTTTTATTCCATTTCTGCTCTACGCTTTCTTCCATTTATTTAATTTAAGGTTAATGCTACAGGGTAGCCCACAAAATTCAAAATTTCTCGCGTTTTTGCAAATTGTAGCCCTATTTCGCGTTGTATATTGTTCGAAATATAATTCGCGGCAGTATTAACAATATATCTACTGAATCATACTCATAAAAAATATTAATCTAGCTCTAAGCTTTGAGAGATAAAGTAATGAATAACGTGATACGGGAGCGTTGTGGAGTGAAAGAAGATGTAGTGACAAAGATTGAGAAAGGTATGTTAAGATGGTTTGGACATATAGAGAGGATGGACGAGAGGAGATTGACGAAACAAGTATACGAAGCGAGTGTGGATGGAAGAGTTGGAAGGGGACGACCTCGGCGAACGTATCGCGATCAAATCGCGGACGTTCTCAAGAAATGCCAGGTTAAGAGTTCTCTAAACCGACGAGCATGCATGACGAGGTTAATGGATGTAAATGAAGCGTAAGAGGTGTGTCAGGATCGTAGCAGGTGGAAATCCATAGTATCTGCCTACCCCAATGGGAAACAGGCGTGATAATATGTATGTATAAGCTGTACAAGCTCGATAGTATTAATTTACGACAAAATTGATGATTTTAGAGCTTTTAGAGCTTATAGAGCTAGATTTATATTATCTATGAGTATGATTCAGTAGATATATTGTTATTACATCCGCGAATCATATTTTGATTGATATACAACGCGAAATAGAGGTACAATTTGCGAAAAACGCAAGAAATTTTAAATTTCACAGGTTACCACCTTAAGGGAAGGCGTATTTCGTATTCTCGTAGTCAACAGTTCCTGTTATACGAAAATTCGTATGAAATCATTTGTACCGTTTTAATAACTAGTAATGTACCTACACTTATATTTATTTGACTATGAACAAATTGATAATGGTTAATACTTAATTCAATGTAAAATAAAGCTCAAAGGCTTGAATAAAAATTTGATAAAGCTATTACTGTTGTTTTAATTACCGGTATTTATTTTCTACAAATCTCTGCTTTTCATGGACAATGATACATCTCGTTTCTTTTTCCAAAATGTTATTGAGGGGAATGTAGCAAACAAGTGGCGCCCCCATCAGTAAAAAAAAATATTACTCGCTGAATACATCATTTATCGAAAATTCGGGTCGTTCCTCGTGGTCCCACTACTTTGCCCCACTGGTGGGACCACGATCGCTTTTAACAATAGAAGTACAGGTACTGTAGTTTAATCAGGAACTGTTAACTCCGTGAAATTAGTTCGTTGTAGTTATGGGTAGAAAAAATGCCAAAAGTGGCTGTTTTCCGCACTTTTTCTATCTACAACTTCAAATGGTTTATTCCACTATGTTCACTGGATAAACAAAGTGGAATTTATTGTTTCTTTATTTCACCTCGGAATCATTGCACCTAGGTGAAGTGATTCGACATAATTGGTGTCATTTGTTCACCTGGGAACTAAATCACCCAGGTGAACCGGGGCAACTTTTTTTTTTTTTTTTTTTTTCTTAACGGGCTTGCGTTTGACCGCCACCTCACCTGAAATTCGATATAAAAAGTTTCAGGTTTATTCCTAACCCTTCAAATTCAGCGAGTAATAATTTTTTTACTGATGAGGGCGCCATTTGGCTGCTACATTCCCCTTAAGTAATAATTAACAGAATTAAGTGATCGTTCCTTTTGTGTACTTATTTATTTGTTGTTTTTTTTTTTAGTTGTGTCATGAATAATAATGTGTCATTATTCATGCAAAGCAGCGAAATGGACACGAGCATAAACTTTTTTAAATAAGAAATGCCTATGTAGATAATTATTTTTAACGCATTTACGTATGTCAAGTGAAATCTAAAGATATAAATTGTGGAAAGAAAAGTCGCTCACGAGCAGGATTCGAACCAGCGACTCCTGGCTCGGTACGCCAGTGCTTTAGCCACTAAGCTACCGTGAACACAGCTCCTGGTATCGAATTTTACTTCCACTTCTGTCTTAAGGTGACGTCAGCGTCATCCCAATCATTCCATTGGGCGTAGCCAACCAATGGGCCAGGGGGGCAAGTATGATAGGGGATATTTATTATAGGTAAAATAAATATACAAATGATATTTATTTTTGATATATTGATTTAAAGTTTTCATCTTTTACTACAAATAAAAAAATCATAATTAAAACAATCTTTGGTTTGGCGATGGTACCTATACTACTATTACTATTCTTCTACTTTATTGTTAAAATCTTCTAGGTTCGAGTCTCTGGGAGGGATGGAGGTTATTTTAATTTTGTTTTATTTATTTAGGAAAATAAACGGTTGGTCCCATAACTGAATAAAGGTGGTTTCACACCGGCGAGGCGTGGCGTGGATGGGCCGAGCCAGAATTGAAATTTGTATGGCAAAATTTCAATTCTTGTCACGTTCATCTTTAGTGTGAAACAGAAATACATACATAGATAGCTTGATATCATTTCTGTAGTGTGAAAGGTCTGGATGTGCGAGGCGAGAATTGATATATTTGTTGGTACAAGGGTGAATCTTGAGAATGGGCGTATTCAGTTGATTCCCTTGGCATATTTTATTTTAGTGAATTTCTTACAAGTAAGAATAAAACATGAAATCTAACCAAATTATGAACACATTAATCTTATTGGCACCAATTTTGGCCAAGCCGTTCCAAAGATATACCACAATTTGCAGTTTTATTAGGCAGGGGAATCAATAAAGACGACAGGGGAATCAAAACTTAAAAAACGTTGATTGAAATTTATGTTTATTATTAATTCATCATAGTAAATCAAGACCGTTATTAAATATTTTTAAGGCATACTCTAAGGAACACTAAAAATAAACTACTACAACAACATAATTATGTATTTTCTTAGATTTTTGTTTTTCTCTAGAGAAATTGTCTTAATTAAAAATCAGTCTTTTTGCTCCATACATTGGCAATTTGGCACTTTTATTCGTAGGTATTTTTATGGTTGATAATAAAACATGTGGCGTTTGGAACCGCACCCTTGTCCCTTAGTCTATAAATAGAAATGTTCCCATAGGCAATCCTCCGGAGGAAGGGAAATATGAAAAGTTAAAGGAAACTTTAATTAGACGGCAATCCTCCGGAGGAAGGGAAATATGAAAAGTTAAAGGAAACTTTAATTAGACGTTTTTCTTCTTCCGAGGAACAGCGAGTACGAAGATTAGTCAGTGACGAAGAACTTGGGGACAGAAAACCGTCCCAATTTCTCCGTCACCTTAGGTCACTGGCAGGGACCACACTCTCCGACGATAATATCCTTCGCCAATTATGGCTTCGCCGACTGCCTCAACACGTACAAGGTATCCTGGCAGCCCAAGCAGACCTTGGCCTAGACAGAATTGCTGATATAGCAGATAAGATTGTTGAGGCCCAGCCAGGTCCTGCCAATGTTTACTCAGCATCCGCCGATCCTACGCTCACTACGGTTATGAGCCGAATAGAGGAGCTAACTAGGCAAGTGGCTGCCTTGACCTCCAACTCTCACGAACGATCTCGGTCCCGTAATCGATCTACATCGAGGAGTGCAAATTCTTCGCGCAGCGCCACTCCGGACCAGCAATCAGCTAAACGCTGCTGGTACCATAAGAAATTTAAGTCAAAAGCCACAAAATGCATCGCTCCATGCAACTGGAAATCGGAAAACTGCGAGCAGTCAGTAGCGGCGGCAACTGACTGTGAATCCAGCCGTCCCTTCAGCCGCCTTTTTGTTACCGACAGAGTCACTAAACGCCAATTTTTAATTGACACAGGTTCTGACTTATGCTGCTTTCCCCACAGTTGGCTTACAGATCGGAGAAAGCCCTCCGACTATGAGCTCTGTGCCGCTAATGGTAGCAGCATAAAAACATTCGGTACAGTCAACCTGGCGCTTAACTTCGGACTCCGGCGGAAATTTATATGGGCATTCGTCGTTGCTGACGTCACTACCGCTATCATAGGTTCTGATTTCCTGTGCTATTACCATCTGCTTCCAGACTGCCGCACTAAGAGACTGATTGACGGTCTCACCGGCTTATCAGCACCCGGCTCTCCAGCAACTTTGGAACAACCGAGTGTCAAGGCAGTGGCTCCAGCAAATTCTGCTTTCGCACAGATGCTAGCAGAATTCCCGGAGATCAGTCGTCCTCCTGGCCTCCCCAGGACCATAAAGCACAACACTGTGCATTTTATTAAGACGACAGATGGACCTCCTATTTCTTGCCGTCCTCGCCGTCTGGCACCTCAAAAATTGTTATCTGCCAAAAAGGAGTTCGAGGACATGGTTCAGTCTGGCACAGCGCGACCATCTAAAAGCCCATGGTCGTCTCCTTTGCACATGACATTAAAAAAAGGCGACACTTGGCGTCCTTGTGGCGATTACCGCGCACTTAACGCCAGAACTGTACCGGACAGATACACATTCATGATTTTGCGCACAACCTCACTGGTGCCAAGGTCTTCAGCACCATAGACCTGGTAAAAGCTTACCACCAGATCCCGGTTTTTAAAGAGGATGTTCCGAAGACCGCCATCGTTACTCCGTTTGGCCTCTTCGAATTTCCCTTCATGACTTTCGGCCTCCGCAATGCTGGTCAAACTTTCCAGCGGTTCATCGATGAAGTCACCCGGGGTCTCGATTTCTGCTTTCCGTATGTGGATGACGTCTTGGTCCATTCAGCAGACGAAGCTCTCCACTGCGAACATCTGCGGATCCTCTTCGGACGCTTACGAGACTATGGTGTTGTGATAAACCCTACCAAGTGTATTTTTGGCGCACGTGAAGTCACGTTCTTGGGTTATCACATTAGCCCTGAGGGTACTCGACCTCCATAAGACCGTGTTCAAGCCATCTTGGATTTTCCCCCTCCTAAAACAGTTCAAGGGGTGCGTGGTTTTCTCGGCATGGTTAATTATTACCGCCGTTTCGTGCCCCAAGCTGCGCTGTTCCAGGCTCCATTGATCAAATCAATAGTTGCTATCAACGGTAAAGGTGCCAAGCCATTTATATGGTCACCTGAACTTCTGGAGCAATTTGAAGCCTGCAAAAAGAGCCTATCCAAGGCCACCCTGCTGCAACATCCGGTCACCGACGCCCCTCTTGGACTGTTTACTGATGCCTCCAGCGTCCACATCGGGTCCTGCCTCCAACAACAAGTTGACGGTGAGTGGTGTCCTCTTGCCTTTTTTAGCAAGAAATTGACCGACAAGCAAACGCAGTGGCCCGCTTATTACCGCGAGTTACTGGCGGTATACGAAAGTGTACAACATTTCCGCCACATTCTTGAGGTCCAGCACGTAACTATTTTTACGGACCATAAACCGCTGCTGTACGCTTTTATTCAGCGACGGGAAAAACTTCCCCCTGCTCAACTTAATCAATTGTCTTTTATCAGTCAATTTACAACCGATATTAAGTACATTAAGGGAGAGGACAACGTCGTCGCCGACGCAATGTCGCGCGTCGATGCTATCACCCTTGAGCAGGATTACGAAGCCCTTGCCAAATCGCAAGAGACAGATCAAGAGTTAGCCGACCTACAACGCCTAGGCTCCAGCCTGCAATTGTCAAAGGTCATTATCCCTGGCACTAACATTTCTGTCACCTGTGATGCGTCCACAGGCAAGCCTCGTCCATACCTGACTCCTCCCTTCCGAAGAGCAGCATTTAACAAGCTCCATAATTTGAGCCACCTCGGTGCACGAGCTTCTACCCGCCTCGTGACCGAACGCTACATTTGGCCTTCTGTCACCAGGGATTGCAAAGAGTGGGCTCGCACTTGCGAGGCGTGTCAACGCGCCAAAGTGTCGCGCCACAATTCTTCCCCTCTCGGCAAGTTCGACCTACCTTCTGGTCGTTTTCAACATGTTCATATCGACATTGTTGGACCTTTGCCGATCTGCAATGACTATCGTTATTGTTTGACAGCCATTGACAGAGCCACTAGATGGCCGGAAGTCTGGCCAATGCGTTCCATCACCGCAGAAGAGGTAGCAGAAACCCTTACACGGGAATGGATTCCCCGTTTCGGCGTGCCATCAGTCATTACGACAGACCAAGGCACTCAATTCGAGTCCGACCTGTTCCGACGCTTGATGACACAATTCGCCACCAAGAGAATTCGAACGACGGCTTACCATCCTTGTGCCAACGGCATGATTGAACGAGTACATCGCCAACTCAAGGCTGCTCTCATGTGCCACCACGATTCTTGGTATCGCGCCCTTCCTTTCGTTCTTCTTGGTATGCGATCTGCTTTTAAGGAAGACCTGAAAGCTACATCCGCCGAAATGGTTTATGGTGAAACCCTTCGCTTGCCCGGAGAATTGCTCATTCCGCCTTCTAAATCTGACAGCATTACCGACCCTGCAGACTTCGTCGTTCAACTTCGACATCATATGTCGACTGTGCGCCCAGTCCCTGCTTCTCGTCATGCTCAACAGTCAACTTATATTTTCAAGGACCTCTCATCGTCAACACATGTTTTTCTGCGCGACGACACCGTTAGACGCTCGTTACAACCACCGTACACAGGACCATATCAGGTCATTGATCGGTCCAGTGATGGTAAAACTTTGACTCTGGTCGTTAAGGGCAGACACGTAGTGGTAAGTGTCGATCGCGTTAAGCCAGCATTCATTGACCATACCGATACCACTGTCCTCGAACCTCAATTGGCACCGTCACAACCCACCTCTACTCAGCCACTACTGCCAGAACCAGACGCTAATACATCTACTGCAAAACAGCCGTATACCACGCGATCTGGCAGACGCGTAAAATTTAAGGATTTTCCAGACTTCTACTAAGTCTTCCTATCCTTCTCCGTGGGGGGGTGGTGTGGCGTTTGGAACCGCACCCTTGTCCCTTAGTCTATAAACAGAAATGTTCCCATAGGCTAAGCAGTAAAAAATCTGGAGTAGTTTTAAGTTTTAACATACGACAGTCTCTCTCCCGCCACGGCTTGGACTGGTCGATATTTGTTATTCATTGTAATTACCAGTGTACTAGTGTTAAGTGTTTTTATAGTAATGTTAATATTATAACCATTTTACACCCTTACGGACTTTTACTGTTTAAGTAAACCTTCACCTCTCCGCGTTAACAAAAGGGACAGGGGAACAGTACATCGTTCACCTGGTTTCCCAAAAACACATGTTACAAAAAAAAAAACAATTGACTACAAAAAACTTATCGCAAAAGCGACTACCTACAGAGTGAAAAGTCATTTTAGTTTCGGAAGTCGGTGGCAAAAAAAAACAAACAAAACCAAAAACACCGACTTTTTTTCTATTATTGGGCGGCAAACAAGCAGACGGCCTACCAGATGGTAAGTGGTCACCGCCGCCTATGGACATCTGCAATAACAGAGGCGTTGCAAGTGCATTGCAATCCTAGAGACTAAGGTGAAATGTCTCATGTGCCTGTAATTACACCAGCACACAACAAAGCTACTTGGTCGCAGAAATAGGTATGGTCCTAGGGTAGTATTTTTGCGTACGAGCTTCTTCACAAAGAGCTCTGCTATACTATAACTACGACGACTACAACTTCCGAAATTAAAATCATTTTTCACTTGGTATGGTAGTCACTTCTTCAAATATTTTTTTAGAACGCTCATCCATTCTGATCTCAATAAAATTTGAGATAGAGATAATACGGGACTGTGTTTATAATAATTATAGAAAAATCGGCCAAGTGTGAGTCGGAATCACGCAGTAAGGGTTCCGTACCACCCATCGACCTGATACCCATATAAACTGATTTAATTTACGAGAGTTCATCAAAATACATCAACGCACCGTGCGCGACATATGTCTATGTTTGCCCTATTTTTAGTATTTGTTGATAAACTACATAGTATTCACTATATTCAAACCAAATTCAACGCTAGTATATATTACCGTTTTAAAGATAGAGCAGGAACAAAAACGTTGATAAAAATGCATGTTTTTTGAGGATTCTTGTATGGGAGAACCCCCTTTGGTTTTTTATTTTTAGTATTTGTCGTGATAGAAGTCATAGCAACACATATTCTGAGAAAATTTCAACCGGCTACCTATTACCGTTCAAAAGATACAGCCTTGTGACAGACAGACGTACGGACGGAAGGACAGCGTAGCGAGAGTAACCTGAGACCCTAGTCCCGTTTGGCACCCTTTGGGTACGGAACACTAAAAAGGCACATGATATTATAAATTAATTATTTTAAATAATTAATAATTTTAAATAATTAATAATTTAGTAATAATAATAATAAAATAATAATTAGTAATTTTTAAGTCTACGCAAGCAATCCTCGCGAATATTTTTGTGTCGTAATAAATTATCTTCTTTTTATTACTTTATATGACTTTTTATTTATGATTAAAAATTAATATAACTATGTATTTGAAAGAAACAATACTAATTGAAAGAAAACCTTTCTGTTTTTCAACGTAAATTAGGAAAACGTTGATTACCCTGGCGCAAATACCTACCAGGGGGATCAAGTCCAAGGGAATCAAAAAAAGTATGTTTTTCGTCGATTTTGCTTAAAATAATATGATTATAATAATAACTATTAAATGACCAAATAAGCTTATGCGGTTCTATTTACTATACTAAACCATTTCTAAATGATCAAAAAATAATTATAAATGTGGTCAGGGTAATCAACGACCTAGTGGAACAAAGTCAGGGGAATCAAATGTTTACCTTCGTAACTTTGAACTAGAGTGACGAGAGGTTCTACCTTCTTCGTCGATGTTCGAAGCGCGACTAGCACTCGCATATCGACATGGACGCAAACTTCTACAACGTTCCACTAGTGATATACGTGTAGTTTTGTGACGCGCCAGTGGAATTAACGTTTAGCCCTGGACAAACCTTAGATATCTAATAACTTAAATTAAAACTACGATAAACACACATACAATTTTTTTTTTTCAATCTACAACTAATCCCCTAGCGGTTAGATTACATCTATAACTTAGTTTCCTTTCATAAGTCGGTGTTTTGAGGATAGTTTTCACAAAAAAAGTAGCGCGGACGCGCCAGGGGTATCAATTTTTAGGGCTTTGGATTATTTTTTCGACTATATGTATCCAAATTAGGCACTATCACTATCGTGCCCCAGTTAGATCATAGATTAAAGTAACTTGAAAAAAATAGTGTGGGTCCAATTTTTAATACTACGGGTAGTATTTCCCTCCGGACAGCGCAAAATGAGCCTCTCAAGATTCACCCACAACATTAAACTATAAATTATTGCTGTATTTATTGCTTTGTAAAACGGATGCACAAATCTCGCACCGGCCATCGCGGTTTCGCTCTGCCATGCTCTGCCTCGCAATGTCTCGCGCCAACAGACGCCGATGTACACACAGCGTCATTAATTGGTTACTGAACTTCGAACTACTGAAATACTGATTAATTCGTAAATGGGGTAACTAATTAATGCAGCTGACTGTACATCGCGAGCCAGCCGGCGGCGGCGCGGCACAGCGCGAGCCCGCGATGTACATCTTTCGGTGTGGAAGGGTCAGCGAGATTTCAATTCACGCCCATCCCATCCAATCCTCGCTTCGCCGGTTTGAAATCATCTTAAGACTTGCACTTTTCCTATTTTAATAGTAGGTACTTCAATAAAACAAAAACATAAAAATATGAACATTTATTAGGAAGACACATCAAATTTAGGATACAGTCAAAGGTACAGAGTACAGAACATTGTCAGTATCAAAATCACGAACATCAACTTTAGAATCGGAGTAGAAGCCGAAATCAATGACTTCCGAAGACAGAACAGACTTGTCCAAACCAGCAGCATCCATCACCTTATTGATATCCAACGACCAGAAATGATGGCCCTTGTACAGGTTTTCGAAGTTCACAGCAACAGATCCAGACAAAGTGGCCACGTAATCAATCTGGACCTTCATTGAACCTCTGGTCGCATATAACTCCGCCATCACAGATTGGTTCGGTTCCAAAGGTATTTCCAGGCCAGTTACCGAGCCAACAGTCACTTTCTGAGACTTCATCACATTCTCACCCCATTTGGAGATGTAGGAGAAGGTTACTTTGCCAGAGACGGCCATGGCTTTTATGTCGAAACCGTACTGGATGTCCTGTTGGGCGGAAAGCTCGCCATTTCGTTCCCAATAGGAGGAAACCGTGTTCTCGACGTCTTGTCTTATTTGTGCCCTGAAGCTAGCTGGCTTTGTACTCGTATTATTGAAAGATTGGCTGAATACAAGAGATGGCTGGTATTCAACGGACAGGATCTTGGCTTTCAAAGGTTTCAGGACCCTGGTGACTTGTTTCCATTGGTTGGTGATGTACAAATCGCCCCAGGGTGTAGGGCTCCTCAGGAAAGCGTCATCAGGGCGTGCACCGAAGTGGGTGTTGACGGCGTCCTTTAGGTTTTTGTCTGTGAGTTGGAAGGTTTCCCTTTCCTGGTCGCTGATGAGGTCTTCATTGCTGCCAGAGATGTGGAGTTCTCGCTGTCTCTTGTAATCGGATGCTGTTATGTCGATATCGATCTTGGCAAGTATGAGGACTGGCAGAACCAGGAATACGGCGATGGTTTTCATCTTGTCGTCCCGAAGAAATTTCTGAAAAAGTAAATTAAGTGTTAATTTTATTCTATAATCTTTTTACAACGTGGTAGTTTTTTTGATAGATTGGGAAATAATACAAACAAAGAGAAGAATCCTTATAAGCATACCTCATCATCCTCCTGCCCTTATCCCAATTTATTTGGGGTACTTTAATTTCTTCCATACATCTCTATCAGCCGTCATCTCCGTGTTCACTTTCTTCCTATTCATATCATCTTTCACACAATCCATCCATGTTTTCTTCGGTCTGCCTCTTTTCTTATAGTCATCCACATTCATACTTAAACTTTCCTCGTAACATGCTCCTCATTCCTCCTCATCATATATCCATACCATAACAGTCTGTTGCTACTTAACTTCTCTGTCACTGGCGCTACTTTCAGACTCCCTCTTACATACTCATTCCTTATCCTATCCATTCTCGTTACACCACACATTCCTCTTAACATTCTCATCTCAGCTGCATGCACTTGCCTTTCATTAATTCCTTTCGTAGCCCAACATTCCTGTATATATTCTAAGCTATAATATCTATCTTACTTTATTTACTAAACCGCCTACCAAGATAATATAACATAACGCCTATATTAACTGGATAAACAAAACAACTGTTATGTAAGTTCTATAAAAAAGAGCCTATTGTTATTTATAGAGCACTACTTCAAGCCCCGGTTTACTACAAATTTACTAACAAACAAAATAATACTACATGATCTATGAATCAAGCCTTACTCATGAGCAATTCAGCATGTGAGGCCAAGAGCCGAAGTCTCTCTCCACCATAAAAAGGGCTCATGATTAAGAGGCAAGTCTGAAAGAGTTTCTAGTAAAACCAGACACAAATACGTATAAAACAAATTTGACTGATAGAAAACACACAACCCAAACCGATGGAAGCTTGGAATTAAGCATAAAGAATGCGCGAACGATACGCGAAAAAAATATGCAGACTTGAAGCTCTGAACACCCCACAAAAAAAACTAAAGTATGAATATAAGAATAAAACACTTACTTTGTTTTCTCACAGCTGCCGATATAAGTAATACACTGAAGAAAACTCGGTATAACAAACGCTTTTATAGGAATTTTGCTACTCATGTCGGATAAGGGCCTATTCACATGCGTTAACTTATGCGAATTTATTAGGTTTTTTTTGTAACATTTAGAAAGAAAACTTCTTTTCGACATTCCCTGATAAGAGGAAGACCGTGAAGTTGGTTCATGCAACAAGTATAAAGGATGAAATTTATATCGAGTCCTGTCAGGAATTCAAAAGAGGTGAAAAGCAGAGAAAGTTTGAAAATACTACACCGACAAAAGCCAGCTCTTAAATTAATGAAATAAAGATATAAATAATTGTGGTAAGAAAAAACCGCTCACGAGCAGGATTCGAATCTGCGACTCCTGACTCACTACGCCAGTGCTTTAGCCACTAAGTTACTAGTAAATGCGTTAAAAATAATAGGCAAAACACAAAACAGAATTTTCCTTTTACACTAATAACTCATTATCATCATCGTTTCCGCTGAAAGACGACCACTGCCAGACATAGGCCTCCCCCAAGCATCGCCACAATGTCCGGTCTTGCGCTTTCCGCATCCAGCGGATACCCGCGACCTTCACTAAGTCGTTGGCCTACCTTGTGTGCCTACCCACGCTGCGCCTTCCAGTAGGCCGACGCCACTCCAGAACTTTTCGGCCCCATCGGCCACCCGTTCTGCGAGCAACGTACCCCGCTCACTGCCACTTAGGTTTGACAATTCTTCGGGCTCATATCGGTTACCTTCGTTCTCCTACGAATCTCCTAATTTCTGATTTGATCACGCAGGGACACTACGAGCATAGCCCTCTCCATTGCCCTTCGGGTGACTTTGGGCCTTCTAATCAAGCCCATTGTGAGCGACGACCAGAAGTCACTCAGTTGACAATCAGAGCCCCCACTTTGAATGCCCGTGACCTCGAAGGCGCCCCACACTCCCATCGACTATCGACCGGGCGAGGGGTACGTCGATTGCCCTGAAGGGCTAGGTGCTGGAGTGGTTGCCTCTCCGGCAACGCCTTCTCCGAGGAGGACCTCTCTCGATCCCGCTCCGCAGCCTCTTTCTGAACCATGACACACCTCTTTCGCTTCATCTACGTTTATTAACCTCCTCATGCATGCTCGTCGACTTACAGTGTTTGTGACCTGGCCTTTTTAGAAAACGTCCGCGATTTGGTGGCGGGGTGTGTGGTGTTTTAGAATGGCTTTGAAAGTACATGTAATACCATTGGTACTGGAACTTACTGGAATTTCATCACCGTTACAGATGCTATCATCCCTAAACATCCAATACTGAGTATGTGCCTGAAACAGAACGTACATATAAGAATATTACCAGTACATAACATATTCGGTTCATAAATCCACTACTGCATGGGCTCCTCCTCGGAATGAAAAGAAAAGAAAAAAGAAAATCAAACAGAAACCAAACTAGCCGCTGTGGTAAACTCACACATAGCGCGGCGATGTGTGCGGGGGCATTCACCGACGGGTTCACATTAGGGCATGCAGTTTCATACATTTTCAGTTTCGAAATTCGCTTATGAAATTGGCCTCATCAGTTTCGAAATTTCGAAATTTCGAAATTATGGGCAATGTTTAAAACACCTCATAACTTAGTCTATCGCAGTCCACTTTTAAATATAGGCTGCTGCTAAGTTGCTCCACAACAGACGAATCTTTATTTTATTTATTTGGGACATTTTCATGACCCCTATGACCCCCCCCTCCCCCCTAGAACCGCCACTGCATTCGTGTAAATAGCTGAATTAGTGTTTTAGTATTAGCGAAACTGCCAGCCCGCGAGTGTTCACCCGCCGTAATTTCTCTACTCGCCTCTCTATTTATAAACCGATCTTATTTACTAAGCAATAAGCAGCATTAATGACAAGTAGGTACCTACCAAGCTAAGCTCGTGTAAAGTGGCTTTCAGTCAGTCACGAGACTGTTTCTATAGTGGCTTTCAGTCAGTCACGAGACTGTTTCTATAGTATGCCATTAGCCATTTTGACAAAGAAAACATAACACAGCAGTGCCATGTGGCTTTCAGTCAGTCACGAGACTGTTTCTATAGTATGCCATTCCCATTAGCCATTTTTACAAAGAAAACATAACATAGCAGTGCCTCGAAGGTTTTACAGTCTGGACAAGGCCTTCAGAAAATGAAGATAACGAAAGCGAGAAAGAGCTATTATATTCAGTAAAACAATGAACATGTGTTGCAAGTAATATCCAGGGAAGTCCCGGATTGACTAATCTAATGAATAGTATTGCCAAAACAGAGCTCAGAGGTTTTAGTAGTAATAGAGCTCCTTGTGATAGTCTGCCGCTAAACCAGCTTGCATTGCTGTAGCCCGGTACGATGGCTACGATGCTGGTGAAATTACACTCCCATGAGGCATTATTGATCTAATGACCTTAATTGCTTCATATTAAAATTAATTATTACATTAAAATGATTACCATTTAAAATCGAAGAACTGAATTTTTGTTCGAGGTAAAATTTATTCGAGGTAATGGTAATTATAAATTTTCAGGATTTTTTTTATTTTTATTTTATTAAATTGTTGACAATATCAATCGATTCTATTATTAATGTATATTAATTACTGTTCTCTAGACTCTAGGAAAATATAGACTATACAACGTGTATCAGAAATGCGTGGTCATATTTGAAGAGCTTTTTCAGGAGATGCTATCGATCAACTTTTACTATGGGAACGAACCAGAAATCGCGAAAAAAAAATCAGCTGACATTTTGTCGAGCGACATCGAAGATTTAGTAGGGAACAGCTGATACTTTTTTCGCGATTTCAGGGTTGGTCCCATAGTAAAAGTTGTTCTATGCTACGCCCTGAATAAGCTCTTTAATATGGCCACGCATTTCTGATACACAGTCTAGACTCTAGAGTCTAGACTATATATAGTCTATATTTTCCATTTCTAAGACGACTAAAATTTCAGTCTGTGAACCAAATTTTTTTATAATATTTTTAACTTCAGATTAGCCTCGCATTGTGAAAAAGACCTTAGTCCTTAGTTCTAGTAACTTTAAACTATTCAGCAAAAATCTAAAGTACCTATGTTGGCGTGATTTTTTTCGCCAAAATCAGAAACCAATATCCTATAATATGCTGATTCAATTTCTGCCCTAGTTTAATTTTGTCAAGTGTAATGAGAGAATGTACTTGAAATGTTGAAATGTTGATTCAAGTATTTCGCATCACTTAGCTTTAAAAAAAATGTAGGTACGTAGCATTGAGGTATTATGTACTAGTACTACGTATGTTCAATGCACTGGTTCCTGGCCAATAATATAGGTCATCCCTTTCCATACCTGGGAATCGTGGTTAATTTGGGTTTTTAAAACGTTTGGCAAAAGGGGACCCTATTACTCTCGCTATGCTGTCTGTCCCTCCGTCCGCCCGTCTGTCTATCACGGGGCTGTATCTTTTATTCGGTAATAGGTAGCCAGTTAAAATTTCTTAGAATATGTACTGAACAACACAAGAAACCGCGAAAAATATGCGTTTTCTTATTCAAATATTTTGTTCCTGCTCTATCTTCAAAACGGTAATATATTCGAGCGTCAAACTTGGTCTGATTATAGTGCATACTATGTAGTTTAGCAACAAATACTAAAAATAGGGCAAACATAGACATATGTGGTGGTACCTGCGTAAGAAAGAGATGCAAACATTCATACTTCACGCATGGTGCGTTGATGTCTTTTGATGAACTCTCGTAAATTAAATTAGTTTCTATGGGGTATCAGGTCGATGGGTGGTAAGGAACCCTTACTGCGTGAGTCCGACTAGCACTTGGTCGGTTTTTAAATTAATAAAATTACGTCGGTATCAAAATAATACATGGACTCTTGGTTTCGGCATTTTCGAGACCTCCATCAGGCCGTGGGCCCTAGGCTTGTGTCCCGTGTGGCTTTATGGAAAAGGCGGAACAGATGAAGTGTGTAGTCCGCCAACCCGCACTAGGCCAGCGTGGTGGACTAAGTCCTTAGCTTTCTCGTACTGAGATGAGGCCCGTGCCCAGCAGTGGGACAGTAATGCCACACCTCGGCCAATATAAATGCTAGCACAACCTACATACACAAGATTACGTCTGTATACGAACGCACACACGTCTAGGTTAGGGATGCTTGCCGCTCGTAATGCCGACTGTTCCAAGCGCTTCGCAGTAGTTCTTAGAGATGGCGTGCTTGTATAGCGATTGACGATTGACATCCATAGTAATCTTGCAGTCTAATTACAAGAAAACCGCGGGTGGGTGCGGGGTGCGGGTGAGGAATCTTTAAAGTGGCGGGGGGCGGTGAGTGGCCGTTCTGTAAGTTAGTACTAAATCATCATTTCAGCCGAAAGACGTCCACTACTGGACATAGGCCTACCCCAAGCATCGCCACAACGACCGATCCTGCGCCTACCGCATCCAGCGGATTCCCGCGACCTTCAACAGGACGTCGGTCCACCTTGTGGGAGGCCTACCCACGCTGCGCCTTCCAGTAGGTACGCGGTACTAATAGGTATTCTGTGGTAAAGAGCGGGTTATGTATTACTACAGATCAAGACCCGCTGTCGAGTTTAAGACCTATTGCTTGACATTTACAGCCTTATGATAATGCTCTCCTGCTTACCAAGGATAGCTCTTTTTATAACAAGGGTCATCAATAGACGTACTCTGATGAACACACCTGCATTCACCCATCAAAATAATTGTCACAGCACGCTGGGCAGAGTGCTGATCGCAATGTGTTGGATGCACCAATTATACCAATGCCTTTCACGACAAACTATAGCATTTTTTTATAACACTGGCTCATGATCATGATAACTGTCCAACCTTCTGCCACCTAAGAAAGCTAAAGAAGAGGCCTATTATATTCATAAAACTAGCTAATCAGTAGAAGTTGTACCTGGTACCTGCAGGGGACGAACAAGACGTCTGCCGGAGTGATCATAGATAATATACTATAGGGAAGTGATGGCTGTCACAGACATGCATGACGTGGCCACCGTTAGTTCCATTTTCAAAGGGCCACCGTGGCCATGACTTAGTGATTTTTTCTCTGTGGACGTGACAGATGACTGTCACAGTATAAATGTGGGATCTCCCACAGATTAATAATTATTAATCTGAGGGCAGTAGACAGTAGTAACTCGCATTGTGTACTCGCATGACATACATAGCTCAGCTCGCCTGTGTTGTTTACATGATGCGAGTAGCTGTCTAGTCTCATTGCGAGTTGTGTGCTGGCTACACAGACCACTAAGCCTCAAGACGCCACATAAACAAAGTTTTGCATGAGAACACAGTCGTAAAATGTTGACGGGGCCGGGGGGTGGATGGTGCGTTATGGTTGGTCGGCTCAAAAGTTCGGTGACATGATTCCGTATGATTGGTGCCGCTCGCTGACGGACTGATGATGACGTCCCGATTGGCGGCGGGGCGTATGATATGCCTTGCTACTGCATATGCTTGGTGACCGGGGTTATCTGGCTAATCGGCTAAAAAAATAAAAATAAAAAACTATTTTTTTTATGTACTCTGTAGAGGTTTATCAATGTAGTTTTATTTTGAGAAGACCATCTATAAAATAAAAACATAACATAACATAATACAACATAACATAACATCACTGTATTTCCCCGAAGGGGTAGGCAGAGGTGTATTAGTACACCCACATTTCGCCAAAAAATAATAATATATATAATAAATAAATAGTTGAGACATTTTTACACAGCACCATCTAGTCCCAAACTAAGCAGAACTTGTACTATGGGTACTAGACAATGGATATAATACTTTATTTTGTCTACCTAAATTTATTATTATTTATTATTTACTTAAATACTTTATTTTGTAAATACATACTTATAGTACATAAGCACAAGCAACACCCAGACCACCACAAAAACTTATGTTCATCACACAAATATTTGTGTCCTGTGGGAATCGAACCCACGACCTCGTGATCAGCAGTCCGAAACTCGAACCACTAGACCACAGACGACGTCAATTATTTTGAGAAGACCATATATCCGCAGCAATTAGGAATTTCAATTGAAAAATGCACACGCCAAGCAACAGATCCTCTCGCGACTAGCGAGCTACTGCCGAACGCGTCTAAACGATGGGAATGATGTTCGAACTGCTGCCATGTGAATGATGGGGGAAGGCGAGCAGGCGAGTAAAAAAAAATTGTAGTAACTCGCATGCACTGTTGCCAGGTCTCCCGATTTTCCGGGATATTCACAGATTTTCCTAAAAATCTCCCGATCTCCCGATTTTCCACAAAACTCTCGATTTTTTACAATCCCTGTATAAAGCCTAAGGAATAAGATCAAAACCTGGCAAAAAAACTGCATGAAATAAAACAGACGGATAAGTTGCTGCCCTGAATATTTCCGTCACTTGTTACACAGTGCAGTAAAATATCAAACTGCTTTGATTTTAATATTACAGTTGGAATGATAGCAAAATATAATACCAGGATTACTTCAAAAACTTTGATTTTTTTTGGAAACGAAATCTCCCGATTTTTTCCATTTTTCCTCAATACGTCTCCCGCTTTTTAGGGTTCCGTAGTCCTACAAGGAACCCTTATAGTTTCGTCATGTCCGTCCGTCTGTCCGTCTGTCCGTCTGTCCGTCTGTCCGTCTGTCCGTCTGTCCGTCTGTCCGTCTGTCCTAATCCTTTACAGCTTAATAACTTCTACATTTATAAACATAAGTAAATGAAATTTTGTTAAAAAATAGTATAGATATAGATCTCAATTTTAAAAGAAAAAAAAATCATGATTACGTATTTTAGGGGTGGCGCCCATACATGTGAAATGGGGATGCAAAATTTTTTTTCGCTGCACCCCCTCGTGTGGGGTATCATTGAATAGTTCTACTAAAATGAAGGTAATGTTTCATACATCACTTTTTTATCAGATGTACCATCTGCGAAATGTAGCCTTCCAAAGTGGCTTGCAATGTGTCCCCCCCCTGCCATTTCTAAACTATGCAACTTGGAAACTTATAATCTTCCACATTGATAGACCTTTGTAAAAACTCTCTTTTAAAATTATTTCGAGCATATTGTGATTATAAATTTTCGAGTTATAGAGAGAAAACTGAAAAATACTTAAAACGTCCTAGTTCAAAGGTCATTGACCTTAGAGAAAAATGATTACAGCAAATAATGCTCCTTTAGCTACTTTATATTTGAAAAAATCTCAAAAAGTAACTTTGTGTTATGTTGACGACACACTTCTTAAATTTGGCGCCATCTAGCGGCGTCAAACAACACTCTCTGGGTCGCCAATGCTGCCGTCAAGTGCCGTCTATTACATTTGGCACTGTATAGCGCCATCTAGCGGCTACTGACATCACTCTCTGAGTCGCCAATGCTGCCGTCTATTGCAAAAACTAAAATAGCCGTGATTAATATTCGATTTGATTTGTTTGTAACACCTACTTAAGGAACCCTATAATACTGAGCATGGCCCGACATGCTCTGGGCCGATTTTTCATAATAAGCCTCCCGGATTTTGAAAATCGGACCTGGCAACACTGCTCGCATTTAAGCTACTGTCCAACTCGCGACTGCGAGTAACTCGTATGATGCGTCCACACAATGCGAGTTGCTGTACTGCAGCTACTCGTGATCGTGATTTAGGGTTTGGGCCGAACCTATAGGGGTAGCCTATAGGCTAAGATGAGCTGGTGACTCGAATAAAAAAAAGCTCCGCCGCTGTTTCTTTTACTCCTTTCCAAAAATTGTTTTGTTTGTTTGATTTTATCTCCCAAATGTTGGTCACCTACGACCCCGCGCCCCCAGTCTTCTAAGTATGCTATGAGCATGTGCAATCATATGCACATTGTGCATTTAACCAGCCCAGCAATCGGTGAATTGTTTGACTGTTATGTTTATGACAGAGTCTGTGCATGACCTAGTTAATTGTACGTGCTTTTAAATGATAACATAACATAACATCACGCCTGTATTTCCCGGAAGGGGTAGGCACAGGTGTATAATACACCCACATTTCGCCAGTTATGTTATAGTCCCATGTAATAGGGGGCGAGCCTATTGCCATTAACCGGGCACAAATCCATACTCCGGGCTGCTACTGAGAATTTCCTAATGAAAAAACCCAATAACACTTTGCCCGACCCGGGAATCGAACCCAGGACCCCACTCAGCAGTCGCAATAATATCATTCATAAAGCCACCTGTTTTGTATTTTAGCTGACTTTACATAGGTTTGATATAGATCAAACGAGCAGTAATCCTAGCAGTTGCAGGCGTGACGCAGAATCAGGAGTCTTTTAGAGCTTTTGAGATTTAATTTTTCAAGAGCATTTTAGTTTTTTGTTTATTTTCATAATTGCTATGGACTTTGTGTGTTTTTCAAAGTGCAAAAGTGTAATAGTTTTATATAATGAAAAGTAAAATATAATAAATGCGCTTAGGGTTCTCACAGGCAATAAAAAGAGGCATAGATGGAAACCATGCCTGAAGTGACAATTACTTACATAAAAAAACCGGCAAAGTGTGAGTCAGACTCACGCAGCAAGGGTCCCTACAACCCATCGACCTGATACCCCATAGAAACTGATTAAATTTACGAGAATTAAAACACATCAACGAGCGTACGCAAAATGGGAATTTTTGCATCTCTTTCTTACGTAGGTACCACCACGTATGTCTATGTTTGCTCTGTTTTTAGTATTTGTTGCTAAATTACATAGTATACACTATAATCAGACCAAGTTTGACGCTGGTATGTATTACCGTTTTGAAGATAGAGCAGGAACAAAAACGTTGAAAAAATGCATGTTTTTCGAGGTTTCTTGTATGGGGACCCCCTTTGATTTTAGTATTTTTTTTTAGTTTTTAGTATTTGTCGTGATATACATCACAGTAACACATATTCTGTGAAAATTTCAACTGGTTATCTATTACCGTTACAAAGATACAGCCCTGTGACAGACAGACGGACGGACGGATGGACAGCGTAGCGAGAGTAATAGGGTCCCGTTTGGCACCCTTCGGGTACTTCCCTAAAAACTGAAAGTCTACCTACAGAAAAATCAGAAGCACATCGCAAGAATGAAGGTGTGAGTAGAGTAGTCCGCCAACGCCAACCCCCCAAGCAAAACCAAACAAGAAATACAAAACTGGATACAAAAATTAAATTACCGAGAAACTGAAAATCTGCTCAAAACCCTACTCAATTAGAGGGACAAAAGGTTGCCCACAACATAACATAACGCCTGTATTTCCCCGAAGGGGTAAGCAGAGGTTTAAGTACACCCACATTTCGCCAATTATGTTATAGTCCATAATAGGGGGCGAGCTTATTGCCACTAACCGGGCACAAATCCAGACTCTGGGCTGCTACTGAGAATTTCCTAAATAAAAACCCAATAACACTGCCCGACCCGGGAATCGAACCCAGGACTCCACGATCAGCAGTCGCGCTTGCGACCACGAGACCAACGAGGCAGTCATCAAAGACCACAACTGTTGCCCATAAAGACTTCAAAAATCAAATCAAAATCAATCAACTCAGCTTATCGCAGTCCACTGCTGGACATAGGCTTCAAAAATGTTCTGTCATAATTTGGTAAACATTGAACATTCAAAAGTCTTCATCATTATTAACCCCGTTTTACTTGGTACCTACGTAGATTTCATTTCGTGGGAAAAGTATACGCAGGCGTCTTATGGAGCCCTCCGCGTCCTGTACCATAACCATTCAGGAAACTGATGGGGCTTCCATGGCGATGTAGTGCACTGGGCATGTTTGCGGCGGCGCGTGTAGATTGTTTTTACACCACGATGCGAAAGTGCGCCGCGTCCCTTGTACGATGAATGTGGACCAGTTCCAACAAGGTCCTGAAAATGATAGCTGACAGGGAACTGTCCATTTATAGTTCACTGCTGTCAGCTACATATTTCAGTATGTGAATATGTTTACTAACATGAATTGTTTATAACCCTATATGAGTACCTACATTTGTGTTTGAAATAAAGTTTATTCTATTCTATTCTATTACAATTAATTAAGTAACAACTTTCATATTAATGTAAAAATGTTTTTTTAATTTTACATTTCGCTTTTTTCCTTGAATTTAGGCATGTCGCAATTATATGACATTCTAACTGCTTACAATTCTATAAACAATACAGATTGCAAATTTTGGAAGGTTGAATGCTTGGACGAATAAAAAAAGGCGGACGGAATATCGCTAAACAAAAAGTGAAGCACTCATGGTAAGACGGCTCGCTAAAATGTACGGGCTGGCACGCACACATTCACATCGATAGTAAGACAAAAAGCCGCGATTACACGAGAAAATCTCGTGTGACGGTAGTCACTGTCGTAGTGTCATAACATACATGCTGAAATTTTAATCGCTTAGTTCCCGAAAAGGGGTCATTGTACTCCTCATTATGAACAACCTTTACTATGGGACCAACACTGAAATCGTGAAAAAATAATCAGGTGGTCCCTACATTTTTTCGATTAAAGTGAACACAAATGTAAGAATCAACAGACTTTTTTTATGGGTTGGTTCCATAGTAAAAGTTGTTCATAATGATGAGTACAATGACCCCTTTTCGGAAAATAGGCGATAAAAATTTCAGCATGTATAAGTATCTGCTGTGTTAAAATTCTGTCAAAATTATAGTGGATTTAGGAAAAAACTAAGTGCTGCTTTTCTTAGCGAGATTTCGTCTGCCATTTTTTATTTGTCCAAGGTTTAATTTTATGTTGAATCACTACGTCTGTGTACCTACTTTGTTCGTAATTTTCCTGACAATAATATACGTGAAAATGTAGGTTGTCGATGTATCTAAGCAATATATTAAATATTAAGATAGTTTTAAATAGGTACCTATTTATTTTATTACTAGTTTTTACCCACTGCTTCTCTCCCGTGGTTCTTAATCAGGGTTGTTGCGAATCCAGAGAAAACGGGGCGGAGTGCCCAGCTTGGGTCGCACAGCGCCCTGACCTCATCACTGCAGTAGGCGGCAGCGACTCCTCGCTTCCAGCCGTGGTTCTGTTTATGGACGGGAGCGAAAGCACTTGGGATTTGGGAAGGTGTCGTCTCCTTCTGCGAGAAGGTAATGCTCGCTAAGGAGGCGGCGGAGAGGGTACGAGAGGCCATGACCTCTCTTCCCATCCGCAGGAGATGACCTGGGCGTCGAAGGAGGGCGTATTCCGACCTCCAGCCACCAAGGTGTGGGCCTGCGAGCTGCGGACTCGGGGTGGCCCGCCACCCGGCCAGGCAAGGCCCGTGACGGTGGCGCGTAGTGTTCTGCGCGCGCCAGTCAAGAGGAGGGTGCGGCCGACGTGGTTGCCGCACGGGGTTAAGGGGCTCGCCAGCCAGTGGCGGCGAGCCGGGACCTGCCGGGGATGGTTGGGCGAACACGGGAGTTTTTCCCACGCCCCCGACCAAGGGTCGGTAGAGGAACACTGTGGTGGTTTTTAGTCGGTAAGAGTCCGCCACTGGCTCCGCCTTCCCCGGGCGGAGTGCGTCTATGAGGATTTTCCCCACGAAAAAAAGGGTTGTTGCGAATATCAGTATCAGCATCAGCATCCACGCAGACCCGCAGCCTACAGGCCGACATGCGATAGCTTATTTTGTACCTAAACAATATTCATCATCATTTCAGCCGAAAGACGTCCACGGCTGTACATAGGCCTCCCTTAAGCATCGCCACAACGACTGGTCCTGCGCTTTCCACTTCCAGCGGATTGCCGCGACCTTCCAGGTCGTCGGTCCACCTTGTGGGGGGCCTACCCACGCTACGCTTTCCAGTACGCGGTCGCCATTTCAGAACTTTTCCGCCCCATCGGTCATCCATTCTGCGAGCAATGTACCCCGGCCACTGCCACTTAAGTTTAGCAATTCTTCGGGCTGTGTCGGTTAACTTCGTTCACAATATTATATATAAATATTTTGTACCTCAACAGTTTTGGATATAATGGCGTTTTAATGCAGCATCTGGCTCTTAGATTTGGCTATTATCTGACCAGCGGGCCCGCTGACTGGATCATCATTTCAGTTACGAATTTTGTTATCTACAAATTCTGAATTTCAGGTTTTCATGTGTCAGATCCAGCTTAAACGGAGCGTCTTAGCGTGTCGGTCCCGACACGAATCTGCCCCCCGATTCAGAACCATACGATAACCAGTTGTCGATCGATTCGGTTTGTTATCTCTTTTTCTCTCGTTGCGTGAATCATAAGACGAAACGAGATAAAAAACCGAATCGGTCGACAACTGGTTATCGTGTGGTTCTGAATCGCATAGCTGGACAAGACTAAACTCATGATCAATACGTATGTCATGCCGAGGCCAACATTCGTCGTAGGGTCGGCACTCGAAGTTGTAACGAAATATGTCTACCTAGGGGCAGGTAATTCAGCTTGGTAGACATAACTTCGAGAAAAAAGCCGACAGAAGGATCCGGTTGGGCTGGGCAGCATTTGGCAAGCTTAGTCGAGTCTTCTCGTCGCCTATACCGCAAAGGTTTTCAACCAGTGCGTCCTACCTGTCATAACTTACGGTGCCGAGACGTGGACACTAGTCCACAAATTCAAGTCGCCCAGCGAGCTATGGAGCGAACTATGCTTGGAGTTTTTTGAAGGATATAATCCGTAACGAGATAATCCGGAGAAGATCCGGAGTGACCGACATAGCTTGTAGGATCATTAAGCTGAAGTGGCAGCGGCCATCGGTCGAAGTACCTATGGCCGCTGGAGAATACGAGTCCTTGAGTGGAGAGCGCGAATCGGCAAACGTAGTGTAGGGTGCTCCCCGCCTGGTGGACCGACGACCTGATGAAAGCAGCTGGAGAGGACTGGATGTGGAAGGCAGAGGACCGAGTGTTGTGGCGCAATTTGGGAGAGGCCTATATCTAGCAGTGAACTACGTGTGCGTCATCCCAGCGAAAAAGTGTCGAATTTCTTAATTCGAGATAAGTAAATCGTTAGTGTATGACGTCGTGTAATTGTGTATGAACATTTCAGATTTGTGTGTCCAACCCTTTTTGGGATATTCATCAAAAACGTTTTCCGCTGGAACGACGTCTTCCCAGCGAGACTTTTTTTTTCCAAAGGACGTAAGTAAAATAAAATAGTTACATGGATTAGATTATAACGAAATGTAAATGTGTATGCATAAATGAGATTTGTGTGTCTAAAGACTCCGAAGATATTCAAGTTTCCGCTGCGGTGACGTTTGGCTGATTGCTGGATATCATAAACGGTTAGGCGAATAGTTGTGACTTTTTTTACATATGTTGCGATTCTTTTGTGTGTAAGGTTTGTGAAAACAGACTTCGAAAATAAATTACCGCTAGGAAGCTATAAATTTTAAAATGAAATCAGGTTATTAGGTCCTAGTACTGCGTATATGAGTTCTGAAGCCTAAATGTTAAAGTTTATTTGTACCTTATAAATGCTCACAATGTCATGTTAAGTCTCATCGATGTACTGTAAGTAAATAATGAATTATGAACAAAATTGCTAGGTCTGGGTCACGATGTTGTTCGCCATTCGATTGGACGAGTTTACTATGGGTTGGCAAATTAAAAGGTATCCCATTCGTTAGTGTATTAGTTCAATTATCCATATGTAAAATTGTAGCCCAATACACTTAATAATTAAAGAAATATAATCAAAAAACCAATGAGAAGCGCAATACAGAGATAAACCAACCAAGTTTGAATGTGTACTAAAAAGCGGCCGCGCGATACATGGTGCTTACCTTCCCAAATTGTTAGCATACTTATTGTTATTGGTGTGGTACTTTGGTACAGGTGCGTACACAATAATTAGTAAAAATGAAAAACAACTGCAGTTTAATTAGTTTTATTTTCAAAAGTATCAATTTACTAATGATTATCAATTGTAGATATGTGTATGTATAGGTACTTAAAAACTCGTGCAAAAAAATCAACAACAACAAAATAATAAAAATCTACATACTAAAATCAACATAAAAGATATAGAAAAGGTATTTATACAAAAAATAAGAATAGCTATTATTTTAATTAAATTACTTAATGTTTAAAATCACAGATCAGTTACAATAATTGACTCATTCATAAGCTTAGTAGGTATCTACATTAATGTAGGTTGTTATGTTTATTAAAATTTAAAGATTATGTATATTATTCGTAACCAGCTCTACGTAGATAATAAATTAACTGCATGTGGGGATCGAACCGACAACATTTGGCGTGGTGTCAATAGAGAGGTGACCACCTTAACGCCTATGCCACAAGTGCAGTGAAATTAATTGTAAATGTGAATAGACGAGAACATTAGCAGCTACAGTGAACCCTTGTTCATTGTTTACCTCTTTATTTTAGCCCACTGTCAACGTACGGGGTCCCATCGACTTTGGATGTATGTTGCCAAACATAGGTTTATACTAGATCGACACAGATAGCATAAATAAAAACGCTAGGAAACACAACACGAGGTAGTTTTATGTTGAATCCGATATGAAGAACAAAGAAAGTAAGAAAAAAATTAAACTTAAGTTTTTAATAACTTTTTTCGCAATAAAACACAAAAATTCACTATGCTTGAGTGTCTGTTACAAAACAAAAACAAAATAATCATACAAATCACTAACTGTATGATTTTTTTGTTTTTACTTCTTCAAGTTAAACGGATGGACACACGGACGGAACCTGTAAAAAAAGAAATTCAAATCCATTTGTCTGTCAGAACTTTGTAACTTCTAAACCAAGAATGTTAATTACCTACATGGAAATCTCACATAATACGTAAAACTTTAGCACCACAGTCGTGGTCTCTTTACAATATTATAATTTGTTCTTAGTGACCCCATGTCAATAACTGAATAGTACCTACTTATTTTGAAATAATTGTACTGATGACTGTGTAAAGTAAAATGACAAAATAAAAACTAAAGAATTGTGTACGCACATGTACCAAAATAAAAACGGTACTATACTAACAATTTTGGAAGGTAAGCACCATGTATCGCGCGGCCGCTTTTTAGTACACATTTAAACTTGGTTGGTTTATCTCTGTATTGCGCTTCTCATTGGTTTTTTGATTATATTTCTTTAATTATTAAGTGTATTGGACTACAATTTTACAGATGGATAATTGAACTAATACACTAACGAATGGTATACCTTTTAATTTTCCAACCCATAGTAAACTCGTCCAATCGAATGGCGAACAACATCGTGGCCCAGACCTAGCAATTTTGTTCATAATTCATTATTTACTTACAGTACATCGATGAGACTTAACATGACATTGTGAGCATTTCTAAGGTACAAATAAACTTTAACATTTAGGCTACGGAGCTCATATTCGCAGTACTAGGACCTAATAACCTGATTTCATTTTAAAATTTATAGCTTCCTAGCGGTAATTTTTTTTCGAAGTCTGTTTTCACAAACATTACACACAAAAGAATCGCAACATGTGTAAAAAAAGTCACAACTATTCGCCTAACCGTTTATGATATCCAGCAATCAGCCAAACGTCACCGCAGCGGAAACTTGTATATCTTCGGAGTCTTTAGACACACAAATCTCATTTATAAATACACATTTACCTTTCGTTATACTCTAATCCATGTAACTATTTTATTTTACTTACGTCCTTTGGAAAAAAAAAAGTCTTGCTGGGAAGACGTCGTTCCAGCGGAAAACGTTTTTGATGAATATCCCAAAAAGGGTTGGACACACAAATCTGAAATGTTCATACACAATTACACGACGTCATACACTAACGATTTACTTATCTCGAATTAAGAAATTCGACACTTTTTCGCTGGGATGACGCACACGTGAACTGCGATAGGCTGAGTTGATGAAGTGCTACACTTTAGAATATAATATAGTTTTTGGATTTGTAGGTAGATAACAAAATTTGTATCCTTGTTGGATAAAAGTAAAACGCATAATTTGTAAAAATCCTTTAGGGGCCCGCTAGCCAGAAGCTGCATCATATAATTTCAAGAAATGGTGACATTGACTGGCCCCTAAGATCACCAGATTTTAAAGCTCCTGACTTTTTCTGTGGGTCTACCAAAAGGGTCTCGTCTCTATGCTAACAAACTGATGAATCTTTCAATACTCAAGACCCAATATTCGAGACGCTGTCTGTAGGTATTATATTATCTGTGCTGTAGGATAACGCTGGAAGCACAGATAATATAATACTATACAGCCGGAACCTAAAGTTTATACCACAGAGTACTGTAATGTATATGAACGTTTATACAATGTCTTTGAGCCGAAAGTACATAATGTGACAAGAAACTATTTTCAAAAATAAGTTTCAGTATACAAATATCTTTGGTTTGAGCATTGTTTTTGAGTTACTGTGTTTTCATCCGAGTTTTTCAAAGATCTTTTTTATGTTTTTTTACTTGTATGTAAAAAAACATATGTCTTATCATCATCATTTCAGCCGAAAGATGTCCACTGCTGGACGTAGGCCTCCCCCAAGCATCGCCACAACGACCGGTCCTACGCTTTCCGCATCCAGCGGATTCCTGTCTTGTTTTGTACCAAATAAACGTTTTATCTATCTATCTATCTAGCATATAGAAATGCAATGCGAGAAACCAGATCAAAAGAGCTCAATTTTGTTATGCTGCTAGAGGTGGACATTTGGCAGATTTGATATGATATTACATTTAATTCCATACGTAATTGCCAAAGAGGTGGACTTGACATTTGTCAGATGTGATATGATATCCATTTAATTCCATACAATTGCAAAGCCTAAATAAAATATTCTTGGAAAAATATCTGGTATTTTTCATTATCTACACAATTTTTTTTTTTTTTTAAATGTACAGTTCTACCTCTATACTGGCCATGGTATAATAAGATGTTTCACCAGGTATTCTCTTCCCGCAATGACAGCGCGATGCCTCCAAGCTACGTCACGATCAGTGCTGCCATTGATTGATATCTTCAATATACTTTGTTCATAATGAATATAAAATAAATTCCTAACTAGCCTAACTATTTGCTATCTCGTGTTATTCAACTAATTAGTTAATAAAGGAAACTATATTAAATTACTAGTTAAAAAGTGATTCTTTATAGAAGAAAGTAAATGAAAAAATGCATTTTGCTCGGGTAATTTATTTTCACAAAGTGGCAGCACATCAAACTGACAAGTGTCACGCTAACAGCCCGCTATTGGCTCCACGGCCGATGACGTAGTACGGAGGCAATCACGTGACCTAGCTGTCACGGGAAGAGACTACCTGGTGTTATTATACCATGATACTGGTAAGGTCACTTTTTCCGGCTTCGATGACGTAGTACGAAAATGGCAGCGGCCGGAATACGGTTTCGTTGCCCATATGTTGTGGTTCGCGCAACGATATAAAATCATTGGGTTCGCGCCATTTTACATTATTTGAAAAATACCATCTGTTGGGTACGGCTCTCTTCTCAAAGTGGGATGGGTTCAAAAAGGCTGTTCAAGGAAAATAAAACAACATTCAACAACACACGTTTGTTTAAAAAAAGACAAAATAAACGAAAACTATGGTCATCTTACTTTAATAACTAAAATAATATTGTACAGCACGACATGTGTGTTATTTACCAAATAAATTATAACAATAAATAAATAACTAAATTATTGTTAACAGGTTCTGATAAATTGGTTATTTTTATTATTAGGTAATAGTAGTGTAATGATTTTCTGCGCGGGGATGTAATATTATACTATGTATGTACTTTTGTTATACAAAGCAAAGAAATGTGCTAGTTATTCAAAAAATCTTGAACCAATTTTCATATTGAATACAAATATGTATTTTTATTATGAATAAAAACATTAATAAAACTGTTAAAGTTTTTTTTTTAATAAACGTATTTAATTATTTATAAATGTACAATTTGTACAGGCAAAAATATAATTAAATTGAATAAATTGATCTTACTTATTATATTGTATAAAAAAGGGTTGATTTATGTAAGCAGTTTTATTTTAATACGTAGGTGCTTACCTACTTCATTAAAATGCTATATGAATTTTTAATTTATTATTATAGCAAAAAAAGACATTTTGCTTTAAAAGTTATTATTTTACCACTGCATGTACTTTGTTCTAGAAATTGGTACTTAAGTAGTACTTCTACAATCGTTTTCAGAATAATATTTTGGGTATTTCTTTGTAGTTATAATGCGACTATAAAGACTAGACGTATTATAAAATAAAACTTTTATTACAACTATAGTAAGTATTGGTATATTAAAAGAGCATACAAAATTTGTAATGAATATCACTTTAAAAATACATTTTTTTAATTGTATTAAATTACATTAATAAAAAATTACCATTAATGTTTATTTTTATTAATGTAATGTAATTCAAAATTATAATGTACTCAAATTCATTACTGAATTTTATCATCGGTAATTTATTTATAATAATTGTACAAAATAATAAATATAATTATCTTAAAAATAATAATCGCCGTAGGAAGCCATGAGTTAAAATCACAAAATAATTATTAAAACTAATTTTAATGAGGATAATATTATTGACTTAGCATTATTTTTACAAAAGAAATTACAACTTAAAATATATTTTATAAAAGATTATTGAATTGTGATATGTATACAATTTTATTGAAATATTACTAGGGTGGAGCACCCAATTGTTGACCGCGCGTTTATACATGAACAATAATAACTACCTATAGAGATTTTTTTAGTCCGTAGGTAATAGTTAAAAACTGTTTTCATGAAAAATTATAATTACAATTATTTTTGAAAATACCAAAAAGTATCGAGTGTTTTTTGGGATATTTTAATATGAACATTTGGATGCTCGCTGTAGTAATATTAGAACATACATCATAGATAAACAGATTAGTATAATTATATATTAATGTTACATGAATAACTGGCAAAACTTTTAATAAATGCTTATAAACTTATGTAATTATATGTGTTATGCTATTTTATCGTTGCCTTACCACCACAACGACCAGGCATGAGATAGTTTTCATATTTAAAATGCCCATCATCATCCAAGCATTTGCCTTCACCAAAATATGTTGGGATTGGCATCCACATCCAGTCACTGAAGTAGGTACTATTATAAAATGTACACAGGTCTGCTTGCGTCCGTAACCCAACCACACAAATACTAAAATGGGCTTCATATTTTATAGCTAATGTTTTCTGTTTTGAGAAATATATTTTTAATTATTTTATCGTTTTATTGTTATATTATAAGTTTATATTCTATTTTACCATTACCATGAGATAAAAGATAATAGTGCGTGTATAATATATTTGAAAAAAGAAGCCATTTATTGTTATACAGTTTCAACAGAAACATTATAATAATTATCGAACAAAATCTGTTTCTATTAACCTTTATTAATTGACAAACTCATTATTGAAACATGCCAGTAGCCCGCGATTAACTTGTCACAAGAGATAAGATCAAAAGGTCAAAACATGATTTAGAATCGTCAAAAATTCAAATAACAAACAATTTGTTATGATAAGATCAATTTATTTATTAAAGAAAGCGATTAATATCGTTGCAAATCATAATTTTATGTAAAATAAATTAGTCCTGACGTTCCAATCCTTATTTGGTTAACAACGGTTGCTATAATGAACTGTTTTACATAATTATGAATTTGTGTTATAATCGTGCGTCGCCCACGTTTTGTTAATTGAATGTTTATTATAATTAACGATGTATATGATTATTATAATTAGGATGGAACAAGCAATTATAAACGGTCGTATATTTACGATATTAGTATCGAGACCTGTTTTTTTATCAATCATGTTTTTGTTATCAGTGCATCTACGAACGAGGTGGGCATGGTCAATTTTTAAGGCAGCTAAACAATTTTTATCTTTTATTTCTATCGAGGCATCTACATCGTTTTTTTTTCATGAATAATGTATGCGATTGATGTGACACATAATATTGAATAGTTTTCCATTTATCAAAGTCTATAAATAATAATAAAATAAACTTACCTACTGTAATATTTTTTTCTATGTCAAAATATGAGCGAGCATATTTAGTTTTTTTTAATAATACTAAATTATTCATTGCTCCTCAAATTATACTAATGGGCATTATTATAATACTAATTACAGTAAGAACCTAAGAACATCAATTGGTTGTTCCACCCCATATTTTCAATGGTAATTTAATTTGGTGATGTATAATTATTTAAATTATATATTTATATTGTATTTCGCGTTTCAATACAAAAGGACTACAAATCAAAAATCAAATAAGGATGTTAATCATCGCGTTTTATTTAAACAAAAATGACCCTTTTATTTTTTTAAAGGTAATACGTAAGAAATTTTTAATTCTGTGGTCATGTACAACTTAGATAACAGTTTTTTATATAACTCAGTATTGAACTGCAATTTGTATTTTTTCTTACAAAATGACAAACTTGAGATGCAAAAATGCGTGTAGAAAGTTACATCTTGTGCTGTTTTAGTGGCTAGAAAAACTTTCAGGGGTTATATAGATCTCGGATTTTTTTAGCAAAAAATGAAGAATTTTTAGACACGGTTTAGAGAAAAGTCACCAATTGAGTTGTAAGTTCGATTTTGAACTTAAACAGTACCTATTTTTAGATTTTTGAAAAACGCTCGATCATGGCGTAGACTCAAAAATTACTACCCTATTATATTGCATCTAACTAGAAAAACCAATATTGCATAGTTGTGGCAAATCGAAGAAAATTATTCCTTTGACGAGTATTTCCCATCTTCCACCCTAGTCATCCACCCCAGGTTGGACGTTGGGAATTTATAGTGCCATCTTCTACCCCGCCTTAGGATGGATAGTGGGAATTTAATATATTTATTAGTTTTGTCCCCATAACCCACCATCCAAGCTGTAATTATGTACAGTCACTAACAAAAACAGTGGTTAAGATTGCTTACTTCTTTTTTTATTACCTTCAAAGTAAATGCAATGCAATGTAATGGCAATAGGCTCGCCCCCTATTACATGGGACTATAACATAACTGGCGAAATGTGGGTGTACTATTACACCTCTGCCTACCCCTTCGGGGAAATACAGGCGTGATGTTATGTTATGTGTGTGTGTTGTTCAAAGTAAATAACAAAATGTTTTTTCGAATATAAAATGAACGTAATACTTAAGTGGAAGATGGCACTATAAATTCCCAATGTCCAACCTGGGGTGGATGGTTAGGGTGGAAGATGGGAATAAGGGAGGTGGTGCGGTTGACTGCACTACGTGCTAGAACAGCTATTACAAACAAAAAATAGCATACAACTATAAAGTTGGTTGTTGGTTTGGTCTGATGAACAACCAACATCCAACCAAAATGAGAACAAATCAAAACAGAATCTCAGTGCATATGAAGGCATAATAAGGAATAAAACTAAGCACTCAAACACGTTAAGTTGCGGCAAGCGGCCTGGCACAGACTACATGAGTTAGAGTGTTGGCGCTCTAACGCGTGTTATGAAAAATCGAGTTGAAGCGTCTTTTCTAATACCTAGTAGATTTACTGTCCCAGTAAAGGGCTGATTATGTTATGTTACTAGTGTACTGGTGTGTGTGGGTAGTACCAGCGGGTCACGTGTGGTGGTACTGCAGGTGCGCCAGCGGGTGCTCGTACAGCGGGTACAGCGGCGGCGGCGCCAGCGCGGGGTGGCCGCCCAGCGCGGGGGGCGGGGCGTCGCTGTCCTCGTCCGAGGACGAGTCCAGCGCCTTGTCGCCCGTACCGCCGCTGGAAATTGAAAAAAAGATAGATAGATAGATAGAATATACTTTATTGTACACCATGAAGATAGTAGTAAACAGGAACAACGTCCGTGTGGTGCCGGACGTAAAGAATTGCACCACCCTCTTTCTTCTCATGGGTGTCGTAAAAGGCGACTAAGGGATTCACCAAAGGATGGGCAGCAGCGTTCTCCGAGTATTTAAACAACCAACTGCGATTGCCAACCCACCTGCCAAGAGTGGCGATTATGGCATAACCCCCCCCTTTGGGGGAGGCCTTTGTCCAGTAGTGGACGTTTTTCGGCTGAGATGATGATGATGAAGGTCAAACTGAAAAAGATCATCATCCTCCGAGCCTTTTCCCAATTATATTGGGGTCGGCTTCCAGTCTAGCCAGATGCGGCTGAACATCAGGAACAACGTATAAATTATTATCGCTAAAAGCGATATCTTCCAGACAACCAAATAAATAAATAAAAAATCTTAAATAGTTAAGGTGCTGCATTGAATTTGCAACCGTCCCTTACTAACACTCGGCGAATTGCGCATGCGAGAACAGAGCGGAATCGCGCTGTTTTTTTTACATTTTTGCTAATATCTCAACGAATAAATATGTAAATAAAAATCTGGTACACCATACTCAGATATATGCACAAGATGTATCTTATTCGCAAAAAAACAATAGTAAAAACCATTGGGATTTCCAAATGCAATGCAAAATAGTGGTAAAACTGACCTTATTTTGGAAAATAAATCTGTCGAGCAAATTTTATTGAATCGTGTTTTCCCTACACTAAAATCTAATGAATATAATGAAAAATCAGATATATAAAAATTTGATCTACATCATTGAGGTAATATGTACTACGTACTGGAGCAGATTTCAGGAACAAAAAATTTAGCACAACTTGCTGGCCGCGGAGCACGTGCGGCGCGAGCGTGGCTAAGCGAGTGGGAGTGCAGGAGCTCTAAACGTGCTATAAACATTTTGTTCGAGGTGTCTTCTCTAGTACGTAGTACATATTACCTCAGTGATCTACATCGTATCCACAAATAAAAATATTTTGATTAGAAAATCCCTATTTTTCTCAATGCCGCCCCTTAAGAGGTCCCTTCCCGGGCCGCCTAAGTACAATGGAGGCGTGGTCAAAATGCTTGTTGTTTCATCGAACGCAATTCCCGTTGACTAGTGAGAAGAGCTTCTTTGTGAAAGAGCTCGTCCGGGGAAGTACTACCGCCGTACCTACTTCTCCGCCAAATAGTGATGCTTGCATTGCTGTGTTCCGGTCTAAAGGGTACGGGTGCCGGTGGAATTACAATCACATGAGACTTTCCATCTTCATGTCTCAGTTTGGCGAACCGACTTGCGTTACCATTTAGGCAACAGCCTAGGTGGTATTGCAGTTGTTATGGGCAAAGGTAACCGCTTAACATCAGGTGGGCCTTTAGCTCGTTTCGCCATCCTATACTAAAAAAAGAAAAAAGACTAGCGAGCAAGTGAGAACGCGATAACATCGAACATAACTAAGTGCGCTTTGTGCGCGGAAAATTCATAAAACTTAACACTAAACAGGAAATACGTGTTTTTGAAAAAGCCTTACAAGTACTTGTAGTATAATACCTATATGTATATAATAAGAATCATACATTTCGAAAAAAAAAAAATTTTTTACATCGAAATAATCACGTACGAGCGTTTGTATAGAAATAATGACGAGTTGGCCGCTCTTAACACCACGGACGAGAAAAGGAACTAGTGAATGAAGCCAGAAAAAGGAATACAAACTGGCAAAGGAGTATCTACTATTTCTCCCACAGTGTTTTCGAGCCGCAATCTGGGGGCGTACATCTAATCATCATCATCATCATTTCAGCCGAAAAACGTCCACTGCAGGCCATAGGCCTCCCCGCCTCCCCCAAGCATCGCCACAACGACCGGTCCTGTACGTCTAATACTAAAACTGATATGGGTTAAACCCGTTTTTTTTTTTATACACCTCTGCCTACCCCTTCGGGGAAATACAGGCGTGATGTTATGTTATGTTAAAAGAATAAGATACACGCAACCAAGCGCGGCTCGCGTTTACCGGGCGGAATAGTAGGTACTCCTTTGCCATTTTGTATTCCTTTTCTGGCTTCATTCTCTGATTCTACGCGCTCCGTCTATCTTATCCTTTTGGTCTGGGGATCCCAGAATTTCATTCCCAAATATTTTATTGACCTTTCTATTTTTGGGCGATGGAAAACTCTTATCTACGGAACTCATTTTTAAGATAAAAACCATTCAATACAGAAAACCATTACACATGACCACATGATAGAATAGAACAATTCGCCCACCCAAAAATGTTCCCCAAAAACGGCTCAGTTAATTCAACGAACTTATTATTAAATAGGTAGTCGTACCCAATGAGGGGGAAGCACATCGGGACATATCGCCGATGACAGCCAGCCCTCGTAACGTGGTAACGTGATACCTGAGGGCACTTCTCTTTTTTGTTTTGCTAGACAAACGTGATGTTGTTGTTTTTGTGAGAATAGACCATCGATATATATGTACAACGTACTAGATACGCTGCTTAGACGAACAACTTGGTTATACGAGTTATGGTTCCGGAACCACACTGTCATCTGTCATTAGTTCACTTGACAGCTGTCTCGCGAACACACGTAAATTTATCTGCATGCCTGATATTATTTGTTTTATCGTTTTTTTTTAACCGACGAAAAAAAGGAGGAGGTTCTCAATTCGACGCGTATTTTTTTTTTTTTTATGTATGACCACGCATAACTTTTTACAGAGTGGTCTGATTTTGATGATTCTTTTTTTAATGGATAGGGTATATCTCGAAGTTGGTCCCATTTAAATTTCAAAATCAAAATCTACCCCTAAGGGTGAGAAAACAGGGGATGAGTGCTTGTTCACCCACTGAATTCTTACCTGTTAACCGATTCTGTTGAAACTTGGCACACAAATATCGTTCTAGACACTACGACATAATGGAGACCTGGAGTTAGATTGTTGGTAGATTTTATACCACAAAAAAATTAAAAATAAAACTTTTTAACAAAAAATTGAACCAACGAAAACAGAAACTGAAAAGCGAAAAATAACTAATTATGAGTGGGTGCCAAACAACCAATCAACGAAGATCATTAAATTACTTTAAATAAGTAATAAAAACAGCGTCACATCAAATACAACGTGAAATTTTCAACGATAAACAATAACTTTCCAAAAATGCGTTCTGCGCTCGGCCACTTGCAACTTGCACGCACTTTGCTTATTAAAAGTTCGTTTGGCGCCGACTCATAATTAGTTATTTTTCGCTTTTCAGTTTCTGTTTTCGTCGGTTCAATTTTTTGTTAAAAAGTTTTATTATCTTTGGCGTAAATTAGCTTTGTGTTTTATTTCACCGTAAAAATAATTAACGACGCGATAACTAGTGAATATGAACTAATATACTATATATATGTGAATTTTCTTTCTATGGACAAGTCCATTACGCAACTTCTCGCTTGTAATGCTTGCAATACGCAACTTCTATACATCGATACTAGGTGACGGTAGCACAGAATATCTAATAGTACGCGGTAGGTTGCGTCAACTAAATTTGAAACATACTGCTTATATGAGATCGCGTGTCTATTTATTGATGTCGTTGGAATAAACTGTTCTGGAGTAGTAGTTAGTGGTGAATTTGTATCTGAACCTTTTTTTTCAGTTTTTACACAAATCTGGAAATTAGTGAGCTTTGTGCTGAATTATCTGAGTACAAGATAGGAAGTATATGTAAAAACAACAGCCTGTAAAAATACTTGTTTGCGGAATGAAATAGGTACTATGAAAATGAAAGATTATTTAAGAAACACGTAGTTTGTAAAAACACTTGTTTGCGAAATGAAACATAGAGAAAGGTTGTTTTTAGAAACGTGTTCCTAGTTTGTAAAAACACATGTTTGTGAAATAAAACACTGTGAAACGTTGTTTTTAGAAATACGTGATTTGTAATAGACTAGTTTGCGAAATGAACGTTTGTAAAACGTTGTTTGTGAAGTGACATTTTGTGAAAAATAATTTGCGAAACATTAGGGATCAATTTATCATTCTGTATAAGTGTCATTTAATCTTAGCAACGTAGCTCCAATGAGGTTTTTAGCAAACTGCACTACCCAAAAATCCATGAATGCTGATTTTTTTTTCTTTAATTTTTAATCGAAGAAACATATTTTGTGATTTTTGGTTCGATTTTAATAAATAAGTTACTGAATTGTCAAAAATTGTGTAAACTTAGGTACTTAGGTATCTGAAGATCTTGGATTGCGGAATGGGGACTATGTCTCAATCCTTTTTTTTCCGTGGGGAAAATCCTCATGGACGCACTCCGCCCGGGGTAGGCGGACCCAGTGTCGGACTCTTACCGACTAAAAACCACCACGGTGTTCCTCTAACGACCCTTGGCCGGGGGCGTGGGAAACTTTTACTCTCCCAACCATCCCTGGTAGGTCCCGGCTCGCCACTAGTAGGCCAGCCCCTTCTCCCCGTGCGGCAACCACATCGGCCGCACCCTCCTCTTCTATTTCTCAATCCTCAATCTTCAGACAAAAGAACAACAAAAGACAAAAAAAGCATCAAAAGAGCCTCCACGAGTGACGATATTTAATTGATCGTCCGGCGCACCCTGGGCAGTCAGCCCCGCTACCAACCTGCTGACTGGCTAACCTTTTCCCCACAGCATGAGCTATTATCATTGTGTAGCTCATGTCGACACGATAGAAGAAGAAGAATCTTCAGACAATCTCATTCAGCAGTCTGTGGACTGTCCGTCTGTGTAGAACACGCTAAGTTGACCCAAGATTACAATTTACAAACAAGCAAAATACATAAAACAGCGACGACAAAGCCCATAGACGCCTCATAACAAGCGACCGATTTCTGCAACACATCTATGAAATTTCACTAATGTAGGTCTCCACTTGAAATCGTCAAATCAGTTTCGACCACTTACATGATCCGTCAAAACTGCCGCGTTAGTGATTAGCCAATAGCCGCCTTGGTAGGGCCAATCGGATTTCAGTAGGACCTGCACCAGACCCCGCCTCGGCTAGTGGCAGAATTTATTGTACCTACGCATTATATTCAACATTAGGCGTCTATTGGGCTCTATGGTCGTTGACATCAAAATCAAAATCAATTTTTTTTTTATTTAAAATGAACCTAATTACAGGCACTTTTGAAACGTCAGGCTCTAGTTGCACGGTTCCAAATTGTGGGTCCTATGGAGAAGAACCGGCAAGAAACTCCATGGATATACTCTTTTTTAAATAGGTTATTGTTTATTACATCAAATTTATTCAAATAATGTGAGTATCATTGTATAATAACACCAGGTAGTCTCTTACCGTGACAGCTAGGTCACGTGATTGTCTCCGTACTACGTCATCGGCCGTGGAGCCAATAGCGGGCTGTTAGCGTGACACTTGTCAGTTTGATGTGCTGCCACTTTGTGAAAATAAATTACCCGAGCAAAATGCATTTTTTCATTTACTTTCTTCTATAAAGAATCACTTTTTAACTAGTAATTTAATATAGTTTCCTTTATTAACTAATTAGATGAATAACACGAGATAACAAATAGTTAGGCTAGTTAGGAATTTATTTTATATTCATTATGAACAAAAATCTCCTTAAGTATATTGAAGGTATTAATCAATGGCAGCACTGATCGTGACGTAGCTTGGAAGCAACGCGCTGTCATTGCGGGAAGAGAATACCTGGTGAAACATCTTATTATACCATGGTGAGTATAATGTAGGTTAATGCCAGAAATAAACAAGAGTTTAAGAGTGAGAATATTGCCTTTAGAAATGAACGTAAAAATAGTTGCCATAGTATGTAGGAGCTGAGCTGTCCCGACAGACGGCACCCGTTCACGAGCATGACGCGAGCATCAGCCATTGAAGGGAACTTAACGACCCGACACTAACGCCACCATCAGCATAACATCACAGACAGATTAATGTATATTATATTCAGTAATCTGAAGTTGACATAATGCCATGATTCAAAAACATAGTTATCAAATACAAAGCATTTCGCTTCCCGAAACAATAGCATGAATGAAATATAAAATGACAAGGCTGACTTAACTACATTTTAGTTACAAATTAAAGTCCAGATGGAGCGTTGTTTAAACGGGAATAGAACCCGGAACTGATCGCTTGGCAGCCGAACAGTATGCCGTTTGTCTCTCAAAGGTCGTTTACTTACTAATACTACTAACTGCTATAGTATTCTGTGATAATAAAAATAAATCGTGTAAAATTGGGTACCATGTATTTAAAAAATTAGTTTTCCTGATCAAATTACATGAAGTGGAAGAAAAGAGTAGGGATGTTCTGAGATGTTTGTAATTTCTGATTCTTTTGTCTTGTTATGAATATAAAAGAAAACAATAATCATACTATTTTAATTCATAAATCAATAATCACATAATGGGCGTTCCTATCCTACAAGCTTTTCGGTAGGTAGGTACGATATAAAAATGTGATGCCCGCTCCACATTGGCATGCGCGAACCTGCGAAAACGATGTACTACATACATACAATCATATATTGCTCTCATCCCCCTATCTCATCAACTCAGCCTATCGCAGTCCACTGCTGGATATAGGCCTCTCCCAAGTTGCGCCACAACACTCGGTCTTCTGCCTTCCGCATCCAGTCCCCCCCAGCCACGTTCTTTAGGTCGTCGGTCTACCTGGCAGGGGGGCGCCCTACGCTGCGTTTGCCGATTCGCGGTCTCCACTCAAGGACTCGTCTACTCCATCCCCCTATACTCAAATGTGCTCAAATGTAACTCAATTTAGTGTGGCTCTTAAGTCTCATGCAGTCACTATTATTCAAGGTGTATTAAAGCGACTGAAGGACAAAGATGACGATGCATTTATGTGTTAAAAACATGTGTGGTTTACAGGATCTTAAAAAGCGTGAAAAAAAGTATTAGCATGTCCTACCATAACACTTCTACAAATTAGTTGAAACTTAATAATGTCAAATAAAAAATTTCAAAGCATACCAATATAAAAAACGCGTTAAATACATAACACCTCCATTTTTAAGTCGGTTAAAAATTACGAAGAATTTCAAATATTAAATTACAAATAATAATAATAATTGTCAAATAATACGTTACAAATGTTAAATAATAAATTACAAATTTTCAAGAAATAAAAATGGCTCTACGGGTTTTTGTACAGCGGTACTGTACTCGACTTTATAAATTAATTGATCGTAGGATCGTACATAGAATGTTCTATTAATAATTACACAGTCAGAAAATATAAGTAACTAAAAAAAATTACTATAATCAGGAAATAAATTATCATCGTATTTAATTATTTATTTACTTAAAAGGAAAGGAAGGGCCGAAAAACTTTGATTATGATATAAATTGTTTGCATAATTCTTACAAATAATACCCACTATAACAATTCTACTAGTTTAATTTAAAACAAATCAACCAAAATAAGGTGTAAAAAAATCGCGCCTTTGTTCTCTCCGCAGATTAAAAAGATTGTTCTTTTTTTTCAAAACGGCAAAGATCCAGGCTCCATGTCCATTCAGCCGTAAGGTTCCACTTGATCAAATACGAAACAGGATTTATGGTATTTCAACTATGAAGACTAGGTACCGACACTGAACTCAACTAATACAGTATACAAGTCGTAGTTTCAACCAATAACGGTCGGTACCGTAAACCTATGAAAAATACGGTTCGGCTAGTTAAGTTAAATTAAGTTAAGTTGCAGAGAACTTCACGGAACATAATTCAGTATTTTCTCAATATCGTAAGAACCGTTCCAAAATATATAAAATGTGAAGTGTCAGTAATTACATAGTAGATTGGCCGAGCCCGCACAGCGGTTTCTATCCACGCGGTTTCTAGCCGCGAGGTTTTTAAACCGCGTAATGTACAGTCGACCGCACGTTAGTGGTAACACTTGAATAACGAAAACCGCCCCAAATAATAATGTCCTCCCAGCATATTACAGTTCACAAGTGTGTGTGCAAACACAGGTCCATTCTCTATTAAATTCCCTCACTCTCATAATCCGATGGGACGGCAATTCGACACGACCGGAGAGAGATCAGGTGCAGGACCGACGGCTTATGCTCTCCGAGGCACTTAGTGGTCTCGATGTGTAACGAAAAGGTCACCCATCCACAGACTGACCGCGGCTAGTGCAGCTTAACCTTGCAGATCATGCAATCCACACGGTTGTTACTTAGCCACGAGCCCCATATATACAGACGCTGTTAAGGACAAACTATTAGCAGAAATAATTCCGTGCGTTACAGAATTGCGGTAAAAAAACCCGCGGCTAAAAAACCGCAGTTCGGTGTATTTTTTTCAACGTTATTGTTTCTGCTCTATCTTCAAAACGGTAACACATACCAGCGTCAAACTTGGTCTGATTATAGTGCATACTATTTAGTTTAGCAACAAATACTAAAAATAGGGCAAACAGACATATGTGGTGGTACCCTCAGTGCCGGATTAACCACGTAGCAAGAGTAGCAATTGCTACGGGCCCCGTGCGAAAGGGGGCCCCGCATATTCAAACCCACTCATCTCTACCTGAGCGTAATTTTTTGAATGAAGGTATATTGAATTTACTTGATGTCACAAAAACGTGAAATGTTACAACTTTTCCTACTAAGACACTTCCACGTCAGACAATCCGTAACCTACAATTTCCTTGGCTTGAATAAAACACCGAATTTCACACGGTAAACGCACAAGTTCTACAAAAATTTGCTTGTATAAACGGGTAGAATTTCAGTCAGCCCGATAATCAGCTCTACAATAATAAGTCTGATGTATGCAAGCACTCTTACCCGACACTAGCAGAATTGAAATGGCTCGATATTATCTATTTATTTGTAAGATTAAGAGTCTACATTATTTTTAGTATAATTTAGTAACCATATACTAAAACCATAATTTCTAGAATATAATAAAATATTACATTAGCTATTCCTAAAAATATAATATTCTTTGTATTAAATTGTAATAAACTTTGAAATATGTATTGAAAAAAAGTATCATCAGTTTTCAATTGTTAATTTCTTATCAAAATTATTCTAAATAGCCAAGAAAACCCATCTCTGGCTTTTTTTACTTATCAGAGCCTAGCAGGGCACATAGTAATCTAGTATACTATTAATTACCGACAAAATTGTAACCTATAGATAACAAATAAACGTATTAACTAGGTATTGATTTTTTTTACCACTTTATACTTATGAACCCATAGCAGATCAAGGGCTCTTTGAAATAAATTGCTACGGGCCCCGCGCTTGCTTAATCCGGCACTGGGTGGGTACCCTGCGTAAAAAAAAGATGCAAAACTTCATATTTCGCGCATGGTACGTTGATGTCTTTTGATGAACTCTCGTAACATAAATAAGTTTCTATGGGGTCGATGGGTGGTACGGAACCCTTACTGTGCGAGTCCGACTAGCACTTGGCCGGTTTTTTAAAAACGGAGTTAATGTCCTTTACAATCAATCAGTTCACAATTTAATACAACCAGCAGCTGATTCAACATTTTTCTTTAACTCCCAAATCAGGAAGTAAAAGTTTAAAAAAAAACCTCTTTAATTACAACAATACAGTCCCAAGTACGTCCCTGTACGCTTTTAGACCGCAGATGTGAAGGTGTCCGGTTACATACGACTGTCCTTTTCACACTTATAGTGTGTTCTCACTCATGCATGCGATACGTCATTGGACGGAATCCAATATAGATATTGCATCCCACAGCTGGGCAAAGTCAGGAGTGAATGATGTTTGAGTTTTATTCCCTAGCGTCTTGTGATTTGGACACTTTTTAGTGCCTTACTCATGTCCCTATAATTGGATAGCATGTGTCATTATTGCCGTTTACATATAAATCTCACCCAGACTTCGAAAAACATTGCTGTGAGAATTCAGCTCTTGGAGCAAGGAAGAATAAATAAATAATACTTATATCCTTAATAACTTCTTAGGTTTTCGCGATCACTACACATTATAATAAAACAAAGTTTAACCGGATTAAATCGCGTATATTATTTAAATTGGTTTCCCTGACGTTTCGAAAGCTTTGCAGCATTTCGTGGTCGCAGGTAGACTAAGATGACAAGCGTCGTTACAAATATTTCTACAAAATTATTTTAATCTACCGTACAATATTATTAATTAAAATCGTTTCGATGCACGCAGTAATCACTCACAATATCATTATCTTTTACAGTGTTGCGTGCTGTTTGGGACTTGATTATTTTTAGGACTGGGTTCCAAACAGGTGGTAGCTGCCAACCATCTTCTCTATTAAAATTAGGATGTTGGATTTTGGATGTTAAAAAACAACTTATATCCTTTTTTTTTTGTAAATACATACTTATAATACATAAGCAACACACCCAGACCAACACAAACACTTATGTTCATCACACAAATATTTGTGTCCTATGGGAATCGAACCCACGACCTCGTTATCAGCAGTCCGACACTCGAACCACTAGACCAAAGAGGTCGTCAAAAAAAATGATGTTGCTGTTGTTGTTGTTGAATGTTGTTGTGGATTATCTTGTTCACAAACTAAACTTGTTTTAAACTATCGCTCTCTTTTACTAACAAGCAGTACATAACAGTTTTATCTTGTTCACAAACTACAACAGTTTTATCTTGTTCACAAACTAAACTTGTTTTAAACTATCGCTCTCTTTTACTAACAAGCAGTACATAACATAGTAAAAAATATAGACGAAGTGCTGCGAACAATCATAGTGAAGCCAACAAAACCTTGCTCCCCCGTGTAAAAACCAGCGCTCACGTACAGACCATGCACCTGAAGGATATTTGTTTTCGCGATGCTTACTGGACGATGCCGCGACATGTGTACTGAGAGCGGTGAGCACGGTTTGAGGTGCATGTGTACGCGTTAGCGCTGGTTTGTATACGTAGAAGCACAGTTTTGTTGGCTATGTCTGTGCTAACAAGACACAAGAAACGGATGGCAAAAATTTTGGTGCTGTCAACTTCAAATACTAATTTAGTCAGACATAAAATTTCCATCCAAGTTTAGTCGTGATCTTGGGACGTGCCGATTAAAAATACGAAGAAGTGTAACACGTAAACTAATTTGACAATATAAAATTGTTACCATCCCTTTCTTATACAACATGTTGCTCTGCATTCGTGCCATATTTAAGGAGGTGACTATACCACTGATACTGAACACGAATCAGTAAAAAAATTAATACCAATTTTTTTTTTTTTTTGTTAAATACCTATTTGTAAACAAACAAATTCCCCCGTGTGTCACGTGCGACACAAAAACGATGCGTGCGACACCACCAAAACAATTTGCAGGTATTTCCACCCTTTGACAATGCCGCCGATGACTTATTTTCCGAGTCGTTCGGGATTTATTCTCGAACCCTGGCTATGTTTCTAAGCGAAAATTTAGGTATTAAATAATCGTAGAATTTTTTAAGTATTTTTAGGTGACTAAGCACATTATTTATGATCAGATCTTGAAATATGGCACGATTACAGATCAACACCTTGTATCTACTGTTAGAAAAAGATAATAATAGTTTATGGTGAAGAGAATCGAGTAATCGACATCATTATTTGACCGTCACTGAGCGATTGAATTTTCCTCATAATGGTGCAAATTCTCTACAAAAGGAAAAAAAGGCAAATGCAGCTGAGATGAGAATGTTAAAAGGAATGTGTGGTGTAACGAGAATCGATATGATAAGAAATCAGCATGTGAGAGGGAGTTTGAAAGTAGCCCGCCCCAGTGACGGAAAAGTTGAGTTGCATTGAACAGATTGTCATAGACCCACACGGAAGCCATATCGAGTAAATCGTGTTTCAAAATTACGGCACCAATTTAATTAGTTTGTTCAAGAATTTGCTGCAAATATTGATGATATGCAGTCATATTGAACTAAGTTTACGGGACTTGTCGCGCACAATTAAGTAATAAATATGCAGTAATATATGTAATAATATGCGTTTAATTAATATGCAGTCATTATATCATAATATAAGTTTAGATCAAATTTCTCCAATTAAACTTGTAAAATCTGTTATATTCATTCCAAAAACCGTTAAATTTGATATTACAAAATGCGCCAGCAAACATTTTATTTGAATATACATTTCAAGTCTTATAACACATTATTGCTAAACTGAAAACAATTAATTTAAATTCAATTTGATTAATGTCAAGTACCTTAACCCTATATTGATAAACGTATTATTAAGATAAAAATTGTAATGTTAAGGTGTTATCAATAAAAGCCATGATTTCTTACAATATTAAAATATTTATTTACCTTTTAAAAACGGAACAAATTAGGGACCATCGAGCGTTATTGGCTATTCAATCTTCAAGATTTACTTTGAATAGGTACTTACCTACCTACATCATAATCAACATTATCTAAATTAAAACAGTATTTAAAAATCAAAATCAAACTACCTACAACAAAATAAACTCGTTTCGTTCGACTGGTTAGGGTATCAACGTTAACGAGAACATCTCACATCTCCGTTTTGCCGATGACATCGTTGTATGGCTGAGTCGTTGGAACACCTGGGCGAAATGCTGCACAGCTTAAACTGAGCATCTCGGCGTGTCGGTCTCGGCATGAATCTGGACAAGACTAAAGTCATGTTCAATATGCATGCCGAGGCCAATATTCGTTGAAGGGTCGGCACTCGAAGTCGTAACGGAATACGTCTACCTAGGGCAGATAATTCAGCTTGGTAGACAAACTTCATGAAAGAAGCCGACAGAAGGTTCTAGTTAGGCTGGGTAGTATTTGGCAAACTTCGCCGAGTCTTCTCGTCGCATATACCGCAAAGTTTGAAGACAAAGGTCTTAAACCAGTACGTCATGCCTGTCATGACTTACGGTGCCGAGACGTGGACACTGACAGTTGGGCTGGTTCACAAATTCAAAGTCGCTCAGTGAGCTATGGAGCGAGCTATGCTTGGAGTTTCTTTGAAGGATAAAATCCGTAACGAGATTACTCGGAGGAGAACCGGATTGACCGACATATCTTGTAGGATCAGTAAGCTGAAGTGGCAGTGGGCTGGCCATGTCTGTCGAAGGGCTGATGGCCGCTGGAGCAGACTAGCCCTTGAGTGGAGACGAATCGGCAAACGCAGCGTAGGGCGACCCCCACCAGGTGGACCGACGACCTGAAGAACGTGGCTGAACGTTAATGGATGCGGAAGGCAGAAAACCGAGTATTGTGGCGCAACTTGGGAGAGGCCTATGTCCAGCAATGGACTGCGATAGGCTGAGATTATGATGAATCATACAACTCATTGGGCTCGGACTGAATAGTTGCTGTATGATGAATAAGCTCAATGATCGACGAATGAGCTAGTGTTGTATTATCAGCCACAAACAGCAATCAACAGCAGCTAGAAACTCCAATAAATCCAGAGTATTCTCAAAGTCCAGATCTTGATCAGAAATATAAATATTCGTGAGGTATGTTTCTGCTGGCCGAATTTCTGGAAACTCCTCATTGAGACTGCTATTTGACGGAACCATACGCCTCTTTTCTTCAACATCGTGGCTAATAACCTCACACTGAAACTCCTCGTCAGAAGTAGAACGCGACGCATGGCTTTCCTCGTGAGGTACTAATACCTAAGTAATGATCCGTAAACATGGCTTCTTGATCTTGGCGGTGGCATTCTGAAAATAATTATAAAAATAAGACACAACTTGCAAAATGAGGCTATGTGCCAAAATGTAATAATTTCGAGAACCTGAAGATTTGAGATAATGTCTGTCTACCCTGTTTGCGGATACTTACAGTCGTGAACCTGTTTGTTTTATTAATTCCCTCATTCCACGTTTTTCAAAAACGTTTCAAGTCATTTAACATACTATTGAAATAAACGAACGAACAAGTGAACGAGATTTTTTTGTAGCAATAACGTGTCAAGCTTTATAAAACTTTTACAAGCGCTAGTCAATAGTAGAATTTTTGTTAAGCAATAACCTGTTAATCAAAAATATTACATTTTGCTGAAATTAGGTAGTTAAGATAAGTAATATTACCACGGTTAGTATGTAAAACGTATTTGAATGTAATTTTAAACAGTATTCTGTCATAAAAAAGCGTTGTTTTAATAATTTTACCGGTAAAATGACCTCTAAACTTGTATAGCTAAAATCCTTATATTTATGTAAAATTTTGACTTACCTTTGATGATCTTATATGCCCCAAGTCTTCTACTGCGTTTTCCATGTAGTATTCGTGGCTAGTAGTCTTGTGAGGCCCACTTTATACGTATAATTTTAGTTAAATATGGGCCGATGTTGTTTACACAGCCGAAAAAGGATAATACTAATTACGCAATAACCGATCATGTCCCATAACTTCTTTTGACTTTAAACAGATGGCGCCTAGGGTCATCAAACAATGTTTCAAGTGCCTAAACATCTTATTGCAAAATGTCTTACCCTTCGAACTGATTTCGTGTCAACCTTTTTATACTCATTTTTGGTATAAAAACCATTCAATCAGGTTAAAAACCTATTGAAAAACGTTCTTTGTCAGCCAAAGAAGCGTACTGCATCATTAACTCAATTTTCGATTTTTTGTGGGTTGACACATTATTGCTTATCAGCATCCAGATATACATGCTGAAATTTTGATCGCTTCTTTCCCGAAAAGGGGTTATTTTACTAATCATTATGAACAACTTTTACTATGGGACCAAACCTGAAATCGCGAAAAAAATCATCCGGTGGTCCCTACATTTTATCTATTTAAGTGAACACAAACGTAGGGACCAACTGATTTATTTTTCGCTATTTCAGGGTTGGTCCTATACTAAAAGTTGTTCATAATGATGAATACAATGACCCCTTTTCGGGAAAGAAGCCATTAAAATTTCAGCATGTATATGGGCATGTGATGTGAGGAATGAGGAGTTACGAGAAAAGTTTGGAGTATGAATGTGAATGGCTATAAGAGGCAGACCAAAGAAATAGATGAATGGATTGTGTGGAAGATGATATTGATAGGAAGAAAGTGAACACTGAGATGACTAGAGATGTATGGAAGAAAAATAAATGCTGCGCAGACCACGAATAAATTAGGATAAGGGCAGGAGGATGGAGCTGGTGCCGATTCTGCTGTAAGACACACTATATCTCTTTCTTACAAACATAATTCAAAGAGAACAGAAAAATAAAATGACAAATTAGTTGATAGCCTTTGACATTTACGGGAAACGCGACCTATAAAGATAACTACTTTATTCACAAAGAAAACAAGCAAGTGGACTAAATTTTACAGGACTGAAACTTTCTAACCTTTTCTAATGTTTTTAGTTTGAAAGAGACATAATGAGACAAGATAATTTTGTTTGTAAATAACAACAGCAACATTGCTCTATCTTTTATGTCTAATGGACTAGCTAACTACCCCCCTAGCCAAGTTGACAATCTACAATAGTTGTCAACTTGGCTAGGGGGGCTGTTCCTACGTACCTAGGTTTATTCCAACTGATGAAGTCGGGTACCAATGTAACCAAACACATAACATAACATCACGCCTTTATTTCCCCGAAGGAGTAGGCAGAGGTGTAATAGTACACCCACATTAACCAATGTAACCAAACGCGGCTAAATACCAGTACTTCAAGCTTTCACTGACAAAAATACAAATTTTTCAAAAAGTGAGTGCCATTTGACCTCCGTTACTTAATTACTCGGGAATATCAGGATGAAAAATTACAGAGAGGTCATGACACTCAAGACCGTGCTCAATGTGCATCATCAAATTAATCTTGCAGACCTGTACGGTACAAAAGCACAAGTACCTACAGCCTATTCAAAATCAAAATGGCAGCTAAAGTCAATTAGCGCTTATTGAACGTCGACAATATAGACAGCGCCTAAAAACGTCCGCTTTCCAGAAGAATCAAGTTTTTATTTTTATGGTGTGCAATGTGCAAACCATAAAGTATGTCTATCTCTCTATCTTTCTACAAAGCTCTTCGCATCTGAATTTTCAAATAGTTTACTAATCAGGAAATTAAAATAAGATAATTTCCTACCGCATGTCTTGTTATGGCAATAAATCATATTTCTTTATTTTTCTTTCTTTCTTAAAACTTTAAAAGAACTATGCTTAGACTCTTGTTAATATTTTAGACGACGTCTGTGGTCTAGTGGTTCGAAGGTCGGCCTTCTGATCACGAGGTTGTGGGTTCGATTCCCACAGGACACCAATATTTGTGTGATGAACATAAGTGTGAACACCAATCTGGGTTTTTCTTATATAAGTATGTCTATGTATTTACAACAAAAAAAGTATATAAGTATTATAGGTATCCATTGTCTAGTACCCATAGCACTGCTTAGTTTGGGACTAGATGGTGCTGTGTAAAAATGTCCCAATAATATTTATATTTATTTATTTATAATATCATCCTCATCAAAAAGTAAATAAAATTGCATTTTCCGATCCTTTATCAGTAATTAAAACAACTTCCAATAGTTTTGTCGTTGGTTAAAATTACACAAGTACCCATATTAGGGTTCTGTACACGAAGGGTGCCAAACGGGACCTATTACACTCGCTACGCTGTCCGTCCGTCCGTCCGTCCGTCCGTCTGTCTGTCACAGGGCTGTATCTTTGTAACGGTAATAGATAACTAGTTAACATTTTTAAAGAATATGTGTTGCTATGGGAAATATGACGACAAATACTAAAAACAAAAAAAAGTCTTAAACCAAAGGGGGTCCCCATACAGGCATACAAGAAACCTCAAAAAACTTGAATTTTTTTCAACGTTTTTGTTCTTGCTCTTTCTTCAAAACGGTAATACATATCAGCGTCAAACTTGGTCAGATTATAGTGCATACTATTTGGTCAGATCATAGTTTAGCAACAAATACTAAAAAAAAGACAAATATAGACGTACCTATATATATTGTCTTTTTTTAGTATTTGTTGCTAAACTAAATAGTATGCACTATAATCTGACCTGCGTAAGAAAGATATGCAAAAATTGATATTTCGCGCACTGTACGTTGATGTATTTTGATAAACTCTCGCAAATTAGATCAGTTTCTATGGGGTATCAGGTCGATGGGTGGTACAGAACTCTTACTGCGCGAGTCCGACTCGCACTTAGCCGGTTTTTTATTATTTGTCTGATCGATTTAACTAAACTATCGATACGCCGACAAATGACAATTGCACCATTCACATAATTATCAGAACAGCCATTACAATCATTAACCATTAACAGACTCTTCAATTAATTTAACGTTCCAAATATGAACGCAAAAATTCAAACATTCGAACCATAATATTCTAAATTGGAAATTATTATAAAGTAACCGTTGGATGTACTATTTTTGCTCGTGTATTCAAATTGAAACCTTATAACTCGGTCGGTAAGTTATATTTTCCTCTGTGTATGGCTAAATAACCAGGGATGTACTGTGTAGGATATCGGGTTTCGTTCGAAGCCAGCCAAATGGATAGGCAAACGTGTACTCCCCTCTTTGTGTGTTGTTGTAGCTAGGTATGTGTGTGTATTGTTCTGTATGACGTTGTGAAAGAATAATTTGGAAAAATATACTTAGGATCAGTTGTGGTAAACCTAGTTTTTTTTTAAGAGGTACCTAGATGACTCATCACAGTAGGTACACATAAACCTACAATTATCGCCTTATAATCATAAACAAACTTAATACTTCTAAATTGAAGAAGTGATCGTCGTCGTCGTCGTCGAATTAAATAAAAGTACCTACCTAGCCGTTTTTGCCTGACATTTTCAAATGTCCTTCAAAAAGGCCAAGTGCGTAGCGCGCACAATATCATTTATAATTAGCACAACACGTACCTAGGTAATAAATGTGAAATAAGTTTGTCTATTTGTAAAGTTTTTACGGCAGAACAACCGAGCGGGTGTCCTCCAGAGAGGTAATTATTCCAGAACCTATGAATCTAGTTTCGAGAACTGTCATTTCATACCATGCGGGCCTAAAAAGTTTTTATTTAGGAAATACACATGAAATATTTTCCATTCTATTGAAAAAATTTATGACAGAATACATACCTACATGGAATGCAAAAATGAAAATGAATGAAGCGGACGTGTTCGAAATCTTGAAAAATTGTGGTTTTTTGTGATAAAAAATTCCACTTTCATTATATTTAAGTAGGTAGTAACTAGTAACCTAGTTAATTACTTAATCAGTCCGTTCAACAAAATCAAAACTAACTTGTCTTTCTAATTCTTCTAATTCACACAGTTAGTGTGAAAATGTATGTTATTTTCATGCGTTTATTAAATTCTGTTGTGTTATTTTATGTTATAATTTATGTTTTTAATTAAATTGTTATTGGCCTGCGGCCATTTTAAAGTTAAATAAATAAATCTATCTAAAATTAAAACCGGTCACAGTTGGCCATATTTTTTCGGAAATTTTAAAGTTAAAATCTATCTAACATTAAAATTAAAACCAATCACACTTGGCCATATTTTTGCGGAAATTTTAAAGTTAAATAAATAAATCTATCTAACATTAAAACTGAACACATTTGGCCATATTTTTGCGGAATAGTCAAAGTGAAAAAAAAAAAACAATCTTACATTAAAACCGTCACACTTGGCTATATTCATAGCTATATATATTTTTGGAGAAATTTTAAAGTTAAATAAATAAATCTATCTTACATTAAAAACGGTCACACTTGGCCATATTTTTGGGCGCTCAAACACGGGACTTCGGCATCACTGGACCGAAACAGATGCTTCAGATTAAGATAAGAGCTGATTTTACACAACGATAAACTGGGATAGATTAAAAATTGTTATTTAGTTATTATAGTTCGAATAGTTTGATAATACGGGTGAGATTGTTGGGTGTTATGAAATGATAGTGCAGCTGGTTATATTGGAAGCAGAATCAAATATACAGTGACAGCTGTTTGTCAACCCCGGCTGATAAAAATTTCGTTTTTCCAATAGTTAGCGGAATTTAGCGTAATTTTTATACTGAATTATGTATTTTTTTCGTAAAAATGAGAAATATTGCCTATTATTTCATGAAAAGCATAATCGCTTATCACAGAACGTTAAGACAGAATTTTGAATTTTTTTACAAGATTGACTTCACATGTTTTTTTTTTTAATTTTTTGAACCAATTTCCATTATCAGAATTTTATTGACTAAAATTTGGTACAAATAATATGTAAGCCCGGTGAAAATACAATATTACAACAAGCGGTTCTGATGATGGAGACGGCAGGTAGACAACGGAACTCCTCAATGAATAACAGTAGATTGATGGTGATCCTGGTCGTGAGCGTTTTTTCTTTCCATAATTTATATCTTTAGATTGATGGCATTTGGGTTCATTTTTATCAGCTTACCGAATGTGTCCTAAAAAGCCTGCCTTAAAAAAAAAACGAAAAAAAATACATGGGATTCAAGCGTCGTCCTTCTGCCAGATAATAAGTATTATCATCAGTCATAAAATTTGACGGAAACATGAAACTGATAAAAAGAAAGGCATAATTTTGTACTACCCTATGAAGGTACACACGGCTACACATCAAGCTGTACATTTCCAGTAAAAGTTGACCTCGCATTGGCATTCCGTTCAATGCGAGATCAGCTTATACTGGAAATGTACAGCTTGATGTGTAGCCGTGCGTACAACATGTTATTGAAATAACTGAAAACCTCATAAGGGGTCATTGTACTCATCAGTATGAACAACTTTTATTATGGGACCAACCTTCATACTGATTAGTACAAGGAGCCTATAAGAGATTTTCAGTTACTTCAATAAAACGTTTAGATAATATTCGAGATGCGAAAGTTTGCGTGTGTGTATGAAGGTTTGTTTGTTACTTCTTCACGCTGTAACGGCTGAACGGATTTGGATGAAATTTGGCACATAGATAGACCATGTCCTGGATTAAGATAAAGGGTACTGTTTATCCCGGGAAGATAAACAATTCTCGAGGGTTCTAGTATTACATAAATAATGACTATACCTACGGTGTTTGGTAGAGCCGTACACATAGACAAATACCAGTAAAGATAAAGCTTAAACATGCATATTTTAATTATAAAAGTCAGCACACAATTTAACCTACAAACACCCAAACCTCATTAACTAATTGCAACTTTGCAAGACAAGTGAACGTTGTAACATAATATTATTATGATGAGCAGACAGACAGACATTCAATCGTCAGCAATTGTTATAATAACAATAAATTATCGTTGCTCAGCAATCAAGAGCGGCTGTGACTACCTCGTGATTATGATGACAGAAAGTAATCAAAATCAATAATATAACTTCCCTACTCAAATCAGTCAGACTTAGGTCAATTGTGGTTTTTCAGCGTCAGTAAAACAGCCTCGTTGTTCTAGTGGTCGCAAGTGAGACTACTGAACGTAGGGTCCTGGGGGTCTACTCCCGTTTGACGATATTCGATAAATCGTACGATTCATCGCACAATTTGCTACTCCGGTCAACCATCGTCCCCTCATCGCATGCGATGATCGTCTTTTGACGTTTGTTTCTCTGATCTCCGGTAAATTGTTTATGACTATGAACCGCAGTCTACCTTAATTGTGCCTTTTTTATGTGGCTATCTTTATTGTGTAGGTATTAGTCGGAACGAAAGTTCGTACTTCGTTTGTCGTTCGTAAAACGGGAGTAGACCCCCAGGGTTCGGTTCGATTCTCGGGTTCGGGCATGTTATATTTTTTTTAGGATTTTTTCATGAAGACATTCTCATAACAGTCCGGAGTCTGGAGTCTGGCTTCGTGCTCGGTTAATGGCAATAGTCTCGCCCCCTATTGGGTTAATTTCACAGCCTACGAATGAAGTTACACTAATGAGACCGTGACACAAATGATATCCAAATCACTGTGATGATATGCATATATTTATTGGTTTAAAAATGTAGGTTGAGTCTTCTTATGATCAATATTAAAACCTTTGACACCGAAACAACAATTAATAAACTTTTCACAATTCATTAACCGTAATCTTCATCAATATAAATATGGCTAAACTTACTTTGTAAACCAATTAAATTGTGCATATAATTAGCGTGATTTAGATATCATTTGTTTCACGATCTCATTCGTGTAAAATCATTCGTTTCACCCAATTTTATGTGAAATCGACCCTATTACATGAGGCTTATAACATAACCGGCGAAAAGTGGGTAGGTACTATGCACCCCTAGCTTACAGAACTTGCAGTGGTTGGGAAAGTGTGGCGGGCTTGTCACAAAAAAATACACATCTACCTTTTCGGGGAATACAGGTGTGATGTAATATATGGTATGTATTAAAACAGCCATAAAAAACGCCCTGGGTACAAGTGACGGTGCATCAAACTAACCAGCAACATATATCCATATTGTGTAGGCAGAGACTATGGATTTCCAAACGCTGCTATCCTGACACACCCCTTTCGTATGCATGCTCGTCGGTGTAGACTGTACTTATCCTGGCCTTTTTTGAGGACGTCCGCGATTTGGCGCGGTACGTTCGCCCAGGTCGACTAACTAACCAGCAAGATTAATAAAAGGTCGACTAACTAACCAGCAAGGTTAATATAAGGTCGACTAACTAACTAGCAAGGTTAATATAAGGTCGACTAACTAACCAGCATGGCTAATATAAGGTAAGGTTAATATAAGGTCGACTAACTAACCAGCAAGGTTAATAAAAGGTCGATTAACTAACCAGCAACGTTAATATAAGGTCGACTAACTAACTAGCAAGGTTAATATAAGGTCGACTAACTAACTAGCAAGGTTAATATAAGGTCGACTAACTAACCAGCATGGCTAATATAAGGTAAGGTTAATATAAGGTCGACTAACTAACCAGCAAGGTTAATAAAAGGTCGATTAACTAACCAGCAACGTTAATATAAGGTCGACTAACTAACTAGCAAGGTTAATATAAGGTCGACTAACTAACTAGCAAGGTTAATATAAGGTCGACTAACTAACCAGCATGGCTAATATAAGGTAAGGTTAATATAAGGTCGACTAACTAACCAGCAAGGTTAATAAAAGGTCGATTAACTAACCAGCAACGTTAATATAAGGTCGACTAACTAACCAGCAAGGTTAATATAAGGTAAGGTTAATATAAGGTCGACTAACTAACCAGCAAGGTTAATATAAGGTCGATTAACTAACCAGCAACGTTAATATAAGGTCGACTAACTAACCAGCAAGGTTAATATAAGGTAAGGTTAATATAAGGTCGACTAACTAACCAGCAAGGTTAATATAAGGTCGATTAACTAACCAGCAACGTTAATATAAGGTCGACTAACTAACCAGCAAGGTTAATATAAGGTCGATTAACTAACCAGCAACGTTAATATAAAGTCGACTAACTAACCAGCAAGGTTAATATAAGGTAAGGTTAATATAAGGTCGACTAACTAACCAGCAAGGTTAATATAAGGTCGATTAACTAACCAGCAACGTTAATATAAGGTCGACTAACTATCCAGCAAGGTTAATATAAGGTAAGGTTAATATAAGGTCGACTAACTAACCAGCAAGGTTAATATAAGGTCGATTAACTAACCAGCAACGTTAATATAAGGTCGACTAACTAACCAGCAAGGTTAATATAAGGTAAGGTTAATATAAGGTCGACTAACTAACCAGCAAGGTTAATATAAGGTCGATTAACTAACCAGCAACGTTAATATAAGGTCGACTAACTAACCAGCAAGGTTAATATAAGGTAAGGTTAATATAAGGTCGACTAACTAACCAGCAAGGTTAATATAAGGTCGATTAACTAACCAGCAACGTTAATATAAGGTCGACTAACTAACCAGCAAGGTTAATATAAGGTAAGGTTAATATAAGGTCGACTAAGTAACCAGCAAGGTTAATATAAGGTCGATTAACTAACCAGCAACGTTAATATAAGGTCGACTAACTACCCCACCGTGTATCCCCACGTTGTCGCCGTGGTGGGGCTTGCGTGTCTCAGTGATCTTTGGAGCTATGCCGGTAGAGCTACTCATGCCGGAAAGGTCCAAAGGGAGAGACCAGGCTAAGGAGGATACGAGACGGAGTTCATTAAGGACTGCCGTAAGGGGCATGGCGTCTGAGAAATCGGACGGTGTGTATTTCGCTCCATGGGGTTTCCTTGGAGCGAATTTGGGGAGGGAACAGTCACTGGGGGGTCAGTTCGCTCCTGGTATGTGTCTGTTATCAGACATGACCGTGGATGCGAACGAGTGACTAGGGGAGTGAGATAGTGTCCCTGAAGCGGGATACTGCAACGAGAAGAAAGAGGTAGGGGCGGCGGGTTTGCTAGTCAGCAATGGCTGGCTGGCAGACACGGTCTGATGCAGACCACCGTTCGGCCTGACCCGTAATCCTCATTGAGAGGAACGGGGGCCCTGCTTGCAGGGCCACGGGGAGACAACCCCTTTAAATAATCCTACACGAGGACCCCACCCCGTAAAAAAGGCAAAGCTGTGTTCAGCAATCTATGATGGCGTCTCGTAAAGAAATATTACCCCAGGAGGGTACCAGCTGCTCAGCAGCTGGAGAATCCCTCACTGAACCTAGTTCAGTCTGCCCTTCGTATTCTGGGGGGGGCACCGACCGCCTACCGTCCGATTCGGACGCATTGAGCCAGGGAGGCTCACATCCCTGTGGTGTGGAGTCGTTGGGAACTTTTCCTAACACGTCCGCATCTCCGGGACCCACACAGGAGACGAGCGCTAGGCCCTCCGATTCTCGGAGGAGTGAAAGCCAAAAACGCCCGCGTGAACCGACTGCGTGCGAAATGCTTCCTCCTTCAAAGGTACCTTTGAAGGCGACGACCACTAGGGGCAGAGGTTCTCGCCGTGGTAAGAGAGGTAATCAAACACGACCTGGCACGCCACGTGGGTCGTGTACCGACGAGAGTGAGTCGGATGGCCCGAGTGTGTCGCTGTCGTACCAAATGAGCTCGGACGCGAGCGAGACTGAGGAAGTAGGGCCGTTGTTTGTCACCGAGACAATTTCTGGCACTGGGAGGGAGGAGAGCTCTGCCGGCTCAGCCCTGGAGACAACGGCCCTTCGGGATATTGAGGTGGTTTTAGACACAACCCGGAAGTCTAAAAACCTCAAGGGTACGTGTCAACGCGCCATTAAGGAGGCAGCGCAGCGTGTCAAAGTGGCAATAGAGGAGCTAGCTGGTAGGAGTACTAATGAGGAAACTCGAAGACTCCAGTTGGAGAACGACCGGCTGCGAAAAGAGGTCGGAGCTCTCCGCAAAGCGGTAGAAGATCTTCGAGAGGAGGTTCGATTGAAATTGTCGCAGCCAGCCGGGCCACAGCTACGGCCAGAATCAGTACGCTCTCCAGCCCCGGATAGGTCCTCGGAGGATGACCTGGTGCGTGCCGCTGTTTCCCAGATTGGCAAAATGATGGACGCCCGGTTCGCTGGAATCGAGGACCGCCTTCTACCAGCGAAGAATATTCGTCCACCTTTGGCAGCGGACCTCAAGGATGCGGCTGGAAAGTCTAGCAGGAAATCTAACCGGCCTTCCATGGCCTCTCAGGAGGCTTGCAATGTGGCTGGTACGCAGGTACCTGCTCCACCCCCGCGTGGGTCTGCGGCTCCTGTAGAGGTCCTTGACCCAGATCCATCAACGTCTGCCCATGGTGGTTGGCAGACAGTTGCCAGAGGAAGGAAGAGGAGGGGGAATAAAACAAAGGCTCCCACGCAGGACACAACGGATTCCGCTAAGCAGGGATCTAACGCTTCTTCCGGGCCCAGCAAGAGGAAAAGGAAGCGTAGACGTCGCGTCAATAAATCAGCTGCAGTAGTTCTGACACAGCAGCCTGAGGCAGCAGAGGGGGCTCACCTACGTGGCGGTGATGGCAAAGGCCAGGCAAAGTGTGGACTTGGTGGAACTCGGTATTACCGATATCAGGTTCCGCCAGGCTGCAACAGGAGCTCGGATGTTGGAGTTCCCAGGGGTCGCTGGCACTGCGGGGGCAGATCATGTCGCGGAGAAGTTGCGAGTAGTCTTTGCGGAGGACGTGAAGGTCTCTAGACCCACGAAGGCCGCTGACCTGCGCATTAGCGGACTTGACGACTCCGTGACTGGGCAGGACGTGCAGCAGGCAATCGGCCAAAAGACCGGGTGTCTTGCTGACTCGGTCCGAATCGGTCTAATTCGCCTTGGGCCGGGAGGTGTTGGTTCTGCCTGGGTTCAGTGCCCGGCTGCTGCGACGAAACAGTTGGCCGATGCTGGCCGAATTCTCGTTGGCTGGAGCTCTGCCAGGGTCCAGGTCCTAGAGGCTCGGCCCATGAGATGCTTCAGGTGTTGGAGGTCAGGGCATGCGCGACAAAAGTGCTCTTCGGACGTGGATTACAGCGGATATTGTTTCCGCTGTGGTAAGCCAGGGCATCTAGCGTCAACGTGCTCTGCTGACCCTCACTGCCTCGTATGTGAAGCGGCAATGCAACCTGCTTACCACGTCGTCGGGGGAAAGGACTGTAAGCCCCCAGTCCATTCCAAAAAGAAGGGCTTGACAGCCTCGTCTTTGGCCGCTTCCAGTGCGGTGCGGACGGAGCCGTCGCCGGAGGAAGCAATGATCGCGGACTAATAATGGACCCAGACCGTAGTCATTGCCTACTCCAGACGAACCTAAACCACTGCGCAGGTGCGCAGGACTTGCTCCTGCAAACTATGGCGGAGTGGTCGATTGACGTGGCTGTGGCAGCGGAACCATACTTTGTCTCTCCCCGCCCTAACTGGGCAGGTGACGTGGACGGTTCCGTCACCATCATCAGCTCTACAGCACCCCTCTCAGTCAAGGAGAGGGGTTCGGGCTATGTTGCAGTCGCTTGGGGGGACTTTACACTCTTTGGAATGTATTTCTCTCCAAACAGGAGCCTGGCCGAGTTTGAGGTCTTCCTCGACCAACTAGGGGCTTCGGTTAGCCGGATGTTGCCGAGCCACGTGGTGGTTGTGGGAGACTTCAACGCAAAATCCACAGCGTGGGGATCACCTAGGACTGATGTCAGAGGAGAGGCGGTCGAAGAGTGGGCAGCAGCTACGGGCCTTTGTCTGCTGAACAGAGGTACAGCAAATACGTGCGTTCGACGACAGGGGGGGTCGATAGTAGACCTTTCGTTTGCTACCCCTGCCATCGCCACTCGCGTCCGTGGTTGGCGTGTCCTACAGAGTGTGGAGACCCTATCCGACCATTTGTATATTCGTATGGATATCTCCACCTCGCAGGGCCCCGGGGTGACTCTGCGCTCTGGTGCTCGGCAGTTCCCGCGGTGGGCGGTGAAGCGGCTTGATAGAGAACTACTAGAGGAGGCAGCCATTGTCCAGGCGTGGATGTCCACACCACCTCCCATTGAGGGGGTCGATATCGAGGCTGAACGCTTTCGCGATGCCATGACGGCTGTTTGTGATGCAGCCATGCCTCGCACGCGAAGACGGCCCCCAAAACGGGAGGTCTACTGGTGGTCCCGGGAGTTGGCGGACCTCCGTGAGGCCTGTATTGCTGCCCGTAGGATATACTCTCAAGTCCGCAGACTACGCCACCGCAACCAGGAATTAGAGACTCAATTATTTGAGTCCTACCGAAGTTCCCGGGAAGCTCTAATGTTGGCGATTGCTCGAGAGAAGAAACAGGCAAGGGTTGAGGTACTGGACGGTCTAAACCGTGACCCTTGGGGGCGCCCATATCGTGCGGCGCGGAATAAACTCCGTGTCCAAGGTCCCCCATTGACGGAAACTCTCCAGCCTCAGTTTCTTGCCGAAATCATGGGGGCTCTTTTCCCTGACCGCTTGGAGCCCGCCGCCGTTTTTCCTTGCCCGCCTCCGACCATGGCTCCACCAGAAAGTGATCCGGACGTGGTGTCGGAGACTCCTCCTCTGATCACAGATGCAGAGATGGGGGCGGTGATTCTGCGGGCGCGAGCCAAAAAGACTGCCCCAGGACCAGACGGTGTGCCCGCAAAGGTGCTGGCCCTGGCACTGGGCTGGGCGATGGAAGACAGGCTTAGGGAGCTGTTCGACGCCTGTTTGACGTGGAAACGTTTCCCTAAGCCCTGGAAAGAGGGTCGCCTGGTGCTGCTGCAAAAGGCTGGTCGGCCTCCGGAGTCACCTTCGGCGTACAGGCCGATAGTCCTGCTGGACGAGGCGGGGAAGATGCTAGAGAGGATTCTCGCTAACCGCATCGTCCAGCATCTGGATACGGTGGGCCCAAATTTGTCGGACGCCCAATACGGTTTCCGGGCAGGGCGTTCGACCGTAGATGCCATTGTGCGCCTAAAGGTCGAGTCAAAGGATGCGATCGCACAAGGGGGTGTTCTGTTGGCGGTGTCACTTGACATCGCCAACGCGTTCAATACTCTGCCATTCAGCTGCATCGGAGAGGCGCTTCGTTTTCACGGGGTGCCCTTGTACCTGCGGCAGCTGGTGGCAGACTATTTGAGGGGGCGGTGCGTCACTTATCAGGGACGCGATGGCCAAGTCGTGTGCAGGTCCATCACATGCGGCGTTCCGCAGGGGTCGGTTTTGGGACCACTTCTGTGGAACGTGGGTTATGATTGGGCCTTACGTGGTGGCCTTTCCCCCAGGCAGGGCGTCATATGTTACGCTGACGACACTCTCGTCACAGCCCGGGGGGAAAACTTTGAGGAAGCGGCACGCTTGGCCACTGAGGGTGCGTCTCTGGTAATCGGCCGTATTGGAGCGCTGGGTCTCAAGGTGGCGCTTGAGAAAACAGAGGCCCTGGTATTTCATGCGCCCCGACGCCGGCCGCCGGCTGGCGCTCACATCACTATTGGGGATGCCAGTATAGCGGTTCGGACGCGCATGAAGTATCTGGGCCTGGTCTTGGACCGAAGGTGGAACTTCGGTGAACACTTTGTGCAACTTGTCCCGAAGCTGATTGGCACAGCGTTCGCCCTTAGCCGGCTGTTGCCGAACCTAGGCGGACCAAGCGCGACGTGTCGACGGCTCTATACGGGGGTGGTGCGCTCAATGGCACTCTACGGGGCGCCGGTGTGGGCGGAGTCCCTGAATGCCCAAAACAAGGCTCTGCTGCGGAGACCGCAGAGAGTCATGGCAGTCAGGGTCATACGTGGATACCGCACAATATCTGCGGAAGCGGCGTGCGCACTTGCAGGCACCCCCCCGTGGGACTTGGAGGCCCACGTGCTTGCCGAGGTTTACCGGAACGGAGCGAACCACCAGGCTGAAAGTGGTAGACGACCGCCACCTGAAGTCGTGAAGACGTGGCGCAGGGAGGCGCAGGCTGCCGTACTAGAACAGTGGAGGGAGAGGCTGGAGACGCCCAGTGCCGGAGACTGGACCGTGGGGGCTATCCAGCCAATTCTTGAGGAGTGGCTGCAGAAGCGACATGGGACGTTGTCTTTCCGTCTGGTGCAGGTATTGTCGGGCCATGGTTGCTTCGGCAGATACCTGCACAAGGTGGCGAGACGGGAAGCAACTCCCGTGTGCCATCAGTGTGGCTGCAGTGAGGACACGGCTCTTCATACCCTGGCGCACTGTCCTGCATGGGAGGTGCAGCGCCGTGCTCTCACTGCAGTAATTGGGGGAGACCTCTCGCTGCCAACCGTGGTCAGGGCCATGGCTGACAGTGGGGGGGCCTGGGAGGCTGTCACGTCATTCTGCGAGGATGTCATCTCGCAGAAGGAAGCGGCGGAGCGGGTCAGGGAGGAAGACTCCCTCGCTGATCCGATCCGCCGCAGGAGGACGGGACGGCGCAGGCAGCTTTATGGCGACCTGATGCCGCCCTAAGAGAGGCCAGTGGGTGATAGATTGGGGATTCTATCATCCATGCTGCAAGGCCCTCGAGCTGCAGTGATGTCCCACGTGTGCCCGGACATCGCTGAAGGAGAGTTTAGGTTGGAAGTGGAAGGCCCTGAAGTGGGCCGCGCTGGATGGGTTGCGAATGCCATGCAATGCAGTTCTCGTAGCCCATCCACCCAAGGCGAGAGTAGGCACACGGCGGAGTTTTTAGTGGGTGCGAGTCCCACATACCCACACCGCCTCCCCGGGTGGTGTGACATGCGATAGGCATTTTCTCAGTCTCAAAAAAAAAAAAAAAAAAAAAGGTCGACTAACTAACCAGCAAGGTTAATATAAGGTAAGGTTAATATAAGGTCGACTAACTAACCAGCAAGGTTAATATAAGGTCGATTAACTAACCAGCAACGTTAATATAAGGTCGACTAACTAACCAGCAAGGTTATTACAAGGTCGACTAAAAAAACCTTTAATTTATTGGTTTTTAAAATACAGTAATTTAGCGTGGGTTACGACTGTTTTACTCACATAGCATACATATTTTTTTTGTAATTTTGTGTTTGAAGTTTGCTTATCCATTTGGCTCAACCAAGCAAGGCAGACTTGACAAGAGAGACTAACCTAGCTGCAATAATAATCCACTTGATTTTTTTACACCAGCAATGGGAGTATATGTGAATCAAAATTTAATATAAGACCACAACGTACCATCAATATTATTCAATTCTATTCTATTCTAGGACAAAAATAATGTGACATTGTATTTAAACTCACCTATCTTTGTGTTCGGCTTGTCTGTCTCGTTGCCGCCTGTTTTTGAACCAATTTGAAACCTGCAAATATGAGACAGTAAAATGTTACTAGGTATGTACGTCAATATTACTTACACGAAAAGGTAATAGGTAGGTATTTTAGTTAAGTATTTGAGTATACAGGGTGAGATTATGAGATTGGACTGGAAACTATTAGAAATAGAGAAGTCTTTAAAAGAGGAAGGGCTAAACGCGCAACACGACCAATTTCTCGTCTGAGACGAGAAAATTCGTCTTTTTTTTTATAAGTATAAGTATTTTTTTTATAAGTAATCTTAAGGACATTTTTACACAGCACCATCTAGTCCCAAACTAAGCAGAGCTTGTGCTATGGGTACTAGACAATGGATATAATACTTATTATACTTTTTTTTTTTGTAAATACATACTTATAATACATAAGAAAAACCCAGACCAACACAAACACTTATGCTCATCACACAAATATTTGGGTTCTGTGGGAATCGAACCCACGACCTCGTGATCAGCAGTCCGATACTCGAACCACCAGACCACAGACGTCGTCGAGTTTTATCAGTTCGTTTTGTCGATTTTTTGTCATGGTGCCATACACAGAAATAGACAGAATGGCCAAGTGGGTAGGGCGCGCGTGCCAACACTGCACCATAGTGCAGTGCATTTCAAAGCCTTTCTCAGTACGCCTCATGACTTGTTTCTGTAAATACTGTAACAAAAACCCGCAACAATGCCTTATTGTGCTGTTTCTAACTGCAGAAACAAAAGCTGTAAAGTACATTTGATTAGTTAATTTTTTTAAATTAATGACGTCAATATGGGAGGCGTAGTTTGTTCGAAAAGTTGCCACGCCAGAATCGCAAGTAAAATTGTGATAGTGCGTATCTCGTCGCTTGTTACGCTGGAGCATGTTAGCCCTGATGAGAGCGGATTTTAGAAATAGAAACTGCACAGTAATTTCTTAAGTTTTCGCGATCACTACACATTATAATAAAACAAGTTTAACCGGATCCCATTGCGTATATTATTTAAATTGGATTTCCTGACGTTTCGAAAGCTTTGCAGCGTTCCTGGTCGCGGGATAACCAATTTAAATAATATACGCGATGTAGTCCGGTTATACTTGTGTTATTATAATAAAAACTGTATTTTTAGATTTTTGAAAACACTTTGTTTTTGTCCAGAGTTGTATTAAATAGGGAATTATGTCTTGCGTGTGACATCTATCTTCAGGTGACACAGGTATAATATTACCCATTAAATATAAATTAAAATAATATTTTTTTCCAACATAAAGCATATCATCATAAGTATAGCAGCTGTAACTCAATACGTTCAGTTTGAGGAAGCGGTGTCGAGTTGCCGACAACCGCAGTTGACCGTCTGTAGCTGCATGCAATGGACGACAAAGTTTTTTGTATATTATTACTAGCTGTGCCGTTGCAACGACTTTTTTTTGGACCAGGAATCCTTCGAGGCGTACGCAGAACAACTCACCAAAGTTTCATCACAATCAGATGAATGGTTTAGGAACGCATAAAGAACAAAAAATACCAGGCCCCTCAGAAAGTATTGCGAAAAAAAGTTTTTATATATGGGAGACTGGCCAGTTATAATGTTTTTCGAAAATATGATTATTTATAAGTAAAAATAAGTAAGTTCCAATTTCAAAATTTCCCTCCACATTTTTTGCGAGTTAATTCAAAGTATTGTGTCTCACTGAAATATGGATCTGCGCCGGGAACATTTTAGAGCTATGATTTTATACGATTTCAAGTGTCGCCTGAAACCGGATGAATCGTACGATAGACTTCAAATGGCATTCATGGATGAAGGCCCTTCCAAGGCAACCGTGTATCGTTGGTATAACGAATTCAAGCGCGGTCGACCAACTTTGGGGGATGACGAAAGAAGCGGTCGCCCTTTGACGGCTGTTACCGAAGAAAACGTGCTAGCAGTGAAAAATTTAATCCAAGACAATAGGCGAATTACATATCAGGAGATTCAACACATATTGAAGATTGGATCGGGAAGCGTTCACGAGATTCTACACAGCCATCTTCGCGTGAGGAGGATAGTATCACGCTGGGTGCCGCACAACCTCACCGATGCTCAGAAGCAGGCCCGGGTGGAATGGTGCCGTGATATGCTTAAAAAATTTGAAGCAGGCTCGTCTCGGCGTGTTTACGACATCGTTACAGGTGATGAGTCCTGGATTTATCAATACGACCCAGAAACCAAGCGCCAGTCGACTGTTTGGGTGTTTCAAAATGAGCCAACGCCTACCAAAGTGAAGCGATCTAGAAGCGGGGGTAAGATTTTGATCGCTAGCTTTTTTAATTTGACTGGCCACTTGGTATCAATTCCCTTACGGGATCAAAGAAGCATTAATGCCGAATGGTATACTACCAAATGTTTGCCAGAAGTTTTCTCTGTTATAAGCAACAAGCGACCAAACACAGGGCTCCGCGGGCTACTGCTCCACCACGACAATGCACCTGCGCACACCGCACTCAAAACGAGGGACTTCCTGGACAGCACGCCAGTCAAACTCCTGGGTCACCCTCCTTACAGCCCTGATCTAGCACCGTGTGACTTCTTTTTATTCCCAAAAATAAAAAATCAGCTCAAAGGGATACAATTTTCGTCGCCGGAAGATGCGCTGGCTGCGTTCGAGCAGGCTGTAAACGAGGTGTCTGCGGCGGACTGGAAAAAGTGTTTTGAAAACTGGTTTAGGCGCATGAATCTTTGTATAGAGGCTGGTGGAAAGTACTTTGAAAAGATTTGATAAAAATATATGTACGTATAGAACAATTTTTTTTAGTTTCGCAAAACTTTCTGAGTGTCCCACGTATACATACATAGTTTCTTTTTAGGATTCCGAAGTCCTACAAGGAACCCTTATAGTTTTGTCATGTCCGTCCGTCTGTCCGTCTGTCCTAATCCTTTACAGCTTAATAACTTCTACAGTTATAAACATAAGTAAATGAAATTTTGTTAAAAAATAGTCTGCATATAGATCTCAATTTTAAAAGAATAAAAATCGTTTTTACGTACTTTAGGGGTGGCGCCCATACATGTGAAATGGGGATGAAAATTTTTTTTTCGCTGCACCCCCTCGTGTCGGGTATCATTGAATAGGTCTTCTAAAATGAAAGTAATGTTTTATACATCACTTTTTTATCAGGTGTACCATCTGCGAAATATAGCCCGCCAAAGTGGCTTGCAATGTGTCCCCTGCCATTTCTAAACGATGCAACGTAGAAACTTATAATCTTCCACATTAATAGACCTTTGTAAAAACTCTCTTTTAAAATTATTTCGAGTATAATGTGATTATAATTTTTTGAGTTATAGACAGAAAACTGAAAAATACTTAAAACGTCCTAGTTCAAAGGTCATTGACCTTAGAGAAAAATTATCATAGCAAATAATGCTCCTTTAGCTACTTTCTATTTGAAAAAATCACAATAAGTAACTTTGATATGACGGACTTCTTAAATTTGGCTTCTTGAATTTATCGCCAGATGGCGCTACTAACAACACGCTCTGAGTCGCGAATACTGCCGATTATTGCAAAAAATAAAGTAGCCATGATTAATATTCGATTTGATTCGTTTGTGATTACACCTACTTAAGGAACCCTATAATACTGAGCTTGGCCCAACATGCTCTTGGCCGGTTTTTATATACTGGGTGTCAGGGAAACGCTCCCGAAACTGAAAGGCTATTATTATACTACCTAAACACAATCGAATATCAATAACCTATTATATATAAGCCTTATACTAATTGTTTTTTAGTGATTTGGTATTTTGCAAATCCGCAATGTAAAGCGTACAAAACTCGGGATCAATGCCGCGCGTACCTAACCTACCTACGCTCGCTACGGCACGGACTGCGTATGCGAGCGGATGTCGTTCACCCCTAGCGCCAGCTGATATTTTATTTGAATTAAATTGCGAACTTTGAAAAAATTAGTAAATAAATGCGTTTTTTTGCAAATCAGTTTTATTCAACTGTCCAAAGCTGGATTGGATATGTATGAAAAATGCAAAAAAATACATGAAAAAATCTAAAAAAGAATCGCATTGTTTTTGGTGGTTTCGTATCAGTAATCACCAGCACTAACACTTATCTTCGTTTTCGGAAGCGTTTCCCTGACACCCTGTACGTATACAACGTGTAATGGCCGGCTCACGGCAGACTTCATTAAATCAGTCCATCGCATGGGAGGTCTTCCGCGCACACTTGAGCCCTTTATTCTGCCCTGTACGACAAGTCGCTCTATAGAGCCGTGACTACGCCGCGATACATGGCCGAAAAAATTGAGGATGCGGGATCGCACCAAAGTCGATAGACGCTGCTTGATGCCGAGTTCTTGGAGTATGGAGACATTTGTTCGATGCTCAGTCCACGATATCCCAAGCATTTTCCTCCAACACCACATCTCCAGAGTATCTGTCTTCTTCCACGTATCAGCCGCGTATAGAAATATGGGAATATTAGTGTTTGTACGAGCCGGGACTTAGTGGCTCTAGTGATGTTTCGATTCCTCCATATTTTTTTCCATTGCTGACTTGGTTATCGCAATGCGTCGTTTTACTTCATCAACGCAGCCGCCATTGCTCGAGACAAAAGCTCCAAGGTAAATATAGGATTGGACTACCTCGCAACCCGCAATCTGCGACACTTGCGGTGAGTTAGTACGGGCGCGGTCAACAAGCATTAGCTTAGTTTTGCTGTAATTTATTTTTATTCCAAATTCAAGGCTCACGCGCTCCATTCTTAGAAGTAGACCATTACATGAATGAACCAGACTAACCGAAAGCCAAAGCAGGAGAACGAAAGTAACCGACATAGCCCGAAGAATTGCCAAACTTAAGTGGCAGTGGGCGGGGCACATTGCTCGCAGAACGGACGGCCGATGGGGCAGTAAAGTTCTGAAAGGCGCAGCGTGGGTAGGCCCCCCACAAGGTGGACCGACGACCTGGTGAAGCTCGCGGGAATCCGCTGGATGCGGAAGGCACAGGACCGGTCGTTGTGGCGATGCTTGAGGGAGGCCTATGTCCAGCAGTGGACGTCTTTCGGCTGAAATGATGATGATGATGATGAACCGAAAGCAGGGAAGGGTGGCGAGGCATCGTGAGGCGAGCTACAGCAGCCGCCGGCAATAGTACATGATGGCCACGACCGCTCTGTCAAGAGCGAAATGACGAAGAAGAGACAACGTGTAATTAAAAGAACCGAAAACCTCTCATTGTACTTCTTCTATCGTGTCGACATGACCTACATAATGATAATAAGGGGCTCGTGGCTTAGTAGCGACCTTGTGGATTGTACGATCTGCAAGGTTAAGCTGCACTAGCCGCGGTCAGTCTGTGGATGGGTGACCGTTTCCATACACGAGACCCCTTCGTGCCTCGGAGAGCACGTAAAGCCGTCGGTCCTGCGCGTGATCTCTCTCCGGTCGTGTCGAATTGCCGTCCTATCGGATTATGAGAGTGAGGGAATAGAGAGTGCACCTGTGTTTGCGCACACACTTGTGCACTATAATATGTCCCGCGCAGATGTCTAGTCTCCGTTGAGATTGGCCGCCGTGACCGAAATTCGGCCGGGAGGACATTATTATTATTAATGATAATTTAATAGCTCATGCCGTTGGGAAAAGATTAGTCAGTCAGCAGGTTGGACTGTTCAGGGTGCGCCGGCCGATCAATTAAATATCGCCACTCGTGGAGGCTCTTGGACTATGGAACCAATCCAGAAATCGCGAAATATAAACTGCTGTTGCCTAAATTTTGTCGAGTTATGCGAACATAAATGTTAAGAGCAGCAGTTTTTTTTTCGTAATTTCTGTATTGGTAATGTGGCGGCATCTACCTCGCCACATGGAAACTGACTAGTACATGATAACAGAAACTCCGAATCACGCACAAGAGCGATGTAGCGAAATCTGTCGAGTTACATGTGAAATAACGCTGATGACGCAGTATGTGACGACACGAATCCTGAGTCGCGCTATCAAAGTTTTCCGCGCAGTTTGCATAAATACGGACGCCCAACATCAACCGTTGGGGGGCGGCGCGCCCGCCAGGCGCAGACCCAGCCTGGTCAGAGGATCCTCCCTTTGTGTTGGAGGGACATTACACCTCGTTCCTCCACAGTCCCATGGTAAAAGTTGTTTATACTTTTGAGTACAATGACCCCTTAAGAGGTTTTCAGGTAGGTACATATTATTAAACTGTGGTTTTCAGTTATTTCAATAACATGTAGTACAGTCTTATTTCCTTAGGGCCAAAACACACGACAGGATATCGCGTCGTGGCACGTTGCGACATCGGATCGTGTGTATGTGTGTTGGCCCTACTTATGTAGGTATAATAACTTACTTGTACAGTGGTGAGACCCGTGGTCTCTGCTAGCTCCCTCTTCTCTCTGGGTGATGGGTATGGATTGTGAAGGTACCAGTCACGAAGAACAGACCGGGATTTTTCCTGCGCAGACAAAAAAAACAACTTGCAGTTGAACAAAAGAATGCAAAAAGAATTAATCTTTTCATCGCCAATGTGTCATTGAGAATATAGAAGACAAACTATTTTGTGCCCTCAGCGCCACAACTTTATAACTTTTACTACATTTTTTTCTTTTTTTTTTTCCATACATTATTTGTCTTCTATAGAATACGTGGCGCTGAAGGCACGCCAAACTGAGACATGAAGATGGAAAGTCTCATGTGATTGTACAATTTCACCGGCACCCGTACCTTTCAGATCGGAACACAGCAATGCAGACATCACTGTTTGGCGACAGAAGTAGGTACGGTGATAGTACTTCCCCGGACGAGCTCTGTCAGAAGGAGCTCTGTTATTATGATACCTACTTTAAAACAATATGACGTCTCCTCTCCGTCCCATATGGTCCTAGGCAGCGGGAACTTGCGTCGCACGCGGTACTTGCCGACGGCGCCGAGCGGCCTGCCGCGTAGCCTCTCGGCCTCCATATAGTGTGCTGGATAACAAACAATATTTAGAACTACATTAGATAGTCATAGATAGTCATTCGGGAAGCTATGCAATATCTTCTCGTCCAAAATACCGCAGTGTCTCAAGACGTAAGTCTTTGACCAGTGTGTGTTGCCAGTAATTACTTACGGTACTGAAACGTGGTCGCTCACAATGGGCCTGATAAAAAGGCTCAAAGTCACTCAAAGGAAAATGGAGAGGGCTATGCTCGGAGTGTCCCTGCGTGTTCGAATCGGAAATGAGGAGATTCGCAGGAGAACGAAAGTAACCGACATAGCCCGAAAAATTTCCAAACTTAAGTGGCAGTGGGCCTGTGGAGGCCTATGTCCAGCAGTGGACGTCTTTCGGCTGAAATGATGATGATGATGAGATAGTCATACAAAGGGAGTTTGAAAGTGGCGCCAATAATAGAAAAGTTGAATAGAAAATCGTTTGGGTTGGTATGGGCATGTGATGAGGAGGGATGAAACGCATGTTACTAAGAGAGGGATGAATATGAATTTTCATGGAAGGAGAAGGAGACCAAAGAAAAGATGGATGGATTGCGTGAAGAATGATATGGATGAAAAGGCAGTAAATGATGAGATAGCGACTGAAATAGACAAAAATGAAAGAAGAAGACGTATTGCGCCGATCCCAAGTAATTTAGCACCAGGAAGGCAGGAAGATGATGACATTAGATAGTCGTACAAAGGCTGCAAGAGTTGATAAGTTGCAGAGTGGTGAGATAACAATAGCTCCGTATTCCTATAATAAAACACTGTTTCGCCCAGAGTCTTGGTTTTCAATCAATCAATCAACTCAGCCTATCGCAGTCCACTGCTGGACATAGGCCTCTCCCAAATTGCGCCACAACGCTCGGTCCTCTGCCTTCCGCATCCAGTCCCCCCCAGCCACGTTCTTTAGGTCTTTAGTCTTGGTTTTGCAGTCTTGCATTTCCGCAATACCTCAAGACTACAAGACCAAGACTTTGGGCAACACCGTCAAAGTCTGTGATTCGAAAGAGCCAAGGGAGCAATAGGACATGCTTTGCGGTCGCCAACCACGTTTTTGTAATGACTACGGGTAGAGTTGCCCAAAGTCAAATAGAGGGGGTTGGGTTCCTACCACTTTGAGCTTCTGCTCGCCGTACTCCATACTTTAAGTTCTAGCAAGTCACAACACTAACAACGCTGTTAGGCCAGTCCAGGCGTTGCCGTTGCCTTGCACTGTTTTCGCACAAATTCTTAATACAAGATAAATGTCTGGACTTATTAAGAGACTGATCCCCGAGTTTATTTCGGTGTTTCTTCTCAGAAGTAGTCACATAGGACATGCCGACGCTATCTAGTTTTTAAAAGAACTGACTTTTTGTAAAAGTGATTTTAACATCTAATTTGCACAATTAATAACTTCATTTCATTTCATGTTAGCTTTGCGACGCAGCAACTCCGTCGTCGGTATGCGGTATAGTTAAAACTCGGTGGAAAAACCATTAAGTTCTGCTGGCCATTAACGTTCTTCTTCTTCTATCGTGTCGACATGAGCTACATAATGATAATAGCTCATGTCGTGCCAACAACCATAACCATAATCGTGCCATTAACGTTTAGTAGCGGTAAGCTTCATCTGACGGCCAACTCATTAGCCCAGGTTGTTGGTTTCCACATCTCTTTATCCAGCTCTGGACTATGGAAAGAAAGAAAGAAAGAAACACATTTATTGGACACAAAAACCGGCAAACACAAAGCTGGTTAAAAAACTACTCAACCTTAGTCAATAAAATTTATATGAGACCACCGCGCGGGCTTCCTCTACCAAATAAAAAAATAACCACGTAAATCGGCCCAGAAATCTCGGAGTAACCGGTGTACATACATGAAAAAAAAATTAAAAAAACATAAACTCTTGTTTTAATTTTGGGTAAGTTCTCAATGTGCCTGTTCCCCAGCGGCCTGCAGGCTGCGGTTCTGTAAGTGTGGGCCCTTGAGGTTTGCGCTCCTGGCATTTATACCAGAATCTCCATGAATCATTTCCCCTTTATTTAGTGTATAACGCGAATTATACATACTTCTTGGTCATCAACCAAACAAAGCAGCGTGGAGAATATAGGAATTATATAGTCCCTTTTTGGAAGTGGTCTGCTGTAGTGATAAAAGATTGCTCACCTTTAAGCCACAAGTTCTGCAGCTTCGGATGGTTGTGTGGACTAAAAGTATGTGACTCCAGCAGCCGGTACAGCTCCTTAAAGTTGCCTCTGTGGAAGGCAACCATGGCTTTCGCCTTGAGGACTGACTCGTGCGCGTGGAGGCGCTCACACGCTGGTAAAGACCACAGGAAGCGGCCGAGGCGCTCGATGTTACCGGCTTGTTGGAGAACCTGCGGAGGAAGGTGGGAATGAAAAGCCTGTTTTTTTTTTAATGGGCTTGCGTTTAATTGCCACCTCGCGCTGATGCAGCTGACGATAGTACACGCTTGCGCAGTAAAAACTTATTCGCTGGAGTCTTGAATAAACCATCAGATTATACATAGACCCGGCAAGGTACGCATAATAAAGCTATTAGCAAATCGCTTCGTACGTAAGGCATCGTAAGGGTAATGTCTTCTACCGTATAAGGGTGTAGTAAGAATAAGAAGAAGAAGGGTGTAGTGTAACGCATTGCCGTGCGCCGTCTTGTTGTCCAATGATGATGATGGGATGTAGTGTGTAATTTTATTTTATTGTAATTTTAGAATTAATCAGAAATGTATTTATTTTATTATTTTTAACGCATTTACGCATGCGAAGCGAAATCTAAAGATTTATGTTACAATATTATAGAATCCAAACATCGACTACATCGGCATAGAGTAACATTAACTATATATAAAAATTACAGGAGCCTCACTATCTATTCTTTTTCTGTTCTCTCTATGGTTCGCTGGTATCCATTTTTCCATGTACTGTTACCTTGAGTTTCTCTAATTAAATCTCGTAAAGTAAAACGTCCCGTCTTTAATTTATCAATTTAAATTGTGTAAAGAAAAAATCTCTCACGAGCAGGATTCGAACCTGCGACTCCTGGCTAGCCAATAAAATAATTAGTAAGGGTAGGCATATCTATACGACTTTGATTTAACTGCAAAGTTAGTCGAGTCGGTTAAGAAATGATGTTTTTTAATAAGATATCGCTGACGTCACCCAAAGACGTTTAGTGGAGGATAATTTTGATACGACGAGCAGTGTTCACGATAGCTTAGTGGCTAAAGCACTAGCCAGGAGTCGCAGGTTCGAATCCTGCTCGTGAGCGATTTTTTATTTCCACAATTTAAATCTTTAGAAATGTATTTGTAATATATATAGCATTTTATAGTATATAATATAATATTTTGATAGAATGTAATGTAATTAAATTTAATTGTTATTTTACTGGCCACCTGGTGGCACACACTGCTTAATTTTATTGTATTATCTGTGGATAATGTAGTGGGCTGCAACATTACCTTAAAGAAATTTGTTAATCCTATAATTTATGTCTGATGTTGTAGCTGTTTATTATCATTCAAAAAAAAAAAAAAAACTTACTTTAAGACTGCGATGATTTTTGGGATCGATTTTAATGAAATGTAAGTGAAATTGGAAATTTATAAATTTTGGCATATTGTGTAAACCAGGAGTTACATAAATTCCGATATTATTGTAACTATTTATCAAAGAAACGCTAAAGATGATTCGTGTCCTGAGCCGTGACAGCACTTTAAAGAAACAAATGGATACTTCTGATAATGGAGTACTTGTCCAGACAGCAGGAGACAATAGTTAAACAATCTTCCTGTCCTATATAGGCTCATTCACAGGGAATGGGTTAAAATGAAGCCGAAAAATTTTAAATGTCGATTTTGACACAGTTTAGTTTGTAAAAAAAAAAAAAAAATTTTTTTTATTTGTTTAAAAGCTCTTTAATTCCGAACATATTTTATTCAGACTTTGTTTTAACCACAGCTTAAAACTTATGATTTAAACACTTTGTTTATTAAAATTGGCGATGTAATCCGGTTAAACTTGTTTTATTATAATGTGTAGTGATCGCGAAAACCTGAGTCATTATTATCTGCAATATTCAAAACAAAACACCGCATTTTAGAAATACATAAATAATTTACTAACAACTCAAAGGAATGTTGCCAAACTTGCCAATAGACAAAAAATTGGCAAAGATCCCGTGCTAACGTTTTATTTATTTAGAACACAAAGTATTGGTTTAGGCGCACCGGATGTCCTTGCACATGTGCGCCTGCGCAAATAGCCTGATATGGATGTTTGTGACCACCCCCAGGCTGTTGACGGGTTGAGAACAATGCTTTTGTTATGTTTGCTAATTTTAATTCTATTTTTAATTAATTAATCAAATAAATGCCAAAGGTAGTATGTAGGTTTGTTTGATCGTCCTTTAATCATGCTAAAACGGCTGAACGGATTTGGCATACAGATAGACTTACATTTTACATAAAATAAGAACTACATTACACTTAGTTGCAAATAAATGTTTTGATTTTTTTGAATTTTTAGACCATAATCCGGATTAACATAAAGGCTACTTTTTATCCCGATAAGATACACAATTCCGGAGGGATTACGTCTTACTGCAACGAACCGAATTATACATACATAGGCTAAGGGCATAGACTATGAGAAATTATAGATATTTATTTGTTTATTTGTCCAACAATCTTATTTGTCCTTTGAATATATTATTACAATGTCTTGGAATAACACAGAATAATTTTTATCAACATAACACAGGACCGTAGACGCGTGCGTCAGCTGATGCATCCATAAATGATTATATGATAAATTTTCATCAGTAATATTATTTAAAACATTACGTACCACCCAATAACAATCGGAAAACGCAAAGTAATCCCAAAGAACACCATAATTATCATTATTCAACCCTCCTGAATCTCATTACCGGCACCGGGCGCATCGCAAATTGCTGTAACCGATACCGGGCCATTAGAGGGTTAGTCCCATTTAATTTGGACCCCGCAGTTACCATGACAACCATGTTTATTGATGAAATGAAAAATGAAAGGTGATAGATAGTATTAAGTGGGATGGAAATATGTTTGGGGGTGTCCAGGGATTATTATTTAAATTCGGTTTTTTCAATAAGTAATGCTAGGGGCCATTACTGTCCCACTGCTGGTCACGTGTCTCTTCTCAGTATGCAAGAAGAATCATGCCCATAGAAATCTTAATAATAAGCTAATAGAAATGTCATCTATGTCTTTTAATACCAGAAAGCGTGTTGCCGGTTTACCGCTACGCTAATACGCAATTACGCCAACCATGTTTCTAGCATTCTATGCAAAAAAAAATTAGCCTAAAAAAAACCGCTGTTACACATACATACATATTATCACGCCTGTTTCCCATTGGAGTAGACGGAGACTATGGATTTCCACCTGCTACGATACTGACACACCTCTTTCGCTTCATCTACGTTCATTAACCTCGTCATGCATGCTCGTCGGTTTAGAGTACTCTTAACCTGGCATTTTTTGAGAACGTCCGCGATTTGACCGCGATACGTTCGCCGAGGTCGTCCCCCTTCCAACTCTTCCATTCACACTCGCTTCGTATACTTCTTTCTTGATACGCTGTTAGATATGATAATTCAATTTTTGTGACTCTGCGTCCAAAACAGCACTGATGATCAAGCAAACGGTTCGCGCACTGGTGTCCTACGAGACACCTGTAACCGGCGACACTTTAACGCGCCTTAGGCTCTTCTATTACCATATATCATTTAGATTTCTATGATTGAACCCCATCTGATCCATTGCTTATAAACATATCTATCTAACCTGTAAATTTTAGGTTTATCTTATGATCTAAAACTATTGTAATTTATATAGTTCTGTACTTGACTGTTGAAGGGTCATTTAAAACAATGTTTTAATTAAAGTGGCTTTAAGTAGGTGGGAAGTAAGATGGTTTTAAATTTCATTTTAATAGTTAAATAATGGATTTTGGTCTAGAATAAGTTTGTCGAAGAATACAATACGTTAAAAAAAAACAAAAAAGTCCGTTTTGTTTTAATTTAAATAGGTACTTTAAATTAAATTAAATCTTAAACAGAGACATAGTACCTACTTCACAGCTCTCTCCTAAACTGAATTATTGGAGATACCCTATTGGTTCTGGCTGCCCCATCCCCGGCCCTTAGCCACGCCCCTCGGTAACCGGATATCCGGATAGCGAAGCCTTGTCGTCAAGGTTACTGGCCCTATTTGTTTTGAATAAGTAACTATGTATAACTTTAAATTGGATTTTTTTCTATCAAGTAAGTATTTATGTTTGTATCATATTGATAAGAATTATAGATGAATCTATTTATTTTTATTATGTGTTAATTATAAGTCCGTAGATCTAACCTTATTTTACTACTTTACTAGTGCATCTATCTTATTCTTTGTCTCTGCATTACCCTAATTGTGAACGCCTATGGCGCCTTTGTACCCAGTTGTGAATGAAGAATTAAATAAATAAATGAACTTATCTACCACATGGATTGATACATTTACATACATACATATTATCACGCCTGTTTCCCATTGGAGTACACAGAGACTATGGATTTCCACCTGCTACGATCCTGAAACCTCTTTCGCTTCATCTACGTCCATTAACCTCGTCATGCATGCTCGTCGGTTTAGAGTACTCTTTTGGGAACGTCCGCGACTTGATTGCGATACGTTCGCTGAGGTCGTGCCCCTCCAACTCTTCCAACCACACTCGCTTGAAAGTATAAGCCGAGTTGGTCATGTTTTTAACTGAACAGCAGTGTCGTTATTTTAGGAATCAAATACTAAAACCTACCACTCTCAGCAATTGCTCTTGTGAGTTGTGTGACCGAAGCACATAGGTAAATAAACAATCTACGTGACCGCAAGCCAAATGGACGGATTTAGAACACCGTAGTACGAACTACGAGAACCTAGGTACACACTCCAAGAATTATCGTAAAGCGAAATGACGACCGACCGACCGAGCCGTGATTTAGGAGTATAAAACGTATATCAGAAATGCTGGTTCATATTTGGAAAGCACATTCAGGGCATAGCATAGACCAACTTTTTATAGGGCAACAACCTTGAAATCATGAAATCTGCGGATTCATAGTTGATAGCGGCGAGCCAGCGACACGCGTTCCGGTATTAAAATACAGTAGATAATAATTCTATTACCTTATTATTTTGATTTCTACTACTACAAAGTCTTTTGCCTTTTTTGTAACAGTTGTAAGCTGCCCTCCACTTTGTAATTTTAATAATAATACGCGTTGGTTCTAACCTAAAAAACGACTACAATTACTATTTAACGATGGCTGATGTTGCCTCCCATCAGCCATCAGGTCCACTCAAATCGACCTTAGTAGTAGCTTCTTAAATCGTTGACCTAGCTCTTTTTTCAAAAGTTCAGTCCAGGCGTTGCCCTGCATTTTCCTCACAGATACATAATACAAGTTAAATATCTGTGGTCTGGACTTTAAAAAAGACTATATCTCTGAGTTTCGGTATTTCTTTTCAGAAATACATAATAATTGACGATGCCAGAGTTTTTAAAATAATATTTTATCACAGAAATAGGTAGATAGAATGGAACGGTGGGCGCAGCGCGCGTGGCAACACTGCACCATAGTGCGGGCATTTCAAAACCTTTCTCAGTACGCCCTATGACTTGTTTCTGTAAATACTGTAACAAAAACCCCTGTTTCTAACTGCAGAAAAATAAGCTGTGAAGTAACAAAACATAACATAACATCACGCCTGTATTTCCCCGAAGGGGTAGGCAGAGGTGTACAGTACACCCACATTTCGCCAGTTATGTTGTACGTCCCATGTAATAGGGGGCGAGCCTATTGCCATTAACCGGGCACAAATGCAGACTCCGGGCTGCTACTGAAAAGTTTCTAATGAAAAAATCCAATAACACTTTGCCCGACCCGGGAATCGAACCCAGGACCTCACGCACAGCAGACGCGCTTGCAACCACTAGACCAACGAGGTAGTCGGCAGCTGTGAAGTAAATTTGATTAAAGTTAATATTTAAAAATTAATGACATCAACATGGGAGGCGTGGATTGTCCGAAAGTTGCCACGCATAAATTGCAAGTAAAATTGTAATTACAACCATTCTATCTATCTATTTCTGCAGATTTTATCATCCAATTTGCAGTATAAATAATTTCATTTCAAACCGGAAATAAGACCCTCTATACGGCTATATTTAAAAACTAACAGCACGGTCATTTAACAGCCTCCTTTTAATCGCTTACGCTACTATTACTGGAACTACTTTACCATTCTCAGAACGCTTAAAGAGCTTAGTATTTATAAACAATACATTGTAAAGAGCTAATTGTTTAAAAGTTATTTCTGTGTAAGCAAGATTTGTAACACATGATTTTGAGCAAGCAGTTTTTTATTGAACACAACCTACTTCCTACTTGAGGACTAAGCAGACGTCCCACTTTTTAACAGACGAAAAAAAGGAGGAGGTTCTCAATTCGACGCGTATCTTTTTACCCGACTGCGCCAGAAGGAGTGTTACCCGACTGCGCCAGAAGGAGGGTTATGTTTTTCGAGTGTATGTATGTATGTATGTATGTATGTATGTATGTATGTATGTATATTTCTTTGGCACGCTCTGTGGCCTAAACGGCTTGATGGATTTGAGATTGAGAGGTGTCGTTAGATTCGTCTTAATTCTGAGAGTGACACTGGGTACATCAAAATTTAAAAAAATAAAATGGCCGCTTTTTGGCGCCATATTACCTCTTCAAAAAATTTTTTTTCCTTCAAAAACTATCGAGTGGGGTATCAAAATAAAGGGTTTTATAAATGCTTTACAAAAATATATACAACTTATATGTTTAAATGTAATTTGGAATGAAAAATGCTAAAAAATAACAAAATATTCAACGTTAAAAATGAATTTGACTTTTCAAAAAAAAACATTAATAGTATGATAAATAACATGACAAAACTAAAAAAATTAAAATAAAAAAAATTATTTACGAAAACAAAAAACCCGACTGCGTGTAAAAATAACAGAAAAGATATAAACAAGACTTATCAACACGCAGTCGGAGGCTACGTATGTTTTTGGTCATGAATTACATAATAGTTCATAGGTAGCCTCCGCCTGCGTGTTGATAAGTCTTGTTTATATCTTTTCTGTTATTTTTACACGCAGTCGGGTTTTTTGTTTTCGTAAATAATTTTTTTTATTTATGTATGACCACGCATAACTTTTTACAGGGTACTCCGATTTTTTATGATTCTTTTTTTAATGGATAGGGTATATCTCGAAGTTGGTCCCGTTTAAATTTCAAAATCAAAAACCAGCCTAAGGATAGGAAAACAGAATGAATGACAACATGAAAACATGAATGCTTGTTCACCCACTGAATTCTTACCTGTTAACCGATTCTGTTGAAACTTGGCACACATCAATGTAGTTCTCGACACTACAACATAATGGAGACCTGCAGTTAGATTCTAGCCACAAAAAATTAAAAATAAAACTTTTTAACAAAAAATTTAACAGACGAAAACAGAAACTGAAAAGCGAAAAATAAAATGAAGCTTTTTCCTAAATAAACTAATGTAAATAACTAATTATGAGTCGGCACCAAACAAACAAGCAAGTGCGTGCAAGTGATCGAGCGTAGAACGCATTTTTGGAAAGTTATTGTTCCATGTCGAAATCTATTGATTCATGTCGGTGAAAAGGATGTCCTACGCCATATCGAATTACAAAACATCGAACGTCATTTGATCGAACACTATATATCGAACGTCCAAAAAATCGAACGTTCATAATATCGAATGCTCTAAATATCGAACGCTCAATACATCGAGTGTTCAAAATATCGAATGCTTATTTGATCGAACGTTCATAATATCGAATATTCTTTGTATCCAAATATCAACATATTGGTCGGTTATTTATTGAATATTAGTATAATATCAACCTCTAAATTAGTAAAAAAGACGGAGATTATTTATAACATTTTAATGTGTAATAATTCAACATTATCACCGTAGTTTGACAAAAAAATACTGGGTGATGAAACAAAAACAAATTAAACTTCTATATTTCCATTAAAAAAACAATTAACGTTGAGATTGGTTCAGTAGCTCATAAGTCTTAAGTAAAATAAAATAATCTAATATAACCAACCTCTTCCCTATGCCAGTGCGAACGCCATTATTTCGATTTTTGTTAGTTCGAACAGTCGAAGTTACGTTAGTGCGAAGCTACGATACTTCGAAGTCTTAATAGTGCGATATAACGTTAGCGCGGAACATGTTGGTTAGAAGAATTTTACACCGAAAGCTTGCCAGGCCGAACGTTTAGGCTCGACAATTCAACACATCGAACAGATAATCCCGCAATATAGATCTTCAATCTGAATTTTGATTCAATTTCTGACTTTTTCTTGATCTTGAACATAACTTATTTTACATGTAATATAGGTAGACAGGCAAGTATGTAGGTTGACAGATAAGCAGACAAAGAAAAAGTCAGAAATTAAATCAAAATTCATGCATGTTTGAAGATCTATATTGCGGGATTATCTGTTCTATGTGTTGAACTGTCGAGCCCTGTCGTTTGGCGTAACAAGCTTTCGGTGTAAAATTCTTCGAATCAACATGTTTCGCGCTAATGTTACATCGCACTAATAAGCTTTCGCTGTAAAATTCTTCGAACCAACGTGTTTCGCGCTAACGTTACATCGCACTAATAAGACTTCGAAGTATCGTAGCTAACGTAACTTCGACATAACGTGTTCGAACTAACAAAAATCGAACTTACGGCGTTCGCACTGGCATAGGGAAGGAGACTCTTATGAGCTACTGTGCCAATCTCAACGTTAATTGTTTTTTAAATGGAAATACAGAAGTTTAATTTGTTTTTGTTTCATCACCCAGTATTTTTTTGTCAAACTACGGTGATAATTTTGAATTATTACACATTAAAATGTTATAAATACTCTCTGTCTTTTTTACTGATTTAGAGGTTGATATTATACTAATATTCAATAAATAACCAGCCAATATATTGTTAATTGGATACAAAGAATATTCGATATTATGAACGTTCGATCAAACAAGCATTCGATATTTTGAACACTCGATGTATTGAGCGTTCGATATTTTGAGCATTCGATATTATGAACGTTCGATTTTTTGGACGTTCGATATATAGTGTTCGATCAAATGACGTTCGATATTTTGTAATTCGATATGGCGTAGGACATCCCGGTGAAAATGTGGAGCTCTTTCAATATATTTCGCCATTTTTATTTTACCCCGCATTTTTCGAACAAATCACGCTTTTTTACTATGATTAGTCGGCTGCAAAGTTGCGGGTTCGATTCCCGCACGGCGCAAATTAATATAATATGTATGGCCTACAGATACAATTACCAGGACAACTCCTGTGTCCAGTCTGAGCGTTTGTGTTTCATAGTCCAAAGTTCACCCAGGATTTAGGTTTATTTAGGTTTTTCTCTAGGTTTTTCTTAGGCAAGCATATCCACAAACTTCGCCGAGACGAGCCGCAAAGTTTTAAGACAAAGGTCTTCGACCAGTGCATCCTGCCTGTCATGACTTAAGGTGGCCACTGACGATGCTTCCAACCGTGCGAATGGCGTGGCCGTATTCCAAAATCTGTCCGTGAATTTTGAAAACGCATGTTATTTGTAGAACAAGTCGACCTTTTTTGGAAGTAGTCATTAAAACGACGTCCTAATGGATACATCGTTAGTGCCCACCTACGGTGCCAAGACGTGGACACTGACAGTTGGACTAGTCCACAAATTCAAAGTAGCTCAGCGAACTATGGAGCGAGCTACTTGGAGTTTCTTTGAAAGATAAAATCCGTAACGATCGGAGAAGAACCGGAGTGACCGACATAGCTTGTAGGAGTAGTAAAGCTGAAGTGCCATGTCTGTCGAAGGACCGATGGCCGCTGGAGCAGTCCTTGACTGGAGACCGCGAATCGGCAAACGGAGTGTAGGGCGCCCCCCAGCCAGGTGGACCGACGACCTGATGAAAGTAGCTGGAGGGGACTAGATGCGGAAGGCAGAGGACCGAGTGTTGTGGCGCAATTTGGGAGAGGCCTATGTCCAGCAGTGGACTGCGATAGGCTGAGTTGATGAAGAATATCCACCGCACTTTTCGGAACTACGTTTTTTTATTATGTTTTTCACGACCTAAATCATTACCTCCTTTTGGGGCAGTCGGGTAAAAAAGTCCAACTTCAGAGCGTCATCTGTAAAGGCCTAAATCTACGCCAATAACATTAAAAAAATATTTTCAATGCTTTTAAATAACTTTTAACTAAACGTAGGTAATGGAATTCAGTTGTTTTGTTTACGTCGGCATGTATTTTTATGAAAGACGCACATAACCTTGCGTATTTTAGTTACATTTTAGTTTCATGGTTTGTGTACACACTGGCCGATATTGGCCACGTTTCAACGCTTATTAAGACAATCCTACCAAACAACTTGTTATTGAAATAACTGAAAACCTCTTAAGGGGTTATTGTACTCATCAATATGAACAACTTTTACTATGAGACCAACCCTGAAATCGCAAAAAAAATATCTGCTGATCCCTACATTTTGTCGCACAAAAGTAGGGTTCTGCAGATTTTTTTTGATTGATGAGTACAAGGACCCCTTAAGAGGTTTTCAGTTATTTTAATAACACGTTGTAAATACGTAAGTATGGATGTTTGTTTGTCTTTCAATCATGCTGAAACGGCTCAACGTATTTGGGTAGATAATAATAATAATAATGTTCTCCCGGCCGAATTTGGCCGGTCACGGCGGCCAATCTCAATGGAGACTAGCCATCTGCGCGGGGCATATTATAGTGCACAAGTGTGTGCGCAAACACAGGTGCATTCTCTATTCCCTCACTCCCATAATCCGATGGGACGGCAATTCGACACGACCGGAGAGAGATCAGACGCAGGACCGACGGCTTGACGTGCTCTCCGAGGCACGAAGGGGTCTCGATGTGTAAAGAAACGGTCACCCATCCACAGACTGACCGCGGCTAGTGCAGCTTAACCTTGCAGATCGTACAATCCACACGCTTGCCACTTAGCCACGAGCCCCTTAAAATAGATAGAGATAGGCACAGATAGATACAGATAGACCAAAACCCAGATTAACATATAGGCAACTTTTTATCCCAGTAAAATGATCATTTTCCGAGAAATTTGCTGGCAAAGCCGCGGGCATTGACTTCTCTTTAATAATAAATGCAGTTCTATCGGAGTTACCTAACTAATAGGTAAAAGGAGGCTAGGCTAGGCTTGTTTCGAGTTCATCATCATCGGCTGAATTCGGCTGAAATAGCCGCAAGATGTCCACTGCTGGACATAGGCCTCCCCCAGAGGGAGGGTAGGGATAATGGCTACGCTTGGCAGACGGCTTGGTGATCGCAGTTGGTTGGTTGAGAGGAGAGCTACTCATAGAACGCTACTTACTGCCCATCCTCTGGTGTAAGTCGCATTTTCGACACCCATAAGAAGAGTGGTGGTGCTATTCTTGACGTCCGGCAACACACGGAACGGAATGTTTCGAATTATTCTAGAATATTGACTTAGCTATATGTCGCTGATTCCGAGGAAGAAGAAGAAAAAAGAAGAAAAATATTTATTTCACACAACTGAGACACATACAAAAGAAATAGAAATGGAAACTTTACTTTACTTTTACTTTTACTTTATAGGAAACTTTTCGGTACAGTAAAAGTAGAATAAAACGCTTCTTTCAGGTTTTGAGCTTTAACACAGTGTAATAGAACGCGAGAAGAGGCTTTACGCTTTACAGCACAAAATTCTCGTAAAATTATAGTTGAAGTCTTTTATTAAATAAAGTTGTAAGTAACTAGGTATCTAACATCACGCCTCACTGATCTACGTTATTGCTTTGTACAGCTTATAGAGCTAGGTTAATATTTTTTATGAGTATTATTCAGTAGATATATTGTTATTATTTCCGCCAATCATATTTGGACCGATATACAACGCGAAATAAAGTTACAATTTGCAAAAAACATCAAAAATTTTGAATTTCGCGGGCTACCCTGTAGCATTCACCTATTAAAAGTAAAAGAGAGCGATAGTTTAAAATAAGATTAGTTTGTGAAAAAGAGAATCGACACCAATATCTCGATAATAAGTTATGTAAGTAAGGATAAGTACTTAGCTTTATATCGTTCACTACCCAGTCGATTCAACTACATAAATTAATAACATAACATCACGCCTGTATTTCCCCGAAGGGGTAGGCAGAGGTGTAATGTACACCCACATTTCGCCAGTTATGTTATAGATAGTCCCATGTAATAGGGAGCGAGCCTATTGCCATTGACCGGGCACAAATCCAGACTCCAGGCTGCTACTGAGAATTTCCTGATGAAAAAACCCGATTACACTTTGCCCGACCCGGGCATAAATTAATGAGCAATATTAAATTTAAAACTACCTATGATAAAAACTTTAATTAGTAATACTACTGTTTACCATAAATAATAAAGCTTACCTCACAAACGCACGCCACTTGCTCCTGTGTGAAGCCGAAACTCGGCAGGGGAGCGTCTCTCGGGGGGCTCGACTCCCGCTGACCCCATTCGGGGCCCCCCAGCATGTCCAAATGCTCGTCTCCAGCCACTTTGACACAATTTCACACGAATTTCAGTGAAAAAACTAACGTAAATGGCGGTCAACCACCACAGTTCACGAAATGTCATTCACTTTCCCGCGCTTTCACTGTTTTTTTTAAATCTTTTTTTTTACCAACTTGAATATCAGTGCGTCCAAAAATCAATTGTTTGTACTCCCGCTGTTTTTCGAAAATACTTTAAACGGTAAATAAACATAAAAAGGCGGCAGTCCCAGAAATGTTTAAACAAAACCGATCACCTTTTAAACGTCGATTACTTATTTGTGTTCCGATTTCGAAAATGGCTTAAAGTTTGTTTATGAAAACGAGTGAGTTGTATTTGGAGTCAACTTTTTTTAAATTTTTTTTTCACTGCCAGTCTCTGTCTGGGCACAGTCCGTTTACACCATGCGATATTTTTTAGAAAGATAAATGCGTTTAAATATTATTTGTTTTTAATTAATTTCACTTCGTTACTGGTTTTCTCTTCTTTTTCATTTTACTTTAATTACTGCAGACGTGCGCTACGTTCACCTGTAACAATAGAAATAAATGAATTAATACACTTGCATGAAATTATTTACTTAATTAAAAAAAACTTTTGCATATTAATTTACATACATTTGAAATACTTTAATGATACAAAACTTGATACCTACATTTTTTATTTACATAATTATAAATTCATTCAAAATGTTGAATAATACGCAAAATTATGACAAGACTGAACAAAACCTAAAAACCCAGTATTTTTTCTGTCAACCGACCTACAAGAAGAAACCAGTTTTTATCTATTACATAGGCTTAGAAGAACTTTCATTTAAGAACTATCGATATTTAATTATTTAAAATCCCTAAGAGAGTAACTGCCTCGTTGGTCTAGTGGTCGCAAGCGAGACTGCTGATCGTGGGGTCCTGGGTTCGATTCCCTGGTCGGGCAAAGTGTTTTTGGGTTTTTTCTTTAGGAAATTCTCAGTAGCAGCCCGGAGTCTGGATTTGTGCCCAGTCAATGGCAATAGGCTCGCTCCCTATTACATGGGACTATAATATAACTGGCGAAATATGGGTGTACTATACACCTCTGCCTACCCCTTCGGAGAAATACAGGCGTGATGTTATGTTATGTTAAGAGAGTACTACCGTTAAGTTAATCGACGATTTCCCAGGGTAGTATCATGTAAACAGAAAAACTGCGTATTTAAAAATATTGCACCTGTAATAAATTTATTAGCAGCTGGCCATATCCCGTTTAATAACACGCTTCGCACAGTACAGAATTTGCTGCAAAATATGAGATTGATTATTTTGTCCACATAACAATGCAATAAAAACTTTTTTTTTTCGCTGAAAAAAATGTTTTTTTCGCTGCACCCCCTCGTGTGTGATATCATTGAATAGGTCTACTAAAATGAAGGTAATGTTTGATACACCACTTTTTTATTAGGTGTACCATCTGCGAAATATAGCCCGCCAAAGTGGCTTGCAATGTGTCCCCCCCCCCCTTCCATTTCTAAACTATGGAATGTAGAAACTTATAATCTTCCACATTAATAGACCTTTGTGAAAACTCTCTTTTAAAATTATTTCGAGTATAATGTGATCATAATTTTTTGAGTTATAGAGAGAAAACTGAAAAATACTTAAAACGTCCTAGTTCAAAGGTTACCTTAGAGAAAAATTATCATAGCAAATAATGCTCCTTTAGCTACTTTCTATTTGAAAAAATCACAAAAAGTAACTTTGAAATGACATTAAAACTTCTTAAATTTGGCTTCTTGAATTTATCGCTAGATGGCGCTACTAACAACACGCTCTGAGTCGCGAATGCTGCCGATTATTGCAAAAACTAAAATAGCCATGATTAATATTCGATTTGATTCGTTTGTAATTACACCTACTTAAGGAACCCTATAATACTGAGCATGGCCCGACATGCTCTTGGCCGGTTTTTTTATGTATGTCACAGAAAATTTGATTAAATAGCGATTAAACAAAATGGCTAGACATTATGTTTATTAAATAATTTGATAAATTATTTACTTTATGTAGATATTATTCATAATAGCTAGTTGGAGTTGGTCAAAGTAATAAAACCTGGTCCCAAACGCTAATCATTTGAAATGTGTCACAACACTATTGGAAAATGTCAAATACGCCATCATAGCGTGGCGCGGGTATAGTACGGTTTACCATAGTTTCTCCATCATTTGTATCGTCAGCAAACTTCGAAAAATCATAATCAATCAATACATAATACAAGTCTGAATGTATTTACGTTTCTTCACTATTAATCCATTATCGGCCAAAATTAATAACCGATCCATCCACGATTTGCCCTACTAGAGATAGAAATTTGACATAAGCGTATTTCTATCTCTAGTAGGACAAATCGTGGATAGATCGGATATTAATTTTGGCCATAATTCTACCTCTATCATATCTATCTATGTATATCTATCCATTCTACCTGGTTAACGTTAGGTTATTGGGTGTTTTAAAATCGATTAGTCTTCTTCTAGGTCCAAAATAAATTGTTAACATTAAATCAGTGCACTATTTTAATTTAAGAGCATTATTTACATATTCAGTAAACGGATGTAGAACCCATTCATTATGTCGAGTTATGATTTTTGTTACATAAAGTAGGTCATGAGTTAATACAATATGTTGATCTGTATTCGTGTCATACCTATTTAAGGAGGTGAATAAACCACTGATTATTGAACACGAATCAATACACAAATCAATACCAATTTTTTTATTTTTTTATTTACAATACCTATTTGTAAACAAACAAATTCCCCATGTGTCACGTGCGGTGCGACACAAAATGATGCATGCGAAACCACGTCAAAAATTTGCAGATAATTTCCACCCGTATTTTTAGAGTTGTTCGGGATTTATTCTCAAACACTATATACACACACTACACTATACTTATGTTTCTTAGTGTTTGGGTAAAGAATTGGTTAAGTATTTTTAGATGACTAAGCACATTATTTATCATTTGCTCTAGAAATATGGCACGGCTACACGGATCTATGCAAGAAATAGGAACGGCCCTAAAATTGTTCCTTGAGGAAGTCCCGTAAATCTATTTCGAACAAGAGATTTTTAGGGGATTTACCACTCGAGTTCGGTTTGAAACTACAATCATATCTATAGTTGATACAGCAATACATCCAACGCGTTGTTATGATTTGAACCCATTCAACTGGAGATGACAAAAAACTCAGATGGGCCTATGCCAATTGACGCACTTGATATAGGCCTATGTTCCTTGGGCCTATGTCATGCAGTTGATGCGGGGAGTTGTATTAATTGAACGTTGGATAATATAAGATTTTGTTTAGCCAATTGATTGTATTTACTGTATCTATGATGTTAATCTAACATTGATGAAGAACAAAGCAAACAACAATATAATTATGAATCGATTATTATACTTGCTGAAATTTGAATCGCTTATTTCCCGAAAAGGGGTTATTGTACTCATTATTATGAACAACTTTTACTACGGAAAAATCGCGAAAAAAAAATCAGTTGGTCCCTACATTTTATCGATTTAAGTGAACACAAATGTAGGGACCAACTGATTTTCGTTTCGCGATTTCAGGGTTGTTCCCATAGTAAAAGTTGTTGATAATGATGAGTACAATTACCCCTTTTCGGGAAATAAGCGATTTAAATTTCAGCATGTATGTTTGCACTTTTATTTAATCTTCTTGGAAATTATATTCTGTGAGATTTACTTATGCAGCAGGGCAGACAAGGCAGGTAATTCAGCTTGGTAGACAAAACTTCAAGAAAGAAGCCGACAGAAGGATCCAGTTGGGCTGGACAGCTTTTGACAAACTTCGTCGTCGAGTCTTCTCATCCCGAAGCGTCCGCGAAGTTTGAAGACGAAGGTCTTCAACCAGTGCGTCCTGCCTGTCGTGACTTACGGTGCCGAGATGTGGACACTGACAGTTGGGCTAATCCACAAATTCAAAGTCACTCAGCGAGCTATGGAGCTAGTTATGCTTGGAGTTTCTTTGAAGGATAAAATCCGTAACGATCGGAGAAGAACCGGAGTGACTGACATAGCTTGTAGGATCAGTAAGCTGAAGTGGCAGTGGGCTGGTGATGTCTGTCGAAGAACCGATGGCCGCTGCAGCAGACGAGTCCTTGAGTGGAGACCGCGAATCGGCAAACGCAGCGTAGGGCACCCACCGCCTGGTGGACCGACGACCTGAAGAACATGGCTGGGGAGGACTGGATGCGGAAGACAGAGGACCGAGTGTTGTGGCGCAACTTGGGAGAGGCCTATGTCTAGCAGTGGACTGCGATAGGCTGAGTTGATAAAAACAAGCTTGGAAAAAATTAAGATGTACGCTTTTAGTAAAAATGTCTAACAGGAATCCACTTAAACTAATAATTTATAAGTAATCAAATCATTCCCTCCATAACCCTCCACTGCCAAGCTACATTAAATCAATTTCTCATCGCAATCAACCTCCAAATCTCTTGAAAGGGGGCCCCACCATCAGTTTTCATATTTTTATCACCAAAAAAATACCTGCACGTACTTTGAAGCATTACAAAGATTCACTGACGCGACAACGCAAGATTTAGTACAAAATTCTATAAAACAATCCAAAAATTTTGTTACAAAGCCTAAAATACTCTTTAAAGACAAACCTTATGCGTGTTTCTGTCCCTTTCTGTTTTATTGGTGTGATAAAGCGTGAGAGAGATGGAGGAGGGTCGCCAGGGGGCACGATGTTAAATGTCTGGTGTTTTAAGTAATTTTTATCATCGACACGATCGCGAGGGAGGCCTTCTTGATATATGGAGTTGACGGGTTAACAGTGATGTACATTTATTGTCGATGCTTTTTGTTTATTTTTTGTAAGAGTGTTTTAGCGAGTGTATTGTGTCATAGAAAAGATGTGACATATTTAGTTTTTCTCCTATCTTGGCATTTATCTTGGCCATTTAGTTTTTTCTTGAGTTCGTTGGCATTTAATTTGTTCGTTCTTTTGCGAGACTATAGGAAACTTCTTTGCGCCGTTTTAATTCACGTTTACTGCAAAATAACTGGAAATAAACAGGTTGTATTTACCACTCGAGTACCTATTTTCGTTCCGTGTGGTGGCGGACGTTATAAATTGCACTACCCTTTATATTCTCATGGGTGTCGTAAAAGGCGACTAAGGGATTCACCAGAGGATGGGCAGCAGCGTTCTCTGAGTATTTAAACAACCAACTGCGATCTCCAACCCGCCTGCCAAGCGTGGCGATTATGGCATATCCCCCCATTGGGGGAAACTTATGTCTAACAGTGGACGTCTTTCGGCTGAAATGATGAACCTATTTTCGGGAGTACATAATATATTTTAACACCATTTTCATCGGTGAATTCCTAGAATTAATTCGAAATCATAAGTAGGTCCTAATAAAAAAATAAAAAAATGTTATCGTCGAAGAGTAATCAATAAACATCAAACTAATAAAACTGTAGGTCAACAACATCACAATAACCCTGGAAAGGGCAAGAATTAAGACAGCACATGCAAGATTAAGACACATTGAAATCCCAAAAGGAAGACTGAAGTTCATAAAAAAATATTGAAGAAGAATAACATTAAAAATGTTAGACTTCTAGAAACTTTACTAATAATCTAATAATAAAAAATAGCATACGTTTTCCGTAACAGGGTCACTTTGTGAAAAACAGCGGACGTCAGAAGCCGCCTGAGACAATCCGAAATGTCTTCAAAATAATTTAAATATAGAACCATTGAAGAAATTAGGTTGCGTTTTGTATTTACATTGTAACGTATTTGGATGCGTTCCAAACGATTCTATTCGTCAACCGAATACTTTAAGAGACACTCATATTCCTATATTTCTTAATAGTACGAAAAAGATATTCAGGCAAAAAATAAATGATGTTTTTCTCTGTTATTTAAATCTTTGAAACCTGTCAGGGATATGAGCATCGATACATTTCCGTAACCTGTCTTATCTTTAATCAAAAACATGGCAATTAACATCAGAACAACACGAACAAGAATCATTATATTTTGAATGAAAATTAACTTATAAAGCGAAGATAAGATAACAATCTAAAATGATGTAAAGTTAAGAGCTACTTATAATACAAAAATGAGAATAAATAAATATTGAAATCTTATGAATACAAATTTATTCCTCATTATTTTTTGCAAACAGAAATATTTCCTTGAAGCAATACATAGTGCTAGAGATGTTCCCTCATAAACATACGATAAAAATGGATTCTCCAATAAACATTCTCGTTCAGTCCGGTTTGTAGGCGCCACTACATAATATTTTACATTAATAACGACTATCGACATCGCAGACCGCATCACTATTACCCCACGTGGTGCCCCGATCCTTATCGTACAACACCAGCTGTAAAACACAAGATTTATCGATATTTTACCACTACGCGATGGCCGAACAAATCACGGCACTATTTAGCGATTTGATTCTTCGATATACCAATTATTCGGTTGTGAGTTTTTCGACTGATTTTTCAAAAGATAAAATTCTGTTTTGACCGATTATCGTACTGATAAAATGTCTGAATTAATTAATTGGATATTTTAAATACGTTTAAAGAGAATGTCGATCGTAGTTTTAGTTTGGACCGATTTATAAAACAGAAGTGCATTATAAGTTTAGAATTAGATTTTGATCCTACATACAGTATTTTTACCCGACTCCTCCACAATAAGGGTAATGTTTTTCCGGTGTATGTTTATGCATGTTTGTATGTATTATGTATGTATGTTTATATCTATGTATATTTGTCTGTTTCGTTGTGACCTCCTGTAGCCTAAACGTCTTCACGGATGTTGAAGTGCGAAGTGTCATTAGCAAGGGCGGATCCAGCCTTTGTGTCAGGGGGGGGGGGGGGTCGCGTACTTATATCCAGCCACGGATCAAATTTTTTAAAAGGGGGGTGCAAAGTCGCCCTCTTGGGGAACACTTTCGTTCAACCAATAAAATTCTAGGATTTTCGTAATTTTAGGTAAAACATGAATTTAAGTGAATTTTACTAGAGCTTTATATTTTTTCTTTGTAGAATATTAATGTAACGGAATACTTCTTAACATATACGCCAAAAAAAAGCAACATATATTTTTAGTTTGTGTTTGTGTATTTAGGTACTCCAACGAGTTTTTAATCCAGAAATAAGAGACCAACGCAACGCCCGTTTAAATCTTATTTTATCCACAGTGAATATTTTCACTAAGTCTTGCTTTGTCAGCGGTTTTCTCGAACAAATTCGACATGGGAGCCTTTAAGATAAGTGCGTGTCTTTTTAAGAGATCGGCAACGCATCAGCGACTCCCCTAGGGTTGCGGATGTCCATGGGCATAGGTGATCGCTTCCCATAAAGTGACCCGCTTACTCATTTGCCCTCTGTTGTAAAAAAATGTGTGCGATTAAGGAAACCCCGTCGAGAACGAAGTTCTCCTTAAAATTCTTATTTTTTGACCGGTTCATTATCATCATCAACCCATTACTGTCCCACTGGGCACGGGCCTCTTCTCAGAATGAGAAGGTTGAGGCCTCACCAAGTTGGCCTAGTGCGGGTTGGCAGACTACACACACGGCACACCATCGAGAACTGTATTCACACAACAACTGCTCAACTGCTCATTGTACAGTCGAACAAAGCAATTAGTATCCAGAGTCGCCAGATATAGATGGAGATTTCTCAGAAAATTATTATATAACGGTTTGATTAGGGTTTTGTATAAATACAGTTTAACTTTGTCCGTTATTAAAATTATATTTCATTCGAAAACATCCATAATCTTCTGAGAAAACTTCATTTATATCTGGCGACCCTGCCCCGTCATTCGTTGAGGTATATGTCATTCCCATAAATTTTAATTGTTTTCTATTAGCCTTGACGATTGTAGATTGTCAACTTGGCTAGGGGGGCTGGATACTAATTGCTTTGTTCGACTGTACAATGAGCCTTTGAAAGGTTTTCAGTTATTTCAATAACACCTTCAACACCTTGTCTGTGCGCGAATAGTCACAAAAAAATTGTGTGGCCCCAAGATGGCCAACACCTTATTCAAGTATTCCGTGGCCAACACCAACACCTCTTAGGCCCGTATTACAGAAGCTTCCTCAAGTACAGTTTAAACTTCAATCACCTGATCACTACTTAGGATAGAATCGTTACTTGAGTATCGGTCTTATTCCAATACGGTAATTATAAACTTTAATTCAATAACATAAAACACGAATTTGACCTAAAATAGAATAGAAATCTCTACTCAAGCGTAGTCTGGACCACACTAGAATGATTACAGATCAAAACTCTGCTCAATAACCGAAACAGTTAACAGTATAAAATAAAGCTGAACTCAGCTGAACTGTGATCAATAAATCTCTGGTTGAGGAACGTTCTGAAATCAAAGCTCAACTTAAAACTAGTTTTAAACAGTGATCAGTGCTTGAGGATCGTTCTATAATACGGGCCTTAGAACCGGCCCTTACAGTAGCTACGATAAACATCGACGGATTAAGATCATAAATCATTTCTACTATCCGAACTAACCGCTTAATTACAAAGCGTGTGTGTGACGGTGTATCATAGAAGTATCATAGAAATCTAAAATAAATAAATATCTTTGGGACATTTTTACACAGCACCATCTAGTCCCAAACTTAGCAGAGCTTGTGCTATGGGTACCTACTAGACAATAATTATATACTTTTTATGTTCATCACACAAATATTTGTGTCCTGTGGGAATCGAACCTCCGACCTCGTGATCAGCAGTCCGACACTCGAACCACTAGACCACAGAGGTCGACATGAGCTACATAATGATAACAGCTCATGCCGTGGGGAAAAGATAAGTCAGCAGGTTGGTAGCGGGGCTGACTGCCCAGGGTGCGCCGGACGATCAATTAAATATCGTCACTCGTGGAGGCTCTTTTAATGTACCATTTTAATGAATCATATTTTATGTGAAACACTATTCGTCGAATAGTTTTCTGCGAAATGAAATTTGATATAAAAAGTTTCCGTACAATGATAACTAACCCTTGACACACGTTTCATCGCTCTTTCATCGTACGCGGGTCATATCCGGGACAAAATACCAAACCAACCGGGACGTATGGTAAGCCTACTCAGGGTAATAGCGTAGATGAGCTTCCAAACGATTAAAAACAAACCTACTAATGAAAGCTTCTTAAATTCTTATTAAAAAGCCTTAAAATTTTATATCACCCTCTCTCATTTGACAAAACTATCAATTAGGAGAACGATTCCATGTAACGTCAAATAGGCCTAACTCAATTGCTCCTCAGATTTTATCGGAGGCCCATAAAATGGTACTTTTATGTTCGAAGACCTGCAGGAGGTTAATTAATGACCATGTAAGACCATATTACACCACGACTTACGGCCACGAGCTTATAATAAACTTGGGAACATTCGTAACATATGTTTTTGGGATAATATTATTGAAAATTTTAATTAATCGCCCTATAAAACTCGAAGTTTGTTGGTTTTACTGAGATTTTGATCTTTATCCTTTGAAATGCTTGAGAAAAACTAAGTTCTAATATATTAAGGGTTGGTCTGAAAGTGACACGTCATAGTTTTTTGAGTCATAAAGGATTTGATAAAACGTTTTATAATTTTACATTTTCATTGGAATCGACACGTGTTGTTATTAACCGACGAAAAAAAGGAGGAGGTTTTCAATTGAGTTTTTTTTTTTTAAGTTTATTGTTGATATGCTATTTTTAGATTTTTTTTCTCTCGCCTGTACCGAGACTGAAATAAATATTTTCTTTCTTTCTTTTCTTTCTTTTTCTTTCAATTCGACGCGTATATTTTTATTTTTTTTTAATGTATGACCACGCATAACTTTTTACAGAATGGTCCGATTTTGATGATTCTTTTTTTAGTGGATAGGGTATATCTCGAAGTTGGTCCCATTTAAATTTCAAAATCAAAATCCACCCCTAAGGGTAGTAAAACAGGGGATGAGTGTTTGTTCACCCACTGAATTCTTACCTGTTAACCGATTCTGTTGAAACTTGACACACATAAATATAGTTCTAGACACTACGACATAATGGAGACCTGGAGTTAGATTTTAACCACAAAAAAATGAAAAATAAAACTTTTTAACAAAAAATTGAACCGACGAAAACAGAAACTGAAAAGCGAAAAATAACTAATTATGAGTCGGCGCCAAACAACCAATCAACGAAGATCATTAAATTACTTTAAATAAATAATAAAAACAACGTTTAAATAAATAATAAAAAAAACGTGTGTTGTCGCTGGTCACATCAAATACAACGTGAAATTTTCAACGATAAACAATAACTTTCCAAAAATGCGTTCTCCGCTCGGCCACTTGCAACTTGCACGCACTTTGCTTGTTAAAAGTTCGTTTGGCGCCGACTCATAATTAGTTATTTTTCGCTTTTCAGTTTCAGTTTTCGTCGGTTAAATTTTTTGTTAAAAAGTTTTATTTTAAAGGATCGAAATGTACCTATTTTGTTTTATCTTTCGTGATATTTTACTCTATCCAACATTGTAGAATCTACTGTAAAATTCCTTACAAAAGTTATTACTCTCGAGGCCTCGAGTCAACCCTTTTCTTCGAAATTGACCTTTACACCGATTAAGTTACACACACGTTTTATTTCGTGAGGTTATATACTTCTATAATTTCATAAGCCCCCATTTATTGGCCTCGCCGTGTGGTCTTGGCTTCGGAAAGGCCACCCTAAGATGTGCGTCACTTCAAGACGCAAATAAATACTTTTTCTTTCTTTCTTTCAGAGTTAAGAGGCAACTGAGGTGTTATATCAAGATGGTGGATTTATGTGGTAGTAAAGCCAAAAAAGCCATGCTCCTTCGTGTACACCCAGCGCTCACGCATACACATGCACGTCAAACCGTGCTCACGCCTCTCAGTACACATCTCGCGGCAACGTCTACTAAGCATCGCGAAACCAAATATCCTTCAGGTGCATAGTGTGTGCGAGCGCTGGTTGTACACGAAGGAGCATATTTTTTTTTGGCTTCACTATGATTGTTCGCAGCACTTCGTCTATATTTTTTACTATGTCTGGTGGTTACAAACATTTTTTTAAGCTATTGCATAGCTTCTATCGCGGCCTGGAGACCGAATCCAGAAATTCCGTAACGAAAATAACCTAACACCCCTCACTCCGACCGGCACAGCGGTGATACTTTTTAGTTTTGCCATCTATAGATGAATAGCAGAACTTTTAATGACTTTTTGAAATATCACGCTTGTCTCTTTAGTTCTGCAAATCGCCTCTAGGTGGCATTGGTTGTATCGGCGTTACTGCGCATGCGTAATCCCCCTCTTCGCCCCGCAATCTGGTGACTCATGCCTGTTTAGAGTTTCGGCGTTAGGGTACCTCCTCTTTGTATTTACATAAAAAATGCTATGCAATAGCTTTACCGCGGCAGTCTCCGAGTGCCACACGCAAAGAGGAAATGTTCTTATTCAAGTATTCCGTGGCCACACGTCTTTTTTGTTTTTAATCAGCAAGCCATACGTAGCTACCAATCGCACACTCGGCGGCTGACTGTAACCGAGCGTTACCTATGGCTTCCTATGGCATAAGAAAAAAGTAATGTTACCTATTCTATGCCTATGGTGTGAACCCTCCCATATTGTACAGCTCATGTCGACTCAACAGATGAAGATCACGCTTGCTCAGAAAGATGGATAGTCAAATGATCGCAGGAACGTTCAAACATAATTTTCTGTGTAAGATTATGCTTAAAGTTGTTTTTAAGGTTCCGTACCCAAAGGGTACCAAACGGGACCCTGTTACTCTCGCTACACTGTCCGTCCGTCCATCCATCCGTCCGTCTTCTGTCACAGGGCTGTAGCTTTGTAATGGTGAATGAAATTTTCACAGAATATGTGTTACTATGGTGCCCCATCACGACAAATACTAAAAATAAAAAATTCAAAAAAAACCAAAGGGGGACCCATACCCCATACAAGAAACCTCGAAAAACATGCATTTTTTTCAACGATTTTGTTCCTGGTCTATCTTCAAAACAGTAATACATACCAGCGTCAAACTTGGTCTGATTATATGCATACTATGTAGTTTAGCAACAAATACTAAAAATAGGACAAACAAATACATAAAGACATATGTGGTGGTACATGCGTAAGAAAGAGATGCATAAAGACATATGTGGTGGTACATGCGTAAGAAAGAGATGCAAAAATTCATATTTCGCGCACTGTGCGTTGTTGTGTTTTGATGAACCTTGTAAATTGAATCAGTTTCTATGGGGTATCAGGTCGATGGGTGGAACGGAACCCTTACTGTGCGAGTCCGACTAGCACTTGGGCGGTTTTTTAGTTTTTTGTGAGGAAATTCTCAGAAGCCCGGATACACGGCAACTAGATTGAACGATATATTCTATTCTATTCTATTCTAACGTCTTACATGTTGGAAAATGGAAATGTGGACGTACTACAGCATTTAAACGTAAATATACATTTTTATGATCACCGAACTGTCAGCCAAAAGTATGAATCACCACAATTGGGACCAGTTGGCAAGTCCCCGCCGGGACTGACAATAATTATATTATTTTTTTAGGTCTACGGGAGAGTCCAATGATCTGAATGACGGTAAAAGACTGTATACCCTCACAATTCCCACAACTTGACCTTAGACTTATATTTAGAGACGAATTTTGACAGTTGGAAACATGAGTTCCCGCTTGGATTCGTCTCTAAATATAAAGCCTTAGAGTCATCGCTGATATGCCACTCCTCTTCTCTTTGTCGAAGTCCGAACCAGACTGGCGGCCTTCACAGCGACGCTACGTTCTACAAAAGAGTTACTGGAAAATAATTACTGTTTTTGAAAAGCTGACCAATGCAAAAATTAACTAATCAGCTAGCAAATCAAGATACAAGAGATCTTGTATTCACATACTCGCATTGACATGACTCGCATTGTATCTTGTCTTCAAGCATTGTGATTGGTTGTTAGTATTTTTGCTGACCAACCACAGGAGCTGACTTTAGATTTGACAACAGGTCAAAGTGATCAGCCTTCCAGAAACCGGGGGTGAGTATTGTTTGTGTTTATTTGTGTAACTAGGGGTCTTCAGTCTTATTAAATTTGTTAATATGTATGTATATCTCTTAAGTTCCAGCTAGTAACATTCTCACTTTCTTCCCTAAACCAGCGTCCCATGGCAGGGCAAAAGCCTCCCTTTCTTTTTCCACTTATCCCTGTCTTTTACCATATGTGGCCAATACTTCAGAGACGACATTATGTCGATAAGGTGTATTATGGCAGTGTTGTTGGCGAAGAAGATGCCAAGCCCTCTTCTTATCTTTGATGATGATATTCTCTCTGGCGTGTCCGTCAACCATCAGCAACGAAAACCTTTCTAGATCTGGAGATGAGAGTAGAGATGGCTGAATATCGTAGAAGGCGATCTCTCAAGAGGATGAATAGCAGCACCATCATACCAATACGACCACGACCATTATTTGCAGCGATGTCGATCCTAGATTTTGTAGAGACAAATCTGTCTTTTTATTTCATTTGGATGATTGATTGCCTCTACAAAACTCTTTACTTTTTCCTGTATTCTGAGACTTTTTCATAGCTTTGGATTTTACAAAGAATGAAACCCCATTTTGGCAGTTAGCATAGCTTCGCATTTCGAGGTCGAGGTTATTTTGCTATCTGAGAAAAGCGCTCTTAAATTTTTCGAATATTGTCAGTTTCCGAAAACGAAACAAAAAATAGGACGCAGTGGAGGGGGAAAACAAGAAAAGCTGAACACAAGCATGTAAGGCTAACACCCATATTTTAAATTGTTTCCTCAAACGTTTCTAGACTCCACTCAACCTCACTCAATACAATATTTCACCCGTGGTATTCACAGTTGCAGAAATATCCGTCACTTGATAGTTTTCGTTAGTCAAGGTTTCAGAACTCAAGGTACATCGCAAACAATCTTAAGGCTTCCTCAAGACTGGAAAAGTGTCATTTACGACGTGATCATTGTTTTTCCTATTCTGAAAAATGTCTAACGAATTTATGGAATATATTTACCAAGGTAGCTAGGTAAGTCCAACTTCGAGAAAGAGGTCAATCGTCGAATCCGACTCGGTTGGGCAGCGTTCGGGAAGCTACGCAATATCTTCTCGTCCAAAATACCGCAGTGTCTCAAGACGAAAGTCTTTGACCAGTGTGTGTTGCCAGTAATTACTTACGGTACTGAAACGTGGTCGCTCACAATGGGTCTGATAAGAAGGCTCAAAGTCACTCAAAGGGCAATGGAGAGGGCTATGCTCGGAGTGTCCCTGCGTGATCGAATCAGAAATGAGGAGATTCGCAGGAGAACGAAAGTAACCGACATAGCCCGAAGAATTGCCAAACTTAAGTGGCAGTGGGCGGGGCACATTGCTCGCAGAACGGATGGCCGATGGGGCAGTAAAGTTCTGGAGTGGCGACCGCGTACTGGAAGGCGCAGCGTGGGTAGGCCCCCCACAAGGTGGACCGACGACCTGGTGAAGGTCGCGGGAATCCGCTGGATGCGGAAGGCACAGGACCGGTCGTTGTGGCGATGTTTGGGGGAGGTCTATGTCCAGCAGTGGACGTCTTTCGGCTGAAATGATGATGATGATGATGAATGATTTACCAAGACCCATAACACTATCTATCGCGGCGTTATTTATTTCTTCATTGAGGGAATATCTAAGAATACCGATTTTTATATTACTTTTAGGAACCCTTGAAGGTATCTTTGACAGAGTTTGAGTCTAGAAATGTTTGAAGAAACAACCTAGAATATGGGTGCGAGGCTGGGAAAAGAGATATATGGAGATCGAGTCACCCACGTTCGCAGGAGAGTACCCCTTTTACGAATCCCTACTCGTGATCCCTGGGTGGTGCAAATCAGGTGACATACTGGTGGTAGGCCACGGCCGACGGCTTGCGACCACCCATCGGGCAAAGACGTGGCGCCAAGCGACCTAGTCGTGTTCTCGTGTGTCGTGTCCTGTACGATGCCCGGTGTAGCCACTTGAGAGGATGGGTCGAAATATTTCACTGCCATCCTCTCACCTTTGCTGGGCAAGCGTGAACCATCGTCGACCGCACCATCGCTTAACATCAGTCAAACGCAAGCCCGTTAAATATTAAAATAAAAGAGAGAGATTCTCAATATATTATCTAGTGTGCTGAACTGAAACATGCGATAGATCAGATATTCAGCAACTAGCACCGTCGACATCAAGCAAAGGTTGCTAAAATGCAATGAATTATTAATCTGGAAACTGCTGATGTTTCTATTATGTATTATAGTAAATTCAAACGTCATTTGGCTTCAAACTTTCCTCCACATCTCTCCGGTGATGCTTAAGACTTTAAGACAAGAGGTTGGCAACAATGTATTTTCGAAAACATTGTCACAATGATTTCTCCTGTCTAAATGAACAAATGCTCAGACATGGAACAACTATTTGTTAGGCCATACAAATATTTGTTCCCCGTGAGGCGTTGCGCAAAAGCCAATTTATTCAGTTACTGCACCAAATGTCATACATAATCTATTTGCACCTGGTAACGCATTGATAGAGCCTCCAAATGTGAAGATGTTTTATTGATCGTTTTGCACACCCTGGACGGTCAGCACCGCTCCCAACTTGCTGTCTGGCTGATGTTTTTTCTACGACATGAGCTGTTATTAATTTACTAACTGACGAGGCTTAAGTCCCGTGGTATGTGATAAAAAGGATCCTATGTGTTATAGCATTATTTTAGGACGTTTCCCCACAGGAGCCGATGACACTCTTAGATCCATAAATCCCTTTGCAAAAATCACGTCAGTCCGTTGTTCCGTCGAACAGACAAATACACTTTTGCATTTATATAAATAGGTCATCATCCTCCGAGCCTTTTCCCAATTATATTTGGGTCGGCCTCCAGCCTCTTACCAGATGCGGCTGAACATCAGTATTTTACACGGAGAGAATGCCATCAGACCCTCGAAACCCAGTTACTGGGTAATACAGTACACCAGGAATGTTAATCATGATTTCTATTAAGCCCATTGCGTTAAGTACTGCTATAACTGCTTATCCACAGACAATGCCTCACCTCCTATCCTTTTTCTTTTTTTATAACATAGTAGGGCAAACGAGCAAGCGGGTCACCTGCTGGTAAGCAATCTCCGCCGCCCATGGACATCCGCAACACCAGACCGATGCGTTGCCGACCTTATATCCTGCTCTCTGTGCAATACTACCTGCAGGAAGACCTGTGCGAGACCAATGATAATGCTGTTGATTTGACTACAGAATTTGACCAACGGAAAGACACAACACAAAACAGACCAGCGTGATGGCCTTAGGCTTAAAAACCTCATGAGTCTTCACTCACAACAACAGATCAGCGTGCTGGACTTACGGCCAAAATTAATATCCAATCTACCCACGATTTGCCCTACTAGAGATAGTAATTTGACATAAGCTCCATACAAAATATGTCAAATTTCTATCTCTAGTAGGTTAAATCGTGGATAGATTGGATATTAATTTTGGCCGTTAGGCTTAAAAACCTCATGAGTGAAGACTGACTGACTGAGTGAGGTTTTTAAGCCTAAGTGCATCACGCTGATCTGTTGTGCGTTTCTAAACATTTTGGAGTCCTCTCAGGTAGGTTTCATCACGATGTTTTCCGCTACCGTTAACGTAGGTATGTGACAATCAAAGTCTGATCTGCACATGAATTCGAAAAGTCTAAAGTAGACCGGGATCGAGATCAGAACCTCCTAGATTTCCAGCAAGCATTCAAACGCCGCTAGGTTATCACTGCTTTTGTCAATACAGACTTGAGATATCTATATGGATGGTAGCGTAGAATGTAAATAAAAATGTTGTACCTAGAATAGTTTTGACATCACTTGATGCTTCTGCATATTAATAAGTCAACACCATTGATCTTTCTTTGAAGAATCACTTTAAGTTAAATGAAGCCATAGGCGTTAACATCAATTCGATATGGTCAATTATCTACAGAAGCTATAAAATTAACAGAAACGGAAATATTAGGAAGACAAATGAACAAAGAAGTTTTAACACCAAAGAGGTCTTTAACATCAGTCTAGCGGAAGTTATGCGCGTTCTAAATTCGAAATTGACTTGTCTTCTTTTTTGTTTTGTTGTTTTTTGTATTTAGAACGACAATATATTTTATGCTGATGCAACGTTTTAGATGATTTTAGTTGAAGCTGCATTAAACTTCTAAGAATTATTGCTTTCGCGATATTTGTTTAATAAGCTGACTATTCATCTTTTTATTTGTTATTTGGTTTTTACCTGGCAATTGCACTAGAAAAGAAGTGCCATGAATCTAAAACAGTGAATTCGTTTTGTAAAACATTGGCCTTATAGTATTCTAAAGCTTTTAAAGTCAAATTGCATTAATGATTACAATAAAATTGATAGGTAGGATTGCTTAACTACCAAATGTATTATTATTAAGAACATCTTCTACAGATATAAATTGTGGAAATAAAAATTCGCTCACGAGCAGGATTGGAACCTGCGACTCCTCGCTCGGTACACCAGTGCTTTATCCGCAAAGCTACCTTTACTCTGCTCGTGGTATCGAACTAGTATAGTATTATATTATCTGTGGTCACAGATAATATAATACTATCCTCCACTTATCATCTACATTTATACTAGTCCTATATTCGTTCTCTATGATGTCAATGCTGTGTTTACGAAAACACCATTTTTCATGTGGCGTGTTTTTATAGTTTATGCTAAACATAAATCTGTTAACAACATCAAACTTTTTTCTAGCATTCCACACGATTTACGTACAAGAGTTTTGTTTGCTGTTTTTATTTCTAATAAAGACGCGTTATCTCAATCTGTGAGATTCTTTAGATACTTTTAGCTTCTAATCAAAATTGTATTTTTTTATTCTAGATTGTAACCGGTCTGCGTACAAATAAAGTAAAAAATGACTCTCAATCCCTATTTAAAAAGCTAAAAATGTGGCACTGAACAAACACGCTTGCCGTCGGCAGCGGAGCTTTAAAAATAAGGAAGACAGGCCGGTAGCATACTCACACTCATGTGCACCGCTAAATTAAGATCCGTCTCACATCACACCAACAGCTTTAACAAGCTAAATGCTAAAAATAATACCCCCACCAATGACGAAACACAACCTATTTACGATTTACAATTCAAAACTAACAAAACCGTTAAGAATTTATATATCGAACACAGCAAAACACCTCTTTCAACAATACACACTGGCATAAAACACGAAATGAGTTCGAAATTCGATTTTTTTTAAACTCCGTCAATACCAAATTTGAAACGCGTGCGCGCCGCTCGACCGCTAAAATGGAACTGGTTTGACTTGAACTTCCGTCGGACCCTCCCATTGGTTGAGGTGAATTAAATAGATTGAATCGTCCAATGCGCTTGTTCCGAGCCGTTGGAGGGTACCGCCTCCTATTGGTCGGTGTGAAGGTTCGCCATTTTTCAGTTTCGTGAAACAATTGGTTTTGTTATGTAGGCGGATTCTTGACTATCACCGGTTAGCGATTTGTGAGAGTCTGTGGATATTTTCGTTGCGTCCCACAATGCGAGAAATGGGTTCGGACGTTCAGCTGACTTTATTAAATCATCCGGTGTGATGTAACGGGTGCGAAGAAAGTAGGACTTTCTCGGTCAATTAGTCGCTTGGCTGCTAAATTTGAATTTAACAGACGGAGTGGGCGATACGGGTCGTGTCGATGGCCTTTCGTTAATGTTTTCATTTTAAATCGTGGGCAAAATGTTGTTTTATTTTGCGAAATAATAACAATTGGCGTTTTATGGTAAAATTCTCGTCTGAATACCCAGTCTGGCCAGTTAAATTTTTATCACGAGTGTGACCACATATTCAATATTTGTCAATCCTATTCAACATCAGCATCTTTTGAATTTTTGGAACATCTTATGGACTTAACAATGATATCTATAACTATCGAGCATAACCATTACGACAACAACAATGGTTATAACTAAAGCAAAGCAAGCAAGCCTAAGCCTAAAGCCTAAGCCTAAGCCTTAAAGCCTTTAAGTTGCATGGCAATGACAACGCTGATTTTCATTTAAAACCACCTTTCTTTTCTTCGTGGTTGAAACGCATGTTAGGCGGAAGATTTTCCAAATATCACTTTCTTGATTTGTGAACCTTATGTAGCTAAAAACCAATCATTCCATTATTCTTCAGGCTTGTAGCTAAAGTCCATATGTATCATTCATCAGGCTTAGTTCAATTAAGAAGCTACATTTAGCAAAAAAAAACATCCATGTTCTTATCTCTCTTCTACCTGTTATATTTTTAATAACAATTCATCTAAATTTTGCTAATAAAACACCATAAATTAAAAGTCTATTGATTCGCCGTCAACCACAGACTTGCGCCCGTTGACGAGTTTTAATTGCCAAAATTCCCAATGATGAGCAAAAATGTCTTTCACCCGTTGATATTGCTAATAGTTTGGCATCTAACATTTAAAACATACAAACTCTCCTATCATCACTATACAAAAGCATAGTCATTCTACTTGAGTCAATTGCACTTGATTAAGACGTACAAAATCATGAACAACCAATGACCATATGAACAAATATTAACATATCACTGTTTGTAAAGGAATTTTAATAAAGCCTTTTACAAGCTACGAGACGATAGCGTGATGAGTAACGATTTCCCAAGTAACACAAAAACTGTTTATAGACAATGCTCTTTTAAAGCGCTTGTGTACGCCGATGACCTTGAGAAAACTAAAAAGTGATGGTGCTATTCGTCCTGTATAGTTTCATCTCTTTCTTGCCTCGCCAACCACGCTTCGCGCTCTCACGAAGTTAAAGTTTGTTATCAAGATATCGAATGATTTTAAAATGGAGTGTTCCGTTTCCAGATTAGCCAGCAAAAATTAATTAGAAAAAGAAAAAGACGAATCGGTGCATTCCTTTAGCAGAAATATCAAATTTAGCAGGATAAAAGCAAAAATCTTATATTATAAGATTTGATTTTATGAAAATAATTAATTTAACGTTACGATTGTAGCAAAAGACTTGGTAATCCACATACAATTCACCGAATAGCCTATCAAAATATCCGTATTTTTGCGACCTCTGACCAAAACCTTAATGCCACCTGTATTTATAAATTCTTTAAGCATTAGCAAATGCCAAATGAGTTTTATAGCAGCACTCAGAAATTAAAATAGAATATTAATTATTAAAAATATGCAAAAAGTAAAACAAGAGTCCCCAACGTCAAGAAAATAGATTTCTTTAGAATTTCCTTATTTAGAATTATAATAATTATTGCTAATAGGACTATCAATTAAACTAGCGTAGGTTGACGACTGTTACAGAAATGATATTGAAATACATACAACGTGTATCAGAAATGCGTGGTCATATTTTAAGATCTCATTCAGGGCATGGCATAGAACATCTTTTACTATGGGATCAACCCTAACATCGCGAAAAAAAATATCAGCTGTTGCCTACTAAATCATCAATGTCTCTCGACAAAATGTAAGGATCAGCTGATTTTTTTTCGCGATTTATGGATTGGTCCCATAGTAAAAGTTGTTCGATAGCCTCGCCTGAATAAGCTCTTCAAATATGACCACGCATTTCTGATACACGTTGTATGTATTTCAATATCATTTCTGTAACAGTCGTCAACCTACTAGTTTAATTAATAGTCCTATTAGCAATAATTATTATAATTTATGTAGTATGCTAAAATGTGTGTTCGCAGTGTGTTCCGTGACGTCATACCATATGGTTGCGAATAGAGGACCCAGTGTAGCTCCCTGTAGGAACACATATATTAAGTTCGTGAACATGAATATTTCACAGCAGCAGTATTTTATAACAGGCGTAGCGTAGAGTAACCTCTAAATTAAATAGAAATCAATTTTTTTGACGTTCGGGACTCTTGTTTTTTTTACATATTTTTAAGTAGAGTAATATTCTATTTTAATTTCCAAGATTTCAAAGAGTATTTTAAAAAATTCAGTCTGTAATGGTGTTGCAGAGGACCGAGTGTTGGGGGCAACTTGGGAGAGGCCTATTCCCATGCCCATGCCTATGTCCAGCAGTGGACTGCGATAGCAGACTGAGCACGGCACGGCACGGCTGAGTTGATGTTGATGAATGGTGTTCCATAGGAATTAAGTAAGTCAGACGACAGCTGCATCAGAGGGCCCATTCTCATAATTTAAAACGTGCAAAATCCAGTACCAGTCTAGACCTGACTCATCACAAATAAACGTCAAACAGGAACATTTACTTTCATGAGACTGACCTTTGAGACAACATTGACACAAACATATGTGTGATGAACACAAGTGTTTATGTTGGTCTGGGTGTTTCTTATATTATAAGTAAGTATTTACAAAAAAAAAAAAAAAGTATTATATCCATTGTCTACTACCCACAGCACAAGCTCTACTTAGTTTGGGACTAGATGGTGCCGTGTAAAAATGTCCCAAAATATTTATTATTTATTTATTGAGATACTCTATGGTACACACGGCTACACATCAAGCTGTACATTTCCAGTATAAGCTGACCTCGCATTGTATAGGTTTTCCTTACAACGCGAAAACCTATACAATGCGAGGTCAGCTTATACTGGTTTTGTACAGCTTGATGTGTAGCCGTGTGTACCTATTTTATTACTGAAATCTACACATTAATATTTAAAGAAAATTATTATATTTTAAAATTTGTGTACACAAATAAACAATGATTTATAATTTTGATTGATTGATTGAGATTAGTTTGGAACAATATTTTGAAATGTTTTGATTACGAGAATTAGCCTTCAGATTAAACTTTCAAAACTAAATCTTTTATTTATATAATTATTTTTACTTTAATTACCTACAACGGTCTTGAACCACTTACAGTAATTAAAGATAGAGGAATGACCCATAAAATACATAGTGAATTACACATCTTTCATAAATCTCTCTCGCAATGCTTCAGGCATACTAACAGAATCTTCTTCCAATCATCCGCAAACAGATCATAAATCGGATTACAATCCAAGAGCTCGTTATGCAGTGAGAGTAAGAGGTACTGGCGATTGAGCTCACGCTACAGTAGTACAGTGCGATATGAAGGAACTTATTATTACTTATTAATGAGTGTATGTGAAGGACATTGAAAGGAGAGTGAGTGCTGGTAATCAAGTGAATTGGGCGCTACACACCTTCATGAACAGCCCCAGTGTCGGAAAAGGCACGACTGGCTGTTCATGGGGGAGTATTAGTGCCTACACTTATGTATGGTAGTGAAAGTTGGGTATGGCAGAAGAAACATGAAAGCAGAATAAATGCAGTAGAAATGAGAGCTTTGAGAAGTATGTGTGGTGTAACTTTGAGAGATAAAGTAAGGAATAACGTGATAAGGGAGCAATGTGGAGTGAAAGAAGATGTAGTGACAAAGATTGAGAAAGGTATGTTAAGATGGTTTGGATATATAGAGAGGATGGACGAGAGGAGAATGACGAAACAAGTATACGAAGCGAGTGTGGATGGAAGAGTTGGAAGGGGACGACTTCGGCAAACGTATCGCGATCAAATCGCGGATGTTCTCAAAAAATGCCAGGTTAAGAGTACTCTAAACCGACGAGCATGCATGACGAGGTTAATGGACGTAGATGAAGCGAAAGAGGTGTGTCAGGATCGTAGCAGGTGGAAATCCATAGTCTCTGCCTACCCCAATGGGAAACAGGCGTGATAATATGTATTTATGTATGCACTAAGTCTTTCCTTAATCACCTTTGCATAAAATCAAATCTGGGGTATTTTTATGAGCATAAAAGTCGCGTCGCCTCCGTCCAGTTACTTATAAAAACGCTTCTTCCACATAAAATAACTTTTACTCGAAATATCAAAGGAGGCGAACGTTTGCTCATTTTGGGTCCTATTCTTTATCAACATGCACCTTTAAAAATAATAGACCATTTTTATTTGTCTATGGTTCCGTCCTTTACGATTTAAAAGCTTTATTTGTATAACTCGGGGCAATACTTATGATTATTTTACTGTTTGACAATAATACAGTATACTATGTAACAAAAACCATTTTGTTCCTGTGAGCTACGATATCAGAATCGATATTCTAAGGGACACAATTCATTTAGAAAAACTTTTCAATAAAAATAATCAAAATAGCAAAAAACCTAAATGTAAAAACCCTAATAGCTCAATGCCCTTGACCAGCTGAATAAAATAATAAGTATATTCATATCAATTTGTCATGACAGACAACCCATGAATTAAGCCCACAAGTCCACAACGCACCGATCTCTACAACCAAATTGCATTTATTAAAAGTTTAAAAATTCTAATCTAAAATGAACTTTATTTTACTGCAATAAAGTTGACAAACACTTAAAATAACGTTTGTTATTTGTATAATGCATTGAATGTGATCATTATACGCTTGTTTGTTCTTTTGTTGCCTTTTGTGTTCGCCCGCCATTGTAGTTTGAAGTTTAGCGGTAGCCATATTTTTTTGGCGGGAAGTGGATGTCGTTTTTGGGGTTCTCAGCATTAATAGATAGTTTTTTTGATGATTGCGAAAATATGAAATCTGGAAATTTGTTAATCCAAATATTATTTTATTTTATTTTTAATGCTAAAACTTAGACGAACAGAAAAAAGGTAGACGGCGCATGTGTTAACAAAAGCGTTCAAAGATGTGATGCATGCTTTACAAACTTGTGTGCGTGACCTTGTGTCGCACGCAGTTGCCATGCATCTGTGTGCTTAGTAAAAAATGTTGCCACCGAAAACAAATTTACCATTTTCGCATATTAAATATTATATTTTAATGACATTATGTAGCAATTTAAATAAAACATATTTTTCTAATGATAGGTTTAATGAAAGAGAATAATACTAAAAACCTTTGTGTTGTGTTAATTTCCGGTAGTACTGTCTTTTCTTACCGACTTCTGGGTATACCATCTAATTAAGATATAAAGTATGATGGAATCTTATCTTTAGGTACTGTTCAATAACAGACCTTATTCAATTTGTTTTCTGGTTTATGCCGGAAAAATTGTACATACGTGATACACGTGATCACGTGTATCATATAATAGTGATATTATTATCCTTTGAAAATGGCCGAGGGGGTGTGCGGTGGGCAGAGTAGGCCGCGTCGATTAGAATAAGTATGACGACAAAAATCACCAATACAACGTGTTTTTGAAATAACTGAAAACCTCTTAAGGGGTCATTGTACTCATCAGTATGAACAACTTTTACTACGGACACAAACCAGAAATCGAGAAAAGAAATCAGCTGATCCCTACACTTTGTAGATTCATGTGAACACAAATGTAGGTTACAGATGATTTTTATCACGATTTCGGGGTTGGTCCTATAGTAAAAGTTGTTCATACTGATGAGTACAATGACCCCTTAAGAGGTTCTCAGTGATTTCAATAATACGTTGTAAATTCTACATATTACTTGCCATACCAATTTATTATAATAAGTTGGGTTGTCTGAAGTTTTAAGCCATTGAAATAACACATCGTAATTAAATTAAGTACTATATGAAAGGTTCAAAATAAATAAAAACATCAAACCGATAGCCAAATTACGATAGTTACCAATCCTAATAACACCATCAGACCCAAACGTCACCCGTATTTTGGGGGTATTTTTGATGTCGATTTGCTGGTCACACTGATAACAATACGTCAGGTTTTGTGTTCCAACAGTACATTACGAAATTTTATTGTATTTATAATTTAAAATTACGTAAAATCAAGTACTTCTTTGTTAAATGTAATCCCGCAAGGCTTGTTTTGTGTCAGCGAGTTATTTTTACACGTTTACACAACACAGGAAGGCATATTAAGACCATAAACAATCCTGTCAATGTAACGTCTAGCGCGTTCGGTTTCTCGCGTCGCACTGGAACGCGATCAGCTTCCTATTTCAAATTCAGCTTCCTTTACCCTGCTTCCTTGTGACAGCGCGGTACTCTGTCTACCTTTTTTCTGTTGGTCTAAGTGCTAAAATAATTAGTTATGTATCTGGACTCTAACCGAGGCAGCATTTTTCTTTCTTCTAAAATTTTGCAAGGTCTGCATGTTTTCCAGCCTGCAACATTATTTTCCTACGTTTTAGTTAAATTACAGGGAATTTGTAATAAATAAGGCACGATGGGATTGGCAATACAAGATAGCTTAACGTACCCAAAAACTATCACTTCTTCTTCTTCTATCGTGTCGACATGAGCTACATAATGATAATAGCTCATGCCGTGGGGAATAGATTAGCCAGTCAGCAGGTTGGTAGTGGGGTTGACTGCCCAGGGTGCGCCGGACGATCAATTAAATAGCGTCACTCGTGGACGCTCTTTTATTGCAAAAACTATCACTTGAAATGAAGATAAAGAACTTGCATGTACGTTTGTATTTAAAAATTCCCTAATTATAAATAAAGAAATAAAACAAAGGTCTGATCTGTACCCTAAAAATTCTAAACAAAATTTTATTTCATTTGAAGTACCTATCATACTGTTTCATACATTCTGTCTTGCCATGGTCTTGCCTCGGTTCTATAACCTGCATCCGGGATCCGTAATGGGTCATGAATGTCATGATAGACCTATGCAAGCTCTATATTCTGGAAAGTAATCGTTAAAAACTACGTAATTTTTAATGGGATATTTCACTCTAGTAGTTCTAAAATATATTTTATTATTTTTAGAGCCTTTATCACGATCATGAAATAACCTAAGGAACCCACACACTGCAAGTCACTCTAACCCAAGCACCTTTTCAACCACCCTTCAACAGTCAAGTACACAGTGTACAAATAACAGTAGTTTATGATCACAAATAGGATAAACTATACTATTACAAGATATGCCTGTAAGCTTCCGATTAAATGAGGTTTAAATAATAAATAGGATGGAGTTTTAGATAAACTAAGGGATTAATGGCACCCACAGGACAGGCTTGCCTAGTGTGGGGCCACTGGATAGTTCCTTATTATGTAATGTTGTTTCTTGGCAAATAAATGAATTTATTTATTTATCATTTAATGCGAAGGAATTTAGAGCATGTTACGGGAAGAGTTATAAGTTTGAATGTGCAGGGTTTTTAGAAAATAGGCAAATCAAAGAAGAGATCTGGATGGATCGTATTAAAGATGATATGGATAGAAAGAAAGTGAACACTGATATGACGGCTGATAGAGATGTATGGAAGAAAAACTTTTTAACAAAAAATTGAACCGACGAAAACAGAAACTGAAAAGCGAAAAATAACAAATTATGAGTCGGCGCCAAACAAACTTTTAACAAGCAACGTGCATGCAAGTTGCAAGTTGCCGAGCGGAGAACGAATTTTGGGATAGTTATTGTTTATCGTTGAAAATTTCACGTTGTATTTGATGTTACCTTGGACGAATAATTTCATTCGTCCAAGGTTTAAAATTGTAAAATATAAATAAAAGCTTTTGTAACATGGAAATATGCCTTTTCTCCTCAACTAGTTTTCATTAATAGGGATTTAGCAGTCGGAGACTATCTACGTATATTTTTGGTCTGTTTGTGAGTTCTATAGTTCGTAGCTAGCCTCTGCCTGCATGTTAGGATTTGGTAGCAAGATTATTTAAAGCCTACGCAAAATTTCTCTACTCCCTGAAAAATAACCGTTGTAAATTTTTTAAGATTTGATTATAAATACAATCGCCAACCCGCCTGCCAAGCGTGGCGATTATGGTATATCCCCCCAAACTGCTTGGGGAGGCCTAGTCCAGCAGTGGACGTTTTCGGATGAAATGATGATTATAAATACGTCTAGCTTAGATATTTTCAGTTCTTTTAAAACGTAGTCGGGTTTTTTTTATATTACGGTTTTACTAATTACCTTTTCTCACAGAAACAACAATGACTGCAACAAAGTCGTATTCCAAACGAGGTAATAATTTTTGTTTTGGTAGTAATAGAGCTCCCTGTGAAGGAGTAATAGAGCTCCCTGTGAAGGAGTAATAGAGCTCCCTGTGAAGGAGTAATAGAGCTCCCTGTGAAGGAGTAATAGAGCTCCCTGGGGGAAGTACTACCACTGTGCCTACTTCTGCCGCCAAACAGTGATGCAATGCAAATTGCTGCGTTCCGGGTTCCGGTGTGTGGAATTACAATCACATGACACTTTCCATCTTCATGTCTCAGTTTGGCGAACCGACTTGCGGTACCATTCAGACAACAGTCTAGGTGGTATTGCAGTTGTTATGGGCAAAGGTAACTGCTTAACATCAGGTGGGCCTTTAGCTAGTTTCTACGTTCGTTACCTAATAATATGTGTCAACGTTAAAGTAACGTGGTCAGAGCAAACTCGAAGACATTTTTTTTTTATACATATATTTTATAGGATGGCGAAACGAGCTAAAGGACCACCTGATGTTAAGCGGTTACCTTTGCCCATAACAACTGCAATACCACCTAGGCTGTTGCCTAAATGGTACCGCAAGTCGGTTCGCAAAACTGAGACATGAAGATGGAAAGTCTCATGTGATTGTAATTTCACAAGCACCCATACCCTTCATGATGATAAATCACTATCTGAACAACTATTGAAGACGGTGAAACTGTCTCGTCGAATCGAACTCTAACCATACGGAAGGTAGACGCTTCACTGAGCAATTGGGCTCGAATATCCAAATAATCAACATCCCTTTAATTTTTTACGGCCATCCGGGCCATCCCTTCGGCGCTACGGCTTTTCACAAGCGTGACAAAGGTCCCGTGTTATCTTGTCATCTTAAACTATTGTTGTGTTTGTATTGCTCTGTTAGGCTCTTGTAGTAATGCTCTATTAAAGTATTTAGTAAGAGTATTGATTGTATTGATGATTATACTTTCGGTAAGGTTAAGGAACAAACAACCAAGCCACTTTATAACTACATGGTAAATCTGTGGTAGGTACCTTGGATACCAGAAAAATACATGGTATAAAACCTTGGACGAATAAAAAAGGCGTACGGATTTTGCTAAACAAAAAGTGAAGCATCCATAGTAAAACGGATCGCTTAAAAGTACGGGCTGGCACGCACACATGCACACCCATAGTAAGACAAAAAGGCGCGATTACACAACAAATCTCGTGTGACGGTAGTCATTGTCATAGTGTCACAAATAAAATAACAATATGTATCTGCCCCCCTAGCCAAGTTGACAATCTACAATCGTCAACGCTTACTGTGAGTTTGCACTGACGAAACATTCACATAAAAACATGTTGAAAAGTCAATTGTCTGTCAATGTATCGAATCGCGTTCGCATTATCACACAACTTGTTGAAACGAAAAATGTATGACATTTCATAGTCATGACATGTTTCACAATAAATTTCGAATCAAAATGTCTCGAGACAAATCTTGCAACTCATCGAAAGATGTCATTTAGGTCGTATTTCACAAACATGAAAATCATTAATAGATCTGTGGAAATCATTGTCATAGTTAGTAGGATAATATAAAGTGTCTGCTTTCGGCCATACATGTTTACCGACCTCATTGGAAAACACAAAAAACGAGATTTATACAAGTTATGAGACATGATTAAGCATCAGTGCGAACGTCAGCCTCGACAAATAAGTTTTTAGTCAGTGCAAACACAGCCAACAACAAATCTTGAAATCTGTCAAAGAATTTACCCAGTTTTCTGCAGTGCGAACGTAACAATCAACAAAACAAGTGGTGACATTAGTTTCATATGACAAGTTTCGAGACATTACATGTTAAATGTTTTTTTGGTGCAAACCCACAGTTAGAAAACCATCAAAATGTATGGGGTTGCGGTTGCTCAATGGAATGACATATCTCAACGAATGACTTTTTTGTTGATATGTCATTCCCATACATTTTGATTGTTTTCTATTAGCGTTGACGATTGTAGATTGTAACTTGGCTAAGGGGGCTGGTGTGTTAAAATTATGTCGAAATTATTATTATTATTGGGTTTAGGATAAAACGAAGTGCTTCAATCTTTTCTTAGAGAGATTCCGTCCGCCTTTTTTTATTCGTCCGAGGGTAAAACATACCATCTAGCTAGATTGTTCAATGATAATGATAAAGAAAGAAAAAAGAAATAATCTATCGTTATAGACAAAAACAAAAACATGATGACAATCAGAAGCATTTATTTATCTTTTCATCGAGAAAGTACCTTAACATCCGCGTTCTCCACTCAAGGACTCGTCTGCTCCAACTGCCATCTGTCCATCGACAGACATGGCCAGCCCACTGCCACTACAGCTTACTGATCTTCTACCTATGTCGGTCACTCCGGTTGTTTTCAGGATAATCCGTATCTTATCTTTCAAAGAAACTCCAAGCATAGCTCGCTCCATAGCTCACTGAGTACTCGGCAAACGCAGCGAAAGGCACCCCCCAGCCAGGTGGAATCACGACCTGAAGAAGGTAGCTGGGGGACTTGATGTGGAAGGCAGAGGACCGAGTGTTGTGGCGCAACTTGGGAGAAGCCTATGTCCAGCAGTGGACTGCGATAAACTGAATTGATACTGACATCATCTTGAACGTTTTCTGATGGCCTTCCCAGAATCCTGAAGATGTTACTCTAATAACACTACTATGGCATAACACTACGTCATATTGGTAAAGTTATTTGTTCTTGATTGCGGGTTGACTCTACTGACTTATAGCTAAATTACATAGGAATGTATTCATTTATTTAATTATTTATACAAAACTGGGTCAAATACCATAGGTATCCTCTACCAGACAGACAACCTTATGGTAATGTAAAGACAAAAAATAAGGTAGATGCAACAGTAAAGTTGTGAAATAAGCTTAGAACTACGGACTTATAATTAAAATAAAATGAAAATAAATAAATACATCATTCATCATCATTTCAGCCGAAGACGTCCACTGCTGGACATAGGCCTCCCTTAATGGCGGGGATATGCCATAATCGCCACGCTTGGCAGGCGGATTGGCGATCGTAGTATCAGACAACGCTGCTGCCCATCCTCTGGTGAATCCCTTAGTCGCCTTTTACGACGACCATGAGAAGATATAGGGTGCTGCAATTCTTTGCGTCCGGCACCACAGGAACATAAATACATACGTATGCATAATAAAATATACATATTATACATACATATAACTATAGATATATATCATCAAGATAAATCAAAGGCGAGCTGAATCTGAGGCATCATTTTTGCAGAACGTTTGTGTGACATCTTCCTATACTTACAGAACCAGCCCATTACTGTCCCACTGTTGAGCACGAGCCTCTTTTCAAAATGAGAAAGATCAGGCCTTAGTCCACCACGCTGGCCTAGTGCGGGTTGGCGGACTACACACACCATCGAGAACTGTATGGAGCACTCTCAGGTGTGCAGGTTTCCTCACGATGTTTTCCTTCACCGTTTAAACAAGTGATGAACAAATTCTGATCCACAAATGAATCCAAAAGCCAGAGATCTTCTTTTTTTTTTCTAATGGACTCTCGCAGAACTGGTACCCAAAATGGATACCCTAACTGCTTAACCGGGTGGGTGGCGGAGAATTCCGTTAGGGACTCCATCCGCCGAAAAATTTCCCTAAACCTAACTTATAAACTTGAATCGCGGTTGCAAAAACCGCATAACCGGGACGCTAGGGAGGGCTCGGACCTCGGCTTATTATTTATTATATTCTTTATTGTACATTACACCAAACGAAAACAAAGACAATAGTAGGCTTACTAGGGCATTGCGGGGGACCCCGCCGCTATGTCCCCCTGGCAGCCGTTGCTGCATCGGGAATTGTTTTCTCGAAAGTGGCGGACTTTCGGTATATCGGGGGGATTTTCTCCTGCTACCTACCTATGCTTATTCGTTTCCAAATTGGAATCCTACTAAGCAGCCATGCCATGCCATGGATCATCCCAACCCTGCAGATGTTTTTTCTCAATCCTATCGGCGTTCAAGTGAACCCCACTAAGGTATTCCGATTATCTTGTAATCTAAAACTATTATAGCGAGTGTATAAATTGTATTGCTCTATTGTTGTCTGTCTTTTGGTCTGTTGAAGTAATTCTTTACTGAAGAGTGGCTTGAAAGGTGCTGGTACCTACTTGTTATCATCACCATAGTACGTATTCATCAGACCGTTTAAAGGCAATGTCGAATTTGGTTGGTTCAGAGTGGGTTGTTTATAGTTGGTTCAGAATTCAGATAGATCAGTGGTTCTTAACAGGTGGTCTGCGAAAGGATCAGAAGTGGTCCGCGAAGCCAACCAACTTTCTTGTCTTGACTAATTATAGTAAAATTATTTACATGGGCAAACAAATTGGTAGTCCGTGACAACATCGATGTTTTGGGTTTTGGGGTCCCCCAATACGTAAAGGTTAAGAACCACTGAGATAGGTAAACATATACTGCCAAGGTCAAGTTTACAGCAGTCAATCTTGACGATAGCATACGAAAGCATGGAAGAGTTTCAACTCATCTTTCGCATCGAAATCGTCTATCGTCTTGATGACAGAACCTCCGAATATGAAGAAACGTAGGGACACAAAAATCTATCAAAACCCAAAAATACAAGGCAATGAGCACTTTCCGTAACTCATAAAAACATCCATCAACTCAAGCCCTTATCAAAAGTATAACAAACATGCTAACCATGGGGTACCCCATCACTTCATACCCCATGACAGGGTGCTAACAATATGCTGAATAACGACATAAACGCCCATAATATCTGCCACGGTTTGGGGTCCCGTGGCGAACGCATAAAACCACATCTAATGCGGCGTGAAATGGGAAGAGGGTGATTATTAAGTAATTACATTAGGTCGCTGCTCTTTTTAAGTTTTTTATAGAACTACGTATTATTTTATTATTTTTAACGCATTTACGCATGCGAAGCAAAATCTAACGATTTGAATTGTGGAAAGAAAAAATCGCTCACGAGCAGGATTCGAACCTGCGACTCCTGGCTCAGTACGCCAGTGCTTTAGTCATCTAAGCTATCGTGAACACTGCTCGTGGTATCGAATTTAACCTCCACTTAGTACGTCTTTGGGTGACGTCAGGGATATCTTATTATGAAACTGTTTTTCTCAGTGTTTCAGTGTAATGCGTTAAAAATAATAAAATAATAGTATGGGTAGGCATATCTATACGACTTTGAATTAACTGCAAAGCTAATTAAGAAAAGTCGGTTAAGAAACTCTGTTTCTGCTGCTTACCCCTAGAGATTTGAACCTAGAAATTTTTAATAATAAAGTACCTAGTCGAAAATTTCAAAAAACCCAAAAAGGTTATGTTTTAATTAAGTTATATATTTCCTGTAGTAAACGATTAAAACTTTACGAATTGTATTTATTTTACATACAATTCATATCCTCTATTTATCATCTTGCCACCATCTGGCCCATTGGCCGGAGACGCCGTTGCCTACAGCGCAAAAAAAAAATCAGCTGATCCTAGCATTTTGACGAGCGACATCGATGATTTAGTAGGGATCAGCTGATTTTTTTTTCGCGATTTCAGGGTTGGTCCCATAGTAAGAGTTGTCCTATGCTATGCCCTGAATGAGCTCTTAAAATATGACCACGCATTTCTGATACACGTTGTATAGAGATGCAACGTCTTTCGCAAAGCTAGAGGATCTAGCCGATTGGGAATAGCATAGTCGCCGACGATTCGAGCCGCTCTGCGCTGAATGCGGTCAAGTGGAAGGACTAGGTACTCGGGTGCTCCAGCCCAGAGGTGAGAGCCATATGCGGCCGGATTTGTGCCTTATAAAGTTGTCGTCAGAGCGTCACTTCGAAGAAAGACGCGACTGCCACCCACGCCCCCTGACTGTCAGCCATGGTCCTGACCACGGCTGGCAGCGAAAGGTCTTCTCCAATTGCTGTAGTGAGAGCACGGCGCCGCACCACCCAATCAGGACAGTATGCCAGGGTATGAAGGGCCGTATCCTCACTACAGGCGCACTGGGTGGAAAGCCAGGCGTGTCATCAACGGCCTACCTTGTTTCAACGGAATCAACCAAGCAAAATCTAAAGTTATAATTTTGTTCTATACGGAACCGACCCTCGTATAGGACAAAAAACAGCCCTATTGACTTCACAAGGGTGCTTGAAATGTACTCCAGTAATTGTGGCATTGTACCCGTACCCAACATTGTTCAGTTTATTACAACATTATTTATAACAATGATTTTTCTATGAGAAACAAGGTGAATACGTGAGAATTTGATTTAGTGTCTTTTTTATGAGGCCCCTAGATATTGTTTTTTTTTTATTTGATCTAATGAGCTATTTTATATATAACTAGCCTATGCCCGCGTGAATGTCGTTTATCGCACTTCCCCCGGGAACTGTTCATCTTCCCGGGATAAAAAGTAGCCTATATGTTAATCCAGGTTATGTTCTATATGTATGCCAAATTTAATTAAAATCCATAGAGTAGTTTTTGCGTGAAAAAGTAACACATCCACACATCCATACATCCTCACAAACTTTCACGTTTATAATATTAAGTAGGAAGTAGGACAGAAGAAAAGAGAAAGAAAAAAAAAAGAGAGTCTTTGAGAAGTATGTGTGGTGTAACTTTGAGAGATAAAGTAAGGAATAACGTGATAAGAGAGCGTTGTGGAGTGAAAGAAGTGTGACAAAGATTGAGAAAGGTATGTTAAGATGGTTTGGACTATTAATCTGAGGTTTGGACATATAGAGAGGATGGACGAGAGGAGATTGACGAAACAAGTATACGAAGCGAGTGTGGATGGAAGAGTTGGAAGGGGACGACCTCGGCGAACGTATCGCGATCAAATCGCGGACGTTCTCAAAAAATGCCAGGTTAAGAGTTCTCTAAACCGACGAGCATGCATGACGAGGTTAATGGACGTAGATGAAGCGAAAGAGGTGTGTCAGGATCGTAGCAGGTGGAAATCCATAGTATCTGCCTACCCCAATGGGAAACAGGCGTGATAATATGTATGTATGTTGTATGTAAATAGGACAGCCCCCCCTAGCCAAGTTGACAATCTACAATCGTCAACGCTATAGAAAACAATCAAAATGTATGGGAATGACATATCTCAACGAAAGGGGGGCTGGATACCTATTATGTTATATTATTATAGTAGAATAAGTGTCCAATGCTTCGTCTGTATATATACTGATATTTGCAACTGATTTTTTGCACATAAAAATGGTAAAAAAAAAAATCCTACTATGCTAATCTACTAACCTAATTCTACTGTGCTAAAGATTTATACAAAGTGTATAAAAAACCGGCCAAGTGCGAGTCGGACTTGCGCAGTAAGGGTTCCGTATCTCTCAACCACCTGATACCCCATTAAAACTGATTTAATTTACGAGAGTTTATCAAAAGACATCAACGTACGGTGCGCGAAATATGATTTTTTGCATGCCTTTCTTACGCAGGTACCACCACATATGTCTATGTTTGTCTTATTTTTAGTATTTGTTGCTAAACTACATAGTATGCACTATAATCTGACCAAGTTTGACGCTAGTATGTATTACGGTTTTGAAGATAGAGCAAAAACAAAAACGTTGAAAAAATATGCATGTTTTTTGAGGTTTCTTGCATGGGACCCCCTTTGGTTTTAGATTTTTTTTTGTTTTTATTATTTTTTTGTGATACACCTCATAGCAACACATATTCTGAGAAAATTTCAACCGGTTACCTGTTACCGTTCCAAAGATAAAGCCCTGTGACAGACAGACGGACGGACGGACGGACGGACGGACAGCGTAGCGAGAGTAATAGGGTCCCGTTTGTCACCCTTCGGGTACGGAACCCTAAAAAAGCTCAATAATAAATAAGCAATTTTGTGCTTGACTGCTTGTGGTTTTATTAACACTTATTGTTGTTTTTATTTACTTATTTTTGAATATTTTTCAGGAACATCTTATTTTGAGGGAAGAAATGAGTGGAGGCCTTTGCCCAGGAGTGGGAAAGCAAAAGGCTCTTAATAAATAAACAAATGAATCTTGTACTTTTAGGAGTTATATTATAGATAATAAAATTGTATATTATTGTTATTGTGTGCCTCTCTAGTAAACCATTTTTCTTTCTTTCTTTCTTTATTTTACGTGCCAAGAATACACCATTTACAAACAAAACAGGCTTTTCAATGCGTTTCGTTCAAGGTTTTGTTTATAAAACGTCCAAGCTATGTTTTATAAATGCTACAAATGATCTCGCTATTTGTCTGTAATTTTAAATAAATAATATTAACTATATTTTCCATCTTCCATCAATAATCAATCATTCATTACAGTTCCGAAAATTTTATCGAAACAGTCTCAAACAATGATTATAACAGTGGGCATGCGTCATTTAAGACCACGCCCTCCTTCGAAGCCTCCGGTGAGCTATCTCTGTCACACGCTGTCTCGCTCTAACGCAGTTAAAATACACGTCTTTTTTACAACTACAAATAAAACATTTTGAGATTTTATACGTTTAAGAGAAATCTTTTTTCGTTTTTGATCCACATCAAGTGACGAGAAATTAAATTTAAAACCCTAATATAACACCTACTTATGGTTCTAGGGTAGGTACACAGAGCTATGATAAGTCCAAAACTCCTTTTTGAAAAGACAGCGTTATTTTTTATAGCACAGTGAAAACCTCAAAAACATTCGTTCGATTTACATGAGAACCATCTGAGAACTCGGACGAATAAAAAAATCGTTCATGTTTGAGAACATGTAATTTTTTTCTAAAACACAAAATTACATGCTTTCAGAGTTACTGTAGGTAAATTATATAAAGTATTTTTGAACCAGTATCCGAATGTAAAAACTAAATCCGGAGAAAATTCTGGAAATTTTCTTAAAAATTTGTTCCCTACATTTTTCGAACAGTTGAACAGAACAGTGTAGGGAACAGCTGATATTTTTTTCGCGATTCCAGTGTTGCTCCCTTAATCAAAGATATTCATACTAATGGATGAGTACAATGACCCCATAAGAGCTCAACTGCCAATTAAAATAACACAATTGGACGTCGCGTCGTCTTGAAAAGGTGATGGTTTGGATCACGAGGGGATAGGGAGGTGTTCAGGTGTTAGGTATTTCAATAACACCTAATATAGTAGTAATTTTTAAGGTAGGTACAGAATCCATTACAATCAAATTAAACTTAGCCTTGGTTGGACCTACAAAAAAATAAACTTTAAAAAAGTAAAAACCGACTTCAAAAAGAATAAACAATAACCTATTTTAAAAAGAGTATATCCATGGAGTTTCTTGCCGGTTCTTCTCCATAGGACCCACAATTTGGAACCGTGCAACTAGAGCCTGAAGTTTCAAAAGTGCCTGTAATTAGGTTTATTTGAAATAAAAAACATTTTAATTTGAATAAAATAATTTGTGTGAAACAGTTTAGGAAGCCTTTGATTCCGTTTGATTTAAGAAAAATTTCCACCGACATCCTTAACTGTTTCACACAAATATTTTATTCTTTATGAAGTAGTTTTTATTTATTTTTTATTTTTTTATTTATTATTTATTTATTATATTCTTTATTGTACATTACACCAAAGGAAAACAAAGACAATAGTTTGTTTTAATTTTGAGGATGATTTGCTGTCATCCATTGAAGAGTTTCCTTCTTTATCTCCGAAGATCTTCATCAGATCTTTATCAGATGATACTTTCTGAATTTTTTTTTTTTTGTTGATGAAAATACCAAAATCGCTATATGTATGCCTATAATATTTGAGGAGTTCCCTCAATTCCACATGGATCCCATTATCAGAACTGGATTTTGATAACAATGGGACCAATCTGGAAGTATATCCTTTCAAATAAAAAAATAATTTACCAAATCGGTTTATAAATGACGGAATTCTGAGGCAAATTTAAAAAAAAAACAGCTTAATTGAGAACCTCTACCTTTTTTTGAAGTCGGTTAAAAAACAACGTTGCCCAAACTATGTGGGGTTATCAAGAAAGTAGGTTCAAAATCAAAATACGCGTTAAAAATTAGTAGGTATACACAAGCTCTCCTTCGGGATCGTGGATGCCCAGAGTAGGGGGACTCGAGGCATCTATTAAGCGACCTGGGGTGGACAGCAACACGTGGTGGTCGCGTTCTGCTGTTGGGGAAACCTTGTTGTTTCCCCGGGACTTGCCAAAGGCGTAGCACTGGAGGGGCACTGAGGCACTGGGGCGCGGTCCACTGAAGTTCCCGGAGCTCCTCTATTTTGTGCAGAGGATGGCCTCCGTGTGGTTTGATTCGGTATAAGAGTCCGACATACCCCTCCGCCCTCCCCAGACGGAGGGTATCCAAGAAAACAAAAAAGATACACAAGCTTCAATTGCATTTCAGCGGCTACAAAACTAAAACAAAACGGCTCGGTCATAACAAAGTGTAAACACAAATAAAAATATTGTAGTGATGTCAATAAAACACATAATTTGATTGTCCCGCCCCGCGTCGGGACCGAATTCCCGGGATTCTCGCACGGTGTGGCGTTATGCCGTCTCGTCTTATTTATGTATTTCTGTGAGGTCTCAGCTTGGGTACGGGTGGAGGAAAGTTTATGGAAACTAGCAAATGCACGCGGCTTCGCTCGCCTGGTACGTAGATAAAAAGTACGGATATTTATGAAAACATGATCTAATCTATCAGCACATCGACCAATGTCCAGACCATCCAGACGTATTCAGAAACCTTCACATTTATAAATAAAATTATTCTAGTGATTTGATAACTGCCCGAAAATCCTTCAAATCGCCTATTTGGTCTAGTACCGGGTAAAACGGGGTGTATAGGGACAAAAGTAAAAAAATACAGAAGGTAGGGCCTGCGAGCAGCAGACTCGGGGTAGTCTGCTGCCCGACCAGCAGCCGGCGTAGCTGGCACAGCTGGCGCAGCTGGCATAGCTGGTAAAGGCCCTTGGGGTGAGGTGGCGTGCAGTGTTCCGTGTGCGCCGCCTAGGAGGGTGCGGCCAACGTTAGGCCGCACGGGGAGAAGCGGCTCGCCTGCTTGTGGCGGGCCGGGACCTGTCAGGGGTGGTTGTGTGAATACTACTAATACACGGGTTCCCACGCCCCCGTCTAAGGTAGTTGAAGGAACACCGTGGTGGTTTTAGTTGGTAAGAGTCCGACATTGGCTTCGCCTACCCCGGGCGGAGTGCGTCCATGAGGAATTCCCCACGACAAAAAAAAAGGGCAAGAATTTTAACATTGAAATAAGATAGTTTTTTGCCCACGAAGACTTTAGAATGTTTACCAAATTATGGCAGAATATTTTTGAAGTCTTTTTGGGCAACAAACTATCTTACTTCAATGTTAAAATCCTTGCCCACTTTTGTCCCTATTCACCCCTGCATTCCTATGAACCCCGTTTTACGGAACCGTGAGGGTCGACTAGTGTCGAGCGTATATTTTTTTTATTCTTAATCGACTTGCGTTTGATCGCCACCTCTATGATAGATGGTGCGGTCGACGATGGCACAGATAATATAATACTATGGTACACGCTTGCTCAGCAAAAAAAGACCACCAGATTAGTGTCCGTCAAAATGAAGGGACCAAGTCTTGGATTTCCAATCTACATACATAAAAGTTTAATACTATTATTCTACTATTTGCTACCTATGCAATAAATTTAGCTACCTCAATGTATACATAATAATTTAACAAAATACTTGGTCCCTCCATTATGACGTCAAAATGGAGGGACCAGATGGATAGGCTGCTCACAGGAATATTCTACCAATTTAGTGTTACAATACCTTTATTCTACCTTAAAAATATTGAATTTGATTTTCCCTAACATGAATCGTTTGAGAAATATTGACAATAAACGATGGTCCCTCCAATTTGACGATTCAAAAATATTGTCTGACATGTTAATGGATCGTTTATTTATATTTTTCGAAGTATTTATATTTAATACCCTTTTGCTACCTTAAGATTTATATAAAATTTCTTTTGTTATAGTTGAACTTTATGTACAAATTAAAACACTAAAAATATTAATTATTTTTATATTTGTATATTTCCCAAAGGTAGCTGGAAGAAATTGCTGCTTAGCAATTAGGCCACCTGTTGCATTTGTTGATTGTTAACTTTTATGTATGTAGATTGGAAATCCAAGACTTGGTCCCTTCATTTTGACGGACACCCAGATTATCATCATCATCATCATTATTTCAGCCGAAAGACGTCCACTGCTGGACATAGGCCTCCCTCAAGCATCGCCACAACGACCGGTCCTGCTCTTGCCGCATCCAGCGGATTTCCGCGACCTGACGGATGGCCGATGGGGCAGTAAAGTTCTGGAGTGGCGACCACCTGGTGAAGATCACCAGATTATACTTATCGGGAAAGGTATGTTGCAGGATTCGATTCCCAAGTGGACCGTACTATTATTTGTTTCTCCCCAGAGGGAATTTTCAGTAGTGTAGTGTAGTCTGGGATTTTTGGAATTTTACCTTACAAATCGCAATAGGCTCACCCCCTGTTACGTAAGATATTACACCTTAATTTTTGAAATATTTTTACAATCGATTTCATCAATAATGTGGACACTATTCCGCGCTTACAAATCAATGTTCCATGCAGTGAGGTGATGCACCTAGCACGGCAGTGCCATCGGTCGCTATTTTCACCATCTCCGCGTCTTTTGTACAGCAGACCCCTATAAGACAGTCAGAGCTCGCGCTACCATTTTTTCTCCTGTGAGCTGTACGCGTGATTCATCGTGGTTTTTTTTTCTCAATTTTTTTTCATTACCATGGGTATCATAATAGAAAAAAAGTGGGCAAGGATTTTAACATTGAAATAAGATAGTTTGTTGCCCACAAAGACTTCAAAAATGTTCAGTTATAATTTGGTAAACATTCTAAAGCCTTTGTGGGCAACACGCACATTCTATCATATTCTAAAATATGTCCCTCGTTCACCCAGTCATGCTATAATGCATGCATATAATAGAACAGATTTGCATGTCTCAAGGGAAGAGATCAAAGTGTGATGAGTATTTTATTGTTTTTTCTGTTTATCAAAGCATCAAAGAAATTAATTAACAAAACCAAAAAACCCGACTGCTTGTAAATATAACTGAAAAGATGTAAACAAGACTTGTGTAGGTACATGTAGGTATATGTGAAAGTATCAAATCAACGCAGGCGGAGGCCTATGAACTACTGTTGTAATTCATGACCAAAAACATACGTAGCCTCCGCCTGCGTGTTGATTTGATACTTTCACATATACCTACATGTAGGTACCTACACAAGTCTTGTTTACATCTTTTCAGTTATATTTACAAGCAGTCGGGTTTTTTGGTTTTGTTAATTAACTATTTTATTTTAAAATTTTTAGTTCTGTCATGTTTTATCTTTAAAGTCGCACATAAATTTATAATTCTGTTTTAACGTTGAATAATATTTTGTTGTTTTTTAGCATTTTTCATTCCAAATTACATTTAAACGTATAAGTTGTAGGTATATATTTTTGTAAAGCATTTATAAAACCCTTTATTTTGATACCCCACTCGATAGGTTTAAACGAAAAAAAAATTTTTTTGAAGAGGTAATATGGCGCCAAAAAGCGGCAATTTAAATTTTTATAATTTTGATATACCCAGTGTCACTCTCACAATTAAGACGAATCTAACGACACCTCTCAAGCTAAAATCCATCAAGCCGTTTAGGCTACAGAGCGTGCCAAAGAAATATACATACATACATACATACTCGAAAAACATAACCCTCTTTCTGGCGCAGTCGGGTAAAAATAAGCAGCAGAAAAAAATGTCATGTTAGAAACGAAAAAAAATTACGGCCGATACTTTCTTGTGCAGCGAAGCGGTCTCGACGGACAGGCCCACCTCGATGTAACTTGACACCGGCGTACGTCACGCGAGGTACCCAGTGTAACACATGGGGTAGGCAGAGGCAGTACAATGTAGTGTATGTCGAAGCTCGTGAAGTTACGTGGCTGGAGAAAGAAAGAACTGCCAAAAATCTGATTTAAAGCATGGTATAATAAGATGTTTCACCAGGTACTCTCTTCCCGCAATGACAGCGCGATGCCTCTGAGCTACGTCACGATCAGTGTTGCCGTTGATTGATATCTTCAATATACTTAAGGAGATTTTTGTTCATAATGAATATTAAATAAATTCCTAACTAGCCTAACTATTTGTTATCTCTTGTTATTCATCTAATTAGTTATTAAAGGTAACTGTATAAAATTACTAGTTCAAAAGTGATTCTTTATATAAGCAAGTAAATGAAAAAAATCATTTTGCTCGGGTAATTTATTTTCACAAAGTGGCAGCACATCAAACTGACAAGTGTGAAGGTTGGCGGGAAAATTCGTAAAGATCATGTTGTGGATTTTGTATTATTTTCCAAAATTTGTGTTTCTTCGAGTGTTAATGTGTAATAATGGTGGATTATTAAATGTTAAGTGCTCGTTAACGTGTACAAGTGTGGATAAATGGTACAAAGTTGAAAATCATGACTTTCGTATTATCTCATCATCCCCTCGGAAACCTAGTAAAGTTTCCATCACTTTACTAGGATACAAGTATAATATGTTCAATGATTACGACTGAAGGACATGTATCCATGGTCATGAATAAATTAAAAAAAAAAAAAAAAAAAAAACAAGTGTGACGCTAACCGCCCGCTATTGGCTCCACGGCCGATGACGTAGTACGGAGGCAATCACGTGACCTAGCTGTCACGGGAAGAGACTACCTGGTGTTATTATACCATGATTTAAAGTACAATTAATTTTTAATTTTTTTTTTTAATATATAGGTATATATATATTTTTTTTTTTTTTTTTTATCCGGTTAAACTTTGTTTTATTATAATTAATTTTTGTAATGTTAATAATCATCAAACAATGTCACAAAAAAATGTTTTGATAAATGAATTGTAAACTTCTTTTTCAAAGAATAAGAATAGAATAGAATAAGAATAAGAATTATTTATTTGCTAGAATATGAGTAAAAATAAGTTGACATTGGTAACATAAATAAAGTCCTGTCATACTCTACCAGAAGTTGGTATGCAAATATTATTTATAAATGTAAACAAGTGCTAATATTAATTGACAAAACGAAATGTCATATAAAATTATTTACATTAGAAAAATTAAAAGTATCAAAATTGACATACATTTAGTGAAAAATCAATTTACTTAAGGTAAAACAACAAACAACTTATAATAATTGTAAATCATTAAAACATCATTAAATCAGCACTTTATCTTTTAAGAACTCCGAAATATTATAATATTTTTTTTCTATTAAAAAGGCTTTTAGTCTACTCTTAAAATGGTTAATATTTAAATCTTTAATGGGCCCCGGTATGTGATTATATATGATTGGCGCCATGCAGAACACACTTTTATGCATCAGTGCTGTATTGTGCTGTCTTACACATAATCTATTATTATCACGCCGACTACGGGTATTGAAGTCTGACAATTTCTTAAATAATTTTGGATTCGTTTTGACGAAAATCGCAACTTCAAATATATATAAGGAGGGGAGTGTCAATATCTTGTATTTCTTAAAATATGGCTTACACGTATCAGTACAGTTCAATCCAAACATAGCTCTGATACACCTTTTTTGTTGCTTGAAAATTAGTTCCCTGTTACATGAGTTACCCCAAAAAATAACGCCATACCTTAAAATTGAGCCTATGATGCCATGATAAGCTGTTAGGAGAGCATCTTTTCCTAAGACTGATGCTAGTTTATATAAGGCATAAGCAGATTTACTTATTCTTTTGCTTAATTGTTCTGTATGTTCTTTCCAATCCAGTCTTTGGTCTATATTTAAACCTAAGAACTTGGTTGTATTTACTTGAGCAATGCTTTTATTACCGTGATATATTGACATAATGACATATATTTGGACGCTGACTAAACAGCATTAATTTTGTCTTATCAATATTTATCCTAAGATTATTATTATCTAACCATTTAATTATTGATTGAATTGTGTTATTGATTTCATGTTCGTAATTTAATTTGTTTGTGCATTTAATAGTTACAGTGCTATCGTCGGCAAATAGTGACATATGATGATTTGTTACTTTTGGCAAATCATTGATATATAATATAAATAATAAGGGACCTAGCACGCTCCCCTGTGGTACGCCGTATGAAATTGATCGATTATTTGACCTATATATTCGTTCACATTTAGTTTTGGTATCTATTTTCGAAATTTCTACATATTGATTTCTTTTTTTTTAAATACGATTTTACTAGCTGCAATATATTTCCTCTTATTCCATATGCATCTAGTTTATCAAGTAAGATATTATGATCTACGTAGTCAAAGGCTTGGGTCATATCACAATAAACTGCACTTACAGGTATGTTACTATCAACGTTTGTAATAACATTATTCAAAAAATCGTAAACGGCCATATTAATCGTTCTTTTTTTTCGAAACCCTTTTTGATCTTCAGTGAGAATGTTATTTTTATCTAAGTATTGATTTAGTTGGAAATATATATATTTCTCAAAGACCTTTGAAAGTAAAGAAAGAAATTATGCATAATTATTCAAGTTTTGTATACCTACATTAATTTTCGCTCATAATTAGATACGTTAATTCTAATAACTTCTTAGGTTTTCGCGATCACTACACATTATAATAAAACAAAGTTTAACCTCTGTGGTCTAGTGGTTCGAGTGTCGGACTGCTGATAACGAGGTCGTGGGTTCGATTCCCACAGGACACAAATATTTGTGTGATGAACATAAGTGTTTGTGTTGGTCTGGGTGTGTTGCTTATGTATTATAAGTATGTATTTACAAAAAAAAAAAAGTATATACGTATTATATCCATTGTCTAGTACCCATACCACAAGCTCTGCTTAGTTTGGGACTAGATGGTGCTGTGTAAAAATGTCCCAAAGATATTTATTTATTTTATTTATTTATTTATTTATTAGTACACCCACATTTCGCCAGTTATGTTATAGTCCTATGTAATAGGGAGCGAGCCTATTGCTATTAACCGGGCACAAATCCATACTCCGGGCTGCTACTGAGAATTTCCTAATGGAAAAACCCAATAACACTTTCCCCGACCCGGGAATCGAACCCAGGACCCCACGCTCAGCAGTCGCGCTTGCAACCACTAGACCAACAGGGCAGTCAAATAAATGAATAAATAAATAATCACCCCGGGCGGAGTGCGTCCATGAGGATTTCCCCACAAAAAAAAAGGCGGAAAGTATGTACTTAGTCTGTCTAAATAAACAATTTACTTAATTTGTTATTCCGTAAACTGTTACAAAAGCAATATAAATGTAAATGTTACAAAATGGTTTGTTTTACATAATTTTAGTGCAATTTCTGTACCTCTTTGTGCCTGGAACGATTTGTCCGATGTTAGATATGCTTGGTAAGCATGGAAATGGCCTTGATGTGACCATTGGGACCAAACCTTGAAATCGTGAAAAAAAATAGCTGATCCCTACATTTTGTCGATTTATTTGAACACGAATGTAATCTCTGTTTTTTCTTACTTGTTTTGTTTTCTCACTTGTTTTTTTTTTTTTGTGGTATAGGATGCCGAAACGAGCTAAAATCCCAGAATGAACCAGGGTAACAACCAAAGAAAATAAACCACTGTAACAACGTTGTGGGAGTCTATAGCTTCAAATAAGTGTATGGACCAGGACGCATTCTGGACGCTTTCACGCTCTCTGTTACCCCCCTGAACATTTATATCGCTAACTTTAGACCACAATTCTTTATAGAGTATAAATTAATAGTTAGCTACTTATTTCGCTTATTAAGTATTTATTTTGTTGTTTCCCTAAATACAGATCAAGTTCAGAAGAACTTATTCTATATCAAGCACAGAACACTATACTTCGCGATATCAAGTCTTTGATAATGGATTCCTTAGTCATTGTATCAAGTAGGTAGGTACTTAGGGCTTCTCAATATCGCCTTTTTTCCAATATCGGAACTGGAGCCGATATTGACCTCAAAATATCGGAATTCCGAGATTCCGATATAAAATACACAATATTTTTAAATACTACTAGGACTTGATTTAGAATGAAAAACTAATCTTGTTTGCAGAGTAAAAAGTGGAGATTATGCCAAGTGTTGCTTTTGAAAACTAATGGGTCTTTATGATCTTATAAACCTGTACGGCCTGTCATCATCATCATCATTTCAGCCAAAAGACTGCTGGACATAGGCCTCCCCCAAGCATCGCCACAACGACCGGAACTGCGCTTTCCGCATCCAACGGATTCCCGTGACCTTCACCAGATTGTCGGGCCACCTTGTGGGGGGCCTACCCACGCTGCGCCTTCCAGTACGCGGTCGCCATGCCAGAACTTTACGGCCCCATCGGCCATCATTTCTGCGAGTAATGTGCCCCGCCCACTGCCACTTAAGCTTGCCAATTCTTCGGGCTACGTCGGTCACATTCGTTCTCCTGCGAATCTCCTAATCTTTGATTCGATCACGCAGGGACACTCCGAGAATATATTGGAAAATAGAGGTTTAACACTAGGGAACTAGCCTTTGAGTTAGTTTGGAAGACAAAGAAACACTGATCAGGATTTTTCATAATTTATTAATTTTTTTTTTTTTTTTTTTTCGAATGGGCTCTCGCAGGTGGGACCGAAGTCCCATTTCTGCTTAACCGGACTTAGTTGGCGGAGAGTCCCATGTGGGACTCCATTCGCCGAAGGTTTTTTCCCTACATACTTACAAACTAGATGCGCGCGGCATCAATACCGCGCGCAAGCGGGCGCCCCCCGAGGGGGGGGCTCGAACCTCGCTGGGGCATTGCAGGGGGACCCCGCAGTTCCTATGTCCCCCTAGCAGCCGTTGCTGCATCGAATTGGTTTCCTCGAAAGTAGCGGACTTTCGGTCCCTATCGGGTGACGTGCTAAACGCCGTGAAGCGGCAAGCCTCGCCGGCGAGGCTAAGACCTACCTAGAAAACCTAACCAGTGGCTACGCAATAGCCTGCTCCTAGGAACTACTCTAGAGCATAGGGCCGGTCTCGCGTGACGAGATTATCTCCGGTTGCTTACACCGTGAGGGCGTCCCCAGGGGGGAGCTCGGACCTCGACTCAGGGTGCAGCAGGGGGACCCCGCCACTGATCCCCCCAGCAGCCGGTGCTGCGTCGGCATGTGTTTCTGTTTCTCGAGAGTCGGACTCTCGGATTCTGTGTGTGTGTCGCGTCGGTCCTCGCCGGCGGGGACGATATTTTGGACGACGGCGTCGGAGTGTGCTTGTACTTTTATCTGACTCCTGGAGGAGTGTAATAGCGTCATCGGGCTCAATGAGTGTGTGTCTGGGACGTCGGGTTTTGCTAATAGCAGATGGCTGGTAGACGGTGGCCGCCACGACCAAGGGGTTGGGGTGCTTGGGAGCGGAATCGAAATAGCGTTTTGAGACACGCTTGAAAAACTGCTTGATGGTCGGCAGTTTGAGGTCTAGGTGGAGGTCGACATTGCGTACGTACCAGGGGGCGCCTACGGCCCTTCGCATGAAACGGTTTTGGAGGGTTTGGAGTATGTGAATTCTCACCGGCTTAACGTGTGCGAACACAACGCTAGCATAGGCGAGTATGGGGCGGATACAGGTGGTGTATATCCTTACTTTGAGAGGAGTGGGCAACTTACTGTGCGCATTGAGTAGGGGGTGGAGACGTCCGAGGACGAAGGCGGCACGGTTTTTCACCTTGCGGATATGCGGTCTGAAAGTCAGTCTACGGTCAAGGATCACGCCAAGGTATTTGGCTTCTCGTTGCCATGGGATCTGTTTTCCGAACATTGAGACTGGTACGCTTAATTCTTTACGATACTGTGACAGGGGTCTCTTATCGAAGAGGACCGCTGCACTTTTTTCGGGATTTACTTCGATTCTCCATTTCCGGAACCATTCACCTAGGGTGTTGGCCGCGGATTGGAGGGTACGAGAAATGGCGACATGGGTTCTGCCGGAGTAATAGATTGCCGTGTCGTCGGCGAAAAGGGCCATACGGGCGCATTTTGGAATATCGCTGGTGTACAGCGTGAACAGTAGGGGGGAGAGCACGGAGCCTTGTGGCACACCGGCGTGAATGGGATGGGGGGAGGAGAGAGCCCCTTCTATGCGATAGCGAAAGGTACGATTCGATAGGTAGTCTCGGATGATGAGCACGAGACGATGTGGCACATTCATAGTGTACAGCTTATATAATAAGCCGTTGTGCCACACTTTATCGAAAGCCTTTGCTACGTCGAAAAAGAGAGTGCCGGTCATTTGACCGCGTACGAAGCCTGCACTGATGTGTTCTACAATGCGGTGCAGTTGATTAACGCAGCAGTGCTTTGTACGAAAGCCAAACTGCTCGTCGGGAAGGAGTTTATTTGAGTCGGCGAAATCTTTGAGTCGCTTATAAATAAGCTTCTCGTAGATTTTACCGAAGACATTGAGGAGACTAATCGGCCGGTAACTACTCGGCTCGGCTTTTGGTTTGCCCGGTTTGGAAATACCGATTACCGTAGCCTGTTTCCAAGCCTGGGGAAAGATGTTGTTTTTAAATGCCGCATTGAAGATGACGGTCATTAGAGCGATTAGGGTGGCAGGGAAACGTTTCAGCACCTTATTGGTGATGCCGTCTGCGCCGGGGGCTTTTTTGGGCTTAAGATCCTTGACTATAGAGAGAACTTCGTCAGGGGTGATCGGTGGGAGCGGGTCATAAGGGTCATCTATTGGGGGGGGGGAGGGCTGACCTACGCTCTACTTCTGAATTAACCTTATCAAGGTGGGTTTGGCTTACGGGAAGCGTACTGAGAGTGCATTGAGACTCCAAACTGTCGGCTAAGCATTCGGCTTTTTCGTCGTCGTCAAAGGCCGGCCTTTGATTGGGTCGATTTAGGGGGGGCATAGTTGCCGTGGTCTCGCATTTAAGTCTGCGTTGAAGGGCCCAGAAGGCTACATGAGACGGTTGGATTGCGCTGACTTCCTTGTCCCAATGATCCTCCCGTACCTGAGCTACACGTCTCTTTACAGTATTCTGTAAGGAGCGCATATGGGCACGATTGGCTTCATTGGGAAAAGCGTCATAGGCACGGATGGCCGCGTTCCTCTCGGTCCTCAACTCATTCACATCGTCCGGCAGTTTCAGACGCTGGTCATCCAGCATCGGAACCTGCCGTGAGCATTCGCTCACTACGGACTGTACATGGTTGGTGAGCGAGGTGATCGCGGCCACCGTGTCCGCGACTGTCTCAATGGAGTCAGGGATTGAATCTAATTGGGGGGATGAGGTAGATTTGAGGCGGTCCTCTAATCTCCTCCAATCGGTTATCGTTTTTGTTACGGGTGGAATACCGGGATCCGAGGGACCACCTCGGGGACCCAGTTGAATGATCACAGGGCGATGATCTGAGTCTAATTCTTGGATTACCTCGATAGAGCGAATACCGAGGTTTACGCGCTTTAAGAGGGCTATATCTAGGATGTCGGGCCGATGCCCTACTGTGTCAGGATAGTGAGTGGGACGCATCGGGGCGATGACGTCGAAGGAAAGTTTGTCGCTAAGTGCTCCTAATTGAATACCAGCGGCGTTATTGGAGACACAGCTCCATGAACGGTGTTTGGCGTTTAAGTCGCCTGCAATAATTACAGAGTTACTAAGATCGAGTAGGGATTTGAGGTCGTCCTCGAGCAGACTCGCGGGTTTGTTTGAGGATCTATAGGCCGAGACTATGGTGATGGGCTGGTGCCCTGTCATGCCTAGGCGACAGATTGAAGCCTCCAGGCATGCTAGCTCTGGGGGATCAATGGGGATGCAATACAATGAATTTCGGTAATAGATGAGCGTTCCGCCTAGTGCGGTGTATGCTCTGTCGTTTCTTATCAGCCTATAGATGGCTATATTGGGATTACGACAATGGGGTTTGAGGAAAGACTCTTGAATGAGTAAAATATCGATTTGGTGCTCACGCAAGAAGACGGCTACGTCGTCGCGTTGACCACTAATGCCTCGGGCATTAAAAAAGCCTAAAATTAGGGAACGGGGTTTGAATCTTTTGGGTGGGGCCGTATTATACATTATAATTGGAATTAAGTATTCTATAGATGTCTTGGTACTTGGTAAGTACCTGAAGGCGCTGCTCATGGATGCCTTGGGTAAAGGCCCAAAGTCTAGAGTAGGCGTCAATGCGGGATTCCCCTGACTGGGGTTCGAGGTATTCTCTCGGCAGAAGGCCGGGGGAGTTTACCGGAGGGGGGGTTCTCATGGGGGGGGGGCTTTAGCTGCTGGTGCAGTTTTGGGCCTGAGAGAAGGTGCGGGGATGGGTATGTTCATCAGCGCAGGGGGCTCTGAGGCCGGGGGCGCGAGACGAGAGGGCGGAAGAGTTGGGAATTGGGGCTTTTGGTTTCCCTTAAACCAGGGGTTGGGCCCGAGTGGGCCGCGGAAATTAGGGGAGGGCCCGAGTGGGCCTCTAGGGTTTGGTGGTTGGTAATGGTAGGGGGCTGCGTAGGAGGGGGCTTCCCTCGCAACGCGGTCGGAGGCGCGTTTCGCCGATTTGGCGTTGCGCATTTTGGGGGCTTTGGGGCATCCGCGATAATTCGCTGGATGCCCGGCTTGGCCGCAAAGGACACAACTTGGGGGCTCCGTGCACTGGTCCCTCTCCTTGGGACGCTCGCACTCGCTGGTCCCATGATCGCCTAGGCACTTTACGCACCTGGGCTTAGCGTAACAGTTACGCTGGGAGTGACCATACAACTGGCAACGGTGACATTGACCAGGCTGGTTTGACTTGTGGGGGCGCTCGATCGTAATGCCTGATAGGTGGCATACGGTCTTTACGTTATATATTGCCTTAGCGTTTTCGCTGGGGTGGCAGATGGCGAGGACCATGTTGAAGGGGTCACCGTGCTTTCCACGGAACATTCTGTGGGTCTCTTTAATGGGGATACCTTGACGAACGAGGTCGTCGTGTACTTCCTCGCATTTTACTTCGGTGGGGACCCCTCGGATTACGACTCTGAGGAGTCGGTCCTCCGGGAGGGCGTAGGTGTGAAAAGACACACTACGCTCGCGCAACAACCTGGTAAGGTTGCGGTAATCGGTGGGGGTGGGGACAGTGACTTTAATGCCCTGCTGTGTGGGGCGGGCACTGGTGAAATTAATTTTGGACTGGTTGCACCAGTCAGAGATTCTTGTCCAGTAAGCCTTATCCTGGATGAATAAGGGAGGCGGGATGCGTACCTTCGTCTGGGAAGACGAGGTATGGACATGAGGGGAGGGGGGCCTGTTATCCTGCGAGGAGGAGTGAGAGGCGGGACGGGGGGTAGGGGCCGGGGCAGTGTTAGCCTCGGAAAGCTTTAAGGACTTTGGGGCGAGAGCCTCGGCCTTATTGGTTTTTCGGCCGCGTTTTTTACCTTTACCCACTACTGTGGTAAAGGCATCGGCCTCGTCGGAGATGACCTCACTGTCCGAAGACATCTCTTGGTCTGAAGGGATCGGGGAGATCTCGGGGTTTTGAGTGGGGGCTGGGGTGGGGAGAGGTGAGGGGGTACGTTCCTTGGGGTCCAGGCTGGCTGAACGCCTAGATGGACCACATGGAGACCTCGGTCTCTCCGCATCGCTGTCGGGACGGGCGCGGGCGCGGGCGCGGGCTTCGAGGGCGAGGCGCCTAGCCCTTTTTAGGGAATTTATCCTTATGGGTGGGGGGGAATCGGGCGACTTTAGAGAGTCGGGGACGTCGGGTGGTGTTTGTTGCTTGGCGGCAAAAGCGCTGCCAAACAAGTCGCCATGATTGGCGATAAAGACGGGGTCCTTGAAGAGGACGTTTTTTAAGATGCTGAGGAACTCGGCATCAGACACCATCGTATAGATGATGACTAAGCCAAGCCTAGCAACAATGAGAGGGGGATAGAAATTAGTGGCGTACTAACCATGGGGGTTTGCTCCTCGGGTGGGTGTTCCCGGGAGTGTGTTCAAACCCTCCCCGTCGGGTATAGACGGGGAGGTTGTGTGCCTACTGGTGAGCCCTAAGCTTGCTCTCCTGTTTGCCAGTCTCAATGTGCAAACAGGTCCCTAAGTCTCTAGTGTGCAATGGGTGTTAACCCCTAGAGAATGCTAGATAGGACGAAACGGGGGTAAGCTAGGGAAGACTAGGAGATCCCCCAAGGCCTTCTGGTCCTAGCTTCTTCCAATTTTGCTTTGCCCTTAAGGAGCGCAGCTGGCGTGTCGGGTCAACGCCCCTCAGTTCGTTAGCACCGCTAGGTATCCACTGAGGACCACAGTAAATAAGTGGGTTTTTCCTGAAGGGACACTACGTTTTTGACGAAACTCTGTCTAAAGAGACAAAAGCGCGCCCGCTGTCTTGAAAAAGACAGCGAATGTGCTTATCGGGCTGCAGTCGGCGGGGCGACTGCGGAGGGCGCTACGGTGAGCCGTAGCGAAAAATATTCGGGCACGAAACTCGGCACGAAAGGACGGAGCGGGAGCAGCACGACCTCTCGGGGCGAGTGTCAGAGCGTGAAATGTGATAATTTATTAATATTTTGCCCTACTTAAGTACTAAAAAATATTTACAGAAAACACACAGAACAAATAGGTAATATTTAATTGACCAATGGCGAAGAGGCATGCGCGCTCGCAGTTGATGACGTAGTTTTGATTGAAACCCGAGGTTATAAATATTGGTGACAAACTACGGAGTGCCACTCCGACGCCGTCGTCCATTACTCCGACGCCGTCGTCCAAAATATCGTCCCCGCCGGCGAGGACCGACGCGACACACACACAGAATCCGAGAGTCCGACTCTCGAGAAACAGAAACACATGCCGACGCAGCACCGGCTGCTGGGGGGATCAGTGGCGGGGTCCCCCTGCTGCACCCTGAGTCGAGGTCCGAGCTCCCCCCCTGGGGACGCCCTCACGGTGTAAGCAACCGGAGATAATCTCGTCACGCGAGACCGGCCCTATGCTCTAGAGTAGTTCCTAGGAGCAGGCTATTGCGTAGCCACTGGTTAGGTTTTCTAGGTAGGTCTTAGCCTCGCCGGCGAGGCTTGCCGCTTCACGGCGTTTAGCACGTCACCCGATAGGGACCGAAAGTCCGCTACTTTCGAGGTAACCAATTCGATGCAGCAACGGCTGCTAGGGGGACATAGGAACTGCGGGGTCCCCCTGCAATGCCCTAGCGAGGTTCGAGCCCCCCCCTTGGGGGGCGCCCGCCCGATTAAGCGCGGTATTGATGCCGCGCGCATCTAGTTTGTAAGTATGTAGGGAAAAAACCTTCGGCGAATGGAGTCCCACATGGGACTCTCCGCCAACTAAGTCCGGTTAAGCAGAAATGGGACTTCGGTCCCACCTGCGAGAGCCCATTCGAAAAAAAAAAAAAAAAAAAAAAAAAAAAAAAAACGGAGTGCCATTGCGATGCTAGGCAGCGTGCGCGGAGGACGCGCTGCCACAGTGCTCCCCCTCAAGCGAAGCGTACCGGTCGTCTGATAACGCGGCCTGAGCGCGATGTTTTGATTACATCGGGTTCGGGTGCGATCGTTGCAGGAACTTTTGATGGGGCTTCCTCTGCTTCTACGATGGTGAAGGCTGGCTTGAGACGATCTATCGAGATAACTGCTGTCCTTCCCGGTAGTTGCAGGGTGAAGGTCTTGCTATCTCTGCGTATAATCTTATACGGGCCGTCGTATGGAGGCTGTAGCGGTTTCTTTACCGCGTCGACTCGTACAAACACTTGCTTGCATGTTTGTAGATCGCGATGAACAAACACAGGGCGATTGGTATGATGCGACTGTGTGGGTACTGGGCGAGTATTACTGATAGCTGTCTTCAGTTTTTCGACATAGCTGCTGTCCATGGTGTTAGGTTGTGATGTCATGAAGAAATCACCAGGTAGTCGTAGATTTTGACCGTATGTTAACTCGGCAGCACTGACTTCTGAGTCGGTTCTGATTGCAGCACGGAGTCCTAGTAGTACTGTGGGCAATTCTTCAGTCCAGCTATTTGTACTGAGACGGGCAGTGAGAGCAGTTTTCATACATCGATGCCAGCGTTCTATCATGCCATTGCTCTGGGGATGATATGGTGTAGTTCTGAGTTTCTTGATCCCAAATAGCCTGGTCAGAGCAATGAAAAGGTGGCTTTCAAACTGTCGGCCTTGGTCTGTTGTCATTCTTGCTGGACAGCCGAATCTTGCAATCCATCCTTCATAAATGGTCTTAGCAACAGTGTCAGCAGTGATATCGCTCGCAGGGTATGCTTCGGGCCAGCGTGTAGCACGGTCGATCATTGTGATCACGTAGCGATGTCCGGTAGGTGACGTCCGTAGTGGTCCGACAATGTCTACGTGGACGTGCTCAAACCGTTGTGATTGTTCAAAAGTTGCTGTGGCACTTGATGTATGTCGTTGTATTTTTGACCGTTGGCAGGCGATGCATGTTTGAACCCATGTTTTGATGTCTGTGTTCATTGATGGCCAAAAAAATCTTCTTAGCATTAATTTTCTGGTTGTTCGTATACCGGGATGACTGAGTCCGTGGATGGCGTTGAATGCTATAATACGGAACTCTTCTGGTAGGTATGGACGAACGCTTTCAGTTGAAGTTTCGCAGTAAACTTGCTCTGTTGTGCCAGGTAACGTCACTTTCTTCAATTGTATGTTTGACTGACGAAGAAGTTCTTCAATGTTCTTGTCATTTGATTGTGCTTGAGCGAGTGCTTCGTAATTAATAGGGCTGGGACAGTTGATTGCGTCGACTCGGGATAATGCGTCGGCAACTACATTTTGTCATCCACTTATGTGACGTATGTCGTTTGAAAACTCACTGATGAATAACAGTTGTCTTCGTCGTCGTGGAGTTTCAGAATCTGATGAAATCTTTTGCATAGCGTACGTTAGCGGTTTGTGATCGGTGAAAATGATGAGTGCGCGCCCTTCAAATATTTTTCTGAAATGCTTTACTGCCATGTAAATTGCTTGAAGTTCTCGGTCGAATGTCGAGTAGTTTTGTTGCGCTGGTGTAAACTTCTTTGAGAAATAGCCAAGAGGTTGCCATTTCCCTTCTATTTGCTGCTGTAGTACGGCTCCAGCACAGTAGTCGGATGCGTCACACATCAGTCCAAGCGGGACAGAGTGATGTGGGTGCGACAGATATGTCGTTTCCTGAATACATTTCTTGCAGTTTTCAAACGCTTGAGATGTATCTCCGTTCCACTGTATCATAGTCTTATCACGCTTCTTTGTATTGTGCAGGTATGTATGTAGTGGTGCTTGAATGGCGGCTGCGTTCGGAATGCTATCTCGGTAAAAGTTGAGCATGCCGAGGAAACGTCGTAGTTCTTCGATGTTTTTTGGTCTTGGATATTCGCTGATAACCTTGATCTTGTCTTCAGGTGGCTTGATACCTTCTGGTGATACTGTGTAGCCAAGGAATGTCACTTCACGTTTGCCGAATACACACTTTGCAGGATTAATTGTTATGCCGTACTCATCAAGTCGTTGCAATACAGTACGAATATGTTGTCTGTGTGTATCTTCATCTTCTGAAGCTAGTAACAAGTCGTCGATAAATGGATATACAAAGTCGAGTCCTCGCAGTACTTCATGAATAAACCGCTGAAATGTTTGTCCAGCGTTCTTCAAACCAGGGCACATTCTCGGGAATTCGTATAATCCAAAAGGAGACCACAGAGGCAATAATGAGAGCAGCAGTGTTCAGATAGTTGCTATATTTATTAGTGGTTTTACATTTTTTACACAAGTGACATGGTATGAACAAAATCCATTACAATACTTATTTTAAATCAGTGACAGCAATGTGTAAGTATGATTACTATATTCATACAGGCCAGTGCATATATACAACGTTATTCTTTCTTTACCAACATCCCTATACACCCCAATTAGTTAAAATATTCAAAAAATTATGGGTGAAAAAAAAATTGGCTTACTATGAACAGTTTTTTTATAAACAGAAGATTTAATTATCCGCTTTTCGTACGTAAGATTTGGACACTGCCGCGCCGCTCGGTTGTCTAGTTGCAATGTGATACCTACATACTTAATTACCGGCTAAAACGAAATTTGCTTGCCACAAATAAAATGCACTGACAGTAAGGGTCTATGCCCTTCTTAGATAGGTAGGTACCGAGTTAGGTAATTCGATCAATGAAACGTAGGTACTTATTTTACGTAAGATGTTCGACTTGTTATGGGACAGCTGGTGCTATGTTAATAACTTAAATATTGCTGATATTCATTACACATCATTATTTAACAAAATAAGTACATAGGTACTTATGGCTCCGCATGCGTTAATTAATCATCATCATCATCATCATTTCAGCCGAAAGACGTCCACTGCTGGACATAGGCCTCCCCCAAGCATCGCCACAACGACCGGTCCTGTGCCTTCCGCATCCAGCGGATTCCCGCGACCTTCACCAGGTCAATTAATGCGTTAATGCGTTAAAATAATAAATAATTACGTAGGTAGGTAGGTACTTACCTAGACGTTAGGAAAAATAATTGAAATCACGACCTTATTATTGACATTTTGTAAAACCTACCTACCTGCTCGGTAGGTACGGTCGACCGCACGTCACTGGTAACAACTCGACATTGACAGCATCTTTATTTCGTAAGCAGTAAGGGCGGATTTCTAATTCAAGTGTTACCACTGTCATGCAGTCGACTGTACATGTTAGTCGTTTTCAAAGTAGGTAGGTATTCATTTTAAACAAAATAGTAGGTAAGTACATACCATATCCGTCGGTTTCGAACCATCTTCCACCTTGCAGTAAAGAAAGAGTAGGTACCTACATCGATGTCCCCGCGGACTGTTTTGTAAGTAGATTATTGTACGTACACTGATCACTATCGTGTCTCATCGTTACACATTACAGTTTAAACGTATTGTAGCATTCGGTCAAATCGCAGGCCACCTGTTTGAATGCAAAGTCGAGCACGTTTAGGTACCTACCTATCTACGTAAATTTCTTTTTAGTTTTATTAATACGTAGGTATCACTTTTTAATACAGCAAAGCTAGGTACCTACTTCCGATGCGACCGGTAAGTTCTGTCACCGTTCACCGTACATGGTTCAGACACATAAGTAAACTAGGTAGAAATCAAGTGGGGTGAGTTCAGGGGACCTCGCGGGCCAGGGAACGGGGCCTCCGCGGCCGATCCACCTGTCACCTTAATCCTGATTTAGGAACTGCCGTACTCTGATTGAAAAATGGCCGCTGGCACCATCGTGTTGATAGTACATTCCTGGGCTTCGAAAAACTGTTCTCGGAGGACTGTTGGTTTGTGTACCGAAATGCCATTGTCGAAAAATATGATCACGAGATCGCAGCGCCCTTCACACCCTCTTGTACGTACACTAAACAACTGAGCGAACTTCGTAAGACTGGCGACTTGGCGAAATTCTCCCTCGCCCTCGGCGCAAGCGGCCGCGGCGAGCGGGGGCAGGGGAGGGTCAGGCGGCGCTCACGGCGCGGCGCCGGCGCGGTGGCGTGTGGCGGCGATCGACTGGTTGTCGGTCGGCTACATCAAAGCGGCGACGGCGGCTCGCGGTGCAGTACAAAATAAAATCAGCGTGCCGACTCGCGTTGTAGTACAAATAAATTAGGTATCCAAAATTTTAATAAAGTTAAAGATTTTTTTCCAAAAATATAACACTATGTTTTTTCACTATAAATCGATTGTCCTAATGATTCTGAACAAAGTAATTTCAGGATGCAGGTATACAAAGAATAACGTTGTATATGCGACCTCCAATACGCCCCCTTAATCTATTACACATGCGTATGATTACTTCTGTACTTGTCAGTACTCGGTACATAAAATAAATCACTAACCCTTTTGTGTCCGACTGTACTCAAAAGTAGAATACAAAAACCCACAAAAACAGAAGAAATCTAACAAAATAAAGCATGCATAACGAAACTAAATTTAGAAAATTATCTATTACACAAAACACTTATAAAACCTAACAACAAAACATCTAACTACTCATCGCCCCCTTAATGGAATAATTTGACAGGGATAAATCCTTTAAAAAACCTCTAAGCTTCGGGCTATGAACACTTTTAGTTAAGATTTCGATATATCAACCTCCGATATTGATATATTTAAACATATCGATATATCGAAAATGCGATATTTAAAAAAATATCAACAGCCCTACGAGGCAGACCACTAGCACATAGGGATGGAACATCGTTCATAAAAAACATCGATCGATGTCGAAAACATCTATTTTTATGAATGATACATCGATGTTTTGGAAAAAAATCTGTTCTAAATGAAACACAATAAGTTTGATTCGTCCATCACGGAAATCAATTATTCTAAATTAAATTTTTGACTGTTTTTGACAAGTTTAGCGAAATTATCAACTATGATTTTTTCTACTTGGTTACGTGAAAATAATAAATAAAATTGAAATAAAACACCTAATAAATTATTAGCCAATCCAATTTATACAAAAACAACTAACACAGAAATGTAAAACTTTAATGTTAACATTTCTAACTTCACTTTCTCTATTCTGAAAAATAGTAGGATAAAATTGTTGAATGAATACTTACCTACACAAACACAGATTTTGAGCTTATAGTTTACCATGTTATTAACTATTATCTCAGCTTTTTCTCATAAAGAATGTACTTAATAGAAATGTACGCGTGTTACTGAGGTAGATCACTGTTTATATGAGGGAATGATGTCCTGACATCTGTTTAGCGAATATAATAGTACGTGTTGCTCTGCATGTAAAGCGAAGATCAAAGAATCACATATGGCGCTATGATAAAACATCGTTCATAAAACATCGTTCATAAAGAACGATGTATCGTCGATGTTAAGGATTTCAACATCGATGTTATAACATCGCTGTTTATGAACGATACATCGATGTTTTGAAACATCGATTTTTTTTCATCCCTACTAGCACAGCCACTAGTCTTTGCTTAAACAATAACTAACTCTCGGATTTTTTGAAGTTCTCATACATTTTCTGGAAAATATCGAGATATCGTGTATGGAGTATTGCAGTCACTTGTGGGATGGCTCCGCCAAATACCAGCTTGCGGCTCTTGACTCGATTCAACGCAGAGCTGAGAGGTTAATTGGTGATGAACTGTTAGCAAAATCTAAGCTACAAAGCTTAGCCCATAGACGCACAGTTGCTTGTTTGTCGGTGTTCTACAGGCTGTACTTTGGAGAGTGTGCGCAAGTGCTCAATGAGCTTATTCCGCCATCTCCTTTCTTTCATCGGACTACACGCCGCACTGCAGGATATCATCCACATTTGGTGGAAATCCCTACTATCAGGACCAAGCGCTTTGAGAACTCTTTCATAATGCGCACAGCCAAGTTGTGGAATTCACTGCCGGCATCTGTATTTCCGGGCACTTATAACCCTAACGCCTTTAAAGCTGGAGTGAATCGGCACCTAATAGGTTTGCTCGCTCCATCGTCGACCACATCCTGACAAAGCTGTCTAGATTGTGGTCAAGAGCAGATCTATAAATCATAAAAAAAAAAAAAAAAAAAAAATATCGGAATTCCGATATTTTACTTTCTAATACCGATATCATAAATACGTAGAAAATGTAGTGAGATTCCGATATTTCGAGATCTCGGAATCTCGGCATCGAAGCCCTTACTAAGGCTTCGTACCTACTGGTACGCCAAATTTTAGTTTGCAGTCAATCAAATATCAATATACATACTAGTGTTGCCTGACAATCGATAGTATCGATTGTCTATCGATAGTATCGATTGTCTATCGATAGTATCGATTGTCTTTCGAAAGTATCGAAAAACCCCCAGTCAATCATACTATCGATAGGCCTATCTATAGTATCGATGGGAAGGTATCCAACAATAGTATCGATAGTATCAAACTATTGTTACGATACTATCGATAGTATCAATTGTTTGAAATGAAGCAATACTATCGATACTATCGTGCTATCGTTTAGATAGTATTGCAATTTGCAATATAACTATCGGTTTTCATTTTTTGTTCATGTCATTTTTACATTAAAATTATCTTTTTATAAAGTTAATTTTCCTAGCTTCTGTATTGGTACACACCATACTGTTAGGGTGTACCTACTTAACCATTTAAAAAAGCAGTGATAGCCTAGTGGTTGAACGCTTGCCTTTCATGCGGGAAGGTGTGAGTTCGATCCCGGCCCGCACCTCTGACTTTTCGAATTCATGTGCGGATTTATATTCGATTATCACTTGCTTTAACGGTGAAGGAAAACATCGTGAGGAAACCTGCACACCTGAGAGTGCTACATACAGTTCTCGATGGTGTGTGTAGTCCGCCAACCCGCACTAGGCCAGCGTGGTGGACTAAGGCCTTAGCCTTCTCGCACTGAGAAGAGGCCCGTGCCCAGCAGTGGAACAGTAATGGGCTGGTTATGACTTAACCATTTCTTTAATAATCGTATACAGCAATACTATCTAAACGATAGCACGACAGTATCGACAGTTTGATACTATCGATACTACCAATAGTATTGTTGAATTACTGCCAATCGATACTATCGATAGTATGACTGATTTTAGGGGAGGGGGGGGGGGGGACTATTGATAGATCAATAGTCGATTTTTATACAACACTAGCAGTCGCACGCGGGCGTGCGTCGCACGTCTGGGGGCGTCATTAGTTCCATCCATAAACAATGTAGACATTGATTGCAATTTGCAAATGTTGCCACACTTTGGGCTGAGTAGGAAAATAATGCAAAACTAAAATAATCCTGTATTTTCAAATTAATTATCTCTTTGAAGCTACTATTTATATATTTATATATTTACTCCTCTAGAAAGTCCAGAATAACATTAATAGACAAAACAGTAATCCTCTTGTTACAAAAGCTTAGACTAAGGTCTATCGTCAAATTCCTTAAATAAAAATATATTGTTAAGCAATAAGTGTAGTTTTGTAATAAGATGGTAAAACTTCTAATAAAAAGCTCAAAACATGGACAAATAAAAAAGGCAGACGGAATCTTTCTAAACAATAAGTGAAGCACCCATAGCTTTCTAAACAATAAGTGAAGCACCCCCAGGCTTGCTTAAAAGCACGGGCTGGCACGAAAACATTCACACCCAAAATAAGACAAAAAGCCGCGATTGCGCAACAAATCTCGTGAGAAGGTAGTCATTGTCGTAGTGTCACAAATAAAATAACAATATAATTAAATCTGGTGTGTTAAAATGCTGTCGAAATTAAAGTGCGTTTAGGAGAACATTAAGTGATTCAATATTTTTTGCGAGATTCCGTCCGCCATTTTTATTCGTCCGAAGGCTTGAAGGTACTACTCGCACAGATAAAGAATGGGATTAGATATTACAGCATTTGTATTTGCCTCTCGCTCACATGAACGGTATTTTGTGAGCAAGAGCCAACATTGAACAAAAGAAGTGCCGCCATTTTCAGTCCCACTCTTTATCTGCGCGAGTAGTTCACCAATTAAGCTTTAGGCATTTATATTTTTTTATTTAATTTATTACTTTCGCGTTGCATAACAAAGAATCAAATAAATTAAATTAGCAAATGCCTAGTACAAAGCTGAGAGTAGATGAAATTTCTTCCACCTCGGATCAGAGTGACACTGCTGTTGCTATACTGTATCATTCTGCTCGTGACCACAGAGTACATTTGCTCGAGACCACGACCAGTGCTAAATAGGTACGTGCGCGGTAATTCAGGTTTCATAGTATATTAAGAAGTTATGATTATCTTGCAGAAATAGGTATTCATTCATACATAACATCACACCTGTATTACCCGAAGGGGGAAATTTTAATGTGTATGGGCCTGTATATCGCCTGCGATCACAAACCCGCCTGCCAAGCGTGGCGATTATGACATATCCCCACCCCCCTCCATTGGGAGCGAGGTGTGTATCCAGCAGTGTCTTTCGGATGAAATGATGATGATGATGAGCCTGTATATTAAGAATGATGAAGCTTATGTAGTTAAGCCAGAATTATATAATAATAAAAAAAATGAATCCATTTATTTTTCAAAAAATCCTGTGCACTGATACTGATAACCCAATAAAATTGAGATTTGGGTTAATAAAAATTAATAGATGACAACATTTTTCTTGATAACTTTCTAGATACTTTAGTCTATGGTTGTAGTAAAGAGACTGCGAGTAAAAATGTAATCGATTATTTTACGTTTATTGATTACAGTCTCAAATTCAAAGTATTTCGTAGTTCTGTATAATGCAAAAGCTACTAATATATGGAAAATATTTAATTAAAGTTGATTTATTTAATGATTTTACGTTATTATGACATTTCAAGTATAATTTATTATATAAAATACATTGTTGACGGTATTTTATATTCGATTTTCTAAATGACATCCCGATTGTGTGACCGAATCCGATTCACGTGATTACGTCACTCGGGCCAAGCGAAGCGAGCGAAGGGAGATGTACGAGATTCGTGCTGTGTTAAAATTAATACGTCATCTCATATTCTAAAGTGATATCTTTAAATTAATTCGCGGTGTCGCTTAGAAATTAATCATAAAACAGTAAGTAAATATTTCTGGCGACGTACCACGCGTCGCCATAAGGAACGGATGCGTTGTTTGGTCCCCTGTGCAGTGCTTATACAAATGCATAATATAACCTATCTGCGCTTTGCATAAATCTATGAGGCCGCAGCCTTGTAATTGATGCAGATGCAGCCGATGTGGAAATAAGGAGTTAATGCGATTACAAAAGTAGTTAAAACGTCATCGGAGTGAAGCCATCAAGTCGGGGTGTTTTGCCGCGCTGTGTGCCGTGTTTATTGACGCGTTGGTTGCAATATTGCAGGCACAATGCCGGCGGCGCGAGGCGTTAAACGTGCAGCGTCTAAATCATCCGCCGCTACGGCGTCAACGGGGCCCAAAAACAAGAAAAAACGTGGAGGTGAGTTCTTCCAGGCATTTTGCAATTGTTTTCTTTACATTTTTGCCTATGTCAATGACCTGTCAAACGCGATGGCGGGAAACGAGAGGCGCGAACTCTCGCACTGAAATTTCTTTTTTGTGTTTACAACGTAACTGTACACGAAATAAGAGTTGGGTAGCTATGTTTGGTAATTTAGAAGCATGTATAAGCGTAAATATCACTTCGGTTATGTAAGCGTCCCGTATGAGTGGAATTTTTTTGAGGTTAGTCGGTTTGAACGACGCATTGCTGTATTTACAAATGTGTTTTTCACATAAATTAGTGTACTGATTCCTTAGTAACTGAGACTAATTTATTTTAAAGTATGATGACAAACACGTCTAAGAATTTCGAACGAATCAACGAATTTAGGATAGAATTGGCTAAAGAGATACAAAAATGTAAATGTGCCATTAGCTTTAAAAACCATAGATAGAGATAAAAGTGTAGAACACCATAGATTTATTTTTAAATTATCTTTGAGAAATTATTTATAATAATACTCTTTTCTGTAATGTTCACATTTCACCAAATCATGTGAGATTATTATAAATACCTATGTGTTTACTTACAGTATACACTTTATAGGAGATCATGGTTTAGATAAATTTTCCATACATTTTTTTATAAATAAAACATTTGTTTTCACTATGCCATGAGCCTTGTTATCTTTTCCTAATGACGCATGTGTTTTAACACAGAAACGCAATTGTTATAATTAAAAATATTTAAATTTAAGAAGAATATTAAGTAAAATACAGTTTTTTCATACTTGTCTTATTTAGTAAACAATCTGGTATGTCTTTTTAATGCAATTCGTCATATGACAATTCACCAAAAGACATTATATTAACAATAGAAGTTTTTAAACTTTCGCGAATTTCACTCATATTGAACTAAGTTTATGGGACTTGTCGTGCACAATTAAATCAAAATATAACAAACATTTTGACTAACCTCGACGTTTCGACCTTTACGTTTTTTTAAATTGTGCGCGACAAGTCCCGTAAACTTAGTTCAATATTATGTTAACAATTTTGCACACTAAATAACATTTTTAACCTAATTACATGTGCAGAACTTGTTATTATATTTATCAGTAGTTATTTGAATAAAGAGACATGCCACAATTGTTTACTAAATAAGACAAGAGAGAAAAAAAGACCACCTATAATTATAATGTAATCTTAATATACAATGTGGATATGACAATATGAGAATAAAAGAAAACACGGTTATTACCAGTTTATAGAAGCATTTTAAACACATAAATAATCAGTTTATCCGAAATAAAAAAAACTAATTTTTTTAACAAAATTAATATTAAAACATCGAAATAATAAGTACCGCCATCTGTAATCATTGAGAAAGAGTGTTTAAAATTATATGGACTGGCACAGGTCTTTTACCTAACAATCTTTGCCAAGAAAAATAGTTCTACATTCAAAATTAATGAAATTGAAATAATTTCCTGTGGCTAAGCTATGAACTGGATTTGATCATTCTAAATCTTCAATAATCAAACTTTTCCATTTCTAATATTAGTAGGATTATTCCCTCCATTTAATTTAAACATAAAATACATTCAAAAATATTAATAAATAGGTACTAGACTTTGCCCACAGCTAAGTAGCTTTCTGATGGTGAAAGAATAGGGAAGGTAACTGTTTTTCTTTTATTCGTTTTTATTAGGAACCTCGTAACTTCTTTTAGAAAAATAAGTAACAGTGAAAAAACCAATAAAATATTCAATAAAATGTCCATGTAAATTAGCTATTTAAATTTGTTCACTAGACAGAGACAGCACTATCAAAGTATGACATCATTGTTCAAAACCTTCATAGAAACTTGGTTTCGTATGACAAGGATAGAAAATGCCTCCTCCAAAAACTTGAAAAGTGTGTACTCTTCACGGATTTTTCATGGATTTAATTACTATTTTCAAGAATGTTCTGTACCTTTTTCTAAATAATATAAGATTTTTGTTATTTTTAACAGTAGTCCATGAGTTTATCAATTACAAACAAATCATTCCTCTTTATAATATTAGTATAGATAAAAATAAACTATAAAAAATAGTAGCCAACTGGCTCAGTATGATCATTTTTAGGGTTCCGAAGTCCTACAAGGAACCCTTATAGTTTCGTCATGTCCGTCCGTCTGTCCGTCTGTCCTAATCCTTTACCGCTTAATAACTTCTACAGTTATAAACATAAGTAAATGAAATTTTGACAAAAAATGGAATAGATATAGATCTCAATTTTAAAAGAATAAAAAAATCTTGATTACGTATTTTAGGGGTGGCGCCCATACATGTGAAATGGCGATGAAAATATTTTTTTCGCTGCACCCCCTCGTGTGGGGTTTCGTTGAATAGGTCTACTAAAATGAAGGTAATGTTTCATACACAACTTTTTTATCAGGTGTACCCTCTGTGAAATACAGTTCGCCAAAGTGGCTTGCAATGTGTCCCCCCCCCTGCCATTTCTAAACTATGCAACGTAGAAACTTATAGTCTTCAACATTGATAGAACTTTATAAAAACTCTCTTTTAAAATTATTTCGAGTATAATGTGATTATATATTTTTGAGTTATAGTGAGAAAACTGAAAAATACTTAAGACGTCCTAGTTATAGGTCATTGACCTTAGAGAAAAATGATTATAGCAAATAATGCTCCTTTAGTTACTTTCTATTTAAAAAAATCACAAAAAGAAACACACTTCTTAAATTTAGCTTCACAAATTTAGCACTAGGTGGCGCTGTTTGCAAAAACTAAAATAGCAATTATTAATATTCGATTTGATTCGTTTGTAATTAGACCTACTTAAGGAACCCTATAATACTGAGCATGGCCCGACATGCTCTTGGCCGGTTTTTAAGCAAGATAAATTAAAAGAGCCTCCACGAATGACGATATTTAATTAATCATCCGGTGCACCCTGGGCAGTCAGCCTCGCTACCAACCTGCTGACTGGCAAAACTTTTCCCCACGGCATGAGCTGTTATCATTATGTAGCTCATGTCGACACAATAGAAGAAGTAAGCAAGATAATAATAATATAATCTTAACCATTCTCATAAACATTCTTCCCTGTGCCACGCAAATCACATGCAGATCTTAATAAATAAATGCAACATTTTAAAAGTTAATGAATGCATAAATACTTTTGACACACTGACTGACAAAAATGACTAAAGTATACAAACGGATTATGTCATACATCTTTTTATATTATTTATGTCATCATATTTGATAAGAATGACCTTAAATGTGATATTGCTTAGACTTTGAATCACTTAACACTTTAGATTGCTGCACACATTTCCTATAGGCTTTGGCAAGAGTAAAGCTGAAAACCCAATGCACCATGTACCATGCAATATCAATGTAGAATGAAGTGCTCATTGGCCACATTTATTTATAAAGGACATTGCTAAAGTTCCATGAAGCCCAGCCTATAGAAGTTATGAATAAAAAATGATGCTCAACATATACAATTCGATGAGGGCAATGTATTGCAATCTATTTTAATAAACGACAGTACTCCACAAATGTTTAATTCATTAAAATATTAACTATTTTGAGGTTATGTTTTGCACACAAAACTTATGTCAAACAAGTGGTTGTCTAGGCAACTAAACAGTTTTACTCTTCTATTTTTTTTTCTTCTATTTGATGTGAAGGTGCTAAAAAGAGATTGGCTATCTTTAACAGCATTTTCTTTAAACCATAGAGAACCCACAAGGGATTAGTCAAAAATGTGAAGTCAAATGGAGTATCATAGCAGCTCACGTTATTATTGTGTTGATTAATTCTTTAAAATGAAAAATGTTAACTGTACTATCCGCTAATACGATGAATAATAAGTAATGAAAAAATACGCATGTAATTGTCGTATCATGTCTGTGTCGTATATTATTTATTTATCTTTGTAACAAACTTTGGCTATTTTTAGCAATTTCTTTTACCTTTATCACTGAATTAAATTAACACATAGTTAATCCTATCACTGACCTATTTATTCTTGTGAAACCATGTTCCGTCTTGGCCAATGAACATGAGTTGAGTGTTATTGGGTGTTACAAGTGTGCTATGTGCTAGGCCCTTTATAATTATCAAGAGTATAGTATTTTGATTACATGTTCAATGTTATATTTTGTACGGTTATTGAGGTATTGGTAACTGTGTTATCTTTTTAAATGACTGAACTTCCTTATTGAAATCATGAAGCATGAGCATATAAAATGACTTGTAAAACAAATATTTTATTTTATACAACAATGCAACACATCCTAATTCTATTAACCTAAGTAACTATTAAAAAAAATACGAGTGTGCTTTAGAGCACACGACTGAAGTTTTTTTTTTTTTTTTTTTTTTTTTTTCGAATGGACTCTCGTAGTTGGTACCGAAGTACCACATCTGCTTAACCGGGCTTAGTTGGCGGAGAGTCCCATGTGGGACTCCATTCGCCGAAGGTTTTTCCCTAATCCTAAATACTTACAAACTAAAGACGCGGTTTCAATACCGCAAGCGGGCGTCCCCCAAGGGGGGGGCTCGAACCTCGCTGGGGCATTGCAGGGGGACCCCGCCGTTCCTATGTCCCCCTAGCAGCCGTTGCTGCATCGAATTTTTTCCTCGAAAGTGGCGGACTTTCGGTCTATCGGGTGACGTGCTAAACGCCGTTAAGCGGCAAGCCTCGCCGGTGAGACTAAAACCTACCTAAAACCTAAACAGTGGCTACGCAATAGCCTGCTCCTAGGAACTACTCTAGAGCATAGGGCCGGTCTCGCGTGACGAGATTTTCTCCGGTTGCGACACCGTGAGGGCGTCCCCAGGGGGGGAGCTTGGACCTCGACTCAGGGTGCAGCAGGGGGACCCCGCCACCGGTCCCCCCAGCAGCCGCTGCTGCGTCGTATTGTGTTTCTGTTTCTCGAGAGTCGGACTCTCGGATTCTGTGTGGGTGTCGCGTCGGTCCTCGCCGGCGGGGACGTTATTTTGGACGACGGCGTCGGAACGACTGAAGTAAATCTTCTAACTTATATCTCCCTCAATACTATTTCAATGAGAACAAAGGAATGGCGGCGCGACGCGCGTACATCTGCCGGCCTGTGTCGTGGCCTAGCGCGCGCCTCGCTCCCCGCGTCCCGCACTACTCCCTCCGTTCGCCTCACTTTTCGTAACGCATTCACCAGCTTACCCCCAAGTCAAGCGTGCCTAAAGAAGTTTTACTTCAAAAATGTAAATGTTTGTTTGTTTGTTAGAGCATCACACAAACTACTGGACCGATTTTGATGAAACTTTGTGTTTAAATGCTAATGATTAGACTTTAAATACTGGTATACCGGCAAATAACTTAAGCAAAGATGGCGGCACTGCACATGTAACTGTAATTACATAAAGGCTAAAATCATTTAAATTAATCACAAGTTAAATGCCGATAAATATTACATTGGTGTTTTGGAAAAAAATAAAGTTCTTGTGGGATGAACTGAAGAACCACCGCAACGAAGTCGCGAGCATACGCTAGTTTATGATATTATTTGTCATCAACACAAATACATAATGTAGCATTCTGATTTATAAATCTAGAATCTAGATCTAGTCGAGTCTAGACAACCCAAAATTGTCTCCAACAAACGTCTGCCACCTACGTAAACTGCTAAAATGTTGTGCAAATGTTACCTAATATTTTGAAATAAGTTATCAGAATCTGAACATCTAAGTAGGAATAATTTGCTTGAGCATTGGCGTTTGACTTAGTACTGAGGGTATTGAGTTATCTTGCCTACAGACATTCTTATAATTTTGTCATTGGCTATGACAAAGTATTATGATTTTATAAAAAAAAAGTATTATTCACATTTAGCATTAATTTTAATGATATAAATAATTGTGGAAAGGAAAAATCGCTCACGAGCAGGATTCGAACCTGCGACTCCTGGCTCAGTACGCCAGTGCTTTAGCCACTAAGCTACCGTGAACACTGCTTGTGGTATCGAAATTAACTTCCACTTACTACGTCTTTGTGTGACGTCATCACCATCATCATTTTCAGCCGAAAGACGTCCACAGCTGGACCTATGGCCTATGCCTCCCCCAAGCATCGCCACAACGACCGGTCCTGCGCCTTCCGCATCCAGCGGATTCCCGCGACCTTCACCAGGTCGTCGGTCCACCTTGTGGGGGAACCAAGGTTGTGCCGGACGCAAAGAATTTCACCACCCTATATCTTGTCATGGGTGTCGTAAAAGGCGACTAAGGGATTCACCAGAGGATGAGCAGCAGCGTTCTCTGAGTATTTAAAGAACCAACTTCGCCAACCCGCTTGCCAAGCGTGGCGATTATGGCAACCACTAAAATGGTGACGTCAGCGACATCTTTATTAAGAAACAGTCTGAAACAGGGTTCCTTAACTCACTCGACTAACTTTGCAGTTAATTCAAAGTCGTTTAAGCGCAAACCACACAGCGCGGCCCGCGCTCTGTCTGTAGTGGCGGGAGACGCGCGGCTCCCGGGCTCCACCCGACGCGGGCCCGACACGCACCCGCGCACAGTGTGATGTCGTCCATATAAAATCAGGTTAATATACACGCCGCGGGCCCGATCCGTCCCACACCCGACCCGGGTCCAGGCTCTGTGTGGTTTGGGCTTAAGCCTACCCATACTAATTATTTTATTATTTTTAGAGCATGCGAAGCGAAACTTACAGATATATAAATTGTAGAAAAAAAAAAAAGACGTGTGGCACTCGGAGACTGCCGCGGTAAAGCTATTGCATAGCATTTTTTATGTAAATACAAAGAGGAGGTACCCTAACGCCGAAACTCTAAGCAGGCATGAGTCACCAGATTGCGGGGTGAAGAAGGGGATTACGCATGCGCAGTAACGCCGATACAACCAATGCCACCTAGAGGCGATTTGCAGAACTAAAGAGACAAGCGTGATATTTCAAAAAGTCATTAAAAGTTCTGATATTCATCGATAGATGGCAAAACTAAAAAGTATCATCGCTGTGCCGGTCGGAGTGGGGGGTGTTAGGTTATTTTCGTTACGGAATTTCTGGATTCGGTCTCCACGCTCAAGGCCCGCGATAGAAGCTATGCAATAGCTTAAGAAGATTCAAAGTTTATGAAAGTGTTTTTTTTCTTTCCACAATTTATGTCTTTAGATTGCGCTTGCGTAAATGCGTTAAAAATAATTAATTTTAATATCAGCAAGACCCTGTGAAGACTTGCACTAATCGGTAGTAGGGTAAATCGTGGATAGATTGGATATTAATTTTGGCCGTAAATAATGCTCAACAAAAAATAGTTTTACTTTTTGGTTTTAATGAAAGCCGGTTTTTGTTTGGTTTTGATTAAGCATAAATTGCCCCGAGGGCTTGTACTAGTCCATATTCTTACGGAAAGTATATTAATCTAGAGTAGTAGTAATAAGTTGAACTGCTCCCGCATTAGCGAGACTTCTCTTTTGCATAAACGTCGCAATGCAATGTGGTAGAAAGAGACAAACATGTCTGTACCGTCTTTAAATGGAAAATATCAGAATGAAGCCATTTAATTTTCTTGAATCTGTCCATTTTGTATGGATTTGCTCACCAGCTTGGTGACTCTCTAGTTCAAATTTTGACGAAAAAACGGTTACATTGACAGATGAAGGCCATACCGATTGTAGATATCTATCTCTTTCTGTCACGTTGCTGCCTGTATAAGACAAAGATAACAGCTCTATGAGAAATGTTCATTTCATTACAACAATTCTAGGCTAGTCCTACTTCTATGTTTCAAATTATTGTTGGCCCTTTAATGCGTCGGGGATTGCTAAGTAAACAAAATATGTAGGTCCTCCTTCGTTTTCCGACGAAAAGGGTTGATAACGCTTATTAAAAAAAACTTATATCCAATGCAATCTTGTATAATACTTTATACACGACTTGTCTTGAATATTAATATGAGATCATATTTTTTTGTGCAGCGATCCAATGGGAAATTCCAACTGCTCCCAAGAAGAGGGGGCGTGTGCTGACATGCGGACAAGGCGACGTGGGGCAGCTGGGCCTCGGCGAGGACGTTGTGGAGACCACTAAGTGAGTAATCTACATCATCATCATTTCAGCCGAAACACGTCCACTGCTGGACATAGGCCGCGCCCAAAAAGGGGGGATATGCCATAATCGCCACGCTTGGCAGGCGGGTTGGCGATCGCAATTGGTTGGTTAAGTACTCAGAGAACGCTGCTGCCCATCCTCTGGTGAATCCCTTAGTCGACTTTTACGACACCCATGAGAAGATATAGGGTAGTGCAATTCTTTATGTCCGACACCACACGGAACCATCTACATACAGTACGGTGCCGCTCTGAAAGCAGGCTTTGCGAAACGCAGGTACAGGGGGTCTACTCCCGTTCGACGATATTCGATAAATCGTACGATTCATCGCACAATTTGCTACTCCGGTCAACCATCGTTCCCTTATCTCATGCGATGATCGTGTTTTGATGTTTGTTTTTCTCATCTCCGGTAAATTGTATACGACTATGAACCGTAGTATATCTTAATTGTGCCTTTTTTATGTGCCTATCTTTATTATGTAAGTATCAGTCGGAACGAAAGTTCGTACTTCGTTTGTCGTTCGTAAAACGCGAGTAGACCTACAGTAGCGTAATAAGTGCGAGCAGGACGTCACGATGCATCGAACATTAACGAACGACTGACACAGCTAGAACGTGCGGTCCCCGCCGTCTTGCCACTCAGATGAACAACCTATCAGAGTCTTGCCGCCATTACCGCGCATGCGCGCTACTGATTTGGTTGCAAAATTGACTACTGCGCAGCCGCCTGTATCTGGCACAGACGCGTACTGTAGCTTAGCTACAATTTTTTTTATCATAGAACCTTATCAATTTTTTGTTTCAGATTCAAATATGTGACAGCATTGGGTGACAAAATTGTTGATGTGTATGCAGGCGGCATGCACACTATAGCCCTTGATAGCACTGGCAAGGTAACTATTTATTTTTATTCTTTATTGTACACCAGACGTCTGTCAAAAATGCATCATAGCATGCCGCCAGTATAGTTGACAGAATTTATTATTATACGCATTTTTAATTTATTGTACGCATTATATCCAACAGTAGGCGTCTGTTGGGCTTATGATCGATGCAATCACCTTAATGTATGCACGCCACCAGTGGCAGCTGCTGGCTCTGAGAACCGGTGGTGAACTGTACTGTTTTATTTATTGTTATGACTTAAAATACAATAAAAATCTTTGATACCAGTTTCCGTCCAAATCGACTCACCACCAAAAACGTGCAAAGAAAACAAAAGAAATACATACAACCATTGCTTTTTATTGTTTAATTTACTTTTAAATTAAGAAATAGCCTAGGCGGCCCAGCTAATTATTTTAATCCTACTTTGTTTTGAAAAGTTATTTGCTTTTAATAAATACTACTGCTTTAGTAGTGAATATTAAAGATAATGCTGATTTTTACACCAATTTATAGTCATAGGAACATAAAAACACGAAATAATAGAAATAATAACAAAACAATAATAAATTTAAACGAGCGCGGGAACTGTGACAATGATAGGGCAACGCCCCCACCGCCCTTCGGCCGGCTCGCATCGAGTGCATTTCGCCAACGATCGGTCAATCTCGGAAATCTTCGGTGCCGTGCGGCGCACGAATCTAGGCTAGTTACTTCATAGTAAAATACAATTTATCTTCCGACTCACGCGTCAGAGTATTTCATAGAAATTGTATGAGCGCCCTGCGTGCGCTCCGCGAAGTGCTCGGGATTTTTTTGTTTGAGCAAAAATAACTTTTAAATTCTTCAGTTTAGAGATTAAATTTATTTTTCGTTACTTCATAACTCATCATAATAAATAATAATAATAATTAATATTAATATATAATAATTTTTTGAAAGTGCACCACATACTGCCCCCATCTATTTTTACCCGACTGCGCCAGAAGGAGGGTTATGTTTTTCGAGTGTATGTATGTATGTATGTATATTTCTTTGGCACGCTCTGTAGCCTAAACGGCTTGATGGATTTGAGATTGAGAGGTGTCGTTAGATTCGTCTTAATTCTGAGAGTGACACTGGGTACAACAAAATTTAAAAAATGAAAATGGCCGGTTTTTGGCGCCATATTACCTCTTCAAAAAAATTTTTTTTCCGTCAAATACTCGAGTGGGGTATCAAAATAAAGGGTTTTATAAATGCTTTACAAAAATATATACAACTTATATGTTTAAATGTAATTTGGAATGAAAAATGCTAAAAAATAACAAAATATTCAACGTTAAAAATGAATTTGACTTTTCAAAAAAAACATTAATAGTGTGATAAATAAACATGACAAAACTAAAAAAAATTAAATTTAAAAATTAATTAACAAAAACAAAAAACCTGACTGTGTGTAAAAATAACAGAAAAGAAATAAACAAGACTTATCAACACGCAGCAAATATTTATTATATTTATTTATTTATTAATTCATGACCAAAAACATACGTAGCCTCCGACTGCGTGTTGATAAGTCTTGTTTATTAATAATAAGCATCTCAACCATGTATTATTATCTACACATGTTTTTGCAAATAACTGTATCTTTATCTTTATATCTTTTCTGTTATTTTTACACACACGCAGTCGGGTTTTTTGTTTTTGTTAATTAATTTTTTTATTCACGTCTTCCTTGTCCATCCAAAGTTTGTCTGGAAGATATCGCTATTAGCGATAAGACCGCCAATGTACCCTTAATTTACATGTTAGTCCTAATTAATAATGTTATTGGTGTACAATAAAGAATATTCTATCTATCTAATTTTGGTAACCCAGGTACCCTCAGAGAGATCACTAGCAACACCAAAGCGTTGTTGGCCTTTTTTGAGGAGTTGAGGTGGATCAAGTAAGTTCCCACCTGTACGCAAAATACACACTTGGACGTGGAGTGGCGGAAACCAGCCCGTTATACTACTATACAATACTAATTGTTGGCATCCCTCTCTTGCATCTACTATTGGTAAAAGAGAGCGATAGTTTAAAATAAGTTTAGTTTAGTTCGTGAACAAGAGAGAGAGAGACACCATTATGAATTTATGAACTGGTAGTGCAGCGCATGAGTGATAGTGATGACCTACGGCCAAAATTAATATCCAATCTATCCACGATTTTCTCTACTAGAGATAGGAATTTGACATAAGCTCCATACAAAATATGTCAAATTCCTATCTCTAGTAGGTTAAATCGTGGATAGATTGGATATTAATTTGGGCCGTTAAGGGATAGCTGCCACTGCTCGCCACTAATTCTCTTTCCTCCCCCAGGTGTGGACGTTCGGGTGTAACGACGAGGGTGCTCTGGGGCGCAGCACGGCGGGCGACAGCGAGGAGGGCGCTCCGGCCGCGGTGGCCCTGCCCGCCCCCGCCCTGTGCGTGGCGGCCGGGGACTCGCACTCGGCCGCACTGCTCAACAACGGAGACGTGTACGCTTGGGGAGCCTTCAGGGTATGTACATCAACATAAGTAGCCCATTATTAATAAACAATAAATATTTTTGGGACATTTTTACACAGCACCATCTAGTCAAAAAAAAACTAAAAATGTTGCTAATAGAGAAATCCTTCTACTCTGTTGATGACTCATTTTTTTTTTTAAATAATTTTACATCTCTCATATTCGGTAAGTAGCTCCTTATTACCCCCAAATGGGGCTTGTAGGTAACCAATTAGCGCTCTAGGGTAATAATGTAGCTAGAAAAGCCCTAGGGCGGTAAGTAATTAAAAAAAAACTCTTCACTCTTTCAAAATGTTCGCGTACATCTAACCATCATACTGGCAATAGACATCATGCATTCAGCCCAATGACAAAAGAGGTCGCTTCGCTATTCAGCCTTGTCTTCGTACGAGTATAATAGTCATCAATTTTAAATATCGAACGGCGAAGCAAAATTTCGTTCTTGAAAAAAAAAATTTTTAAAAAGGTGAAAAAAGGCGGGAATAGAAAACTTTTACTTTAAATATTGTTCACAATCTCAAACTATGAATATACCCAAAAAACACCTGTCCCTAAAATTTGAAAATTGTTCTCATTTCACTATAAATTTTAACTAATAAAATGTTTTATTCTTGTAATGCCGGTTTTTTTCTACTTACCTCACAATCGAGATGTAAAGCAGAGAAGTTAGCTCGGGTGTAAGCATCAATTGCACTCTCGAACTATAGGCTAAATATCTCGGGCTGCAATTGATGCCTTACAGCCCTTGGCTACTAATCTACTATTAATGTATCTGACATGATAATTCATTTAAATTAACTGAGAAATAAAAAAAAAAAAAAAAAAAATTAAATAATAATTAAATTAATTTTATTTAAGCGATACTTCACTCCTGGACAGCTTTTCACTTTATATAAAGCTCAAGTCCGATCGTGTATGGAGTATTGCAGTCACTTGTGGGATGGCTCCGCCAAATACCAGCTTGCGGCTCTTGACTCGATTCAACGCAGAGCTGAGAGGTTAATTGGTGATGAACTGTTAGCAAAATCTAAGCTACAAAGCTTAGCCCATAGACGCACAGTTGCTTGTTTGTCGGTGTTCTACAGGCTGTACTTTGGAGAGTGTGCGCAAGAGCTCCATGAGCTTATTCCGCCATCTCCTTTCTTTCATCGGACTACACGCCCCACTGCAGGATATCATCCACATTTGGTGGAAATCCCTACTATCAGGACCAAGCGCTTTGAGAACTCTTTCATAATGCGCACAGCCAAGTTGTGGAATTCACTGCCGGCATCTGTATTTCCGGGCACTTATAACCCTAACGCCTTTAAAGCTGGAGTGAATCGGCACCTAATAGGTTTGCTCGCTCCATCGTCGACCACATCCTGACAAAGCTGTCTAGATTGTGGTCAAGAGCAGATCTATAAATCATATAAAAAAAAAAAAAAAAAAAAAATATATTAAAATCATTACTTCTTCTTGAAAAATCTTATTATGTAATTAAATCACAATTTTAACAAGTATCCTTGTATATCTCTCTTGTTGTTTTAAATTACAGCCATTTATACTGAAGAAGAATGTTTGCACGTCAGTGGAACTATTACTTACTTTTAGCTTACCCTAAACTAAGATATTTGCATGTCAATAATTTGACTAAAGTTGTAAGAACTTATCCTTAATTAGATGTAAGACTAACTGTTGTGTACCAACTTTTATGCGAACAAATGAATTGAATTGAATAGTCCCAAACTAAGCAGAGCTTGTGCTATGGGTACTAGACAATGGATATTTTACTTATATACTTTTTTTTGTAAATACATACTTATAATACATAAGAAACACCCCGACCAACAAAAACACTTATGTTCATCACACAAATATTTGTGTCCTGTGGGAATCGAACCCACAACCTCATGATCAGCAGTCTGACCCTCGAACCACTAGACCACAGACATTGTCATGTATTGTGCTGGGCACGAGCTTCTCAGAATTAGAAGGTTAAGGTAAGGCCAGAATCCACCAAGCTGGCCTAGAGCGGGTTGGCGGACTACACACCATTGAGAACTGTATGGAGCACTCTCAGGTGTGCAGGTTTCCTCACGATGTTTTCCTTCACCGTTAAAGCAAGTGATAATCAAATTCTGAAATCAGGGTACGTAGCATTGATTATTTCAATGAATTGACTTTTACATGAATTTCTAAAACATTTTTAACTTAGATACACAGTTCCTAAAAGTTGCTCCTATGTAGAAGAACCAGCAAAAACCAATAATACTCTTCCTTTTTTATTTTCGTAAATAAGAAAATTATTTGTTACAATATGACAGTAAGTTCTGCGTCAAATCCACCATGTAAATACAAAAAATATTGTTTTAATAAGAAATTGGCACATTAGGTTGTCAAGTAATTTTCGAGAAAACATCATAGTAATTTTTTAACATTTGTCAACAATCTGAAGAAAATAACTGACTTCCATGCGTATTAGTATTGTAAGGAAAATATAACAATTATTTTAATAATAATACTTATCATTTCTTTCTCAGGACTCTCACGGCAGTATGGGCCTTGTAATGCGAGGTCGCGAGGGAAAATCGTGTCGCGAACCCGTCAAGGTGGAGATTGGAGAGACCGCCGTAGCCGTCGCATCAGGCGGAGACCATCTCGTTATACTGTCGGTACGTATCATAGCCCACTGCCGGACATAGTGTCGCGAGTCCGTCAAGGTGGATATCGGGGAGACCATCTCGTTATACTGTCAGTACGTATCATCGCCCACTGCTGGACATAGTGTCAAGAATCCGACAAGGTGGACATCGGGGAGACCGCCGTAGCCGTCGCATCAGGCGGAGACCATCTCGTTATACTGTCGGTACGTATCATCGCCCACTGCTGGACATAGTGTCAAGAATCCGACAAGGTGGACATCGGGGAGACCGCCGTAGCCGTCGCATCAGGCGGAGACCATCTCGTTATACTGTCGGTACGTATCATCGCCCACTGCTGGACATAGTGTCAAGAATCCGACAAGGTGGACATCGGGGAGACCGCCGTAGCCGTCGCATCAGGCGGAGACCATCTCGTTATACTGTCGGTACGTATCATCGCCCACTGCTGGACATAGTGTCACGAATCCGTCAAGTTGGACATCGGGTAGACCGCCGTAGCCGTCGCATCGGGCGAAGAACATCTCATTATACTGTCGGTACGTATTATAGCCCACTATGACATAGCGTCGCGAGCCCGTCAAGGTGGAGATTGGAGAGACCGCAGTAGTCGTCGCATCAGGCGGAGACCATCTCGTTATACTGTTGGTACGTATCATCGCCCACTGCTGGACATAGTGTCATGAATCCGTCAAGGTGGACACCGGGGAGACCGCCGTAGCCGTCGCATCGGGCGAAGAACATCTCATTATACTGTCGGTACGTATTATAGCCCACTGCCGGACATAGCGTCGCGAGCCCGTCAAGGTGGAGATTGGAGAGACCGCAGTAGTCGTCGCATCAGGCGGAGACCATCTCGTTATACTGTTGGTACGTATCATCGCCCACTGCTGGACATAGTGTCATGAATCCGTCAAGGTGGACATCGGGGAGACCGCCGTAGCCGTCGCATCGGGCGAAGAACATCTCATTATACTGTCGGTACGTATTATAGCCCACTGCCGGACATAGCGTCGCGAGCCCGTCAAGGTGGAGATTGGAGAGACCGCAGTAGTCGTCGCATCAGGCGGAGACCATCTCGTTATACTGTTGGTACGTATCATCGCCCACTGCTGGACATAGTGTCATGAATCCGTCAAGGTGGACATCGGGGAGACCGCCGTAGCCGTCGCATCGGGCGAAGAACATCTCATTATACTGTCGGTACGTATTATAGCCCACTGCGGGACATAGCGTCGCGAGCCCGTCAAGGTGGAGATTGGAGAGACCGCAGTAGTCGTCGCATTAGGCGGAGACCATCTCGTTATACTGTTGGTACGTATCAACGCCCACTGCTGGACATAGTGTCATGAATCCGTCAAGGTCGACATCGGGGAGACTGCCGTAGCCGTCGCATCGGGCGAAGAACATCTCATTATACTGTCGGTACGTATTATAGCCCACTGCCGGACATAGCGTCGCGAGCCCGTCAAGGTGGAGATTGGAGAGACCGCAGTAGTCGTCGCATCAGGCGGAGACCATCTCGTTATACTGTCGGTACGTATCATAGCCCACTGCCGGACATAGTGTCGCGAGTCCGTCAAGGTGGACATCGGGGAGACCGCCGTAGCCGTCGAATCGGGCGGAGAACATCTCGTTATACTGTCGGTACGTATCATAGTCATAGCCCACTGCCGGACAAAGCGTCGCGAGCCCGTCAAGGTGGAGATTGGAGAGACCATCGTAGCCGTCGCATCGGGCGAAGACCATCTCGATCTTGACATTGGTAGATGAGTGATATTTTTAGGTTGTAGCAGTTATCAGATCTTTTCAGATACCCTCAAAACAAGAAAATAAATAATCTCATGCCAGTAGTGCCAATCCTGCTAAATTGTTTTTAGTAACTTGTGAATAGGGTATTTGACTATTATTCAAAATTAATAATTTTCAATTTTATTTTGAAGAAAGAATAAAAATAACACGGTTTGTTAAAAAAATTATAAAATAAATTACAAAATGGAAGTGATGCACGCTGCTAAAGTTTTTCGAGGGGAGAGTTTCTGTCCTTGTCGTGCGAAACGAACTTTGTACTGAGTCTTTGCGATGGCGTTAATGCGTTATGACGTCAGACGGTAGTAGTGCTGTCTCTGTCAAGTAAACAATTTTGAAACGCTTATAACTTGGCGTTGTTAAAAATATTTCAATTGTTTTTTCATTGTTACTCATATTTTTTCGAATAGAATTCTAATAAAAAAATAATATTCAAATACCCTATTAGTAGAACGCATCACCTTATTAGTGGCCAGTCATCAGCCCTGCTACCAACCTGCTGACTGGCTAATCTTTTTCACACGGCATGAGCTATTTTTATTATGTAGCTCATGTCAATATGATAGAAGAAGAAGAAGTAGTATGCGTATGTGTCTCTCTTCATCATCATCATCATTTCAGCGGAAAGACATCCACTGCTGGACATAGGCCTCCCCCAATCAATCGGGGGATATGCCATAATCGCCACGCTTGGCAGGCGGGTTGGCGATCGCAGTTGGTTGGTTAAATACCCAGAGAACGCTGCTGCCCATCCTCTGGTCATTCCCTTAGTCGCCTTTTACGACACACATGAGAAGAGATAAGGGTGCAATTCTTTATGTCCGGCACCACACGCATCTCTCTTCCACCTCTCGTTATATTGCAGACATCAGGGGCTGTGTACACAATGGGCTGCGGAGAACAGGGTCAGCTCGGCAGACTGTCGCAGCGATCAGCTTCCAGGGACGCGAGACAAGGATTTAGTAAGTTAACTACAATAAACATTGAATTTTTCTATTAGTATTATAAGACGCATATTTTGTACCTTTGAGGCACCGCGTAGGTCATTCAGTAAATCTCCTTCAGGCACCGCTGCGCATGCGCCATTCAATAGAATTTGAACCTTAATGCGTCAGAAATAGAGTACAAATTGACTTGGTTTTGCGGGGACATTTTCGTCCCAGCGGGCGAAAATTCAAATTCTTAAAAAAAAATTAAATCAATATACCTATCGGTGCAAGATCTACTTTGAAACACATACCAAAAAGTGTGTAGTCACAGAGTGGAACTAACTCCCTGAAAGTGTCACCATCATCAACTTAGCCTATCGCAGTCCACTGCTGGACATGGCCTCTCCCAATTCTGTATTTAAAAACATTAAAAATAAAGTTCTAAACTAATCTCAATTTCTGGACAGTAGATGTTCCTAATTGCCGTTTATAGGTGACACTAATGACCTAAGTGTGAAAAATAAATGGCAAACAGAAACATCTACTGTTTAGAAATTGAGATTAGTTTATAACTATATTTTGTACATTTTTAATTATAAGAATTGACCTTCAGTAAGCCTCAAGACGCCACATTAACAACGCACAAAGTCAAAGTATTTTATTGTAAAACAGTGGTTAAAAGGTGTTATTACTAATGAGCATGGTGTGCGATCTCACTGCTCGACCATGTTAGGCGTACAATAATTCATATTATAATTTATAAAACCATTCAATTAAATAAATAATAATAATTTAATAGACAGATAAAATATACGAACTAAAATTGCAATAAATAAGATTAAAATGTACAATTAATTATTCACATAAAATTACAACAACTGAAAAAATCAAAATACATAAAAATTAAAAATGTTACATAATTTATTAATATTGTGTCATATTATCTGCATCAAAAAACTAAAATGGTTAATCATACCTAATCTTTTAAATTATCTGTATAATACGGCCTAGTTACCAAAAAATCATTCAACCTTTTCGCAAAAATTTGAGCACTTTCGACCTCTCTTATTTGCTTTGATAGATTATTATATATTCTCGAGGACATGCCAAAGAAGCTTTTGGAATATAAGGCTGTTTTCGAGGGCATATTATTTTCAATTTTGTCAGCATGTCGACGGGAACGTATGCTACCGAACTTAGATTTATTCATTTTAACAAATGTTGCGACTTCATAAATATACAGGGCAGGTAATGTTAAAATCTTTAGTTTTTTTAAATGGGGCATACAGCTGTCTGGCACGCGCGCCTTACCCACTTTTCCATTCTATCTATTTCTGTGAATGTGGCGCAACTTGGGAGAGACCTATGTCCAGCAGTAGACTGTGACAGGCTGGGTTGATGATGAAGAGGATGCTAATTATATCCTCGGCAGACATGTACTAATCCACCTGTTTTATTCCGCAGGTGCCCTTCTAGTACCGTCCAAGGTGACCCTGAAGGCGGGCGCGTCCCGCATCTGGGCGGGCTACCACGCCACCTTCGTTCTGGACAACAACGACAAGATGCTTGCCTGGGGACTCAACAACTATGGACAACTTGGTGGGTTTACATCACAGATTACTATATTAGTAGCTAGCTACAGATGCGACAGTGACTCGAGAGCTTAGTTTCACTAAATTGCCGCCCTGCGTTTTGTCGCTACCATCGCGTGTAGGTGGGTAGCTAGCTATAGCTTTATTTGTAGGTCGTCGTAGCTCCATATATACTGTAGTTATAGGTAGGTACTTTTTAAGATTAGATTAAGGGAAATAAAACTATGATGGGGTTAACCAGAGGATGGGCAGCAGTGTTCTCTGAGTATTTATTCAACAAACTGCGATCGCCAACCCGACTGCCAAGCGTGGCGATTATGGCATATCCCCCCCTTTTGGGGGAGGCCTATGTCCAGTAGTGGACGTTTTTTCGGCTGAAATGATGAAGGGAAATAAAACAGGATCATCATAATTTTCATATTATATTTTTTAGGCACAAAGAATGTCAACAACAAAGCTCTAAATTATCATTCTTGGGGATAAGAAATAGCATTAGTTTCACTTGTTTGCTATGACGAAAAGTTCACGCACAATACTGCACTGAAAACAGAAGCGGTAACTCGCGAATTATTGTATCATTAAAGTGTGTCGAATTTGGAGTCTCGAAGAACTCTACTCGAGCTAAACAGCGAAGATAATACCTGCTGGTATCAGCTGTTAACACAATAATCTAATCTAAGACAGTAATAACTAGAACGTTATGGCATCAAACATCCCACAGATAACAAAATTTCTATACTGCGACAGTGGCGACATATGGCAGGAAAACGATCTAACGATTGTCTAGGCCCTGGTTTACATAGGCTATAACTTATAAGTTATGACCAGTGATCGGAATAGGTAGAACTAATGTGCCTCAAGTTCAAAGAACAGATACAAAAAGTGGAGACTTCTTTACCACTAAAATTAAAAAAGTAGTTTATCTTGATAAAGCCTACCCTGATCTGGGTCAAGCTGGGTCCCAAGTAAAAATCCTGGATCCACCACTGCTTTGGCACAGATTTTCAGTATGTGGGTATTCAGCGTTGAATGTACTGTTACTATTTATTTTGTTCCAACAGGTATAACTGGTGAAAAACGTAAGACAGCGCTGTTCACACCAACGGAGTGTGATGCGTTCACCAGTCAGAACACCGCGTGGAAGAGTGTGGCCTGCGGACAGCACCACTCCTTAGCGTTAGACACCAACGGACAGGTGTATGCTATCGGACGCTGCGAGTATGGACGGTAAGACTATTGTGTATAATGTATTCACAATATACAACAGTGCGGAAAACATAGTTTCTCAATATTTTCTTACGTGTTCGCAATCACTACACATACAAGTTTAACCAGATACCACCTGAAGGCCAATGGATGCAGGAAGGCAGAGGGCCGAGTGCTGTGGCGCAACTTGGGAGAGACCTATGTCCAGCAGTGGACTGCAATAGGCAATATTCCCTTTTGAAGACACTTCAATTGTCATTATTACCACATTTGCCAAACGTATTGGAGTTTGCAGTTATATGGACAGAAACAATATATTTAAACTGTATTTGTGTGGTGCCGGACGTAAAGAATTGCACCACCAGAGGATGGGCAGCAGCGTTCTCTGAGTATTTAACCAACCAACTGCGATCGCTAACCCGCCTGTCAAGCGTGGCGATTATGGCATATCCCCCCCTCCCCTTTGGGGGAGGCCTATGTCCAGCAGTGGACGTATTTTGGCTGAAATGATGATGAATGATGTAATTGTGTTTAGACTGGGCCTGGGCGACCGTGTAGGCGACGCGGAGACACTGGAGCCAGTCCCGAAGCTGCAGAACAAGAAGGTCGTCAGCATAGCGGCTGGCACCAGCAACTCGTTTGCTGTCACGGATAACGGTGAGTAACACATTTGAATGTGTGAACAACAACATAACATCACGCCTGTATTTCCCCGAAGGGGTAGGCAGAGGTGTATAGTACACCCACATTTCGCCAGTTATGTTATAGTCCCATGTAATAGGGGGCGAGCCTATTGCCATTAACCGGCCATAAATCCAGACTCCGGGCTGCTGCTGAGAATTTCCTAATGAAAAAACCCAATAACACTTTGCCCGACCCGGGAATCGAACCCAGGACCGAATGTGTGAAGGTTTTTAAAAACCTTCAAAACGAAGGCGAGATAATATTTTATTGTCATCCAGTTCAAATGTATAATACAAGTTAAAATTTTAATGGCTTCATCCCATTGACAAAAAATTTAAAGGGGTTATTGGACTCATCATCATTAAAGATGTTCGTTATATTAGGTAGCAGATAAAATAGCCTATTATATACAAAAAGCAGGCGCATACTATTATTTACTTAACACTACTACCTGCTATCTGCTATAAATTTTTTCGCCGGCTTGTTTACGAGATTGAGTCGAGATGTAGTTTTTTTGTTGCTAGGTTGTGCCATACGATCAAGTATAGAATATAAAGCCATTGTAATAAGGTCTATTTTCTAACGCAAGTTGCAATTCGAGACTCGGCGGCGTAACTTTTGCCGACTTGATATTCATTATCATTCCAATAACAGGCGGCTTACATTACATTATTTACATTACACTAACGCAGCCTGCTATATAGCAAGTCAAGGAGCTACATCGCTGACTGTGGTTCATGCGCTCGTGCTCGTGCTCGCACTCGCACATTGCTGATAATGAATATAATAACGCGCACATATCGTAGCGTTTCGAGCGCCGCGCCTAACCCCGAAAGCGGACTGTGATTTCTAACGAATGCTGTATGCTATATTATAGCATAAAAAATATTATGCGCTTTACATATAGCATGTCGTTACAACGCGTCTTTGATATGTAGCCGTTGTGAACACCTTTAATCATTATGAACAACTTTTACTATGGGACCAAATCTGAAATCGCGAAAAAAATATCAGCCCCCCGATTCAGAACCAGTGGTCCCCTACATTTTATCGATTTAACGGCCAAAATTAATACCCAATCTATCCATGATTTGCCCTACTAGAGATAGACAGAGAATTTGACATAAGCTCCATACAAAATATGTCAAATTTCTATCTCTAGTAGGGTAAATCGTGGTTAGATTGGATATTAATTTTGGCCGTAAATATAGGGACCACCTGCAACGCGATTCAAAACCAGACGATAACCAGTTGTCGACCGGTTCGGTTTGTCATCTCGTTTCATCTTATGATTCACGCAATTTTGACCGTAAGTGAACACAAATGTAGGGACTAACTGAATTTTTTGTAAAAAGTATTATATCCATTATCTAGTACCCATACATAGCACAAGCTCTGCTTAGTTTGGGACTAGACGGTGCTGTGTAAAAATGTCCCAAAAATATTTATTTATATGTATCCCGCCACAGGTGAAGTAGTGTCATGGGGCATGGGGTCGGAGGGCCAGCTGGGCACGGGCTCCAGCAGTGACGCCACGGAGCCCACACCCGCAGTGACCCCGCCGCTCAACAACCGCACCCCGCTTCATGTCTCCGCCGGGGGGCAGCATACTGTACTACTTGTGGTATGTCATCATCATGGTATAATAATATGTTTCACCAGGTACTCTCTTCCCGTGACAGCTAGGTCACGTGATTGCCTCCGCACTACGTCATCGGCTGTGGAGCCAATAGCGCGCTGTTATCGTGACAATTGTTTTTTTTTTTTTTAATTTATTCATGACCATGGATACATGTCCTTCAGTCGTAATCATTTAACATATTATACTTGTATCCTAGTAAAGTGATGGAAACTTTACTAGGTTTCTGAGGGGATGATGAGATAATACGAAAGTCATGTTTTTCAACTTTGTACCATTATTACACATTAACACTCGAAGAAACACAAATTTTGGAAAATAATAAAAAATCCACAACACGATCTTTACGAATTTTCCCGCCAACCATCCGTGACACTTGTCAGTTTGATGTGCTGCCACTTTGTGAAAATAAATTACCCGAGCTAAATGCATTTTTTCATTTACTTGCTTCTATAAATAATCACTTTTGAACTAGTAATTTTATACAGTTTTCTTTGAGGTGAATGTGGTGTAAGTTATTGATTTTTGTATGTAGGATGATTAAGGTGAAAGCTACAGGGTAGCCCGCGAAATTAAATTTTTTTGGGGTTTTTTTTGCAAATTGTAGCTTTATTTCGCGTTGTATATTGGTCAAAATATGATTGGCGGAAATAGTAGCAATATATCTACGGAATACTCATAAAAAATATTAACCTAGCTCTATAAGCTCTACATTCTCGAAAATCGATAATTTGATCGTAAATTAATATTATCGAGCTAGTACAGCTAATAAAGCTAGGTTAATATTTTTTGTGAGTATTATTCAGTAGATATATTGTTATTATTTCCGCCAATCATATTTTGACCGATATACAATGCCAAATACAATACAATTTGTAAAAAACGCCATAAAATTTGAATTTCGCGGGCTACCCTGTAGCATTCACCTTAATAACTAATTAGATGAATAACACGAGATAACAAATAGTTAGGCTAGTTGGGAATTTATTTTATATTCATTATGAACAAAAATCTCCTTAAATATATCGAAGATATCAATCAATGGCAACACTGATCGTGACGTAGCTTGGAGGCATCGCGCTGTCATTGCGGGAAGAGAATACCTGGTGAAACATTATTATACCATGATCATCATCATCATCATTTCAGCCAAAAGACGTCCACTGCTGAACATAGGCCTCCCCCAAAAAGGGAGGATATGCCATAATCACTACGCTTGGCAGGCGGGTTGGCGATCGCAGTTGGTTGGTTAAATACTCAGAGAACGCTGCTGCTCATCCTCTGTTGAATCCCTTAGTCGCCTTTTACGACACCCATGAGAAGATATAGGGTGGTGCAATTCTTTACGTCCGGCTGCACACGGAATTACCCTATTATTTATTTATTTATAATTTATTTACACACAATAACATATGAAAGGAGACAGCATTAAAAGTATTTGATACAAAGTTTATTTGCAAAGATATCACATTCTAACCAATTATTTTCTTATCCATAGGAGGACCCATCATCCCAAAAAGACTCATCGCCGCCTCCTGAGAGCGAGACATCAGAACAAAAAGGAGACTCGCAGCCCAACGAGACTGAGGAGGAGACGCGGCCGCCCAAGAGACAGAAGAACGAGCAGGAGGGAGAGATCTCCTCCACCTCCAGTGCGCAGCCCAGCGAAGTGGCAGATGATGCCAAACCACAGGTGAGATGATGCCTTGATCCTGGTTTCATGTCAAATAATAACATAAGGTCCGACATTATTAATCCGAAGTATTTAAAGGGTTAAATCTATAGGCATGGACGAATAAAAAAAGGCGGACGGAATCTCGCTAAACAATAAAGGGTGCCACCGACGATGCATCCAACAGTCCTAAAGGCGTGACCGCGTTCCAAAATCTGTCCGTGGATGTTGAAAACGTATGATATTTTTAGAACAAGTCCAGCTTTTTTTCATTAAAACGACGTCCGAATGGATTCATCGTCAGTGCCCACTTTAAGTGAAGCATCCATAATAAGACGGCTCACTTAAAAGTACGGGCTGACACGCACACTTTCGCACCCATAGTAATACAAACAGCTGCAATTACGCAACAAATCACGTGCAATGGTAGTCGTTGTCACAAATAAAATAACAATATGATGTCTGGTGTGTTAAAATGCTGTCGAAATTATAGTGGGCTTAGGAAAAAATTTAGTGCTTCAATTTTTTCTTTACTGGACTCCGTCCGCATTTTTTTATTCGTCCGTGTCTATAGGTTGCACAGATGTTTTGTAGAGAAAAAAAAAATGTTTAAACCCTTAAGAGGCAATGGGGTGGTCTTTTCTCCATACAAACACTCTCGACTGTTTTCTTCCTGGTTTATAACCCTAAAGCAAAGATTTTTACAGTAAAATAAATATGAACTTTTTCTATGTCCTTATCGCACTTATTTGAGGCTGAGCGCTCGTAAAGCGACAGCAATAGTTTTTTCAAATACCAAATTTTCAAAATTCTCTCTTCCCGCATTTCCTCTTAATCATTGAAAGCTTGCAAAATTTGGCTTTAGCTGGTGCTAGCTAGACCGTGAGTCTTTAGATTATGGCATGATCAAAATGATCATATACGAAAAAAGTCCATAGACACAAGACCATTGACTATTGGTACAGTTCCAAAGACAGATGTTTTTTGTTACTTTTATTTTTCAAAATTTTACATATACAGCGTCCATCTATAGGCTAACAAGAAAAAGCGTGCGCCTGCGTCAGTTTCCTCGTCCAGCGTCGCGAAGAAATCACGGAAAAAGGCACGACGGAATTAGGTTCTTGATAGTTGATACATACAGAACATTTTAGATTGTGTTGCACTTGTGAAACTATTAGTGACGTTTCTCTTGGATACAACACAAACAGAACCGTAGTACCCATAAGGGCACAAGCCCAGGGCCCCGGCTCTATAAAAATGAATCATTAAAATATAGCACGTAAAACTTTTTAATCAATCCTATAATGGCCGGAATACACATGCCTGTAAAATGGAGCAGTAGCTTGCATGCCAGCATATGCCAGTAACTGGCATACTGGGTATATTTGCAAGTAAACCTGCAAGCAATGTTCTTACTTGCATGACTGTAACTTGCAAGCAGTATACACGAGCCAGTACATCTTGACAGCACATTTTCTAGTTTTTGCATTAACGGAAAGCTTGCGATGTGATTTAAATATTGTCATATTGTTACTAGCAGAAGAATGTGTAGCTAAATTAATGAGACAAAAAAGGAAAAGAAGAAGACGGATTTGTGTGACACTGGCATGCCAGTAGCTGCCGTCTACGTTCACACATGCTGACTAAAAATAATTGTAAAGGTAGTTTCAAACAGGCGAGGCCAGGATTGTATGGGATGGGCGTGAATTGAAATCTCGCTGACCCTTTCACACCGAAAGATGTAGAAGATGAGGTTTAAGATAACTTTATTTTTCACAAGAATACAATCATTCTCTTGCATGAGAATTAAGTAATACATAAATTAATAAATTTGTTGGGTATATTGCAAAAAATAAACATTAGAAACAAAATATTTTGTGGGTAGTCCTAACAAAAAATGCAATGTTCATTTGACACTGGCTCTAATATAAAACAAGTTCACGTTCACGATACAGAAAAACTGGATGTGGCTCGATGTTACTGTAGTAAGTGTGAATTTTTAATTATGTGTTGTTTGATTAGATAGATAGATAGAATATTCTTTATTGTACACCATTAATAATATTAAAACTTAGGAATAACATGTACATTAAGGGTACATTGGCGGTCTTATCGCTAATAGCGATATCTTCCAGACAACCTTTGGATGGACACGAAGACATCGCGAGCACGCGCTGTCTCGCGATGTACCATTTTGCAATGTAATAAATACTCTATTCATACAGCAATAAAGCTTGTTGTACCAACAAATATTTCAATTCTCGCCTCGCGCATATCCAGACCTTTCACATCAAAGATGGGCGTGACGTGAATTTAAATATTGCTATACAAATTTCAAATCTCGCTCGACCCATCCACGCCACGCCTCGCCGGTGTGAGACCACCTTAAGGCTAGGCTCCCAAAATGAGGTGACTTTTTGAAAACATATGCTGAGTGGAACACATGCTTGATGAATTTCAAATTTGGATACATGCTTTTTTGAACCGTTGTCCATCGTTTGACTAGACGGTTATATAATTAGTTGATTTTTGTTCGATACTTTTATTTTTTGAAAATCATGCGTTTTTAGAGATTTTTCGAATATTTATCCTTTATTATTTAACTTAGCTACATAAAATATATGCAAATAGGAAGATAATAAAGTTTATTAAATACTAGCTAGAGGAAATTTGTATAGATTGTTTAGTATTCTTGTAATAAAAAGAAAACTGTTTTGAGATTTACGACATTTACTTCCGTGGTAAAACACGCGAGAATGATTTTCTCGAAAATGAGTTCTATTGCAACTCGCATAAAATTGACGAGAGCGGCCCGCAGTTGCGGTGTGTAAGGGGAGTGCGAGGGTGGGAATTACGTTTTGGGAGCGTCCTCTTAACACGTAAACTAATTTGATAGCAATAAAATTGTTGCCATCCCTTTCTTGTATCTAAAATAAGTTTATTTATTTATTATATTCTTTATTGTACATTCACCAAACGAAAACAAAGACAGTAGTTTACAGATACATTATGTAAGTACAATGGGCGGTCTTATCGCACAAGGCAACGGTTTAGTTCGTCAACAAGAGAATCGGCACCATTACAGGAATTCAAAAATCGGCACCATTGCCAAACTATTGTATTTAAAATCCAAACCTGCTTATTTTTAATGTTCAGTATTTGTTCACATTTTTGCAAGTGCAACACAGACTAATACAACATCATTGAGTAGTAAAAAGGTGAGGGTAGGTGTAGATAAATAAATTTGAATAGATATCTTCGAAGAAAAAGAGGTGATGGCAAATACAATGTGTTATTGAAATAACTGAAAACTTCTTAAGGGGTCATTGTACTCATCATTATGAAAAACTTTCACTATGGGACTAGCGCTGATATCGCGAGCGAAAAAAAACCAGCCGCTCCATACATTTATGTTCGCTGGACACGACAGGCAATAGCAATTTTTTTTTGCGATTTCTGGATTGGTCCCATACTAAAAGTTGTTAACACTGATGAGTACAATGACCCCTTCAGAGGTTTTCAGTTATTTCAATAACACGTTATATACAGGGTGTAACAGAAAGGTGTAGTCATACTTCGAGCGCTCATTCAGGGCATATAGAACAACCCTGAAACCGTTTTTTTTGTATCAACTTTCATACAGCTACCATTACAGGAATTCCAAAATCAATTATGCAGTTACTGATAACTTACTACTATATTACATACTGGGTGTCAGGGAAACGCTCCCGAAACTGAAAGGCTATTATTATACTACCTAAACACAATCGAATATCAATAACCATTAGCCTTATACCCATTGTTTTAGTGATTTGGTATGTTGCCCGCAACGCAGTGGCGTGCATTCCATATAGGCAAATAAGCAATGCCTACCTCGTTAGAATTTAATAATAACTATTACTAAATCAATTAATCAGCGTATTAAAAAAAAACAATTAACATATGTACTCAATAATAATGTATGAATTCAATGCAAAACCTACCTCAATGTGCAATGTGCGTTCGCACGATTGCCTGTCACGTTCACACACACAATCAAACCTTTTTGGTAACCATATACACTATTATACACACACACTACTTTAGGCTAATACCCGAAGTCATACGACAAAAAAATGAATCACGATATGGCTATGCGTAAATAACTAACATTTGACATTTCGCAATTTAGCCGTCTTATCATGCGTCACCTGCTTCTGAAAACGTCGCTGGTGACATAACTGAACGTAGCCCTAGTTGCAATAGTCGTGGGTTGTCCGTAACGTTTTTTACACGTAACTGTTATGCGTTAGTAGTTTTGAATCCTATTATTTTGTAACTAGATAGTTCATAGTTCATAGTTATTTATTGATAATAGTAATTATTATAAGTCACATTAAGTAAATAAATTACATTCCATACAAAGTGATCGTTATAATAAAACTAAACCCAACATTTGAAAAATAGCGGCGAAATAAAGATAATTATTGTTTTATTGAAATTACTGCATTTAAGTGTTCACATTTATAATTTGTGAATGGTATTCGAAGGGTCGAATAAAAAGATTACAATATTTATTATTATTTTGATGATTGTTTGTACATTGCTACACATTCATCGTAAAATAATGAAGCTCAATATACGCTCATAACAAAATAACGATAAATAGATTTATAACGTTATTTAACTAATGTAATAACGAATGGTGTATAATAATTGTAGAAAATCTATTGTTTTCGTGCTCCGAAAATCTATTGTGTAACTTTGTACGTAAAATAATCGTTACATTACTATGCCAACGTACCTGTATTCGATTATCACCCTCGTAAATATTTTCTCAAACCGACGTTAAATAACGCCCAACTCATAGATTTACTATGGCCCAACTCTAATTGGCTGTTGACACTTGACAGAACTTGACATATGCGTGACGAATTGCATAAATCGTGTAATAATTAGTTCGTTTTATTGTGAATTGTGAAGTTTTTTGTAAAAATATTGATGTAAACATGGATAAATTAGAGTGCTCGGTTTGTGGGGAAGACTATGCTTAGAGAAATTACGAGAAACCCATTCAATCAGTTTTCGTTTGTTGACAAAACAAAAAAGTGCATTTCAGTAGACAAACACATCAAAATCTGTATTTGACTCAAGAAAAGGTAAAATCTTATGACTATTACATAACACGTTCATACAACTGTAACTGGGTGTCGTCATTCAAATTTAATAGTCTTTTGCTAGTGTCTCTTACTTTGAAACGTCGTTTTCGTGTCTGTTTTGTATGAAATGTGTGTAGGTAAGTATCAGATTTTTTAAGAATTTTACACTATAGTAACTTGCTCCGTCTGCTTAGTGACTGCCTACCTAGGCCAAAAACCAATGCACGCCACTGCCGCAACGTAATGTAAAGCGTACAAAACTCGGGATCAATGAAGCGCGTACCTAACCTACCTACGCTCGCTACGACACGGACTGCGTATGCGAGCGGATGTCGGTCACCCCTGGCGCCAGCTGTTATTTTGTTTGAATTACATTGCGAACTTTAAATAATTAAGTAAATAAATGGTTTTTTTTTGCAAATCTATATATAACTGACCAAAGAAAAAAAAGTATGAAAAATGTGATTTCGTATCAGTAATCACCAGCATTATCACCTATCTTTGTTTTCGGAAGCGTTTCCCTGACACCCAGTATGTTAAAATTAAAGTAATTGGTGTCAGCCCAACATATTCGAGAAAAGGCACAGAATGAAATGAAATAATAATTTATTGACTCAGCCACACAACATTTATTACAAACTGAATTAAATTATACATGTAAGGCAATTTTTAAAGATCGCTAACAAGGATCTGCTGACCCCCAAACTAGGAAGTACCTGTATCTTGGAGGTCAGTAGGTTTTCCATTTCTTAGGCACTGCCCGTGTTTAATATATTATCAAATATAATAGGATGTAGTGCTGCTTTTTGGTACATGCAATAATAATTAATTATGGTGATCTTTATCACGTAAGTAAAATATATATATATACGTGGGACACTCAGAAAGTTTTGCGAAACTAAAAAAAATTGTTCTATACGTACATATATTTTTATCAAATCTTTTCAAAGTACTTTCCACCATCCTCTATACAAAGATTCATGCGCCTAAACCAGTTTTCAAAACACTTTTTCCAGTCCGCCGCAGACACCTCGTTTACAGCCTGCTCGAACGCAGCCAGCGCATCTTCCGGCGACGAAAATTGTATCCCTTTGAGCTGATTTTTTATTTTTGGGAATAAAAAGAAGTCACACGGTGCTAGATCAGGGCTGTAAGGAGGGTGACCCAGGAGTTTGACTGGCGTGCTGTCCAGGAAGTCCCTCGTTTTGAGTGCGGTGTGCGCAGGTGCATTGTCGTGGTGGAGCAGTAGCCCGCGGAGCCCTGTGTTTGGTCGCTTGTTGCTTATAACAGAGAAAACTTCTGGCAAACATTTGGTAGTATACCATTCGGCATTAATGCTTCTTTGATCCCGTAAGGGAATTGATACCAAGTGGCCAGTCAAATTAAAAAAGCTAGCGATCAAAATCTTACCCCCGCTTCTAGATCGCTTCACTTTGGTAGGCGTTGGCTCATTTTGAAACACCCAAACAGTCGACTGGCGCTTGGTTTCTGGGTCGTATTGATAAATCCAGGACTCATCACCTGTAACGATGTCGTAAACACGCCGAGACGAGCCTGCTTCAAATTTGTTAAGCATATCACGGCACCATTCCACCCGGGCCTGCTTCTGAGCATCGGTGAGGTTGTGCGGCACCCAGCGTGATAGTATCCTCCTCACGCGAAGATGGCTGTGTAGAATCTCGTGAACGCTTCCCGATCCAATCTTCAATATGTGTTGAATCTCCTGATATGTAATTCGCCTATTGTCTTGGATTAAATTTTTCACTGCTAGCACGTTTTCTTCGGTAACAGCCGTCAAAGGGCGACCGCTTCTTTCGTCATCCCCCAAAGTTGGTCGACCGCGCTTGAATTCGTTATACCAACGATACACGGTTGCCTTGGAAGGGCCTTCATCCATGAATGCCATTTGAAGTCTATCGTACGATTCATCCGGTTTCAGGCGACACTTGAAATCGTATAAAATCATAGCTCTAAAATGTTCCCGGCGCAGATCCATATTTCAGTGAGACACAATACTTTGAATTAACTCGCAAAAAATGTGGAGGGAAATTTTGAAATTGGAACTTACTTATTTTTACTTATAAATAATCATATTTTCGAAAAACATTATAACTGGCCAGTCTCCCATATATAAAAAATTTTTTTCGCAATACTTTCTGAGGGGCCTGGTAAATTATTTTTTTCAGTATTTTACAGAAGAAGAATAAAGTTAAATCACATAACAACATCATTACCATTTACCATTTAAACCATTTGTTTTGCCACACATACACAACATATACATATTACATGCAAAGGTAACAGGACAAATTAATGAGAACACAACATGCATACAACATAATATGTGTGGCAAGGGATCCAGCTCAGTATTTGCTGTGCATGTAGGTATGCACAGCACTGATTTTCAGCTGGTCCCTCCCATCTGTATATCTTAAAAGTGAAATTTACGCGCACAAGAAAAAAACCTAATTACCTAGTTACATAATCAAAATTCAATAAATCTGCTGTTTTATAGAAAAGTGTAATACCTACTCAACTGAAATGTATCGAAGGGCTGATTTGGTCTTCGCAATTTGGAATGGAAAAGTGGGCAGGGCGCGCGTGCCAACACTCTGCACCATAGTGCAGGGCATTTCAAAGCCTTTCTCAGTACGCCTGATAACTTGTTTCTGTAAATACTGTAACAAAAACCCGCAGAAATGCCTTATTGTGCTGTTTCTAACTGCAGAAACAAAAGCTGTAAATGAATGACGTCAATATGTAAGGCGTAGTTTGTTCGAAAGTTGCCACGCATGAATTGCAAGTAAAATTGTGATTACAACCCTTCTACTCTGTGGTTGACCCCGTAAAAGTTATTCGATTGCATTCCCTGAATAAGCCCCCCAAATATTACTACACCTTTTTGTTATATGTTGTATATTTATAATTTTTGTTGTATTTTTTATTATTTTGTTTCGTGTATTTTTTAGTTTTGTTTTGTCCTTTGTGTTGTCCCATTTCATGTTTAGTTAGTTAGTTAGTTTAGTATTTATTTTCTTTTTAGATTTATTCTTATTTTTTGTATAAATAAGACTGTAGTTAGGAAACAGGAACAACTTACAGTGGTAGGTATTTATAAGTAGAATTACCGTATTTAGATGAAATGGCTATAGTTTTTTTAAAGTCTTTTAACATTATAATATTTTAGGGGATTATACAGTATGTAACAAAAACCCCGTTGTTCCTGTGAGCTACGTTATCAGAATCGATACGTACAGTACACGTAATTTAACTGTGCCGCTGTAAGTGAGAAACAGGTGGCTGCGCAGTAGTCAATTTTGCAACCAAATCACTATCGCGCATGCGCGGTAATGGCGGCAAGACTGATCTGATGGGTTGTTCATCTGAGTGGCAAGATGGCGGGAGACCACATATTCTCGCTGTCTCGGTCGATCATACATCGTTATGTCCTGCTCACACTTATTACGCGACTGTACCTGCGCGGCCCTTCGCAATCAAAGCGACACAGTTATATTACACGTACTATAAGAACACAACTCATTTGGAAAACCTCTTCTATAATAACAATTACATTAAATCATTTTTAGATGTGATTGTATCACTTTCAATTTACAATTAATAATGATTTCATTTTTATTTGATTATTCATTTTTAGGGTTCCGAAGTCCTACAAGGAACCCTTATAGTTTCGTCATGTCCGTCCGTCTGTCCGTCTGTCCTAATCCTTTACAGCTTAATAACTTCTACAGTTATAAACATAAGTAAATGAAATTTTGTTAAAAAATAGTCTGCATATAGATCTCAATTTTAAAAGAATAAAAAAATAGTTTTTACGTTCTTTAGGGGTGGCGCCCATACATGTGAAATGGGGAAAAAATAATTTTTTTCGCTGCACCCCATCGTGTGGGGTATCATTGAATAGGTCTACTAAAATGAAGGTAATGTTTCATACATCACTTTTTTATCAGGTGTACCATCTGCGAAATATAGCCCGCCAAAGTGGCTTGCAATGTGTCCCCCCCTGCCATTTCTAAACTATGCAACGTAGAACCTTATAATCTTCCACATTGATAGACCTTTGTGAAAACTCTCTTTTAAAATTATTTCGAGTATAATGTGATCATAATTTTTTGAGTTATAGACAGAAAACCGAAAAATACTTAAAACGTCCTAGTTCAAAGGTCATTGACCTTAGAGAAAATTTATCATAGCAAATAATGCTCCTTTAGCTACTTTCTATTAGAAAAAATCACAAAAAGTAACTTTGACATCAATCAGACTTCTTAAATTTGGCTTCTTGAATTTATCGCTAGATGGCGCTACTAACAACACGCTCTGAGTCGCGAATGCTACCGATTATTGCAAAAACTAAAATAGCCATGATTAATATTCGATTTGATTCGTTTGTACACCTACTTAAGGAACCCTATAATACTGAGCATGGCCCGACATGCTCTTGGCCAGTTTTATTGAAGAGTTTTTCCAAATGAGTTGTTTTCTTACGTATGAATATCGATTCTGATAAAGTACCTCACAGGAACAACAGGGTTTTTGTTGTTACATACTGTTCAACAGACAGAACGCTGAAATCGCGAAAAAAAAAACCAGATGTTTCTTATATTTGCGTTCACATAAATCGACAAAATGTAGGCAACAGCAGATTTTTTTTTTCGCGATTTCAATTTGGTCCGATAGTAAATGTTGTTCATACTGATGAGTACAATGACCCCTTAAGAGGTTTTCAGTTATTTAAAAAACATGTTGATGAATGGCCGCATACCCGGTATCCGGCGATACACCTATCCGTTTCATCTCTAGTAATTTTAAATAAATTCTAATGGGTTAGTTTTTATCCTATAAAAACCTTTTAATCTTGTTTTAGAAGTAATACGATGGCCACAAATTATAACCGTTTTGACTGTAAGGTATAGTAGTAGCAAATAACTTGAACAAAGATTGCGCACGTTACTGTAATGACATAAAGTTTAGAATCGTTTAAATCGATCACTTGTTCAAGTTAACGTTTTAAATTCTACAATTTAAATCGTTACATTTCGCTTCGCATGCGTGAATGCGTTAAAAATAATAAAATAATACATGTTCAAGTTGAACCGTTGGGTATAATAAGTTTTAATTTGGGAGCTAAGACCAAAGTTATAGGCAGATAATTAAAATGATAACATTTAAATTTCAGAAGGTGAATGGTGATGAAAAGAAAGAGACTCCTATGGAAGTTGATGAAACTGGTGAGTTAAACTATTAAGTTGTTAATAACTCCACACTGATCTATTTAAGTAGCACAGCGAATTTATTTTTTGAAGGAATTTGGAGAGTAAAGTCCGTTTTTTCTCTCTTGTCTTATTTAGTCAACAATCTTAGCACGTCTCTTTATTCAAATAACTGCTGATAAAATACAGCGTCTATCAGAAATGCGTGGTCGTATTTAAAGAGCTTATTCAGGGGATGCTATCGAACAACTCTTACTATAGGACCAAGCCTGAAATAGCGAAAAAAAAATCAGCTGATCCTAACATTTTGTCGAGCGACATCGATGATTTAGGGAACAGCTGATATTTTTTTCGCGATTTCTGGGTTGATCCCATACACAGACCAATAAGCCTCTAGACGTCGATTAGCCGGATACTCCGGGTCACAACGCATATGCAGTACCACTGCATATCGTACGTCCCGCCACCAATCTGAACGTCACTCCGTCAGTGAGCGGCACCAATCATACCACCGAACTTTTGAGCCGACCAATCATAACGCGCCATCCGCCCCCCGGCCCCCGCCAACATTTTACGACTGTGTTCGCATGCAAAACTTTGTTTATGCGGCGTCTTGAGGCTTACTGGTCTGTGATCCCATAGTAAGAGTTGTTCTATGCTGTGCCCTGAAAGAGCTCTTAAAATATGACCACGCATTTCTGATACACGTTGTATAATTACTAGTTCGGCACATGTATTTAGGTTAAAAAATGATATTTAGTTTGTGAAATTGTTAACATATTGTCTTTTAATGATTATTATTGACGAATTGCATTAAAAAGACATGCTAACATTGTTTATTAAATGAGACAAGTAAGAAAAAACAGAGTGTAGTAATCTACAGACAAGGAACGAAAAGTTTCGACAATTTTCAAAATCATTCTTTTGAACGTGTCTCGGGCATTATGTTTCCTTTTCAAACTGCGAACGAGAGATAATTAGTCGGGTGTACGAACGGTAGACCGCACGTCAGAGGTAACAGTTTGACATTGACAGCGCCTTTATTTCGTAAGCAGTAAGGGCGGTTTCCTAATTTAAGTGTTACCACTGTCATGCAGTAGACTGTACAACTGTCATTATATAATTCGGTCTAAGCATGGTATAATAACACCAGGTAGTCTCTTCCCGTGACAGCTAGGTCACGTGATTGCCTCCGTACTACGTCATCGGCCGTGGAGCCAATAGCGGGCTGTTAGCGTGACACTTGTTTTTTTTTTTTTTTTTTTTTTTTTAAATTTAATCATGACCATGGATACATGTCCTTCAGTCGTAATCATTGAACATATTATACTTGTATCCTAGTAAAGTGATGGAAACTTTACTAGGTTTCCGAGGGGATGATGAGATAATACGAAAGTCATGTTTTTCAACTTTGTACCATTTATCCACACTTGTACACGTTAACGAGCACTTAACATTTAATAATCCACCATTATTACACATTAACACTCGAAGAAACACAAATTTTGGAAAATAATAAAAAATCCACAACATGATCTTTACGAATTTTCCCGCCAACCACCGTGACACTTGTCAGTTTGATGTGCTGCCACTTTGTGAAAATAAATTACCCGAGCAAAATGCATTTTTTCATTTACTTTCTTCTATAAAGAATCACTCTTTAACTAGTAATTTAACATAGTTTCATTTATTAACTAATTAGATGAATAACACGAGATAACAAATAGTTAGGCTAGTTAGGAATTTATTTTATATTCATTATGAACAAAAATCTCCTAAAGTATATTGAAGATATCAATCAATGGCAGCACTGATCGTGACGTAGCTTGGAGGCATCGCGCTGTCATTGCGGGAAGAGAATACCTGGTGGAACATGTTATTATACCATGGGTCTAAGGATATTCTTGTAGATTCTATGTTGATTATTAAAATGAAATTTACTTCAAACCTTTTTACTGGGTTGACTTTATTTTTATAAACCGAAAACAAATGACACGTCAAGTACTTCAGCAATGAAATAACAAAGTATTACACTGTTAAGTACTATACTCCAAAGTTAGTCGAGTCGGTTAAGGAACAATGTTTCTTAATAAGATATCGCTGACGTCACCCAAAGACGTATAGTGGAGGATAATTTCGATACCACGAGCAGTGTTCACGGTAGCTTAGTGGCTAAAGCACTGGCGTACTGAGCCAGGAGTTGCAGGTTCGAATCCTGCTCGTGAGCGATTTTTCTTTCCACAATTTAAATCTTTTGAAATAACAAAGATTACATCGTAATTAAACGATTATAACCACATTATAACCAATTTCGTTCGACATACAATATTAATAAATAAATATCCTTGAGACATTTTTACACAGCACCATCTAGTCCCAAACTAAGCAGAGCTTGTACTACGGGTACTAGACAATGGATATAATACTTATATACTTTTTTTTTTGTAAATACATACTAGGGCTTTGGGCTGGTTACGTTATGTTAATCTGATTTTAATTATTATTGTTATAAATTTTTTGCGTGCCACTTATGGCAAAATATGTGGAAACTAACTGTGACTCTTTATCTATCTGTCTGGACCCGTATTTTTTGCGAAATAAATTATTCTTATTCTTAATAATACATAAGAAACCCAGACCAACACAAACACTTATGCTCATCACATAAATATTTGTGTCCTGTGGGAATCGAACCCACGACCTCGTGATTAGCAGTCCGACACTCGAACCACTAGACCACAGACGTCGGCAAAATAAAATCAAATAATCAAAGTTACGTCATTTTAAAATTCATTCCTATCTTGTATATTATGTTGGCAATATGTAATTTTTTTTTTTTTTTTTTTGCTTGTACTAGTACACACGGCTACACATCAAGCTGTACATTTCCAGTATAAGCTGATCTCGCATTGTACGGAAAGCCTATACAATGCGAGGTCAGCTTATACTGGAAATGTACAGCTTGATGTGTAGCCGTGTGTACAAGACACGTCAGATACACGAACCTTTTCTTTTCTCGACTGTATTATTAAAAAAAAAAAAAAAAAAAATTTTATTGTATCTCATACATAAGTGTTCAAACATAAATTGAGGCAGCTCCAGTAAGTTACAAAATTACTTGTGTTGGAGCTGTCTCGCTACTTCCCATTGATCATAACAATGATAAGACTATTTTTATCAAATTTTTATATAAAATGTGGAAAACAAAAAAATATATATTTAAAATAACATTGGTTTTAGCTGCTCTGTGAGATTATTGTGTGTTTGAGAGTATATGTGGGAGGTGTGTGTATGTTTACAAGATTTTTTATTCACAAGTTATTAGTGCGAGCACACCTTACGGTCCGCTCCGGCCCGGACTGGGTAGATTCTGAATGAATCGCGGAGCATCGGCACACACCTGCAGGCAGGTTGGGCACTCTGGATTTGCGGCGAAGCCAGTGTTGCGAGGTCATATTTCAACTTAACCTAACCTTGGTCTCATTTTATCCTAGAAACTTCATTTTATTTAAAAATTACTCCCAAAAAAATTGGTATGAGTAAAACTAAGTACTTCTTACTTTTGTTTTTAGGGTTCCGTAGTCCTACAAGGAACCCTTATAGTTTCGTCAGTCCGTCCGTCTGTCCCACAGACCAGTAAGCTTCAAGACTCCGCATAGACAAAGTTTTGTATTCGAACGCAGTCGTAAAACGTTGGTGGGGCGGACGGCGCGTTATGATTGGCCGGCTCAAAAGTTCGGTGGTATGATTCCTTATGATTGGTGCGGAGGGACGTATGATATGCAGTGGTAGAGCATATGCGTTGTGACCGGGGGTGTCCAGCTAAGCGGCGTCTAGAGGCTTACTGGTCTATGGTCTGTCCTAATCCTTTACAGCTTAATAACTTCTACAGTTATAAACATAAGTAAATGAAATTTTGTTAAAAAATAGTCTAGATATAGATCTCAATTTTAAAAGAATAAAAAAGTCATGATTACGTATTTTAGGGGTGGCGCCCATACATGTGAAATAGGGATGAAATTTTTGTTTTCGCTGCACCCCCTCGTGTGGGGTATCATTGAATAGGTCCCCCCCCCTGCCATTTCTAAAATATGCAACGTAGAAACTTATAGGGTCTTACCACAAAAATAATTTAAAACAAGCTTTCGATGCGTGTTTGGCGAGACAGTGTTTAAAAGTTAAATACGCAGTGACCGATTGTTTCATTTCTTTTACCACAAAACAATGTCTAACATCTGTTTGCTTAGGCGCTGCTCTCAGAGCTCGGAAACAAAGGACGCACGCACCCCTACTGCGCGCGAGCTTTGTTTCCATGCTCTTAGGCGCTACCTTTTTTTATGCAATACGGTAAACCCCAGGAAAGGTTTCAATGCAGCCAGTTGCAGGTAGATCTGATTTGATGAAACAAATATATTTTGGCGTGAAATGTTTCATTTTAGTAAAAAATAATTAATAACAATGTAAATTAAGTACTTTTGTAGGCTTATAAAGTTGTTTCTATTAATAAAAAGACCTTGGAGCACAAAATAATATTTTTTTGTGCAAATTAACGTTTGATAAAACTACAGCCACTAATAACATTCAAATCATAACTAATACATTATTATCACAAAATTATGAAATGACCACAAGCGAATTTTAGGGGTTAGACAAGGGCGAGACACTTTAAAACATAGGTTCTTGGCTGTTTAATTTAAGCACGCAGCGGCTGCGTATTGAACTCAAGGCGAGTGAAAGACGTGGATTTGTAGTTACAATTTTCTGAAACATCTGTCGGACACATAACTAAGACGTGGTTAAATCTTTTGTGGTAAGACCGATAATCTTCCACAATGATAGACCTTTGTAAAAACTCTCTTTTAAAATTATTTCGAGTATAATGTAATTATTAATTTTAGAGTTATAGAGAGAAAACTGAAAAATACTTAAGACGTCCTAGTTCACAGGTCATTGACCTTAGAGAAAAATTATGTTAGCAAATAATGCTCCTTTAGTTACTTTCTATTTGAAAAAATCACAAAAAGTAACTTTGTGTTGATGATTACAAAAACTAAAATAGCATAGCCATGATTAATATTCGATTTGATTCGTTTGTAATTACACCTACTTAAGGAACCCTATAATACTGAGCATGGCCCGACATGCTCTTGGCCGGTTTTTATTAATTAGCTCTTTTTCTTATACTATTTATAGAAAAAATCGTATTGGCACATAATAATAATGAAGGCGTCTTCTGAAAAATCATTTTAGATTGTACTTTATGTAGTTCGATCCATTATTTAGGTTTTTTTCTTCAAAATGTCGCGTCGCATCGGATCGGAAAGGATACGAACGGAAGCGGCGACAGCCGATCGCGTTCGGCAGGATGTCGACGCATACGATCGGCTCCGTACCGTCGCTTGCATTCCTAAATGCACCACTACAGCCTACCTTAAAAACTGGGGAACTGACCAAAGTATTAGCCTTTGGGAAAAATCCCCAGGCCAAGAACATTCGAAAGCGCTACTTGTGGGCTTCAAAAAAAAGTTTACGAAAGAAGCGCTTTCGTTGAACAAGAATCAGATAAGAATCCTGACAAGAACCCTTACTGGGCACTGCAAGCTGAACAAACACCTTCACGGGATGGGCCTCAGTGATACCACAGTTTGCAGGTTTCGTCGCGAAAAGGATGAGACGCCCATCCATATCCTATGCGAATGTGATGCAGTGCACCACATCAGAAGCCAGCATCTTGGAGGCCACGTCATCTCAATGCAGGAGATCAAATCCTCCCACCCCAAGGTCATAGTCGACTTTATGATTGACTTGCAGCTTGGGGAAGTGCTGTAATGCTGCAAGAGGCGTCACAATAGATCTTTTAGGTCGCAGTGGCTTAGGGGCATTCAAGACCCTACCTCTTTCCTCAAAATAACCGTCGCTTGCGAACGTATCCTTTTCTGCGCCTAGACAAATAGTTTCATTCGTACCGTGTTGACGTGTTCTAATTCGATCAGAAAGAATTTCGAGCCGAAAGGATATGATCGGATACGACGACAGGTGAACGGAGACGATTGCGCGTCGCAGCATACTTTCGGCTACGATCGCTCGTCGTGAAAGATGCCCGCGGTCAAATTGCTGTGCGCGGCTTGGTAATATAGACTTTAAATACTGTGTACACGATTTAATATCGTTTAAAGATTGTAAAATCCGTTCCGATCCGATGCGATGCGAGCCGTTTGGTGGAAATCACCATCTTTAGTAAACTCATGCCCTAAAACTTACCCTGCTGTTGAATTTTCCTAAGTAAGCAACACTGGGTGAAGCTCACCAGGTAGATTCTACCCGTACTGGTAGGTGTGTACATTTTGTATGGGTTTCTAGACGGTCCGGGTAGAATCTATCCGGCCCGGAAGGTGTGTGCCCGCGCTAATACTTCTTAATTTTTAGAATTATGTATAAGTGCAGTTACTACTATTACTTGTATTGAGTGATTGTAGCTAATTAAGTTAAAATAAAACTGGTTTATATCTATAGATATGTTCTTTTGTATGTTTATACAACGTGTTGATCTGTATTCGTGCGATATTTAAGGAGGTGACTATACCACTGATACTGAACACGAATCAATAAAAAAATCAATATAAATAAATAAATATTTGGTACACATTTTACACAGCACCATCTAGTCCCAAACTAAGCAGAGCTTGTGGTATGGGTACTAGACAATGGATATAATACTTATATACTTTTTTTTTGTAAATTCATGCTTATAATACATAAGAGACAACCAGACCAACAAAAAAAAACAAAAAAACCTATTTGTAAACAAACAAATTCCCTCCGAGTGTCGCGTGCGACACAAAAACGAATGGTGCGAAACCACCAAAACAATTTGCAGGTATTTCCACCCTTTGACAGTGCCACCGATGACTTATTTTCAGAGTCGTTCGGGATTTTCGAAGTGAAAATTTGGGTATTAAATAATCGTAGAATTTTTTAAGTATTTTTAGATGACTAAACATATTATTTATCATTTGCTCTAGAAATATGGCACGATTACAGATCAACAACTTGTATACTATAATGTACTCTTAACCTTCGTACAATATAAAGTGAATGGACGGGCCAAAGCGTGCGGATTTTTGAAGACTATCATGTGAGCGCCAGCTCTTACTTCGTCTCAGTCGGTCTGTGTCCGTTAGAAGTGTAAAACGTACGCTTGTTATTATATGCGCTCCAAATTACTGACCAATATGGCAGCAATATGGCATATGCCTTCATGATCATTTCAAAAGTGCAAGAATATTTATTTATACAACCTTATTCTAGTAGTTCCGTGTGGTGCCGGACGTAAAGACCACCCTGTATCTTCTCATGGGTCAAAGGCGACTAAGGGATTCAACAGAGGATGGGCAGCAGCGTTCTCTGAGTATTTAACCAACAAACTGCGATCGCCAACCCACCTGCCAAGCGTGGCGATTATGGCATATCCCCCCTTTTTTGGAGAGGCCTATGTCCAGCAGTGGACGTCTTTCGGCTGAAATTATGATGATTATTCTAGTAGAAACTAAACCTCTTAAGGGGTCATTGTACTCATAGTTATGAACAACTTTTACTCTGGGACCAAGCCTAAAAACGCGAAATAAAATCAGCTGATCCCTATATTTTGTCGATTTATGTGAACACAAATGTAAGGATCAGCTGTTTTTTTTTTGCGATTTCAGGGTTGGTCCCACAGTAAAATTGTACTCTTCATTATGAACAACTTCTACTATGGAACCGAACCTGAAATCGCAAAAAAAAAAAACAGCTGATTACTTACATGTACAAGCACCTTACATTTACAAGCAAGCTCACAAGCTCTGCTTAGTTTGGGACTAGATGGTGCTGTGTAAAATGTCCCAAATATTAATTTATCTGTGATCACATAAATCGAAAAAAATTTAGGAATCAAATAAAAATCAATAAAGTTTATGTAAACACAAATGTAAGGGTCAGCTGATTTTTTTTTCTTCGCGATTTCCGGGTTGGTCTATAGTAAAAGTTCTTCGTAATTATGAGTACAATGACCCCTCTTCGATTTCGAAACGACAAAATTTTCAGCGTGTATATTATGTTCGATTGTTATGAACTTACGACTTTTATTATAGAGCAAGTTGTATAGACAAGGCCCATCCATTCATTTTATTTTGGCAGAAGCTCTTAACATTCCATATTAACAAAAACAAATTGCATTGTTTTCCTTTCCCCAGTCGTAACCCTCATTGCTGAGGATCACGACCAGCATATCCAGGTGATGTCTGCATGCACTCGCTGTCACCAACCATTACCTTCACAAAACACGTCACTAACATACCCGGTACATTCCACAGACAACACACAACAACAGAAAGAAGAAACGGAGCCAGAAACAAAACCAGCAGACGGACAAACAGACCAAACAGACACAGAGCCGGCCGAGCCAGAAAACACACAGACCGAGGACTCCAAGCCAGACACGGAGGACACAACCAGCCAGGAAACCACAGACAGTGACACCAAGTCACAGGAGACAGACAAGAATGATGTTGAAATGAGTGAAGAACCAAGCGAAGTCAACGGTACACCGGAGACACCGGTCGTGGAAACAAAAACCGTTGAAGTTATACCAACAGCCAACCCGCTGACAACTACAGCGTGATGGTAAATTTCTGTGGTGACCGTTGGACAGTACATGGTTGGTTTACACGTTATGGGTTTCGGTCTGGCAGGCATTTGAGGGTTATACATATCTTAGCTAAGGTAGCCTGGTCTTGTAATCAAAAGTAAACTTATGATTTCTTGAAATGAATTTCGGAAAAACATCTTATTTGATTAATTTTATTATACCCAAGTTTTCAATAGCCCTTTTTAGGTAGCATCAATTTATTTATCAACACATTTCTCTTTTTTATAAGTAAATAATTAATTCTTACTATTTTAATCACACATCGTGTTATTGAAATTACTGGTTTCAGGTTTGGTCCCATAGTAAAAGTTGTTCATACTGATGAGTTCAATGACCCCTTTAGAGGTTTTCAGTTATTTCAATAAAGTGTAGAAGAAACTAATTCTAAATATAAAACCGCCTGGATGTCGCATTTCTTTAGTCTAAAAAGCTTTTAGTTTTGAATTTAGCGCCTTCATCAAAGTATTGTGCGTGCCTTTGCCTCTATTGAGGAGTTCGTCACGGATAGGCTACGATTTTGAACTATTATTGACGCCTTTAAGGTCAATGCTACAGGGTAGCCCGCGAAATTCAAAATTATTGGCGTTTTGCGAATTGTAGCTTTATTTCTTGTTGTATATCGGTCGAAATAAGATTGGCGGAAATAATACAATATATCTACTGAATAATACTCTTGAAAAATATTAACTAAGCTCTATAAGCTGTACGAACTCGATAATATTAATTTACGATCAAATTATCGATTTTCGAGCTTGTAGAGCTTATAGAGCTAGGTTTATATTTTTTATGAGTATCATTCAATAGATATATTGTTATTACTACCGCAAATCATATTTCGATTTATACAGAACGCGAAATAAAACTACAATTTGCAAAAAACACAAGAAATTTTGAAATTCGCGGGCTACCTTGTAGCATTCACCTTAACATAAAAATACAAATAACTGTCTTGATTTTAAAACTGTGGCGAGATATGATTTTTATGGTAGGTACCTACTTAAAATTTCGCTTTCGAACTTATAGATATGAAAGAAAGAAAGAATTTATTGAAGTCTTATTATAGGCAAACATAAAAATATGATGGGCATCGACGTCGATCGTCGTCGATCCATTGGTAGTGGTAGCTTCGACTGATCGACGGATACCGGTCGATAAAACATTAATAAATCATTGATCGACGATGAATCGACAGTCGATCGATGATTGATCGACCTCCACTCAATTAATGGATCGACGATCGGTTGATGTGGAAAAACACTATACTATGAGCTATCCACCAGTACGTACGTAACCTATTCTATCTTAGATAGATGCTCTATCCATTATGAATCGATATAACTCAAACGATCGAGCAGATCAGTTTGGTGTAGTAGAAACTGTCGATCGACGTCCACTGATCGATTGTACCAGCGATCGATGTTACTGATCGACAATCGATCGATTGGTGTGGCAACACCCTAATACTATAAACTAGTCTTTGCCAGCGGTTTCACCCGCTTATAAATCGGTTATATTAAACCGGGTTATAGTCTATCTGTGTGCCAAATTTCATCCGAATCAGTCTAGCAGTTTCAGCGTGAAAGGACGAAAAAACATTCGTAACTTTTGCATTTATAATGTTAATAGGATGCGGAAGTATGGATGTTTGTTTGTTTTTACAGGATTAAAATATAGACTACTATTTTTCCCGGTAAGATAATCAGTTCCCGAGGGATGTACTAACATCTTTCTGTAATAAACCGAATTATATGCGAGCGAAGCCGCGGACATAACCTAGTTCCCACATAAAAAGGGCACAAGTAGCAGCCCCGGATTTCCCCCTAGATTGGGGCCTTGTAGGCCTTTTTCCCGTACGTAGGAATTGCTTTGGGATATGGGGGCCCAAATGTAAAGTTCCTAGGGGCCCTGTAGGCCTTTTTCCAAACGTAGGAATTGCTTCGGGATATGGGGGCCCAAATGTCAAGTGCCTAGGGGTTCTGTAGGCCTTTATCCAAACGTAGGAATTGCTTCGGGATATGGGGGCCCAAATGTCAAGCGCCTAGGGGTTCTGTAGGCCTTTTTCCAAACTTAGGAATTGCTTCGGGGTAGAGGGACCCCAAATATCAAGTGCCTAGGGGCTAGTGTTGCCGAACTATCGATAGTTGACCTTAAAAATCAGTTACCCTATCGATTGGCTATCGATAGTAATGGACCTATAGGTGCGGCACGCTATGATGGCATTTTTGACGATTGCCTACTCATGACGATCCGTAAATATTGACAGCTACGTATGAAGGAACAATTGCCGTACTTTATTGTCAATAGTGATGCACTACTACAGCAATATAATTTTTCGAATTTCGAATCTATTATTTAAATTCAAATTCTATTTATTTCTACTGTTTTTTTTTTATGTATGTCAGTTTTTTTTATTAAATAGCGATTAAACAAAATGGCTAGACGTTATGTTTATTGAATAATTTGATAAATTATTTACTTTATGTAGATATTCATAATAGCTAGCTGGAGTTGGTCAAAGTAATAAACCTGGCCCCAAAAGCTAATAATTTGAAATGTGTCACAACACTATTGGAAAATGTCAAAAGCCTTCATAGCGTGCCGCGGGTATAATAGTTATAATGCTATCGACACAGACATTTTTTACTATGTCTGTGGCTATCGATAATATTGGACACTAATCTTCTTCTATCGTGTCGACATGAGCTACATAATGATAATAGCTCATGCCGTGGGGAAAAGATTAGCCAGTCAGCAGATTGGTAGCGGGGCTGACTGCCCAGGGTGCGCCGGACGATCAATTAAATATCATCGTGGAGACAATACACCGTGGACACTAATAGTGATAATACTATAGAAATATCGATATTCTATCGATACTATTGTATTTTCGTGGACTATCGATCGGCAAAACTACTAGGAGCCCTCGGTCTCTAAGTCCGGGCCTGACAAGTAGTCATATCAACCCACAGTTTTAAATGGTGTCATTTAAAAAAAACTGCAATTTCAATAATTTAACATAACATCAATGTTTCCCTTCGTCTGTCACTAAACCCTGACGTATAAATTAACTGAAAGGTACCAAGTGGTACTATTTGACACTATAATATCGGACGGTACCGAAACAAGTCTTATGTACTGAGTTAATTCGTACTGCTCTATAATACGGTGTATTTTTGCAATGATTATGAGGATACATAATATATTCGAAGTTGATTCTAAGTGCGCCGTGCGAATGTAATGTTTTTAACGGTAAAACCTTATTAAAGTCAGGTGTTGAGGTGAATGCAACCGGGTAACCCGCGAAATTAATTTTTTTTTTACTTTTTTCATATTGTAGCTCTATTTCGCGTTGTATATCAATCAAAATATGATTCGCGGATGTAATAACAATATGTCTACTGAATAATACTCATAAAAAATATAAACCTAGCTCTATAAGTTCTACAAACTCGATAATCGATAATTTGATGGTAAATTATCGAGCTTGTACAGCTTATAGAGCTAGGTTAATATATTTTATGAGTGTTATTTAGTAGATATATTGTTATTACTGCCGCGAATCGTATTTCGACCGATATACTATGTTAAATATAGATATAATTAGCAAAAAACTAATTTCGCGGGTTATTCGGTAGCATTCACTTTAAGGACCACCTCTGCTTAAATCTTAGCGGAATAGACGTGAAGGTTGTGTTACTTATTAATAATTTAATATTATTTTTGACTTAATAAAGCTAAAACTTTAAGTGGATTATATCTTTTCTTATCCAACCTAACTCCTTGCAACAATATTCGTGTTTTCCTTATTAAAATATATATTATAATAATGTAACCCATGTTTTCCTACCTTTAAAAGGTTTTAAAAATCCCATATAATGGTAAATAACAGAATTACTTTGCATAAATACTTATTTTATGCATTTATTTTGAATAAAAAACTTTTGTATCGTTAAATACATTACATTAAGCAACTTTTTCACATTTCAATAGTTGTCAATGTTAATACAGATCCATAATTTGTTGTACATTTAAATAAAATAATGTAAGGTTTAACATTATTAGCGAAGGGATTTTAGGAGTAAATGTACAGTAGTACACATTTTATATGGCCCACCGATGTAATTGCGCAGATGACACAATTTAAACACGCGGGAAATTGGTAACCAATCAGAGAGCAACATCGCTGCGCCCCAAACAATGACATGCATTGTACGAAAGCATGTGAGCGAAATAGACATGATGGCACTGCAATCAATTTTATCACCTTAATTGCATTGCATAAGGTGGTTTTTTTTTTTTTTAATGTTTCGGGTGTTTTTGTCGATCGTGTCTGCGCGAACGAAGATTAACGAAAGAGCCTTATCTTTTGTGTCGTACTGTACTTTTAATAACGAACATTTACTGGGGAAGCAACAAAAAGAAAAAAAAATAGCTGTTTCATATATTTTGTCAAGCGACATCGAAGACTGTATGGAAAAACTTCTTTTTTTTTTTCGCGATTTCAGCGTTGCTCCCATCGTAAGTGTTTGTTATGATGCCTTGGCTAATAATGTTATATCTTATACATATAAGTCTACGCGATTTGAAACGTAGCGACAGCTGATTAGATCACATTTTCTAATAGCTAACAGTTAATATTTACAGTGTTCACTCTATGAAGTTATTAGATCAATATTAAGTAGATAATAGTTGTAGGTCTGCCTGAAGTAGCAAAGAAATGGAGTATACTGCATAATAATATCAAACACCTAGATCAAAACAGTATTAACTCAAAAACTATAATTTTTCAGTTAATCATTACTGAAAACTGCATAAAGCCAAAAACAGTTTTTTTTATATTGCAATTTACTTGCATCATATTCATAAAAGTATACTTACTACTCTCGCAGAAAAAAAATGGCGGCATTTGTATTTGCCTCTCGCTCGCACAATACAGTACGTGTGAGCGAGAGGCAAATACAAATACCACCATTTTTGTAATCCCATTCTTTATCTGCACGAGTACATACAAACAAACGAACTTCCAACACTTAGGGACATGAGAACCAATTTTTCCGCATTATTTTAGTGTTTTTGAGTTACTACGGCATAAATCTAGGTATATGACGTCACAACTTATCATCCAATGACAGACGTCTCTGCTCCTGCGCATGTTTGAAGTTCTGCAGCAATGCGTGTTGGCATGTTCGTTATGTACCCTGTTCTTAGGCCCTTTTCACATTTTATCGTAACGTTTCGAATCGTTTTTAGACGCCCATAGTATTAAACCATTTTCAACTTCGAATATCACAACGTTGCGTTTTGAGAGTGCAACGCGTTCAATATTTCATTATAGAACTTTTGATAACAGCCGTTTTGATCGTATCAAGTGTTTTGAGAGAATAAATTATATTTAAGATATGTATTGCAAAGAGAATTGTTAGTTTCATAGCGGCTTGCACAAAAATGCCTCGATAAAAACTTAGCTTAGTTAATTAATTGTTTAGGTTCAAAAATTTAATGTCTTAATTATTGTAGTTTGTAAGAATAATAATTTTATGAGATAGTCGCTATTGAATTTACAAGAAGTGTTTGACACCAAAATGTAGCGACATCTAAACTTACATTCAATAAGAATTGATTCTAAGCATAATAAATTTTATTTATCACAATCAAATCGGTGAGGAGGAATAGTAATTTAAGTTTTTAGTTGTAAATTGCGCTCATGACTTGAAAATTTTATGTTTTTGAGCCTGAAATGGCTGAGATAAGGAACTGTTCAGCCGATTGCCGTCCAATGCTGGACATAGCCTCTGCCAAAAAGAGGGAGCCACGTGAAGTGGTGTGGTTACTACACCACAATTTTTAATTACCAAAAAAAACTAAGGGTTGTCCTTTTTTTGGTAGTTAAAAATTGCGGTGTATAGAAAAATACGGAGTTGATACTTGAATACGAACAAAACAGCGTTTAAACGCGTGCGCTCTCTACGACGACAATGTCAAAATAGTATCTTTTAGCGATTCACGTCGCCTAGTGTTGAGGTTGCTAGAGAATAAATAAAATATCGATATAAATAAATAATTTTAAGCGAATCGTCGATTGTTGTATTCGTGTCCTTAGACTGGTACAAAAATAACAATATTTCGGGAAAAAAAATAGTTAAGTATTGTAGCAAAAACATTGAATTGAAATCATAAAGTAAACGTTATGTTGAAAGTTTTTTTTTTTATTATCATTTTATAGTAACGTTTTTCGTGCATGATTCTAAAAGTACAAATTGTACTGGTTCTTTCACACGACGCTATATTTCTTAATTGTTAAAATAAAGATGAATTATAATGTATTGTGTTTTCCTAATAAAATAGTAGTGTAAGATTTGTGTTTTATTTTTTTGGGGTAGATTTGCTCTATTAGCTGATCATTTTATAGGAATTATGGTCTAAACCACTGAAATAGATAGAATGGAAAAGAGGGCAGGGCGCGCGTGACAATACTCTGCACATAGGGCAGGGCATTTCAAAGCCTTTCTCAGCACGTCTTATGACTTGTTTCTGTAAATACTGTAACAAAGAAACTCCAAGCATAGCTCGCTCCATAGCTCGCTGAGCGACTTTAAACCACCATAGTACAGGGCATTTCAAAACCTTTCTCAGTATGCCTTGACTTGTAAATACTGATATAAAAACCCGCAAAAATGCCTTATTGTGCTGTTTCTAACTGCAGAAACAAAATCTGTAAAGTACATTTGGTTAAAGTTACATTTTTTTAAATTAATGACGTCAATATGTAAGGCGTAGTTTGTTCGAAAGTTGCCACGCATGAATCGCAAGTAAAATTATGATTACAACCATTCTATCACTATCTATTTCTGTGGTCTAAGCTTAGAGAAAGGATCGTTTCTCTATGGCTCTAAGAAAAACAAAATAATGGTGTAGTTATCGGCAAATAACTTGAACATGTGCAGTGGCGCCATCTTTGTTCAAGTTAATCGCCGACTACTATTAAATGGTGTTTATACAAAAAAGTACACACTGCTACTATTTCAAGAAACAATCGAAAGCTAAACAAACAAAACACATTTATTTTTCGATATGGTTTATTTATTCAAGTTGCAGTAACTACACATTTTGAATACAAACACTACGCTACATGCATTTGAGCGTACGTTAGTCTTTACTAAACGACAGTCGTAGGTTTTGATACAAATTATAATTATGCGCGTACAACGATTTAATGCAAGCGGATATTTTCGACATAACCTTCGTGCATTAATTTTAAACAATATTAAAATATAAATACCTTAATACTAGCTTTCGGCCATGACTTCAGAATTATCTTGTCTGATTATCCGAGTGACTATTACTTTTATTTTATTTTTATTATTCTATTCGAGTTGTTATTCGTAGACTGTAAAGATTAGATCTGTTTATGAAGTAGACTATCACAAATCTTTTACAGTAATCGTAAACCAATTTAAATAATATACGCGATTTAATCCGGTTAAACTTTGTTTTATTATAATGTATAGTGATCGCGAAAACCTAAGAAGTTATTAAGTAATCGTAAGTATAAATATAGGTAATTAGATAAATAATTTAGTCTAGGAGCTATCGGTAATGAAAAACAGGTGTCCGTTTTTCTTAACATAATTATGCCTTTAATTAATAATACTCAACTCCTGGTATATTAAATAGTATTATACATATTGTAATTTTAATGGCTTCTTTCCCGAAAAGGAGTCATTGTACTCATCATTATGAACAACTTTTACTATGAGACCAACAATGAAATCGCGAAAAAAAAATCTGGTGGTCCGTTCCGTACATTTTATCGATTTAAGTGAACCACAAATGTACGGATTAACTGATTTTTTTTTGCGATTTCAGGACAGTTCCCATTCCCATAGTAAGTTGTTCATAATGATGAGTACAATGACCCCTTTTCGGGAAATAAGCGATTAAGATTTCAGCATGTACTTGTTTAACACTAAATTTCTTGTGCATATACTAATTTATATTATAATAAATAAAACATTCTAACCAATCTAAATATAGATAGTTTAGTCTTCCTGCTTTTCCAATGCAATCGTAGTACGCACAACATTAGTTTCACCAGCTATTCTATACACTAATATACCAATGGAATATTACATACAAAAATTAAATATATATTTATACGTCTAGGTATACACTTAGGTATTCTGTGTTGGCGTGAATAAGCCCAAATCGTCATTTTTGAGTAATATAACTTCAAACCGTCATAAAGTTTTTTTATCTTAAAATAGGAATTATTAATAAAAAAATTAACGTAATCTGTTTTATTTGAAGACAATTCATAATAAATAAATTATTGGAAGGACTTTAATACTAGTAGAAACTTGAAAAACTGAAAATGAACATCTGTCAGTAGTCAGTTGAATTTGACGGTCAAAAGTTATCTTTAGATTCTACTACAGCGGCTAAATGCAAAAGCCTCATTATTATAAAATGTTACATAAATAAATACCTATCTGAAGAATTCAGACTGAGCATGCAATATTGTGCATTTGATGTTATTTTTATTAAAATACTTTTGGTTTTCTTCAATCTTTACATTTACGAAAAGTCCTGTCAATCTACAGTACCTATCGATAAAATAGAATCATTTGTTCGCTGCATGTTGCATTCAAGCTTGACGACCTACTTATTTCGCGGAATTAACACTTAATATTTTAACTTCATATTTTGTATTAAAATACGTTTAACTTATGTTTAGCAAAAAATAAAAACTTTTTTTTAAACTGTATTCTGGCAAAATGAGAATCCGACCTTTTGCGTTTAATTTAAATTTTTTAAACATAAATAATTTTTGTAGAAAATATAAAACAGTTTTTCTTCATAACTGTATTCCGGCGAAATGAGAATCCGACCATTTGCGAATCCGACCAAGTGCGAACAAATGAATAGAATTTTCAGTAACACCCATTTCTTCAAAAAGCCGATCAAAACCACACATCAGCTTTCAAATCCATAGCATCTGATGCATTAACATCAAATCTAAGGCTGTCATTACCTAAATTGTCAAGACAGACTTCATAAACCCCGGACATTTGGGCGAAACCAGGATTTTATCTGAATAACATTTAACCCTTTCACCGCCAGTGACACCTATAGTAGACCTTTCCTGTCCTCAGCGCCACGACTTTATAACTTTGTAGTACTACTAACGTCCATACAATATTTGTCTTCTATAGAAGACGTGGCGCTGAGGGCACGAAAACTTACGATGCCGTGGCGGTAAAAAGGATAATAAAAAGAAAAAAATTATCGCAGCGGTGAGCGTCCGGGATTCCCCATGGACACTTAAGAACCCCGCCTGGGCGCCCCCCAAACTAGGAAAAATCCGGGAAACCCGGATCGATGGCAGTCTTAACCAAATCTCATATCACTCTTGATCTCTATGCGATAGGTTTTTAGTATTTTCGTCATCGAATCAAACATTTCAATAATCAGCCTTTCATAAATCGACTACAAATTGGCAAATAGTAGGTACACGAAATGGGGGCGCCACAAGTCATAAATTAAAAAAAACTTAAATCTTTCTAACAGAACTCTGGATACCGGTAGGATTATTTAAAGTATATTTTGTATTGTGGCACTCCCGTTTTGTACACTCTTATGCGAAACTGTAGCCGCATTTTTGTTACCCCACACGCATTTATCGACATAAATACACACCACCACTATTTTAGGAACTTGTAAAGAATACAAATCGAATTACCATTTTTAGAATTTTATGGGCACTTAGATATAAGTATTTAGCAACAAATTGGAAAACTACATATTGAAGATCATTTATTTTCCAAGACAATTTTAACAGTAGCCTTTGTAAAAATTAGTTTAGGATTAGGCGCACGTGTCAAAATGTTCTCGGTATATTTTATTCGATTGTTTTATACTGGATGATTTTAAATTCATTAGCAATTCTTTGAGGGATGATTGCAGTCATCAATTTGATTTTGTCGATTTATTTGAACACAAATGTAGGAAAAGGCTGTTTTTTTCATGATTTCAGGTTTGGTCCCATAATAAAAGTTGTTCAATCGTTCAAGTACCTAATTCATCAACCACACAGCCCATAGACGCCTTATAACAGGCGACCGATGTCTGCAACACATCTATGAAATTTCACTAATGTAGGTCGCCACTATTCGCCGCTTGAAATCTTCAAATCAGTTTCGACCACTTACATGAGCCATCAAAACTGCCGCGTTAGTGATTAGCCAATAGCCGCCTTGGTAGGGCCAATCGGATAGCAGTACGCCTCAGCTAGTGGCAGAATTTATTGTACGCATTATATTCAACATTAGGCGTCTGTTGGGCTGTATGATCGTTGATGGCAAGCGATGCAATGTCGACAAATCTGCCGTGAATGTCAGACGTACAATGGACAAGCGAGTGTTTTTTTTTTTTTATGGTATAGGATGGCGAACCGAGCTAAAGGCCCACCTGATGTTAAGTGGTTACCTTTGCCCATAACAACTGCAATACCACCCAGGCTGTTACCTAAATGGTACCGCAAGTCGCTTCGCCAAACTGAGACATGAAGGTGTGGTGTGGTGGTGTTGTGGTGTGTGTGTGTGGTGGTGTTTATAAAGAACAACTTATAAAACTTGACTGACAGTGAAACTCAATGTGTACCTATCTTGTTGACGAAGTTAGTTGAACCATTTGGCCAATACATATAAAATATACCCTATTTCTATGTCAATAAACTTTATTTTCCAGTAGTCAAATTATGTGAACATTTGTCCTAATACATCCGCTAAATGAAGTGTCAGCAAAAATATATTTTATCACGAGAAGCGTTAAGAGCCTAGAGTTTCCTAATATAATTATGTTACTGTTTCAATAAGAAAAAACATACCTAAGTAATCAGTTTGAAACTCTGCAATTAATTTAATTCTAACATTTATTCTTACTATTTGACATCTTATGCACAAAATTGCATTTTCCATCAGAATTTCACATCTATTTTGTAAAAAAAAAGTCTTAAAAAACAACATCAAATACGCATTGTTACTTTCAACTCGTAATTGAGATTTTAATTGAATTGGACGTTTATGTCCAGTGTTTGGCAGAGCAACATCGCTTCATGTGTGAAAGAGCTGTTTTGATAATTAATAACCCAATTTTAATAATGGTTTAGCCTCAAAAACTGATAGATTTATTATTTTATTATTTTTAGCGCATTTACGCATGCGTAGCGAAATCTAACGTTTTAAATTGTGGAAAGAAAAAATCGCTCACGAGCAGGATTCAAACCTGCGACTCCTGGCTCAGTACGCCAGTGCTTTAGCCACTAAGCTACCGTGAACACTGCTCGTGGTAATGAAATTCTCATCCACTTGGTACATCTTTGGGTGACGTCAGCGATATCTTATTAAAAAACAGTGTTTCTTAACCGACTCGACTAACTTTGCAGTTAATTCAAAGTCGTATAGAAATGCCTACCCTTACTAATTTTTTTTTTCTTTCCACAATTTAAATCGTTGGATAGATTTATGTCAAAAGAATTCGAACAAACCGACTATTGTAACATAATATAACCAGCTCCTAAACCGTCCCAATGCTGGGCACGGGCCTCTTCTCAGAATAAGAAGCAACAGGCAGGCGTGAGTCCACCACGCTGGCCTACGAAACCATTATTAGGTAATTACATGGACGAATAAAAAAAGGTGGACGGAATCTCGCTAAACAATAAGTGAAACACCTTGTAGTAAATCGGCTCGCTTGAAAGTACGGGCTGGCACTACCATTGTAAGTCTAACAGCCGCGATTACGCAACCAATCTCGTGTGACGGAAGTTTTTGTCGTAGTGTCACAAATAATATAACAATATGGTGTGTTAAAATATTATTGAAATTATAATTTCAACCACGCACTATAGTGGGTTTCAGAGAAAAAAATGTGCTTTAATCTTTTCTTAGCTAGATTCCGTCCGCCTTTTTTTATTCTTCCGCGGGTAATTACTTCAAATTCTCATAGGTTCCGTAAATATATTTATTTTGCGTCTCTTGTTCACCAACCTAACAAACTATTCATATCTTTTTAAAACAGTGATAACAATAAAGAGATAGCAAAGATTTTAGAACTGTCAAATTAGTTTGTGTTGCGTTTTACGCATCTTCGTATCTCAAGTCGGCACGTTCCGAAATCACGACTAAACTTGTATGGAAATTTTAATTCAGAATAATTCGACAGCACTAAAATTGTTGCTATCCCTTTCTTGTATCTACTATTTGTAAAAAAGAGCAATAGTTTAAAATAAGTTTAGTTTATGAACAATCAACACCATTGACTACCTATCAGTTCGGACAGATACGCGAGTTTACTGCTATGAAATTAGAGTTCAAAACAGTACTGTGAGATCTCATATTTTAAAACCAGTTTCGCTCGCCAGATATATTTAAACTAATGGTAGAAATAATTGACAGTTAATTGTATAAATAGTCTATCCATTTTATAGGCGTTTATTCAGGAATGGTTGGGCATACACCGATGATACACAAAACAGCTATAACGTGTTAAAATGAAACATCTATACGTACACACGAACTAAAACACTCAGTTTCATAATAATCAGTGTGAAAGGGACGTAGAAAATATATCCTTCTGCCCTTATCACATTTATTAATAGTGGGCGGCGCGCCATATCTTTATCATTCATACATCACTATCAGCCGTCATCTCAGAAAGAAAAAATACCAAGGGCCGGTTTTTCAATTATAAGAATATACCTTTTAACACAGGAGTAAACCAGACAATTCGACCCTTTATTCTCATAATATTAGACGGCTTTTGTATCTAATTACACAATCTGGCAGCTCTGAAAATAAGTCCCAAGTTGCAATACTCCAGCTCGGGACGTAAGGTTAAATCTGGCACGTTCTAAAAATGCAGCCCTTACAATAACTAGGCTAAGAACCACAGTAGTCGCGGAGTGAAGCAATTTCTAGTTGGCCTTAAAAGGCTACGTTTGTACATTATTCACGCGCATGTGTGCGTGTAGGTGAACATTTTACGTGCCGCTTGCAAACGTTGATTGTTTTTGTGCTTCAACTTTGTGCGGAAATTTGAATGAAATTAGCACTGTGTCTTAATTATTACTTTAAGTATGGTTCCATCGTAAATCGACAATTTTGCCAAAGTCAAGGGTGAAAAAGACACTGTAACGGTTCTTAAGAGGCTGACAACACCTAAAAAATCAGACCTCTGTGGTCACTGTCGTTTCGTACAGAACTGAAAGAGAGGCAACGAGCCGAGGGACGTCGGATACGCCGCTCAACTTAAATGAAAATTAACAATTTTATTTTTTAATACAAAACTAAAAGCTTATTTGAAAAACAGAAACAACAAATGTTTAGATTATTGCCTTTCTCATATGTTTTCTTAATTTTATTTATAATATTTAGTAAATAATAGAGATTGTTTGCTTTAAAGCATGTTTTAAGTGGTTAGTTTACAATTCTTTTCTATCGAGAAAACTTCAAGAAAACGTGTTTTGGACACAATACAATTTCAGAAAATACGATCAAGATTATCATATATTTTTTTCACTTCCACAAACTGAATAGATACAGCTAAAAATGTTTTTAAAAGAAGCCTATTTGGGGTATTAGGCTGTTGTCAGCGTCTTAATGTACAATCAGACTACAACCTTAGCTTTATATACGTGTTATTGAAATAACTGAAAACCTCTTAAGGGGTAATTGTACTCATCAGTATGAACAACTTTATGTGAACACAAATGTAGGGGAACAGCAGATTTTTTTTCTCTGTTTCAGGGTTGGTAAAAGGTGTTCATACTGAAGAGTAAAATGAGCGGTTTTCAGTTATTTCAATAACATGTTGTATAAGAGAAGAACTTGTAAGGACAGACTATCTACATCTACCTACTATGTAAAATCTCATTTTCAAAATATAATTTGACCAATATCGAAACCAATCCAAAGCCACCAAACACGGGGCGTGTCATCAGCGGGCCCACGTGAGTTGTGTGTCGCAGTGAAATCCCGACTTCCAACAACTAAAAAAAAATTAATAAAACTTGCTTGCTTGCTTTGCTTTGCTTTGGTAAAACTCATGGTATAATAAGATGTTTCACCAGATATTCTCTTCCCGCGATGACAGCGCGATGCCTCCAAGCTACGTCACGATCAGTGCTGCCATTGATTGATATCTTCAATATACTTAAGGAGATTTTTGTTCATAATGAATATAAAATAAATTCCTAACTAGCCTAACTATTTGTTATCTCGTGTTATTCATCTAATTAGTTATTAAAGGAAACTGTATAAAATTACTGGTTCAAAAGTGATTCTTTATAGAAGCAAGTAAATGAAAAATGCATTTTGCTCGGGTAATTTATTTTCACAAAGTGGCAGCACATCAAACTGACAAGTGTCACGCTAACAGCCCGCTATTGGCTCCACGGCCGATGACGTAGTACGGAGGCAATCACGTGACCTAGCTGTCACGAGAAGAGACTACCTGGTGAAACATCTTATTATACCATGGTAAAACTAGTATTATGGCACTCCCCGGCGGTTGCCGTTTATACCAGGCAAAATTACTTCTACCGACTGCGTTTAGAACAAACTAGTTTTAACCAGGCAAAACAAGTTTCAACTAGGCAAAACTACTTTTACCGATTGCGTGTAGGAAAAACTAGTTTTGACTAAAATAGTGTTTTGGCGGTAACATATACAAGGAACTATTATGAAGCACGTCATTCCAACGAGCCTCGATTGGTGTGCCGAAGTCTTACGGCCAAAATTAATATCCAATCTATCCACGATTTGCCCTACTAGAGATAGGAATTTGACATAAGCTCCATATAAAATATGTCAAATTTCTATCTCCAGTAGGGTAAATCGTGGATAGATTGGATATTAATTTTGGCCGTTAATGGTTTATAAAACTGAGTGTTTCAGTACTTATGTCGTACATAAGTGTACACATCGAAGAAGCAATAATTGTTAATAAACGTAGATGTTAAAGTAATAACTCATCACTCGCCGATCTCGGCGTCTTCTGCTTCATCTGAAACAAATTAAATAAAAATTTAATTTATAATAAAACAAAGTTTAACCGGATTAAATCGCGTATATTATTTAAATTGGTTTCCGTGACGTTTCTAAAGCTTTGCAGCATTTCATGGTCGCAAGTAGACTAAGATGACAATCGTCTTTACAGATATTTCTAAAAAAATATTTTCATCTACCGTGCAATATTATTAATTAAAATTGTTTCGATGCACGCAGTAATCACTCACAATATCATTATCTTTTACAGTGCCGTGCTGTTTGGGACTTAATTATTTTTAGGACTGGGTTCCAAACAGGTGGCAGCTGCCAACCATCTTCTCTATTAAAATTAGGATGTTTTTTAATTTCAATAGCCTCACGGAGCATTCTAGGTACATATCGGTTTTCCTTCGCCAGAACTTGTGGTTTATCAAATCGAAGACAATGGTTGGGTTTGTCTAGAGCATGTTCATACACTGCAGACTTTGTGGAGCGTCTGTTCTTCAACTCAGCCTATCGCAGTCCACTGCTGGACATAGGCCTCTCCCAAATTGCGCCACAACGCTCGGTCCTCTGCCTTCCGCATCCAGTCCCCCCCAGCCACGTTCTTTAGGTCGTCGGTCCACCTGGCAGGGGGGCGCCCTACGCTGCGTTTGCCGATACGCGGTCTCCACTCAAGGACTCGTCTGCTCCAACGGCCATCGGTCCTTCGACAGACATGGCCAGCCCACTGCCACTTCAGCTTACTGATCCTACAAGCTATGTCGGTCACTCCGGTTCTTCTCCGGATAATCTCGTTACGGATTTTATCCTTCAAAGAAACTCCAAGCATAGCTCGCTCCATAGCTCGCTGAGCGACTTTAAATTTGTGGACTAGCCCAACTGTCAGTGTCCACGTCTCGGCACCGTAAGTCATGACTGGCAGGACGCACTGGTTGAAGACCTTTGTCTTCAAACTTTGCGGTATAGGCGACGAGAAGACTCGGCGAAGTTTGCCAAATGCTGCCCAGCCCAGACGGATCCTTCTGTTGGCTTCTTTCTCGAAGTTGTGTCTGCCAAGCTGAATTGCCTGCCCTAGGTAGACGTATTCCGTTACAACTTCGAGTGCCAACCCTTCGACGAATATTGGCCTCGGCATGACATGCATATTGAACATGACTTTAGTCTTGTCCAGATTCATGCCGAGACCGACACGTCGAGAGGCTCCGTTTAAGCTGTGCAGCATTTCGCCCAGTTGTTCCAGCGACTCAGCCATTACAACGATGTCATCGGCAAAACGGAGATGTGAGATGTTCTCGCCGTTAACGTTGATACCCTGTCCAGTCCAGTCCAGCGTCTTGAAGACGTCCTCCAACGCGTTAGTGAACAATTTCGGGGATATTACATCCCCTTGTCTCACCCCTCTGCGCAGTTGGATTGGCTTCGTCTTTTGGTCCTGAAGCTGAACAGTCATGGTAGCAGCGTTGTATAGGCATCTCAGCATCTCTATATACCGCTCATCAATGTGACATCGCTGAAGAGCATCCAGAACTGCCCAAGTTTCGATAGAGTCGAAGGCCTTCTCGTAGTCCACGAATGCCATACACAGCGGCTGATTGTACTCTTCAGACTTCTGTATGATCTGCCGAACAGTATGGATGTGGTCTACGGTGCTATAGCCTTTTCGAAACCCAGCTTGCTCTGGTGGCTGGAATTCGTCGAGTCTTCCGGCGAGACGATTCGTGATGACCCTCGAGAACAGCTTGTACACATGACTCAGGAGTGAGATGGGTCTGTAGTTCTTCAGAAGGGTTTTATCCCCTTTTTTGAAGAACAGTACCACCGCACTCCCGCTCCATGCCTCCGGTGTAGAGCCTTGTTGGATGACGGAATTAAACAGACTCTGTAGCTCCTTCAGGACCGGAGCCCCGCCTGCTTTTAGGAGTTCAGTAGTAATACACCATAGTCAAAACATTGCAGGAACTGTCTCGAAAATTCTTTCCGCCGCAGCGTGGAAGCAAGATGCCCAAGCTTTCGACTGAGACTCTCGATCTGATGAGGAAAAGACGGGAAATGTCAGCCGCGCATTCGTTTTCATCAGATAATAGGTCCTTAAACCTACAGATTAGGAAGCTGATGCGACGTGACCTCCGCCGCTCCAACACCCGCGCCGTTGAGGCTGCGATCGAGCAAAATAGGGGGTCGAAAGTTTTCGCTCAGCAGCTAGGGAGGACCCATCTGATGAAACTGAAAGCCGCGGATGGCAAAATTGTCACCTCTAAGATCGAGATGCTTGATGAGGTCGAAAACTTCTATGGGCATTTGTATTCCACGAAAACGGCGAGACCAGCGGTTCCTAGCAATAACGACAAAAGAGCCCAGCTCACGCGCCATTACACCGAGGATCTTCCGGACGTTGACCAGGGCGAGATTGGGGCGGCCCTCGAGCAGCATAAGAACAACAAAGCTCCGGGCGATGACGGCATTACTACTGAACTCCTAAAAGCAGGCCAGGTGTCTGTTCTTGACGTCAGCTATATGTTCTTTAATTCTAGTGGCTATACTACGCTTTGTTTTTGCCCTATGTATGATATGTATGTTTTAAAAATGTAATTTGTTGCCGCGGTCAAATGTTGGACGTTAAGTTACAATCATAGAAATCTACATAATAAGGTAATAGAAATGTCATGTGGTCTTTCAATACCGGAACTCGTGTCGCCGGTTTCTCGCTACCAACATATAAGTATATAAGCTGGGCATCCTCTCTAAGGTGAGACGGTACTTCACACCTGACTGAACAGCTGCTCAATGTACCAAGCACAAGTTCGGTCCTGTATGGAGTACTGCTCTCATCTCTGTGATGGTTCGGCTAAATATCAACTGGTGGCTCTCGAGTCGATTGAGAGGATTGACGACCTCTGTGGTCTAGTGGTACGAGTGTCGGACTGCTGATAACGAGGTCGTGGGTTCGATTCCCACAGGACACAAATATTTGTGTGATGAGCATAAGTGTTTGTGTTGGTCTGGGTGTTTCATATGTATTATAAGTATGTATTTACAAAAAAAAGTATATAAGTATTATATCCATTGTCTAGTACCCATAGCACAAGCTCTGCTTAGTTTGGGACTAGATGGTGCTGTGTAAAAAATGTCCCCAAAATATTTATTTATTTAAGAGGCTCGTTGGCAACGATGCGCTGGTCGATGCCAAACTACAAAGTCTCGAGCATCGGCGCAGAGTTGCCCATCGGTTTTTTATCGAATGCATTTCGGCGAGTGTGCGTTGGAATTGCACAATTTAATAATTAATTGCATAATTTGGTTAAATTAAAATTCGATGTAAAATTCCAATCTTTTGTGTTAGGTATTTGATGTCAGATGTCTTCTTTCATTTACTTTTTTTTCTTGTGCGCGTTAATTTCACTTTTAAGATATACAGATGGGAGGGACCAGCTGAAAATCAGTGCTGTGCAATTGTGCATACCTACATGCACAGCAAATACTGAGCTGGATCCCTTGGCACACATTATGTTGTATACATGTTGTGTTCTCATTAATTTGTCCTGTTACCTTTGCATGTTATATGTATATTTTGTGTACGTGTGGCAAAATAAATGGTTTAAATTGTTTAATTCCCCCAAGCCCTTTTCATCATCGGACGACCAGACGCACGGCGATGCGCCACCGTTATATGCTAGATATTCCACCCTTACGCACGAACCGATTTGCTAATAGCTTTATCATGCGTACCGCCAAAGAGTGGAATTCCTTGCCTGCGTCAGTGTTTCCCGAAAAGTATAATCTGGTGGTCTTCAAGACTCTAGTGAATAGGTTTTTGTTGGGCAAGCGTGAACCATCGTCGACCGCACCATCGCTTAACATCAGGTGAGGTGGCGGTCAAACGCAAGCCCGTTAACACGCTGACAACAGCCAAATACCCCAAATAGGCTTCTTTTAAAAACATTTTTAGCTGTATCTATTCAGTTTGTGGCAGTGAAAAAAATATATGTTGATCTTGATCGTATTTTCTGAAATTGTATTGTGCCCAAAACACGTTTTCTTGGAGTTTTCTCGATAGAAAAGAATTGTAAACTAACCTCTTAAAACATGCTTTAAAGCAAACAATCTCTATTATTTACTAAATATTATAAATAAAATTAAGAAAACATATGAGAAAGACAATAACCTAAACATTTGTTGTTTCTGTTTTACAAATAAGCTTCTAGTTTTTTATAAAAAAAAATATTTGTTAATTTTCATTCAAGTTGAGCGGCGTATCCGACGTCCCTCGGCTCGTTGCCTCGCTTTCAGTTCTGTACGAAACGACAGTGACCGCAGAGGTCTGATTTTTTAGGTGTTGTCAGCCTCTTAAGAATAAAATATATAAATACGCAATGTATGTTATAAATGTCTTAGAGCAGTTTGCCGAATTCAGACTACTGACAGCTGTAAGCCTTATTTTGTTTCACTTAGAATATTGACCCTCCCATGCTTATATATTTTTGAAGTAGCATTATTTGTTATTCAACATTTTAACATTTTCGAAACTCTAAATAATGTACTCCTTCAAAATATTATTCGTGTGAAACCTCATAAGACAGCACTTTATTCAAATAGCTTTTTAGGTATGGCTCCAAAAATATTTAATAAATTGCCTAAAAACATTAAATCGACTGATGATATACGTACATTTAAAAAGAAGCTCAAAGATCTTGTTCTGAAAGCTTACTATTCAGTAAATGATTTTTTGACACATACAACAAACTTTAGGTAAATACACAAGAGTCCGATTTCTTTGTTAAACTATTCATTAATATATATGAATAAAAACTGTTATTATTATTAAACAATTAATTTCCACAAATCTGTAATAAGTTTATGTTATCAAATTTGTACGCCTATCAAGGCAAATCATAGTGATACTGGATTATTCATTACTTAACACCCATGTCTTGTACATCATACCTATGTTTGACAAATAAATAATTTTGAATTTTGAATAACGCCCACCATGTTTCTAGCATTCAATGTAAAATATAAAGAAACCGCTGTTAGATAAACTGCAAAATACTATTTTAGTGACTCCGCGTCCAAAACAGCACTGATGATCAAGCAAACGGTTCGCGCACTGGAGTCCTACGAGACACCTGCACGCGGCTACTTATTTATACAACGTGTATCAGAAATGCGTGGTCATATTTGAAGAGCTCATTCAGGGCATAGCATAGAACAACTTTTTCTATGGGACCAACCCTGAAATCGCGAAACAAATATCAGCTGTTCCCTACTAAATCATCGATGTCGCTCGACAAAATGTAAGGATCAGCTGATTTTATTTTCGCGATTTCAGGGGTTGTCCCATAGTAAAAGTTGTTCGATAGCATCCCCTAGATAAGCACTTCAAATATGACCACGCATTTCTGATACACGTTGTATTTATACTTTTATGGCTACAATAGTCACGTTAGCTGTGCGTGCGCGCACTAATAATATTGTTGTCAATGACATTTATTCCTATTGAAACATTAAATTGGTATGCAAGAATTGTTGATTTATCTACAATATTGTCACATTACTTTTGTTTTAATCAATCAATCGTTGGAGCAAAGTCCTTGAGTGGAGACTGAGAATCGGCAAACGCAACGTGGGGCGCCCCCCAGCCTCGTGGACCGACAACCTGAAGATGGTAGCTGGCGGGACTGGATGCGGAAGGCAAAGGACCGAGTGTTGTGGCGCAACATGGGAGAGGCCTATGTCCAGCAGTGGACTGCGATAGGCAGGGGGAGAATCGCGCAAAATTAAATCAAAACACAACAAACATTTTGACTCACCTCGACGTTTCGGCCAAGTTGCATTAGCCGTGGTCACGAGCAGACATTCGCGAAAGTGTGTGAAATTCGCGAAAGTTTAAAAACTTCTATTGCGTTGAGATTAGTTTGGGTGTCAGGGAAACGCTTCCGAAAACGAAGATAGGTGATAGTGCTGGTGATTACTGATACGAAACCAACAAAAATGCGATTCTTGTTTTAGATTTTTTAGATATTTTTTTTACTAACTTAACCAGCTTTGTGCAGTTAAGACGCTGACAACACCTAAAAAATCAGACGTCTGCGGTCACTGTCGTTTTGTACAGAACAGAAAGAGAGGCAACGAGCGGAGGCACGTCGGGTGCGTCGCTCAACTTGAATGAAAATTAACAATATATTTTTTTAATAAAAAACTAAAAGCTTATTTGAAAAACAGAAACAACAAATGTTTAGATTCAATTCAATTTATTTCCAAATAAAAATAACAGTACAATTTTTGACAAAGGATAATGCAATCAAAAACACGAAAAAGACTTAGTTAAGACTTATTAGATTATTGTCTTTCTCAAATGTTTTCTTAATTTTATTTATAATATTTGGTAAATAATAGAGATTGTTTGCTTTAAAGCATGTTTTAAGTGGTTAGTTTACAATTCTTTTCTATCGAGAAAACTTCAAGAAAACGTGTTTTGGGCACAATACAGTTTCAGAAAATACGATCAAGATTAACATATATTTTTTTCACAGCCACAAACTGAATAGATACAGCTAAAAATGTTTTTAAAAGAAGCCTATTTGGGGTATTTGGCTGTTGTCAGCGTCTTAAATAAAACTGATTTGCAAAAGAACCCCATTTATTTACTTAATTTATTAAAGTTCGCAATGTAATTCAAATAAAATATCAGCTGGCGCCAGGGGTGAACGACATCCGCTCGCATACGCAGTCCGTGTCGTAGCGAGCGTAGGTAGGTTAGGTACGCGCTTAATTGATCCCGAGTTTTGTACGCTTTACATTGCGGGTTTGCAAAATACCAAATCACTAAAACAATGAGTATAAGGCTAGTGGTTATTGGTATTCGATTGTGTTTAGGTAGTATAATAATAGCCTTTCAGTTTCGGGTGCGTTTCCCTGACACCCAGTATTATAGGTGTATGGGCCACCTTAAGCGATCGTGCCGTCGACGACGCTTGCCCAGCAAAAACCTTTTCAAACTCGAAGTTTTTACTACATTCATGTGTACATAGATGTTACATTTATAAGTCCTGTAGGGTTCACTACTGCCTCAAGAAATATTTCAACACATCCTTATTTTCATCTCTTATTTTAGCGGGAAACAGAACTGACCAAACCGTGAGAAAGTAGTAGAAATTGATGGTCTCTTTTGTTATAACAAACATTTTCTTAAATATTTAAATTACTTTACCTCCATGACCGAGTGTTTTAGAATACCCGGTATATGCTGTTTACATTTTAATAGCTCCACTTAAGATTATATCATGCTGCCATTTCTTTTCGATTGCGGCTAACATTGGGTTTAAACATGTAATTTCTTCTGTTTCTGTGACTTCTTCAAGATTAAAACTAGATTCATTATTAAAAGCTTGTTCATTACCGCAAAATTCTTTAAGAGTGGATTCCTTGTTAAAATTTTGTTCATTACTGGTAAATTCTTTAACGGTAGATTCCTGATAACCGTGTTCATTGCCGTTAAATTGTTGAACTGTAGGTTCCTTATTGACTTGTTCAGTAGTGTTTAATTCTTCAATATAAGGCTGCTTGTTGTCTTGTTCATTACTGATAAATTCTTTAACAGTTAATTCCTCATTGACTTGTTCATCAATGTTTAATTCTAAATTCTCTGTTTGTTCAACAAAAACTTTCTTATGTTCACGTAACTTTTCAGCATAAACACGTAGTCGTTCTCTCTTTTCATTCATTACTGTTTCAACTTCTTCTTCATTATAAAACATGTTTAGCCGTATCTTTTTTTTTAAAGAAAAGCTACCTCTCCGGTATGCGTGGAGTCTTCCTATATCTCTTCTAAGATGGCCTATAGTAGTTTCAATACGTAAAAGCTTTGCAAACCATTGTGGTTCCAGATTTGGATAAATATCTTTCAATCTGTTGTAATGTATATCTATGTTTTTCTTCTTGTACAGGATTGGCAATGTCATGAGTGCATTAAAGTCGACTTCTTTTTCAACTCTAGGTTCGGTATTCGATGATTTCTGTTTTTTCTTCTTTTTGCGGTCGACTAATGATTTCTTGATGACTTCGCATACTCCTGTAGTTATTTCATCTGCATTTACAGTTTCTTCAGTTTTAAGTCTCGGTACACTCTCACTCGCAGTTGGGTAAAAATGAATAAATTCTTCGAATGGGTTTTCAATATCGCTGTGCGTTTCAAGCGATATTTTTATGGGAAAGAACGGTGCACCGATGTTAACTTCTATAGTGTCGATCAAAATCTTTTCTGTTTCATTTGATGCGTTTACAAGTGTGTTCGAGTCTTCTGAAGCTTCTTGGGTAGTTGTATCAGGGTTGTTGTCATCTTTAGCGGCGACTTCTGAGGTTTCTTCAGGCGGCGGACCTACAGGTGTATCTCTTTGTATTTTCCTTGTTTTATTTGGTATATTATAACAGCCCGCTAACATTCCACTGCTGAACTTCGGCCTTTGAATACGAACGGTTATAGAGAGTATTAAAATTGTTTTAATGAAGTGCTTTAACACAGCCTCCACGAGTGACGATACTTAAGCACAGAGGGTGCTCCCTGTGCAGTCAACCCCGCTACCAACGTTGCTGATTGGCTAATCTTTTCAGCATGGTGTGAGCTATTTCTCGTATAGCTCCTGAGGATAAGTAAAGGGTTTCGCTATAATCGCCTCGCTTGGCAGACGATTGGTGATCGCATACACGACGTTTTACAAAGTGTAATAGAAATAACTGAAAACCTATTAACCTATTATTTATTACCTTTTTACCTATTATTTACTCATCATTATGAACAAGTTTTACTATGGGACCAATCCAGCGCGAAGAATAAATCTGCTATTGCCTACATTTTGTCAAGTTATGCGAACATAAATGTACTTAGCAGCTGATTATTTTTTTCGCGATTTTTGTATTGGTCCCATAGTAAAAGTTGTTCATGAGTACAATGAGCCCTTACAAGGTTTCCAGTTATTTAAATTACACATTCTAGTTCTTAAGACGGCAGTTTCTACATGTAAAATACAGGGGGTCTACTCCCGTTCGACGATATTCGTTAAATCGTACGATTCATCGCACAATTTGCTACTCCGGTCAACCACCGTTCCCTTATCGCATGCGATGATCGTGTTTTGACGTTTGTTTTTCTCATCTCCGGTAAATTGTATACGACTATGAACCGTAGTCTATATTAATTGTGCCTTTTTTATGTGCCTATCTTTATTATGTAAGTTTCAGTCGGAACGAAAGTTCGTACTTCGTTTGTCGTTCGTAAAACGCGAGTAGACCTACAGATATTATATATACGCCGCATTTGGTTAAGACTGGGGAGAGTTAGGCTGACAATGGTGTCAATTATCTTCTTTACGAACAAAACTTATTTTAAACTATCGCTCTCTTTTACTAATAGTAGACAAAAGAAAGGGATGGCAACAATTTTAGTGCTGTAAAATTAGTTTACTTGTTACATTTCTTTGTATTTTCTTACGCACGTTCCAAGATCACAACTAAACATGTATGGAAATTTTTATTCCGACTAATTTAACAGCACTATAATTGTTGCCACCCCTTTCTTGTATCTACTGTCAGTACAATACAGCGATAGTTTAAAAGTTTAGTTCGTGAACAAGAGAATCGACACAAATGACTTACCATGGCCAAATAGATAGATAATCTGAAAAGGCAGCTATGGCAGGTAGACTTTGGGCAAATATTTTTAAGCCGGTTTCGGAAGACTTAAGTGCAGTTTTGACAAGTTTTGAGAAACTAATTCGATTAGTAAACATTATTATGTTATCTGTGAATAAAAGTTAGATAAACAGTGACCGGATTATATGCAACAGAAAAAAACGAAAAAAAAAGTACGAATTTCATTTTACAAAGCTGTTTCAACTAGGTATTTAGGCCCAGGCTCCACCAGATGAAGGAACAACCAATAGCATTGCGTTATTATCACATGTCAACACCTAGCTTCAACGAAATTCTACAGGGTGTCAGGGAAACGCTTCCGAAAACGAAGATAGGTGATAGTGCTGATGATTACTGATACGAAACCACGAATAAAAATGCGATTCCTTTTTTAGTTTTTTTTGCATTTTTCATTATTTATGAGTTTCATTTAACTGCCCAAAGCTGGTTATGTATGAAAAATGCAAAAAAACATATATGAAAAAATCTAAAAAAAGAATCGCATATTTTTTTCGTGGTTCCGTATCAGTAATCACCAGCACCCAGCACCTATCTTCGTTTTCGGAAGCGTTCCCCTTACACCCAGTATATCTAACGCAATCCTATTGGTGTCTTGAGTTGCGAGCGGAGAGGAGAAGAGATTCCTCTCCGCTTTTGTTGAGTCCGGGCCATAGGGTTTGTAAAAAAGATTTTGGTAACCTGTTGAGTAAAATACGTTTTAAACCTGTAAAAATTTGCACTTGAGTATACCCCGGGGCTGTAGATGAGATGACGTAAAAATGATAGCATCGCTTAAGATTTCACACTAACTTAAGAGTGAGAGCAGTTTATATACGGGCCTAGATATAAAAGAAGGAGAACCAAGTGTTCTTGCATAACTTGGGAGAGGCCTATGTCCAGCAGTGGACTGCGATAGCCTAAACTGGTTAGTTATAGACAACTTAGCCCAATAAACATATTGTTACTAGAATTTTGTTTGGTTGTACAATTGAGAAGTTAGGGGAGATCGCAGTAGGTGTGATTGGTTATTTCATTATGTGCAGAGGGGTAGAGCTAATTGTGATTTGGTTATTTCAAATTATACAAGATATAGAGTAGAGTGTTGGTTTAAACTAAACCTGAAAAGGGGTCATTGTACTCATTATAAACAACTTTTACTGAGGAACCTTGAAATTCTACATTTCCAGGCTGTTTCTCGCATTTGTTTTTTTTTCGCGATTTTAGGGTGCGTCCAACATTAACAGTTGTTTCTAATGATGAGTACAATGACCCCTTTAAGGTTTAGTATAAACTAAAACTAATGTTGTATAAAATTCCAATAAGAAACTTTAAATGATTGCAAAAATTACCAATTTACGTGTATGTGTGTTTTTGTATTTGGTGGTTAACACAATTAACGTTTGATGTTAATCTATGGTTTCTTTAAAAAAAAAACCTCCTTAAGGCCCCTGCACTGTCCCTGCACGAAACGTCTCGGGGTGGACTGCGGGGCGCAGTGGGGAGCTGGAGCACTGAGGCGCGCCGGCCCGTGATAACAATTAGTTATGTAAAACATTAAATTACTTAAAGTAATTTTATCAAAAAAAAAATCTGAAATGGATTACTTGGCATGCTATAAAATATAACGTGTATGTTTCAAAATTAAGTTCTATATAAATTTTCGTCATAAAATGAATTCAAAGTGTCAAAAATTGGCTGTTTGTTTTTTTTTTTTTATCAAGCGAAGTTATTTAAATCGTGTATCGATTAACTACTCAACTCCACCATATATTTTTTCCATTCTCCCTACTTCAAGAAATGATGACGAAAAATGGAAAGAAACAATGTATTTTTTTGGAATTCGTGCAGGGACAGGGCCTTAAATGGAGCACTTTACTAAGTTTTTTGATGCAAGCATGAGATACATTGACTAATGGCCCACTTAATTAATGATTTTGTATCATATTTAATTTTGTGCGTCTCTATTTCATAGCCAAACAAAAAAAGTGCATTAAAAGTGCCACCACGAGTGACGATATTTAATTGATCGTTCTGGGCTGACCCTGGGCAGTCAGCCCCGCTGCCAATCTGCTGACTGGCAAAAAAAAATCCCCACGGCATGAGCTATTATCATTAAGTTTCTCATACACTATACAGGGTTATTTGTAAAACACCGTTAACCTTTCAGAACTATGTTACTAACATCATAATCAATAACTTTTGTTCCATGACTAAAACAAAACATAATACATTTAGTAAAAACAAACCTTCAAGATTTTGTTGTCCTATCTAACACATTTTGAAGTCTAACACATGAAGTTGTAACGGAATACGTCTACCTAGGGCAGACAATTCAGCTTGGTAGACACAACTTCGAGAAAGAAGCCAACAGAAGGACCCGTCTGGGCTGGGCAGCATTTGGCAAACTTCGCCGAGTCTTCTCGTCGCCTATACCGCAAAGTTTGAAGACAAAGGTCTTCAACCAGTGCGTCCTGCCTGTCATGACTTACGGTGCCGAGACGTGGACACTGACAGTTAGGCTAGTCCACAAATTCAAAGTCGCTCAGCGAGCTATGGAGCGAGCTATGCTTGGAGTTTCTTTGAAGGATAAAATCCGTAACGAGATTATCCGGAGAAGAACCGGAGTGACCGACATGGCTTGTAGGATCCGTAAGCTGAAGTGGCAGTGGGCTGGCCATGTCTGTCGAAGGACCGATGGCCGTTGGAGCAGACGAGACCTTGAGTGGAGACCGCGAATCGGCAAACGCAGCGTAGGGCGCCCCCCTGCCAGGTGGACCAACGATCTAAAGAACGTGGCTGGGGGGGACTGGATGCGGAAGGCAGAGGACCGAGCGTTGTGGCGCAACTTGGGAGAGGCCTATGTCCAGCAGTGGACTGCGATAGGCTGAGTTGATTGATTGATTGATCTAACACATTTCAACTCTGTGTATTTTGCTGTATGACGACGCGACGCAAGCGCATCAAAGCGACCGACCGACTGAGGGCCGCCCGTAAATAGTTCAAGTTCAAGCCCCGCCGCCCTAACCCCGCTTCCCTCGCTATTTAACTATCGCGCTTTCTTTTGCTTCGCATGGACTTCGTAACATTTAGAGCGTTCAATTTAAATATTTTATTTTTGTATGAAAATCTGATGAACTAAAATATGATGAATTTTTAAAAGTTATAGAACAAAAGTTGTTGAGTCTGATGTTAGTAACATAGTCCTGAGAGGATAACGGTGTTTTACAAATAACCCTGTCATCATCATCATCATCATTACAGCCGAAAGACGTCCACTACTGGACATAGGCCTCCCCCAATTAAGGGGGGGATATGCCATAATCGCCACGCTTGGCAGGCGGGTTGGCGATCGCAGTTGGTTGGTTAAATACTCAGAGAACGCTGCTGCCCATCCTCTGGTGAATCCCTTAGTCGCCTTTTACGACACCCATGAGAAGAGATAAGGGTGGTGCTATTCTTTAAGTCCGGCACCACACGGACAAAGACACAAATAACCCTGTAGAAATAGCAAAACAAACATTTCATTTTTTTTGTTTTGTTTATTGTAGTTGTCTCCCTAAGCAGAATCTATTGGGCTGGGTTGTCCGTCTATTAACTAAAACTTACCATTTAAACGTTCTTGTGCACCATTAACGTTTTCGAGTCTCATCTGCCGCAATCTCGCGGCTGCTTCTTCGGCAGAAGCGTTGACTTCCTCTGCATCCTCAAACTCGTCTTCCCCTGGAAAATGAGAGAAAAGGACATTGCTAAAGTTCCATAGCACTCGGCCTTTGGAAGTTACAAATATAAGATGATGCTCCCCATATAAAGTTTGACTAAGGCAATGTGTTGCAATGTATTTTAATAAACGGCCAGCACTGCACAGTTGTTTATTCATTAAAACGTTAACTATTTCGAGGTTATATTTTGTTTTGCTAATGTCAAACAAGTGGTTGCCTAGCAACTAAAAAGTTTTACTCTTCTATTCCTGTAGACGTAAAGGTGCCATTTTTTTTATAGATTTTTTTCACGATTTCGTGGTTGTTGTCATATTAAAAGTTGCTCTATGCTACGATTATTTAATACCCAAATTTTCACTTGGAAACATAGCGAGGGTTTGAAAATAAATCCCGAACGACTCTGAAAATAAGCCATCGGCGGCATTGTCAAAGGGTGGAAATATCTGCAAATTGTTTTGGTGGTTTCGCACGCACCGTTTTTTGTGTCGCACGCGACACACGTAGGGAATTTGTTTGTTTACAAATAGATATTGAAATATATATAAAAAAAATTGGTATTGATTTTTTTTATTCGTGTTCTGTATCAGTGGTATAGGCACCTCCTTAAAAATGGCACAGATACAGATCAACATGTTGTATTTTACATCTTGTTGTTGTCAAACATGTCAACGGTTTTTTTTTTGCGCTGTTGCCTTGGCTTTTATATGATTATGTTACCTTCATCAAACTCCTCTCCATCCATATAGGGGTCTTCATCCTCGTCGATCTCGTCGGCTGGGTCTGGGTGGAGCGACTGGCCCTGGTTCATGGCCAGAAACATCGCTTCTAGTTCATTTTCATTCGGTGGGATGAACCTGATAATGAGAGAAACCGGATAATGAGAAGGAAAACATAATTTAACAAATAAATAACTAACTATAAATAAAACTAATTTTTTTGTTGTATTGAAATGGCGTTGAAGTTCTCCATAAGGGATTTGTTCCACTGCCGACCAGGAAACGACTGGTGATCGACTATTTTCTCGCTCATGAAAGATAGATGGATTCCATGTAAATAAAAGGAGATAAATATTAATAGTTGATTGCCGACTGTTCTCTCCACTATACCTGCGGCACGCTATGATGGCATTTTTGTCATTTTTCAATAGTGTTGTGGCACATTTCAAATTATTAGCGATTGGGACCGGGTTTATTACTTTGACCGACTCCAACTAGCTATTATGAATAATATCTACATAAATTTAAATTTATCAAATTATTCAATAAGCATAAGGTCTAGCCATTTTGTTTAATCGCTATTTAATCAAATTTTCTGTGACAGAAATAAATAGAATTTGAATAATAGATTCGAAATTAGAAAAATAATATTGCTGTAGCAGTGCATCACACTATTGACAATAATGTACGGCAATTGTTCCTTCATATGTAGCTGTCAATATTTACGGATCTTCATTCATCTAGCAGGCAAACGTCAAAAACGCGATCATAGCGTGCCGCGATTATAGTTTGTCGCAACGACAAGAGCTATCAAAGAAGAAACTCTCACCGACGCTCCCTTGGCAGACAAAACACTCGCTGAGAAAAAGCTTCTCGGTCCTCGCCAACTACTATATTTTGAATTTTGAACTATTTGCTCATAACAAACTGATTTGATTTGAGTGTGGAGGCAACAGAGAAGAAAAGTGGGCGGGGCGCGCGTGCCAACACTCTGCACCATCAATCATCAACTCAGCCTATCGCAGTCCACTGCTGGACATAGGCCTCTCCTAAGTTGCGCCACAACGCTCGATCCTCTGCCTTCCGCATCCAGTCCCCCCCAGCCACGCTCTTTAGGTCGTCGGTCCACCTGGCAGGGGGACGCCCTACGCTGCGTTTGCCGATTCGCGGTCTCCACTCAAGGACTCGTCTGCTCCAGCGGCCATCGGTCCTTCGACAGACATGGCCAGCCCACTGCCACTTCAGCTTACTGATCCTACAAGCTATGTCGGTCACTCCGGTTCTTCTCCGGATAATCTCGTTTCGGATTTTATCCTTCAAAGAAACTCCAAGCATAGCTCGCTCCATAGCTCGCTGAGCGACTTTAAACCACCATAGTACAGGGCATTTCAAAACCTTTCTCAGTATGCCTTGACTTGTAAATACTGATATAAAAACCCGCAAAAATGCATTATTGCGCTGTTTCTAACTGCAGAAACAAAAGCTGTAAAGTAAATTTGATTAAAGTAATTTTTTTTTAATTAATGACGTCAACATGGGAGGCGTGATTTGTCCGAAAGTTGCCACGCATGAATCGCAAGTAGAATTGTGATTCAATCAACTCAGCCTATCGCAGTCCACTGCTGGACATAGGCCTCTCCCAAGTTGCGCCACAACGCTCGGTCCTCTGCCTTCCGCATCCAGTCCCCCCCAGCCACGTTCTTCAGGTCGTCGGTCCACCTGGCAGGGGGGCGCCCTACGCTGCGTTTGCCAATTCGCGGTCTCCACTCAAGGACTCGTCTGCTCCAACGGCCATCGGTCCTTCGACAGACATGGCCAGCCCACTGCCACTTCAGCTTACTGATCCTACAAGCTATGTCGGTCACTCCGGTTCTTCTCCGGATAATCTCGTTACGGATTTTATCCTTCAAAGAAACTCCAAGCATAGCTCGCTCCATAGCTCGCTGAGCGACTTTAAATTTGTGGACTAGCCCAACTGTCAGTGTCCACGTCTCGGCACCGTAAGTCATGACTGGCAGGACGCACTGGTTGAAGACCTTTGTCTTCAAACTTTGCGGAATTGTGATTACAACCATTCTATCTATCTATATCTGTGGTGGAGGCTTTTGCTATGCAGTTGGACTCTGGCTTTTAATAATCTATCTATATATATAAAAATCAATTGCTGTTCGTTAGTCTCGCTAAAACTCGAGAACTAGACCGATTTGGCTAATTTTGGTTTTAAAATATTTGTGGAAGTCCAGGGAAGGTTTAAAAGGTGAGAAAATGTGGAAAACTTGCGAGGAAAATAGTAAAAACAAAAAATTTATGGTCCCATACAAACTGTTCCTACCTGTCAAACATTTGATGTTCGTCCCGTTCGGTATGGTAAACTCGGGTCCCCTCTAATTTAAAGAACATATTAAATAAGATTTGGATGAAATTTTGTGTATGTTTCAATGGGTTCCCAGATGGTTTAAAAACACAATTGGACCCGGTAAGTGGCACTGCTGTCGGTATGTCACTGATCTCCTAAACTGATAGATGATAGATTTTAATGATATTTTTTGTGTAGGTACGTTCGAGTCCGGGTCCCTGCAAGTTTTGAATTAACAAATAGACCCGGTAGGTGGCGCTGCAGTCGTTGTGTCACCAAAGGACATTGCCCATTCTCTTAGGAGCTTTAGGCCCCTCAAAAAAATTGCTATATCACGGCGGTTTTAGTCTTATTTTGTAGACCAAGAATTATCTTTTATTATTCTGCAAACGATTTTAATTATTTTTTCACCCTGGTTTAAGAGAAATCTATTTTTTTCCAACTCCATAACTGATTGATAAGTACCTACGTTCCGTGCATCGTTGGGCGATATAAGTGAACACACCCATAAGGATATTCAGACATCATGTATGGTGTTGCAAGATATAATTATTTTGTTAATCGATATTCAAAATTAATTTTGTAGTTATTTTAACAATATTTACAATAAATGCATAGGTATTTAGCAAACAATCATTTGGTTTTTCTGTACAAAAAAGGTTTAAAAAATATGTTTTGCAATTTCTTTTGATTTGACGTCATATGAGTGATTTTTTATTATTTTTAACGGATTTACGCATGCGAACCGAAATCTAAAGATATAAATTATGGAAAGAAAAATTAAGAAATCAATCAATTAAGATAAGTCTAGTATAATAGCATCTGAAACACAATCTAAGTCAATTTATAGAAGTATCGATATTTAGAATCGATTTTAATTATTTGTTGAAATAGTCTGATATCTGGCAACATTTACGTTCGGTTTGAATTGAGGATATACTTACGATTCAGTTTAATGCATATTTATTATGTTTTTTAATGCTAGAGTGAAAGAAATGTTGATAAAGAACAAATAAACATGAAAATATAAGACATAATTTTTGAATAACATATAGTTTTGACATGGTGCCAAAAATGGACCTATCCGTGGGCATTGTCCTTTGATTTGCTGAACAATTGATAACATGGAACGGGACATGGGACGGACGGGACATGGGACGGGACGGGACATGTGACATGGGACGGGACATGTGACATGGGGGACGGGACATGGGCCGGGAGGGGACCTGGGACATGAGACGGGATATTGGACAAGGGACGGGACGGGACATGGTACGCGACGGGTCATGGGACGGGACTGGACATGGGACGAGATAGTGAGATAGTGGGATAGTGAGATAGTGACTGGACTGGACGGTCCGAATGAAAGGATGGATGGATGGATGGAACTGGACTGGACCGGACTGAATTAACAGGATCCGTCACGTGGGTTAGCAGAATTTAACGTGAGCGAAGCCGCGGGTAAAAGCTAGTAATACATAAATGTGTGATATCTTACCGTAGTTTTGTCATGGGTTCTTCATCAGCATCGTAATCATCATCATCGTCGTCTGCTATCGAGTCGCCGGCACCTTGCTGTGTCATTTCCGGTAAACTGCAAAAGTAAAATAGAAATCCAACTTATGGTATGCCCCGGGCCCCCTGAACAACGCGGAAACGGTTTAAATATGTAAAACCTTTCAATAACGTTGTATACAACGTGTACCAGAAATGTGTAATCATATTTGAAGAGCTTATTCAGGGGATGCTATCGAACAACTTTTACTATGGGACCAAACCTGAAATCGCGAAAAAAATATCAGCTGATCCGTACATTTTGTCGAGCGACATCGATGATTTAGTAGGGAACAGCTGATTTTTTTCGTGATTTCAGGATTGGTTCCATAGTAAAAGTTATTCGACAGCATGCCCTGAATAAGCTCTTCAAATATGACCACGCATTTCTGATACATTTTGTATATTGCTGTTCGAGTTTGTTTTGTGTGTGATGACATCCTTATATAGAAAATATTATTTTTAACCCTTTGTCTGTCCCATGAGGCCATGACCAAACTATGATTCACGATTTTTAATTATTGTCCATCTACTTTGTGAACAGTGAAAGAGTAAAATTAACGCACTATGCATTGTCGTATTGCTGTTCGCACTATCGTATTGCTTTACGCACTGTCGTATTGCTTTACGCACTGTCGTATTGCTTTACGCACTGTCGTATTGCTTTACGCACTGTCGTATTGCTTTACGCACTGTCGTATTGCTTTACGCACAGTCGTATTGCTTTACGCACTGTCGTATTGCTTTACGCACTGTCGTATTGCTGTGCGCACTGTCGTATTGTATCACTGTTATTAAATAAATGAAATAATTTTTAAATAATCCTTGCAACGAAGCGAGCCACTCTTGGTCTCTACCGACATATTTTCCAAGTAGCTATAACGTAACATGCTCGATGCGAATATTCCATTACAACAAAATGCTCCAGTCAGTCGTCAACTTTAGGTAATCAAACTAATCTAGAGGTGGGCACCTCATCAACATCAACTCAGCCTATCGCAGTCCACTGCTGGACATAGGCCTCTCCTAAGTTGCGCCACAACAGTCGGCCCTCTGCCTTCCGCATCCAGTCCCCCCCAGCCACGTTCTTTAGGTCGTCGGTCCACCTGGCAGGGGGGCGCCCTACGCTGCGTTTGCCGATACGCGGTCTCCACTCAAGGACTCGTCTGCTCCAACGGCCATCGGTCCTTCGACAGACATGGCCAGCCCACTGCCACTTCAGCTTACTGATCCTACAAGCTATGTCGGTCACTCCGGTTCTTCTCCGGATAATCTCGTTACGGATTTTATCCTTCAAAGAAACTCCAAGCATAGCTCGCTCCATAGCTCGCTGAGCGACTTTGAACTTGTGGACTAGCCCAACTGTCAGTGTCCACGTCTCGGCACCGTAAGTCATGACGGGCAGAACGCACTGGTTTGTCTTGGCACCTTGGTTTTGGCACCTTTGTCTTCAAACTTTGCGGTATAGGCGACGAGAAGACTCGGCGAAGTTTGCCAAATGCTGCCCAGCCCAAACGGATCCTTCTGTTGGCTTATTTCTCGATGTGCCTACCAAGCTGAATTGCCACCTATGATGCATCAATTCGGTTGCCATTTTAATAACAATATCTAAAAAAGCTTGACTTGTTCTAAAAATAACTTACGTTTTCAACATTCACGGACAGATTATGGAATGTGGCCACGCCATTCGGACTGTTGGATGCATCGTCAGAGGCACCCTTAAGGTGCTGCATTGAATTTGCAACCGTCCCTTTCTAACATACGGCAAATTGCGCGTGTGAGAACAGAGCGGAATCGCGCTGTTTTAATGTTTTTTTTTTTTTTACATTTCTGCAAATATCTCAGCGAACATTTAAATAAAAATCTGTTATACCAGAATTTAGATATGTACAAGATATATCTTATTCACAAAAAACAATAGTAAAAACTATTGGAATTTCTAAATTCAATGCGAAATAGTGCAAAAACAGACCTTACTTTGGAAAATAATCCTATCCAGCAAATTTCATTAAAACTGGTTTTCCCTATACCAAAATCTAGTAAATATAATGAAAAATCTTAAATATGAAAATTAGATCAACGTCATATCCACAAATGAAAATATTTTGATTCTAAAATCCCTATTTTTCCCAATGCCGCCCCTTAAGATAAAGATCAGACCGCAGTGGCGGTCAACAAAATATAATAGCTCCAATAGGCACGTTTGAAGATATAATATGCAAAAACGACAATTAAATTCTATCTTACCCAAGTTCATGATTGATGACAAGGATGAGTCCAGGACCAGGGTCTCTCTGGACGGCGTGCAGCGAGATGTTCTGGTACAGCAGTGTCACTGTTGGGGATGGGCCTCCTTGTCTGCCCACGCCTCCACCCCATACTACATTACTGAAATAAAAGGTTCAGGATAAATCTAGAAATCAGCTGCCCCCCCCCCCACCCCCCCTAAAGATACGAACCTAGAAAACTTTAATATTAAAGTAGTGAAAAATTAACAGAAAACCCAAGAAGATTATGTTTGAATTAAGGCGCTACTAGGAGCTAAGTGGGGTGCATTAAAAGAGCCTCCACGAGTGAAGATATTTAATTGATCGGCCGACGCACTCTGGGCAGTCGGCCCCGCTATCAACCTACCAAGCCAGTCAGCTGGCTAATCTTTTCCCCATGACATGAGCTATTATTATTATGTAGCTCATGTCGACACGAAGAAGAAGCAGCTAAGTGGAACCCCATCAGTAAAAAAAAATACTCGCAGAGTACACCATTTATCGAAAATTCAGTTTTACCATCGAAAACTAAATAATAATCTAATTGTATGCCAAATATGTGAAATGGTTCATGTGTCGTACTAATGTTAGTACCCCTACCACCTGTATTTACCACATTTTAACAAAATAAATTATTTGATTTGATTTGAATAAGGTAACAGAAGTGATAAAGGTGCTTGAACTTGTCGCCGCGTGCGAGTGTTTTGTAGGACACCAGTGCGCAAACCATTTGCTTTATCATCTAAAATTTTATTTTGCAGCAAATCTAACAATGGAATTTTTTTAAGAGTTAATTTATTTTGCATTGAATGCTAGCAACATGGTGGGCATAATTGCATTTTAAGTGTTGGTAGACCAAAGTGGTGAACCGGCAACACTCATTCCAGTATTAAAAGACAATAGATAACATTTCCACTACCTTATTATTTAGATTTGTATGGGCTAAACCAATTGAAAAAACCGGCCAAGAGCATGTCGGGCCATGCTCAGTATTATAGGGTTCCTTAAGTAGGTGTAATTACAAACGAATCAAATCGAATATTATTCATTGCTATTTTGGTTTTAGCAAACAGCGCTAAATTTAAGAAGTGTGTCATATCAATATAACACAAAGTTTCTTTTTGTGATATTTTTAAATAGAAAGTAACTAAAGGAGCATTATTTGCTAAGATCATTTTTCTCTAATGTCAATGACCTATGAACTAGGACGTCTTAAGTATTTTTCAGTTTTCTTACTATAACTCAAAAAATTATAATCACATTATACTCGAAATAATTTTAAAAGAGAGTTTTTATAAAGGTCTATCAATGAGGAAGACTATAAGTTTCTATGTTGTATAGTTTAGAAATGGCAGGGGGGGGACACATTGCAAGCCACTTTGGTGAACTGTATTTCGCAGATGGTATACCTGATAAAAAAGTTATGTATGAAACATTACCTTCATTTTAGTAGACCTATTCAATGATACCCCACACGAGGGGGTGCAGCGAAAAAAATAATTTCAGGCGCCACCCCTAAAATACGTTATCAAGATGTTTTTATTCTTTTAAAATTGAGATCTATATCTAAACCATTTTTTAACAAAATTTCATTTACTTATGTTTATAACTGTAGAAGTTATTAATCTGTAAAGGATTAGGACAGACGGACAGACATGATGGAACTATAAGGGTTCCTTGTAGGACTACGGAACCCTAAAAAGGTACATCAGTTTAATCAGAATTTATATAGTTTGCTGTAGTTATAGATAGAAAATGTGCCAAAAATTAAAGTTTTTAGCATTTTTTTATATCTTTAACTAACGTTATGTTGATAACACAGACCAGCCTCAAGACACCGCATAATTTTTGCGTGACAACACAGTAATACATTGTGGGCAGGGACTGGGGGGGCAGACAGTGCATTATGATTGGTGGCTCAAAAGTTTGGTGGTATGATTGATGCCGCTCGCTGACGGACTGACATCCTGATTGGCGGCGGGGTGAATGATATGCAGTGCTACTGCATATGCATGGTGACCGAGGGTGTCCAGCTAATCAGCGTCTAGAGGCTTACTAGTCTGTGGTTGATAAACACCGGCCTAAGAAGTGTTATTCAACTGTTCAATAAGATTTCATAAGCAATCAAATAATGAGTATATTTTTGTAATACTAAGTGTAAAATGAAGAGTAGTCTCCCTCCAATAAGAAACTGAAACAATTTTTTTTATATATTATGTATAAGTTGTTAGCTTAGATTCCAGTGATAATTTCATTTAAAGTTCTGCTTATAAACAATCTATTCTATATTCGCATGTTCGCCGACACGCACACAGGCATGTGAATAATATACGAACATAGCTTTTTAAGGCCAACTTGTAATTGCTTCACTCTACGTGCGACTAATGCGATTCTAAGCATTATAATAAATAATTCACGTAACCTATTTTTCTTTTGTTATTGGAAGCGGAAATTTTATGTAAGTACCCAGTTACCCTTCAAGAAAACGTGTGTCCTTAGAAAATGTCTAACAAAACAAAAACATTGAATTTCTCGGTAAAGGTGTGAAAATAATATGTTTTACTTACTGTTCAGTGATATACAAAGTAGCTGTGCCCAAATCTACATCGTTATCTACTATAAGCTGTACCGAAGGCAATTGCATTAAAATACCCTCAACCGGTACCGAAAATGTTGGTGATACAACAACCATTTTGGCAAATTAGACAAATAAAACACTTAAAGTTAAATTATACACTATCGGCGAAATACGTGAATTTAACACGTTTTCAAAGTATTTTAGCACACGAGCTGCGGTAAAAAATCTAATAATCAAAATAAATTCACGTGAAACACGCTTCACCAAAGAATTAATGCGTTTAATTATTGCTGAAATGCTGATCAAAATAATTATTTGAGAAACTATTTATATTATTTTTTTTATAAAATTCGGAACCCAACTAGTTTATTTGCATAAAGTATAAATTGAATGAAATAAGTCAATTGTAATAACATAAATTTATATTAGATAGTTATTTATTCCGATAATAGAAACAAAACACTAATGAAAAATTTCAGAAAAGTAACTAAACGTATCGCATAGAATATGAATGTTGCATGTATACAAAATCTACATGATTATAGTAATTTTTCAAGTGGAGTACTTGGAATTATTGCTTTGAAAAGGATGAAGAAAAATTGAGTCATCAGTACGGACATTTTTCTAAATGAAAAATACTTGAAGGCAGTGGTGCTGATAGCCGAAACACAGGCTTTGCCTAGTTCGGCTACAGATGCTTAATAAGTTTTGTACTTTGAAAACATAGCCTATGTTTAGTTTGAAACGCTGTATTATTTTTCGTAATAAACGTTATTTATTATTCTTATTATAATTCAGCCGCAATTATTTCTCGCAGCTGAATTGAGAAACCCTATTGGCAACTTTTTTTTGACAGTTTAAGTAACTGCAACCGCAACCGCAGTCTGTGCAGCCATTAAAGCTAAACTGGCTGAATTCAGCTCAACGAATCTATGTTTGAGGAATATTCTAAAATTAAAGCTCAATTCAAAACTAGTTGTACACAGAAATCAAAGCTTGAGTTTTGTTGCGTAATAATACGGCCTACGTGTTACTACATTGCCCTTGTCTTTGGCAAACTTATAGTTTGGTAAGTAGTTTGGTCTTCTATATTTTTTTCACGCACTGCAGTTTTTTCCCGCCCGTGGTGTTGGTGGCAGGAAATGTAACCAATGGAGTTTCGGAATTCAGTCGCAATTATTTCCCACAGCTGAATTGAGAAATCCTATTGGTTTAATTATTTTTGACAGTTTAAAAAACCGCAGTGCGTGTGGGTCGACTGCGAGCGAAACTTCGAATGAAAGTAGTGTAACTTTTTCATTTAATTGCTATGGTAATATCGTTGGATAATGTCAAAATACGGTTGGCGGGAAAATTCGTAAAGATCATGTTGTGGATTTTTTATCATTTTCCGGATTCTGCTTGTCTATGCGTTGGTGTAAACACGTGGATTTTCGGATTTTGTGAATTTTTTGGGGTTTTTTGTGGTTTGAGTATCTATAATTGTTTAATTGTGTTGTGTTGTTTAGTGTTGGACGTGTTTGAGTGAATATTTGTTTGTTTTCGTCCCATTTCCCTCATTTCGATGAGGGAAATGGGGGACGATGATCCCCCGGATGGGGGTGGTGGTGTTCCACCAGATATAGACATTTTTACGTCCCAAGACGGTCAGGACTTAACCAGTGTAGTCCAAGTTGATAAGTCATTGAAGCGACCAGCTTCTGGTGACTCTTTTATTGAAGCCAAAAAAAAAAACAGAGCTCCATCAGTGTCATATCAACTGACTTATAGTAAACCTGGATTTGAGGATAATTCCAAAGTTTTGTACAACAATGAGTTTGACAAGGGCCCATACGTCGTTCACATAACTAGGTCAGAACCTGATGTGTCAGCGGGGCAATCTATCAGGTTACTGAAGTTTGCTCAGCTGATACACAAAAATAATGTGTCAGGGATTGTGAAGGGAGGCATAAAGGCTATGGGTAGAAACAGGATGGCTATTGAGTTCAGTACAGCGAATGATGCAAATAATTTTACTAAACACCAAATGTTAGATGTTAATAAGTTCATGGCATCAATCCCTAAATTCCATGTTTCCCGAATGGGAGTTGTAAGAAACATTCCTACGGAATGGACTTTGGAGGAATTAGTCGAAGGAATTAAAACCCCCAACAATACTGGTCAGGTTATTAAAGCTCGTAGACTAAATATTAAATCACGAAAAGAGGATGCTGTAACATGGGTACCCTCAACATCAGTTGTTTTAACATTCACAGGTCAAACCCTCCCTGAAAAAGTATTCTGTTATGAAACGTCTCTTCCCGTATCGGTGTACCAACTCCCTACAATCCAATGCAGAAATTGCTGTAGGTTTGGTCACATAGGGACTCAATGTCGTTCTGCTCCTCGGTGTTTCCGCTGTGCCCAGAATCATCCTGGTGAATCTTGTGATGTCCCTGACGAGTTAGCTTCTTGCCTGCTGTGCAGGGGTGACCATAAAGCTACTGATTACAAGTGCCCTGAACACTCTCGACAAAAGACAATTAAGCTTGCTATGTCCCAGGACAATATCAGCTATACAGATGCTTCCCTCAGGTTTCCTAGCACTAGACGCTTATATTCCGAAATATTCACATCACCGTCCTATCCTACTCTACCAGGTCCATCCCAAATTCATCAAGAATCTGCTTCACCTCTTCCTGCATCCCTCCAGTCATATTCCTACAGGAAAACTGTTCACAAATCCCCTCGTCCCCCTCCTGTTCTAGGGAAATCCTATGATGTTCAGGCCCATAGGAACCTAACTAAATCTCCTCAGCCCTCCCAACCAAATGGTTGCGCCTTCTCTCCTCCAATGGACTCTACCCCTCTGCTTACTCCCAATGATAACCTAATAGAACTTCTTACTTGTTCCCTAATTAATATAATTTCTAAATTCTCCGATTCACTACCGAACAATGTCATTTCCTTACTGCAACAACTGCTCAAAGCTTTAGTTATTAAAAATGGGGCGGACATTCCTACAATGGAATTGTAGAGGTATTCGAAATAAGAAACATGATGTTGTCTATCTCTTAAATCATTTCAATGTCGACCTCCTTGCAGTTTCGGAGACATGGTTTAAGCCGGGTTCTCATTTTAGGGTTCCCGGGTATTCCTGCCTCCGGGACGACAGGGAGGATGGATGGGCAGGTTGTGCCCTGCTTGTCTCAAGGTCCATTACTTTTTCTCAAATTCGTATTCCTGACCATAGTACTGAATTTCATGTCGTAGCAGTAAAAGCATTTAACATTTCCTTTGTATCTTGTTATATACCATATCCAAATTCTCAACTCATTTTAGAATTGAATAATATTATTTCTTCCATTCCAGGTCCTCTTATTGTATCAGGTGACTTTAATTGTCACCACACTATGTGGGGATCTCATAAAATTGACTCTTCATCTTCTTTTCTACTTGATCTACTTGATGATAATAATCTTTGCATATTGAATGATGGATCTGCGACTCGCAGGGTATCTCCTGACCAGAATATCAGCGTCCCAGACCTCACTTTTTCTTCCCCTTCTCTTGTCAACTCTCTGTCTTGGTCTGTTTTACCTAATTCTTATGGTAGTGACCACTTTCCGATTTTAGTCCATATGAACCATTTGGCGATACCATCTCCAGCCCCTCAACCCTTACAGAGATATAGACTCACGGATGCTGATTGGAATACTTATTCCCTTTCCTTAGATAATAGAATAAGTTCCCTACCACCAGTCAATCAATCAAATTTTTTGGCATTGTATGATGACTTTGTTTCTTGCTTGTTCTCAGCTGCTGATGAGTCTATTCCTCTTAAGAACTCTTCTCGTGGTCGGGTCGCTTCCCCTCCATGGTGGGATAAAGAATGTACATCTTGTGTCCGTCTTCGAAGTGAAGCTGAAAAGAAATATGCTGATGACTTGACAATGGAAAATTACATTGATTATCAGAAAACTTGTGCTGTCACAAAAAGACGTTTAGCCAAGAAAAAGTCCCTGGGTTGGCAGAAATTCTGTGAATCGCTATCCCCACGCTCTTCGATCTCTCTTGTGTGGCGCAAGATCAAGCGCTTTCGTAAAGCCTTTGTGGATGACAATATTCCCTCAAATGATCCTCAAATTTGGCTAAATCTCTTTGTTAACAAGTTGGCCCCTCCTTCCGCTCCTAACTTTGATAGCCTTCCTGTATTCCCAACTTCCTCTCCTTCACCCGACAGAATGAATGACCCTTTCTCTTACCCCGAGCTTCTATGTGCTCTTGATCATCTGAAAGACTCCTCTCCTGGTATAGACGGTATCCCTTATTCTTTCATCTGTAAATCTTCTAAATCTACCAAACAATTTCTTCTGAACATTTTTAATGTCATATTTTCCTCTGGAAATATTCCTAAGTCCTGGAAAACACAAATTGTTATCCCTATCCTAAAGCCTGGGAAAGATCCAAACGATCCTTCGTCTTATAGACCCATTGCCTTATCATCGGTTTTATCTAAAATCTTAGAGCATCTTGTTAAAAATAGATTGGAGTGGATAATTGAAAATAGGGGACTTCTCTCTGGAAGTCAGTTTGGTTTTAGACGCGGTATGAGCACGATGGATAGTCTCAGTATACTTACGTCAGAAATTAGGCTTGCTCTTTCTCGTAAGGAACATGTGATTGGGGTTTTTCTTGATATATCTTCAGCATATGACAATGTCCAGCTTCCGATACTCAGGCAGAAAATGCTCCATCTGAATATTCCTGTGAGGCTGGTCGATATTATATGTAATCTACTTATGGGCCGTTATATGTCTGTTAGATCTCAAGGAAATCTCCTTTCTCCTCGTCTCGTTTGGAAAGGATTACCACAAGGATCTGTGTTAAGCCCTCTGCTATATAATCTATACACTGCTGATCTGGATTCAACAGTCAATTGTTTTTGTAAAATTCTTCAATATGCAGACGACATTGCCCTGTATTCTAGCTCCCCCAACTTTCATGATGCTTCTCTCAAATTAAACACAGCACTTGGGTACCTAAATGATTGGCTCTTTGAACATGGTTTGTCTGTGTCAGTTCCAAAATGTCATGCAGTTGTTTTCTCACGCAAAAGAAGTATTCCCCCAATCAGTCTTTCTATAGATGGAGAACTTATTTCTATACAGGATAAAGTTAAGTTTTTGGGAGTAATTTTAGATTCCAAAATGTCTGGTCTACATCATTTATATTATATTTACAATAAGTGTGAAAGGAGTGTGAACGTCTTGAGGGCCTTATCTGGGGTTCGTTGGGGTTCACATCCTTTTTCACAGAAAATTCTATATAACGCCATAGTACGTAGCCATATAGATTATGGTTGCTTTATTTTAGAACCATGTAGTAAAATGGCTTTAAATAAAATAGAAAAGATTCAATCAAAGTGTCTACGTATTATTACAGGTGCAATGAAGTGCTCTCCAATTAATGCCTTACAGGTAGAATGTATGGAACCTCCTCTCCATCTACGACGTCAATTCCTTGCAGACAGATACTTTTATAATGTAGTTCAGTATTCTCATCACCCTTTATTAAATATCCTGCGCTCTTTATCCCGTGAGATTATTATATCTGAGTATTGGTCCAATAAGACCTCTCCACTCCTTATAAATTCCTTTAACTATCTTAATTCAAAGTCTTTTTCAGTCATGCAACTCGATAAGTCACCCATTTTCATGATAGACTATGATTCAATTGTTTTTCAACCCAGAGTTATACTATATTTTGGAATCGACAAAGACTCTCCAGAGGCAAACAGAATTTTCAATAAAGTTATAAATGAATCTTGGCAGGACTGGGTTAAATTATACACTGATGCGTCAAAATTGCCTGATACTAATAAAGTAGGGGCTGCAGTTTTTATTCCTAAATATAATGTGATCCTGAGTTATAAATGTCCTTCTGAATGTTCTATATTTACCGGGGAGTCTATTGCAATATTAGAAGCTGTACGATATATAGACTCAAACCGTCATTATTTTCAAAGAGCCTTGATTTTTAGTGATTCCCTCAGTTGTCTCCAAGACTTACTTAAGCTTCCCTTTCACAGTAAGGATAACTTCATTATAACCCTTAAAATAAAGCAAACTCTATTTGAATTAAACAAAGCTGGAATTGAAATTGTACTAGCCTGGATTCCCAGTCATACTGGCATCTTGGGTAATGAAGCTGCTGATCATTATGCTAAGCAGGCTGTGCAAACTGGTTCTAACACATATAATACCATTCCTTCTCGGGATTTGCGCTCTCAGGCTAAACCACGTCTTATGTGTTCCTGGAATGATCTATGGCAACAGTCCAGACTTGTGAAAGGGAAATATTATGGCAATATTCAACCAAACATTCCTGCTAAACCCTGGTTTTTTAAATGCAAAAATATAAATAAATTGATCACATCTGTCATTATTCGTCTGAGGTTAGGTTTTGTTTGTACCCCTGTCTTTTTAGCCAAACTTCACATTCGTGACAGTTCTATCTGTGAATGTGGCATGGACGAGGGCTCCTTGGAACACTTATTTTTCTTCTGTCCCAATATTATTGTTCCACTCTATGATATCCTTCCTTCCAATATCCCAAGACCTATTAATATTTCTTTCCTACTAACTCTTGTGGGATCTCCCTTTATTAAAGTCTTATGTAAATTTCTTACTGTGAATAATATTAGAATCTGAAGTTATACCTACTATACGTATTAATTATATGTTATTAACCACTAACCTATCTACTAAATTTTATCGTGTCCATTGTGTACGTCTTTTCTAAAATAAAATATACTTATCTTACTAACTTATCTGTTGTATTTTTTTTGGTAACCCAACCACATCTGTGACATCCAGCGAAAACCATACCCACAGAGTGTATTATAATATTATGACCGAACCTTTTGTTATTTCACCGGTCAATCATAGTAAATTTATACGTGTTTTATTCAACCTTGACATTGGCAGAATCATCGTTGACACGATGGAGCCATAAACCAAAATTAGAATTAGAATTAGAATTATCATTTTCCAAAATTTGTGTTTCTTCGAGTGTTAATGTGTAATAATGGTGGATTATTAAATGTTAAGTGCTCGTTAACGTGTACAGGTGTGGATAAATGGTACAAAGTTGAAAAACATGACTTTCGTATTATCTCATCACCCCCTCAGAAACCTAGTAAAGTTTCCATCACTTTACTAGGATACAAGTATAATATATTCAATGATTACGACTGAAGGACACGTATCCATGGTCATGAATAAATTAAAAAAAAAAAAATGTCAAAATACAAAAAAATCTACCATGTCAATAATAATTCAATTCTGTTAACGTCGATGGCGAAGCGAACGATCAATGAAATAAAATGTATTCATCATAGGTGTGGAATAAATGGATCCCAGTGAAATTATACTGAAAATTGAGACTTTTAATAATGATTTTGTTAGTATATCGCGTGATGACAGTGACGAATTGAGCAATAGTGAGAATTTTAGTTCGGAGATTGTCGACGTAAGTAAACTTTTCATACATTATTTTTAGTTATTTTACATTAATTTCTCGTTTTAACACTACTTTTTTGAATTTATAACATACATTTACTGTAGTTGTGTCGTTTTTGAATAATTTCTCCAAAATAAATCCTTGCCTAAGAAAAAAAGCATCTATTGATTTGTGCAGTTTTTTTTTGGGATCCTGCATTATTGTATGGGGAGGTGCATGCAAGACTTTAGTGAGACACCTAGATAGGACCCAGAGATCCCTACTTAAAGTAATGACCTTAAGGCCTTTTAGATTTCCCACTACAGTTTTATATGAGAAGTGTGAAGTTCTAACAGTAAGACAAATTTATATACTTCAAATTGTCAATAAGAAACACAGTATTACACCATATAATAAAGAAAACAAGAATAAGGGCACCATAAAAAACATTTTACCTTTGCAATTCCACATGGCATCTGCTAGAGGGCAATATCTAGCAAATTTTTGATTAATTGACGTTGAGTTGGAAGTTCATATTTTTTTTACAGAAAGGTTACATTATATTAAGACTTCATGCAAAATCTCAAGTTGCGGAAATCAATAGTTTTCGCGAAAAAAATATTTCAAATTCACCAATAATTTCAGATAATTTCCAATATTTTGTCAATTTCTATCACAGAGTTCAGAGATTCCACAAATTATTAAAATCCTTCATGGGCGGATCCGACTCTGATAGATTTAGGTTAGAAGGTTAAGGCTGACTTTAGTTTTCATTCATTCCGTTTCTCTTCGAGTTGCGTAGAAAGTTAGTGTATGTGTGTACAAAAGGCAATGTTATTATTGTTACCAGAAATTAGGTTGCAAGAGCGAGCGAAGCGAGTTCAGGACTTGGGGCACCCCGACTGGGATAGGTTAGGTTAGAAGGGGATGGTGGGGTCAAGTGAGCGAGCGAAGCGAGCGAACTCAGACCCCGCCATCTCCTTCGTGGTTTTTTTTTTTAAACCATTGAGCCCCGCGAAGCGGGGCTCCGACTACGCCTTTTAAGCAACTTTTAGTGTTTTGAGGTTAGGTTACAATTGTAATTTTTTTCTCACCTTGAAATCCCTTTTTTGAAACTCAAAAACTTGTAAAAAAACTCTCGTAAAGGGGCGGGGGGGCTGAAGCCATAACTCAGAAAGGGGGTTTCGTTTTCCCCTTACCTCTTTCCCCCCTGAAATCGTTGTTTCCAACAGAAAATTCAAGATAGGGTAGAAAATAAAAATAAAATATCTCGGAAGGGGGGGGGGGGTTCCGCAACTTTTCCTTCACAGGGGGGTTCTAACCCTCCCCCGCCACACCCCCAACCCCACACGCCCCCTTAATTCGACGTCAATTAATCCGAAGTCCTACCCACACTCTCACAAGGCATTTGACATAGCGGTGAGCGGTCTGTGGAGACCTGCTTTGCTACATTGAACGTTAGAGGGGGAATGGATGGTAAAATAAATGAGGTTTGTCAAATGATGAATGAAAGAAAGATTGATGTACTATGTGTGAATGAAACAAAGCGGAAAGGATGTGATACCACCAAATGTGGAAAACATACCGCATATTGGTCTGGGGTAGACAAAACGGCCAGAGGCTGTCACGGAGTCGGCCTAATCCTTTCCGAAAGAATGGCAGAGTGCGTGATTGAGTTCCAATTCTTGAACCCACGACTCCTCTGGGTTAGACTTAAAGTCGGACTAACTCGCCTTTTTGTGTTGGGGGTATATGCTCCTACAGATAAGGGTACGAGTGCTTCCCAGAGAGTCCAAAAAGAGAGGGAACAGTTTTGGGACAGTGTGAGGGATGTCTTGCGCATTTGCAAAGACAATGAAAGGTTAGTTATGTTAGGGGATTTCAATAGTTGGGTGGGAGTGAAACGTGATGGCTATGAGAAGGTGCTTGGTTCGTATGGAGACGATAGAGTAAATGAGAATGGAAGTAGTGTGCTTGAGATATGTTTGGAATGGAATCTTTGTGTGACAAACACTATGTTTGCCCACAAAAAGATTCACATGTATACATGGGAAAACGCTATTGTGAAAAGTATGATTGATTTTGTGATAGTGGATGAGAGATTGAGGAAAAAAGTATTAGACACCAGATCGTACCGAGGAATAGGAGTCGATACAGACCACTTCCTGGTAGTTTGCCGAATGAGGGGTCTTTTTAAGAAATGGCGACATCGTATTCCGGAACCTTCGACGGTACTAGAAAGAATAAAAGTTGAGAATTTACAAGATGATGAGGTAAAAGAAGAGTTTAAAAGGAAATTGCGTGAAAAGTTTGACGGATCAGATGATGTGTGTGATATAGAAGAGTTATGGGATGTTTTTAAGAAAGGCGTCGTGAATAGTGCTATCGAAGTATGTGGAGTGACTAAAAGGAGAAATGGCAAACAAGAAAAGAATGTATGGTGGAGTACGGAAGTACAGAAGGTAGTGTGTGAGAAGAAGAAAGCATGGGTAGACTGGCTGGCAATAAGAGCTGACCAGAGAATGCAAAAGGCGACGGATGAAGATGTGGCTAAGGCCAAAAAGGAATATAAGAGAATAAAAGAAATTGTGAATGAAATTGTGAAAAAGAAGAAGGATGAGCAAAAGGATGATTTTGATGAACGGTTATCTGAAGATTTCCGGAAAAACATTAAGTTTTTCTGGAAATCCATAAAAAGAGCCAGAGGAAAATCTGCAACCTCGGAGCTCAATAACATCAAAGACAAGGATGGAAATATAATGAATGAGGAAGGATGCGTGTTAAAGAGATGGAAAGAGTATTTTGAAGGACTGTTTGAAAAAGAGGTGATGCAAGTATCGACGGTGATGGACGAAAGGGCAGACATTGAGGATAGGTTTTGTATGGATGAAATAGTAAAAGCGTTGAACAGAATGAAATCAGGAAAGGCTCCAGGGTATGATAGGATATCAGTCGAAATGCTGAAGGCTGGACAGGGCGTGGTGGCTAGTCTGCTGTACCGTCTTTTCAACTTGTGCTGGAGTAATGGCCTGGTACCAAAAGACTGGTGTAAGGCCGTGATTGTGCCGCTCTACAAAGGAAAAGGGTCACAGCAAGACTGCAAGAATTACCGTGGCATTAGCCTTTTAAGTGTTGTCGGCAAATTGTATGCAAAAGTTTTGATTGAAAGAGTGATGAAAGTAACTGATGAAAAAATATGGGATGTGCAAGCGGGATTTAGGAAGGGCATGGGGTGTACGGATCAGGTCTTTTCCTTGCGATGCATAGCTGAAAAATGTTTGGCCAAAGGTCAAAAAGTCTATTGCGCTTTCGTGGATTTGGAAAAGGCCTACGACAGAGTGATGAGGAATGAACTATGGTCTGCTTTGTCTATCTATGGGGTGAATAGCAACCTGATTCAAGCGTTGAAATCTCTCTATGCGGATTCTAGCGCTTGTGTCAGGATTAACGGCGCCTACTCTGACTGGTTCAGCATCGATAAGGGTGTGAGACAGGGATGTGTAGCGTCGCCGTGGCTATTCAATCTATTCATGGACAGTTGTTTGAAAGATTTGAAAGAGAGTGAAAATGGTTTAGAAATGAATGGGTTACTTGTCAAATGTCTCCTCTATGCCGATGATCAAGTTATCCTTGCATCGTCGGAGGGGGAGTTACAGAAGATGGTAACAATTATGGATGGTGCTTTGAAGAGTAAAGGAATGAAAGTTAATGTTAGTAAGACAAAAGTTTTGGTTTTTGAAAAGGAAGAAGTTATGACAGAGTGCATTATTTTGATAGGTGACGAAAAGGTGGAACAAGTGAAAGATTTTGTATACCTGGGTTCCATGTTTACAAGAGATGACAAGCATGTGAAGGACATTGAAAGGAGAGTGAGTGCTGGTAATCAGGTGAATGGGGCACTACACACCTTCATGAACAGCCGCAAAGTGTCGGAAAAGGCACGGCTGGCTGTTCATGGGGGAGTGTTAGTGCCTACACTTATGTATGGTAGTGAAAGTTGGGTATGGCAGAAGAAACATGAAAGCAGAATAAATGCAGTAGAAATGAGAGCTTTGAGAAGTATGTGTGGTGTAACTTTGAGAGATAAAGTAAGGAATAACATGATAAGGGAGCGTTGTGGAGTGAAAGAAGATGTAGTGACAAAGATTGAGAAAGGTATGTTAAGATGGTTTGGACATATAGAGAGGATGGACGAGAGGAGATTGACGAAACAAGTATACGAAGCGAGTGTGGATGGAAGAGTTGGAAGGGGACGACCTCGGCGAACGTATCGCGATCAAATCGCGGATGTTCTCAAAAAATGCCAGGTTAAGAGTTCTCTAAACCGACGAGCATGCATGACGAGGTTAATGGACGTAGATGAAGCGAAAGAGGTGTGTCAGGATCGTAGCAGGTGGAAATCCATAGTCTCTGCCTACCCCAATGGGAAACAGGCGTGATAATATGTATGTATGTATGTATGTGAGCGATTATGAGATATACCAATGAAATCATTTGATTATGAAGATGTCTCGAGATATCTCGATTATAGTAATTAGTAGTTACTAATTTAGTTAGTAATTGTGATTGCGAGTCAACGCAGAGCATAACGAGCGAAACATGATGGTCGGTCGGGTACAATAAATAAAAAATTTAGTTGAGGTTAATTGCCATCGACTCGTTTTGTTGCTTTAATAGAAATCTATCAATAACAAAAATTAAAATAAATAAACTTACTGTTAAATGACTCCACCAAAAAAGCCAGTTTTTACAACAGGATAAGTAGTTCAAATTAGTAGTACAAAAAACTCGAGCCTCCCTACTTTTTAGTAAAAAGTTTTAGTACTAATTTGTACTACTAATCTTATTATAAAAAGTTTTTACATCAAGATTAGTAGTACAAATGCCAATCATTCATAATCGCCCACCACTAATTTAACATCAACTACTTAGAATATAGATTTTCTGAAATGTGATTCTTGTACACTTTAACTTTAATTTAAATTAATCTTATATCTTTGTTGTCTAAAACCTTGCAACTTGTAACTTTGCAGTCACAGACTCCTGAAACAGGTATAATGCCTGGCTCTGGAGTCAGGGTCATACCATTTTTGTACCACTTTTATGTCAATAAAGAATTGATTTATTATTTACTTGAATTTCATATGGAATTCTAAAAAATAATAGTTATTATTTTTCAGCCTTTACAAGAGTTTAATAGCGAACCTACTCAGCCAAGATGCTATAGAATAGATGGCATTGTGTTTGCTGAGCCTCTTAAAAATATTTCTAATGAAGAAAGATCTTCCAAAGGTTTGTTTTCTTATTTAATTAAAATAATATTAATTTTAAGTTTAATGAGGGTCTAGACCTAGTCATTTAGTCTTGTTTACATCTGTTGTACATCTTCATTTTGTAAATAAATAATTTAAAATATATTATAATATAATATATAATTTAATAAATAATTTGAATTTGTATTTCCATCTTTCTTTGATAATAAAATAATTGTTATTTTTTATTTAATTTTTTTGTGGTATACCAACAGCAATACATATACATATAGCTTACAGAAAACAACACAATACAATAATAACTTTTCTTATATGTATGCCCATAACAGGTACACACAGCACTCATAAAATAGACAGCAAGTACAAAAGTAATGTTGTGTTACTACAGTATTCTCTTCTTGACATCTTTATTCCAGATAGATTAAAGTTTTATTTTATTTTATTCTTAACGGGCTTGCGTTTGACCGCCATCTCACTTGATGTTAAGCGATGGTGCGGTCGACGATGGTTCACGCTTGCCCAGCAAAAATAATAAATAACAATAAATAAATATCTTCGGGACATTTTTACACAGCGCCATCTAGTCCCAAACTAAGCAGAGCTTGTGATATGGGTACTAGACAATGGATATAATACTTAAATACTTTTTTTTTTGTAAATACATACTTATAATACATAAGAAACACCCAGACCAACACAAACACTTATGTTCATCACACAAATATTTGTGTCCTGTGGGAATCGAACCCACGACCTCGTGATCAGCAGTCCGACACTCGAACCACTAGACCACAGAGGTCGTCATTCAAAAACCTATTCACTCGAGTCTTGAAGACCACCAGATTATACTTCTCGGGAAACTGACGCCGGCATGGAATTCCACTCTTTGGCGGTACGCATGATAAAGCTATTAGCAAAACGGTTCGTGCGTAAGGGTGGAATATCTACCATATACGGTGACGCATCGCCGTGCGTCTGGTCGTCCGATGATGGAAAGGACTTGGGGGAATTAAATTGTGCAATTCCACAGCACACTCGCCGAAATGCATTCGTTAAAAAAACCGATAGGCTAGCAACTCTGCGCCGATGCTCGAGACTTTGTAGTTTGGCATCAACCAGCGCATCGTTGCCAACGAGCCTCTTGGCGCGTCTCTCAATCGACTCTAGAGCCGCCAGTTGATATGTCAAAGATGTTAAGAAGGGACTGTAACAACTGCATAATAAATACTATCAAAACAAAAGTATCTTTGCTACTGTACAAATTAAAATTATCATTAACTAGCTATCACCCCAGCTTCACACAAATAAATCCTACAAATACTATTAACGTGAAAGTTTGTGAATATGTTTGTTAGTTAATCACGCTGTAAGGGTTGAACGGATTTCCGTGAAATTTGATATACAGATAGACGACATAACCAGTGGTGTGCATTGGCCTACTTCATTTGAATTTAATTGTGGTGTAAGTTATTGATTTGTTTATGTAGGAAGATAATTTTAGGGTGCATCCATTTTCTACCCAAAGTTCAACCCACTATTTAATTTAATTTTGTTTTCCTTCCACGTTCTACCCGAAGATTTTTGACGTTCCACATTCAACCCATGAGATATTTTGTGGTATGGTTAGCAAAATCAATAACATAGAATAAACTACTTAGTTTCAAAACAGCGCAAGCATTCATACACATAGCCTTTATATCCTACAAATATGTCAGCTTGAAAGAAAACATTACACATGGCGTACTGTTCTTTTTGATAATAAATTAAATAGAAATCGAAATTAGGTACAGTCAGCTGCAGAAAGATATAAGAAATAAAACTACCTGAGGAAAAGAAAACGCGAGTGAAGCGAGACTGTAATTTTTATATTTTGTTGCGAAAACGTAAGTAGCGACATAAAGCTTGATTATGTAGTACCGCTAGTGGAGCGAGCGCAAAGTTTTTGAAGTTTTCCGAAAACATCACAATGTTTAAGTGCACGAGAGGCCGCCCAATGGTCGAAATCCGACCGTAATTCATAAAAAAAAACGATCAATTTACTGGCTTCGTATAATTTTCGCGTCACATATGCATGAATGTCTCTATGGCCCAGTGCATGATAATCATAAAAACCGGCCAAGAGCAGTTTAGCTGGGAAGGATCTTCAATATCTATATGATACTTTTTATATTTCCCGCCAGCCTTCTTCTGTATAATAACATTGTCTATAAACACCATCTCTTCTTTATCAACATGGTTTTCAGTCTGATCTAAAATAAAAAAAACCGGCCAAGAGCATATCGGGCCATGCTCAGTATTATAGGGTTCCTTAAGTAGGTGTAATTACAAACGAATCAAATCGAATATTAATCATGGCTATTTTAGTTTTTGCAATAATCGGCAGCATTCGCGACTCAGAGCGTGTTGTTAGTAGCGCCATCTAGCGATAAATTCAAGAAGCCAAATTTAAGTGTGTCATTTCAAAGTTACTTTTTGTGATTTTTTCAAATAGAAAGTAGCTAAAGGAGTATTATTTGCTATGATCATTTTTCTCTAAGGTCCTTTGAATTAGGACGTTTTAAGTATTTTTCAGTTTTCTCTCTATAACTCAAAAAATTATAATCACATTATACTCGAAATAATTTTAAAAGAGATTTTTCACAAAGGTCTATCAATGTGGAAGATTATATGTTTCTACATTGCATAGTTTATAAATGGCAGGGGGGGGGGGGGACACATTGCAAGCCACTTTGGCGGGCTATATTTCGCAGATGGTACACCTGATAAGAAAGTAGTGTATGAAACATTACCTTAATTTTAGTAGACCTATTCAATGATACCCCAGACGAGGGGGTGCAGCGAAAAAAAAATGTTCATCCCCATTTCACATGTATCGACGCCACCCCTAAAATACGTAAAAACTATTTTTTTATTCTTTTAAAATTTAGATATATATGTAGACTATTTTTTAACAAAATTTCATTTACTTATGTTTATAACTGTAGAAGTTATTAAACTGTATAGGATTAGGACAGACGGACAGACGGACGGACATGACGAAACTATAAGGGTTCCAAAAATATTTTTAAGGTAGCAAAAATTTTTTTTTTTTTTTTACGTTATCCTACTAAAATCCTACAGTCCTACAAGGACTTCGGAACCCTAAAAAGCAGTAAAGTTAACCTTTTTTGGAAATGAAAACAAATTATTTTAACGCATTTACGCATGCGAAGCGAAATCTAAAGAAAACAAATGTTAGTAAAATTATTTTAGTAGGATAACGTAAAAAAAAAAAAAAAAATTTTTGGTACAAAGTACCTAGCATTGCAACCTATAGATTGACAGATTTACAAACAAAAATAATAATTGACAAACATTTCAAAAGTGCCTGTAATTAGGTTTATTTGAAATAAAAACATTTGAAATTGAATACCTTTTTTAGGGTTCCGTACCCAAAGGCTGCCAAATGGGACCCTATTACTCTCGTTACGCTGTCTGTCTGTCCGTCCGTCTGTCTGTCTGTCATAGGGCTGTATCTTTTGAAAGGTAATAGGTAGGCAGTTGAAATTTTCTTAGAATATGTGTTGCTTAGACCCCTATCACGACAAATACTAAAAATAAAAAAGTCTAAAACCATAGGCGGTCCCCATACAAGACACCTCGAAAAACAGCATTTTAACGTTTTTGTTCCTGCTCTATCTTCAAAACGGTAATACATACCAGCGTCAAACTTGTTCTGATTGTAGTGCATCATATGTAGTTTATCAACAAATACTAAAATTAAGGCAAACATAAATAAATGTCGTGGTACCTGCGTATGAAACAGATTCAAAAATTTATATTTCGCACACGGTGCGTTGATGTCTTTTGATGAACTCTCATAAATTAAATCTTTTTCTGTGGGATTGGGAGAACCCGTACTGCGTGAATCCGACTCTGACTTGGCTGGTTTTTTTGTGTGTTTTTCTATTTGATATTTTTGTAATTTCTATATCATAACATTATATTTATGTGAATAACGAGCGCTTAGTCCGTGTGAAAATCAAATGCGCGTCACGTTTTGCAGCAGCTAAGCACTCGCTCAGCAGCACGCGATCTCATATAAGCAGCATGTTCCAAATTCAAATTTACTTGTGTTCGCGAGACAGCTGTCAAGTGAACTAATGACAGTGTGGTTCCGGAACCATAACTAACCATGTTGTTCTTCTAAACAGCACATCTAGTACGTAGTACATATATATTGATGAAATAGGTAGAGAAAAGTCATCAAATAAGACTTAAAGACATGATATTGATCCTGGATAAATGTAGCCATGAAACGAACCCAATGACTTTTTGCTGAAAACACCAAACTATACCTATTATTGCACCAATAGACAAGATGACTGATAAGAAATTAATTTTGCAAAAGAATATTGAGTATCAAACTTAATGACATTGCATTTTTGATTAATTTTCTTTATTAATTACTTTTTCGATACATTTTAATACATTCCGTACATTTTTCATAGTTATTTATTATTAGTATTTATTTACAAAAAAAAAGTATTAAAGTTTAAACAAATCTATTGTCTAGTACCCATAGTACAAGCTCTGTTTAGTTTGGGACTAGATGGTGCTGTGCAAAATGTCCCAAAATATGTATTTATTTAATTATTGACGATGCAATGGTAGCGTTGTGTATGGTCGTCGGGTTCCTAATGTGTGATCGAGCCTGGCGTTTTTTTTTTTAGATATTGATACCAATTAATTATTAATAATGATTAACTTGCATCATGAGGTTTTTTAAGCTGACCGTATTGAATTTTGACGTGGGTTGAACGTGGCATACATTTTGGGTTGTGTGTGGACTTGTCAAATGACTGGGGTGAACGTGGCATAGAAATGGGTTCAAAGTGGAAAAACATTATTTGGGTTGAATAGACGTGGGTAGAATGTGGAAGCACCCTAATTTTAGCATTAATAGGTCTAATAAAAAATAAAAAAAAAACAACTAAATAATATTTAATTTTGTTTTTTTTTTTGAATAAAAGATAAATACTTTAAAAAAAATAGAATAACTTACACCACTATTGAATTTGAATGAGGAAGGCACTGAGTACTTGTTTTGGCTATGGTCGGGAACGAGAACGCTTGGGAGGGCGTCGTCTCCTTTAGCGAGGAGGTGATGCTCGCTAAGGAGGCGGCGGAGAGGGTTCGAGAGGCAACGACCTCTCTCCCCACCCGCAGGAGATTGACCGGGCATCGCAGGAGGGCGTACGCCGACCTCCAGCCACCCTAGGAGTGGGCCTGCGGGTGGCGGACTCGGGGTAGCCCGCCGCCCGATCAGTCAAGCCCGTGATGGTGGCGCGTCGTGTTCCGCGCGCGCCAGTCAAAAGAAGGGTGCGGCCGATGATGCCGCACGGGGAGAAGGGGCTCGCATACTAGTGGCGAGCCGGGACCTGCCGGGGATGGATGGACGACTATAAGTTTCCCACGCCCCCGGCCAATGGTTGGAAGAGGAACACCGTGGTGGTTTTAGTCGGTAAGAGTCCGACACTGGCTCCGCCTACCCCGGGCGGAGTGAGTCCATGAGGATTTCCCACGTAAAAAAAAAAAAAAAAAAACTGCCTAATTGCCTATCTGCAATGCACGCCACTGGACATAATCCGGATTAATGTAATAAAAGGATACACGCTACTTTTTATTGTACGCAAAAAATTGATATAGGTACTGCGAAATAAAAATGAAAATTTTAAAGAAAAGTACTTATGGATTTTTCTGCAAATGTCCGGATTGTTTTCAGGATTTTCTTTTTTTTTGATTTAGCAACCCTACTCATGGATCACAGAAATATTTGTTTCATGTGAAAATCGAACCAATAACCCTTAGCACAGAAGCCGATTGCTCAACCACTGCATCAATCATGTCATCATAAAATTCATGTTTTTAGGGTTCCGAAGTCCTACAAGGAACCCTTATAGTTTCGTCATGTCCGTCCGTCTGTCCGTCTGTCCTAATCCTTTACAGCTTAATAACTTCTACAGTTATAAACATAAGTAAATGAAATTTTGCTAAAAAATAGTCTACATATAGATTCTTCTTTCTTTTATTCTCAATTTTAAAAGAATAAAAGAATCGTTTTTCCGTATTTTAGGGGTGGCGTCCATACATGTGAAATGGAGAAAAAAATTTTTTTTTCGCTGCACCCCCTCGTGTGGGATATCATTGAATAGGTCTACTAAAATGAAGGTAATGTTTGATACACCACTTTTTTATCAGGTGTACCATCTGCGAAATATAGCCCGCCAAAGTGGCTTGCAATGTGTCCCCCCCCCTGCCATTTCTAAACTATGCAATGTAGAAACTTATAATCTTCCACATTGATAGACCTTTGTGAAAACTCTCTTTTAAAATTATTTCGAGTATAATGTGATTATAATTTTTTGAGTTATAGAGAGAAAACTGAAAAATACTTAAAACGTCCTAGTTCAAAGGTCATTGACCTTAGAGAAAAATTATCATAGCAAATAATGCTCCTTTAGCTACTTTCTATTTGAAAAAATCACAAAAAGTAACTTTGAAATGACAAACGTCTTAAATTTGGCTTCTTGAATTTATCGCTAGATGGCGCTACTAACAACACGCTCTGAGTCGCGAATGCTGCCGATTATTGCAAAAACTAAAATAGCCATGATTAATATTCAATTTGATTCGTTTGTAATTACACCTACTTAAGGAACCCTATAATACTGAGCATGGCCCGATATGCTCTTGGCCGGTTTTTTTTATTTTAGATCAGACTGAAAACCATGTTGATAAAGAAGAGATGGTGTTTATAGACAATGTTATTATACAGAAGAAGGCTGGCGGGAAATATAAAAAGTATCATATAGATATTGAAGATCCTTCCCAGCTAAACTGTCCTCAGGTAATGATCATTTAATTATATTTCATAAGACCCAAATAGACCGGTAGAAGAATACATAATCTTAATGTAAGAAATGTAAAAAGACAAATTTTATGATTCAACCCTTTGGTCCTTGAAACTTTTCGTTGAGAGAGCAAGCTTGTGCAAAAAATTCATTCTCACCGAAGCATCAAAGTCAAATATTCAAAGATTTATTTTGCCAACAAGTGTACATATTAGTGGTCTTCTTCTTCTATCGTGTCGACATGAGCTACATAATGATAACAGCTCATGCCGTGGGGAAAAGTTTAGCCAGTCAGCAGGTTGGTAGCGGGGCTGACTGCCCAGGGTGGGCCGGACGATCAATTAAATATCGTCACTCGTGGAGGCTCTTTTAATATATATAAATCTTTATTTCAGATCACAAACTAAGTAGATCCATATAGTGTTAGTAAAAACAAAAGAAAACCTAAAAACCTAATGTTAGTAACTTAAAATTAATAAATGTTGCTGAAGTTAGAACTGGATATAGTTCGCACTAGACGTGTGAAGCCCTATCCAGTGTCGCAACATTGGACAATCCCACTTGTCGCACAATGCGCTTAGGATGCTGTGGGAGCTGGAACGCATTCTGCGAAGGGTCGAGGCACACCGTTTTCGGATGATGGCATGATAACCATCAATCCTCGCCTCAGCGAACATCCCGGAAGCGCTACAAAAACGCGGCAGCCCCGCCAGCATTCTAAACGCATTATTATACTGAACACGCAATGCACCCCAATGCTCTATTAGTGGTAGGTTATAAATATAGTTCTTACAAACTTGGTCGCCTTTTTCAGGCGTTGCAAAAATTTTGGACTTAATTAATTAAAATTTAATATATTATTAGATACGTATTGAGCTTATATATTATACATCTAAAATAAAATTTGTAGATCGCCGTATTAAATTTGGATAATTGATATAACAGTTAATTAAAGTTATTATTTTCATCTTGAAAAACATACTGCCTCCCACTGACTGCCTGCATACTGACTGCCTCGTTGGTCCAGTGGTTGCAAGCGCGACTGCTGAGCGTGGGGTCCTGGGTTCGATTCCCGGGTTGGGCAAAGTGTTATTGGGTTTTTCATTAGGAAATTCTCAGTAGCAGCCCGGAGTCTGGATTTGTGCCCAGTCAATGGCAATAGGCTCGCCCCCTATTACATGGGACTATAACATAACTGGCGAAATGTGGGTGTACTATACACCTCTGCCTACCCCTTCGGGAAATACAGGCGTGATGTTATGTTATGTTATGAAAAACATAAAACATGCTGCGCCGACCCCAAATAAATTGGGATAAGGGCAGGAAGATGATGATGATTTTCATCTTGAATATAGTAGCAAAATAAGTAATAAGTTTAATAGTGTATAATAAGTCAAAAGTTTTTATTTAGAATAAGCATTGACATGCACTTTCAAAACGTTAATTATGAATCTAGTTGCACGGTTCCAAAAATTTGGTCCTATGGAGAAGAGCCGGCAAGAAACTCCATGGATATACTCTTTTCAAGTAATAATAGTACAATGATTTGTTACATGATTAATTGGAAAGAATTTTGTGAGAATAATGTAGGTTAATGACTGAGACAAATTCACTGAAGTAAACTACATAACATAACATCACGCCTGTATTTCCCCGAAGGGGTAGGCAGAGGTGTATAGTACACCCACATTTCGCCAGTTATGTTGTAAGTCCCATGTAATAGGGGGCGAGCCTATTGCCATTAACCGGGCACAAATCCAGACTCCGGGCTGCTACTGCGATATTAAAAAGTAAACTAATTAATGGATAATAATGATTTTAAGTTTTGGCTCGACCCAATGATATTTACAAGTATAGATATGTCATACCCTAACAAAACCAACGAAAAATATGTTCCGTACGCAGCGGCAGCACAATACACATAAACTAGTGCAAAGTAAGTTAGTTACTTTAAGTTAGTTTCGCGTCATAATTAGTACACTTTCTGTACACACATGACGGCATTTTTATATATATTTTTTGTCACTACATGCTCGACGCCTTGCTTGACGGAGACTAGTAGCAATACGTCCCAATTAAGACGTTTTAGAGTCTTCAGATTGCGCGCACAACAACATATCTGTACTTTTTTAAATATCATAGGCTCGACCATAATAGGAGGGAACCCAACGATCCGATACTCTATGCCATTAATAGCTACATTATATTCACATTTACAGCGATCAATTTCAAAAAGGTGTATGTTAAAAAGTTAAATATCAAAAAAAAAACAGTAAACCACAATGTCAAAAAAAATAGAAGTTTAATAAAAATGTATAACTTCAGAATCCGATCATTATTTTAACTCCATTGTTACAGCTTAAATGCGCCCGCACATTCGCCTCAACAAAGCTACTTAAATCACACATACGCAAAGTACACTGTGCGGACAGAAACTCATGCATATGTGAGCGTTGTGGCCGGGGATTCTCTGCACAGTATCTGTTGGAGCGACATGCTGCGGTGCACAGCGGGAAGAGAGTGGAGTGCCCTGATTGTGGTGTTACGTTGAGTAGCAGGACTAGGTTGGTATTAGGAAACATACTCACACCATACTACGTGCCATATTAAAAAAAAAACTGATAGATAATAAAATTATTTCTAAGAATGTGTCCACTCACTGGCACTGTCTTTTTTATCCATTTTTATGTAGGTATGGAGTTCGAAATTAGACCCGGTTTAAAGAAGGTTCTGAAACTGGTCTAAACATTTGTAATAAGGAGGATATTGTGTAATAAGACCTCAATCGGTCAAGTTCTTCAGAAGTTACATGATAACTAACAGACGCACAAACTATATGTAAATATTTAGACAATATGCAAATTTTTTGAAAATGTACGTAAAACGATGGCGAAACATCCAATTAAAGCATTCATTTACAAATAATTACTTAAATATGATTGTAAAATTAAATAATCAAGATTTTAAATTCTCATTTTTTATTTCGCACCCACAGACCAGTAAGCTTCAAGACTCCGCATAAACAAAGTTTTGTATTCAAACGCAGTCGTAAAACGTTGGTGGGGTCAGGGGGGCGGGGGGCGCGTTATGATTGGCCGGCTCAAAAGTTCGGTGGTATGATTCCTTATGATTGGTGCCGCTCGCTGACTGAGTGACGTTCCGATTGGCGGAGTGACGTATGATATGCAGTGGTAGAGCATATGAGTTGTGACCGGGGGTGTCCAGCTAAGCGGCGTCTAGAGGCTTACTGGTCTATGTTCGCACCAAAACGCTAAGTCACGTGACATTATCGTGAACCTACGTCACTGTTCTTGTTCCGGTCAGTGTTGCCGGTGTGAATTCCCATAAAAGTACGACACGCTTACCAAAAAGTTACGGATTTGACAAAAGGTAAAAAATCGGAACGCGCTTTTTTTTAGTCATGAGACATGACATGACTAAAACGTTTTGTAGTTTGTGTTTGAATCACGCACATACAAGCTTTAAAATTACCTACAAATGCTGATTAGTTTAATTGTTAGTAAGTTATAAAGTACATAACCTGGCACAATAAAATAAAAATGAACCTAAATTAACAATTAACATGAATATAATTAATAATAATATACATACTCGTTCAAAAACTGGTACATTTTATTTTTACGATCATGGCAACATTTAGCTCGCCCTACGTCGTACAGGATTATGACGTCACCCAAAATGGAGGCCAAGTCTCAAGATGTTTTGTATGACGTGATCAACAGATTAAAAAAATCAAAATTTCAAACAGAAAAATAAAATATTTAGAATATATTTAAATTAACAGACTGCCTCGTTGATCTAGTGGTTGCAAGCGCGACTGCTGAGCGTGGGGTCCTGGGTTCGATTCCCAGGTCGGGCAAAGTGTTATTGGGTTTTTTCATTAGGAAATTCTCAGTAGCAGCCCGGAGTCTGGATTTGTGCCCGGTCAATGGCAATAGGCTCGCCCCCTATTATTAATATTACATGGGACTATAACATAACTGGCGAAATGTGGGTGTACTATTAGACCTCTGCCTACCCCTTCGGGGAAATACAGGCGTGATGTTATGTTATGTTATGTTTAAATTAAAAAAACTTAGTAAAATTTAATCTTCAACCTAAAATCTACGTTGTATACAATTTTCATAATTTTGGGCAATACCTGTCAAACACCCTATTACTTGTGTGCGGGGATTGAACCCGCGACTGTTGCGTAGACGTCGATCGATCAGCCACACTCTAAATGTGTCGTCTACACGTTTACAACTTATAAATATTAATTTCCATGCAGATCCTCTGCAGGGCTGCCAGGTAAAGAAAGAAGAAATTCCAGAGAAAATTCCGGACATTTTCAGAAAAATCCGTACATTTTTTTTTTTTTTTTCGCGCTATATCGATTGCCGGCATGAAGCGATGTGATTGTGATGCGGATACGGCTAGTTGAAGCTGAAGTAAAGAAACTCCGGATAAGTTAGAATTCCCCCCGAATTATGGACAAAGTACCGTCATACATAGCGGCTCGAATCGTCGGCGACTATGCTATTCCCAATCGGCTAGACACTCTAGCTTTGCGAAGAGACGTTGCATCTCTATGTGTCCTATATCGCATGTACAATGGGGAGTGCTCCGAGGAATTGTTCGACCTTATACCAGCCGCTGACTTCCACCATCGTACCACCCGCCATAAATCTAAATTCCATCCTCACCATCTTGATGATTGGTGGTCAACTACAGTACGTTTCACACGCCACTTTTTGCCTCGTACAGCAAAACTGTGGAACCAACTTCCGTCAGCGGATTTCCCGAACAAATTCGACATGGGAGCCTTCAAGAAAAGAGCACACGTCTTTTTAAAAGGTCGGCGACGCATCGGCGACTCCCCTGGTGTTGCGGATGTCCATGGGCGGCGGAGATTGCTTACCATCAGGTGACCCGCATGCTCGTTTGCCCTCATATGTTATAAAAAAAAAGACACGGACACGTCCGGAAAAGCCCTATTCACAGACAATATAATATAAATGAAGAATAATGGTTTTTCTTGTCCCCAGTCTAAGTGCCCACCTGCTTTCTCACTCCAACCTGCGTCCTCATGAATGCGTGGTCTGCCACAAGAGTTTCACCAGGTCATCCACGCTGAATACACACGTCAAGTTTGTGCATAGACAAGGAGCATTGGAATGTGAGCAGTGTGAAACAAGGTTTGTCCATGACTTTTAAATATTTTTTTTACTTTGGTTCACTTCAGTAATTCTTACTCTGAGCACAGAATAATTAATAGTAAGTACAGAAAACAAACTCTTTAAGAGCTCAACTGCCAATCAAAATAACACAATTCGTTTTTAAAAGGTGGTTTGCCATACGAGGGTTTTTTATAGTATAGGATGGCGAAACGAGCTAAAGGCCCACCTGATGTTAAGCGGTTACCTTTGCCCATAACAACTGCAATACCACCTAGGCTGTTGCCTTAAATGGTACCGCAAGTCGGTTCGCCAAACTGAGACATAAAGATGGAAAGTCTCATGTGATTGTAATTTCACCGACACCCTTACCCTTCAGACCGAAACACAGCAATGCAAGCATCTCTATTTGGCGGAGAAGTAGATACGGTGGTAGTACTTCCCAGGACGAGCTCTTTCACGAAAGAGCTCTACTACTACTCAAAAAATATTAAATAAAGCTTGCTCAGTCGCGATTCGCCTGTGGCTGGAACGCTCTTCGAATGTAATATCATCATCATCATTTCAGCCGAAAGACGTCCACTGCTGGATATGTCCAGCAGTGGACGTCTTTCGACCTTGTGGGGCCTACCTACGCTGCGCCTTCCAGTACGCGGTCGCCACTCTAGAACTTTTCAGCCCTATCAGCCATCCATTCTGCGAGCAATGTAATGCAATGATAGGAAGAATATAAGAATACGTGGTTTTGGGCTTTGTGATTCTTCTTACACCCGCTATTTTACTTTTGCACATAGTATACCAGAGATGGAAGGTGGACCGACGACCTGGTGAAAGTTGCGGAATTCTCTGGATGCGGAAAGCGCAGGACTAGTAGTTGGGGGGAGGCCTACGTCCAGCAGTGGACGTCTTTCGGTTGAAATGATGATGATGATGATGATACCAGAGAAGCAGAACACATATAAGTACTACGTACAGAATGGCCACTCACGTCCCGCCCGCCCCGATCCGACTTACCTCACCTGCCCCGATTTCAATACACAATTTGTTGCTCTAAGCGGTGCGCATTGACATCAACTCAGTCTATCGCAGTCCACAGCTGGACATATGCCTCTCCCAAGTTGCGCCACAACACTCAGTCCTCTGCCTTCCGCATCCAGTCCCCCCCCAGCCTCGTTCTTCAGGTCGTTGGTCCACCTGGCGGGGTGGGCGCCCTACGCTGCGTTTGCCGAGTCGCGGTCTCCACTCAAGGACTCGTCTGCTCCAGCGGCCATCGGTCCTTCGACAGACATGGCCAGCCCACTGCCACATCAGCATACTGGTCCTACAAGCTATGTCTGTCACTTCGGTTCTTCTCCGGATAATCTCGTTACGGATTTTATCCTTCAAAGAAACTCCAAGCATAGCTCGCTCCATAGCTCGCTGAGCGACTTTAAATTTGTGGACTAGTGCAACTGTCAGTGTCCACGTCTCGGCGCCGTAAGTCATGACAGGCAGGACGCACTGGTTGAAGACCTTTGTCTTCACATGTAACAAGATAATTATTTCAAAGTACAGTACGTACGTAATATAACTGTGCTGCTCGGATACCAGGCTTTGCGAAGGGTTGCGCAGGTACAGTCGCGTAATAAGTGTGAGCAGGACATAAGGATGCATTGAACATTAACGAACGACTGAGAAAACGAGAACATGCGGTCGCCCGCCATCTTGCCACTGAGGTGAACAACCTATCAGAGTCTTGCCGCCATTACCGCTCATGTGCGCTACTGATTTGGTTGCAAAATTGACTACTGCGCAGCCACCTGTTTCTCACTTAACAGCGGCACAGTTACACATATTATATTACGTGTACTGTATGTTGTCGATTGCTTATGGGTTTTGCTTCTTTAAATATACGGCAAATATAGTGTAAATTATGTAGTATTATAAATTGTCGTGACTGTGAGACACTCGACAGAAGCGAAGCTCTCTTTTGTACTCGGTCTCGCTCACTCATATCGGTTATGGGCAACAATATGTGCTGCTCAGCCAATAAGGTGTGTTTCGCCGCGTTCGTGACGTTTCACTTTTTGCGAGTTCTTCAAAAATCTCTGACGTTATGAATTACTGACCCGTCTTCGTAAAAGCCTATTAGCTAGTTATTAAAAATATATCACATTGGATTTTGTTTGTCGTAGGTTCTCATCTCGGAAACAATGGAGTCAGCATGTGATGACCCACAGAAAGAAATCTGATGCTAATACATCTCAAGACACGTGAAAGGTAAGTCTTGCAACTTGTTAATATTTTTGTTCGTTTAAGATTCGATTCAGGGGTTTCGCTGAGGGTCAGGGGCCACTTGCCCCAGACGGTCAGTAATTAGTGTTTTTTTTTATTAGAAATAAGAACCAAATGTAACAAGTGCTAATACCGCCGACAAACTATTACGCAGTTTGGTTTTTGATGACAAATGTACAAATAACGATTTAAATTGTGGAAAGAAAAAATCGCTCACGAGCAGGATTCGATTTTTTTTTCATTCCACAGTTTAAACCGTTAGGTTTCGCTTCGCATGCATAAATGCGTTATATATAATAAAATAAATGTACAAATGTTTTGGTCCGAAATAAATTATTTAAGTTACTAATTTTCTTTCGACTCTTATGGCTTGAAACCCACAGCCAAGAGCCCAACGAAGGGGGCATGCCCCCGGGCAAGGTATGGAGGGCATGCCCCCGGGCATCGAATGGAGGGTATGCCCCCGGGCATCGTATAGAGGGCAAGCCCTCGCAGATTTGATTCGACTAGCCCCTGTGCCCCTCAGTAAAGTCCTTCGCCTACCAGTAACTTACCATCGTATGTTTGTTACTGGGGTGAGTTAATTTTTGTGATGAAAGAGTAAAAAAGTGTGACATTAAGGTGAATGCTACAGGGTACCCCGCGAAATTCAAATTTTTTGGCGTTTTTTGCAAATTGTAGCTTTATTTCGCGTTGTATATCGGTCAAAATATAATTGGCGGAAATAATAACAATATATCTACTGAATAACACTCATAAAAAATATTAACCTAGCTCTATTAGCTGTACTAGCTCGATAATATTAATTTACGATCAAATTATCGATTTTCGAGCTTATACAGCTTATAGAGCTAGGTTAATATTTTTTATGAGTATAATTCCTTAGATATATTGTTACTATTTCCGCCAATCATATTTTGACCGATCATCATTTCAGCCGAAAAACGTCCACTACTGGACATAACATAGGCCTCACCTAAAAGGGGATATGCCGTAATCGCCACGCTTGGCAGGCGGGTTGGCGATCGCAGTTGGTTGGTTAAATACTCAGAGAACGCTGCTGCCCATCCTCTGGTGAACTCTTTAGTCGCCTTTTACGACACCCATAAGAAGAGATAGGGTGGTACAATTCTTCATGTCCGGCACCACTCGGAACAGTTTTGACCGATATATAACGCGAAATAAAGCTACAATATGAAAAAAACGCCAAAATATTTGAATTTCGCGCGCTACCTGTAGCACTTACCTTAAAGGTACGTACGTCACGTCTTAGTTTTTTGTATGTGTCTTCGTGTAGTTAAGATTCGCGGCTATGACGCAGCATAGTATAAAAATAGTAGGGTTTTTTTCTTTTCTTAACACCCACACAGATGCCGAGAGTCCGACTCTCGAGAAACCCAACACGATGCAGCAACGGCTGCTGGGGGGACCAGTGGCGGGGAATCTCCAGCTGCACCGTGAGCCGAGGTCGAGCTCCCCACCTGGGGACGCCCTCACGGTGTCGCAACCGGAGATAATCTCGTCACGCGAGACTGGCATGCTTACCCTTACTCCTACTCTACTCCACGTCATGAGCAGTTTTGATCGCCGATCAGTTAGGATTAGGTAGGTCCTAGCCCTCGCCGGCGAGGCTTGCCGCTTAACGGTGATTCGCGAAACGCGTCTCCCCCCCCCCTCGTTATACCGAAAGTCCGCCGCTTTCGAGAAAACAATTCCTGATGCAGCAACGGCTGCCGGGGGACGTAGCGGCGGTGTCCCCCAGCAATGCCCTAAGCCGAGGTCCGAGTCCTTCCCTGGGGGACGCCCTTATGCGGCATTGCAACCGCGAAATTAGGCGGATGGAGTCCCTCACGGGACTCTCCGCCCCAAGCCCGGTTAAGCAGAAAGAGCACTCTAGTGCTTCCGGTGAGTAGGCAATTCGAAAAAAAAAAAAAAAAAACTTTTCTTTCTTTACTAACCTTTTTTTATTATGTAAAAATAATCAGTCGGCCAAGATCTTATGAATGGGATATTATGTCTTAATTATGTTGGGGTACTTACTGAATAATGTACTTACATAGTTCAAATTTTTGGGTACACTAGCACCCATCTTTTTTTGGCTAGAGACACTATTTGTACTAACGAATTAACTTATGGTGCTGAAAAAAACGAAAAGGCATTTTGAATACATGTTATTGAAATAACTAAAAACCTTTTAAGAGGTTATTGTACTTAACAATATGAACAAATTTTACTATGGGACCAACTATTATTATTATTTTACTTTTGAAATCGCGAAAAAAAAACTGCTGTTCCCTTCATTTGTGTTCACTTAAATCTGACGACCTCTGTGGTCTAGTGGTTCGAATGTCGGACTGCTGATCACGAGGTCGTGGGTTCGATTCCCACAGGACACTAATATTTGTGTGATGAACATGAGTGTTTGTGTTGGTCTGGTCGTTTCTTATGTATTATAAGTAGAAGTGGGCGTTTAAACAAAAAGCGCTTAAAAAAGTCTAATGAAAAAAAAAGCGTATAAGCACGCTTTGTGATTAAAGCAGATTTCGTTTAGACTTTTTCGTAAACCAAACTTATGCTTTTAATAGTACGATTGAAATGTAACCTTATTTCTATGAAAGTAAGACTCAATTTCAAAGTTGACTGGTGGTGGTTTGAAACCGGCAGAATTAAATTTTATTCGTTTACGTAAAATTTGTTTAGAGAAAGCACTTTTTTATTTTGTTGATTATTTTCGTATCGTTTAAACATTTTAAACGTTTTTGACCTTGATTGATTTGCTTTTGCTTTGGCGCTTAGTTTATTTTTCGTCGTCAACGAGTGAATGCGTTTTTGAATGTTCTCCTTGGTAATTACGCGACGATTGTAGTTTGTTTGTATAGTTTTTAGTGAACTTTGTAAATAGTTTAAATGTAAATAGAATAGTGTAATTTAGACAAATAAAAGTCAATTTTTTTAGAAGTGAAATACGAAAAGCGGCTAAAGCGTAAAAAAATTCGTTGGCAGAAAAAAGCACTACGTTTAAACACGCTTACGATTTTAAGTCGTTTTTCCCAACTTTAATTATAAGTATGTATTTACAAAAAAAAGTATATATGTATTATATCCATCGTCTAGTACCCATACCACAAGCTCTGCTTAGTTTGGGACTAGATGGTGCTGTGTAAAAATGTCCCGAAGATATTTATTTATTTATTATTATTTATAATCGACAAAATCTAAGAAACAGCTGATGTGTTTTTCGCGATTTTAGGGTTGTTGCTATAGTAAAAGTTGTTCATACTGATGAGTACAATGACCCCTCAAGAGGTTTTCAGTTCTTTCAATAACTCGTAAAAATTACGTACCTAATTGCTACATAAAAAAGCTAATTTTATCGCTATCGCGTTATCTGCCCATGACCGTGATCACCTTAATCAGTCCCAAGTCCCAACACGTGGATGTAAAAATTATCTTATCTTTTAATTATTTAATTGAATGACGAGTGGAGATGAGCCACAACTTAGGCTATAGCGGCCTCTTCTCAGTACCAGAAAGTCAGGCCTTAGTCCACCACTGGAGGACTGTATAATAAGATAAAAACACTTACTTACTGTGATACTGAGACACTTCTACAACACATACATTGATACTCCCTAACTCACACAGCCCCCTACACATGCACTCACAACACACCCTTTGATACTCCCTAACACACACACCCCTACACATACACTCACCCCCCCCTACACTTACTTTTAGCTTAGTTTTAGTTTTAGTTATTTTTACTCTTGTATCTAAATAATTATTTGTTTTCGCATATTAATGTTAGTAACCCTACATTACTTTTGAACTTGCTGTCTTTTATATGAGTGCTGTGTGTACCTGTAATGGGCATACATATAAGAAATGTTATTATTGTATTGTGTGTTTTCTGTATGCTATATATGTATTGCTGTTGGTATACCATAAATAAATAAATAAATACACTCAAACAGACACCCCCCCTACACTTACACTCACACTCAAACACCCCCCCTTCACTTACACTCAAACATACCCGCCCTACACTTGCACTCAAACACCTCCCCCTACACTTACACTCAAACAGACACCCCCCTACACTTACACTCAAACACCCCCCCTTCACTTACACTCAAACACACCCCCCCTATACTTACACTCAAACACCTCCCCTAACACTTACACTCAAACCCCCCCCCCTACACTTACACTCAAACACCCCCCCTACACTTACGCTCAAACACACCCACCCCCTACACTTACACTCAAACACCCCCCCTACACTTACACTCAAACACCCCCCCTACACTTACACTCAAACACCCCCCCTACACTTACACTCAAACACCCCCCCTACACTTACACTAAACCCACCCCCCCTACACTTACACTCACAACCCACACACCCCCCCCCACACACAAACACCTAATTCGTAAGCAAATAGTTGTTTTTAACCGACTTCAAAAAAAGGAGGAGGTTATGTATTCGGCGGGTTTTATTAATATTAGCACCTAGATATACATACTAGTATTATATTCCAGCATTGATTATAATTATAAGTTTTGCTTTAAATAATAGATTATTGTATGTAGGTACGTCTTGTTATAGAAGAGCGGAGTCTCCTAATACAGGCAATTCTTGCTTAAAAGGAGGCTTCAATCACAAATAATTGTAACCACTAAAACCTGTATTTGATAATGATAATCAAATAATTCAGATTCGCACATGAATTCGAAGAGTCACGAGGTGCGGGCCGGGATCGAACTCAGACTGACTAAGGTTTTTTTAACCGACGAAAAAAGGAGGTTCTCAAGTCGGCTCGTATTTTTAAGGGTTCCGTACCCAAAGGGAGCGAAACGGGACCCTATTACACTCGTTGTTCGCTGTCCGTCCGTCTGTCTGTCTGTCACAGGGCTGTATCTTTTGAACGGTTAGAGGTAACTGGTTGAAATTTTCTCAGAATATGTGTTGCTATGACTCTTACGAATAATAAAAAATAAAAAAAGTCTTAAAATAAAGGGGGTCCCCATACAAGAAACCTCGAAAATCATGTATTTTTACAACGTTTAATGTTCCTGCTCTATCTTCAAAACGGTAATGCGTACCAGCGTCAAACTTGATCTGATTATAGTGCATACTATGTAGTTTAGCAACAAATAATAAAAATAGGGCAAACATAGACATATGTGATGGTACCTGCGTAAGAAAGAGATACAAAAATTCATATTTCGCGCACGGTGCGGTGGTGTCTTTTTAACCGACTTCAAAAACAGGAGGAGGTTATGTATTCCGCGGGTTTTTTTTTTTTCATGTATGTACACCGATTACTCCGAGATTTGTGGGCCGATTTACGTGGTTGTTTTTTATTTGGTAGAGAAAGTCCGCGCGGTGGTCCCATATAAATTTGATTGACTTAGGTTGACTAGTTTTTTAACTAGCTTCAATAAATCAGTTTATTTTAGCTTCGCCTATCTAGATGATCTGCTCATTGGTTCGTTTTTCTGAGAATTCTTGGCCGATATGCGTGTTTTTTTTTCACGATAGTGATTGGACGTTTGGAAGAACATGAGCGAGACCTTTGCCCAGCAGTGGGATAGCAAAGGTTGATAAAAAATATATTCTCAAATTGGTTATATACACACCGGCACAATTAGCGGAACACAAAAAAAGCAGGATTTTAAAATCTTTTACTTGAGGAACTGGCCAGTTATGATATTTTTTTAATTTATTGTCAAATTTGAAAATAGAAAATTAGATGACATACACTTTTTAACCGACTTCAAAAAAAGGAGGAGGTTATGTATTCCGCGGGTTTTTTTTTTTTTTTTTTTTTTTTTTTTTTTTTTTTTTTTTTTTCATGTATGTACACCGATTACTCCGAGATTTGTGGGCCGATTTACGTGGTTGTTTTTTTATTTGGTAGAGAAAGTCCGCGCGGTGGTCCCATATAAATTTTATTGACTTAGGTTAAGTAGTTTTTTAACCAGCTTCAATAAATCCGTTTATTTTAGCTTTGCGTATCTAGATGATCTGCTCATTGGTTCCTCATTCTGAGAATTCTTGGCCGATATGCGTGTGTTTTTTTCACGATAGTGATTGGACGTTTGGAAGAACATGAGCGAGACCTTTGCCCAGCAGTGGGATAGCAAAGGTTAATAAAAATATTTTCTCAAAGTGGTTATATAAACATTTATGAATCAACCCTCAACTAAAAAGTATGAAATAAAAACTTTTTAACAAAAAATAAAACCGACTTCAAAAACCTTAACTAAAAAGTAAAAAATAATCATTGTATGTATTTTAAAATCTTAACTCAAACAACATTTTGAAGGCGGCGCGTGATTTTCATGTACGTTCACATAAACTGTTTTTACTATAGATATTGCGCTCTACTGTACATTACATGACGCAAAGGGTCAACCACGCGCCGCCTTAAAAATGTTGTTTGAGTTAAGATTTTAAAATACATACAATGATTATTTTTTACTTTTTAGTTAAGGTTTTTGAAGTCGGTTTTATTTTTTGTTAAAAAGTTTTTATTTCATTTATTTGTTTTATTTTCCCGAACAATACGTTTTGTCAACTTGTTCGAGTAATAACTACGTAATTGTAATTTTTTTGAAAAATTGCACTTAATGGTTTTTTATAAATTTGTTATTCTATAGGCAATTTTGTTTATTAAAAGCTCTTTATTATGCCTGACTTAACATCACTGGAAATCATTAGGGCTGATGAAATGAGAAGAAATGGCCATACCTACAGATCGATTGCCTCAAGGCTTCGTCGACCAGTATCAACGATTCATCGCAGCATCCAGCGGTACAGATCGTCTAATTCTCTTGTGAGGAGGAGGGGTCAAGGTAGAAAAAGATGTACATCGAGGCGAGATGACAGTTTTTTACAACTTGGAGTTCGTAGGAATACGCGAGTAACGGCTGTACAAGCTCGAAATGAACTGGAAGACGTTCGAGGAGTACGAGTAAGTGAGCGTACAGTTCGCAGGAGATTTGAAGAAGTTGGTTTAGGGTCGTATATACCTGCCAAAGGCCCAAAACTTGAGAGACGTCACCGCGTAAACCGATTAAGCTATACGCGAGAACATCGTCATTGGGATTTGAACGAATGGCAGCAGGTTCTCTTTACTGATGAGTGCAGAGTTCTTTTAAAACAGATCGATGGGAGACAGCGAATATGGAGACGCAAAGGAGAACGCCACATACAGTCTAATTTTGAACACAAGTGGCTTATGGTGGCGGCTCGATTATGGTTTGGGGAGGGATATGTTTGGGAGCTCGCACGGAGTTAGTGATAGTCACAGGAGGGACCATGACAGCAGATCGATACATCAGAGACATTTTAGAAGAACATGTTGTACCATTTGCCCCATTTATTGGTGACGACTTTATTCTAATGCAAGATAATGCTCGTGCTCATAGTGCACAATCGGTACAGGCATATCTGAGCCACGTAGGTATACCGGTGATGCAGTGGCCAGCAAATTCCCCCGATATGAATCCGATAGAGCATGTCTGGGACTTGCTAAAAAGAAGGGTTAAATCCAGAATGCCACCCCCCAACAATCTGATTGAACTTGGAAACGCATTACTTGAGGAGTGGGAGCGGTTGCCTCAAGAAATCATCGATAACATAATCTGTAGCATGCCCAGACGAATGGAAACCGTAATCAGAGCAAGAGGGGGAAACACTCGTTATTAATTTTGCTTTAATTTTATTGTTAAATCATTTAATGCTTACTTTTTTTTATTTTTTGTGATGTTCATAATCATCTAAAAATTTCACTTATTTCAAATTTCTTTATTTTTCAATAAAAAATAACGAAGACTTTTCAAAGTCGTTGTTAAAAGATGTTAATCAATTTGTTATTTTGTGTCTAATTACATTTTCGTCAAATATATGCGTTATTATCTCATAGTCTCACTTTTTTTTCTGTTCCGCTAATTGTGCCGGTGTGTATATAAACATTTATGAATCAACCCTCAACTAAAAAGTATGAAATAAAAACTTTTTAACAAAAAATAAAACCGACTTCAAAAACCTTAACTAATAAAAAGTAAAAAATAATCGTTATATGTATTTTAAAATCTTAACATAAACAACATTTTGAAGGCGGCGCGTGATTTTCATGTACGTTCACATAAACTGTTTTTACTATAGATATTGCGCTCGACTGTACATTACATGACGCAAAGGGTCAACCACGCGCCGCCTTAAAAATGTTGTTTATGTTAAGATTTTAAAATACATATAACGATTATTTTTACCCGACTGCGCCAGAAGGAGGGTAGTGTTTTTCGAGTGTATGTATGTATATTTCTTTCGCACGCCATGCAGCCTAAACGGCTTGATGGATTTTAACTTGTGAGGTGTCGTTAGATTCGTCTTAATTGTGAGAGTGACACTGGGTATATCAAAATTATAAAAATTAAAATGGCCGCTTTTTGGCGCCAAATTACGGCTTCGTGTTTTTTTTTATTAAATTGACTTCAAAAATAAATTACATAAAATTAAGAAATAATATTTTTAAATAAAATATTATTTCATAATTTTTAGTTTATTACTAAACGCGTTTTTTTAAATTACTTTTTTTATTTCCTAATTTTAGTTTTATTTAAAAACTGGAATATTTGTTTGTTTATATAGATATTATTTAAAGATTTTTCTAACATGCACTAGAATTAAACCAAAGTTTTGAGGTGTTTTCCCTTTGACACCACACACGTCGTATCAATAAGCCAGGCCGCCACACTTACAAGTATTAGTCCATATTTTGAAAACTACTGAACCGATTTTGATGAAACTTGCACTGTTCCCTAAGTTGAAAAATAAATGCAAGCCAATGAAAAATGGTCACAATCCGATCAAAAGTTTCGTAGAAATGCGTGGACAAACATACATACACCTATAAAAATTTGTATACCTATTTGTTTGGAGGCCTTAATAGATTATCATATGTCAATATATTGCAGTTCCAATAATACATACATACAAACATACATATAAATACATACATGTTGAATTGATAACCTTCTTTTTTTAGAAGTCTGTTAAAAAAACTGCCGTCCCCTAATGTGCAATGTTTTTCGCGATTTCAGGGTTGGTCCCATAGTAAAAGTTATTAAAATTGATGAGTACAGTCATCCCTGGGTTATTGAAGGGATGACAGTTATCCCTTTAAGGGTTATAGATCGACCGTACGCAAAATTCACGCTTAGACGTGAAGTTGCGGAAACCAGCCCGTTATACTATACTATCATCATCATCATCATAATTTCAGCCGAAAAACGTCCACTACTGGACATAGGTCTCCCCCAGAAGGGGGGTATTTGCCATAACCGTCACGCTTGGTAGGCGGGTTGGCGATTGCAGTTGGTTGGTTAAATACTTACTCAGAAAACGCTGCTGCCCATCCTCTGGTGAATCCCTTAGTCGCCTTTTACGACACCCATGAGAAGAGATAGGGTGGTGCAAATTTTTATGTCCGGCACCACACGTAATACTAATACACTAATAATATGCTATTACTAAGGGTTATTGATGAATTAAAAATAATCCTATAGAGATGGTAAAGTAGCCTTGGAATTATTTTTCCGGTATTTTAAGGCTTTTGATGATTCCAGGAAACAAATTCTTGTGAAAATTGGTGCTGGGTTTTTTTTAGTGATACTTCCATAATTGGCGCCGTCAACATGGCGGCGTAATAGGGTATTTGACAATTTTTGAAAATGAACGTAAAACGATGGCGAAACATCCAATTAAAGCATTCATTAACAAATAATTACTAAAATATGCTTGTAAAATTAAATAAACAAGATTTTCAATTTTCATTTTTAATTTCGCACTAAAACGCTAAGTCACGTGACATTATCGTCAACTACGTCACTGTTCTAGTTCCGGTCAGTGTTGCCGGTGTGAATTCCCATAAATGTACGACACGCTTACCAAAAAGGTACGAATTTGACAAAAGGTAAAACATCGGAACGCGGTTTTTTTTTGTCATGACTTCATGAGACATGACTAAAACGTTTTGTAGTTTGTGTTTGAATCACGCACATACAAAACAAAAGCTTTTAAATTACGTTCAAATTACCTACAAATGCTGATTAGTTTAATTGTTAGTAAGTTATAAAGTACATAACCTGGCTCAATAAAATAAAAATGAACCTAAATTAACAATTAACATGAATATAATTATTAATAATATACCTACTCGTTCAAAAACTGGTACATTTTATTTTTACGGTCATGGCAACATATGACGTCACCCAAAATGGAGGCCAAGTCTCAAGATGTTTTGTATCACGTGATCAACAGATTAAAAAATCAAAATTTCAAACAGAAAAATAAAATAATTAGAATATATTTAAATTAACAAAACTTAGTAAAAGTTAATCTTCAACCTAAAATCTACGTTGTGTACAATTTTCATAATTTTTGGCAGTACCTATCAAACACCCTATTGTCTTTATTTATACTGGATGTTTTATTATGAGTTTTATCATGTTATACAATCTGCTCGACTAAAGAAAACTTAAACATTCTTAAAATGGTCATCATGGCCTTTTTCCTTAAAATACAATTTTTTCTTCTATTGTACTATATTTTTCATGGCTTGGCCTGAAAAACAGTTGGCAACCCAACTGATAACGTTTGCAGTTCTAAAAATACTTACATAAATAATATAATTTGAATGCCTTGTTGGTCTAGTGGTTGCAAGCGCGACTGCTGTGCGTGGGGTTCGATTCCAGGGTCGGGCAAAGTGTTATTGGGTTTTTTCCATGGAGAAAAGAAGGGAGCGGAGGTGCTGCAAGGCAATTTGGTCATGCGCCTTCAATTTGGTCATGACGTCACAGTGGGCGGAGCCGCAAAACTTAATTTCAAGTGAATCATCACTGCGTTCGGTTCTCTTCGATTTAAATAGATTTTGAGAGGATTTTGAATATTTTTCTTGTTTTAACAATGAAGTGCGCTGTTGTTGGATGTAAAAATTGTTCAGGATCAAAACTAAAACATATTGATGGTATAACATTTTATGTGTAAGTCACATATATTTATATTTTCAATTTTAAAACATGCATTTTCTCGTTTCTTCGCCAAATTGTTGCTCGGGACATCTGTCGTCGAAAAGATGCATACTAATCACTTCTCACCGATAACATGTTTTTACATTATCAATGCATATTATGACGAAAATAATAAACACATTGTTTTAATTCATTTTAAATTCTAAAATGTTAGTTATTTCATAGATAAATTACATAATTACATGAAATAAGAGCAATTTAAAATAAGAAAAATAGGCCATCAGGCCATCTATCGGTGAGTAGTCAGTAATAGGGTCGATTTCATGTTTCGAATTAAAATGACACATTTTTGACGATTTTTGTAAACCCCCGTTTTATTGTTATCTGATGGTATTTAACGTTTGCTATAATGAAGTTATACACATACTATGTAAAAATACAGGGCGCATCTTGTTAAAAATAGAAGAAAACCAAAAAAATAGAAACACGAATGAATAAGTTTTTACACAAATGAAATTCTTTAATCGCGAATGAAATGTGTAGGACACTAATGATTTGCTAGCTGGACAACATTCATAATTTTATAAAACAAAAATACATAACAAGGTCTTGAATGAAGCGGGCGATGGTGATTCTAAGGTATCTAAGTGAGAAATAAAAACAAGGAACCTTGGATACGTTTTTTGAAGTGAAACTTCTGTATAGACGGGGGGTATTAGGAATTTTTAGTCACGAAAAAACGTTACGGCCGCATGGAGGGGGTAGACAATATATCGCTTGGCGAGAGACGGCAGCGGCGGAGCGATTGAAAGGCTGATGATGATGATGATGATGATGATGATGATGATGGTGAAAATTCTATATATAGAAGATAGATATATATATCTTCTTCTATATATTAGGATTTTTCTCTCACGAAAAAGCGTTACGGCCGCGTGGAGGGGGTAGACGATATATAGCGGCGGAGGGAGAGAAAGAAAAATGGATGTTTTTTTTGGTTCCGGATTTAATTCAGTTTTTTTGTTTGATAAAATAAAATATGTTTAAATAAAAAATGCATTCATTAAAATCACTTAAAATGTACCTAACCTAACCAAAACATAATTTGCAGTAAAACTGCGAAAAAAAAACGAAATGTGTGCTGGGACACATAGTAGAAGTGAAACTTCAACGGACAAGTGGAAAAACGAATCGCAACGGACAAGTGGAAAAACGAATGGCAACTGACAAATGGAAAAACGAATCACAACAAAATTTTAACTTGAAGTTTTACGGGCTGATTGTTAATGTACTTATTCAATTTGAAAACCTGCCCGTAAAACTTCAACTTAAAATTTTGTTGCGATTCGTTTTTCCACTTGTCAGTTGCCATTCGTTTTTCCACTTGTCCGTTGCGATTCGTTTTTCCACTTGTCCGTTGAAGTTTCACTTGTACTATGTGTCCCAGCACACATTTCGTTTTTTTTTATTCAATTTGTATCCAATAAGTTTTTATGACAATAGTTAACTGCAATCTTGATATATCATAATCCAAAAATTCCAAATATTACGTAGCATTATTTCAGCAAAAATGTATTGAATACTTTAATTAATAAAAAAAAATAACATTAGGTAAAATTTTTTTATGAACAGAATGTAACATACTTTTTATTATATTTCTATATACAACCTACAACCTAATTCTTAGCTTATACTAAACCTCTTAAGGGGTCATTGTACTCATCATAATGAACAACTTTTACTATGGGAACAACCCTGAAACCGAAAAAAATATCAGCGGTTCCCTACATTTGTGTTCACATAAATCGACATAATTATAGGGAACAGCAGATTTTTTCGAGATTTCAGGGTTGATTCCACTGTAAAATGTGTTCATAATGATGAGTACAATGATCCCAGAGATTTAGTATAAACTAAGAATAAGATTGGATATTTGTATAAGTAGGTATTTCTACTAATTTCTTATAATATATATTTTTAATGATTTAAATAGTGGAAAGAAAAAATCGCTCACGAGCAGGATTCGAACCTGAGACTCCTGGCTCAGTACGCCAGTCTTTGGGTGACGTCAGCGATATCTTATTAAGAAACAGTGATTCTTCTTTTTTTTTCCACTATTTAAATACCGATAACACGGTTTTGTGGGGCACAGTGATATTGCAAAATTTATACATGTATGAATAAATAAATAAATACTAAATAAATCGTTAGATTTCGCTTCGCATGCATAAATGCGTTAAAAATAATAAAATATATAATTTTGTCAATCAATTTTTTTTTTGTTGTATTTGCAATCAGTTTATACAATTAAAAAGATGGTTTTAGTGATTTTCAAGGTGATCTACATGAGGATACTTTATTGCGCTAGGCGCTATGTATGGCACGTTTTTAACGTACTTTTGTGTAAAGTTGTAAAACAAAAGTTGTGTAGTTAGACGTTATTTAATACTCATACTGGACTGGTAATCTGAAGGTCAAGCCGCAAGTGCCATATGGTACCCTTACATTATACCCTTTTAACCTTTTTCAACTTCGTTACTTTTTTTCAAATTCTAATCAGTCATTTTAAAGACCACGTCATTTGTGTAAAATTCAATTTCATTAGTGTTATGTTCTCACCACAAAAACGCACATAGAATGTTCTGGAATAAAATAATGTGCTTTGTACGCCACAGTGGTGAGTAGACAAACTAAAATGAAAAATTGTTAGTGCTGTTACGCTGTAATAATTCATTTCACCGCTAGATGGATTTACAAAAAATGGGCGGATTTTCCATAGTGAGGTGGAGCCATTGCTGTACTTCGTCCCCCTGTCACCCGCATTCAGGCGACGCTTCTTTCTAAAGAGATTTTGCCTTGCAACACCTCCGCTCCCTTCTTTTCTCCATGGTTTTTTCATTAGGAAATTCTCAGTAGTAGACCGGAGTCTGGATTTGTGCCCGGTTAATGGCAATAGGCTCGCCCCCTATTACATGGGACTATAACATAACTGGCGAAATGTGGGTGTGCTATTACACCTCTGCCTACCCCTTCGGGGAAATACAGGCGTGACGTGATGTTATGTTGTAAATAATATTATGATGACGCGACTACTTAGAGCATTTATTATTTAGACCGCGGCTACCTACGATTTATTCCAATCGTTGTCCCTAAATTCGAAACACTATCGGTCAAAATTAATATCCAATATATCCACGATTTGCCCTACTAGAGATAGGAATTTGACATAAGCTTCATACAAAATATGTCAAATTTCTATCTCTAGTAGGACAAATCGTGGATAGATTGGATATTCATTTTGGCGGTATGCAGATATGTTACGTCGTGACATCGTTACTTTAATTACTTAGGTAGGTAGGTACCTACGTAGGGAATAGCTAATGAGCTGAATATGTGACTTAGGTGGCGAATCACCCGAAAAAAACTTACCCGAAAGGGTGAAAAGCCACTTCTTGAATTTTTAATAAACGTTAGGGGTCTGTTCAACTTAACCGAAACGTATGGTGGGGTAAAATGACACCTTTTTCTTTTTGTAAAAATTGTAGTGGTCGAATCACCCGAAATCAACTTTACGTAGTCATTCAGTACAGTTGGCAAAAAAGTGTTTGTGTATAGGGAATTAAAATCAAATACAAACTATACGACAGCAAAATATTTTTTTATTTAAAGCACACAATAATCATAATAAAATTTGAAAAAAATAATATACAAAATCAACATGCCATCAATAGAACATAGAACATGGAAATGTCACATTAATAGTGTCACAATCACTAGTAAAAAGCTACTTGAAAAAAGATAAATTTTTCATTTCAATGAAAGTAAAAGAGAAATAGCAACATTATATCACAATCAAATAATCTAGTCTAAATCTTGATTATGATAGTTTAAGTATCACAATCCAGTATCACAATAATAAGAACCATAATCGAGTATCACAATCAAATAACACAAATGTAGGGAACAGCTGATATTTTTATCGCGATTTCAGGGTTGGTCCTATACTAAAAGTTGTTCATACTGATGAGTACAATGACCTCTTAACAGGTTTTCAGTTATTACAATAACACGTTGTATAACAAATAAAAGTAATCTTAAAGCCGCGTCTCCTGCGACCATATTTTTATTATTTTTAACATCCAACATGTTTTCCTAACAAAATGGGGGCGTGGCCTAGCTGTTTGGCTACATTTGATTGACCTTAGCAAAATGTTAGATTTTGGTCACAGGAGACACGGCTTAACACAAACATCACAACATTATAATACCTATGTTGTACAATTTTACATAAACAGAAGACACGTTCCTATTTATTTGTTTTATGTTTGACTTTAAAATTCAAATTAGTATATTTACTATCCACCTTATGTAAATATTTTGTTCTATTAATGATACAGGAATATTCAATTTTTTAGAACTAGTTAAATTAGTCGTTCCGAAAATGAAAAAAAAAACATAACATCACGCCTGTATTTCCTCCAAGGGGTAGGCAGAGGTGTATAGTACACCCACATTTCGCCAGTTATGTTATACTCCCATGTAACAGGGGGCGAGCCTATTGCCATTAAAAAAAAAACTCTAAATTAATACAAAACTAACTCTAAACTAAACTCTACTGTACTTTAAACTATATCACAAAATTTGTCCCGATACTCTTTTTTTGTATTAATATAATATACAATGTGTTATCGAAATAACTGAAAACTTCTTATGGGGTCATTGTACTCATCAGTATGAACAACTTTTACCTGAAATCCCGAAAAAAAATCAGGTGTTACCTACATTTTGTTAATTTATGTTAACACAAATGTAGGTAACAGCAATTTTATTAATATCTGTGATTTATGCACCATTGTCACACTAATTCACATTTATTTATGACTAAACGACATGTTCTAAAATTATAGCATTTTCCTATTTCTGTTACACGGTTGAGTTTTTTTCTGACTGTACTTAATGTGTTATGTTGAATTCGGGTGATTTGACCGCTTCAATTTTTACAAAAAGTAATAGGCGTCTGGGATCCACTCTGTTGTGAGTTTCGCCCATAGCCCCTCCGGCATGCGGCAGATGTGGCCAGCCCAGCTCCATTTTAACTTGGCAGCCGTATGACCTACGTCTGCAATTTTAGTTTGGGAACGCAGTATCGACAGCCGGAAACGAAAACGCGGGGTAGGCCCAGAAGGAGATGGCGGGATGAGCTGGACTCCTACTTAAAGAATTGGCCACAAATTGCCATAGACCGCGAACAGTGGAAGAAAGGAAGGGAGGCCTTTGCCCTGCAGTGGGACAAAACAGGCTAGTAAAAAAAAAAAAAAAAAGGCGTCACTTCACCCCACCATATATTTCGGTTCAGTTGAACAGACCCCTAACGTTTATTAAAAATACAAGAGGTGGCTATTCACCCTTTCGGGTAAGTTTTTTTCGGGTGATTCGCCACCTAAGTCACATATTCAGCTCATTAGCTATTCCCTACGTAGGTACCTACCTACCTAAATAATTAAAGTAACGATGTCACGACGTAACATATCTGCATACCGCCAAAATGAATATCCAATCTATCCACGATTTGTCCTACTAGAGATAGAAATTTGACATATTTTGTATGAAGCTTATGTCAAATTCAATTTCAATTCAAAGGTGAGTTTGTTTCGGGTAATTCGCCACCTAAGTCAAATATGTTTCTTTTCTAACAAACAAATGTTATTTTTGTAAACATAACATAACATTACGCCTGTATTTCCCCGAAGGGATAGGCAGAGGTGTAATAGTACACCCACATTTCGCCAGTTATGTTATAAGTCCCATGTATGTATTAGGGGGCGAGCCTATTGGCATTAACCGGGCACGAATCCAGACTCCGGGCTGCTACTGAGAATTTCCTAATGAAAAAAACCCTATAACACTTTACCCGACCCGGGAATCGAACCCAGGACCCCACGCTCAGCAGTCGCGCTTGCAACCACTAGACCAACGAGGCTGTTATTTTTGTTAGAATGCAGTCATAATAATTTATTTTATTTGTTTAATATTTTTGTGTCGTAGGTTCTGTATACCTACCTGGGTTCTACCTATTTCTAAAGAGCACTTAGTTGATTTCAAGGTTTTTTACTAGATAATAAATCCTTTAAAAATATTTTGAAATGACTCATTCTAAATTTCTAGGTGACGTGTATCGATTCTGTCGTCAAAACCTGTTGCAACAAAAATAAAAAAGTTTTAAATATGAAATCATTTTTAAACTCTGATCATCTCCAATGGGCTATTTCCAATTTAGAAGAAATATCATTACAAAAACTAAGTTTGTGTACGTCAAAACACCTCAAATTAATAATAAGAACGCGCGATACCTACCAAAGATACGCACCGCGGTTATTACATAACGAGGCGGACTGACTCCTAACTCAATTTAATGTACAACAGAGTAACAGACATTTTGTATCATATCTACATATTTACCAACTTAGATTAGGTATCTAGGAACCATGTTATTAAATTTATTGCGCTGTTAATTCTGCACCGAAAATTCAATGAATTAACTGCGTATAAACTCCATGTTTTCGTTCCATGTAGAGTATAAATGGTTAAGATACCTCGCCTGCATCTTATTTATTTATTAGCGCGAGGAAGGCGATATCGCAAACGGCCTCATAGCGTTCCGCTCACACCTATTTTGTTTCCCCGTCGTCTGTCCGCCATGTTGGCCGATGCGCCGCGCTGCCGTCCGCACAAACCCGCCAGTTTCACGCGGGCATTGAGAGGCGCATACCGCTCACGTATACTTCGCGCCCGCACAGAAGATCCGCACGCGATCCAAACCAGCGTAACGTCGCGACGCGCACCAAAATATTCATTAGTTTTAGACATGGTCAGAACTAAGGATGCGGACGGGATCAAGAGCAGTCTGATCATATCCGAAGTGAAGAAGAGAGCTTGTTTGTTCGACACCAATGATTCTAACTACGGAGACAGGGCAGAGAAGGCGCGCTGCTGGGAGGAAGTTTGTGATCGTGTCGTGCCCGGCTGGCTTGCGCTCGGGCCGGCAGAGAAGTTTGCGGCCGGTATGTTGAGTGACGTTTTTATAAGCCGTCCGATTCGCGGATGTGGGCGCGCGGTCGGCGCGCGAGCCGCACTCACGATCACGGAAACCAGTCGCGTTGTAATTGTCGCGTTCAAGTTGCGTGCTCTTTGTTCGAACGTACGGATGCTTTCGAAATGTACCTAGTTCGAAATAACGTTCCAATTTATATGGCACGTGGTGTATCTGCCAATTTTATATTTTTATATAATTTTTTAATATCGCCATTTTGCTGCTAATTTTGTTTTCGTTCCTTTTTTTTCGGCGCCCGATTTTTTTTATAAGGAAAACGAGTTTTCTATGTTTTCAGCTATTCGTTGATATGACTGACATAACTGCGTACAAAAATATATGCTTAGGAACATGGAACATCCAATGCGTCATCCAGATAATGCCGTCACTCACACATGCACTGACGTGATAAAATTATTTTACTATATTTACCTATGGTGCGAACATTTTTTTTTTATATCCTGTTAATTCCTGTCCCTATTTACCTACATAAACATTGACTGAAAGTCTAAAATCACAATTAAAAATCTTTTCCCTACAATTAGTAGGGAAAAGTTTAATTAACTAAATTAAACTATTAAGTTGAATTTTTTTTAACGATTTTTAAATTGTGGAAAGAAAAAATCGCTCACGAGCAGGATTCGAACCTGCGACTCCTGGCTCAGTACGCCAGTGCTTTAGCCACTAAGCTACCGTGAACACTGCTCGTGGTAACGAAATTCTCATCCACTTGGTACATCTTTGGGTGACGTCAGCGATATCTTATTAAGAAACAAACAAAAAAAAATTTTTTTTGTATTGTATTTTTTTTTTTTTTTTTTTTATTTAGTTTAAATTATTAAGTTTAGTTTAGTTTAAGTTTTACCTAATTAAGGTACCCTAAGTATCTGCAAACACTTTGGTGGGAAACTATTTAAAAATACTCATTAAAATGCAGATATTATTGTATACATACTAGAATACCTGAACGATTCTCTCGGAGCTTGAATTTTCCGCTAACAGGGTGAGGGTAAAACCAAAGGGTGGAGCGTGCACCTCCCGATTACCGGAACTGCAAGTATTCCTACTCAGCGAATAGACAATTTAAATGTTGATAACATTATTATTTTGATGTCCTATGTAGAATCAAAGTTCATGCATTGTCGCCGAACAAAATATTTCAGTAAAATTGCGTCATCAATATAAGCGGGTATTTTATATCACGTGCAATTTTGCGCGGTGTTATTTCAAGCTTCTAGCACTTCGGAAATATGCAAGACATATATAAAATATGAAATATGATATGAAATATGTAATGTACATTTCATAATTTTTAATTCAGTTTAATTTACCTTGTTTTGTCATGAAAATTAAATTTTAATAATTTTTAGTTAATTTAGGCAAAACGTCATTACATTCGAAATTTATTGAAATTTAATTTATAATTTAAGTTTAATTTATTCAATTTTAATTTATATTTATTTCAGTATTTATTCAATTTTAATTTAATTCATTCAATTTCAAATTTAATTTATACTTAATTTTATTTTGAACTAATGCAAATGGTACCTAGTTTAAGTATTACCTATTATTTGTTATATGGCATTACTAAAACTATTGACTACTTAAGTTGTCTGAATCAATAAATAATATTTACATAATTCAAAGTAGTAAAAATATGGAACCGCATAAAAACAAAACTCGAAAAAAATGCTTTGCTTTAAATTTAACAATGAATATTATTTCACGTTTTATATACTATATTTATTTAGAGCGTTACATAGCTACTTGTAATTAGCGAAGACCATTTAAAATTTAGATCGTCTACGTTCAAGGCCGAGAGGAAGAAAAATCGTCTATTTTTGTTCGACCATCGCTATTATGTGCCGCGATTGGATGTGACGGTTTTATCAGTAGTGTACTAAATACTTATTACTACTCTCATACAGAAATATATAATAAAAATCCCAGTAAAGCCAAAGCCCATTGATATTTTTAGTAAGTATTAAAAAAAAACTTCATACAGCGAGTAAGTATTATGTAAGAAGTTTTTATTTAAAATAAAATATCTTCCCTCTTATATCGAGACAAAAGTAAAAATATTTTCTTTATTCTTCTTATTGGGAAATATATAAATTAGAACGTCATTTTTTTATTAACCTAGTAGGTGCTATATACCAGGCCCCTCAGAAAGTATTGCGAAAAAAAGTTTTTATATATGGGAGACTGGCCAGTTATAATGTTTTTCGAAAATATGATTATTTATAAGTAAAAATAAGTAAGTTCCAATTTCAAAATTTCCCTCCACATTTTTTGCGAGTTAATTCAAAGTATTGTGTCTCACTGAAATATGGATCTGCGCCGGGAACATTTTAGAGCTATGATTTTATACGATTTCAAGTGTCGCCTGAAACCGGATGAATCGTACGATAGACTTCAAATGGCATTCATGGATGAAGGCCCTTCCAAGGCAACCGTGTATCGTTGGTATAACGCATTCAAGCGCGGTCGACCAACTTTGGGGGATGACGAAAGAAGCGGTCGCCCTTTGACGGCTGTTACCGAAGAAAACGTGCTAGCAGTGAAAAATTTAATCCAAGACAATAGGCGAATTACATATCAGGAGATTCAACACATATTGAAGATTGGATCGGGAAGCGTTCACGAGATTCTACACAGCCATCTTCGCGTGAGGAGGATAGTATCACGCTGGGTGCCGCACAACCTCACCGATGCTCAGAAGCAGGCCCGGGTGGAATGGTGCCGTGATATGCTTAACAAATTTGAAGCAGGCTCGTCTCGGCGTGTTTACGACATCGTTACAGGTGATGAGTCCTGGATTTATCAATACGACCCAGAAACCAAGCGCCAGTCGACTGTTTGGGTGTTTCAAAATGAGCCAACGCCTACCAAAGTGAAGCGATCTAGAAGCGGGGGTAAGATTTTGATCGCTAGCTTTTTTAATTTGACTGGCCACTTGGTATCAATTCCCTTACGGGATCAAAGAAGCATTAATGCCGAATGGTATACTACCAAATGTTTGCCAGAAGTTTTCTCTGTTATAAGCAACAAGCGACCAAACACAGGGCTCCGCGGGCTACTGCTCCACCACGACAATGCACCTGCGCACACCGCACTCAAAACGAGGGACTTCCTGGACAGCACGCCAGTCAAACTCCTGGGTCACCCTCCTTACAGCCCTGATCTAGCACCGTGTGACTTCTTTTTATTCCCAAAAATAAAAAATCAGCTCAAAGGGATACAATTTTCGTCTTCGGAAGATGCGCTGGCTGCGTTCGAGCAGGCTGTAAACGAGGTGTCTGCGGCGGACTGGAAAAAGTGTTTTGAAAACTGGTTTAGGCGCATGAATCTTTGTATAGAGGCTGGTGGAAAGTACTTTGAAAAGATTTGATAAAAATATATGTACGTATAGAACAATTTTTTTTAGTTTCGCAAAACTTTCTGAGTGTCCCACGTAGGTGCAAAATTATGATTGCAATTTGCTGATAATAAAAAAATACAAAAGCGAAAATAATAGAAAATGTTCAAGTATCAGTTACTTACAATGTTTACATTATTTATTGTACACACGGCTACACATCAAGCTGTACAAAACCAGTAAAGGCTGACCTCGCGTTGGAAGGAAAACCTATACAATGCGAGGTCAGCTTATACTGGAAATGTACAGCTTGATGTGTAGCCGTGTGTACACTAAACCCATTTCACTTGGCGACAAACGCAATGCACCAATGCTAAGTAGTGGTACCGCTACGTAAGCTAAAAAACTTGAAAACGTCAGAATACTTACATACCATTTTTTACAAAAAAAAAAAAAAAAACCATTTGTTCTTAAAGAAACAATAAGATTAAAAAACAATGCTATAGAAATTCAGAGTAGTAAATAGGTAATAGAACTCATTAATTATCATACGATGCAACTTTCAACTTTTTTTTTATACTTACAGTATTAAATAATTTCTTAGGTTTTCGCGATCACTACACAGAATAAAATAATGATTTTTTTATTTTTTTTATAAATATCATTATAGACGCTTGTCATCTTACGGCCAAAATTAATAACCAATGTATCCACGATTTACCCTACTAGAGATAGAAATTTGACATATTTTGGAGCTTATGTCAAATTCCTATCTCTAGTAGGGCAAATCGTGGATAGATTGGATATTAATTTTGGCTGTTAGTCTTCCTGCGAACACGAACGCTGCAAAGCTTTCAAAACGTCAGGAAAACCAATTTAAATAATATAGGTAAGCGATGTAATCCGGTTAAACTTGTCTTACAGTATTTTTTTGCCAATAATTTATTAAGTTATACTCACTCACTACTCACACTAGAATAAATATTAAATTAGTAACATCATAACTATAATTATTATTGTGTGCTAAAATAATTTTATTTTAGATATCGTAAAAAACGACGACCTGGTGAAGGTCGCGGGAATCCGCTGGATGCGAAAGGCACAGGATCGGTCGTTGTGGCGATGCTTGGGGGAGGCCTATGTCCAGCAGTGGACGTCTTTCGGCTGAAATGATGATGATGATGATGATGATCGTAAAAAACTAAATTTTATTCAAAATGCAAGTAAATAATTTACAAAAAAAAAAAAAAGCGCACATTTTGCTTCACGCAGTCTTGGGTTGCGTGAGCCGGTCATCATCTTACCATTTCTGAGCACTTATGTCACGTGTTTATTATTCTATTGGCAATCCTTTTTATAATATTCCTCGAATAAAGAAAAATATATTACAACTCAGCAACGTTTATTCCTAAAATAAAATAAACAGCATTTCTCTACACGTGCCTTTGACAAAGTCGTGTCGCACGCAATAAAAAAAAGTTTTGACATTTGTATGTTTTCTTTTAAAGAACGTGGCCAGTGCTTTTCGTAAATACGAAAACGTATTACTTATTCGGCTTTAAAACTTTTTACTAACCTGTTGCAAGTTTCCCTCCCCTTTTACGCTGAACTCCATTCATTTTACTGCATTTTTTACTTATAAAAAATATTTTTTCTTTAAAAGTGCTAGGTAAATCTGACGGAATAGATACTGCCTGTTTTTCAGACATTTATTAGTATGAAAAAATTGTTTATTTAATTTTAAATTGCATATAAATGAAGGCTATGCAAATTAATGAAATATGACTAGGTAATTTATTATGCAATCCCTTGCTTCCTTATCATTACGTAATTGGTTTCCTAAGAAAAGTTATTTTAAGTCTTCTTTATTGTACTTAGTTCCATGTAGATATCTATTTAATTTAGTCTTATTAAATTCTCGTTTCGTTATAATATTTTAAAAAAAACTTAATGTCGTGAATTTTACTTAAATTAACCATTGAATTATTATCACGAAATAATACAAAAAAAAACTGTTTATTCCGACATGACGCTAACGATTACGTGCGTCTTTCTTATTTGTGCAGTCATTTCATCAAAGTCACTGCTCTGTTATTCTCTGTAGGTACCTAAATTCGCTCATAACCTCAATAAGTAATAAAACGCCTCGCAGTTACACAATTTGCAAATTCACAATATTAAAGCGGAGTTATGACTGTCGGTATCAATTGCTGATACTACGTTTCAATATTGAGTGACCACAATTAATTTATTAAAACAAACCAATAAACCAACACTCTTAGCACATAAATAACATGTTTATGGACTAGCAAGATTTTAAATCTTTGTTTGTGCCATACACTCACGCATTTGCTGTTCTAAATTTCAAATATCCATTGTCTATTCCGTATTCGCTTTTTAAAACTCCCCACCTGTCTTCGGAAACATAGAATCTATTTGGTCATAATAAAACGAATTTTTGAATCAGTCTCCTTTGAACTACTAAAAAAAATAACTCGACAGGCAAGTCCACGAAGACGTGTCAACTCAGACCCGCCTAATATCCACCTTGAATTCAACGAAAGCGCTATGATATTCACAGTACATTACCTCTTGTCAGCCGGCAGCTAAATAAAAACGTGTAACGACAAAGCAATGTATATCGTTAACAATGAATACGGCACAAATGGAATTATCGTAAAATAATGCAGTGGTAGGAAACAGTGCGGCGTTCGTTCGTGACTCAATCGACGCATGGGGCCGGCCCGCACCCGTTTATTCATAACCAGCCAGTAACACTCAGCAATTGCAGACTAGCGCTGATAAAGTCCATTGCCGTGCAAACAAGAAATTTATTAGATAGAGAAGTAACGCCAGCCGTCGATGTAATGCGGACATATGGAAGCGTTGTGTATGAACGTTCTATATAAGCTGATACGCTTATCAACGCTAACTCTCGGCCGTCTCGACTTGTTTTTAAAGGAGCTTGAAACGTTATGAAATTATATTGCCTATTATTTGTTTCTATTGTACCTCTAAATTGTATTTTAAATCGCGTAAAATTATCTTCCGCCATTTTTGTATTCTAATTTTCTTCTTCTGTTTTAAAAATTTCAAATATCGAACTTGCCGAATGGCATAACAAGATTACGCGTAGGTAGGACATTGAAACAAGATGGCGAGACTCCGCAATATACGTAATAAGTTCATTTTAATTTTCGAACCGGTCCATTGTTTTTACTTCGATTAACTATCTGTTTAAAGTCAACAATATTTAATTTCATTTCGATTAGGAAATTGTTATGTAAGCGTTATCAAGTTTATTATTTGTAGTTTAACGAAGCTATGGAAAGTAACTGTGTTAGTTTTCGTTTCGGTTGTTCATGCCATTTCGTAATTACGGATGCCTGCTCCGGAAAATCCGTTTTGGAAAAACATGGTCAAGGAAATATTAGTACGTATCGTCTATATTGTGAGAGACAAAAAAGGAGAATTATGTTATTTCCCTTGAACCAAGAATAATAATTTATTTTATCACACCGGATTTTTATGATTTTAATTTAGTCAATAATTATTTTAGTTGTTGTTTTTAGTTGTGTTGTTCGTCCATTTTAACGTCTAACATTTGATTTGTATATCATCATTCATATAATCTATAGAACTTGTAATTTCAATTATAATTAAGTATGGAAGTTGCTGTTGTAATACTTATAAAAAAATCTATAATTACTTTTTAAAAAAATACTAAAACATGAAATTCTAAAGGTCGAAATAAAAATTTAAAGTGAAAAAAATTGAAAAAGTGAAGCAAATAAATAGTTCCGGTCGTACTTATTTGATTTTTAAATTCTCTTTATTGATACTTGATACGTTATTATTTAAAAAAGTGAGTGCATATTATTAAAAAAAAAGCATTTTTTTCCATGTAGACTACTCTAGACAACATGTAACAAAAACCCTGGTGTTCCTGTGAACTACGTTATCAGTATCAATATTCATACGTAAGGACACAACTCATTTGGAAAAACTATTCAATTAAAATAATAATATTAAATCATTAAGTGTTTATAACACTTTCAATTTACAATTAATAATGATTTAACATTAATTTACAATATAATTACTGAGTGAGTGAGTTTTGAACTTCGATCAATAGATATTAATGATCGAAGGTTTTGAGTGATATACGGCCAAAATTAATATCCAATCTATCCACGATTCGCCCTACTAGAGATAGGAATTTGATATAAGGTCCATACAAAATATTTCACATTTCTATCTCTAGTTGGGTAAATCGTGGATAGATTGGATATTAATTTTGGCCGATAATCACTTTCAATCCACAATTAATAATGATTTACATACATACATACATATTATCACGCCTGTTTCCCATTGGGGTAGGCAGACTATGGATTTCCACCTGCTACGATCCTGACACACCTCTTTCGCTTCATCTACGTCCATTAACCTCGTCATGCATGCTCGTCGGTTTAGAGAACTCTTAACCTGGCATTTTTTGAGAACATCCGCGATTTGATCGCGATACGTTCGCCGAGGTCGTCCCCTTCCAACTCTTCCATCCACACTCGCTTCGTATACTTGTTTCGTCAATCTCCTCTCGTCCATCCTCTCTATATGTCCAAACCATCTTAACATACCTTTCTCAATCTTTGTCACTACATCTTCTTTCACTCCACAACGCTCCCTTATCATGTTATTCCTTACTTTATCTCTCAAAGTTACACCACACATACTTCTCAAAGCTCTCATTTATACTGCATTTATTCTACTTTCATGTTTCTTCTGCCATACCCAACTTTCACTACCATACATAAGTGTAGGCACTAACACTCCCCCATGAACAGCCGGCCGTGCCTTTTCCGACACTTTGCGGCTGTTCATGAAGGTGTGTAGTGCCCCATTCACCTGATTACCAGCACTCACTCTCCTTTCAATGTCCTTCACATGCTTGCCATCTCTCGTAAACATGGAACCCAGGTATACAAAATCTTTCACTTGTTCCACCTTTTCGTCACCTATCAAAATATTGCACTCTGTCATAACTTCTTCCTTTTCAAAAACCAAAACTTTTGTCTTACTAACATTAACTTTCATTCCTTTACTCTTCAAAGCACCATCCATAATTGTTACCATCTTCTGTAACTCCCCCTCCGACGATGCAAGGATAACTTGATCATCGGCATAGAGGAGACATTTGACAAGTAGCCCATTTATTTCTAAACCATTTTCACTCTCTTTCAAATCTTTCAAACAACTGTCCATGAATAGATTGAACAGCCACGGCGACGCTACACATCCCTGTCTCACACCCTTATCGATGCTGAACCAGTCAGAGTAGGCGCCGTTAATCCTGACACAAGTGCTAGAATCCGCATAGAGAGATTTCAACGCTTGAATCAGGTTGCTATTCACCCCATAGATGGACAAAGCAGACCATAGTTCATTCCTCATCACTCTGTCGTAGGCCTTTTCCAAATCCACGAAAGCGCAATAGACTTTTTGACCTTTGGCCAAACATTTTTCAGCTATGCACCGCAAGGAAAAGACCTGATCCGTACACCCCATGCCCTTTCTAAATCCCGCTTGCACATCCCATATTTTTTCATCAGTTACTTTCATCACTCTTTCAATCAAAACTTTTGCATACAATTTCCCGACAGCACTTAAAAGGCTAATGCCACGGTAATTCTTGCAGTCTTGCTGTGACCCTTTTCCTTTGTAGAGCGGCACAATCACGGCCTTACACCAGTCTTTTGGTACCAGGCCATTACCCCAGCACAACTTGAAAAGACGGTACAGCAGACTAGCCACCACGCCCTGTCCAGCCTTCAGCATTTCGACTGATATCCTATCATACCCTGGAGCCTTTCCTGATTTCATTCTGTTCAACGCTTTTACAATTTCATCCATACAAAACCTATCCTCAATGTCTGCCCTTTCGTACATCACCGTCGATACTTGCATCACCTCTTTTTCAAACAGTCCTTCAAAATACTCTTTCCATCTCTTTAACACGCATCCTTCCTCATTCATTATATTTCCATCCTTGTCTTTGATGTTATTGAGCTCCGAGGTTGCAGATTTTCCTCTGGCTCTTTTTATGGATTTCCAGAAAAACTTAATGTTTTTCCGGAAATCTTCAGATAACCGTTCATCAAAATCATCCTTTTGCTCATCCTTCTTCTTTTTCACAATTTCCTTCACAGTTTCTTTTATTCTCTTATATTCCTTTTTGGCCTTAATAATGATTTAATATTTAATTTTATTATTTTTACTAAAGAGTTTATCCAAATGAATTGTGTCCTGTCCTTACGCATGAATATTGGTTCCGATAACGTAGCTCACAGGAACAACAGGGTTTTTGTTACATATTGTGTAAAAAAAACTATAACCTTTCGTGATTTTGTCACACTCGTTTCCTATTTTAATGCTTCTAACAATAAGTGAGTGCGCTCATGATTAGTAGTATCGTACCTAGTTGACAGCAGGGGGTGTACTCCCGTTTGACGATATTCGATAAATCGTACGATTCATCGCACAATTTGCTACCCCGGTTAACCATCGTTCCCTCGTCACATGCGATGATCGTGTTTTGACGTTCGTTTCTCTGATCTCCGGTAAATTGTATCTTAATTGTGCCTTTTTTATGTGCCTATCTTTATTATGTACGTATCAGTCGGAGCGAAAGTTCGTACTTCGTTTGTCGTTCGTAAAACGCGAGTAGACCCCCAGGTGCCGGCTATCGTGACGTAATCACATCACACGTTGCTAGTACTTGCTAGCCTGTTGTTTTATTATCAACTTTTAACTATTAAGTCTCTGTATATTGAACTTGATGAATGTAATGGATTCTCAAAAGGCGCCTGTAATTTTTAACAACAGTGAGTGAAGAGTGTGGTTTTAGGTGTTTGAACGAACGTAGGTTATGTATGTGGTGGTTTATGTAAATATCTTAAAGCTCACTTGTAAATCTGATTATTTATATTTTTTATCTTTAGTTTTCTTTTATACCAGGAGTGCATTAACGGCTAAAAATTATATTCAATCTGTCCACGATTATCCCTACTAGAGATAGGAATTTGACATAAGCTTCATACAATATATGTCATTTTTCCATCTCTAGTAGGGTAAATCGTGGATAGATTGGATATTAATTTTGGCCGTAAAAGAGCTTTTTTTTTTTTTTTTTTCGAATTGGCTACTCACAGGAAGCACTATAGTGCTCTTTCTGCTTAACCGAGCTTTGGGGGCGGAGAGTCCCGTTAGGGACTCCATCCGCCAACCGTAAAAGAGCCTCCACCAGTGATATTTAATTGATCGTTCGCCGCATCCTGGGCTGTTTGTTAGCCACGCTACCAACCTGCTGACTGGCGAATCTTTTTCCCATGGCATGAGCTGTTATCAAACGAAACGTGATCTTAATAATAGCTTTGTTATTTCCTTCAATATTTGACGACCTCGAAGCCAATTCATGTAATACATTCTCCAAGCCAAGTAATGTGTTAAAACTAGATACATAGTTAACCGAGCGTAGTGATCATGGAAAGAATGAAAAAAGTAATTATTTGCGCCAAGAAGGTGACGTACACAACCACAAAAAAAAGGAAAAGAAATGGGAAGAATACAAAAAAAGTTGGTAAAGATATGCGTCACATCCGCGCAAATCAGGACAGCGCTGGTTTGTGTAAGCGAAAATCATGGCAATATTATAGGGCTTATACAGGGTTATTTTTTTTAATTTTAAATTAACACAAGGATGAGAAGTTAACAATTTGAGCAACATTTATTATTACACCAACTTTGACTAAGCAAAAAAAAATATATACAATATGCGTATAATTATTATATCTATAATATATCCGTATATTATATCCGTTCCATAGAAAATGTTTCTTGTACTTGACCAAAATGTATGCTATCTATACCTAGTCGTATTTTTTTGCTGATTCAAAGTTGGTGTATGCATATTTTGTGTCTTTAATTCCGCAAGTAAAGTAAAGGCTACAAAAAGTTTAAGATCACGACCATACTTTCCTCTCGAGTGTATGACGAATAGCGAATGAATCAGTTAATAGGTTTTCCTCTTGATACAAGGGGAAAGAAAGATGCGTATAGTTATTTTTTGTATTTTTTTTGCCTCAATTTCTCCTGTATCGTAATTGGTGAATACCTTTTTAAACGCATAACGCACAACCTTCAGATGTACTATCTCCAAGATCCATATCCGATCCGTAGTTCTAAGTGCCACGAGCAAAAAATTAACACGAGTTGTAGACGACGCAGTAGTCCGCAAAATTCATTTCGTGCGTTTTTTTTGTTTTAAGTTGTATATTAATCGGAATAATTTTTCGTGAAATAGAGCTACAATTTGCAAACTAACGCAAGAAATTTGACGCAAACTACTGCGTCGCTCGTAATCACCTTAAGGGGAATGCTACCGGTACCGGTTAGCCCACGAAATTCAAAATTTCTTGCGTCTTTTGCAAATTTTAGCTCTATTTCAAGTTGTATATCGATCGAAATATGATTCGCTGCAATATTAACAATATATATATTGAATAATACTCATAGAAAATATTAACCTAGCCCTATAAGCTCTACAAGATCAGTAATAATAATTTACTATAGGATAATTTTGAAGTCATTAAAAAAGTCAGCTATTCCCTACATTTGTGTTCACATAAATCGACAAAATGTAAGGAACAGCAGTTTTTTTTTTACCTTTTCAGTGTTGGTCACATAGTAAAAGTTGTTCAAATTGATGATTCCAATCATGACTTCAAATCATCATGTAGAGCTAGGTAGGTTAATATTTTATATGATTCACTAGTTTACAAAAAAAAAACATTTTTGTCTGAAGCCGTGAACTTTATGGTTGATACCGTTTCCTTATGACATATTATTTTCCAATCTACCCTCAGAAATTTTTATGCAACTCAAATTACTTTATTTTTTATTTTCATCATTACGTGCGTGTTTCGTTTTGATAAAATTAAGATCTGAAGTTTTTGTGACATGCGTACATCTAGGAGAAGTGGTCAAATAATTCAAATAATTTTTGCTACATATGTGGAGAATATGTGTATGTGTGTATTTTTAATAAATGTTTTCTTAGAAAATACATGTGTTTTTTTCTGTTTGGAATTTAAGTATCTAAAACTCGAAAACCAGATCTGATCAAAAAATTGTATGTAGTTAGTAACATCAAAAAAATCCCGGCAACAGATGCACTATAAACTAGTGTTATTATTCAGTAAAAGATATATTTTTATTATTGCAGCGAATCATATTTCGATAGATACAGGTACCTACAACGTGAAATAGAGCTACAGTTTGTAAAATACGCAAGAAATTTTGAATTTCGCTGGTAGGTAATAAAGTTTAGAGCAATCCGAAAACCATGGTTCGGATCTGGGTTTAAAAATGTAATCGTTATCTATAGAGTCAAGTTGTAAGGGAGATAACAGAGCTAAACTAGTTATTGTGATAGTAAACGATAGGTCACTATCTCCTTAAAAAGTTCTGTAAATATCGTTCCGTCACTGCTCATTAGAAAATATTTTGGGTTTTTTAAAAATCGAATCGTCCAAATTCACTGGCAGGAGTAATTTATTATTGTGCTTGTTGCACAATAATAAATTACTCCTGCCCTCTTGGTTTTCTCTGTAAACAGATTTTCTACGTTATTTTATGATTATTTATTTAATTATTTGTCAGTGAATTTGGATGACTCGATTTTTAAAAAAACCCAAAATATTTTCTAACCGAAGATGATGATGCTTGTTTTATTTTTTAACGTTCGAAAATCGACCAGAAATTGAGAAGACCATTGTCTAAAGTTGATGACAGTGTAATTTATCTTGATTAAAATCGAATACCTAAAATAAACATACACTTTGATTTTATTAACAGGTTGTTGTCGTTTATCTACTTGTCCAATAATAAAGCAGTCTCAGTTGTGTAGAGTCACGTAGAGTATCCATTAAGCTGTTATTCAGCAATGATATTACCTGTATAAAAATAATATCATTGTTATTTAGCTATAAAAACAAACACAGATAAGTACAATAAAATCGTGTCGTGCTAGCGTATACTAGCTATCCGTAACGTAATGGCCGCCGATTCTCATAGCAGAGTTGCAAATGACTCACCTCACAATCCTCACACCATTGATAATGCGAGATTCCATTTTCAAACTGTCTGCATATTTTTTTACTACCTATAATATGCCAGTATTGTAATCGCGTCATTTGATTTTGGTATTACGTGATAAATATAAGTAATCGCTTATTTGCTGTCAAGGCCAAAAACAAATCAGAAAATATGATATTTTACATATTTTGTCATTCAGTATTATTGTTTACGAATTTCATCTCGGTGCGATTCGAATATTTAGGAGATAGATACTTCGAAAATATTGAAAACAACTATCTTAACCATTTTATTTTGTCACGAAAAATAAATGCTGTAAGTACCTAAAAGGTTTAGTAAATTAAATATAAATATTTATAATATAAATATGACTCGCACACCTAAACCCTTCTTTTTCCGCACAGGCCACAATACAACAGGTTTTCTTTTAAACTCAGAAGTTGTCACGTGAATTGTGTAAAATAAAAATTGGTTTTAATGAGTTTATTAATTTCATTTCATTTCTTCTTGAAACTGGTTTCAAGTGGTCTTTGCGTGCATTGCTGACTGAGCGGTGCGCGCTTACCGCGAGTTGTTTTTTAATTCTTTAAAAATTGATTTATTTTTGTAGAACGACTCTAGTGTATTATTTATATTTATGTTGTGAGACACAAATACTCTAACTTGTGATTAATCTATAACAACGTTGATCGCTGCTCTATACAAAATACTCATGGTCTTGTCTCAATAGTAATTTTGTATTGTTTTTTTGGACACTTGGACTTATATATTTTTATTTATTTATTTATCGTTCTGTCAATATTTGCAGTCACACATTTACAACAGAAATTATGTGTTACAATTTTTCAAGATTAAATAAAAAAAAACAATGAAAAAAACTAGGGAACGATCCAGAACTTTACAGGCTTATCTCAAAAATATTGACAACATTTTTCAAACATTTCTCCATAAACTAGGAATGAGATATCTATTACTGATTAGTAACTAACATATTTTCTAGTAGAATGATAATCAGATAACACTGTTTATCTTTTTACGGCCAAAATTAATATCCAATCTATCCGCGATTTGCCCTACTAGAGATAGGATTTTGACATAAGCTCCATACAAAATATGTCAAATTTCTATCTCTAGTAGGGTAAATCGTAGATAGATTGGATATTAATTTTGGCCGTTATAAGAGTTTTAAGTCAACTCATAGATATGGGTCAGAGTATTTATCACATACATTGCCCTACATCGATCTTACATAATTTTGTTTCATACTTATGGCGGGGTTGTGTTTGTAACCCAGTAAATAAAACTCTTTTTTTTTATTGAACATATTATGGCAAAGCGCTGTGTGAAGACAGAAACGTTAATACATAACATAACCAGCCCATTACTGTCCCACTGCTGGGCACGGGCCTCTTCTCAGTACGAGAAGGCTAAGGCCTTAGTCCACCACGCTGGCCTAGTGCGGGTTGGCGGACTACACACACCATCGAGAACTGTATGGAGCACTCTCAGGTGTGCAGGTTTCGTCACGATGTTTTCCTTCACCGTTAAAGCAAGTGATAATCGAGAAACGTTAATAACGAATAATTAATCATGTAAGTCATGTCATGATGAGAAACGATTTTAATTTTTTTATAACGACGTATTTTTTTTTCTATGAAACAAAAGTTAATGTGAATGCTACAGGGTAGCCCGCGAAATTTAATTTTTTTGGCATTTTTTGCAAATTGTAGCTTTATTTCGCGTTGTATATCGGTAAAAATATGATTGGCGAAAATTGTAACAATATATCTAAATAATATTACTCATAAAAAATATTAAATTAGCTCTATAAGCTCTACAAGCTCGAAAATCGATAATTTGATCGTAAATTAATATTATCGAGCTAGGTTAATAATTTTTATGAGTATTATTCAGTAGATATATTGTTATTATTTCCGCCAATCATATTTTGACCGATATACAACGCGAAATAAAGCTACAATTTGCAAAAAAACGCCAAAAATTTGAATTTCGCGGGCTACCCTGTAGCATTCACCTTAAACAGAATCGAACAGTTCAAGCGCTAGCCCCCGCTGGCCAGAGCCATACATTATAACTGAGTGAGTCCCTAGCATGGGTTTTTGCAATATCATATAGAGTTAACGTTATCTTATTGTGTAGTTATCGTCAAAGCATGAGAATTTTACCAGCGCCACGTGTGCGTATTTGGAACTAAACAAGTCCCATATGGAACTATGTTTACGGGACTTGTCGCGCACAATAAAATCAAAATATAACAAACATTTTGACTAACCTCGACATTTCGGCCAAGTTGCATTGGCCGTGGTCACGAGCAGACTGAAGTATGTGGGTGTCATCGTCTTGAGCGGCGGGTGTTTTCTCGAACCACCCGCGGTTGGTTTTATTGTGCGCGACAACATAGTTCAATATTAGTGAAATTCGCGAAAGTTTAAAAACTTATTTATTTTATTTATTAATTAAGTATTTAAAAATTCTTGCGTTTTTTTGCAAATTGTAGCTTTTAATTGTAGTTTCACTTTGTATATCGATCGAAATATGATTCGCTGCAGCAATAAAACAATATACAACGTGTTATTGAAATAACTGAAACCTCTTAAGGGGTCATTGTACTCATCAGTATGAACAACTTTTACTATAGGTGTAACCCTGAAATCGCGAAAAAAATCTGTTGGGTGAAGCACACAATTTTGATCGATATACAACGTGGAATAGAGCTGCAATTTGCAAAAAACGCAAGAAATTTTGAATTTCGCGGCCTACCCGGTTGAATGTTACGCAATAACGGCCGAACTTTAAAAGACCTTGCCCTTAAAATTTGTTTCGCGGTGGCAGTGCTTTTCTTCTTTGGGGTAGTCCATTAAAAAACACAGAATAAATCTAGTAATTTAGAAAAATAAAATATGCAATGTACTACCGTAAAATGCCCTAACTTTGCCCACAAGCCCTACCTTGCCTAAGCCATTAATTTAATTTTTACACACACTGTCACATTATACCTGAACCAAAAGAGTTAGCGTTGCCACAGTTTTAAAATCTCCCCAAGTACGGAAATAATTGACAGTACTTTTTTGCCAAATCTGAATCCTCCACACTACATAAATCAATAGCACAAAACGATCGGCGGTACACACCACTAAATTTAAAAAATGCAGCAGAACAGAAGAACGAAAATCTGACCGATGACAAAACCAAGATTCTAGAATGGAGCCAAAAGTCTCTGCACGGAAGACATCGTCAAGATTTATGCCAAACAAATGTCGACAAAGAGGCGTCGAACAACTGGCTTAATCGAGGGGAACTCTTCCCGGAGACTGAAGGCTTCATGATCGCGATACAGGATCAAGTAATTGAGACTAAAAACTATAGAAAATATATTATAAAAAACTTAGCTTCTGACACCTGTCGAAAATGTAATAGCTCTGCTGAAACAATACAACATATTACAGGCGCGTGCAAATCAATAGCCCAGACAGATTACAAGCATAGACACGACCAAGTAGCAAACATAATTCACCAGAAACTAGCTTACCAATACAAACTCATAGACACCATAGTACCATATTATAAATACAACCCCGAAACTCTATTAGAGAATCCCACAACAAAGTTGTATTTTGATCGAGCCATCCTAACTAGAGATGTGATTAAAAGTTATAAAAGTTCAATTGTTAAATATTAAAAGTTATAGGAAAATAACTTGTTAAATTAAAAGTTAAAATTATAACTTTTAAGGTGGGTAAATAATTCACGTGTTCGTTTAGTTCAAAGAGTAAAGTGCAGACTATATTACTTTTGAAGCAGTGAATGAAATATTTTTGTTATAACTTATAGTTTGTAAACATTAATCAAACATTAAAAGTTATTTTTTAGTTTGAATTAATAATAAAACCTATTTCTACTACTATAAGACTCACAATAGTTTGTAAACATTAATCAAACATTAAAAGTTATTTTTTAGTTTGAATTAATAATAAAACCTATTTCTACTACTATAAGACTCACAATAGTTTGTAAACATTAATCAAACATTAAAAGTTATTTTTTAGTTGGAATTAATAATAAAACCTATTTCTACTGCTATAAGACTCACAATAGTTTGTAAACATTAATCAAACATTAAAAGTAATTTTTTAGTTTGAATTAATAATAAAACCTATTTCTACTACTATAAGACTCACAATTCTATGTATTATTGTTAGTCATAAGGTAGTGTACCTACTTGTTTACGTTAAATCCGAGGAGTATACAGTACGGTCATTGTTATGAGTGTTATGATATGACTAAGAAGTTATAACTTTTAATGAACATCTCAGTATTTATTAATGAAGTTAAGAGTTAAACAGAATTATTGAGTTAAATTAAAGGTTATAACTTTTAATCACCACCTCTAATCCTAACTGACCGACCAATTCACTTTAACAGACCAGACATAACACTAATTAATAAAATAAGCAAAACTGGGTACCTAATAGACATTGCCGTACCAAATACACACAACATACAGATACCCGGCATGAGTCGTGAGCACAAACTTCACCTGCGCAGAAGTTCATTTATAGATCTGTTTGGTGGAATGACAGGAGCGCGGGGTGCCAACGCCGAACATTGCATTTACGCGATTGGTCGACAGTCGATGCTCGTCGTCTATTGGACAATTAGGTGTCATTCGGCTACCGTACACTTTCGGTTCAACTTTATTGACTCACATTTTCGAATTTAAAACAGTTTATTTTTCTTTTGTTGTAATAAATTTATATTTTGATTTTTGAGTGTTTAATGTTTTGAATTAAAAATTGTTTTTTTTTTCTTCTTCATCTTCCTTTATTTATTACAAGATTGTATTTAACTTGCAATGTATGTACGTATGTAAATATATTTGTTAGAGTGGAATCTTGCAACTCAATTTTGAAGCAGATATCTTCAACCTATTGAGCTGAAATTTTGTACTATATGGGTATCAAATGAAAGGACTTGCTGAGAATACGAATGCGAGTTAAAAAACCTGTCCATCGATAACTAAATAGTAAACAATAAATTAAAAGTCAAAATGTTTTCTGTTTATTTATCTGTGCGTCAAAAAAAGTCCCAAAATCATAATATGGGTGAAATTCGAGTAAGTTTGTATTTTCTATAACTACTACCCATAATCCATATAAAACGCTAACGGTGAAATTTAGTGAACAAAGATACTAAATAATTTTGGACGAAAGTGTACATGCGCGAACTTTTTTTTTTTTTTTTTTTTTTTTCCGTGGGGAAAATCCTCATGGACGCACTCCGCCCGGGGAAGGCGGAGCCAGTGTCGGACTCTTACCGACTAAAAACCACCACGGTGTTCTTCTGATGACCCTTGGCCGGGGGCGTGGGAAAACTCCTGTAATCGCCCGACCATCCCCGGCAGGTCCCGGCTCGCCACTAGTCGGCGAGCCCCTTCCCCCCGTGCGGCAACTGCATCGGCCGCACCCTCCTCTTGACTGGCGCGCGTGGAACACAACGCGCCACCGTCACGGGCCTTGACTGATCGGGCGGCGGACCACCCCGAGTCCGCCGCCCGCAGGCCCACACCTAGGGTGGCTGGAGGTCAGCATACGCCCTCCTACGACGCCCAGGTCGCCTCCTGCGGATGGGAAGAGAGGTACATGCGCGAACTTGCCCCCACTACTGTCCATCTGTGCTCACGACTCATGCCGGCTACTATACAGACTACGATTTCTGAGAAACGATCTAAAAATATAGAATTAAAAGATGAAATTAACCGACTTTGGCATCTGCAAAAAGTAATAATAGTCCCTATAGTACTGTCTACTACAGGAGTAATACCCAAACAACTTCACCAGTCCCTTAATACCCTGAATTTACCTGCAAACACCTACAACCTAATGCAGAAAGCGGCGATACTGAACACGTGCAGACTAGTAAGAAAGTTCCTGCAGTGTGAATCCGATAACCAAAACTAATTTATGATCATCTTTAAGACCTACCCCAAATCCTAAATTCACTGATCAACACTTGGCTTAGGCCCGTGCCATCAGTCATCCCGGTTAGCCGAGCAAAAATAAATGTATAAAGGTACAAATAATAATAATAATAATCCTCTTTATTGCACAACAAGATTACATGAATTTAAACCATAGCTTTTATAGTTCACTCAAAAAACAACTAGGCAAAGCTTGTTGGCAAAGTTAGGGCATTTTACGGTACACGTAATCTTGTTTAACAACAAACCGGCTGTTCAGTGGCGTAGCTAGACCTAAATGGGCCCTGTATCAAAATTTGTTGGGGGCCCCTTTTTACCCGACTGTGGCGATGCCCAAAGGGTCATGTTTTATGCAAATGATCAAATTGTTCTAGTTGCTATAGACTAAAAATTACCATTATTTTCATTCATTACAGGCCTCTTATCAATAAGAATTTGAGATTGTGGGAAACGTCTGGGCCCCTGTAGCTCAGGGGCCCCGTATAATTGATACGGCTGATACGGCGGTAGCTACGCCCCTGCAGTTGTTCATCATGAGATCATTGCATTTATTATGCGGTCAATAGTCAATTTAATACGGAAAAAATACGAGGAAAAAGTTTTCTCTAATGCGCTCATCCAGTTTATAAATCCCACTTATGTTTTTAAGGTTTTTAATTAGGTCACTATTTTCGATTCTAATTTTGTCATTTTTTGTTACAGGTAAGCATTTTTTGGAGTTAACTGCCTCATCATATAGTTTTAACTTGAGTAAGTCTTGGATTAAGCATACTATATCCGGATTAAGGAATTTATTTTGTAAGCAAGAGTCAATTATTATGTAATCACGGTGAAGGAAAACATCGTGAGGAAACCTGCACACCTGAGAGTGCTCCATACAGTTCTCGACGGTGTGTGTAGTCCGCCAACCCGCACTAGGCCAGCGTGGTGGACTAAGGCCTTAACCTTCTCGTACTGAGAAGAGGCCCGTGCCCAGCAGTGGGACAGTAATGGGCTGGTTATGTTATGTTATGAGTTTTTAAACTAACAAGGTAAGTTAGGTTTAAAGAATCTTTTATTCTCAAAAAGAACATTCAGTTCACTTATATGAGAAGCTTACATTATTCTTAAAATTACACATATTTCCACTAATATTGTTACATATATTTAGCATGTACAGTCAACAAATCGGAATCATGACCCACTCAGCCGATAATTCGTATGAAATTGTCAAAACAGTAAAATTTTCTTCTTATTAGCATCATGCTGCACTTAGGACATTTTGAATATTAAGGAAACTGCGTTAAATACGGGTCAGAGGTCTATGCAATTTTGAGCTTTGTTATTAAATGCAATAGATTAATAATTGTATAAAAAGTTACGTTTTTGATAAAGCTAGAATTATGTTTTGAATTTAGAATTAACTGTCGTTCCGCATAGTTTACCTATAAAAAAGAAGTAAATTGTTTCAAAAACCTATACGGACTCTTTCAATTCCAGAAGAATAACAATCAAATTAAAAGAAACTAACTGTCACTGTACAATAAAATTGATAACAAGTTTGTTGCCAGGGAAATATCTTTAAGCGAAACTCGACCTAATTGCATTAGAATGTTTGTAGAAAATTAAGCTTATGGTGGGTCATGATTCCGTTTGGTCGAGTGTACACACGGCTAGACATCAAGCTGTACAAAACCAGTATAGGCTGACCTCGCGAGGTCAGCATATACTAGAAATGTACAGATTGATGTGTAGCCGTGTGTACCTACATAATTTTTATATTTCGGTACTATTGCAAGCACCACCAAACCACTACCCTTTGATTATAAACTTATCACAACAAGTATAACATCTTTGCCACTACCATAGAACAAATAATAGTAGTAGTAAAGTAGTAACGTGTAGTCTTGAATAAACTGAAGTACATATTTGCGGGTGGATGCTTATGAGTAGGTGTATCTATCTATCTACCCTCTTCCTTTTTCGTTTTGCACGCTGGGCTCTGCTACCACTCTATTAAGAGTGCTTTTATTGTGCTCTTTTTAGGGTTCCGTACCCGAAGTGTGCCAAACGGGACCCTATTACTCTCGCTACGCTGTCCGTCCGTCCGTCCGTCTGTCTGTCACAGGGCTGTATCTTTTGAACGGTAATAGGTAACCGGTTGAAATTTTTTGTTAGAAATTGTGTTGCTATGAGGTGTATCACAAGAAATACTAAAAACAAAAAAAGTCTAAAACCAAAGGGGGTCCCCATACAAGAATCCTCACAAAACATGCTTTTTTTCAACGTTTTTGTTCCTGCTCTATCTTCAAAACGGTAACATATACCAGCTTCAAACTTGGTCAGATAATAGTGCATATTATGTAGTTTAACAACAAATACTAAAAATGAGACAAGCATAGACATATGTGGTGGTACCAATTCATATTTCGCGCACTGTACGTTGGATTTCTTTTGATAAACTCTCGTAAATTAAATCAGTTTTATGGGGTATCAGGTCGTTGAGAGGTACGGAACCCTTACTGCGCGAGTCCGACTCGCACTTGGCCGGTTTTTTTTACGCGATTTGAATGTTACTAAACTGGGTTACTAAACCAAAAATCAGTAAAATTTACTAACGGCCAAAATTAATACTTATCCAATCTATCCAAGATTATATCTACTAACGGCCAAAATTAATATCCAATCTATCTACGATTTACCCTACTAGAGATAGAAATTTGACATATTTTGTATGGAGCTTAAGTCAAATTCCTATCTCTAGTATGGCAAATCGTGGATAGATTGGATATTAATTATGCCCATTAGAGATAGGAACAAAGAGTATATAATCACTACGTTTTAGATAGGAATTTGACATAAGCTCCATACAAAATATGTCAAATTTCTATCTCTAGTAGGACAAATTGTGGATAGATTGGATATTAATTTTGGTCGTTAGTAGTTACATCGATAAACCAATCTCAGATTCCCAAGTACGTCTTTTGGTCTTCATTGTATATGATATGACTCATTTACTACGTAGAATTGTTCCGTCGCGTCGACGTGCGAAAAGGCGCGTAAGCATTCAAGGCGTGACGTAGCCGCGTATACTGCGCCCAGTCTAACTTGCCACGCGGTCAAATATGGAACTAAAAATATATTTTGAAATTAATATGTTGTTGCTTGCTGCAAGTGGCGCCGCGATGTAATACCAAGATATATTGGAGGAACATGACATTTGTCTTACTTAAAAATTATGAAAAACGGCACCATGTGTTTGAATTAAGGGTGAGTTGTATATGCGTTCAATGTACATCCATGTTTTTATATTAATTCCATTGTCGGAAGAGGCTATTGCGGGCTTCCAGACACAAACACAACACATGACGTAGACATTTTCTAACAGCAAAATCCATTATTTAGGACCAAATAATTTTAAATTGTTTTTATTTCTAACTAGCTGTGCCCGCGCCTTCACCCGCTTACTAAAATAAAATATAGCCTATGCTACTTCTGGATAATGTAGCTTTCAGATGGTGAAAAAATTATTAAAATCGGTTTAGTAATTTCAGAGTTTATCGATTACAAACAAAAAAACATAGTTTGTTTCATTTCAATGTTGTCAGTAGTCAATTGTGTTCAATACTAATTCTAATTTGTCATAAAACTATAAAGTATTATGTTCAAGTATTGTAGTCTTAAGTTGTTGTGTGCTTCAAATAGAGCGCAAAAATAACATCTTTTTCTTTCTTTCTTCTCATCATCTTTATAATATTAGTTTAAATAGACCTAATCTTAAAAAAACGATTGAACCATGGTATAATAACACCAGGTAGTCTCTTCCCGTGACAGCTAGGTCACGTGATTGCCTCCGTACTACGTCATCGGCCGTGTAGCCAATAGCGGGCGGTTAGCGTCACACTTGTCAGTTTGATGTGCTGCCACTTTGTGAAAATAAATTACCCGAGCAAAATTATTTTTTTCATTTACTTGCTTATATAAAGAATCACTTTTGAACTAGTAATTTTATACAGTTTCCTTTAATAACTAATTAGATGAATAACAAGAGATAACAAATAGTTAGGCTAGTTAGGAATTTATTTAATATTCATTATGAACAAAAATCTCCTTAAGTATATTGAAGATATTAATCAACGGCAACACTGATCGTGACGTAGCTCAGAGGCATCGCGCTGTCATTACGGGAAGAGAATACCTGGTGAAACATCTTATTATACCATGGATTGAACTAGTTACACGATTCCGAATGGTAGATCCTATAGAGAAGAACCGGCAAGAAACTCCATAGATACTTACTTTTTTTTTAAATTATTGTTCGATACAATTAATAATTTCAAAAATGCACAGATTTGATATCTACCACCGTTCTAAGGTACTACCGGTGGTAGATGTCAAATCTGTGCAAAAAATTTTAGAATAACATAGGTTAAATAATGTCAGCAACAATAAAAATAAAATAATAATGAATCTATTTTATGCCGTTTGAAAGGTTAACCTGATAAATATAGCACATCGATTCTTTTTAGCCTTTGCCTGTAGGTACTTAATCATGAAAATTGTATGTTAACATGTTAACCAACTATTTCCAATAAGAGTTAAGGTCGTTTTATTATTCGACCAGAACATTTTTGTAATATGTCTATTTAGAACACGGTTAAAATAAATTGCATTTAATTTATTATAATTAACGTCATTTTGTAAATGAGCTTATTATGCAAAATAAAGCAGAGTGAAGTAACCAATTGATATCTAATTAAAAAATCAGTGCTATTTTTATTTTTTAAGTATGTACTGCATTTATTAATAGCATGCAGATATTGGTGTCGATTCTCTTGTTCACGAACTAAACTTATTTTAAACTATCGCTCTCTTTTACTAAAAGTAGATACAAGAAAGGGATAGCAACCATTTTAGAACTGTCAAATTAGTTTACGTGTTACATTTCTTTGTATTTTAGTGGGCACGTTCCGAGATCACGACTAAACTTGTATGGAAATTTTAATTCCGTCTAATTTGACAGCTCTAAAATGATTGCCATCCCTTTCTTGTATCTACTATTTGTAAAAGAGAGCGATAGTTTAAAATAAGTTTAGTTCGTGAACAAGAGAATCGACACCATTCTTTGTTTTTCTACGATTGTCTAAAATTAAAAGACAATAAAATTATATTATAAGATGTATGTAGATATCTATTACATAACATAATCAGTCCATTACTGTCCCACTGCTGGGCACGGGTCCCTTCTCAGTATGAGAAGGTTAAGGCCTTAGTCCACCACGCTGGCCTGGTGCGGGTTGGCGGACTACACACACCATTGAGAACTGTATGGAGCACTCTCAGGTGTGCAGGTTTCCTCACGATGTATTCCTTCACCGTTAAAGCAAGTGATAATCAAATTCAGATATCTATTAAATTAAACATAATCATCATAATTTCAAAAAAATTGCAAATTCAGCTCATCAAATAGGGTAAAATAACGAATAGATTCCCGACCCCACGTATAAACAATCGCTGCTACGCCTATTATTGCTGTACTTACTACTCAATTTAATTAATAAGTATCACTACACAAAAACAGTCAATGTTATCAGAAAAGTATATGGCGTATCATATATCCGCCATGACTTAACCTTGCGTCATGGATAAAAAATTCAATCTATGTTACGTATGTTAAAACTTTAAAACAAAGTTCTACTACGGGACAAAAGCTTCTCATAGAGAGAAGCGACGACTACTATAATTCTTTGGCTTACATTCAGAAACGAATATAAGTGTGAACTCAGTCTTCCAACCTGTGCTTCCAACTGTCAAATAGGACTGCATTTTGACAGGTGGAAGCATGAGTTCGAGCTTAAATTCGTCTCTGAATTTATGCCTAACATACATACAATAACGCCTATTTCCCAATGGGGTAGGCAGAGACTGGATTTCCACCTGCTACGATCCTGACACACCTCTTTCGCTTCATCTACGTTCATTAACCTCGTCATGCATGCTCGTCGGTTTAGAGTACTCTTAACCTGGCATTTTTTGAGAACGTCCGCGATTTGATCGTGATACGTTCCCCGAGTTCGTCCCCTTCCAACTCTTCCATCCACATCCACACTCGCGTCGTATACCTGTTTCGTCAATCTCCTCTCGTCCATCCTCTCTATATGTCCAAACTATCTTAACATTCTCAATCTTTGTCACTACATCTTCTTTCACTCCACAACGCTCCCTTATCACGTTATTCCTTACTTTATCTCTCAAAGTTACACCACGCATACTTCTCAAAGCTCTCATTTCTACTGCATTTATTCTGCTTTCATGTTCTTGTGCCATACCCAACTTTTACTACCATACACTTGAAATCTTTAAATCTATTTCAACCATTTACTTCAGCCGTGCCGCGTATGCGAATGCGAGTATTTGAAAGGCGAATGTGCGAATGCGAATGCGAGTGCGAATGTTGAGAAGGGGCAAAAAAAAGAAATATCAAGGTATGATTTTTATCATCGATTTTTATTTATTTAATATTATACAGTGTATATATATAATATACACAATCAAATTAACAACAAACAAATTTAATAATCAAATACAATAGGGACAGATTATATTTTAAAAAGAATAATTTAGCTGCTTTATCAGTTTTATCACCCATGAGACCATTTCGTAAAGGCTCATATATCAGGCCAGCTGCACTAAATAATTGCTCACTTGGTACACTGGCAGAAGGACTTAACTTATCCTAGCTTAAAATAACCCACAACTCGAAACTGTGAAATCAATAACTGCTTATTGATTGATCGACAAGTGACAACTAGAAACAAAGTAACAAACACGCGATGATTACCCGCTAAGCTCCGCCCACTCCTACTTGTGTCGACCTGCATTTTTTTTTTTTTTTTTTTATAGTTTAGGATGGAGAAACGAGCTAAAGGCCCACCTGATGTTAAGCAGTTACCTTTGCCCAAAACAACTTCAATACCACCTAGGCTGTTGCCTAAATGGTACCACAAGTCGGTTCGCCAAACTGAGACATGAAGATGGATAGTCACGTGATTGTAATTTCACCGGCACCCGTACCCTTCAGACCGAAACACAGCAATGCAAGCATCACTATTTGGCGGAGAAGTAGGCACGGTGGTAGTACTTCCCCGGACGAGCTCTTTCACAAAGGAGCTCTACTACTACTATACATGCATACATTCGCATTCGCTAAACATGCGAGTGTTTGAAATGATGCAAATGCGAACGCGAACATTCGTAACATCCCTGTAGGTCTACTCGCGTTTTACGCACGACAAACGAAGTACGAACTTTCGTTCCGACTGATACTTACATAATAAAGATAGGCACATAAAAAAGGCACAATTAAGATAGACTACGGTTCATAGTCGTATACAATTTACCGGAGATGAGAAAAACAAACGTCAAAACACGATCATCGCATTGGATAAGGGAACGATGGTTGACCGGAGTAGCAAATTGTGCGATGAATCGTACGATTTATCGAATATCGTCGAACGGGAGTAGACCCTCTGGTTAAAAGTTTCAAGTCTCTAGCTCATCGGAAAGTTAGTTTAAAATCGATTGCATTTGTACCGAACAGACAGAAAATACTGAGAGAGTTACACGTGGTAAAATTAATATAATTTTATGTTTAAAATATTTTTCCTCTTGAATCTGCTATAGATACTTAGTTTGCAATGTTGTATGGGAGAGTCTAATCTAATGCGGTGTGGGTAGCGTTAGCTAAGTGAGGTTACTATGTTACTAAGTTACGAGTAGTACGTAATACCTACCAGTTTCTTAAAATAGAAATGAATGAACACACGAAATATCTACTACAGACATCGCATAGGTGGATGAAATTTAGCACAAGAGTTCTTTAGATGACGTAGCTAGGTGAGCACTAACGGCCAAAATTAATATCCAATCTATCCACGATTCTCCCTACTAGAGATAGAAATTTGATATAAGCTCTGTACAAAATACGTCAAATTTCTATCTCTAGTAGGGTAAATCGTGGATAGATTGGTTATTAATTTTGGCCGTAAGAAAGGATTTTTGAAAATGTATAGGTTTAAAGAAATTTATCTTAACTATTATAAAATTGTAAACGTCTGTTTGTTTGTTTGAAAGCTGATGATCTGACTTAAAAACTGGTATGGGTTTTGAGAAAGGTCGGCCGTACTTGATGGTAGTAGGCCGTAATTAATTATTGTTTCTTTGTTGACGTTACGTGTTCGTTATTTCTCGTCACGGCTTTGCCAAGATATTTTTAGACGTACAGTATTACATCAATGCAACGTGTTATGTGTATGTGAAATAACTAAAAACCTCTTAAGGGGTCATTGTACTCATCACTATGAACAATATTTACTATGGAGGCAACCCTGAAATCGCTAAAAATAATCAGCTGTTCCCATAGATTTATCTAATTCTATGGCCGTTCCCTACATTTGTGTTCTCATAAATCGATAAAATTTAGGGAACTGCACATATTTTTTCGCACTCTCTGCACATATGTAATTGTTTGTGGTCTCAGCCTCCATCTTTTCTGTAACTATCTGCATAATGGCCTATATCACTATTTATACCAGTGGACTATTGTAGGTCGTGCATATTATTGTTTTTCAAGTGTCGGCTTTGACAATGCAACAGCGACAATTCTAAAATGCTGTATGATAAACAAAAACAATTATAAGAAAATCTTTCGTCTATGACAGTTTTGTTTGTACTTTGTTTAAAATTTTACGTTGTCTTAAAAATATTTACATATATTTATTGTTGCACTGCAAAGAAAAATATTGGTATATTTTGTTTTAAAATATTCAACGTTTAAATGTGAGACTTGAATTCAATTACAATATTTGCGCTGGTAACTCGCTTTTGTAGTTATAATCACCGAAACGTACAAGTAAGGTTAAAGTTATATTTATGTAACGTTATGGTGTGGAAGTGACGTTATATACTTCATACCCACCTGATGCATTTGTATACCAACCTATAGTGCTATGTGTTTATTGTACATCATGCGCATTTTTAGTAATGTCGGCTAAGCTGGTAAGACTTTCGGTTTTTGGACCAAAATTAATTGTCCTTAGGATAGCTAGGTTTTTATATGAAATTAATTAATTTATTTAAAGTTTGGAAGATTTACAGTCAAACAGAATCTATATAATGCTGAAAATAGGTAATCCTGTGCCGTTTACAAATCTTTACAGGTAGAAAATAATCCAATCAATCACCTTTTCTTTTTAGATCGTGCATTTTGTAAGAAAGCTACTCATTAAAAGAAACTGTTAATACTTATAACTATATAACCGTTATAACTTACCGTTGTGTACTATTAATACTGTCATATTCCACGACTGAACACTCACAAAATACAAACTCCGGCTTAGTTTGGAATCCAGTATTAGGGGGCCTACTCGCGTTTGACGATACTCGATTAATCGTACCATTCATCGCAAAATTTGCTACTCCGGTCAACCATCGTTTCTTTATCGCCTGCGATGATCGTGTTTTGACGTTTGTTTCTCTGATCTCCGGTCAATTTCATACGATTATGAACCGTAGTCTATCTTTACAGTGCCTTTTTTATGTGTCTTTCATTATTGTGTAGGTATCAGTCGGAACGAAACTACGTATTTCGTTTGTCGTTCGTGAAACGCGAGTAGACCCCCAGGTAACTTTATCGTAATATGGTACCTATAAGTAGGGTTGCCATCCGTCCGTGTTTCCCCGGATTTGTCCTAGTTTAGAGGGCATCCGGGGAGTCCGGGTGGGGCTTCATTTGTAGTCCGGGTTTAAAAAAATTAAGTCTTGGGCCGCCTGCGACTCACGTACTGTACCCGCACTGTGTTTTTTATTACACTATGTTTAAAAAAACCTGTTTACATGTCCGGGTCCTGGACTCTAAAATCCGGGGTTTTCATGCGTTTTGTCTTGGTTGCCAAATTTTAGAGATGGCAACCGCAACCCTACCTATAAGTAATGTCATACTGTGAATGTAATGATAAGTGACAATAAACACCTTTTTATTTATTTATATTTATTAGTAAATTGCTTTTAGGTAGAACTTGAGAATTCTCTCAGCTTGATCATTATCATTTCGTTTCGCCATACCTACCTGCAACAACGTAGTAACATAAACTGAGTATGTTAAAACATAATCGTTAATTATGATAGGAGCTATGTCGAAACCGGTTACCATGTTAACGTTAGGACTTAGTAAAATAATATAATAAAAAACCGGCCAAGAGCATGTCGGGCCATGCTCAGTATTATAGGGTTCCTTAAGTAGGTGTAATTACAAACGAATCAAATCGAATATTAATCATGGCTATTTTAGTTTTTGCAATAATCGGCAGTATTCGCGACTCAGAGCGTGTTGTTAGTAGCGCCATCTAGCGATAAAGTTACTTTTTGTGATTTTTTCAAATAGAAAGTAGCTAAAGGAGCATTATTTGCTATGATAATTTTTCTCTAAGGTCAATGACCTTTGAACTAGGACGTTTTAAGTATTTTTCAGTTTTCTCTCTATAACTCAAAAATTATAATTACATTATACTCGAAATAATTTTAAAAGAGAGTTTTTATAAAGGTCTATCAATGTGGAAGATTATAAGTTTCTACATTGCATAGTTTAGAAATGGCAGGGGGGGGGGACACATTGCAAGCCACTTTGGCGGGCTATATTTCGCAGATGGTACACCTGATAAAAAAGTGGTGTATCAAACATTACCTTCATTTTAGTAGACCTATTCAATGATACCCCACACGAGGGGGTGCAGCGAAAAAAAATATTTTTTCCCCATTTCACATGTATGGACGCCACCCCTAAAATACGGAAAAACTATTTTTTTATTCTTTTAAAATTGAGATCTATATGTAAACTATTTTTTAACAAAATTTCATTTACTTATGTTTAGAACTGTAGAAGTTATTAAGCTGTAAAGGATTAGGACAGACGGACAGACGGACGGACATGACGAAACTATAAGGGTTCCTTGTAGGACTTCGGAACCCTAAAAAGCAATCATACATAGAATTACAGATAAAAATAAATTCTACTGTGCCTTTGCGTGATTTTGCATTTTACGAGATTTTCTCCGCATTGAATTATGTGTTACTATGCATAGAAAATAGAAGTTCCAGTCTATTAATTATTATTAATACCTGCCTACCCCTTCGGGGAAATACAGGCGTGATGTTATGTTATGTTATTAATTATTATTAATTCGGGTAAAGGTCCGTACTCCATAATCTAAATATATAACAAAACCGGCCAAGAGCATGTCGGGCCATGCTCAGTATTATAGGGTTCCTTAAGTAGGTGTAATTACAAACGAATCAAATCGAATATTAATCATGGCTATTTTAGTTTTTGCAATAATCGGCAGCATTCGCGACTCAGAGCGTGTTGTTAGTAGCGCCATCTAGCGATAAATTCAAGAAGCCAAATTTAAGAAGTGTTTCATGCAAAGTTTCTTTTTGTGATTTTTTCAAATAGAAAGTAGCTAAAAGAGCATTATTTGCTAAGACCATTTTTCTCTAAGGTCAATGACCTTTGAACTAGGACGTTTTAAGTATTTTACAGTTTTCTCTCTATAACTCAAAAAATTATAATCACATTATACTCGAAATAATTTTAAAAGAGAGTTTTCACAAAGGTCTATCAATGTGGAAGATTATAAGTTTCTACATTGGATAGTTTAGAAATGGCAGGGGGGGGGACACATTGCAAGCCATTTTGGCGGGCTATATTTCGCGTAATGGTACACCTGATAAAAAAGTGGTGTATGAAACATTACCTTCATTTTAGTAGACCTATTCAATGATATCCCACACGAGGGGGTGCAGCGAAAAAAAATTTTGCATTCCCATTTCACATGTATGGACGCCACCCCTAAAATACGTAAAAACGATTTTTTTATTCTTTTAAAATTGAGATCTATATGTAGACTATTTTTTAACAAAATTTCATTTACTTATGTTTATAATTGTAGAAGTTATTAAGCTGTAAAGGATTAGGACAGACGGACAGACGGACGGACATGACGAAACTATAAGGGTTCCTTGTAGGACTTCGGAACCCTAAAAACGAAATTTTTGAGCAAAATTAATATTAAAATATTGAAATAATAAGTAACACCATTTGAAATCATCTGTAATAACTGGGAAAAAGAGTTTAAACTCATATGGATTCGCACAGGTCTTTGACCTGACAATCTATGCCAGAAAAAACCGGCCAAGAGCATGTCGGGCCATGCTCAGTATTATAGGGTTCCTTAAGTAGGTCTAATTACGAACGAATCAAATCGAATATTAATCATTGCTATTTTAGTTTTTGCAAACAGCGCCACCTAGCGCTAAATTTATGAAGCTAAATTTTAGAAGTGTGTTTCTCTTTGTGATTTTTTTAAATAGAAAGTAACTAAAGGAGCATTATTTGCTATGATCATTTTTCTCTAAGGTCAATGACCTATGAACTAGGACGTCTTAAGTATTTTTCAGTTTTCTCACTATAACTCAAAAATTTATAATCACATTATACTCGAAATAATTTTAAAAGAGAGTTTTTATAAAGGTCTATCAATGTTAAAGACTACAAGTTTCTACGTTGCATAGTTTAGAAATGGCAGGGGGGGGGGACACATTGCAAGCCACTTTGGCGAACTGTATTTCGCAGATGGTATACCTGATAAAAAAGTTGTGTATGAAACATTACCTTCATTTTAGTAGACCTATTCAACGATACCCCACACGAGGGGGTGCAGCGAAAAAAATATTTACATCCCCATTTCACATGTATGGGCGCCACCCCTAAAATACGTAATCAAGATTTTTTTATTCTTTTAAAATTGAGATCTATATCTATTCCATTTTTTGTCAAAATTTCATTTACTTATGTGTATAACTGTAGAAGTTATTAAGCGGTAAAGGATTAGGACAGACGGACAGACGGACAGACAGACAGACGGACAGACGGACGGACATGACGAAACTATAAGGGTTCCTTGTAGGACTACGGAACCCTAAAAAGTCGGGTTAGTTACATCATTTATTTTATAACTCAAGAACGGCAGGACCGATTTTAATGAAATTTGGCATACAGATAGAACATAACCCAGATTAACATATAGTCTACTTTTTATCCCGGGAAGATGAACAGTTCCCGAGGGATGTGCGATAAATGACATTGACGCGAGCGAAGTCGCCGGCATAGGCTAGTGAGTTATAAAAATTATGATGTTAATGAGGCAAAATGTTATTATAATGTATCATCATTATCATCATCATCATTTCAGCCGAAAGACGTCCATTACTGGACATAGGCCTCCCCCAATTAAGGGGGGATATGCCATAATCGCCACGCTTGGCAGGCGGGTTGGCGATTGCAGTTGGTTGGTTAAATACTCAGAGAAAGCTGCTGCCCATCCTCTGGTGAATCCCGTCGCCTTTTACGTAGTGATGCGACTCGAGTCCGATTTTGCCACTCGAGTCATTCGAGTCATTTTACAATTTTACTCGAGTACCACTCGAGTGGTCGAGTCACTCGAGTGGTTCACGAATCACTCAATCACTCGAGTAGTCGAGTCACTCGAGTGGTTCACGAGTCACTCGGTCACTCACCTCACTCACTCATAAACGTCGATAACTCATTCAACACAACAGTTCACTTGAGTTCACTACACGCAACAAGTTCAAACAAGTGTGACAACAACGCACTTTAACTTATCTCTTTTAAAAAGCAGGTTTAAACTTGTTTGTCTCGGAGAATGGTTCGTGAGTGAACTCGAGACGATATTTTTTTCACTCGAGTACGTTTTTTTACGAAGTCACTCGAGTAAAATTGCACTCGAGTCGCATCACTACTTTTACGACACCCATGAGAAGAGATAAGGGATCATAATGTATAAATAAGAATAATAAAATTAATAACTAATATTCGTATGCCACCTGTGGCAGCACACAGAGAGACTGTATAGTACGGTCGACCACACTTCAGTGGTAACAGTTTGACATTGGCAGCGCCTTTATTTTGTAAGCAGTAAGGGTGGTTTTCTAATTCAAGTGTTACCACTGTCATGCAGTCGACTGTACCAAATAATGTAACACCATAGAATACCTGTGTACACAAAATAAACATTGAAATGTTTTGAAAAATAATCCGTGAGCTTATTGTACGTTATACAATTATTATTGCTTATTTATTATACTTTTATTGCTTATTATACGTTTGAAGAATATGTTTTTTTTTTTAAATATTTATATCCGCGGCACGCTATGATGGCGTTTTTGACATTTTCCAGTAGTGTTGTGACACATTTCAAATGATTAGTGATTGGGACCAGGTTTATTACTTTGACCAACTCTAACTAGCTATTATAGCCAAATATCTACATAAAATAAATAATTTATCAAATTATTCATTAAACATAACGTTTAGCAATTTTGTTTATTCGCTATTTAATAAAAAATTCTGTGACGTACATAAAATAAAAACCGGCCAAGTGCGAGTCGGACTCGCGCAGTAAGGGTTCCGTACCTCTCAACGACCTGATACCCCATAACAACTAATTTAATCTACGAGAGTTTACCAAAAGACATCAACGCACAGTGTACGAAATATGCATTTTTGCATGTCTTTCTTATGCTGGTACCACCACATATGTCTATGTTTGTCTTATTTTTAGTATTTGTTGCTAAACTACATAATATGCACTATAATCTGACCAAGTTTGACGCCGGTATATATTACCGTTTTGAAGATAGAGCAAGACAAAAACGTTGAAAAAGATGCATGTTTTTTGAGGTTTCTTGTATGGGGACCCCTTTTAGTTTTTGTTTTTTTTTGTTTTTAGTATTTGTCGTGATACACCTCATAGCAAAACATATTCTGAGAAAATTTCAACCGGTTACCTATTACCGTTCAAAAGATACAGCCCTGTGACAGACAGACGGACGGACGGACGGACAGCGTAGCGAGAGTAATAGGGTCCCGTTTGGAACCCTTCGGGTACGGAACCCTAAAAACAGTAGAAATAAATAGAATTTGAATTTGATGATATTGCTGTAGCAGTGCATCACTATTGACAATAAAGTACGGCAATTGTTTCTTCATACGTAGCTGTGAATATTTACGGATCTTCATTAACAGGCAAACGTCAAAAACGCCATCATAACGTGCCGCACCTATAATTAAAATGTAACAGGCAATTCTCTACTCTTGAGGCTATGCATATGCACTTTGTAAGCTATAGATAAAACTGTTTCATGTTCAAACTGGAATGACATAAAGCCAGTATTGCAAAAGCCACTAAAACCAGACTTGCTGAACAACATGTTTCACTAATATTAATTCAGTTAACTTGTTACGTTTTCCTAGCTATCTATTAATTGAATCCTGATGATAATATAAAACTTAGCCAAAATCTCTACATCTTTATGGATAAGAATTTTAAATAGGTAGGTATGTCTGACTATAATTACCACTCCAATCACAATGTATTGCGCAACTGTGCAGTATCCACCAAAAGCCTTATTTACTATGACATATCACGTACGTAACACGGCCTATTTACCATTCGAATGTCCAATCGGAAAAATCGAGTATTATTTTTAATGTATTCAATTCGACATTTATTAACACAAGGCCTGCATGTATCAAGATTTGCAAAAATATTATTACAACGCGGCCGCGTTTTTAGGGTTCCGTAGTTCCTACAAGGAACCCTTATAGTTTCGTCATGTCCGTCCGTCTGGCCGTCTGTCCGTCTGTCCTAATCCTGTACAGCTTAATAACTACTAAAGTTATAAACATAAGTAAATGAAATTTTGTTAAAAAATAGTCTAGATATAGATCTCAATTTTAAAAGAATAAAAAAATCTGATTGCGTATTTTAGGGGTGGCGCCCATACATGTGAAATTTTTTCGCTGCACCCTCTCTTGAATAGGTCTACTAAAATGAAGGTAATGTTTCACACATAACTTTTTATCAGGTATACCATCTGCGAAATACAGCCGCCAAAGTGGCTTGCAATGTGTCCTCTCCCCCTGGTCTTAGAAAATAATGCTCCATTATTTAGTTTCTAATTGAAAAAATCACAAAAAGAAACTTTGTGTTATATTGATATGACACACTTTTTAAATTTAGCTTCTTAACTGTAGCGCTAGGTGGCGCTGTTTGCAAAAACTAAAATAGCAATGATTAATATTCGATTTGATTTGTTTGTAATTAGACCTACTTAAGGAACCCTATAATACTGAGCATGGCCCGACATGCTCTTGGCCGGTTTTTTCTTAAATGGCACAGTGGATATGGCCCATGTTTTCTGTTAACAGCATTCAAATTACCTTGAGAAGACCGAGGCATTTCTACCAGCATCTATCGGACGCAATTATTTACAACTCTTGGAAACAAAAACAAACTACAAAGCATTTGATTGGGTAGAGCATTTTACTAAACTTGAAAAAACCCGGAGACCATTGGAATTGAATCTTAAAAAACTACAAGGGAACAAGGAATATACGTTATTAAAATTTTCAGCCTGTAAAAACAAGAACTTACTCAAATGTTGAGTCAGTGACGACCTACATTGGGTGTCCCACGGGGCATTGTCCTAGGACCATTATTATTTTTGATTTTTATGACCATGGTATGCTCAAAGTTAATCTAGGTGCTAATTATTTAACTGCTAAGAATTATTATAGTACATAAAGGCAAATAAAAAAGATGATTGTTAAAAGGGAAATTATACAGAAAAATTTGGTATTTAATTTTTACGTTTCGTAAATAGTCCCTAAATTATTACATACGCAGCAATGCTTACTACTACTAATCAGGCGATACTCAATTACTCAGTGAAAAACTCACAAATAGCGATTAAAACACCATAAAAAAGCTGTGATGGACATTCAGTGATAAATTGATTATTCATAATTATTATTATACTTTATTGTACACACAAATACACATTAATATTACAATAGGAAAGCTTATGTACACCGGCGAGCTTAACTCAGAAATGAGTTTTCTTACAGCAAACCTTACCTTATCATACATATTTAAATTCACTTAATTTAAGTTTTTTTTTGTGTGTCAAGTCATTTGTTTTGATTTCATACAGACCATAAATGGTCCACTTTATTTGCATCACTGTAAGTTTGTTGTTTTATGTAACAAATTTTTGTATTAATATTAATTGCGCTTAATTTATGGCATGCGGTGCTCTTCTGTAAGTAATGGGGCACTTATAAGTTTCAAATGAGTTATTTTTTTCATGTACAGTGTACTCATTGTTGAAGAGCCAAATAAATAAATAAAATAATTCGCCAAATTATCAATACCTACCTTTACGACTTCCAAAAAAAAACGAATACATAAACCAAGAGTGCATAAGAACATAAGTACCTAATATAGTAAAATAGGTATCTACACGTTAAACCAAAATGGCGTCCATTCTCTCTTTTCGTCGTCAGCGTCACGTTAGGGACACGGCGCAAAATCTATCAGCGAACTGTTTTTAGGATGGCTGCCGTGGAAGCGGGAAGCAGTAATGTTATTAGACTTATTAGGCTAGGTACCACTTTTGTCCGTCAATTCGCAACATAATTCAATCAATATTCAACTGAGCCAATATTACGGACGTATGTGTAAAATTGCATCGTTCCAGGAAAAAATATGGCGTATTAGCGTATTATAAATAAGTTTTCATTTGGATAACGCAACTTTTATGAAGCGTAACGTTGTGTTATTTTTGTACTTGCAACAAAAGCGATAACAATAGAAAAAAAATTGGACAGCTTGCAAAGTATGGAGATGGAGAATACCTACCAAATTATTTAAATGTGAACCCTATACTACAAGTTTCCTCAATAAAATTATTCACAGTTTTTTACTATGTTTCTCAAATGCTGCTTATACAATTAGGTACAATTAAAGTGGCACAGAAAATATTTCAATTTAATTTACTTTAAATGCTGACCGAACAGAGCGGAGCGGAGGTTATTTATATACTTTGAAATGGTTGTACGAAGCGAGCGTTTTGCAGACCGAAGCACAGTCTGTTATTTTGCCTTAGTTGCGGCCATGTCCATTTTATGTTTTTATTCGATAGCTATAGTAACGATAAAGGTTTGGCAGAAAGACCTATGGTATTTTTTTTGTATAATTATAAAGTTATTAAGGTTTCATTGAAAAGTGAGAAAAACAAAATTAATTTTTATTTTCGAAAATTGTTGTAATACATATCTAGTTAGTCCTTTAAATAAAGTAACAGCATAATATATATTTAGATAAAAAAATGGGGCATCGTACCTTTGATATATTAGGAGATTTTTTACTTTTACCGATTAACACAAAACATTTTTTTTTCATGTTTTCTTATCACGGTCGCATCTTATTTTCATTTAAATATATGCGTAATGTTATTGTCAATAATACACTAAAATATGACATGCGTCAATAGCAGGAATACGAAGATAGAGAGTTTCTAAATATTTTTGAAATTTCTATGGAAATAGGGTTGTCGCAATTGAATAAATAAAAAAATTAAATAAAAGTGCCAGATATTTACCAAGTATTTAACTAACTTTGAGTAAACTCTTTCTGGTGTCTTTCTGTGTCTCTTTCTGGGTTTCTGTTGTCTGAAAACAATTACTATAATGTTCTCAATGCTCTAAGACTACAACGATACGTGACGCTAACCTAGCAGTCATCATCGGAGTTTGTCAAAACTTCTTCTGATGATAATACGAGTATATTATCATCAGAAGCGTCTGTTACCAATTCAGTATTAGGAATATCAGCAAAACTTTGCGGTAGTGGATCATGGGTAATAATATTCTCCATTGTCGGTTTTAAGAGTGACAGAACCTTGCCGGGAAGAACGGAACGTTTATTCTTTTTATGTCGGTTGCCAATGGACATCAGCGATAGGAATGGGTCGGAAGACTCTAGCGCGCGGTGAAACAAGTCGAACACTGTTGTTTTGCGATCTAATTTTCGGGTATGATGCTCACGGTCGTAACGCCAAAACTTGTTCCTTGATTCACCGGCTTGTTCTGACAGCATTCCAATGGGTAAGGAAATAGATTCTATTATTTTTGCTCCATGCATCAGTATCTTGTGCAGAGTAACTGACATATAACACCAGTTGTACTTTTGCACGTATTTAACAGCGAGATTTTCACAAAAATATTGAAACTTTTGAGAATCGATTTCCAACTCGCTTGATAATGTCACAAGAATGGTGTGTAAATCCTCAACAAGCCATTCCTCAATTCCAAGAATATCTGCAAATGTTTTCCGGTTTGAATCTGACAATGCAGTACGGGCAGTGTTGCCATCATTGGTTGTTCCTGCATTAGGCCTTACTACATCTACCAGCAAACCCATTTTGTTTCTAATGTCCGTTTGAATTTGTTTTTTTCTTCTTTCCACAATACGACCTTCGGGAGAGTTTTTTGTAACTCTCCATTTTTGCACGTCTGGATCATTTTTATAGCCTAAATGCAACAAAAATTCGAATATTCTGATCCAGGCATGCAGTGGACTTATTCCGTGAAGTAAAGCTTCCTGATTTAATGGTTTTTTTGCCACTTCGTCAAGTTTATTAAACTCGGTGCAAGTAGCTCCACAACACGCACACCGTAATTGTGAGCTGGTATTTGTGATGACATTAAAGACTTTTCCGTCAATTATGGTGAGGTATAATTTTGGATCTCCGACAACGACATATCCAGCAGAAATTTCCGAATAAATTTGTGAAAGATTTTTAATTTCTTCTTCTACCCGGTTCCTTTCTTCCAGAATCAGATCTTTTGATTCTGATCTGTATTGTATTTTTATTGGTCGGCAAAATCTAAAAGATTGTGGATTTGGGTTTGACCATAAGACAAAACCATCAAGACTTTTTATGCGCAACGGAATGTAGGTAGTAGCAAAGAGGCAGTGTTCGTCATCAATTTTATCAGAAAACGTTTGCTTATATGTTGACTGTCCTGTGCTACCATCAAAACCCCATGAACCCTCAAAAACGCAGTGAAGTGTATCTAACTGTTTTTGATTGCAATATTCCGAAACCCTTTGGTCGCAAGAGTCAATGATTCGTCGAAACGTGTGCATAAGTAAATCATTTAAAGGTACTTTGGCTTCTCGTTCTGATATTTCAATTTCAACATCAGGATAACAATGTTTTTTAGCTTTTTGTATCTTATAATAGGGAGGGTAAATATTAAATCCTCGAGATTTGGCACCTTGTTGCATGTAGATATAGTCTTCCACTGATAGTTTTATATCAATCATTAAACAAAGAGCTTCATCAGGAGAATAGGGTTTGGGTTCCGATTTTGACTTTATGGTTCCCGCGATTTTTTTAGGCCGAGTTGGACTTTTCAAGCATTCCTTTATTATAAACTCAAACTCCTGAGCAGAACTTTTATTTAGTTTTTCGCCGGTTTCGTCTGTTACTATTCTCGACATAACTTTAATTAGTTTTGAATGAGGTTCTCCGTCAAGCGATTCCTCAAGATCTTTCCGTGCACGGCGCTTTTGGCGATCACTTAAATTTTCATAAAATGTAGATGTGGAACTGGATGAAGCATCAAAAGAAGTTTCAGGTTTCGGATCTATTGAAGGTTCAAGTTCTTGGGGTCTTAAAGTTTTTTGTAAGTCAAAGCTACTAGTTCCCGAAGTCGAAGGATTATTTTGTAATAAATGTGTATTTGATGTGAAACTGGAATGAGCGCCAAAAGAAGTTTCAGGTATCGGGTCTTCAGGTTCTTGGTGTCTTGAAGTTTTTTGTAAGGCATAGCTACTACTTCTCGAAGTTGAAGGATTATTTGGTAATAAAAAATGTGCCTCATCCAATTCTATAATACTTTGTTGTGGTAAAGGACTTTCCTCGATATTCACTTTTGGTATTTCAATATCAAAAATAGTGGAAAGCCAGTGTTTGTTTTTATTACAAAATCGTTTGAAATTCCGTTTACTACTGCGATATAAAGTTTCACATTTACTTAAAAATTTTGAAAGATTGTATTTAAATTCATTGTTTTGGCTATCGATATTGTTCGGAATTCCATTTGGATATAAAGTGTTTAATACGATTAGGCATCGTTCCTCTGAATCGAGATCCAAAGGTCTTTTATGAACCCCGTGCAAATGTGCCTTATCTACCAAAATTTTATAAATTTCCAATTTCGTGAGTGATTTCTTCAGATCCGTGTTCGTGCTTTCGTTGTTAGTCGTTGGAGTTGCCACTCGCTGACCAGCATGAGGGTTGGCGCCCTCATGCCCCCCTTGCATTAAGTCCTCTGGTCGGGGCCCAGAAGGACATCCCCCAGCAGGACGGGTCAGTACCTGCTGAGGCAAAGCAGTGCCATGGGTCTTTGACGGCTCCATGACACCTCACCCCCGCTTCTCCAGATATTATGTATGGAAATTGGGTTTTGACATTCTATCTAACGAGGGCGGACCCCTTCCCAATTCCACATAATATCCTTCATCGAAGATTCATTTTGATGTAAGTGCATGCACTTACAAAACAAAAAAGAATAATAAACAAGATTTGTTTCATGATTTGTTAGTTACAGGTGAATCTAATAAAAGCGTGTTAGTTAAGACATGATTAGACCAAGGATAATGCTTCAGAAATAGTAATAGGAAATTATAATAATTGAAGAAGCAAATTTATTCCGAGCGAAATTGGTCGTTTGTTAGAGGCGCCTACATTAGTTGACAACCCTAAATTAAAACTTTAAAATTGAATATCTCCGAGTTCTTGTGTTCGTTGCTTCTTATTTTTTTTGTGGTAATACTTAGTATTGTACTAAACATTGACACACAAAAATAAAATGCGACCATGTTAAGAATGACCATAAAAAAAATTATTATGAAATCATAGAAAAAATAAAATTGACGCCTAGTAGAACGCATTTTTTTAAGATAAAATAGATGTAATGATGCATTAAGTTAATGGCTAGCGTGCCATGAAACATTTATTGTAAAATGTTCATTATGAGAGCCTAAAACACGTTTCTATTGTTTCTATGGATTTTTCTCGATTTTCGAAATATGTTGAAAACTATGACACATAAAACCACGGGGGTTTTAATAGAAGTTTTGTTTGGTTATTATCTTTCTAAAAGCCTCAAAAAATAAGGATGGCCGCAACTAAGGCAAAATAACAGACTGTGCGAAGTCACCGAAGCCTCATATTAACGGCAGACTAGTTCTGCGGCAGTCCCGCGTCGCGCTTATTATTCGAATGTAAGATTCTTTATCGAACGCCCGTAATAAATAGCGTTCCATTGAAGTGCTTGCGCGAATTTAATTAATAAAATATTTACGCCATATTTGATTTTCATTCCCGCGATTTTTCGTAGCTGTCAATACTATTTTTTTTTGTTGCAACAGTGATGTGAATTGTGCCAGTGTCGAGTTTATTTTAGTCTTATTCTCATAATTTTTGCTAAGTAAGATTCTTGTACGCTAGTGACAATAAAAATAGTGTTCAAGGGAAAAAATAATAATTATAGAAGTTAAATGTACCTGTTTTGATGGTCGTCGTTTAGTCGTTTGATTGCATGTTTGCTTTCCTTTTTGTATTTAGAGACGGTTTCATTAGATCGTATTGCAGTGACTCTGTGGCAAATGAAAAATAACTTAATTTTCTTTATTCGAAATTTAAGTAACTGTGTTTCGTGCAATGAAAAAGAAAATGAGTAAGTTTATTTCTAATTTATTCTGCGAGTTAATTGTGGGAATTAAAATATATATTTCAGCATTATGCTTTTAAAGTTTTTTAAAGAAGCAGTTAAATTAACATAATATAATTATATTCTCACGTAAATTATAATGGTATAATTATATTCTCACGTCTATCGATCTAGAATATACTATACACATTAGATATTTATTAAATAGTTTCTAAATGACATCAATGTTTGAACTAAACCAGATTATACAAACAATATTTGTGTCAGTTGTATTATTGGTAGTGTATTTATACTTAGGTATATGTCGTCCAATGCATTTGATAATGCGAGCTGCGGGCCGTGTCTCCCTCCCACGTCCCCCACCGCCTACAAAAGGGCATTCGTGCTAATTTCAGATATTCCCTCTCTCATGCAGAGCACTGAAAAGATTTCTCTTCTATATCTGTTTTATACTAGTCAATTTACATTACTTGTGTTTGTGTATAGGAGACCACCCTATGTTATTTGTAGTTTAATATAGGAGTTATAGAAAATTACTACGTTATATGTAAGGTTGTAATCTCCTGCAATTATTTAAAGTCGTAAGATAAATTATTTAAGTGCATAGGAACCTACTATGTTGCTGGCGAGTTAGGATTGCATTTTGTTAGCTGCATTAAGTACCTACCCACGTAAACAAAATTTTTAATGCCATGTAGGTATAGCCTCGATCACTTCAACATTACCCAAGCTAGCCACGACTGCACTTGACATTAAAAACGCATATACAAGAATTTAATTAATTATTGATAAAATTAAATGATAATCGAATCTGTTAATCCACGCCAAAAATTATAAATACAAGTACGCAATCATTGTGTACTTGTATTAATTAAAGCCTTATCAGTTGTACATACTAATAAAGGATAGTTCAAGGACCTTTGCTGGTTTTCGACGGTCTTTCTGTACGTACAGCAATGCGTAGAGCAATGATATGATTGCCTTTAAAAAATAAATATCCAGCATTGAAAATTTCGAGTTGTATATAAATTAATATAATATACCTATTGGAACCTAAATAAGTTTTTTAAGGTAATTGTATTTATTTATAATTTTAAAACTTGTCAATAAAACGTGTATTTAATTCTGCATATTAAAAAAGAGGCTTTAAGAGGCTGACTGACAACACAAAGAAAAACAGACCTCTTGCGGTCACTGTCGTTTTGTACGGAACTAAAAGAGTGGCAACGAGACAACTTGAATGAAAATATATGTTTTTAATAAAAAAATAAAAGCTTATTTGAAAAAGAGAAACAAGATACGTTTTAGATTATTGTCTTTCTTATGTGTCTTCTTAATTTAATTTATAATAGTTTGTAAATAATAGCTTCAAGAAAACGTGTTTTGAGCACAATAGTACCTATTTTTGAAAATACGATCAAGATTAACATATTTTTCCATTCCCACAAACTGAATAGATACAGCTATAGTTTTTAAAAGAAGCCTATTTGGGGTAGGATATGGCTGTTGTCAACGTCTTAAGTCATAAGTGGTGTAGGTACTATTTACGAACGATTAAAAACCCCAGGGGTTGAAGAAGCCTTGAAGATGTAAGATTGTACTATTACCCGTACTGAATTTACAATTAGAAATATGTTGTTAAGTACCAGCGACAACACAGCCCCTAGACGCCACATAACAGGCGACCGATTTCTATCACACATAAGGGAAAAATCCTGTATGTAAGCCGCCACTCAAACAATTTGAATCAGTTATGACCACTGCTGTGAGCCTTTGACACTTCCGTGTTAGTGAACACAAAATTTACAAATAAATGTTATAATGACTTCTTGCACAGTACGATTGTGTTGTAAAAACAGCAAGACTTTGAGTGTCCAGAAAGACGGCATAACATTTCATCGTTAAGTTAATAATGTCATTATCCAATTAGATTTTTCAACTGATTTAATATTTAATGAGAGTTCATCTTATACTGGTTAATTCGCAACGGACACCAAAGGTGCAGACGGCACGTTGATGTCTTTCACAAAACATCTCTTTCTTACGCAAGCACTTAATACACTATCTCTTTCCCTCTATTTAATTGTCAATGTAACTAGTGATGTACTAAATCTGTTATCGATGAAACAAAGTTCTCCATACTATCAACGAAATTGAAAAATATAGGTAGTAGAATATTTTGCAATCTACAAAAAAAATTAAAAATAACTACGATTTCAAACATTCAATCTTTATATACCTATAACAGCCAGGGAGTCTACTCCCGTTCAACGATAAACGAACTTTTGTTCCGACCGATACGTACACGATAAATGATATATGTACCTTTTTTAGGGTTCCGTAGTCCTACAAGGAACCCTTACAGTTTCGTCATGTCCGTCCGTCTGTCCGTATACCCATCTGTCCGTCTGTCCTAATCCTTTACAGCTTAATAACTTCTACAGTTATAAATATAAGTACATGTAATTTTGTTAAAAGATAGTTTAAATATAGATCTCAATTTTAAAAGAATAAAAAATGCGTGATTATGTATTTTAGGGGTGGCGCCCATACATGTGAAATGGGGATGAAAATATTTTTTTCGCTCCACCCCCTCGTGTGTGGTATCATTGAATAGGTCTACTAAAATGAAGGAAATGTTTCATACAGCACTTTTTTATCAGGTGTACCATCTGCGAAATATAGCCAGCTAAAGTGACTTGCAATGTGTCCCCCCCCCCCTGCCATCTCTAAACTATGTAACGTAGATATTTATAATTCTCCACGTTGATAGACATTTGTAAAAACTCTCTTTTAAAATTATTTTGAGTATAATGTGATTATAAATTTTTGAGTTATAGAGAGAAAACTGAAAAATACTTAAGACGTCCTAGTTCAAAGGTCATTGACCTTAGAGAAAAATGATCTTAGCAAAGAATGCTCCTTTAGTTAGTTCCTTTAGTTAGTCCTTTAGTTAGTTCCTTTAGTTAGTCCTTTAGTTAGTTAGTGTTCCTTCGTGACACACATTCGAGGCTTTTAAGGTCATCAGAAAACCTCACGTTGGCGATACCATCGCATTCCACAAATTTCTTTGGTAATTCTTTTACAGTTCAGGCTGCTCGCCTGTGGAATGCTTTGCCAGTACAAGTGAGGCGTGCTCAATCTTTGCCTATATTCAAAAAACTGGTAAATGATCGCTACCTATCATCACTGTAATTTCCGGCAGGTACATTATGTAATATTTAGACATATTGTATTGTATTTATTATGTTTATTGTATCTTATATTTGTGGAGTTTTGTTATAGATATATGTATAGTATTTATGTTATGTAGTATATGTATTCTATTATGTTGTTACACTGCGTACTACCCCTCTCTTTACTTGCCCATATTGTCCATCCTAAGGCTGTCTGGAAGAATTCGCCTTGAGCGATAAGACCGCCCATTGTACATGTGTTCTATATAAGTCATATATGTTGCTATCTTCTTTTGTGTACAATAGTATTTGTATTGTATTGTTGAACAAAAATGACTTTCCTTCGTACGTACGTATTTTTACATTTATTACGTATTACTAATTACTACATATTTAACTGTCGAAAACATTGAAAATTTAAAATTAACTAATAAAATTACAGTAAAAACTACAACAAAAGACCCTTCTTTTGTTGTACAAACAAAATTATAGATCTCAAACGATTTTAAACCTAATTGACTACTAAGTTAAGTTAGAAATCGTAAAAATAAAGAAAGTCGCTAGCTAGCTACCAATAGCCAATAGCTATTTTACTTGGTCAGCTCACGGCAGCGCGGCGGCTGCCCGCTACACCGTAAACTTGTTGGTTATTCGAAGCAGTAGCCAATAGCTAGCTATCGTGTAGACAGATATCGTAGCCATTAATCGAAGTAGCCATGGCTATTTGTTGAATAGCCGCTATTTAGCTAGTTATTAGAGTAGCTACCCACTTCTAAGCCTTACTCCTGACCCCGCCTGGATCGAGTGCTGTATCAATCGAATTTGAATTCGAGTTAGTGTCAAATCGTACTGCTTTTTTCTAGGAATTGAAATTAGCTCGATTTGGTTCAGAGCTTGAACCAGTCGGGAGTAAGGCCCACGATGTTAATTTACAAATTCCACACGGACAGGGTCACAAGCACAGCTAGGAATGAATAATTTAGTAAAATAACAACTTTTGTGTCACATTCGATTTTATTTAAGATTTGCACGGATGTGTAATATTTCTCCATGAAGCTAATTGGTCTTTTACTTCTTTCGAAGGCCTCTTTGCGAGAAAAATCCTCAATTAAAATCAATCGCACTATTCATCATCATCATCATTACAGCCGAAAGACGTCCACTACTGGACAAAGGCCTCCCCCAATTAAGGGGGGGATATGCCATAATCGCCACGCTTGGCAGGCGGGTTGGCGATCGCAGTTGGTTGGTTAAATACTCAGAGAATGCTGCTGCCCATCCTCTGGTGAATCCCTTAGTCGCCTTTTACGACACCCATGAGAAGAGAAAAGGGTGATGCTATTCTTTAAGTCCGGCACCACACGGACTATTACACTATTACATCCCTGAAAATGTTTGGTTTTGTTAAAACCTATTAAATATCACAATAATACTGTCAAACGCGGTTTGACACGTAAACACTGAAAAAATTACTTAGTACTATCAGAATTTCGCTGTCAATTACTACTAAAATAAAATAATAAAAAAGATTTCAATATCCAAAAGAGACCTCTTGAGCAGTCGCATAGTTTGTGGTTACATTAACGACAATTGTAGTTACAGTTTACTGTCTAATTCAACATTGTTTATATAAAAACAATCAGAAATATATCAAATAGGTTAGGTAAGGTTAGAACTGTGAGCGAGCGAAGTGAGTGGTGCCGCGGTAGCTGCTAGCGAGTACTAGAAACAAATTACAGTTATTAGTTGTTATATTCATTAGTCACAAAATTTGTTTTATTTGATTATATCGAATGGTATTTATAATGGCTTTATTATAAAAGCTCAAAGTTACAAATGCACTATTCGAAGGCTATACATATATAAAATTAATTTATTTAAAAAATGATTAGTGGTGATTAGATTTTTTTTTTTTTTTTTGTCCTTTAAATTTAAGTTATTTTTGAGTAGGTTCTTTTCTTTTGAATAACGTTTTATTTACGTACTAATTAGCTGTTATAGTTTGCAATAATATTTGTTTTTGTTCCATGCTGTGTTCACTTTTAAATGTTAAGTAGGTCCAATAATATTTATACCTAGACGTAGTACCTAGTATGTTAATGTAACATTTTGTGTAATATTGCTGGGTAAAATAAATAATATAATACTACTACTAAATTAATTATTTTATTATTTAATATTTATTTACTATATAAACGGACAATTACCTCTTTTAAAATATCCGCTTTACAAAATAATAACTCCATATTCAACACCAAATAAATACATAAAGATATTTTAAAGATATAATTATCTTAATTCTGAAAGTACAGAGCACCCGTCTTACTTTCAAAATTAAGATAATTTTGAAAGACTCCCTCCCTACTTGTAATACTTACTATTATTATTAGTATATTACTTACTTTATTATTAAATAATATTAAAAGAAATAAGAAGCTAAAATCCTTATAATTAATACTAAGTATTACATAAAAATAATATCGATAAAATAATATTTTATCGATATTATATTGTGTTGAAACTAAATCTGTCTCGTCTCTAACCTTACAAAGTTTGAAGTTTCTATGACATAATGACATTGTCAGGGCCAACCGGATCGCTGTACCCCGCTTCCTCATACCTCAGCTAGTGGCAGAATTGTTTGTACGCATTAAATTCAACAATATCCGTCTAGGGGCTGTGTTGTCGCTGTTAAGTACTTACTTAACTAGCCAATCAATATTCAATGGTAGTAAATCAAATAACTCATCTGGAAAATTAATTACTTCTTGTCGTTGTTCTGAGGGACTTGGAAATGTTCCTGAATTATGATTAGCTTGTCCGTCGACCGTCCTCCTTTCGGCTGGAACTGAATACTGTATTTAGAGAAGGTAGGACTTACGAAAATACCTGGACACCTGCTTTAACCCCTAGAAAACCTTTAAAGGAAGTTAGTTACTTTCCAGCAACATCACATAGGCTTTTTAAATAACAGTATGTCTATGACTAATATAGTAATAATGAAATAAGTATTATGGTATGGGATAAAGACTCATCTGATGTTAAGCGGTTACCTTAACCCAACAACTGCAAAACCAGCTAGGCTGTTACCTAAATGGTATAGAAAATCGCGTTCGCCAAAGTGAGACATGAAAATGGAAAGTCTCATGTGATTGTAAGTTCGCCAGTACCCGTATCCTTCACACCGAAACCAATGCAAGTATCACTGTTGATGGAAAAATAGGTCTGGGGGGTAGTACTTTCCCGGACGAGCTCTTTCACGAGGGGTTCTACTTCAACAAAATTATAACTGGAGAAGGTCACTCCCTTTCTTTACGTAGTTATGTCTAGAATATGATGTAAAAAAAGTACTTGTAACTTATTAAACCACGATCAGTGGAACATGATCGAAACGTCAGGCTTAAAATAGGTATATGCGCGTTAATTATAGTTATAAATTAATAAGTAATAATAATGCAATGCGAAACTTAAGTTAATAAAGTACTTGTAGCTTAAGGACAAAAAACTGGTACCACCAATCTGTTATGGAAAAAAACAAAATTCTTATGTGTGTGTGTCTATGTACCGACTCCGAATAGCTTAACATATTTTTCACTTAAAAATCCTAGATATAAGGCATGGCGTATACAAAAAAATAACAGTCCACTGAAGATACTAATATAATTCAGTGAACATTATTGCGAGTAGGGACCGTTAAATGGAAATCGTGACTGCAGATCTTATTTTACGGTTAACATTAATAATTCCTTAACTGACATCTTTAGAGATGGTAACTGGAGTATGTTTAATTTGCTCATCCGCTCTGACTTAACTAAAAGATAAAATTTATGGAGGATACTTATATTCCCACAAAGGACCTAGGTCTGAGCATATGAAAAGAGAACATCATTCATCATCATTTCAGCCGAAAGAAAAGAGAACAATTATTACCTATTCTATGGTCTGAGGATTGTTACTGTTCTCTTCATAGAAGATCTTCAACAATATACAAACTTAAAAGGAAATCCATTAAAAAAAATGTCTTTTAGCTTTCTGGACAGGGCTAATATTGTGAACTTATTTTTGATCCCAAGTTTGACTGGTAGAAAGTGCCAAATGGCATTTAAGTATTTCATCTTTACTACGCCTTTCTCGCTTACAATGCAGACTTTATTAAAAATGTTTTCGAAATAAATAGCAATAAATAATGGCGGATTCATGATAAATCACGAATTAATTACGCCAAGCACAAGAAATTATATGAAAATATTCAATAAACCATCTAAATGACTTAATTATTAAATCCCCTTCTGGGAATAAGGAGCAAATCACGTTAATATTTTAAAGCTTCCTCATCCAGATTTATAGCGAGCCCTCGGCAAACTTCTACATACACTACGCTTGTGACTGTTTTATGTGGCTATTATAGGATAGGATATATACATACATATGATTATGCCTGTTTCCCATTGGTGTCGCCAGAGACTATAGATTTCCACCTGCTGCGATACTGATACACCTCTTTCGCTTCATCTACATTCATTAAACCTCATTTTGCATGCTCGTTGGCTTAAAGTACTCTTAACCTGGGCCTGGGCCTGCAGTCTCGACATAGATAGCGATGCCGTCGCAAACTACCGATCGTTAAATAATAACGAAAAACGTCGGTTGCAGTAACGATGCTTACGATAAATGCAAGTCTCTACAGCCGAGATACCGAGCAGAATCGTTAATTATCTTTGCTTTACAGTGTCGTTATGCTAGCGAAAACCCTATTCATAGCTCGACGTTTTCGTAGAAAAATAATGTCCATGAAAAAATCTCCCTGAATTAATGGAGAAATTGGTAGACATGGTCTTATAAAAATAATTGTTTTTTGTTGACAATTTTACAAAAACTATGTAATACTTACTTTTTTTATCATAACTTTAAATTAGCTTTTCTCGTTTTTATAATTAAATTAACTTGTTAAATATCAAAGGACACTACTAAACTAATGTCAAATTTGTCAAGAGTATCAAATTCCAAGACATTAAAATATTTACTGGGTAAATCATATTATTTTGCTTGCAATTTAAAATCGTGAATGTGGGGTAGAAAAAATGGTTTGTATCAACGTTATTGTTTTATTTAGGTAAAGACTATTGTAACGCCAGATGTTAGACCATTGGCTTTTGTTTCGAAAAAGTGGACGGGTGATGGGCGCAGGTAGCAAGTAAGATTTAGTTATAACTTATAAGGAGCTGTAAACAAAAAACGAACAGATTTATTCAGGCTGCGAAATAAAATAGGAGTTACACTTGTTTCATTTGCAAATAAACATAATTTGTAATTTAATGTGTTTATTATTTCAATTACTACAAATCTATAATAATTCATATAAAATATGAGAAGTTCTTCGACGCCTAAGTTCACTTTTTATGTTATATTTTAAATCTATATTTTGTACTTTTTTATATTGTTGAAATTATAATAGGTGAGTATGAAGTAAAGTAGTCGTAATATGTGTATATTTTGTATTTATATTTTAAATTAATTTATTTTATTTATTATTAAATTGGATATAAGACAAATATTATTGGATATTAGATTTATTTGCGCCAAGCAGTCAATGAAATAAGATATAAAAACATTTTGATTAAATAACATCTTTTACAATAACTTATTATGATAATAATTATGTAAAACTAGCTTCCGCTATAATATGCAAAGACTTACAAAGAACTAGTTGTAAGTCTTTGATAATATGTTGTTGATTTTTACTTTTTAGCCCCAAAAAACAACGAAATAACAGCTAACGATCCTAACGAAAACTTTGCGGGCTGTCCAAAATGGTCGCAAAGTATTTCGTTAACATTACGAGAAATCGTAAAGTTTGCGAAAAAGTTCGTTAGGATACCGATAAAAATCGATAGCTTTACTGTAGAGACTACAAAATATCTTTATTTTCGGATCATTAGGACTTAGCGACCGATTTCGGTCGCAAAGCGATCGCTATCTATGTCGAGACTGCGGGCCCTGCAGTCTCGACATAGATAGCGATGCCGTCGCAAACTACCGATCGCTAAATAATAACGAAAAACGTCGGTTGCAGTAACGATGCTTACGATAAATGCAAGTCTCTACAGCCGAGATACCGAGCAGAATCGTTAGTTATCTTTGCTTTCAGTGTCGTTATGCTAGCGAAAACCCTATTCATAGCTCGACGTTTTCGTTGAAAAATAATGTCCATAAAAAAATCTCCCTGAATTTATGGAGAAATTGGTAGACATGGTCTTATAAAAATAATTGTTTTTTGTTGACAATTTTACAAAAACGATGTAATACTTACTTTTTTTTATCATAACTTTAAATTAGCTTTTCTCGTTTTTATTATTAAATTAACTTGTTAAATATCAAAGGACACTACTAAACTAATGTCAAATTTGTCAAGAGTATCACATTCCAAGACATTAAAATATTTACTGGGTAAATCATATTATTTTGCTTGCAATTTAAAATCGTGAATGTGGAGTAGAAAAAATGGTTTGTATTAACGTTATTGTTTTATTTAGGTAAAGACTATTGTACCGCCAGATGTCAGACCATTGGCTTTTGTTTCGAAAAAGTGGACGGGTGATGGGCGCAGGTAGCAAGTAAGATTTAGTTATAACTTATAAGGAGCTGTAAACAAAAAACGAACAGATTTATTCAGGCTGCGAAATAAAATAGGAGTTTCATTTGCAAATAAACATAATTTGTAATTTAATGTGTTTATTATTTTAATTACTACAAATCTATAATAATTCATATACGTGGGACACTCAGAAAGTTTTGCGAAACTAAAAAAAATTGTTCTATACGTACATATATTTTTATCAAATCTTTTCAAAGTACTTTCCACCAGCCTCTATACAAAGATGCATGCGCCTAAACCAGTTTTCAAAACACTTTTTCCAGTCCGCCGCAGACACCTCGTTTACAGCCTGCTCGAACGCAGCCAGCGCATCTTCCGGCGACGAAAATTGTATCCCTTTGAGCTGATTTTTTATTTTTGGGAATAAAAAGAAGTCACACGGTGCTAGATCAGGGCTGTAAGGAGGGTGACCCAGGAGTTTGACTGGCGTGCTGTCCAGGAAGTCCCTCGTTTTGAGTGCGGTGTGCGCAGGTGCATTGTCGTGGTGGAGCAGTAGCCCGCGGAGCCCTGTGTTTGGTCGCTTGTTGCTTATAACAGAGAAAACTTCTGGCAAACATTTGGTAGTATACCATTCGGCATTAATGCTTCTTTGATCCCGTAAGGGAATTGATACCAAGTGGCCAGTCAAATTAAAAAAGCTAGCGATCAAAATCTTACCCCCGCTTCTAGATCGCTTCACTTTGGTAGGCGTTGGCTCATTTTGAAACACCCAAACAGTCGACTGGCGCTTGGTTTCTGGGTTGTATTGATAAATCCAGGACTCATCACCTGTAACGATGTCGTAAACACGCCGAGACGAGCCTGCTTCAAATTTGTTAAGCATATCACGGCACCATTCCACCCGGGCCTGCTTCTGAGCATCGGTGAGGTTGTGCGGCACCCAGCGTGATACTATCCTCCTCACGCGAAGATGGCTGTGTAGAATCTCGTGAACGCTTCCCGATCCAATCTTCAATATGTGTTGAATCTCCTGATATGTAATTCGCCTATTGTCTTGGATTAAATTTTTCACTACTAGCACGTTTTCTTCGGTAACAGCCGTCAAAGGGCGACCGCTTCTTTCGTCATCCCCCAAAGTTGGTCGACCGCGCTTGAATTCGTTATACCAACGATACACGGTTGCCTTGGAAGGGCCTTCATCCATGAATGCCATTTGAAGTCTATCGTACGATTCATCCGGTTTCAGGCGACACTTGAAATCGTATAAAATCATAGCTCTAAAATGTTCCCGGCGCAGATCCATATTTCAGTGAGACACAATACTTTGAATTAACTCGCAAAAAATGTGGAGGGAAATTTTGAAATTGGAACTTACTTATTTTTACTTATAAATAATCATATTTTCGAAAAACATTATAACTGGCCAGTCTCCCATATATAAAAACTTTTTTTCGCAATACTTTCTGAGGGGCCTGGTAAAATATGAGAAGTTCTTCGACGCCTAAGTTCACTTTTTATGTTATATTTTAAATCTATATTTTGTACTTTTTTATATTGTTGAAATTATAATAGGTGAGTAGGAAGTAAAGTAGTCGTAATATGTGTATATTGTGTATTTATATTTTAAATTAATTTATTTTATTTATTATTAAATTGGATATAAGACAAATATTATTGGATATTAGATTTATTTGCGCCAAGCAGTCAATGAAATAAGATATAAAAATATTTTGATTAATTAACATCTTTCACAATAAATTATTATGATAATAATTATGTAAAACTAGCTTCCGCTATAATATGATGTTGATTTTTACTTTTAAGCCCCAAAAAACAACGAAATAACAGCTAACGATCCTAACGAACACTTTGCGGGCTGTCCAAAATGGTCGCAAAGTATTTCGTTAACATTACGAGAAATCGTAAAGTTCCCTGGGCCCGCAGTCTCGACATAGATAGCGATCGCTTTGCGACCGAAATCGGGCGCTAAGACCTAACGATCCGAAAATACAGATATTTTGTAGTCTCTACAGTAAAGCTATCGATTTTTATCGGTATCCTAACGAACTTTTTCGCAAACTTTACGATTTCTCGTAATGTTAACGAAATACTTTGCGACCATTTTGGACAGCCCGCAAAGTGTTCGTTAGGATCGTTAGCTGTTATTTCGTTGTTTTTTGGGGCTTAAAAGTAATAATCAACATCATATTATAGCGGAAGCTAGTTTTACCTAATTATTATCATAATAATTTATTGTAAAAGATGTTATTTAATCGAAATATTTTTATATTTTATTTCATTGACTGCTTGGCGCAAATAAATCTAATATCCAATAATATTTGTCTTATATCCAATTTAATAATAAATAAAATAAATTAATTTAAAATATAAATACACAATATACACATATTACGACTACTTTACTTCCTACTCACCTATTATAATTTCAACAATATAAAAAAGTACAAAATATAGATTTAAAATATAACATAAAAAGTGAACTTAGGCGTCGAAGAACTTCTCATATTTTATATGAATTATTATAGATTTGTAGTAATTAAAATAATAAACACATTAAATTACAAATTATGTTTATTTGCAAATGAAACAAGTGTAACTCCTATTTTATTTCGCAGCCTGAATAAATCTGTTCGTTTTTTGTTTACAGCTCCTTATAAGTTATAACTAAATCTTACTTGCTACCTGCGCCCATCACCCGTCCACTTTTTCGAAACAAAAGCCAATGGTCTAACATCTGGCGGTACAATAGTCTTTACCTAAATAAAACAATAACGTTAATACAAACCATTTTTTCTACTCCACATTCACGATTTTAAATTGCAAGCAAAATAATATGATTTACCCAGTAAATATTTTAATGTCTTGGAATGTGATACTCTTGACAAATTTGACATTAGTTTAGTAGTGTCCTTTGATATTTAACAAGTTAATTTAATAATAAAAACGAGAAAAGCTAATTTAAAGTTATGATAAAAAAAAGTAAGTATTACATCGTTTTTGTAAAATTGTCAACAAAACACAATTATTTTTATAAGACCATGTCTACCAATTTCTCCATTAATTCAGGGAGATTTTTTTATGGACATTATTTTTCTACGAAAACGTCGAGCTATGAATAGGGTTTTCGCTAGCATAACGACACTGTAAAGCAAAGATAATTAACGATTCTGCTCGGTATCTCGTCTGTAGAGACTTGCATTTATCGTAAGCATCGTTACTGCAACCGACGTTTTTCGTTATTATTTAGCGATCGGTAGTTTGCGACGGAATCGCTATCTATGTCGAGACTGCAGGCCCTGGTCTTTTTTGAGAACGCCCACGATTTATTTGCGATACGTTCTCCGAGGTCGTCCCCCTCCAACTCTTCCATCCACACTCGCTTCGTATACTTGTTTCATTAATCTCCTCTCGTCCATCCTCTCTATATTATACCCAAACCATCTTAACATACATTTCTCAATCTTTGCCACTACATCTTCTTTCACTTCACAACACTCCCTTATCTTATCACGCTAAATTCCTCACTTTATCTATCTCTCAAAGTTACACCACACATACTTCTCAAAGATCTCATTTCTAGTGCATTTATTTTGCTTTCATGTTTCTTCTGCCATACCCAACTTTCACTACCATACGGCGTATTATATTATCTGTGATACGGCATACATAAGATTACATTCTCTACCATATATGATAACATTGATAACTTAAAGGGAAAGTAAAAAAGTTAATTAACAAATTTGATACTTTCACATATACCTACACAAGTCTTGTTTACATCTTTTCAGTCATATTTACACGCAGTCGAGTTTTTTGGTTTTGTTAATTATCTTTTTTATTTTTATTTTTTTAGTTTTGTCATGTTTTATCGCGCTATTAATGTTATTTTTTTAAATACACGAATTCATGAATTCATTTTCCGTTGAATATTTTGTTGTTTTTAGTATTTCTCATTCCAAATTACATTTAAACATATAAGTTGTATATATTTTGTAAAGCATTTATAAAACCCTGTATTTTGATACCCCACTCGATAGGTTTCGAGGGCAAAAAAAAATTTTTATGACATAATATGGCGCCAAAAAGCGGCCTTTTAATTTTTATAATTTTGATATACCCAGTGTCACTCTCACAATTAAGACGAATCTAACGACACCCCTTAAGCTAAAATCCGTCAAGCCGTTTAGGCTACAGAGCGTGCCAAAGAAATATACATACATACATACACTTGAAAAACATAACCCTCCTTCTGGCGCAGTCGGGTAAAAATGAGGTATTTGTCAAAATATTTGATTCGAACGGTGCATTACAGATTGTCAGTATTACAACAACAACATAACATCACGCCTGTATTTCCCCGATGGGGTAGGCAGAGGTGTATTATATAGTACAACCACATGTCGTCAGTTATGTTATAGTCCCATGTAATAGGGGGCGAGCCTATTGCCATTAACCGGGCACAAATCCATACTCCGGGCTGCTACTGAGAATTTCCTAATGAAAAAACCCAATAACACTTTACCCGACCCGGAAATCGAACCCAGGACCCCACGCTCAGCAGTCGCGCTTGCGACCACTAGACCAACGAGACCAGTCAGTATTAATAATTCTAAAATGATCTTCAATTTGGTTTGGTAAATAATTATGTATTTTTTCTGCTGTCTTGTTACGGTAATGGTCAATTATTTAAAACAACAGTGGTGATCTCAAAGTTCATATTCTTTAATTAATGTTCATTTGGTGCTATGCTAGCGGTAATGGATCTTTATGTGTGGTTTTGCTACGTCCCGAATCCAGACTTTTAGCAGAGTTTTCAAGCGGTGAGCAAATTTTAGTTCTCTGGAATTAATTATTTCATCTAGTATAGGTAGATCTCGTTGTTTTTCCCGCGTGTCTCAATTCTAAAATATTTGTTTCTAGTTGGTATTTTTGTGGCAATCTACAAAATAGGTGTATTAATTTATGATTTTAATTATATATCTAGCTCTATAAGATCTTGTGGTATAATAATAATAGCTACAGTTCATTACTAGCTGATCGCAGATCGAATGACAGTATCTATTTTAATGATGATTCATACAACATCGTATTCTGCTTACCCTGAACCAATAAGGATGAACGTTTCAATCAACATCTGAATATATTTTGATTACTTGTTTTATTTCTAGCGGAGAATCGTTAAAAAAACACAATCAATAGTTTTAGTTTTCTGTTTTTATCGAACTCCCAGACAAAGCCCAGAATTAATAGCTTTATATTGTTAATCTGAAAGTTATATTGTCTTTTAACCGCAACACATTATTACGTGCAGTAGAGATGCCGAAGTAATTAATATTGTTATTGCTAAAAGTTAAAATTCTATGCTATTCATTTTAGGCATATCATGGTCGACGTACTTCAACGTCAAATAAACATATTTTAGTTTATAAGAATTTGGCTAACATTTGACCATTGTGTACCTAATAGGAGCAATAAAGAAAAATAGCGCTCTGTATAATATAAATTTAATACCTTTGGATAGTGCTTGCTTATTATATATACTATATTTTTAATTTATTTCACCCAAAAACTAACATTAATCGTGTTTTTCTATACCTATTCTTAAGAAAACAAAAAATATAATAAAGAACCTTTAAGACATACGAAATTAATTGCAGAATAAACTGCCAACGCAATTACAAAAAAAAACTTTTTTTATTCAGCTCCGAGCTATTTTGTTTTCACAACTGCCAACTGTTTCTATTAGTCAATATCAATGCCGGAATGAATTGTTATATTAGTACCTACGAAAAGTACGAATACATATCTTTTGTGCTGTTGATAATATAAATATGTTGTTTGTTGTATATTCAGTGATAAGAAAAATAATTCTCGTGACGATATTTACTTCGTTTGCAAACGTTAATGGATCCCTCGGTAATAATAATAAAAATAAATGATTTATTTGTACACTAAAAAGGTAAAAAGCAACATAATAATATGGAGTACACAGAGACTTATGAATTAGTTGTACAAATTAATGAATACGATTCGCTGCTTAGTTTCTTAAAACGTAGCTCGACGAGTACGCCATTTTGTTTTTATATTTTTCGTAGTGTCATGCATGGCACGAAGATTCGTAACAATATTAATAGCCTTAGTCATTACTAATAATAAATAAATGTATTTAATGTTATGTTATAATAAGTTATTAATAGTATTTTTGATTGGCTCTATTTTAGTTCAGCTATTAATATAAAGCTTTATGCATCAATGCATTAGAAATACACATGCTTACTTTTTACTATTAAGAACTTGAAAACCGTTTTCAAAGAATGTTTGCATCATAAAAATAAAGAGATTCGCAGGCGTTCTTCAGCCAATTGACATGAAGGGCCCGTTCCATCCGCGTTGCAAGTGCATTCATATTTCATACTCATACGCGAAGATGATTCCTCTGAACATAAGAAATTATTGTACTCATAAAAATAATATTACCTAGTTTCTATAAAAAAGGCCTTTGTTTAAAAGCTTCGAAGAAACCTATTCTGCATACAACTCCTACAGTGGCATTCATTTAGTCGAAGTCTTGAATCTTTTTACCCAAATAGGTAGGTACATTATTTTGTTTACAATCTGTCAATGTTTCCACTTCCTTCACCTAACCCACCATTATTTTGAGGAAAGAGGTGGGGGTCCTGAACGCCCTCTAAGCCACTGCGACCTGAAAAGATCTATTATGACGCCTCTTGCAGCATTTCTTGCAGCAAGCTGAAAGTCAATCATGAAGTCGACTATGAACATGGGGGAGAAGGATTTGATCTCCTGCGCTGAAATGACGTCGCCTCCAAGATGCTGGCTTTTTATGTGGTGCACACTGAATCACATTCGCAAAGGATATAGATGCGCGTCTCATCCTTTTCGCTACAAAATCTGCAAACTGTGATATCACTAAGGCCGATCCTGTGAAAGTGTTTATTCAGTTTGCAGTGCCCAGTAAGGGTTGTTCTTGTCAGGATTCTTATGTGGTTCCTGTTAAAAAAAGCGCTTCCTTTGTAATCCTTTTCTTAAAACCTACTAGAAGCGCTTTCAAGTGTTCTTGGCCTGGGGATTTTTCCCAAAGGCTTACACTTTTGAAAGTTGCCCAGTTTTTAAGATGGGCCTTAAAATAATAAAAAATCTGCTGTTCCCTACCTTTGTGTTCACATAAATCGACAAAATGTAGGGATCAGTTGATTTTTTTTCGCGTTTTCAGCGTTCGTCCCATAGTAAAAGTTATTCATAATGATGAGTACAATGTCTCCTTAAGAGGTTTTCAGTTATTTTAATAACACGTATAATTACCGAATATTTTGACGGGAAAATGTAGCTTTAATAAGTCAAGTACTTATTATGTTATCATAGCAATAAAATTAAAAGCTTATCACAATAAAATTGTTTGTACATAATATTGTCACAGTTTTTTTTTTGTTTAGAGTATGAATAGATTATTTATATCAAGAATATTATTTGAACCTTTCCAAAATCTATCACATTCAAGTGCTAGTCATTAATTTATTTCAAGAAAGAAAAATGTCGCCATGATGTACATCGCCATGTTGGTTTGGTTTGCAAATGATTATAGAATAGACCTTCGGGCACTGACCAATGCACTAACCTTTTCGGATCATATTTCGTCGTAGTCGTAGAACAATAACGTATCTAAGCTGAATTAAAGATACGTCGCGTCGTTGTTCTGGTACGACTATCAACGATTTGAATTTCTGATACACGTAATAAGCTCTATAATATTAATTTACTATCATCGAGCTTATAGAGCTTTAAGAGTGTTAATTTTTCTAGTAGTCTTATTCAATATATATATTTTTCTATGAGTATTATTCAGTAAGTTCAAATTCAATGTTTGTTATTTCAAATAAAGCTATAGGTACTTTGTAAAATATAGCTTGATCTCTGTGACACATGTCAAATACGTACATTTTCAACGTATTTTGACATTATTTGTACGTATTTGACATCTGTCACAGGGATCAAGCTATATTTTACAAAGTATAATAACAGGCACTTTTGAAACGTCAGGCTCTAGTTGCACGGTTGCAAATTGTGGGTCCTATGGAGAAGAACCGGCAAGAAACTCCATGGATATACTCTTGAAAAGTTTATAAAAGTTATTGGATTGATTTGATTGTGATTATTTGTATACGAACGTGAATAAGCTGGTGATTCACTACACAAGTGTCGTGCGACCGGTCAGGGACGTTCATACTTGTACCTATAACGGATTTGGTTCACCTCTTGCGCGATGAATTTAATAGGCAGTGGCTGTTTTTTTTGCGCACTATACACTTATACAGTACCTATTTTGGTTTTTTATTTATTTAGTACTTAATTAAAAACATTTTTTTATTTTATTTTTACAAACATATTTTAGGGAGTATAAATATTATAAGTATTTATATTATTTTAAAAAATTATATTATTATTATTTTTTCAATTTTTTTTTTTAATTTTTTTTTTTTTTTTTTTTTTAGTCCGTGTGGTCCCGGACTTAAAGAATAGCATCACCCTTATCTATTCTCATGGGTGTCGTAAAAGGCGACTAAGGGATTCACCAGAGGATGGGCAGCAGCATTCTCTGAGTATTTAACCAACCAACTGCGATCGCCAACCCGCCTGCCAAGCGTGGCGATTATGGCATATCCCCCCCTTAATTGGGGGAGGCCTTTGTCCAGTAGTGGACGTCTTTCGGCTGTAATGATGATGATGATATTATTTTAGTTCATTTCATATACTTATGCCACGTGTTATTGGAATAACTCAATACCTCAGACACCCCAACTAGATTTTATTATAATAAATTGATATGAAAAGTAATTATTAATTTTCATTTATTATTGTAGAGGATATTTGTAATTTTTGGCATCATTGTTACTCTAATCGATTCATATCGCTAAATTCATTCAAGAACGTGCGACACTCTCGACGCTACTGTGTCGTGAAGTGAATAACCTCTTCAAAGTAAGTTTTAATAGTTTTAGGAAATAAATGTCACCCAAAAGTTTCTATCACATTTTTTTACTGGGTCTCGCTCCTATTATTTTGAGGAAAGGGGTTATTCCTATTATTTTCTGGCTCGCCTTTGCGCTCAGTGCCGCGTCGTCTTATGAAACTTTTAGACTCGGCATGGTATGAAAATATATTTTTGGTAAAAATTAACATATGTTAAAAAGTAGTGTAAATGGATTCTACTCTCGATTCTGAGCAAACTAGTTTCAGATTTTGAGTTAATTCAATAACACGTTGTGTATAGTGATTCATGTTATATTTTAGAGGTAAAATAAAAGAGTTTCGTTACGAGTCATCTATAGTCATGATTTTGAATGCCACTGAAACGCCTTTGTGAGTTATCCCACGATGTTCTACTTAGTTAGGTACTGCCATAGACTTATATATTACTAATCATTGGGTACTGCTATAAATTATTGTGACCAAAAATAGATTTAAAATATGATGCGGTACTTTTTCCTTAAATTTAATGATGTACCTACTTTAATGCATCAGACAACAGATAACATTAAATACTCAGATTAATACAGATGGAACGTACGGAACAAACAATGTGCGGCCGGAATTTAGTTATGTGTGCGTGACAGCACTGTAGATACACGTGCGTCAATGTGCGTTTAAGGTTGCCAGGGTAGTGAAAAAAACCCACCACTGTTTTAGATGGAATAATAGGATTATTGTTATTAATTAACATTTATTATCGATCGGTGTGAGTAAAGAGTTAATTTAAAACGTTTTAGTTGACACCGACCAATGATAAAATGATAATTAATTATGTCTAATTTAAATCGAATCAAGCTTATTATTTTAACAAAATTTCTTAGCTCCAACTAGCTCCACCTAGTTTTACTCGTGGTAAATACCTATCACCCCTCTTACTGGTGGCGGGAATCAAACCTGCCACCCGATAATCTTAAGGAGCTGATATCTCGGGAACGGGCAGAGATAACTGAATTCTGACCACATTTTTGCCCCCCTCTGCCACCCACTAAACCTTGTCCCTCTAAGCCACCCATACATAAAAAATCCCCTACTCCGTTCCTCCCCTCCCCAAATCCAAAGCACCATCTAGTTCCACCCGCGGGAACACGTTTCCCCTCTCCTGCAATACTTAACCTTATCCTCACTCATCCCATCCCCTCTCAATTTCATCCCCCCCTCAAGTTCCCCCTCTTCACCCCTCGACTTCGTCCATCCTTCAACACCTCCCAACCACGACGACGTACCCGAACTCCTACCCTTGTCACTTCCCCTCTTGTCCCCCCACCCACCGCTACCCAGAGGGGAAGCTGGAGGGGTGGGTGGGGGATGTGAGCATCTACGTCAACCCCCTCACCAATCTCCACGCCATCCCCCTCACCAATCTCTACGCCAACCCCTCATAATCCCTCCTCACCCCCCAACTTCATCCCCAAACCCTCCCCCAAAAGTTTCAAAGTTAAATTTTATTGTTTTGTAATATCTTTTAAAATTAAAGTTACAACTCGTTTTGCACCCTGTTTACCCTTAATTTAAGGAAAATATTTCAATCTAACTTGGTAACACTAACGGATTTTTAGTAACGTTTTGTGTTCCTAGTCATGAGTAATAAATAACATGGAAAAATAATATTAAAACGGTCTAAATATCCAAACTTACCTATGAAACGAAACACCGTCTTCCTTCTTTTGTTTTTGGGAACAATTTTTACAATGTTTAATTACGCAAGACGGCATAATTAGCATGAAAACTCGCAACACACTTGACGTACCAACCTCACGACGCTTTATTTCGTACTGACGCCAGTTTGTATTTGCAATTGAATTTGTATTTACTTGGTTTGCCGCACATTGTTTGTTCCGTACGTTCCATCTGTATTAATCTGAGATTAAATACAAATAAAATCTTGGCAAAAAATGCAAAACTACTTACCTAGATAAACGGGTAAAGTTAGGTACAAAGTCACAAACGGTATTATATTTTATGAATTTGTATCTAATTGTTACAATGTAATACTGTTCCACTTTATTAATATTTCAATACCGCGAATTACGCATTTACTTACAATACAATCGAGTGGCCTAATTTATAGCAACATCGAACTACAAACTACCAACAGTTTAAATTAGGACCTATTTATTACCTAATTATCTACAATAATCGAGAAATCTCGCGCCAACTCCCAAGGTGACTCCACAAATCATTGCTTCACGCTCATTCTTTCATACAAAGCGTCATAAAACCAACTTAAAAAAAAAATATAATAGAGTAAAATACCGATTTTATTTATCACAGTACTACCTACGCTAATAGATAAGTAGTAACCTATATCAAACGTGCGATAGTAACCGATAGCGGTGCCAACATAACGCACCTGTTCGAGTTATGTAATGTTGCACCCATTGTGCGCAGTGTTGACAACTGAATAATATTTATGTTATATTTTTAATTTAGAATTTAGAATTGTGCCTGAGAACTAAAATGCTATTGTAATGTGAAGCTGGCCAGAAAACAATAATAAAATTAATAATTTCTTAGGTTTCGCGACCACTACACATTATAATAAAACAAAATGTAACCGGATTAAATAGCGTATATCATTTAAATTGGTTTTCCTGACGTTTCGAAAGCTTTGCAGCATTTCGCGGTCGCAGGTAGACAAATAATAATATAATTTTTAGATTTTTAGCTAATGCGATAGATTCCTTTTTAAACGTAATACACAATTTAATTTCATCAGATTAAAGAGATCACGACTGATTAACTTTTTGCCGAATTTGAAGAATATTTATTTGAAAAAAAAAGTAAAATAATGGTAATTATGTAGTTACATGATTTTCAGAATAATCGCACAATTTTTTAATTTAATTAACGCCAAAGACGATCACTAACATTAATTTCGCTTATAAATAATCTAAAGTAACTCAACAGTATATGTATAAAAAGCTCATTATCACACGGCTACATACAACATGTTCATCTGTATTCGAGCCATATTTATGGAGGTGACTATACTACCGATACTGAACACGAATCAATAAAAAAAACAATACCAATTTTTTTTTTTATTTAAATACCTATTTGTAAACAAAAAAAATCTCTCCGTGTGCCGCGTGCGACACAAAACGATGCGTGCGAAACCACCAAAACCATTTGCAGGTATTTCCACCCTTTGACAATGCCGCCGATGACTTATTTTCAGAGTCGTTCGGGACTTATTCTCAAACCCTCGCTATGTTTCTAAGTGAAATTTTGGGTATTAAATAATCGTAGCGTTTTTTAGCGCGACTGCTGAGCGTGGGGTCCTGGGTTCAATTCCCGGGTCGGGCAAAGTGTTATTGGGGTTTTTCATTAGGAAATTCTCAGTAGAAGCCCGGAGCCTGGATTTGTACCCGGTTGATGGCAATAGGCTCGCCCCCTATTGGACTGATAACATAACTGGTGAAATGTGGGTGTACACCTCTGCCTACCCCTTCGGGGAATACAGTTGTGTTAAATAATCGTAGAATTTTTTAAGTATTTTAGATGACTAAGCACATTATTTATCATTTGTTCTAGAAATATGGCACGGTTACAGATCAACAACTTGTATAAAGCTATTCTATTCCAGTATAAGCTGACCTCTAACTGTAAGAAAAACCTACGCAAATCGAGGTCAGCTTATAATGGATATGTATACCTTGATATGTCGCCGTGTGTAACTGTGTACCCTACTGCTGGGCACGGGTCTCTTCCCAGAATATACTCAACAGTAAACTGAATACCTTTTTTTCTATTGCTTGTCATGCATGAGGCAAAATAACAAGAATAAAATGAACAAAGTAAAGTTATTCATTCATTCATTCATCATTTCAGCCGAAAGACGCCCACTGCTGGACATAGGCCTCCCCCAAGCATCGCCACAACGACCGGTCCTGTGCCTTCCGCATCCAGCGGATTCCCGCGACCTTCACCAGGTCGTCGGTCCACCATGTGGGGGGCCTACCCACGCTGCGCCTTCCAGTACGCGGTCGCCACTCCAGAACTTTACTGCCCCATCGGCCATCCGTTCTGCGAGCAATGTGCCCCGCCCACTGTCACTTATGTTTGGCAATTCTTCGGGCTATGTCGGTTACTTTCGTTCTCCTGCGAATCTCCTCATTTCTGATTCGATCACGCAGGGACACTCCGAGCATAGCCCTCTCCATTGCCCTTTGAGTGACTTTGAGCCTTCTTATAAGGCCCATTGTGAGCGACCACGTTTCAGTACCGTAGAAATATGGCATAGTAGTAAAGTTATTATGTTTACTTATTCAAGAATATTAAATGAATTATTCATACTTATTGCTTTTGAATGTTAAAAGTCCTTCAAAACTGGCCGTTTGCGCGAATAGTGTAAAAAATACGGAGGTTGCTGTAAAAGGAAAAAATACTTAAACCTTTTTTTATCTATGAAAAGGTTATAATTGGGAAACTGGTTTCCTGGTGTATGACTAGGTCTTCACGCCTATTCCAATTCAACAGTCCTCATTTCATTCTTTGGAATAGAGATATGGAATGATGTTTGACCAATGGCCAACCACAGCTCTCGAAGATTCAAATGGTCTCCAGCTCTTATGAACGCCACATTAAAAAGTAAACATTTATGTTCTTTATTATAACAAAATATTGTCCTGATTTGTCCTGTTCTACCCCTGAAATTCAAGAAAAAAAATCATGTTATCCAGTGGTATGGGAACCAAAACAGTTAAGTATTAGAAACACCGTGCCTTCGAGTCTTAAACCGAATCAATCAAAATTAAAGGAAATAAATAATTACAGACTCATAGGCTAAAATCGCTTCACCTTGAAAACTTTTCTCTTTTTACAACACTGTTTATTACAAGAAATATTTACTTGTCCTCTAAAATTCTAAGTTCTAGCGCAAACCTAATTAAGAACTCTAAAGAATAGGTACTTTGTTTCTAGCAAAAACATATTTTCTATTTTGAAACAAAAAAAAATGGGATTGGACCCATAATTGTGCCCTTCGGAACACCTCACCTTTTCGTCTTCTCTTTACGAAAACAAATATTTTAACATGAAATCATACAAAAAATAAAAATCGCCGTTGCAAACGTGCAAAACAACGGTTTTGTTTGTTAATTTTTACAAGATTATTATTGACGAGAAAATAATATCCTCTAAAACTCCAGCGAGAAATGGAAATAACGTTTTTTTCTAGTCTTCAAAAAACATTTGTATTTTGCACGGGACCCTAAATAAATCCCTTGGGAACACCTCGCCTTTTCGTCTCCTCTTCACGAAAACAGTAGGTAGGTACTACTGATACATGACAACACAAAAAATGATCGTCGCCACGTTGCACGAAGGTTGCACGTTGTTGTTTTGTTTGTTAATTTTTACAAGATTATTACTGCCAAGAAAATATTGTCCACTAAAATTCGGACAAATACCGTTTTTTAGGGTTCCGTAGTCCTACAAGGAACCCTTATAGTTTCGTCATGTCCGTCCGTCTGTCCGTCTGTCCTAATCCTTTACCGCTTAATAACTTCTACAGTTATAAACATAAGTAAATGAAATTTTGACAAAAAATGAAATAAATATAGATCTCAATTTTAAAAGAATAAAAAATCTTGATTACGTATTTTAGGGGTGGTGCCCAACTGCCCATACATGTGAAATGGGGATGAAAATATTTTTTTCGCTGCACCCCCTCGTGTGGGGTATCGTTGGATAGGTCTACTAAAATGAAGGTAATGTTTCATACACAACTTTTTTATCAGGTATACCATCTGCGAAATACAGTTCGCCAAAGTGGCTTGCAATGTGCCCCCCCCCCCCCTGCCATTTCTAAACTATGCAACGTAGAAACTTATAGTCTTCAACATTGATAGACCTTTATAAAAACTCTCTTTTAAAATTATTTCGAGTATAATGTGATTATAAATTTTTGAGTTATAGTGAGAAAACTGAAAAATACTTAAGACGTCCTAGTTCATAGGTCATTGACCTTAGAGAAAAATGATCGTAGCAAATAATGCTCCTGTAGTTACTTTCTATTTAAAAAAATCACAAAAAGAAATACACTTCTTAAATTTAGCTTCATAAATTCAGCGCTAGGTGGCGCTGTTTGCAAAAACTAAAATAGCAATGATTAATATTCGATTTGATTCGTTTGTAATTAGACCTACTTAAGGAACCCTATAATACTGAGCATGGCCCGACATGCTCTTGGCCGGTTTTTTTATTTTCATTATAAAAAAAAAAAAAAACGTACAAGGGCCCCAAAATACTCCCCTTGGGAACACCTCACTTATTCGTCTCCTATTTGCGAAAACGAGTACTTAGTACATATTATACATGATAACACAAAACAATATGATCGTCGCCACGTTGTTAGTGTATCTGCGGCCTTCAACTTGACTCGTCCGGGCAAACGCCGACCTCGCTTACTTTCTGACTTTTAAATGTTTTGCCTTATCGAATTATCGTTATTGTTCGCTATGTTCAAAACTTCAAACTGCTTTTAGGTTTTAGATAGGCAATATTTTAAGAGGCGTGTAGCAGGATTCGCGATTATGTATAGACACTTGCCCCAACTCCCGGTAGTTATGTAATCCATTGGAGAACATTTGTTAATACTATGATTCTTTTTCTTCATATTAGTGGTACGACTTATCAGGCTTGGCAAGCCCAAACTTTGCCAATTCTACGGTTTTATCAGTGACAGCCTAGAGGTCGCTCAAGGTGCAGGTGTTGGGGCAAAAGGACGGGATAAAAATACTACAATCCCGCGTCGTATCATTATGGTGAAAGGATTGGTTACCTAGAATCTGCGTTACTGAGAGCTGGATGTCCAGGGTGCGCCGAACGTTTGCGGATTTGTAGGCCGCTTTATTTACGATACTCGGGCGCTCGGGGAGGGGAGGTTCCTCTTTTGCACCCTAACTACGATGAAAATAAATGTACCTACTATACAATCCAAAGACACAGTAAATATAAATTTAGATTAGGTGTACTGTGCCAAAGATCAGGTCTAGAACCGCTTTCAGGTCGACATCCTACGAATATTTGATAACGGTATTTAATTGCGCGTTGTTACACTTAAGCCTAATGGTAATAAAACATAATGGACTGATTGATTGAGGTTTTACGACATGCAGAGAACGTCCAGATAATGTAATAAGCAATTTATTAGTTGAATATAATTACTTAACTGACACATTAATATTTCAATGACAAATACACATTGAACTTCCATTGTGAAACTTCTTACCAGATGTATTTAATTTATGTGTCTTAAGACTTCCAATAAACTTCTTTTGTCGTATCTTCATGAGCACAAGAAAAGCTCATGATCACTCAGAAAAGTAGGCAACGGGGCTGACTGCCCAGGGTACACCCGTATGTATCATCACTTGTGGATGAAGAAAGAACTTTTTAAGAATAATATTGTTCCAGATAACAACCTCTTCTTTCCTTGTTAACAGGTAAAGAAGTTCAGAAACGATGGCGTTCGATCCGCGACTCCTACACGAAAACTTACAGGCAGGGCAAGTGCGTGCTCCCAGAACAGTGCCCTCCTGGCAGCAGACGTTATCAGTACCACCAGCAGATGTCTTTCCTGCTGAAGGCTTTGCAGAACAAGTGAGTTAACTTACTCAGTCTTAACTTCCCACCTTGGAAATGTACTATACCGTTACTATGTTAGGCGGCGGAATGAGTCAAGTGAGTGTAAGCGAGAAAGAAGTCTGTTCGTATTACGACTAGCGAGCAGATATCAACCTACTTGGTATCCTAACAATATAATAGTAGGTAACGAGGCGAGCAGCGAGAGAGCTGAGCTCTGCGATCAGCTCTTATTTCTTGCATTATATCCACTACCTTAATTCTTGGACGAGTTCTAGGCACATAAATAGATAGAAATAATGGTTGTAATAACAATTTTACTTGCGATTCATGCGTGGGAACTTTCAAACAAACTACGTCTCCCATGTTGACGTCATTGATTTAAAAAAATTAACTTTAATCAAATGTACTTTACAGCTTTTGTTTCTGCAGTTAGAAACAGCATAATAAGGCATTTTTGGTGTTTTTTTTACAGTATTTACAGAAACAAGTCATAAGGCGTACTGAGAAAGGTTTTGAAATGCCCTTCACTCTGGTCAGTATTATATTATCTGTGCTCTGGTGCAGTGTTGGCACTTTAGCACGCGCGCCCCGCCCACTTTTCTATTCTATCTATCTATTTCTGTGGTTCTAGGTATATCCAAGAAGTTAGTTACTTAAATATGCTTGGGAAAAAGAGTAGCCAACCAATCTTACTACTAACGTATAACCTCAACAACATCAACTAAACTCTAGATCTCATTATTACAGGAAACCAAGATATTCACAAGACAAATTCGATTCGTTCTCAGAAATCTCGAATTCCCCACAACATCCACCCCCAGAAGATTTTATACCAAAAATAAAAAACGAAATCATGGACAAACCTTTAGATCTTAAAACGAAACACGAAGAGAAACCAGAGACACAGGACAAATGTAACCAAGCCACATGCATAGACAAACCGAATTCCCTAGAAATCAAAATAGACGCGAACTCCATTCTCCCTGAAGACCATTTTGATGACGACAAACTTTTCATGAACTCGCTCATACCTTTATTCAAGAAAATGAATGACGATACCAGATTGTTGTGCCGAATTGAGGTCCTAAAAATTATCAGATACGCTCTACAAGGACATAAGGGTTTCGATGCTCTTAGACTGGCGGAAGACACGTATTTTAAGGACAGGATGTCTGGAATCCTGGCGAAGGAGGAGACAATTGTGTCAACGAGCTCACAGAGGAATCAGGAGTCAAAACTGGCCATGACTACTCGATCCGCTGATGGCAGCAGACCAATTAGAAAACGAAGGGTAAGTTAAACTGATTTTCTTTTCTATAGCCTTTAATTATTAGCTTGCTTCTCCTACTTTTGATCATGATCCATTATCCGCCGTCCACTGATGAAGCACCCAATGACCGATTTGGGGATTTAGATCCCTAGACTTGGTAGACAGATTGATGTTTATGCTGTTATTAGGAGGAGGAGGCTCGCCCCCATGTAATAACAAGGGACTATAACATAACTGGCGAAATGTGGGTGTACTATACACCTCTGCCTACCCCTTCGGGGAAATACAGGCGTGATGTTATGTTATGTTAGGAATCAGGAGGACCTTGCTTCCCTTGGCATAACCCCTTAGGCGCTGGACAGACAGCGGTGGACCGGACAATTTTGCCGAGGTGATATAGAGTATCCTATACAACGCACACGTAGGACAAAACGATCGCCCAGCGGACACTGGCGAGTTCGTAGCTATCGTACCGGGGCTGTGGCAGAAGCGGACTTTCTGTCCGGCAGACAAAATAACCGCCGTCTGCGCAGCGCCTTAGTTACTTTGTAAAACACTGTTGGAGAGGGTGTATAATGTATTATTTACAAGACCTAGGCCGCGTTCAGTTATATCGCTCGATGTCGGGTCATCGGATGACGCTCGGGGCGTTCTTTGAGCGTTTGTTTGTATGATAGCTCTGAGTAACTGAACGACCAAAGTACGCTCCGTGCGTCGTCGGGCGATACTACTGAATGTAGCCCTGATACTTCCTATTCTTACTATGTTTATTTCTTTTCTAGGCTCGATCACCGTCTCCGCTGCCGGTGCCACCCAAAAAAAGGGGTCCAGGCCGTCCCAGAAAGGTAAAAATACTTTTTTAGACTATTGATTTCTGGAAAAACTTGCCATAGATATTTGTACCTCATTGCTGTAAACAACGGCTTCACTGACTCGTCACGATCCTGTGGAAAAACAGAGAAAACAGCGTTCATCTATCAAATGTTGGCCTACCCTGTAGGCTAATTAGGCTGAAACCATACCTTGAGCACAGAATAAGAAATAATTATTGGTGTACCAGAAAAATCACTCCCTTATAAAGCGAGCACAGCCCTACAAACACGTACAGTCAACAAATCGGAATCATGATCCACTCAGCTGATAATTCGTATGTAATTGTCAAAACAGTAAAAATTTCTTCTTATTAGCATCGTGCTGCACCTAGGACATTTTGAATAATAAGGAAACTACGCGAATATGGATCAGAGGTCTATGCAATTTTGAGCTTTGTTATTAAATGCAATAGATTAATAATTGGATAAAAAGTTAAGTTTTTGATAAAACTAGAATTATGTTTTGAATTTCGAATAAACAGTCGTTCCGCATAGTTTACCTATAAAAAAGAAGTAATTTTTTATTTTTCAAAACCTATAGTAACTCTTTCAATTCCTGAAAAATATTAATAAAATTAAAATAAATTGGTAAACTAACTGTCACTGCCCAGTAAAATTGATAACAACTTTGTTGCCAGCCTGTGATGCAGTGCACCACATTAGAAGTCAGCATCTTGGAGGCCACACAATCTCAGCTGATGAGATTAGATCCTCAAACCCCAAGGCTATAGTCGACTTTATGGTTGGCCTGCGGCTTGGAGAGGTGCTGCAGTCTACTATTAGAGGCGTTACAATAGATCTTTTAGGTCGCAGAGACATAAGGGACTTGCAAAGACCTTACCTCTTTTTCCAAAATAATAATAGGCTTCTAACACGCCACTGACATCGATCCTCGGCTACTCGCATCCAGTTGCTACCGACTACCTTGCCAATATCATCGCTCCACCGAGCCTGAGGGCGTCCTACCCTACGTTTACCGATGACTGAGTGAAGGACGTCAGCCAACTGACTGCGAGTGCCGTATACGGGTGTGTCCCGCGTATATTATATTTCGTGGGTCACGTGACCAAGTGGGCAAGGTTTGCCTGGAGACCCTGGGGGCGGTATTCAGGCATAGCACGGTTGAATTCCGCTCCCTCAGCGAAGTTTGTGGTTTTGTGCAGTAAGATCCGATATAACTATTTGTCTTTCCCTAGGCGGCTAAAAAAAGTTCCTCAAGTTTAACTCTGCTTGGCAGAAAACACCTTGCCTATCATCCTCCTCACCTTTTCCGAACTGTATTGGAGTCGGCTTTCAGTCTAACCAGATGCGGCTGAACAGCACTATTTTACACGAAGCGACTGCCATCAGAGCCCCGCAACCCAGTAACAGGGCAATACCGACATTCGGGGGTTAGACCAGTCGTCAGACTTGTAGGCTTCTGACTACCCGTAACGACTGCCATAGATATTCGTATGACAACCAGGACCGACAGCTTAACGTGCTCTTCGAGGCACGGAGGGGTCCCGATGTGTAACGAAACGGTCGCCCATCCACAGACTGGCTGCTGCAAGTGCAGCTTAACCTTGATTGTACTATCCGCGCAGTTGTTACTTGGCCACGAGCCCCTCAGAAAATAAAATAAAAACCTTGCTAATCTTCGATGATCAGCCAACTCAACATCATTTATTTTGCTTCCTCAGATACGGCCGCCCCCCTCAGATTCAGATGACGAACAAATCTCCAAGAAGCGGCTACCGAAACTGAAGGTCTGTGAAACAGTCTGCGAAGAAGACACCTTCGGCCACGCCACGAGTGTTGCTCAGCTGTCCACACCTCTGTTTATGAAGGTAAGTCCTTTATCTCTTCTCTCACGATCTATAAGAGTATTGGGTCGTTAAGTTCCCTCTCAAATTCTCAATATGGTTGAGTTAAGCGATGGCTGATACTCGCGTCATGCTCGTGAACGGGTGCCGTCTGTCGGGACAGCTCAGCTCCTACATACTATGGCAACTCTTTTTACGTTTATTTCTAAAGGCAATATTTTCACTTTTAATCTTTTTGTTTATCTCTGACATACTCACATTATTTGAATGAATTTGATGGACTCACTATTTTAAAAAGAGTTCTTATATCCATGGAGTTTCTTGCCGGTTCTTCTCCATAGGACCCACAATTTGGAACCGTGCAACTCAACTAGAGCCTGACGTTATTTGCCTGTAATTAGGTTTATTTGATGACGGATGGAATACCAAAAGTGTAATAGGCTATCGGCTATGCGAGGCTAGGTGTATACTCTTTGGTGGAAGCCATCCTACCGTGCTTCGATGCCTGGCTGAGTAGGAGTGAACGCATCACCTACCGCCTTCCTCAGGTGTTCACCGGACACTATTGTTTCGGTGAATACCTGAGTAGGATCGGACGCGAGGCTACGGCAAATTGCCACCACATTGTGGTGGTGACCAGGATACCGCCCAACACACGCTCGTGGAGTGTCCTGCGTGAATCTCTGAGCGGCGGATCCTGGTTGACAAAATCGGGCAAGATCTCTCTCTGCCAGCAGTAGTGTCGGCTATGCTGGCAGAGACGACAAATTGGAGGGAAGAAGTAGCATCTTTCTGTGAGACCATCATGGTTCAGAAAGAGGCTGCTAAGCGAGATCGAGAGAGGGCCGATCCTGCTTGGAGAAGGCGGTGCCGGAGAGGCAACCGCTCCAGCACCTAGTCCTTCAGGGCTATCGTCGTTCCCCCCGCCCGATCGATATTCGACCGAAGTGCGGAGGGCCTCCGAGGTCACGGGCATTCAGAGTGGGGGCTCTGATTGTCCACTAAGTGACTTCTGGGATGGTGGCGGCACGCTGTGGTCACGTGCTGCCATGTGCACCGGGAAGGACACAAGGAGACAAATAGTCTCTTTTAAGACGTGCCTTACAGGCGTAGCATAGAGAGGGCTCCGGAGGCATATTACATCCCCAGAGTCCCCCTTATTATGATTTAGACGGCCACTGGGGGGGTTTTAGTTGGTAAGAATCCCACACACCCGGCCTCCGTCCCCCATGAGGCCGGCAGCCTTTTAAAGGTTGCCTCCTCGCAGCAAAAAAAAAGGTGTATACTCTTTACATAGTATAGCTAATTACAAACAGATTTTTATCTGAGAGTTATTGATACCTTTCTTTTGCGCGGGGAAATGCCGTCAGCTGGTAGTTGAGGGCCCAAAGCGCTTCTTCAGCCATTCCCCCAATACTGATACCTTAGACACGTCGAAACCGCCCTCATTATTCCTTATTAAAATATAATTATTTCTTTCTTCCAGATATACAACTTAGAAAGGTCTAAAATCGCCCCAGCCCTGCCAACAACGCCACAAAGCATGCAGGTGTCCATCAAGACCGAGCCTGTGGACCCGGAACCACAGTCAAGCTAAGAACTTTGTGACATATTGTAGAAGTAACATGATAATAAATTGTCATTTAGTCCGCCTTTCGGCGTCCACCAATCGGGACGCAGAAGCATTACGCAGTGTGCCTATTGTCCAATCACAGATGCAAGCAAGCGAACAAGCGCCGAACGGACGAATTTAATTCTACAGAAATGTGCTTTTTATCACTTCATTTTGTTAATCCTCTGTGGTATTTTTTATATTCTCTGTATGTCTACAGGATTAATCGATTTTAAAGATAGATTTTGACGACAGTGAACTGTTTACACGTAAATTCTATTTTCATGGATCGAAAAACATAAAATAAATCAGCCTATTTGATAGTAGGACAATAAATAATTATTTTGGACAGGGTGGAAGTAAAATAAATGTCAGACCTTTATTTTTCATTGAATGGGTTTATATTTTATAAAGAGGTTCCGAGACTGTGAAGGAACTTGACGGCAAGCGCGTAGTTTTGTTTTGCTTGCTCAAGCAGCTTGATGCACGCGTCATGCGGATTGATCAAGAATGAGGCGATTGTACTAATTTTGCACGAATTCTTACATCGGTATTAATAATAACAGAAATACATTTTTTTTTCAATTGTTCCTTAAAATTATTATCACTTGTGTCTCACAACGCGTCGTCCACCATAATTGCTATCGAACACTCCTGTGCTTGATCAAGCCGCTCGCGAATACGGTCAAAACGTCGCGTCAAGCATTTCCCTCAAGCGAAAATATAAAATCATATCAAGCCTCGATCAATCACGCTTGACTCATGCTAAAATCTACGTGCTTGGCTCAAGCTGCTTGACCGTCTCCGAACCCCTAAATATCAAGTAGAATGTGAGCTCTATAAATGTAGGTACCTATATTATATAAATGTTGTGGAATTACATTGAATTATTGATTGATTGTAGATTTTATTGTATCAGTATACAGTAGTACAGGATAAATATTAAGGCATCGGCTAACTTCGTATTTCTGAACATGATCGACCGCATCGAGACTGTATATAATATAGAGCTGCTGTTACCAACTTATGTCAATAGGCTCGCCCCCTATTACATGGGAATATAACATAACTGGCGAAATGTGGGTGTACTATACACCTCTGCCTACCCCTTCGGGGAAATACAGGCGTGATGTTATGTGTGTTATGTAGTTGTTACCAACTTGCCCGATAAAGGTGAAATTGTGAATGTTTTTTTAGCACCAAATTACTTTTGTCAATTGTTTTTGTAATGTACAATTCGAGTGTTTCCGATTTTTGCCGATACACAATATTTATTCTGCAGTACTTGTAATTATTATTGTTTGGTGTTGTTAGCGGGTCGTTACACTAGGCCACTTTGGTTCATAAAGAAGGACTCATCTACAACATACGACCTATTTTTAAAAATCGGTTCTTACCGAAATAATATGATTATCGATGACTTATGTGGGGTTTACCTGGGGATCATGTTCGATTAAGGGAAATTGTGAATCAGCTCAAACAAAATCGTGAATTGAGTCATACGAACAGCTCAAATGTAGCTCACTGGGGCTGACGACAGCGTCATTTGTGTATGTGAACATATAGCATCTACATTTTATGTAATTAAAATATAAATAACACTGCTAACAACGAATTAAAGGTGTACATAATACAGATACAGTATAATTACACCTATGTTTGTCTGATTTGTTTTTATTTATACAATTGTAACATATTATAATTGCTTATAGTATGTTGAGTGAGCATTTGTTGCGGTTTTTTTTAATATTCGTGTTGTACAGATGTCGATTTAATTTGTGTTATTTATTTGAAAAACTTCTTTTCTCAATAAATTAAGGTCGGATCTACAGTTACAACTTTCAAGCATAGTGTGCTTACGATAGTCATACGCACCAACGTGACAAAACATTATGTCACATCAAATTATACGTGAGATATGCGACATAATCCGTGACACACGGGCACCATTTGAAAATTCTGCTAATTTTAGCGTATTTAAATATAAATTAAATCAACATTTGTATTTTGTACGTGAAGTGTGATGAATGAAAATGTGATATAATTATAGTATTGCCATGTAATTAATATATTTAAGTTAAAATATTGAATAAGTTAGCATCTGAATTTAGTTTGTGCGATTGGCAGATTCAACCATCTGAATAAGCCTAACGACGCAAGTTCATTTGATTTTCGTGACATTGGGAGACCTAAACAGAGCCTATCTCTGCTAGTATCACAGCGGAAATTAAGCGATGTAATACAATAATGTTATTATTAAGCCTTAAGCCGCGTAAATTTGCGTAAACGTACGCATATTTACGCGGCTTAAGGCAGTCGATCAAAATGTCCGATCTCAAAATACGCGACGATATTTTTTGTCTTTATACGTGGTTTTAGAACGTGGTATTTTTTTTATCAGTCTCCGAGTCTATGGGCGGGGTAGTCATTTTATTTTTAATCAGCGTATTGCGCGGGAAAACAAAGTTTGGTGATTCGTTTTTTTTTAATTCTTTTTTTAAATATCTTAAAACCACGACAAAAAAATATAATCGTTGTAGAATTTTGTTTGATTTTACGCTAAACGCGTAAATAATAATTACAAAAATTCACTTAAGTTTAATCGAAGAGCATTTTTTAGTTATTAATTTATGTTATGTGTTAGTACATCTTAAGTATCTGTTGAAATGTCTCGTGTTTGACATGTGCATCATAGTGGCATCGGCAGAGTCCCAGGTACCAATATCAAGATACAATTTGTATAAGAATAAGTCAATAAGTTATGTAATGGTACCTGTATTCAATGGCGATGTTAGCCAATTTTCAGCGAATATTTGTAAAATGTTAAGGGTATATCACACTGGTCTTAAATGAAATTAATCGCTCATTCTTATTATGTACAGTTTTGTCTTCGATTAAATTCTTGTAATGCCATGTGTGATTAGTTAGAAACAGTATGATATTTTTTGTAAACGTCGAAGGAATAGTCGACAAATATTGACGAGCATGAGCCATTGTGTACAGGTCAAAATATTTCATGTGTTAAACACAATACGACGTTAAAAATAAATAAATAAATGTGTTGTGTTATGTCTGTACATTCCTTTAGTTAGGAATTTTGTAGGTTTATGAAAAATTATCGCGGATTGTATACCGTTGAAATAAAAATAAATATTTTATAGAATATTGTTTTATTGGTGCATGTATCCATGAAAGCAATTTTTTTATAGACGACGGATATTATTTTATTTATTTATTATGGGACAATAAACAGCTACAATATGTGTGTACATGTAAAAAATATAGGTTTATAGAAATATTAACAATATTGCAGCCCACTACATTATCCACATGTAAACAGGGTTAAAGAAACTACTGGGAAAAAAACATAGACCAACGCTACGCTTAAGTTCCCACGTACTCCCATCTTTTATTTTCATTCAATAAAACTGCACCCATAACATTATGTCATATTTTATTGAAGTACAAAATCCATTCACTTCTTCGACTTAATTTGAATGCAATATATCAGTTTCAGGAACAGTAACAGATATTCCACTGAATTTAACATTCAACCCTTCTCTTAACGGGGTGCAGCACATTGGTCCAACAAAACACGGGTTAATATTGGTAGAAAAAGGCATCGAACATAATCTGAGAAGAGTCCAGATTTGATTATCTGTGGAATATTTGACGCAAACAACGTCGTTTTTTCTTGTCATACGGAGGTAGAACTTCCGAGGATTGCCGGTGTAAATGCCTGAAAAATTGCATGGGTATTAGTTAGTTTTGGGGCCCCGAAGCTTAGTGATCGAAGGGCCCTTTATTTTTTGCTTGGGGCCCTTTATGTTACCCCAGGTGCAGGTACAGCCCTGTAAGTAGAGGCAGGAAAACGAAATGTGAAAGGTAAGGTCACGTATATGTCCTGATATTTGTTTTGGCTTAAGAAAGAGGGGAGAAGAACTTCTAAGTCCTTGGTTCAGAGCCTTGTCAGTTGGTGAGAGGAGACAAAAGTTCGAATGTGATCAGATTAACGTATAGCCCATGCGTATAGGGGAGCTGTTGGAAGGACATTGTTCACAAAACTTTAGTATAATCCTACCCTTGGGCGAAGAAAAGCCCCCTCAAAAACGCCTAACTGTAACTGGCCTACCTGTAGCCCAATCAGAGAATTCATTGGTAAGCACGCTGCCAATCATAGGCTGACCATCATTGTATTCGATGCCTGCCTTCAACCAGTGCTTGTCATCCAGATAAATCATGAGCCCCGCTTGATCGTACAGCGATGTGAACTCTGCTTCAACACAAACCTGGAATTAAAACACCACTGTGAAGCTATGCCACAGACAATCAATGCCCAACTCTGAAAAAGGCAATCGCAAGCAAAGGCGTCTTGGGCTCCATTCACGAGTCAACCAAGGCCATAGCCAGACATCCTGGGGCCCCTAGGCGGTAAGTGATCAAAAGGGCCCTTTTCTTTTTGTTTAGGGCCCCTTTTTTAGGACATCGAGGTGCGGTCTTTAGCGGCCTTTATACGCATTCTTAAAGCGATATTAATAATATTAACAGAAACTCTCTGTTGTTCATTATAATAAAATTATTATCACCAGTGTCTGAAAAAGTGTCATCAACCGCCATGATTGCTTTAGAACGCACGACAAGGGTTATGCTTGATAAAGCCAACATAGACTTGTAGTTTGCAAAATTATCAAAACGTCGCGTCAAGCCTTTCTGTCAAGCAAACATTGTAAACGATCAACCAAACTTGAAGCCGCTGGACCGTCTCGGAACCCGTGAAAAATCGTGCTTCTCAGTACTGAATACAAGTAGTTCCTACCTTTTTTAGGTAGGTACAACATTAATTAATCGTCATTCATCACCAATCAACGTACTTTTGATCGTCTTATTACTATAAAAGGGGGTACAGTACGCCCAGTATATTGGTAGTTGAGGGTTTTTTAAAGGACATGTTCTATTTTTGTATGGAGGCTGGGCTATAATTCGAAACTGCTGTGAACCGAGAAGAGCTAATATATTTATGAAACAACATAAATTAAGGAGCCTTTGTATAATTTTTGTAGTTTTTTGAAAGCACCCTTCTATTGTTATTATTTTTTACATAATTATAATTCAAAAAATAAAATTGCAACCCACATTAATTATTGATTCTTGCAACACTGTTCTATTGGATGTCATATTAAGGTGAATGCTACAGGGTAGCCCGCGAAATTCAATTTTTTTGGCGTTTTTTGCAAATTGTAGCTTTATTTCGCGTTGTATATCGGTCAAAATATGATTGGTGGAAATAATAACAATATATCTACTGAATAATACTCATGAAAAATATTAACCTAGCTCTATAAGCTGTACAAGCTCGAAAATCGATAATTTGATCGTAAATTAATGTTATCCAGCTTGTACAGCTTATAGAGCTAGTTTAATATTTTTCATGAGCATTATTCAGTAGATATATTTTTATAATTTCCGCCAGTCATGTTTTGACCGATATACAACGCGAAAAAAAGCTACATTTTGCAAAAACGCCAAAAATTTTGAATTTCGCGGGCTACCCTATAGCATTCACCTTAAATTATCATTGTCGACCACTGACCTATGAAACCTATGGCCTAGAAACACTCCATTATTGTTTGTGCTATGGACAACAAGCTTGTAATGAAAATGTAATAAATAATAAATGAAATAATTTTTTTATTGGCACTGAAAATAATTTAACAAAAATGCAGGGTAATGTATTCAGAAAAAAAATCTTTATGAGGCAAAGGAATCAATACCATACATTAAAACAATCTAATATTGTTTTAAAACATTTAAAATAACACTAAACGGTATACTTATGCTTTAAAAATGATATTTAGCAGTTTTTTATTGCTTCGTTACTTAAAACTAATATTACGCTGAAAAATATCTAGTTTTAAAATATTTATTAATTAAATAAGGGTGCTTTTAATATTTTTTTGTTTTCGTTGGCATATCCTAGATAATTATCCTAGAAAACCTTCCAGAAAAACCACACACATGATAATGGTTTCATAAATTTAAAAAAAATTAGGCCCCTTAACCCTTTAATCAATGTCCTTAATTTAGCCGAATTGAATATAGAACCTTACGCTTAGCTAGCAACCGCACTAGAATCACTGAGGCGTCGGTGCACATTTAAAAGCAAATTGTAATAAAAATAAAAACTTTAAAGGAAAGCAAACAACTAACAATATGAACAAGATAAAAAAAATTCAATCAATCAACTCAGCCTATCGAAGTCCACTGCTGGACATAGGCCTCTCCCAGTTTAAAAATATTTAAATGACTTTATTTTTGAAACCCCTTACCGAAAAAGTAAAATCATTTTTGATTTCTAGCCCGTATACATGGCCTGAATTATGATGAAAATTGTACCAAGTGCCTTCCCAGTAATCTGTTTCACTATCCGTTGTTACTTCTAGAATATCGTCATTAGTTTGCCACTTTTTTGGCTTATTTAACCATTTAAAATCTTTGAAAGTGATTTTACTGAATTTACTAGATTCCATTCTTGGGGTTTAGTTTTTAACACTAAAATGAAAACTTGTTTCTCTTCAACTATCGCGGTAACTAATAATAACTTATTGTACAAGTGCTCAATTAATGTCTATAATTAATCTTATCAACTTTTTAGAACACTCATTGTGTAGGTGCTTAGTACCTATCTATTATTATTTGAATTTACTTTTAGTAAGTACACCAGAAAGTCAACAAACACTTGGTATTGCGTAGAGAAAACTGAAACTAATAATGTCGAATCATTAATTGATGATTTTGGAATTACATTACGTAATCACCGTAATCATATCAGCTGACTGTAAATCTAGGTCTGTGGTAAATCCAAGGAAGTTGGTAAATCTTAATAATGTTGCTTTTTGCAGAGACATGACATTTACCGCCGATACCATGTCTCTGGCTTTTTGTTTACAATAATGCCCATATTAGCTTAGCAAAGCATTCAGATCATGTAAATTAAAAAAAAAACTTTTTTTGTGAAAATTATGTTTTTTGTAATAGCAACATACATTTTTTAATCGATTTGTTTGTTGCGAGCAGCAACATTGTTCATTTAAGATGGCGTCATTTCCGGGGACGGCTGCGCGGCGTAATGGCTCCGCGCGGTTTATGAAGAAATTACAGTTTATTTTCGTGTTTAGATAGCGAAAGTTATTTGTTTAAACAGTAGGATATAGTTCAAAAAACAAGTGATATTGAAATGGGCAAGCCAGGTAAGATTTTTATTTGCTTAATCTGAGCTCGAAACTGTTTGGCACATGCGTGGTTGCCGCGTGTGGTATTTGTTATACTTTTGTGAGAAAATAGTATTCCAACTTCAGTTTCATGTTTTGTATCAACTAATCGTCACATGAAGTTATCGTTAAATAATTAATTTTCGATATATTTCAACATTTTCACGTGTTAATTTTGAGGTTAGTTTGTTTAAATCACATCACATTTTTATAGTATAAATGCATTAAAAAACAATTCTAGCGTTCTTAAAACCGTCAATCCTACAATTTACGAAGTTATTTAAACAAAATATTGCAAAGATGTCTCAATAAAGTTGTTTTTTTTTTAAGCTACCACGCCGCAACCACGCTAACCTTTTTTACTGTTCAATGTTTTGAAATTACGTAAAACCATGGTCAGAGCGTCGCCTTACACCATATTGAATCAAGTTTGTAAAAGTTCTATGCGGCATATTACGTCAAAATTGCGAAACCCCATAATCTGGCAGATCAGAAACCACAATTTTTATGACTGTCTCTTTTTTCTGGTTGTCAATTATCAAACATTACCGCCACGTGGCGTTGAGAATGCGATACCTACCATTTTTTGAATTCACTACTGAAAACCTGATGGCAAACCACCTGCTGAACAAGCCTTTTGTTGATAATCAGTTTATCAAAAGAATGTCTTTTTAACCTCCTCTATGGCTTCTAATTGTTTGAATTTTCACAATATTTTGTGTCGCAATATAGTGTATCAAAAAGACTCCATGAATAAATAGATTCAAGGTCTAAACCAATGTCGCAACACTATTAGCCAAATGTTAAACACCTGAGGAACCTTCAACATAAATTATCTTTGCATGGGGTCCTCAATTTTATTATTAACCAATACTATAAAATGCTTTCTTTTGCTGTACAGTCATGCTGAAAAATAATGATTATTTAAATCTAATTTGAACAGGTAGCTCCTGATTAATTAAAAAAACATACTGGTGAATAGAAAAATTAGTACTGCATTTACAAATCTCTGCCAAACAGTGATTATGAGAATATTTTACAAATGTTCATAGTAGCAGTAAATAAGGAAACTCTGACTCCGTGTCTTGTAGTTGGATGCTTACATTTTATTGTTACGATGAAATGAAAGTTACAATACATGTAAAATAACAGCCCCTGTAAAGTGTGCAACAGGTGGTTGCTCAATAATCAAATTTGCAACCAAATCGGCGATAATAGCGACAAGACTCAAGATAGGTTGTTCATCATTGCAAGATGGCGGAGATTGCATGTTCTCGCTGTCTTAAGTCATTTGTTAATGTTCAGCTATTACACAACTGTACCAGAGCGGCCTTCGCAAAGCCTATATTAAGAGAGGCAGTTATATTATTATACTATCCACAGCCTGGTTAACATTGACTTTATGACTGTGGTACACAGTGCTCAAAGTTTGTAACTGGAAGATGTGTTGTATCTTATCTTGTTAAAGCTAAAAGTCAACATAAACAAAGAACTCTACTTGTGAAGATTTGTAAATGGCACAGGATTACCCATTTTTACCATGTTAAAGGACTTTGAAAGTTTACGACGTCTTTTTAGTGGAAAAAGAAAGTAACAACAACATCGCGCCTATATTTCCCCGAAGGGGTAGGCGGAGGTGTATAGCACACCCACATTTCGCCAGTTATGTTATAGTCCCATGTAATAGGGGGCGAGCCTATTAAAAAGAAAGTATACAATAAAAAAATCGAAACTTCATGAAAAAGTGTTTTAAAAAGTCCATTCCAATTTGCAAAGTCTGGGTATTATTGTTAAATAATTGACCTTTGCAGAGTGTAGGCTCTGCATTCCATTTTTCTAATGAAATTATATTATTTATCTATTCTGCAAATCAAATGTTAAAATCACATCACATACAAGTAAAAAATGCCTTAACAAACTCGCAGATCAAAGTTCAGACATTTATCTTGTCCTTGCTGTGCCAGCAGCTTCATCTGCATACTGAAATAAAATATAGCCTATACTTCAGGATAAAATAGTTTTGTAGTGATAAAAGAATTATTAAAATCAGTTCAGTAGTTGTGTTTATTGATTACAAAAAAAACTTTCCTCATTATAATAATAGTATTTTAGTAGTAGTAGAGCTTCTTTGTGAAATAGCTCGTCCGGGGAAGTACTACCACCGTACCTACTTCTCTGCCAACAGTGATGCTTGCATTACTGTGTTTCTCTGAAGGGTACGGGTGCCGGTGAAATTACAATCACATGAGACTTTTTATCTTCATGTCTCAGTTTGGCAAACAGACTTGCAGCACCATTTTGGTAACAGCCTAGGTGGTATTAAAGTTGTTATGGGCAAAGGTAACCGTTTAACATCAAGTGGGCCTTTAGCTCGTTTCGCCATCCTATACTATAATTTTTTTTTTTTAAAATAGAGAATTTGTCTAAAAAATAATGCAGTGCAACAACTGGACCGGCCTTTTGAAGAAAGTGCCTACACCTGTCTCAACTGATGGCATGCCATGCATGCATCAGCCATCGTTTAATACAACCATAATTATTTTAGGGACCTCATTTGCTTGATTCTAAACTACTTTGTGAATGTTGGCTGTTTTGCAGAATCGGCACAGGTAGCTAGCAAGTGTTATGCCTGAGGTTTTAGCTAGACTGTAGTTACTATTAGATATTCTGTGCTGTAGTAGTGTATTTTTTTCACATTTTATTTGACTTTTAAAATTCAATTCAATTCAAAATTTTATTGCTGAACAAAGTAGGTACATAAATATACATTGCAAGATGTTGAGTGAATGTGCAGTTCACTATGTTCTACCAATTAAGGCATGCAAAATTATATTATAGTAGACAAATTATAATGATTATGGATGAATGTAATATTATTATTATTGTAGGTATGTCAAAAATTATATCAACTCTTATAATAATTATAGAAACAAATCGGACCTCGAAAGCATTCACCTCAATGTCAAATAAATTACAATATCATAATATCATATATTTCTATCAGACAGGTACTCATTTAACATGTAATATGTCTTATTTATTAATAGATTTATCAATTGTTTCTTAAATATATTTCTATCGATGCTGTCTAATATTGATTTTGGTAATTTATTTTATATCTGCAGTGCCATTCCTAGGAAACTCTTATTCAATTTTTTTTTTTGTGTTGTCTACTGCATATTTTATTTTTGTGTCGTATGCTATTAAGAGTATCATATAGGTGAAAGTTGTTTTGTTGTTGTTAGGTGTTGTGGTTGTTTGTTAAGGATTTAAACTTGATTTTTTTATGGCATAGGTACTCCTAACTGATATATTCCAAATATTGTCTATAAAATCCCAGTGATTCTGAAGATAAAAACGAAATAAGTAAAAAAAACATTACATTACATTTAATTTCTCAAAAACTAGTTATTAAATTATTTTTTAAATGGTTTTCATAAATGAAAAACTTGAAGAAGACCTATACTACTCCTTATTTATTTAAACTTAACTATTCACCTATTATGTGTATAGACAAACAAAAAAATAAAAACTATACTATAATTTTTTATAAGTATTTTTCTTTTCTAGTTCCATTATGATTTAAATAAAACATTGTTTTATGGAAAATAATCAAGTTTAATTTAAATCACTGATTTTTATTAAAAAAAACACTTTATTTGGATCATAAATTTAAATTGATCAACCCTGCAATCCCTATAATTTCCGCCTTTCGGTATTTACAAGAACTCTTTCCTTGACAGAATTTAACGGCGGTCGAGGAGGAGGTGGCCGCGGCGGCGGTGGACGAGGCTTCGGCGGGGGTGGGGGCGGCCGAGGAGGATTCGGAGGTGGGGGCGGCCGTGGTGGATTCGGGGGTGGGGGCCGCGGGGGAGGCGGCGGTAGAGGAGGATTTGGAGGCCGGGGTGGAGGTGGCGGTCGTGGAGGAGGTAAGAATTTATATCAATGATAGTCTACAAGATTCTTTTGTCTGATTAGTCTTCTGATGATTATTATTAATTCAACTATTTGCAGTAGTATGTACTTATGTAGTGTTTTTGACCAAAACATCATTTAATCGTCAAATTTCAGTTCTTTCTCTGCAATTCCCTTTATAACGAGTCTTAATACTATTAAAACAACTACTACAATGTGTTATTTAAATAATAACTGAAAACCTCTTAAGGGGTCATTATACTCATCAGTATGAACAACTTTTACTGTGGGACTAACCCAGAAATCGCGAAAAAAATATCACGATTTCATGGTTGGTCCCATAGTAAAAGTTGTTCTTATTGATGAGTACAATGACCCCTTAAGAGGTTTTCATATATATCAGTAACCCATATATCAAATTCACCATTTACATGATGATCGTGGTCCCTCTAATCTCGACCTATTCATGAAGACTATGTCCACATACCCACTTCTGATATCTACACAGATCAACTCGCACAAGTTTCTTACATTCCTTTGTTCTCAAACCTATCTCCTCTATCGAAGGTCGTGGCCGAGGTGGTCCAGGAGGTGGCAGAGGTAGAGGAGGAGCTGGCGGTGGCTTCAAAGGAGGCAAACAAGTTATTATTGAACCTCACAGGTATGTCAAAAGAAATTGTTGTTTTTTTTATAGTATAGGATGGTGAAACGAACTAAAAGCCCACCTGATGGTAAGCGGTTACCAACAACTTCAATACCACCTAGCCTATTGCCTAAATGGTACACCGCAAGTCGGTTCGCCAAACTGAGACTTGAAGATGGAAAGTATCATGTGATTGTAATTTCACCGGCACTCATACCCTTCAGACCGAAACACAGTAATGCAAGCATCACTATTTGGTGGAGAAGTAGGTATGGTGGTAGTACTTCCCCGGACAAGCTCTTTCACAAAGGAGCTCTTCTACTTCTTGTTGTATAAGAAACAAACTTTGAAATGATGTTAATACATAACTTTCGTTCTTCTGAAAGCGAACGCTTGAAGCCAACATACATTACTGATCTTCTCCTTCTTACCCCCTTTTACCTTCCGCTTTTTACCCCCTTCTAACCATAACATTATTTTCATAGACACCCTGGAGTATTTATTGCGAGAGGGAAGGAAGATGCACTGGTCACAAAGAATTTTGTGCCCGGTTCAGAAGTTTATGGCGAAAAGAGGATATCAGTGGAGGTTTGTATGGTTTTCACTATGGTTTTTGTCAGAAGTAGGAGGAAGTAGGTTATGCAGGAGTAATTTGCAAAAAAGACTGCATTTCGTTGCTGCGCCTGCCAAGTTCCATTTGTGATTTTTGATAGGTTTCGGGACACAACAAAATCATTTTTTTTTTCTAAACAATACATTAAATAAGAAAACAAATAATAAAAAATGTTTTTTATACTGCATTATTAGTTTTCTTAATTAATGTATTGTTTAGAAAATAATATGTTTTTTGTTGTTTCTCGAAACCTATCACAAATGGAACTTGGCAGGCGCAGCGACGATTTGTAAGGTATATATCAAGTAAAATAATTTTTCATCAAAAATATTATTATAAGATGTTTTCAAAATTTTTGTTGTCGCTGTTTTTTAATGATGCATTTATTATAACTCAGTCGAACTGTCCACCTCGCTGGAATGCAATGCCCCTCTCGCTTCCCCGCTCATTTCACCGCGCTCGCCACGTCACCTCAGTACTAAATTATGTCGACTCCAGGTGCACAGTTAATTCGACTGAGTTATTAACGTCTTATTGAATTAACTGAAAACCTCTTAAGGGGTCATTGTACTCATCAGTATGAACAACTTTTATTATGGGACCAACCCTGACATCGCGAAAAAAATATCAAATGTTCCCTACATTTGTGTTCACATAAATCGAAAAAATGTAGGGATCGGCTGTTTTTTTTCGCGATTTCAGGTTTTGTCCAATAGTAGAAGCTGTTCATACTGATGAGTACAATGACCAATTTTTTTTTAATAATTAATTCTTTATAATAAAACAAAGTTTAACCGAATTAAATCGCGTATATTATCCGGTTAAACTTTGTTTTATTATAATGTGTAGTGATCGCGAAAACCTAAGAAATTATTAATAAATTAAATGCAGAGGATTTGAGTTATTTCAATAACACGTATTTTAAGCAAGCAACTACATTTAAAATGATGATTGTGGTCCCTCTAACCTGACCTATTCATGAAGACTATGTCCACATACCCACTTCTGATTTATCCACATTATTACTGTAACACTTCTTACCCTTACCCCTTATACTAACTAAAGTTACCCTTTTGGCAGACTGACGGAGAAAAGGTGGAATACAGAGTATGGAATCCATTCAGATCGAAGTTAGCTGCTGCTATCATGGGCGGAGTGGATGCCATACACATGCCTCCTGGATCCAGGGTCTTGTATCTTGGTGCTGCTAGCGGTACCACTGTCAGTCATGTTTCCGATGTTGTTGGACCGGTAAGTTGAAGTTTTTAACATTATAGTTATGATTTTTCGTTTATTTTAAAATATTAAGAGGCTGACAACACCTAAAAAATCAGACCTTTGCGGTCACTGTCGTTTCATACAGAACTGAAAGAGAGGCAATGAGCCGAGGGACGTCGGATACGCCGCTCAACTTGAATGAAAATTAACAATTTTTTTTTTAAATAAAAAACTAAAAGCTTATTTGAAAAACAGAAACAACAAATGTTTAGATTATTGTCTTTCTCAAATGTTTTCTTAATTTTATTTATAATATTTAGTAAATAATAGAGATTGTTTGCTTTAAAGCATGTTTTAAGAGGTTAGTTTACAATTCTTTTCTATCGAGAAAACTTCAAGAAAACGTGTTTTGGGCACAATACAGTTTCAGAAAATACGATCAAGATTAACATATATTTTTTTCACTGCCACAAACTGAATAGATACAGCTAAAAATGTTTTTAAAAGAAGCCTATTTGGGGTATTTGGCTGTTGTCAGCGTCTTAAGGCTGCTATACATGATATAAAATGCTAATTGTTTCGAAACTATTTTGGTGCTTCATTTATTTTACACAATTCTTGTCTAGTATGACATGATAAAACTTAATGTAAACAGACGATAATGATCTTAACTGCAGAATGCAATAAAAAAATCTGCAAAACAATATGGTTACTTGACAGTTAAAAGAGCAAGGCTGCACTGCCAGCCAGGTAGTCACATAGGAAATGCCAATGCCATCTATTATTTTCAAATTATCGGCTTGGTAAAAGTGATTTTAACATCCAATTTTATTAATAAATAATTTAGTTTCAGTTACTTATGCAATTTAAAAAATTTAGATGATGATCGTGGTCCCTCTAATCTTGACCTATTCATGAAGACTATGTCCACATACCCACTTCTGATATCTACAAACAAACTGTGCACACTTCCATCATATCACAATTAAATATCACAAGTGTTTAATATTTCATTCAACAGGAAGGTCTGGTGTATGCGGTGGAGTTCTCACACAGGTCCGGCAGAGATCTATTGAACGTAGCCAAGAAGAGGACAAATATTATACCTATCATTGAAGATGCCAGACATCCACTTAAATACAGGTAAATAATTAAATATACACCTTTAAGAGATAAAGATGACAACTAGTAGTGTCAAACTTAATAATTATTTTTAAAGTATTGTACACATACGAAGCGAAATCTATAGATGTAAATTTTGGAATTGTGGAGATTGTGGTGGTTGATTTATATCTTTATCAAACTTAAACTCCGTTGCCGACGTCCATTGTTATAACTATTGTGTAATTTAATAGGACAGTTCAGCTCTTATAAAATAATACTGATATTATTAAAATTTTACTCAAAATTCAATCTTTATAAGTCAAATATTCTCAAAAAAATCCATTTTTATTAAATCAACAACTCAATCAAATAGTTTAATTTTCTCAAAAAAAATCTTTGTATAGCCTTGAAATGATGATTGTTATGAACTAAATATTTCATGTTGATACATTTGAACTCTCTCTCTGACTCAACCTAACTCTTACCATCTCCCTCTTACACCAAACAAGCGGCTCTAAACTCTCTCTTTCTCTCACAGAATGCTGGTCGGCATGGTGGACTGTATATTTGCAGACGTGGCCCAGCCTGATCAGGCTAGGATAGTCTGTTTGAACGCTCAGCATTTCTTGAAGAATGGTGGTCACTTTGTTATTTCTATTAAGGTGAGTTTAAAAAAAAAATATCAGCAGCAAACGGAAATATGTGGGTTATTATAACTATACATGCTGAAATTTTAATGGGTAATTTCCCGAAAAGGGGACATTGTACTCATCATTATGAACAACTTTTACTATGGCTTCAAACCGGAAATCGCGAAAAAAAATCAGATGGTGCCTACATTTTATCGATATAAGTGAACACAAATGTAGTGACCAACTGATATTTTTTTCGCGATTTCAGGGTTGTCCCATAGTAAAAGTTGTTCATAATGATGAGTACAATGACCCCTTTTCGGGAAAGAAGCTATTAAAATTTCAGCATGTATATTGGTGGAGCCAGTTGAATATAAAGGTGACATGTCTGCCTATTGGACAAGTCAAATCTACTTTGAAATAATAATTTGTATGTATATACTTTAAAGTACAATACATGTAAAATAACTGTGCCCCTGTGAAGTACACAACAGGTGGCTGCGTAGTAGTCAATTTTTAACCAATTCAGTAACAGTGGCAGTCTCTTTTTGCAAAGGCTATATTCAGAAAGGCACGGTTATAATACGCTGTAGGTTATAGAAATCTTGATTATCCCTGTTATTTGACGAACTAAAGATGTAGCAAATTCATTGAATCTCCAATGTAGGTAGGTGAAGTCTGTTTTTCTTTTGTCATATTTATTAAAAAATCTTTGTATGTCTCCTTATTCAAATAACCACTGATAAAATGTAATTACTAGTTCTGCACATGTAATTAGGTTAGAAAAATTTAATTATTGTGTAAAATTGTTAAGTTTAATCATTATTATTGACGAATTATTTATTAGAGAGAAAAAACATACTGTACACTATTTTTTCTTACTTGTCTTATTTAGTAAACAATCTTGGCATGTCTTTTTAATGCAATTCGTCAATAATAATTCTTAAAAGATATAATATTAATAATTTCACACACCAAATAACAATTTTTAACCTAATTACATATGCAGAACTAGTAATTATATTTTATCAGTAGTTATTTGAGTAAAGAGACATGCCAATAGTGTTTACTAAATAAGACAAGAGAGAAAAAACAGAATATAGGTACTCTATGATGACACAAACAATCTAAATCTTTCATGTTGATAAGATTGAACTCTCTCACTGAAGCACAAACTTGTCACAAATACATTCCTTGTAATATTTCCATAAATAAAATCACATTTATCTCCTGCCCAGGCCTCCTGTATCGACTCAACGGCGCAGCCCGAAGCAGTTTTCGCAGCAGAAGTAAAGAAACTACAAGCAGACAAACTTAAACCACAAGAACAGTTGACTTTGGAGCCCTACGAACGAGACCACGCTGTAGTAGTAGGGATATTCAGAGCACCCTCGAAAAAAGCATAGAATTAGTTTAAAATTTTAAGTTGACGCAAATTTTTGTGCCTGATTTTGTATCTAAGATTTATTATAAAATAAAAAAGATGGCGGAAGTACGTAAGGCCATTCCGTATTGAAACTATAAATAATGTCAGCAATTCTGTATTTGTATTGCCAATTTAAACTCAGTTTTTTATAAGAGAGTGCTGCTACAAGGACGGACCTCATTCCCTTAATAAATACAATTTAAAAGAGTTATTTTTGTTAAGTTCTGATTGTAAAAGTATTAGTTTGTAAGTTTAAACATACGAGTGTATGTTAATAGTTAAGTGATGTATGAAATATATGATGGTGCGAATGACTACACTTGCGTTGTTTTATTTATTCTCACCGCAATAAACTTGTGGTGCTACCTCCCAAAACAAAAGTCCTCGACTCCTCAGTCTGAACGTGGTCTAATGTTTTGTTGTATTTGCCAATTTTGTAATTGACTAACCCAGAATTCTAGAACGATGCTCAAGCTCAATTTAGATTCAAGAATAGCAAATACATTTTTGAAAATAAATAAATAAGGAGGTTCTCAATTAGATTGTATTTTTTTTCATGTTACCTCAGAACTCTGGCTTATAAAATTCTTTTTTTATTTAATAAATAATAATAAATATTTTGGGGACATTTTTAAACAGCACCCATCTAGTCCCAAACTAAGCAGAGCTTGTACTATGGGTACTAGACAATGGATATATAATACTTATTTTTTCATTTTTTTTGTAAATACATACTTATAATACATGAGAAACACCCAGACCAACACAAACGCTTATGCTCATCACACGAATATTTGTGTCCTGTGGGAATCGAACCCACGACCTCGTTATCAGCAGTCCGACACTCTACCACTAGACCACAGAGGTCGGTATTTGAAAGGATATGCTTTTCCAGATAGGTCCCATTTTTATCAAAATCTAGTTCTGATAATGGAATCCATGTGGAATTGAGGGAATTACCCAAATGTTACATACAACATGTAACAAAAAATCATTATTTAAAGTGATTATTATATCACTTTTAATTTACAATTAATAATTATTTAATTTGATTATTTTTATTGATATACCTAATCACCGAGTGAGAGTTTTTACTGTTTTGAGTGATATTTTTCACTTTCAATTTACAATTAATATTGATTTAATTTGATTATTTTTATTGATATACCTAATCACCGAGTAAGAGTTTTGACTGTTTTGAGTGATATTTTTCACTTTCAATTTACAATTAATATTGATTTAATTTGATTAATTTTATTGATATACCTAATCACCGAGTGAGAGTTTTGACTGTTTTGAGTGATATTTTTCACTTTCAATTTACAATTAATATTGATTTAATTTGATTATTTTTATTGATATACCTAATCACCGAGTGAGAGTTTTGACTGTTTTGAGTGATATTTTTCACTTTCAATTTACAATTAATATTGATTTAATTTGATTATTTTTATTGAAGTTTTTCCAAATGAGTTGTCTTACGTATGAATATCAATTCTGATAACGTAGGTACATTACATCACAGGAACAACAGGGTTTTTGGTACATACTGCATAGCGATTTTGGTATTTTCATCAACAAGTCAAGCATTTGCATTCAGAAAGTATTACTTGGTGAACATCGGATGATCTTCGGAACTCAGAATAATATTCCGAGCTTCGGAGATAAAGAAAGGAACTCTTCAATGGATGACAGCAGCAAGTCTTCGGGGATTGCGGCAATCACTTGTCTTTCTATTGTTAATCCCACTCAAAATAGAAAAATAAAATAAACTATAAAAAAAAAAGTAAAAACCGACTTCAAAAAAAATTGAAGAATTTTTGTGAGTTTTCTTACCGAATTAAAGGAACAAGTAGGTTCCAACCTAAACTGTTTCACAAAAATCATTTTATTCTTTTTGAAGCATCGAAATTAGACATCGTTGTTTTGTGTTTATTTTTTTATAGATTATTTATTTACGTGTTACATTTCCTGAATAGATTCCTGCTTCAGCTTGTGCGGCTTGTGCATAGTTCCGGAATACAGGCCAGGGAAGGTGACCAGTGAGACTTCAAATTCAGGGTTAAAATAAGAAACAACCCATTTTAAATACAATTTTTCATAGAAATCGATACAACCATAAAACTTTTTGACAAAATATTGAACCGACGAATATAGAAACTGAAAAGCGAAAAATAAAATGAAGCTTTTAGTCTTTTCCTAACTAAACTAATTTAAATAACAATTATGAGTCGGCGCCAAACAAACAAGCAAAGTGCGTGCAAGTTGCAAGTGTTCGAGCAGATAACGCATTTTTGAAAATTTTTTGTTTATCGTTGAAAATTTCACGTTGTATTTGATGTTATGTTGTTTTTATTATTTATTTAAAGTAATTTAATGATCTTCGTTGATTGTTTGTTTGGCGCCGACTCATAATTGTTATTTAAATTAGTTAGGAAAAGACTAAAAGCTTCATTTTATTTTTCGCTATTCAGTTTTTTCGTCGGTTATTTTTTTTTTGTTAAACAGTTTTATTTTATAATTTTTTTGTGGCTAATATCTAACTCCAGGTCTCCATTATGTTGTAGTGTCTAGAACTACATTTATTTGTGCCAAGTTTCAATAGAATCGGTTAACAGGTAAGAATTCAGTGGGTGTACAAGCACTCATCCCCTGATTTCCTACCCTTAGGGGTGGAATTTAAATGGGACCAACTTCGAGATATACCCTATCCATTAAAAATAATCATCTAAATCGGACTACTCTGTAAAAAGTTATGCGTGGTCATACATATACCCGTCGAATTGAGAACCTCCTCCTTTTTTTCTGCAGTTAAAAAACGTCAAATCGATTCTTTCGACGTCGGTTGTCACTGAAAACCAGGCACAGCAATATGCTGAGTGATGGCCGTTTTGCGCAATTGCGGTAATTTTGTAAGTCGCTCCTGACGCAAATAAATATTTTTTCTTTCAATTTGGTGAACATTTAAAAATAATACGCAGCAATATGAAAACGATCTATTTATTAAATAACGTCAATCTCCATCGGACTCGGCCTCTTCCTGCGAGGCTTCGCTCTCAAACTTGTCGTCGCCCCAGGAGGCGCCGCTGTCGGACTGGTAGGCTTCCGCCTCCATCTCCTCGTCTGACGATGTGTCTGGAATAGTCAGGTTATAAGTGAACTGGAGAAGCTGGCTACATTTTATATTTTAAATATTAATAAATTGTGGAAAGAAAATTGTTAAATCTCGGACGTTCTCAAAAAATGCCAGGTTAAGAGTACTCTAACGGCCAAAATTAATATCCAATCTATCCACGATTTACCCTACTAGAGATAGAAATTTGACATAAGCTCCATACAAAATATGTCAAATTTCTATCTCTAGTAGGGTAAATCGTGGATAGATCGGATATTAATTTTGGCCGTAAACCGACGAGCATGCGTGACGAGGTTAATGGACGTAGATGAAACGAAAGAGGAGTGTAAGGATCGTAGCAGGTGGAAATCCATAGTCTCTGCCTACCCTAATGGGAAACAGGCGTGATAATATGTATACATAACATAACCAGCCCATTACTGGCCCACTGCTGGGCACGGGCCTCTTCTCAGTACGAGAAGGCTAAGGCCTTAGTCCACCACGCTGGCCTAGTGCTGGTTGGCGGACTACACACACCATTGAGAACTGTATGGAGCACTCTCAGGTGTGCAGGTTTCCTCACGATGTTTTCCTTCACCGTTAAAGCAAGTGATAATCGAATATAAATCCGCACATGAATTCGAAAAGTCAGAGGTGCGGGCCGGGATCGAACTCGGACCCTCCTGCATGGAAGGCAAGCGTTCAACCACTAGGCTATCACTGCTGATAATATGTATGTATGTATGTATTTTTTTTTAAATTAGAAATCTCAAAACTGTTTTAGAAAAATTTGCAATTGTGAAAAATTATTTAATGAAAATAGTTCATTACTGTCGAGGCCTGAAATGAAGCAATTGACGGCTGAGAGATATTACTTCCGAAGTGATTTTAACAGGACGAGGCGCAGCAGAGTCCTTTTTAACCAAACGAGGCCTTTAATTGCTATTTCGGCCGAGACTTGTATAGTACTTTTCTCTCATTTGCGAATAAACAATACACAGATCGTTGGCCCTTACGAGGATGGGATATGGATGGTCTTTTTCGCGACAGAACCTGCAAACTGTGGTATTACTAAGGCCCATCCTGAGAAGGTGTTTATTCAGTTTGCAATGATTTATTCACCAACTGTGGTATCACTAAGGCCCAGCCTTTGAAAGTGTTTCTTCAAATTGCAGTGATTTATTCACAAACTGTGGTATCACTAAGGCCCAGCCTTTGAAAGTGTTTCTTCAAATTGCAGTGATTGTTTCACCAACTGTAGTATCACTAAGGCCCATCCTGTGAAGGTGTTTATTCTGTTTTCAGGGATTGATTTACTAAATGTGATATCACTAAGGCCCATCATGAGATCTGTGAAATCACTAAGGCCCATCCTGTTAAGGTGTTTATTCAGTTTGCAGTGATTTATTCACAAACTGTGGTGCCACTAAGGCCCATCCTGTGAACTGTGATATCACTAACGCCCATCATTAGTACTTTGTTATCACTAAGGCCCATCCTGTGAAGGTGTTTATTCTGTTTTCAGGGATTGATTTACTAAATGTGATATCACTAAGGCCCATCATGAGATCTGTGAAATCACTAAGGCCCATCCTGTTAAGGTGTTTATTCAGTTTGCAGTGATTTATTCACAAACTGTGGTGCCACTAAGGCCCATCCTGTGAACTGTGATATCACTAACGCCCATAATTAGTACTTTGTTATCACTAAGGCCCATCTTGTGAAGGTGTTTATTCAGTTTGCAGTGATTTATTTATTTATTCGTTAACTCACCATTATAATTAAGCACGGGCTCCTGTTCGTCCTGCGCGGTGTGGGCGGCGCTGCGCTGTAATATCGTGAGGTCCAGTCGACCCTTGAGGTTTAGGAGCTGGCATAGGTGGGACCGTCTGCAAACAAAATAACATTAATATTAATAAAATATAGTTTCTGCTTCACAAACTTTTGTCAACATTTAGAAACATCCAGTGTGAGAGCAATTTGCCTCCACCAGCAGATGCTTCTAATTGTTGACAAACTTTTGTAAACATTTGTGAACACCGGTGTGGGAGCACCCTAAAATATTTTTTAAACCCGTGAAATTAACAATACAACATGTTATTGAAATAACTGAAAACCTCTTAAGGGGGCTATTACATTTTTTTGGCGCAAAACCGGAAACAAGGACTTTTTCACTTATAATATCTCCTTATCGCTGCCGTTTGGACTATTTTTTTTATGATTGTATTATTAGAAATATCCTTGTTTTTTCGAATGACTGATTAAATTTTTAAATCTATTGTTAATTATTAAATAAAACGCATTTTCCCAGACAAGTAAATTGCATTTGTGAGAAAATGCTGATTTTTGAGAGTCTTCTGAGGGCTCTCGAGTGAATAGAATAACAAACAAAATGCATAAATATACTGGAAATATAGTCTTATTTTCGATGGACAGACTAAAACTTTAAATTTATTCCAATAAATACCCAAAAAAAAGCCCGTTTCAATCGTTAAAATGCGCTATTTCGATCACCAGAAAGAACGCATTTTATGTCTAATAGAATGTGTAAATTAGAGTAAAATATATCAAACAATAATATTAAACTATCTTTCTACTCAATAAAATAATAAAATAAACATATTTTTAATTTTTTTTATTACAAATATGCAATCGAATATTGTTATAAAACTCGATGCGCCGACAGTTTTGATTCACTGCTGCCCGCGGGCTCTCGGAGGACGGACCTATGTCGCTTGTGCTCCCGCGCTTGCACACGACACTCACAGTATAATATTTCGCGCGTCTAGCATACAACGACCGTTTTGATTTTTGTAAGTATTGTTGTTAAAAACTTGCAGTTAACATTTTAATTATAATATTATTATTCTAAATGAAATTTTGATAGAAATCAAAATAGTGAATATAAAAAGTAATTAAGTTATTTTCAGAGATTGGTTTAAAAGGTGGACATAATTATTACGGCAAAGGGAGTAGTGGCGCCAGAATACGTAAGAAAAAAAACCGTGTGGACAGGCGATGGCAAATATAATACGAGATTGTAAAAAGAGACGACTATATTTGGAAGGAAAACATGGAGAGACTTTTAGTAAACTTCTACAATTACTGTTTACTTCCAGAACTAGTTGATCCTCGATACGCTAGGTGTATGAACCTCAGAGATGGCGCACATTCAAAAGCAAAAATATGTTTACATAAATTAAAAAATGAACAGACTTCAAAAACAATTACTAAAAACTCGCCGAATACATAACCTCCTCCTTTTTTTAAGTCGGTTAAAAAGTAAAAAATAATCCATGTGTTTCAAAATATTTTCTTATACCATAATTTTGAAGGCAGTGCGTGGTTTATCTTTACATCAGGCAGGTAACATATATTTCACGATCAATCATCATATACGATCACGATACTTCCCGGTGGTACATTTTGACGATAAAATCCCTTGAACGAATCTTGCTACATTACACGTACCTACGGCTGCCATCGAACATTGAGTGCAAGCGATTCTAGCCTTAGTGGTGGTTGACTGGAAAGATTTCTGACGATACGTGACAATCACGCGCCACTTTCGAAATGTTGGTTTATCAAGGTTTTTTTTTTAAATACGAGTAGGTACAGTCTAACAAAGCAATTAGTATATACCGGGTTGCCAGATAGAGATGAAAATTTATCAGTAAATTATTATAGAACGGTTCTATTACGGTTTTGTATAAATATAGTTTATATTTTTCCGTTATTAAAATGATATTTCACTCGAAAACATCCATAATCTTAATCTTAAACATCCATACTAATTAGTTTGTTAGACTGTACGTACAAGGATTATTTTTTACTTTTTATTCAGGGTTTTTGAAGTCGCAGAATTTTTTGTTAAAAACTTTTCTTCTATGTTTTTAGTTGATTCATTGTTAGGATCGATTTCATAATCAAATTCGTGAACCACAACTTTGTACACAAAATTATTCATGTTAGTTGATTATAAAGCTCCTATTTTTGAGGAAGTGGACCTGGTTGGGCCCTGATGGTTTAAAAAAAAATGAGATTGACTTCATTATGCCGACGAAGAAGCAAATATTCAATGTTGTCTCTGTACAACGCGGTCAAAACCGGAAGTGATCACCGTTTGGTAAGTGGCACATTGAATCTGAATATCAAGCTGGAAAGATCTCGACTGATGAAGTCTACGCTCCGTCCAGCACCGATCCAAATCAAAAACCCCGAGATCTTTCAGCTCGAACTTCAGAATCGTTTCGAATCCCTAGCTAGGAGCTCAGTGGACGATTACATACGGTCGGGTCTAGGTTCTTTAAGACCCGTCGTATAAATAGAAACAAAAAGCTCTCTGATCACACACTCGAGTTCAAGGTGGAAAGACGCGAGATGATTCTGCAGTCCTCAGATGATGCGACTAAGTACCGGATCAATAGACAGATCTCAAAGTCCTTGAAAAGTGACCTACGCCGATTTAATACTGAACGTACAATTGTTGCTAATGTAATTTTATCCACGTGTGCCGACCCTATTAAAATAGGTATAAATTTTGCACGCTCTTTAGAAGGTCAGCCTCTGTTCCCTTCTTTACTTTGTGGTTTCGCCAAGTAATTTAACGTAATCACTTAATACTAATTATTCAAATAATAGCTTGAAGGACCAAGATTAGTTAATTAATGTATAAAATCGAGCGGAAAGCGGTGTCAATGTGTGCGTGCACAACATGATGTAGTGTGACCACTCAATACCTAAATTCGCGCGCGTCAAAAATGTGATCGCGTGCTTAAGTGGTCATTCTACTCATCATTATGAGTACAATGAATGTTTCGCGATTTCAAAGTTGTGCCCATAGTAAAAGTTGTTCATACTGATGAGTACAATGACCCCTTAAAAGGTTTTCAGTTATTTCAATAGCACATTGTATAATTTATTATTTCACTGTTATCATATCATAGAAAAAAATTCAGAATGTGACAAAATTAACAGTTTTCAAATTATCTACATAGAAATTATACAAAAGTTTTTCTTTACCATAAACCTGAAAAGGGGTCATTGTACTCATCAGTATGAATACATTTTACTATGAGACCAACCACAGAGAAAAAAATCACTACGTTACAGGACCAACCCTGGAATAGCGAAAAAAAAACAGCTGTTCCCTACATTTCAGTCAACTCAGCCTATCGCAGTCCACTGCTGGACATAGGCCTCTCCCAAGTTGCACCACAACATCTAAGACCCCTGCCTTCCGCATCCAGCCCCCCCAGCCACGTTCTTCAGGTCGTCGGTCCACCAGGCTAAGGGGCGCCCTACGCTGCGTTTGCCGATTCGTGGTCTCCACTCAAGGACTCGTCTGCTCCAGCGGTCATCGGTCCCTACATTTGTGTTCACATAATTCGAACACATGTAGGGAACAGCCGATTTTTATTCGCGATTTTAGGTTTGGTCTTATAGCAAAAGTTGTTCACACTGATAAGTAAAATGACCCCTTAAGAGGTTTTCACACAGAAATAAATAGAATGGAAAAGTGGGCGGGACATGTGTGCCAACACTGCACCACAGTGCAGTGCATTTCAAAGCCCTTCTCAGTACGCCTTATGACTTGTTTCAGTAAATACTGTAACAAAAACCCGCAAAAATGCCTTATTGTGCTGTTTCTAACTGCAGAAACAAAAGCTGTAAAGTACATTTGATCAAAGTTAATTTTAAAAAATTAATGACGACAATATGTAAGGCGTAGTTTGTTCGAAAGTTGCCACGCATGAATCGCAAGTAAAATTGTGATTACAACCATTCTACTCTATCTATCTTTGTGGGTTTTCAGTTATTTCAATAATTGATCTGTATTCGTGTCATATCTAAGGAGGTGACTATACCACTGATACTGAACACGAATCAATAAAAAAATTAATACATTTTTTGTTTTTAAATACCTATTTGTAAAAAAATAAATCCCCTAAGTGTTGCGTGCGACACAAAAACGATGGGCGCGAAACCACCAAAACAATTTGCAGGTATTTCCACCCTTTGACAATGCCACCGATGACTTATTTTCAGAGTTGTTTGGGATTTATTCTCGAATTTTGGGTTTTAAATAATCGTAGAATTTTTCAAGTGTTTTTAGATGACTAAGCACATTATTTATGGAGGAGCTATATGCGAAAACAACCACACAGTGGGTTCCAGACAGCAGCAAACGACGACGCGGCAGGCCCAGAAGGTGATGGCGGGACGAACTTGACTCCTATCTGAAGGATTGGCCCCAGAAGGCAAAAGACAGGGACAAGTGGAAAAAGGGAAGGGAGGCCTTTGCCCTGCAGTGGGACACTACAGACTGATAATAATAATAATCAAGCACATTATTTATCATTTGCTCTACAAATATGGCATAGATCAACATCTTGTATAATATTATTGGTATATATTTTCACGTCACTGCCTAGCTTCAACATAATTTGATATCTAACACAATCCTATTGGTGGCTTGCGACACATCTCTTTTCCTCTCCGCTTTGGTGGAGTCCGGGCCTTATATAGGCTGCAACTCACGACTTTCTACTAAGTTACTACTAAGTACCACGGTACTAGAAATAAATAAATAAATAATCTTTGGGACATCTTACACAGCACCGTCTAGTCCCAAACTAAGCAGATCTTGTACTATGGGTACTAGACAATGGATATAATACTTATATATATATTTTTTTTTGTTATAAATACATACTTATAATACATATGAAACACCCAGCCAAACACAAACACTTATGTTCATCACACAAATATTTGTGTCCTGTGGGAATCGAATCCACGACCTCGTAATCAGAAGACCGATACTCGAACCACTAGACCACAGACGTCAAAGAGATGTATACATCTCTTTGACGTCTGTGGTCTAGTGGTCTATACTATACTATAGACGAAAATTTGCTTACAGCCAATGATACATAACATATCTATGTTACTTGCACTCGCAATTGAAGACTCGAAAACGTCTAAATTAGGACGTTTTTTCTAATAATCCGTGTCAAGTAAGGCGCAGAAAGTTCTCGAACCGCCTCGATCGTCATCTATCCTTATCTTAACCTTTATACACATATTTATATACACTTTATATATATATACTTTATACACATACTTTAGACAGCAGGTCACGGGAACTACATGTGACTCTCGAATTCCTCTTAAACTGAAGGGGAAAATCTATAAGACCATGATAAGACCTGCTGTCCTGTATGGATCGGAATGTTGGGCTACGAAAGGAATTAATGAAAGGCAAGTGCATGCAGCTGAGATGAGAATGTTAAGAGGAATGTGTGGTGTAACGAGAATGGATAGGATAAGGAATGAATATGTAAGAGGGAGTCTGAAAGTAGCGCCAGTGACAGAGAAGTTAAGTAGCAATAGACTGTCATGGTATGGACATGTGATGAGGAGGAATGAGGAGCATGTTACGATGAAAGTTTTAAGTATGAATGTTGATGGCTATAAGAAAAGAGGGAGACCGAAGAAAATATGGATGGATTGTGTGAAAGATGATATGAATAGAAAGAAAGTGAACACGGAGATGACGGCTGATAGAGATGTATGGAAGAAAAAAACATGCTGCGCCGACCCCAAATAAGTTGGGATAAGGGCAGGAGGATGATGATAGACATGAATCTTACCTGTGTGTGAATATAGCTAGCAGCTGCGTGAGATGGTCCGAGGCCCTAGAGCCCATGGTGGCCAGGAGTAGTGCCGAGTGGCAGCGCACCACCGCCGACAGCCACGTGCATACTGACGCACATCTGTAGGTGAAGAGAGCGGGTGCAGTCAAGGTCAAGTAGTAGTAGAGCTCCTTTGTGGAAGAGCTCCTCCGGGGAAGTACTACCACCATACATTTTGGACATTTAAGTTTCTTATCAACACCTTTTGCAAACGGGACCGTATTACTCTCGCTACGCTGTCCGTCCGTCCGTCTGTCTGTCACAGGGCTGTATCTTTGTAATGGTAATTGCTAATTTTGAGATGATTTCAAAACACTTACTAGAATTTTAGATAGAAGCCTAGAAAAAATTTAATTGAATTTTGACAATATCAACTTCTGATACTCATTATTTCTATGCGATCAGCTGAGTAACTGAACGTTCAAAGTACGCTCCGTACGTCATCGGGTGATATAACTGAACGCACCCAATAAATTATCAAAACGAAACATTATTAATTTAGAGATAATCTCCCATCGCTAGCTTGTAGTTGCGTCTATAACGTACCTACGTGACGTGATTCTCTTTGGTCGAATCATGATTTCTTCATCAAGAAGGTTCTTTACAATATATGCATGAGTTGCCCTAGCATAATATTCATTATATATATATCATATATATAATGAATATATATTATATATTATTATATTATATATATATTATTTATTATATATATTTCATTATATTTTATTATTTCATTGTCATCTCTGTATCACCCTAAGGTTGACTGGGAGAGAATGCCTAAGGCATTAAGTCCGCCTATGTACACATGTTGCATGAAGTTTAAATAAATAAATAAATAAATAAATATGCGCAGGTGTAACCCTACCAATTTTTTTTTCATACTTAACCTCAAAAAATATTTTATTATAACAACTTTCCTTGGCTTCCCAGAAAAAAAGAATGAGATGATTGTTTGTAGTAGACGTGAATGGTACTAATACAACAACAATAATCGGAAGAACCCAGCTAAATAAAAAATTGAGTGACATGTCAACGCATGTATGGAGAATGGACATTGTTCTTTTCACAGAATATGTGTTACTATGGTGCCTATAACTACAAATGCTAAAAATAAAAAAAGTCTAAAACCAAAGTGGGTCCCCAAACAAGAAACCTCGAAAAACATGTATTTTTTTCAACGTTTTTATTCCTGTTCTATCTTCAAAACGGTAATACATACCAGCGTCAAACTTGGTCTCATTATAGTGCATACTATGTAATTTAGGAACAAATACTAAAAATAGGACAAACATAGACATATGTGGTGGTACCTACGTAAGAAAGAGATGCAAAAATTCACATTTCGCGTACGCTCTTTGATGTCTTTTGATAAACTCTCGTAAATTAAATCAGTTTCTATGAGGTATCAGGTCGATGGGTGGTACGGAACCCTTACTGCGGTCCAACTCACATTTGTAAAGGGCGCTACCCTGTGGGTACGGAACCCTAAAAAGTATTGAGATATATTTTATCCATGTATGACTTACTGGCTAGTTTTCCTGGTGGCCATGTCTGCGAGTTGTTCCAAGAGTTGCGGCACGTAGTCAGCCGGCAGGCTGCCCACTGTCCGTAGCGCAACCAGAGGATCGTCCTTCTGCAGAACTGTTAGGATTATGCTGGGAACAAATATAACACGTAAGTTTGATGTATTTGTTTTGTTTTTATAGTATAGGATGGCGAAACGAGCTAAAGGCCCACCTGATGTTAAGCGGTTACCTTTGCCCATAACAACTGCAATACCACCTAGACTGTTGCCTAAATGGTACCGCAAGTCGGTTCGCCAAACTGAGACATGAAGATGGAAAGTCTCATGTGATTGTAATTTCACCGGCACCCGTATCCTTCAGACCGAAACACAGCAATGCAAGCATCACTATTTGGCGGAGAAGTAGGTACGGTGGTAGTACTTCCCCGGACGAGCTCTTTCACAAAGGAGCTCTACTACTACTAAAAACAACAAGTTGTTATTTGTTACAAGGAAATAAAATTGAGTATTTTATTACAAGTTCCGTGTGGTGCCGGACGTAAAGAATTGCACCACCCTATCTCTTCTCATGGGTGTCGTAAAAGGCGACTAAGGGATTCACCAGAGGATGGGCAGCAGCGTTCTCCGAGTATTTAACCAACCAACTGCGATCGCCAACCCGCCTGCCAAGCGTGGCGATTAAAGATGGGCGTTTAAACGATAAACATACAGGGTGTCAGGGAAACGCTTTAGAAAACGAAGATAGATGGATAGTGCTGGTGATTACTGATACGAAACCACGAAAAAGAATGCGATTTTTTTTTTTTTTTTTTTGCATTTTTCATTATTTATGAGTTTTATTTAACTGCCCAAAGCTGGTTATGTATGAAAAATGCAAAAAATATAAATGAAAAAATCTAAAAAAAGAATCGCATTTTTTTTTCGTGGTTTCGTATCTGTAATCACCAGGGGGTCTACTCCCGTTCGACGATATTCAATAAATCGTACGATTCATCGCACAATTTGCTACTCCGGTCAACCATCGTTCCCTTATCGCATGCGATGATCGTGTTTTGACGTTTGTTTTTCTCATCTCCGGTAAATTGTATACGACTATGAACCGTAGTCTATCTTAATTGTGCCTATCTTTATTATGTAAGTATCAGTCGGAACGAAAGTTCGTACTTCGTTTGTCGTTCGTAAAACGCGCGTAGACCTACAGCATCTATCTTCGTTTTCGGAAGCGTTTTTAGTTTAAGCACGTTAGTTAATTTAAGCATTTATCAATTTCTGCATATTTCTAAAATTAAAACACCCCTGTTTCGGTCATTTATTGAAATCAGAGACATCTATAATAATATTTTGGTAAGTAATTGAATTTAGTAATCACCGATAGATGTCATTTAGTACAATTTTAATTGATAAACCAATACTAGTACCATCCATGCTAGTAGGGACCGACTAAACGAAAAAGGATTGAGTTCCAAAACAGATCTTTATATTAGGGATGTAAGGGCTTAAGCCTATACATATAATGTTGAGGATATAGGATAAAGTAAATGTTAAAATGTTAGTTAAAATAATGTTTAATGGAAAACTACACCGTAAATAATGTTCTTAAAAATAGTTAAAAAATGTTGAAAAAAGTAATAAAAATGTTAGGTAAAATGTTGCTGGTATGTTTGTACGAGCTCGCGATAAAACGAAGACTAACGTACTTTCGTACGTTATGGTGCAACATTGCTTAAAATAACAAAAATTACAATACCTATTTCTAATTAAACTAGGCTACGGTACAATGTGCGGATGCTGACCGTACATCTTGGCGGGGAAGGAAATCATTTTTAAAAATTAACAAAATGTTATAAAAATGTAAATAAAAATAAGAAAATGTAAATTAAAATCAATAAAATGTCCAAATTAAAAAAAACAAACGAATATATGTTAGATGTTAAACGTATGTGGTGTTGCGTAAGTATTATTGCTGATCCTAGTCAGTTCTATGTCGTCAGTGGATGACGCGGCCCTCAGTGGCTTCGGTGGCGGTGATCTGGTGGACACGCCGGTGCCGGCGACGGCGATGCTGCTGCGTTTATAAATCAATCGGCCGAATAGATGTGAGATTGTTGATGTCCTCCAGATCTATTAGTGGTATTTCTGGGTTGACGTAGATGTTTTTTTGTGTAATAAACTTGTGTTTAGTATGTTTCTTCATTGTTTCTGATCATCCTTCCTTAGCTTCTAATATTCCTGTTGAATGTATTGCCTTAGAAGTGATGACCTTCACAGTTGATTTATTACAGTAGTGGTGGTGGTGTCAGGGTTTCCTATCTGAGATTCTGATAGCGGGAGTTTAATTAGTTTTGTGATTGGTCTTGTTAGTTGCCCTGACTTTGTTTTCATTGTCACTACTCTAATTAGGTTGTCCCTTCCCGGATGAACATCCTGTATTCTGCCAAGTGCCCATTTCGCAGGAGGAAGATTATCTTCTTTGATTAGGACAATATCCCCGATTGATAAATTTTCTGTTTTATGCAACCATTTACTTCGAACTTGAAGTTGTTGCAGATATTCTGAGGACCATTTGGACCAAAATCCTTGCTGCATTTTGTTGAGTAACTGCCATCTCTGTCGAATGTTTATGTTTTGCTCTTTGATATTTTCATGTGGTAAGAATGTTGCTGGTCGGCCAATTAAAAAATGTGATGGTGTAAGGTAGTCAATATCTTCACAATCCTCTGTTAAAGGGCAAAGAGGTCTGGAGTTCATACAGGCTTCAATCTGAGTCAGCAGTGTTAAAAACTCCTCGTATGTCAACTTTTGCTCCCCTAGGACGCGTTTTAGGTGATATTTCATAGACTTAACTGCAGCCTCCCAAAGTCCACCTGCAGTCGGCCAGCTCGGGGCGTTGAAATGCCATTCTATTCCCATTTCGGTGTTACTTCTTGACAAGGAGTCATTGTTAAATGTTTGAGCAATATGCAATTGTTTGGCCAATTCTTTTTGGGCTCCGACAAAGTTTGTTCCATTGTCCGAGTAGATATGTTTCGGGCAGCCTCGCCGCGCTATCATGCGGTTAAGGGCAAGTAAAAATGTTTCTGTTGACAAATCTGATGCAAGTTCTAAATGTACAGCCTTTGTTGTCATGCATGCAAATACCACGACGTAACCTTTACTTGTTTTGACACCTCGTCCTTTGTTCAGTTTGACATTAACGAACCCTGTGAAATCCACCCCTGTGTGGAAGAAAGGGGGTGATTGCGTTATCCTCTCATTGGGTAAGTCAGCCATCTGTTGATATTGTTTCGATGGTTTAAAACGGCAACACTTTATGCAGCCTTGCAAATGTTTTTTGACAGTATTGTTTCCTCCTACTATCCAATATTTCTGTCTCAATGTAGCCAAGGTTAATCTCGCTCCACCGTGTAATGTTGTGACATGTGCACGATCAATAAGTAGGTTCGTCAGCCTGCTGTTTTTTGGTATGATAACAGGGTGTTTGGTTTCTTCAGGTAAGTTTGAATATCGTAATCGGCCTCCGACGCGCAGTATGTTATTTTCATCGAGGTAGGGGTTAAGTTTTAGAAGTCCACTATTGTTGCTTAACTTCCCCTTTGTTTTATAATCTTTGATTTCTTGTTCATAATGTTCCTTCTGTACGTGTTTTATAATAATGTTTGTAGCGCGTCGTATGTCGGCGAGTGTTAAATTACATTTTTCATACGTAGACAAGCCGTTCGTATGATTCGTTGTTGCGTCTTCCTGGTGACGATTGTTTCGTGACGTGTTTGTGATGAAACGCGACACCCAAGCGATGATGCGTATTATAGTCATAATACAGCTGTTCGTGATAAGGAGTTGTGTTACAATGTTTATGTTTTGGTCAATGGTCTGTGACATAACGGCATGCACTTTTTTAACTTCGATTTCCGGTGTTTTATATGTTTCAGATGTTTCAGGAATCTTTTCGTTGTGAAGCCATTCGGGTCCATTAAACCATAGAGGAAAGTTTTGTAACTGAGAAGGTAGTAGCCCACGAGACGCGCAGTCGGCCGGATTTTGCTCCGATCTCACGTGTTTCCAATTATCGGGGGGCACTATCGATGTTATATCTTGAACTCTGTTTCCGACGTAGGCCTTCCAACGCGAGATATCGCCATTTAGCCAACCAAGCACGATCATAGAGTCCGTCCATGCAGTTACTTTTATGTTAGGTTTATCGAGGCAATGTTTTATTTTCTTCACAAGTTGAGCTAACAGCTGAGCGCCGCATAACTCGAGTCTTGGGAGTGTTTGTTGTTTTTGAATTGGAGCAACCTTAGTTTTAGCTGCTACCAATGCAATATGGGGTTTTTGTGTACCCTTTCGAACCATGCTGTAGATCACACACGAAAATGCTTTTTCCGATGCGTCACAGAACGCGTGTAATTCGCAACCCTTGTTTGTTTCAAGACCAAGCCATCGGTTAATTTGAAACGGTTGCATGTTAGCCAGTTCGTATCTCAATGTTCTCCATTCTTTTTCTATTTCATCGGGAACAGCATCGTCCCATTCGGTTTTATACTTCCATATCTGTTGGAATAAGATTTTTGCCTTGACTGTTATTGGGGACAGTAATCCCAGCGGATCAAAAATAGTTGATATATCGCTCAAGATTTGACGTTTTGATGATTTTATGTTAATGTTGTGATTGTTTTTGTTTTTTAATGTTGGAGAAAATATGAATTCATCTTGTTTTGGATCCCATGCCAACCCTAAGGCCTTTGATGTTGATGTCTCTGTAAAGTTGAAACTGATAGGACTAACCATATGTTCTGGCAGATCTTCTAGTAGTTGTTGTTCATTGCTTGACCACTTTCTGAGGTTAAACCCACCTTCTTTCAATAGTTTTATTAGTTGATCTCTCGTGTGACGGGCTTCGTCCACAGTATCCTTTCCAAATAATGCATCATCGACGAAAAACTGATTGAGTAATATGTTTTTAGCTTCCGGGTACTTGTCACCTTCGTCCATCGCTAGCTGTTGAAGTGTTCGGAGCGCTAAGAACGGAGCGGCTTTAGTTCCATAGGTGACTGTACAGAGTTTATATTCCCGTAGCATTTGTCGTGGACAGTTTCTCCATACAATTTTCTGCAAGGGTTGATGTTCTGGATGTACCACTATAAAACGGTACATTTTCTCAATGTCAGATGTTAAGACATACTTGTACTGTCTCCATTTCAGCAAGATGCTAAGAATGTCTTTCTGTAAATTCGGACCTGCCTCCATTAAATCGTTAAGACTGTGTTTTGAGCTAGTTTTTGCAGACGCATTAAACACAACTCTCAATTTCGTTGTGATCGCGCCTGGCCGCTCTATTCCATGGTGTGGTAGGTAGTATCCTATGTTTTTGTGTTCAGTGTTAGTTTGGATTTGCTTCATGTGACCCATACCTTCGTATTCCTCCAGGAAATCTTTATAATCTCTTGCAAACGCAGGATTTTTTGACATCTTTCGCTCAAGTTGTTGAAATTGAGCGATGGCCTGCGGTTTGGATGTTCCTAGGTGTTCGGTAAAGTTATCCTTAAGAGGAAGACAAACCTGGTATCTCCCATCAGGCAGTCGTGTTGTTGTTTCCTTGTATAACTGTTCGCATTTGTTGTTGGAGTCCATATCTTCCTTATTGTCTTGCAAGGACTCCTGTTCCCAGAATTGGGCAAGATCTTGAATATTGTTGACTATTACATGGCAGTTAAATGTTTTGTAATTACCACACACTATCCATCCTAGATGAGTTTGTTGAGCTATGATGGATGACGATTTAGTTTTTATGAGCCCCTCCAATAATATTTCGGAATATATGTCGGCTCCCAGTAATAAGTCTATGTCCTGAGATATGTTAAATTCAGGATCAGCGAGTTGTAAATGTTGTATGTGTTCAATGTTGCCTTTATCTAATGTTTTACTCGGCAGTTTGTTTGTTATGGACTTCATAATAAGTGCATTAATGTTAATGTTATAATTATTGTATAAGGCTTGGCATTTGAGATGAAGCACACCCTTACACTTGGTGGTGGCTGAAGGACCAACACCTGACACCACAGCACTCATTTTTTCCCGTTTCAACTGTAATCTTTGCGCAGCATTCTCTGTGATAAGGCTGACTTGCGACCCTTGGTCTAATAAGGCGCGTAGAATGATCGTAGTTCCATCAGAAGTCATTGTCTTAACTTGAGCCGTGGCTAGCAACACTTCATTCGAGCTGTCATATGCTACGTGTGTATTTAATTGTTGACCTACATTAGACTTACTAGGTCTCGATTCTGCAAATTCGATTGCTTCATGTAAAATGCTGCTATGCGGCTCCTCGCAGTGTTTGCATTTTTTCTCTGACGTACATTTTTCGCCTTTATGGCTGAAAAGACAATTTAAACAAACATGCAGGTCGTTAGCGGTCTTCAACCTCTCTTCTGGCGACAGGCTTAAAAAATCTCTGCAATTGTAGAGACCATGTTGCATATTACATTTGGGGCAAGTTATAACAAAACCATGAATTGTTTTCTTGTTATGGAATGTTTTCGGCATGTTCTTGGTTTCAACTTGAATGTTTTGCTGTTGAAATTTAGGCTTACTATACGTCGTGTTATGAACCGTTTTCGATTGAAAGTTTAATTGTTGACTGTTAATGTTACGTGGCCGGTTTGAGTTCGTACTTGACTCCATTGACATAAATTTGATTTCAATGAATTTCAGAAACTCTTTCAGTGTTGGTATGCTCCTAGGATCATCCAAGGATTCCTTAAAGGACTGGCATGTATCTGAGTCAAGCTTCTGCAACAAAATATGAACCACTAAGGGATCCCATGTCGAGGTATCGAAATGTAGATTTTTGATAGCCTCGATGCACTCAATGGTTGTGTCATGCATTCTTTTCAGCTGGGAAGCCGATGGGATTTGTATGTTGGGTTGGTTCAAGAGAATGTTAGCTTGGTAGGTAAATAATAACCTTTTATTATCGTACCTCTGCTGAAGGATGTGCCAACAAGTTTCATAATTATCGGCACTAATGTTCATGTGTTGTATCAATCGCTCGGGCTCTCCTTTTAATTTTGATTTTAAATGTTGCATTTTTTGAGCGTTTGAGATAAAAGTGTTACGGTGTACGATTTCTAAAAATAAATCTTTAAATGTTGTCCACTGCGCATAGCTGCCGCTGAAAACTGGAAGTTCAATTTTCGGAGTGGATTTTTCCTGGTGTTTATTATCCCATATTTTCTTGTTAATCTGTTCTTTGCTGTATTCATACAGTCTTTCCAACCTGTTATAATCACTTTCAAATGCTTGCATTTCGTCTAATATGTTATCAAGCTTCCAATAAGTACTATCGACTTTTTCCCAGCGTTGTGTGATTGTTCTCAATTTATCTTCAAGTTGCCACTTTTCTTTCAAATTTTCAATGTCCATGTTCCGTACTGCTCTCTCAAAGGCTCTGATGTTCGACCGCTGTTCATTCATGATGTCTTTAGTACGTTGGTCCACAATTTTTTCTTCATTTGAGACGTGTTTAAATCCATCCGCGATCTCATCGCCATCATGTTGTTCAGAAGTTTTCTCTTGAGTACATGTTACGCTACTTTCTCCTTGAAATTGACTGAAAGAACTAAACTGACCATCTTCGATTTTAGCCAATACTCGTTGTTTCGATTTATTTAACATGCACTTCGTCTCTTCATATACTTGTTCCAGACGTTCGTAAACACGTTTCTCGTAGTAAGGCCCAGACTTTTCGCCTTCAATCAAGGATAATTGGGTGTCGTTCTGCTTAAACTCACTCCATAAACCTTCCAGCTTGTCAAGCCTTTCAACATGGTACTCAAGAGTAGTTTTACGTGAAGAACTATCCTTCATAAAATTTTCTTTGATTCTTTTTATAGCCTCAAGGGTTGTAGACTGAGAGTTAAGTAATTCTTCGTAAGAAGACATTGCTGTAGCTTATTGGTATTTAATGTACACAATAAAATCCAATATGTAGCCGAAAAGTAGTTAAAATGGAACGAGCTCACCGGATTCGCAGCTTCCGCCTGATTCTTATACTTCACTGCAATCTGGATAATTATCACCCAACGTCACTGTTCTCACTGTTAATGTTCTGTTCAATGTTCAAATGTTCCCGCGAGTGAAAAACGCACCACGGCACTGATTTTATTTTTAAATGCACGAAGGACCAAAATGTAAGGGCTTAAGCCTATACATATAATGTTGAGGATATAGGATAAAGTAAATGTTAAAATGTTAGTTAAAATAATGTTTAATGGAAAACTACACCGTAAATAATGTTCTTAAAAATAGTTAAAAAATGTTGAAAAAAGTAATAAAAATGTTAGGTAAAATGTTGCTGGTATGTTTGTACGAGCTCGCGATAAAACGAAGACTAACGTACTTTCGTACGTTATGGTGCAACATTGCTTAAAATAACAAAAATTACAATACCTATTTCTAATTAAACTAGGCTACGGTACAATGTGCGGATGCTGACCGTACAAGGGACATAAGATTGAATTTTAATTGTCGAATCTTAACTGCTTATTTTTTATTATCTGCTTGTTTGTTGTTAGTGAGATTTTGTAATGTAACTTTTTTCAACGAAAACATTAAATAACATACCGTAACATCACGCTTGTATTTCCCGAAGGGGTAGGCAGAAGTGTAATAGTACACCAACATTACGCCAGTTATGTTATAGTCCCATGTAATAGGGGGCGAGCCTATTGCCATTGACCGGGCACAAATCCAGACTCCGGGTTGCTACTGAGAATTACTATTGAAAAACCCAATAACACTTCGCCCGACCCGGGACACGAACCCCACGCTTAGCAGTCGCGCTAGCAACCACTAGACCAGTGGTTCCCAAACTTATTTTGTCTACTCGAAAGTCGAGAGTTCAGTCGGTTTCTAAGAGTCCTCCTAGCTAGATGAAATTACAATTTATACCACCAATTTTATATCTGGTACCACCTGTATTCTACGCAAATAAATGATTCTTTCTTTCTTTCAAATTGCCCCCCAAGCCTTTACACAATGCCCCAATTTTTTTTCTGGGTCTCTAACCCTTTAGGACTGCAGCGGCCACAGGGGGCGTTATCGCCCACTCTGGGAATGGCTGCACTAGACCAACGAGGCAGTCTCGAGGTAGTCGAGGCTGAAATGATGATTAATAAACATAACCTCACCTTTTATCCTTGGAGTGTAGGCCCTGCATCAGCAGTTTGGTCAGGTTCTGACTGACAGCTGACTTGCCGCGCCCTTTCACATCAAGAGCTAGGTTCGCTAGCCTAGCTTCCATTGGTACTTCCACCTGGTAACAAGGTATCAATTAAGGACCGATCTGGTCGCCAAAATCCAAAAAAGTACATTGTTTCTTTCCATTTATCGTCATCATTTCTTGAAGTAGGGAGAATGGAAAAAATATATGGTGGAGTTGAGTAGCTTATGTATCCATTTTGAAAGATCGATACACGATTTAAATAACTCCGCTTGATAGAAAAAAAAACCAAACAGCCAATTTTTGACACTTTGAATTCATTTTATGACGAAAATTTATATAGAACATGATTTTGAAACTTGCACGTTATATTTTATCGCAAGCCAAGTAATCCTTTTCAGAAAAAAAATATGATAAAATTACATTAATTTAATGTTTTAAATAACTAATTGTTATCACGGGCCGGCGCGCCTCAGTGCTCCAGCTCCCCACTGCGCCCCGCAGTCCACCCCGAGACGTTTCGTGCAGGGACAGGGCCTTAATACATGCTGAAATTTGAATCGCTTCTTTCCTGAAAAGGGGTCATTATACTCAGCATTATGAACAACTTTTACTATGGGACCAACCCTGAAATCGCGAAAAAAAATCAGTTGGTGCCTACATTTGTGTCCACTTAAATCGATAAAATGTAGGGACCTCCTGATTATTTTTCACGATTTCAGGGTTGGTCCCATAGTAAAAGTTGTTCATAATGATAAGTACAATGACCCCTTTTCGGGAATGAAGCCATTCAAAATTCAGCATGTATTGTGATGGAATGGATTTTAAAATCATAAAAAGGTCAATTTCGCAGCCTACTAATGAAGTTACACTAATGAGAACGTGACACAAATGATATCACACAATAATAATATGCATATTTAAATAAAAACAGATGCTCCCTACATTTCCCATAAATCGACAAAATTTAGGGATTAGCAAATTTTTTTATACAGGGTGTCAGGGAAACGCTTCCGAAAACGAAGACAGGTGATATTGCTGGTGATTACTGATACGACCCCACGAAAAACAAATGCGATTCTTTTTTCAGTTTTTTTTTTTTTTTTTTAATTTTTCATTATTTATGAGTTTTATTTAACTGCCCAAAGCTGGTTATGTATGAAAAAATCTAAAAAAAGAATGGCATTATTTTTTCGTTGTTTCGTATCATTAATCACCAGCCACCATATATATATATATTTGTTTGTTTTGTCGAGATTTCTTGATTGGTCCCATAGTAAAAGTTTTTCATACTGAATAGTACAATTACCCCTTAAGAGGTTTGCAGTTACTTTTCAACAACATGTAGTAGACAATGATGAGACCAATACATATCATTCTTAATTTTGTATGTACAACATCAAACAATGCAGGAATCACAATACAGCGTTTGTATGGAAGAATGACCGACTAGTGCAACGTCAGGCTCACCTTGTCCCCGGGCGTGGCACGCTTCCTGGCGACTCCCCCCATGGGTTCCACATACGTAACTTGTGACGTATCATGCTCTGTCCTTACTTTGTTAACCTCATTGCTGTGTTTAGTTTTTTTCTTCGATTCATTACTGTCTCCCCGGATTAAAATCTGGGTTTTTGATTTTAGGTCGGGCGTCTGCGAATGAGAAATGAAATAAAAAAAATAAAAAAATAAATGAAATGAATGAAAATTAAAACAATGGTTAAAGCGAAAACTAGATGCATAGATAATTTTTTTTCATACAAAGTAACTATACACGTCAAAAACGTATTCATTTCGAAAACGAAGATGGGTCATTGTACTCATCATTGATAATGATAATTTTATTTAACCAAATTAAGCATATTTTACAAGGTACACTGCTGGGGCCCATCATTATGAACAACATTTACTACGGGACCAACCCTGAAATTGCGAAACAAAAATCAGCTGGTCCCTACATATTGTCGATTTATGTGAACACAAATGTAGGGAACAGCTGATTTTATTTTCTCGATTTCAGGGTTGATCCCATAGTAAAAGTTTTTGATAATGATGAGTATAATGACCCTCTTCGTTTTCTGTAATACTTAGGTACATACCACTTTTTCAAAGGTCATGATAGGTCCATTCCAGTAGCCCAGCAGCAGGTCACCAGTGGGGGGAAGCCTGCAACACTGGAGGGGCAACGGTTTGGCTTCACTGCTGGACACTTGGATAGTTACAGATGGCTTGATGGGTTTTGATGATGACCTGGATGGAAGAGAGTAATTGAGTACAAGATAGCACTGAGGGTGAGATAAAGGCGGCTGGATTAACGCGGAGCAAAAAAGAGGAGATAGCGCAAGACATGGGGAAGTGGAGACAGCTCGTGAAGGCAGGTTATTCCTGAAATCCCCATTGATTAACCCCATCAATGATGATTTTTGGAGTTTTTGTCCGATAATCTGCAAGTGCTTATGAAGCTGACGATGGGGATTATTGGACAAAAATCCCCATTGACAGCTAACACCAATGGGGATTCTTGGAGATACATAGTTTTTCATGTGAACAGCGCTGTGGGCTGCAATATTGTTTATACTGAATATGTATAGTCTTATTATTAGTTTTAATATTGTAGCTGTTTGCTGTTCCATCTGAATAAATACAATTTTCACTGGTTAATCAGCCGTTCCAAAATCTGTGATTTTAATAAATAATAACTTTATCATATGAATTGATATTATTATTGTAATTTGTTTAATTGATAATGTGAGTCCAATACTAACTTACATTGTCATTCTGAATTCCCAATACTAACTTACATTGTCATTCTGAATTCAACTTAGTTTTCATATTCATAAAGTTGAATTTTATGTAATTCAACATCAATTATTTAATTGGATTGACACAGACTTTATGTCATCATCATCATCATTTCAGCCGAAAGACGTCCACTGCTGGACATAGGCCTCCCCCAGGCATCTCCACAACGACCGGTCCTGCGCTTTCCGCATCCAGCGGATTCCCGCGACCTTCACCAGGTCGTCGGTCCACCTTGTGTGTTGAGTGTTTGACGGCACTTGGACTGCAATCGTGCTATGGATGTCAATCGCCAGTCGCTATACAAGCACGCCATCTCTGAGAACTACTGAGAAGCGCTTGGAACCCAGTCGGCAATACGAGCGGCGAGCATCCCTAACCTACACGTGTGTGTGCGTTCGTATACAGACGTAATCTTGTGTATGTAGGTGGTGCTAGCGTTCATATTATATTGAGTGTCCGAGTCATGGTTTTGGTACCCAGCTCCTGAATTATAGAACCTATAAAGTATCCTCCATCCTCACATATGGATCCCAAACATGGTCTTTGACAAGTCAACTGAGGTCCACGCTTGAGGTTTGCCAAAGAGCGATGGAACGGAGTGTTCTGGGCATAAAACTTGTAGACCGGATAAGAAACACAATGATCCGTTCCAGATCAAAAATAGCTGACGTCACCCGTAAGGCTGCCACTCTAAAGTGGAACTGGGCTGGACATATATGCCGCATGTCAGACGACCACTGGGCCAAACTAACAACTCAATGGGTCCCTTTACATGGCAGACGTCAACGCGGCAGGCCCAGACGGAGATGGCGGGATGAGCTGGACTCCTTCCAAAAGGACTGGACGCTTGTAGCAATAGACAGGGAGAAGTGGAAGGAGAGTAGGGAGGCCTTTGCCCTGCAGTGGGACACTTCAGGCTTATAATAATATAAAACTTTTTAACAAAAAATTGAATCGACGAAAAGTGAAACTGAAAAGCGAAAAATAACTATTTATGAGTCGGCGCCAAACGAACTTTTAACATGCAAAGTGCGTGTAAGTTGCCGAGCGGAGAACGCATTTTGGAAAGTTATTGTTTATCGTTGAAAATTTCACGTTGTATTTGATGTGACGTTGTTTTTATTATTTACTAGCTGTGCCCGCGACTCCGTCCGCGTGGATGTCGGAAAATAACATCGTGTTATAATTATGAACACAATATCTTCAAATATATACATATAAGCGCCTACACAGACGATTACACTATTTACCGACCATACTATATTTTGTTTTTACAACCAACCGGCTAAGGTGATGGAATTTCATGGAATTAGCCCTAAACTCCCTCATTCTGAGAAGACGCTCGTGCCCAGCAGTGGGAAGTAATTGGGCTGATTATGTTATTCTATAACACTAACCACATCTCTTCTTATGCTGAGAATAGGCCCGTGTCCAGCAGTGGGACTGTAATGGGCTGGTAATGTTATGTTATTCTAGAATACTAATAATATCCAGTTCATTAACTCTTCTCATTTTGAGAAGAGGGCCATACCCAGTAGTTGGACAGTAATGGGTTGACTACGTTATGTTATTCTATATTTTCTAGTTTCTTAACTCTTCTCGTTCCGAGAAGAGGTCCGTGCCCAGCAGTGGGGCAGTAGGTAATGAGCTGATTATGTTATGATAATCTATTACACTAACAATATCCAGTTCCTTAACTCTTCTCATTCCAAGAAGAGGGCCATGCCTAGCAGCGGGACAGTGATGGGCTATGTTATGTTATTCTATATTTTCTATAATACTAATAGAATCCAGTTGTATTTTTAGTTGAACCTGCAACTTGCATCCAACCAACAATCATGACCTCTACTTTGTATGCAACTTAATACAATAGAGGGGTCAAGCTGTATCGCTAGATCTACTCAACCGATTCAGATAAAACATAACCTATATTTTAAGTTAGACTAATACCAATACAAATGCTAAGTTTCATTACGATCCGTTCAGCCGTTTTCACGTGATGAGGTAACAAACAGACAGACAGACATAAATTTTTTTAACGATTGATTCGTGTTTTATAGCTTATTTCTAGTCCCCCTAGCCGGTTTTCGCGAAAAAATACTCAATGTACAGACTTTTCGACCTTTACAGTTTTATTATAGTATAGATTTAAGGTAATTTAATGATCTTCGTTGATTGGTTGTTTGGCGCCGACTCATAAAAAGTTATTTTTCGCTTTTCAGTTTCACTTTTCGTCAGTTCAATTTTTTGTTAAAAAGTTTTATTTTTAATTTTTTTGTGGTTAAAATCTAACTCCAGGTCTCCATTATGTCGTAGTGTCTAGAACTATATTTATGTGTGTCAAGTTTCAACAGAATCGGTTAACAGGTAAGAATTCAGTGAGTGAACAAACACTCATCCCCTGTTTTACTACCCTTAGGGGTGGATTTTGATTTTGAAATTTAAATGGGACCAACTTCGAGATATACCCTATCCATTAAAAAAAGAATCATCAAAATCGGACCACTCTGTAAAAAGTTATGCGTGGTCATACATAAAAAAAAAAAAAAAAAAAAAATATATACGCGTCGAATTGAGAACCTCCTCCTTTTTTTCGTCGGTTAATAAATAATAAAGTATCATGAAAGTGATCTGTTTTAAGTTAACTTACCCATTTAACATATGCCCATAATAATGCACTACCCCACTTCTTGTTGCAGCTGCAAGGCTCAACCGTGTAGCTCCTTCCTCCTCCTTCAATTCTACGTCCACAATCCTGGGAGCATCTTCCAACACAAAGTTGTATGTTGGTGTGGAGGTAGTGATTGGTGCTGGCTTGGTAAAGGATTTCCTTCGTTGCCTCTTGTGCGGAGTTTCGTCTCCGTTTACTTGTGGTATGCTATCTTCTGTTATAGTCACATCCCAGAATGAGAGGAGGCGCTCGTTTCTGTGGAAGATGGTGGCTTGTTATTGATGTTTACAGAGTTATTTGTTGGAGTCTAGTGATTATTATATTAATAATAATTGTAAAGGTTTTATTATAATGGGATAAATTTTGATTTAATAATGTTGTAGAATGTTAATTAGATTTTTTTAAAGTTTGTAATTTAAAAGAAAAAAACTATAATTAACTCCATTGTAATTTAAAAGTATTGTTAAATATTTATTTATTTATTTAACATGCATTATGAAAAAAATTGTATGCCAGTACCTGGTGGAACATGTATTAGTTCAAAATAATGTTTTCTAACACCTTATTGTACCATGTTTGATTCAAATAAATACTATTCTATTCTATTATTTTACGCATAATTTAATGAAGTTAAGTTTTGTAAAAGGAATTCACAATATACAGATTAATAAAGGGCGCTATTGTCGATATTGGCAACACCATTATGCTATCAGAGAAAAAAGGAACACTGAGTTACTGTTTGATAATTTTAACCCCCGAACGCAAACAGAGGGTTGTTGTGTTTAACGTATCTGTATGTCTGTGGCATTGTAGCTCCCAGACAGATGAACCGATTTTGATTTAGTTTCTTTTTGTTTGAAAGGTGACTTGATCGAGTGTTCTTAGCTATGATTCAACAAAATCTGTTTAGCCATTTGAGATCATCAGCTCTTTTCTGGTTAATAAAGGGATGTGAGCATTTCTACAGGTCTGCATAACATAACATAACATCACGCCTGTATTTCCCCGAAGGGGTAGGCAGAGGTGTATAGTACACCCACATTTAGCCAGTTATGTTGGGAGTCCCATGTAATAGGGGGCGAGCCTATTGCCATTAACCGGGCACAAATCCAGACTCTGAGCTGCTACTGAGAATTTCCTAATGAAAAAACCCAATAACACTTTGCCCGACTCGGGAATTGAACCCAGGATCTCACGCTCAGCAGTCACGCTTGCAACCACTAGACCAACAGTCTACAGGTCTGATCGATTCGAAATTTGGTATCCTGTTACTTCAACGATATTGTTACCTATTGTTATTTAATTGATCTTCCGGCGCACCCTGGGCAGTCAGCCCCGCTACCAACCTGCTGACTGGCTAATCTTTTCCCCACGGCATGAGCTATTATCGTTATGTAGCTCATGTCAACATGTAGAAGAAGAACGATATTGTGAGAACATGGTAACTAGAAGTGGGCGTTTAAACAAAAAGCGCTTAAAAAAGTCTAATAAAAAAAAAAGCGTATAAGTACGCTTTGTGATTAAAGCAGATTTCGTTTAGACTTTTTCGTAAACCAAACTTATGCTTTTAATAGTACGATTGAAATGTAACCTTATTTCAATCACCATAAGACTCAATTTCAAAGTTGACTGGTGTTGGTTTGAAACCGGCAGAATTAAATTTTATTCGTTTACGTAAAATTTGTTTAGAGAAAGCACATTTTTATTTTGTTGATTATTTTCGTATCGTTTAAACATTTTAAACGTTTTTGACCTTGATTGATTTGCTTTTGCTTTGGCGCTTGGTTTATTTTTCGTCGTCAACGAGTGAATGCGTTTTTGAATGTTCTCCTTGGTAATTACGCGACGATTGTAGTTTGTTTGTATAGTTTTTAGTGAACTTTGTAAATAGTTTAAATGTAAATAGAATAGTGTAATGTAGACAAATAAAAGTCAATTTTTTTAGAAGTGAAAAACGAATAGCGGCAAAAGCGTAAAAAAATTCGTTGGCAGAAAAAAGCACAACGTTTAACACGCTTACGATTTTAAGTCGTTTTTCCCAACTTTAATGGTAACCTTAACTTGATGCTGCAGCATCACCTGGAATCTGCAGGATACCCAACTCCTCACCAACTTACAGCAGAGGTATCGTGTTTGGGCTCATTGTAATTAATTCAATTTATAGGTCATAGTCAGATGCCAAGCGTGGCGATTATGGCATATCCCCCCCTTAATTGGGGTGGCCTATGTCCAGTAGTGGACGTCTTTCGGCTGTAATGATGATGATGAGACAGATGGTGATCAGAGTCTGATGATGGAGCAGGAAAGAGAAATGAGGATAAATTAGTGAGGCATTCTAAGCTACTTTCACTTGTTCAATCAACATAAAATTTTGGTATATGACGTAGTATCGGTTGTGGGAAATTAGTGTATGAATGTGTCAATGAATGAAAGAATGAATGAGTGAATGGGTTGTGTCGGGGGATTTTTATTTACATGACTGTATTTCCCCGAAGGGGTAGGCAGAGGTGTAATAGTACACCCACATTTCACCAGTTATGTTATAGTCCCATGTAATAGGGGGCGAGCCTATTGCCATTGACCGGGCACAAATCCAGACTCTGGGCTGCTACTGAGAATTTCCTAATGAAAAAACTCAAATACACTTTGCCGGACCCAGGAATCGAACCCAGGACCTCACGCTCAGCAGTCGCGCATGTAACCACTAGACCAACGAGGCAGCATTTTTATTTACACTTATATAACATGACATGATGGGTGAGAAAACAGCTTAGAGAGATAAATTAGTCCCCACTATGATTGAAAACCGACAAAATTGGCTCAAAACAGAAGAATGGTGTTTTTTTAGACTTCAGTACACTTTGTGTGACTATGCCAGCCTAATGGGGTCAATAATAATGATAATATGGGTGAGGGTGAAAAAGCGAGGATTGATGGCTTGAATATAATAAGATTCAGGAAATAGTAATCACTCTTTCAGTGTCCGCATAATCCAAATCTAATAGCCAATTAGTTAAATTTTTTTTTGCAGCCAAATCTAGTCATGCAGAGAATATTGTGGTCCTTGTTAATTATACAGTATAGCTGAGGACCCATAAAAGTAAAGGCTTTTTGGCCAAAGCTCAGGTTGCAGAAAGGTTTGTTCCATTTGCGTCTCCTTTGTGAGCGATCACTGGTCATCACAGAAGAGCATGCAGTTCTATGAAACTTAAGTACAGCTGCAAGAATGTACAGCTGGCGCACTGTTAGTACTCGAGAATCATACTATAGTAGCAATAGTATATAATAGTATGAGTACTAGCAAACTGCAGTTACAGTCAACATGCAACCAATCACACTCACAGAAATCAGAAATAGATAGAAGTGTAGTTGAGCACAAATTGTACGGAAACCGATATCGCCACCCACACAATAACAAAATTGTCAGGATGTGCAAACAAAAAACGTCAATGACGCGTGATACAAATACTAAATAGTGACACCATATTCATTTACACACACACCATTACAATTAACAAATCCAAGTCCAATTTAACAATGCCTTTAGGGTGCTGCTACGTCTTCCACGCTTCTGCAGTGCATCAAATATGTTTGCTGAGGCACGCACAGATAGTTTTGATGCTATCTGGCGTAAAAAGGCAGCTTCACTGCTAAGCAGAATCCGTGGGAGTAGTGACAGCATCCTGAACATGATAAGTAATAGGTTTGAGAGCCCTCTGTTGTGGAATCTCATCCAGAGGACTAAGTCACTTGTAGTTATTAAATACTAATATAGTTTTAAGTTCTTACTAACAATAAAATTATGTAATGGATCTAGTTGTCAGAATAAAGAATTTCATTATTATTATTACACGTTATCCACGAATCCCGTCCATCCGGTGATGGAAGTAACAAGCGGCCGCGGCCGTACCAAGACATTGCGTAAAACCGGCCAAGAGCATGTCGGGCCATGCTCAGTATTATAGGGTTCCTTAAGTAGGTGTAATTACAAACGAATCAAATCGAATATTAATCATGGCTATTTTAGTTTTTGCAATAATCGGCAGCATTCGCGACTCAGAGCGTGTTGTTAGTAGCGCCATCTAGCGATAAATTCAAGAAGCCAAATTTAAGACGTTTGTCATTTCAAAGTTACTTTTTGTGATTTTTTCAAATAGAAAGTAGCTAAAGGAGCATTATTTGCTATGATAATTTTTCTCTAAGGTCAATGACCTTTGAACTAGGACGTTTTAAGTATTTTTCAGTTTTCTCTCTATAACTCAAAAAATTATAATCACATTATACTCGAAATAATTTTAAAAGAGAGTTTTCACAAATGTCTATCAATGTGGAAGATTATAAGTTTCTACATTGCATAGTTTAGAAATGGCAGGGGGGGGGGACACATTGCAAGCCACTTTGGCGGGCTATATTTCGCAGATGGTACACCTGATAAAAAAGTGGTGTATGAAACATTACCTTCATTTTAGTAGACCTATTCAATGATATCCCACACGAGGGGGTGCAGCGAAAAAAATTTTTTTTTTCCCATTTCACATGTATGGACGCCACCCCTAAAATACGGAAAAACGATTTTTTTATTCTTTTATAATTGAGATCTATATGTAGACTATTTTCTAACAAAATTTCATTTACTTATGTTTATAACTGTAGAAGTTATTAAGCTGTAAAGGATTAGGACAGACGGACAGACGGACGGACATGACGAAACTATAAGGGTTCCTTGTAGGACTTCGGAACCCTAAAAACTACTCGCAAAATTTTAAATTTGCTTTACATTTACTAATCAACATCAATTAAACAATTAGTAGTTCTTTAATGTAAGAAATTAATATTAAATTAGGAAAAGCGTCAGTCTTTTAGATCATTTTTTCTAGTATTCTATGGATTTGAATAGAGTTAGGTTTTTGGTTTCCTACACACCTTGCTACCGAAATAAGCACGATCGGCAAGAAAATTCTTAAATATGCAATAACACTATAAATATCGAGTTATATGCAAATGCATATAATCCGATGTCTAGTTATTATATAAAAACATATCTCTCCACTAAAAAACATATCTTTCTACTCAGAACTCTGTGATCATACCACACTAGCATACACCACTTACTGACATACATACACATTATCACGCCTGTTTCCCATTAGGGTAGGCAGAGACTGGATTTCCACCTGCTACGATCCTGACACACCTCTTTCGCTTCATCTACGTCCATTAACCTCGTCATGCATGTTCGTCGGTTTAGATAAATCTTAACCCGGCATTTTTTGAGAATATCCGCGATTTGATCGCGATACGTTCGCCGAGGTCGTCCCCTTCCAACTCTTCCATCCACACTCGCTTCGTATACTTGTTTCGTCAATCTCCTCTCGTCCATCCTCTCTATAAGTATGTCCAAACCATCTTAACATACTTACTATATACTACTCACATATACATTATAACCCAAACGGTGTTCAAATAAGGAGTATGTTCTGCAGTGGGTTGACAAACACCATGAATGATGATAATGATGAATCTTCGCTAAGCACGTAAAAAACTTTAACTCACTGTGAGCCCTCAATAAGCCAGCACACATCATTCAACGTGGCTATCGTCAACAAAGCAGTGGGTGCTGCATTGTGTCCCAAGTTCTTCACAACTGTTGCGTCTCCATCATGTAGTCTCCATACCCGGACCTGGTATGATGCTGCCACAAGGAATCGGGCTGTTGTGCTCTGTCAAAAATAGAGTATGAGATTTTAAAGAGGCTATACATACAATATCATTATCTTTTACAGTGTTGCGTGCTGTTTGGGACTTGATTATTTTTACTATCAAGTCCCAAACAACACGCAACACCAGTATTATTTTACAATAATCAGATGAACAATAGTGCCCGACGTAAAGAATAGCACCACCCTATCTCTTCTCATGGGTGTTGTAAAAGGCGACTAACAGATTCATCAGAGGATGGGCAGCAGCATTCTTTGAGTATTTAAACAATGGGCTGCCATTGCCAACCCAATGCCAAGCGTGGCGAATATGGCATATTCATATATTGGGGGAGGCCTCTAACCAGCAGTGAACGTCTTTCGGCTGAGATGATGAAACAAACACGGGACAATGAATTGGTATACTTAAAAATAAAACAATAAACACTCACCTTTTTATAGGGTACAATCTTGATGGCACTGATATTATTACCATGTTTATTCTTACTGTCAAGGTTAAAATTATACTTATATCTAATAGATGAACTTTGCACGTCCCATTCATACACATTATTCTCCTTATTACAACTGTACAGGCCGTACTTTCTGTGCCAATCTAGCGTAGTTATACCGCTACTGGTATTTTCATTTGTTAGTACTGTTTCCACTTTAGCTTGGGCTATGGAATATATTAAAATCTTCCCACTGGTTGTACCAAGAGCTATGCAGTGTGTTTCTTCCGATAGGCTTTTTCGCTTTGCTCCTTTTTGTGGAGATCCCTGAAAAATAAGACAATTATATGTGTAGTATTCAAATTTTATAATTTTTGTTCAAATATTTTGTATAGAAATAAAACTGTATGTACACTCTGTTTTTTTCACTTAACATCAGGTGAGGTGGCGGTCAAACGCAAGCCCATTAGATATATATAAAAAAAACTTATCTTATTTACTAAACAATCTTGGCATGTCTTTTAAATGCAATTCGTCATTAATAATTATTAAAATTCATTATTTTAACAATTTTACACATTAAATGCACGCCTGAGAGTGCTTTATACAGTTCTCAATGGAGTGTGTAATCCGCCAACCCGCACTAGGCCAGCGTAGTGGACTAACGCCTTAGCCTTCTCTTACCAAGAGGCCCGTGCCCAGCAGCAGTGGGACAGTAATGGGCTGGTTATGTATGTTCACATTAAATAACATGTTTTAATCTAATTACATGTGCAAAACTAGTAATGCTTGTCGAATGAAGTGCGCCCAAGGGAGATGCCACAAAAAGTCTCAGTATTCAATGTAGGATTTCCAAAAAGATCATCTTATTTGTTTTATCAGCTTATTTGATTAATCGACAGAAGGGGTCAATTTAACAACATGTTTTTTATTCCAATTGGAACTGCATAATAGTCAGTAAAATAGTAGTAAATTTTTTAAATATTATTCATTATTAATAATGAAGAATATTTAAAAACTTACAAACACATTAACTTGCTAAAAAGCAAAGCATTAAGTTAAAGCATTGCTTGCTAGTTGAATAACAAATTTGCCTAAAATAAATAACAGTACCACTACTACTACTAGGTACTGGGTACCTTTGTACCCAGTTGTGCATAAAGAATTAAATAAATAAACAAAATAAAACTAATAGCTAAATGAGGGCATTTATATTTTATTAGTAGTTATTTCAATAAAGAAACATGCCAAGATTGTTTACTAAATAAGACAAGTAAGAAAAAACAGAGTTTACAGTATTTATCTGTTTTTATGATTACTTGATTCAGAAGTTTATATAAAGAATGAATGCGTTATGTTGTGAGAATAAGTTCATCAAGGTTATACCAAAATATAATGTGCCTAAATTATGTATTGAGGTTATATTTACATAAATAAGTATTATTTAAATGACGACAAGCCCTAAAATGCTACTTAGCTTAGGAATTTTAACTTTATGAGAGTTTTATGAAAGTAAGTAAACAAAGTTCCTGGAATTTAGATAAATAGTGGGTTTGTCAGTTTGTCAAAACAATTTTTTTTAACCAAACTCTTAAGTACAGTCTTCAAATAAGTTCTATCATACATACCAGCGAGCGAGATGGAAATTTATGGTTATAAATAAAGAAAAACCTGCGGCAAAACGAAGTATGTGCCTTTATACCAAAAAACCACGTGTTGTACCTACCACTGATTGTGTGGCCGAAATCCATTGCAAACAAGAAGGCGGTGAGGTCAAATGTAAATCTGGTGTGTACTCCTGTTTGAGTACGTTAGTTTCTGTGTCCCATATCCTTAGTCTACCATCCTGGGTGATGGCAGAATAATATTTTCCATCTTCGGAAAACGCCGCCTCTGCCATGGTTCATTCCGAACTGACAGCTGACGTTCCGTTTCGTTGGCACTTGAAATCATCGACACGTGATGACTTCGAAAGTTGTATCGAAAATCTGTTGGATAAAGATATTTTTATAATTTTGTGCGACAGAAAATTCAAGTTTATGCTATTTTTATTAGGTTTTATGAATATTACTTTTCAACGGAAGACTAGGTTAATAATGTTAATTTTCAAGTGATCACATCACTGTAATGTAATGAATAAATCTACAGTACTCTGTGAAATAAATTTACCGTAGAACATAACGTATTTTTCCAGAATTTGACTTTTATTTCATAGTGTTTACATAACCAAAAATAGAAAAGTTGCGTTCACCTATCAATATTTAACTATCTTGAAAAGAGGATGAAAATTATGAAGAGAAGTCGTCCTATTCAATAAAGTAAAGAATTAAGAATTTAATGAAGTTCTAAAGACAAATGATGATTGTTGGTAAGCCATTACTATTCTATTCCATTCTTTTGTTTTATTAATCGCAGGTGTACCCACTGGTAACAAAGCGTCACGAAATTAGGTCACTGATCTTGGATTTGCACAATGACTTTGTGTTGCCAAATCAATAAAATAATCAATTAACCAATCCCAGTGTCGTGTTGGACGTCACTAGCACCTGTCACGTCTGACATTTTATATTTTCGAGAATTCGGTGTCTTTCGTTTTCGCGTATAGTTCGTGTCGTATGCCCTCGCGAACCGTGTAGGAGGAGCTCATATTTTTTTAGTTTTTGCGCTCTCGTTCCACTTTTCAAAAGTAATCTTTTTATCATTTCAAAATTCAATGCTGTGTGGTGTGTTTACCTTGATATTTGGTTTCTAAAGTGATCTGTGAAGGCTGCTTTTAGTCGGATTGTGAATATGATGTCACTTTTATTCTTCGTGATAGTACCTTGAAAACATGAGTGTTAGTGTTGAGGGGGACGTGTCGAGCCCCCTGTCGGACGGGCAGGACGCGACCATCTCCAAATCATCGTCGGACAGCCTAAAAAATGACGAGTCGGAGCCTTGTCAAGATGAGAAATCGGAGTCGAGTACTCCGAAACCCCATCCGATGGCCTTTACCATTGATTTTGGTGCGGCAAAGCCCTTTGACACTCGGAAACTAGAGGAGCTGGCGAAGAAGTCGCAGGCTAGACATCAGAGGGTCCAGTCAATGTCCGCAAGCCTCACCAGACCCAGTCCAACGCTCCAGCGGCCTCCAATGAGTGCCAAACTCCCCCGAAAAGCTCAAGGGTACAACTCTGAAGGCTACTTCTCTTCAGATCAAGAAGACAGCGGCCTATCAGGTTCCATAAAGCTCCGAAACAGTCCATTAGCACAAAATGTTTCACACATAACAAGTCCTGTTACAAATAGACATATTAAATCCCCCAATACAGACACTGTTTTGCCAAAACGCATGTCCAAAAGTCCTATAGTTGATAGTATTATGTCTAGGAGTGATAATTTCATGTCTCGTCAAGGTCTCAACTTGCCTTTAAAGGGTAATTCTTATATGAGAGATGTACATAAAACACCGAGTTACGGTAACATAAATAGGCATGCTATGGCTAATATTATTGACCAAAGCCCTGAAGGTTTGATGTTGACAGATATATCAAGTCCTGAATTAGATATTTTAACACCAGACAATGGTTTGTCAACTCCTGAACAATCTAAAAGTCTGTTAATACGCAAAAGTAGAGCATCTTCTGAAACCCCTGATTTGTTTAAGAAGTGTATAACAAAAGAACCGCTGTACATTGATGATGATGTTGACAGACAGTCTGATAACTCATCAACTGGTACATACACTATAGAAGCGGATACATACACCGAAGAACAGAAGGCTAGAATGAGTATTGATAGAAGTTTTGGTACTGCTTCACTAACAAGTGCTATAGAAGACACTTTAAAGAAAAAAGGTAGTGAAATGGATCCAGAATTAGTTTTTGATTTTCCTAACCCTCAAAGGGTGATCACAAAAGAGCCTAGAAGAGACATAGGCCTCCGTAGTCCATTACTAAACCAATCATTTGAAATACCAAAAATTTCTAAAGACAAAAATGTATTAGAAATCTCGTGCTGTTACGAATCACCAACTGAAAACGATTTGGCAGCCCAAACGTCTAAACAGATCAAATCAACACGGAGCTACCTAGAAAAAATCAAGAATAGAGTAAGAACTATTACGGAGAAAACATTTGCAAAATCACCTCCAAAGCATGATGAGGATGCAGATGTTGGTAGCTTCACATCCGTAACAACTTCAGGTGTATTAAGTTCTAGAATGCCTCCTAAATTAGAACCGGTGCAACGTAGATGCAGTTTAACGAAATCAGAGATTGATCAGACTGACTACATCCATAGATTGTCACGTGAATCTTCCGTACCAGTTTCGTTACCAAGTAATAAATTAGTTTTAGAAGACACAAAATTTGAGAGTACAGCATTGAAGAATGCTCAGAAAGCTTTAAGAGAAGATATGGCACAGTCTTCGGACATGAGTCCAGATCAAGTGGTGGGGAAGCTGTCGTATTTGAGCCTAAATAGGTGTAAAGGGGATAAGACCTGGATTCAGGACTGGGCTGAAAGTGTGAAGAAGTACAATACAAATAGTTTGACTAAAGAGGATGTTTTGTTGGACAATAGGCCGCCGTTGAGCCCGAGACAGCTGACCGTGATACGTAAGTTTTTTCGTTTTGTTGTTTTTTTATTATGTGCCAATGTTTATGCCCGCTTTTTAAGCTTCAATGTTGATTAAGTGTAGTGCTGTCATTCACACATTATTTTGAGTGATCATCATGAAAAGAGATTTTCAAAATCTTTGTAACTCATGTTAATAAATTCCTAGCATTGTTATAATGATGTAGATACAGTATATGCCACGTATATGTGCACCCTTTGAGTTCCAAAAGCAACAAAGCATCCTTTCGTAATAAAATCTTTGAAAAATGAAGTCTTCAAAATCATTCCGTAAGATCCTTTTGGATTCTAATACTATTCCAAAAATATCAGAGTTATTTAATAGGGAAGGTGACATCGAACCTGCGACTTTTGGTTCAGTACACCAGTGCTTTAATCGCTAAGCTACCGTAAACTCTCTTGTTCTCTTATTTCTTTCTTTTTTCCGTCCTTTGTTTAAACATGATAATCATTGATCATTAAACCCCTATATTATTATAGAAGACAGACGTAAACTCTAAAAAAAAACACTGCAGGCTTGCACTAGTTTTTTGTTATATTTTTGTAAAACTTCTCCTGTTATCAGTTCCTATCAGTGATTGGTACAATTCTGTCCAACGATAACAGCTGATAACGTTGAGTGACGTTTAATGATAAACAAAAAGCGTGTTGGTTACTTAAATAGCAGGAAGTTATAATTTGACACAAAGGCATTATAACCTTGACTATATGGCAACTAGTTTGTTTACCTTTGGTTAATGTCCTCCCGGCCGAATTTCGGTCGCGGCGGCCTATCTCAACGGAGACTAGCCATCTGCGAGGGACATATTATAGTGCACAAGTGTGTGCGCAAACACAGGTGCACTCTTTATTCCCTCACTCTCATAATCCGATGGGACGGCAATTCGACACGACCGGAGAGAGATCAGGCGTAGGCGTACACAAATATTTGTGTGATGAACATGAGTGTTTCTGTTGGTCTTCGTGTTTCTCATGTATTATAAGTATGTATTTACAACAACAAGAAAAAGTATATAAGTATTATGACCATTGTCTAGTACCCATATTACAAGCTCTGCTTAATTTGGGACTAGATGGTGCTGTGTAAAATGACGTCCCAAAAATAAGCTTTCAAAGGCTCTTTATTGTTTGAAGCAAATCTATAAAAATCTGCACATTTGAACTTAAAATTACGTTTAATTTGGAGCTCCGCCTTCACAGCTTTATTTTACGACCACGTATTTTATTTTTTCTAATTACGGGTTCCTATTTTGGAATAGCCTGAAAAACTTAAAAAGACGGGGTATCTGGCAAGCCTACTACGTAGAAACTTGATTAGTTTGTATTTGAACTACATAAGGTAATAACGGAATTTACAATCACTGAACCATGAATTTGATTTAGTCATATAAATTGCGTCAGGAAAATGTCAACATAAATCATTATTTTTTCCCTAATTTGTGTGTTTTACGTTGTAATTATTAGTAATTACACATAATAAAGTGAATAATTTAATGCAAAACAATAAACTAAAGAGTTTATTTATAATTTTAATACTTACTATAAAAAAAAGGGGTGCATAAAAAGAGCCTCCACGAGTGACGATATTTAATTGATCGTCCGGCGCACACTGGGCAGTCAGCCCCGCTACCAACCTGCTGACTGGCTGATCTTTTCTCCACGGCATGAGCTATAATCATTATGTAGCTCTTGTCGACACGATAGAAGAAGAATACTTACTATTGATTTTTAGGTCATACCATTTAAGCAACAGCCTAGGTGTTATTAAAGTTGTAATGGGCAAGGTAACCGCTTAACTTTGGCTGGTTTCGTCATCCTATACTATCCTTGTAAGGCCCAATCTAAATTTAGGTCGATATAAATGACGACCCAATGTACTAATAATTAATAGTTTAAAAAACACTAGAAAAATACGCTTTAAGTGCAAACACGACTATGATACGATATCCCATCATGGAATGCCAGTGCCTATCTTCCGGCTTCATCATCAGATCTTGAAACCTAATCGTGGTCAAAGTTCATTACAAGACTTTTCTAAGAAATCCAAAACAGCTATGATACGATTTTCCATCATGAAGTTCCAGTTCATATCTTCCGGCTCCATCATCAGATCAGTTCGACAGTACCATATTATTGTATTGTCATCAGAACTACATACAGCTGCCAATTTTCATTACGCTACGACCCTTGGAAGATGGTTAAATTAGTTACCTTAGATTCCATTATATAGTTACATACAGGTCGACCTAATAAAAGCGTGTTAAAAATCATCATCATCATTCATTATCACATCATTTCAGCCGAAAGACGTGCACTGCTGGACATAGGCCTCCCCCAAGCAGTTTGGGGGATATGCCATAATCGCCACGCTTGGCAGGCGGGTTGGCGATCGCAGTTGGTTGGTTAAATGCTAAGAGAACGCTGCTGCCCATCCTCTGGTGAATCCCTTACTGTGACTAAAACATCCGTCAGCGGTTTTTCCGAACAAATTCGACATGGGAGCCTTTAAGAAAAGAGCATACGTCTTTTTAAAAGGTTGGCGACGCATCGGCGACCCGATTGCTTACCATGAGGTGACCCGCATGCTCGTTTGCCCACCTAAGTTATAAAAAAAAAACTTGGTGAGTACTAAAAATAGGTGCACGTAGTTGCGGCCCAGACTTCAATATGTAAAAAAAAACCTAAATCGGCCCAACGATCTAAAACATCAAATGCAAACGAAACCAGACAAAGATGTCCCTTTTTAGGTCGTTGGATCGATATTTGATGATTTAAAAACATTACCCTCCTTCTAGCGCAGTCGGGTAAAAAGCTTGCTTGCGTCTGAAAAACTACTGACCATATGTTCTTAAAGTAGGTCGTTGGGCTTTTCGAGGCTATAAAATACAAAAACAAATTGCGAACGTTCTCAAAATAGGCCAGGTTATGAGCACTGTAAAGTGACGAGCATGCATGAGGAGGTACGTAGATGAAGCAAAAGAGGTGTGTCAGGGTCGTAGCAGGTGGAAATGCATAGTCTGCCTACCCCAATGGATAACGGGCGTGATAATTTATGTAGTAGTATATTAGTAGAGCTCCTTTGTGAAAGAGCTCGTCCGGGGAAGTACTACCACCGTATCTACTTGTCCGCCAAACAGTGATGATTGCATTGCTGTGTTTCGGTCTGAAGGGTACGGGTGCCGGTGAAATTACAATCACATGAGACTTTCCATTTTCATGTCTCAGTTTGGCGAACCGAATTGCGGTACCATTAAGGCAACAGCCTAGGTGGTATTGAAGTTGTTATGGGCAAAGGTAACCGCTTAACATCAGGTGGGCCTATAGCTCGTTTCGCCATCCGAAACTATACAAATAAAATAAAAAAACCGCACTTCTAAACTGCAGTTCTAAATTTATACTTCACAATAAAGCAAACTTGATAAAATATCTATCTTTCATAGAGATTTTTCCTCAAACCAAAGTCTAGATTTCACAGTTTTACTGAATGGCTAAATTGAGCCACTTGTATGTATATGAGTCTGACTCTTGTATATGCAACAATTTCCCTATTTAAGATAAACGGAGCGAGACATGAGACCTGGCTTTAATGACTGCGATGTTTGTAAACATTTGTTCCTACCGAGATTCCTGGAAATAATGCGAAAGTATGTCATGTTTGTGTTACTTCATGTCAATACTCAATACTCAATTCATTTATTGCACTCCACAAGTATTTATAGGTGTTACATTATAGTTTAAGTATCATATGTGGGCCCTGTCGGGCATGGCAAAAAGTAGGAGAGAGGAGGAGTCACTTTTATATACTTTATTATCAAGTACTAAACTTGACTTAAAGAATAGCACCACCCTTATCTCTTCTCATGGGTGTCGTAAAAGGCGACTAAGGGATTCACCAGAGGATGGGCAGCAGCGTTCTCTGAGTATTTAACCAACCAACTGCGATCGCCAACCCGCCTGCCAAGCGTGGCGATTATGGCATATCCCCCCCTTAATTGGGGGAGGCCTATGTCCAGTAGTGGACGTCTTTCGGCTGAAATGATGATGATGATTATCAAGTAGGTAACTAGTTATTGTATTTTATGTAAAATTATCATCAAAAAATTCGTTTATGTCATAATAACATTTATTTATTAGGAGTTGTTTTAGTTTTTTTATAAAAATATTGCCTTTTTCTTCGTTTTTTATCACTGGCGGAAGTTTATTATATATTTTTATTGACATAACATAGGGACTGGTTGAATGCATATTTAAACGAAAGCTTGGTAAATTTAGTCGATTTTTATGCCTTTTTAACGTGAATTTCAGATTTTGGTCATCTCGTTTTGTATAGAAGTTTTGATGGCTTCTAACAAAGGACATTGCCCATTCTCTTAGGAGCTTTAGGCCCCTCAAAAAAAATTGCTATGTCACGGCGGTTTTAGTCTTATTTTGTAGACTAAGAATTATCTTTTATTATTCTTCAAACGATTTTAATTTTTGCACCCTGGTTTAAGAGAAATCTAATTTTTTCCAACTCCCTAACTGATTGATAAGTACGCTCCGTGCATCGTTGGGCGATATAACTGAACGCACCCATAAAGACATCCAGAGACACCATGTATGGTGTTGCAAGATATAATTATTTTGTTAATCGATTTTTGAAATCAATTTTGTAGTATTTTTTAAATAATAAGATTGCAAGCTTTTAAGTTTTTGGGTGTTTTAATTAATATCGATTTTATAAGTAATATTTCAGTTAATTTAAAATGATTATAACAATATTTACAATAAATGCATAGGTATTTTAAAGCATAGAATCATCTTATTTTTCTGTACAAAAAGATTTCAAAAATATGTTTTACAATTTCTTTTGATTTGACATCATATGAGTAATTTTTTATAATTTTTAACGGATTTACGCATGAGAACCGGAATCTAAAGCTATAAATTGTGGAAAGAAAAAATAAGAAATCAATCAATCAAGATAAGTCTAGTATAATAGCATCTGAAACACAGTAAAAGTGAATTCATAGAAGTATCGCTATTTAGAATCGATTCCGATTATTTGTGGAAATAGTCTGATATCTGGCAACATTTTCGTTCGGTTTAAATGGAGGATATACTTACGATTCAGTTTAATACATATTTATTATGTTTTTTAATGCTAGGGTGAAAGAAATGTTGATAACACATAAACATGAAAAAATAAGACATAATTTTTGAATAACATACAGTTTTGACATGGCGCAAAAAATGGGCCCATCTGTGGGCATTGTCCTTTACAGGTTTCTAAAATGTATAGACTTGGTAAAGTTAATTTTTTTTTGTCAAGTAATAAAGATAACGAAAATAAATAAATAAATATTTAATTAATAAGTATATGTGGAGTGAAAGAAGATGTAGTGACAAAGATTGAGAAAGGTATGTTAAGATGGTTTGGACATATAGAGAGGATGGACGAGAGGAGATTGACGAAACAAGTATACGAAGCGAGTGTGGATGGAAGAGTTGGAAGGGGACGACCTCGGCGAACGTATCGCGATCAAATCGCGGATGTTCTCAAAAAATGCCAGGTTAAGAGTTCTCTAAACCGACGAGCATGCATGACGAGGTTAATGGACGTAGATGAAGCGGAAAGAGGTGTGTCAGGATCGTAGCAGGTGGAAATCCATAGTCTCTGCCTACCCCAATGGGAAACAGGCGTGATAATATGTATGTATGTATGTATGTATTAATAAGTATATAAGTATTATATCCATTGTCTAGTACCCATACCATAGTACAAGCTCTGCTTAGTTTGGGACTAGATGGTGCTGTGTTGTTATGTTCCATAAATATTTATTTATTTATTATTTGGAACATTTTACACAGCACCATCTAGTCCCAAACTATTAATATTATTATTTTTTAGAAATATCTGTAAAGACGCTTGTCATCTTAGTCTACCTGCGACCACGAAATGCTGCAAAGCTTTCGAAACGTCAGGAAAACTAATTTAAATAATATACGCGATTTAATCCGGTTAAACTTTGTTTTATTATAATGTGTAGTGATCGCGAGAACCTAAGAAATTATTACATCCTATATTTTTACCTGATGCGACTCAACTGAAGATTGACAGCTAAAATGTCACCGTTATAAATGGCATTGTACCAAATCAGACGAAATTCACTTGGGTGAGAAAGCACATCCTATTTTTTTTTAAATTTTGCCTGATATTATTCTACTCAACTGAAGTTTTACAGCTAAAATGTCATCATTAGAAAGGACAGTCCCTAACCGGACGAATTTCGCCTCGATGAGTAAACTGAAGATTGATATCTAAAATGTTACCATTTGGTATAATTATTCTAATTTGGACTAAAATAATGAATGAATGTCATTAAACTTTTCCATCATAGTGTTTGCTTTCTTTCTAGTATCTTTGACACAATCCATTCATCTTTTTCTTTGGTCTGCCTCTTTTCTTTTACCCGTCCACACTTGACACTAATTCTTAAAACTTTTTTCGATCTTATTCCTGCGTATCACAAGTCCCTACCATGACAACCGATTTCTACTCAGCTTTAACAAAATACCTTTCCAGTATTTCATTTACAAAACATTTCTGATACTCAAAAACACTTAACAGTCGTTTTATCATCAACATAACACTTCTCAGTTCATTTCCCTTTAAAACGAAGTCTTGAAATATTTATGAGTATGTGTGCACCATACGAATGAGTTTATGAGCGTGCAGTGACCGAGGGAACAAAAGATGTGAGTCTTGACTCTTGGGCGTGGTCTTACGGCCAATAAACTAAGGCCTAATCATAGACCAGTAAGCCTCTAGACGCCGGTTAGCTGGACACCCCCGGTCACAACGCATATGCTCTACCACTGCATATCATACATACCTCCGCCAATCGGAACGTCACTCAGTCAGCGAGCGGCACCAATCATAAGGAATCATACCACCGAACTTTTGAGCCGGCTAATCATAACGCGCCGTCCGCCCCCCTGACCCCACCAACGTTTTACGACTGCGTTCGAATACAAAACTTTGTTTATGCGGAGTCTTGTAGCTTACTGGTCTGTGGGCCTAATACATGAGCTCCATATAATTTTTGTCATATTTCTATCTGTAGTAGGGCAAATCGTGGACAGATAGGATATTAATTTTGGCCGTTAGCATCTACCCTCATTTTTCAAAGTCCTGTTTGTGAAGTGTTAAGGCGCTACTAACAGCCAAGTGGCGCCCCCATCAGTAAAAAAATAATTACTCGCTGAGTAAAAATAATTACTTATTGAAAATTCGTTTTTAACAATTGAAGTACAGGTACTGTAGTTTAATCAAAAACTATCAACTCTGTAAATTATAGTTCGCTGTGTAGATAGAAAAAACCGGCCAAGTGCGAGTCGGACTCGCGCAGTAAGGGTTCCGTACCATCGACCTGATACACTATAGAAACTGATTTAATTTACGAGAGTTTATCAAAAGACTTCAACGCACAGGCGCGAAATATAAATAAATAAAATAAATAAATAAGTATCTTCGGGACATGAATTTTTATATCTATTTCTAATGCAGGTGCCACCACATATGTCTCATTTTTAGTATTTGTTGCTAAACTACATAATATGCACTATAATCTGACCAAGTTTGACGCTTGTATGTATTACCGTTTTGAAGATAGAGCAGGAACAAAAACGTTGAAAAAAATTCATGTTTTTTGAGGTTTCTTGTATGGGGGGGTCCCCCTTTGGTTTATGACTTTATTTTGTTTTTAGTATTTGTCGTGATACCCCTCATAGAAACACATATTCTGTGAAAATTTCAACTGGTTATCTATTACCGTTACAAAGATACAGCCCTGTGACAGACAACAGACGGACGGACAGCGTAGCGAGAGTAATAGGGTCCCGTTAGGACCCTTTGGGTACGGAACCCTAAAAAGTGCCAAAAGTGGCAGTTTTTCGCATTTTTACTAGTTTGTCCATCACTTGGGGTTTTCAATTAAAACCACTAAAACCAACGCTGTGTTGTGACTATTTGTAACTCACGTTGCAACATAGCACCATGCTGAGTGGGGGAGGACCTCATTGCCACAGCTGCGGCGTGCATGGCCATATTTGTTACAGCTAATTACTTAGTTTATTGTTTTTTGTTGGTATCTTTTATTTTTTTTTCATTCTGAAATTAATAAAAAAATAATAAAAATTAATAAAAAAATAAATATATTTATAAATAATAAATAATTTAATAATTTAATTAAATTAATTAAATTAATACCTATCTTTATGTAATTTTTTATTAATTGTTAATTTTGCACGCTGATATTTTAAAAGTTTAAAAAATACTTTCTGTGAAGGGTGAATTGCCATTTTGTGTTTTTGATAGATTCTTTATTACCTCCTGGGCTTGGGTGGTGAAACAGGCCTGAAGGATCATAGACCACCATACCCTACCTTTAAACCTTCCGGCCGTGTGGTTCGATCGCACAGTTCGACTAATCGAACGACGAGGAATTTTAAATCCTTTTTCTCAAACTTAGCTATTTCCGACACAAAACTTTGAAGACATTTTTCACCAAGATTTTCATATGAATTGTAACCTTTTTTTTTGACAATTCTATAAGGATTTATTCTAGTTTCTGAATCTGGTCTTAACTCAATAAAAATAATAATAAATAATAATAGGTGCATTAAAAGAGCCTCCACGAGTGACGATAATTAATTGATCGTTTCGTCGGGCTGACTAGCCCGGCTACCAACCTGCTGACTGGCTAATCATTTTCTCACGGCATGAGTTATTATCTTTATGTAGCTCATGTCGACACGATAAAAGAAAGAAAATAAAGAAAAACTCAATAAAATCCTTTTAAGGCGCCCCTTTATCATTGAAGCCAACAGCCCACGCATGGTTAAGAAGCAACGATCATACAGCCCATAGACGTCGCATAACAGGTGACCGATGTCTGCAACACATCTATGAAATTTCACTAATGTAGGTCACCACTATTCGCCACTTGAAATCTTCAAATCAGTTTCCACCACTTACATGAGCCGTCAAAACTGCCGCGTTAGTGATTAGCCAATAGCCGCCTTGGTAGGGCCAATCGGATAGCAGTACCCCGCCTCACCTAGTGACAGAATGCATTGTACGCATTATATTCAACATTAGGCGTCTACGGGGCTGTATGGTCATTGCTAGGAAGATTGTTAGTGAACAATATAACACTCGAGATGTCGCCTGGTAGATGCAGAGCTATGCAAGGAAAAATACGTGCTGCACCGACCCGACCCCTAATAAATTGGGATAGGCCCAGATAAGAGCAGGAGGATAATAACTTACGGTACTGAAACGTGGTCGCTCACAATGGGCCTGATAAGAAGGCTCAAAGTCACTCAAAGGGCAATGGAGAGGGCTATGCTCGGAGTGTCCCTGCGTGATCGAATCAGAAATGAGGAGATTCGCAGGAGAACGAAAGTAACCGACATAGTCCGAAGAATTGCCAAACTGAAGTGGCATTGGGCGGGGCACATTGCTCGCAGAACGGATGGCCGATGGGGCAGTAAAGTTCTGGAGTGGCGACCGCGTACTGGAAGGCGCAGCGTGGGTAGGCCCCCCACAAGGTTGGCCGACGACCTGGTGAATGAAGGTCGCGGGAATCCGCTGGATGCGGAAGGCACAGGACCGGTAGTTGTGGCGATGCTTGGGGGAGGCCTATGTCCAGCAGTGGACGTCTTTCGGCTGATATGATGATGATGACGATGAAGGGCAGGAGGATGAAGATGAAAGACAATGCTGTATTTAGGGACAGGCCTATTGAGCAAGCAGACTGTTTGATTTAAATAGCTGCGACCATCGAACCTCTAGGGCGTAAGTTTTAAGGGCGTGAACCAATCAATGACCATTTGTGTCACAATTTAGTTCCATTGACCTTTTTAATACCGTTCATGGTTGGAGCAAGATTATCATCATTTTTGTGGTCGTGAAAATAAGTTTGTTTGTAATAAAGGATGCTAAATCTATTTTGTCAGTTCATTCCGGTGCTGATTGTCAAGGCTTATTGTCAGTAATATTGGTCATCAACTCAGCCTATCGCAGTCCACTGCTGGACATAGGCCTCTCCCAAGTTGCGCCACAACACTCGGTCCTCTGCCTTCCGCATCCAGTCCCCCCCAGCCACGTTCTTCAGGTCGTCGGTCCACCTGGCGGGGGGCGCCCTACACTGCGTTTGCCGATTCGCGGTCTTCACTCAAGGACTCGTCTGCTCCAGCGGTCATCGGTCCTTCGACAGACATGGCCAGCCCACTGCCACTTTAGCTTACTAATCCTACAAGCTATGTCGGTCACTCCGGTTCTTTTCCGGATAATCACGTAATATTGGTAATATGTCATAATTCAGTACATTTAAATACCTGCCCACTGCTCAGTGCGTCTATTGAGCAGTCATCCTGAATTTAAGAAAGATTCGATTCAATGCTCCAGTTTTCTTTTGATGGTAAAAAAAGAAGGCCCGATACATAGTAAAACTTGTACAAAAATAAAAATAAAATTTTTCGCGTTCGCATTGGCGAATGTAATATAATGAAAATATAAACAAAAAATACTTTATAAAAACAGCTTGTGTATTCAACTATTAAAATAAATACTGACTTCAAAGGTTATTGTTAATTTATGATACTTTGCACACATCTGTGTTTGAATCTTTTTGAAGGCAGCCTGTTTATCTGCGATGATGTCTGGAACAGCTGGACTTGTAAATGTGTTTTTCTGATTGGAAACGTTTAAGGTAACAGAATGGAAACTGATCCTTTCTGTTGCCTTGGGCTGCAGTTATTATGCGAATATTTATTTCTACCTGTCAGAAATCTGTTTGACCTTTGGTCAGTAAAAATATCATACGGTAATCGGCTTCTGTTAAATTATGACATTCAGCCGAATCTAGTGTTGATTTTTCGAAGCTGACTTCAATTTAGCACGCTTTGGGTTTCTAGCTCAGGATGATAGCTTTTTTCCTCCTATTATTTCATACATTCGTTGATTATAGGCGAGAGCTTTTCCTATATTTCAAATGCGTCTATAAAAGTCGCTTCAAGGCTGAATCGTTATATAAACGAGTGTAGCCTTAAGATACGTGACCTCTCCTATTGCACCTTGCACCGCCATCTTTGATTCTGTTATAATAAACGAATCACCGCCATTTCTAACCTAATATAGACGAGAATGGCATAATAATTGACAACGACTGTGTAGAACTATAGTACCTATAGTGATTCAAGTTGCATTTTTTCCATCTTTGTGTGACTTACGGCCAAAATTAATATCCAATCTATCCACGATTTGCCCTACTAGAGATAGGAATTTGACATAAGCTCCCAATGATTTCAAAAGGGTTTACTATATAAGTCACATATCATCTAAGATATAAGTCTATGTAAGCTCCATACAGAATATGTCAAATTTCTATCTCTAGTAGGGTAAATCGTGGATAGATTGGATATTAATTTTGGCCGTATGTTTGTTTTACATAAACAATTGAGTTTTCATGATCAGATTGGGACAATGGAAAATGATACTAAATAGTTTTTTGATCATTGTATTGTGGCATTGAAGAATTACTCTTCGTGCCTCTAAGTCTAAACATCATTAAATGAACAGCCATAATTTTAAAGGAAAATGTCACTTGTATCACTAATATGGTTCTACGGGTTCCATCGCCAATTGAGTTTTGAAATCGGAATCTGTACTACGAATTGGCCATTCTAGACTTTTCAATCGGTAAAAGACTTTGAATGGAGATTTAGATAGAATATACTTTATTGTACACCATGACAATAGTAGTAAACAGGAACAACGTATAAATTATGGGTACATGGGCGGTATGATTTATCGTATAACTACTGGCTATAGTCTCCTTAGCTTAAGGCATATTATTCAGAAGACAGTTATGGGCGCCTTGCAATTGAAAATCAATGGGTTGCATTAAAATAAGTCTCCACGAGTTCAAAGGCCAGATCTTCTGTCAAACACACAAAAAGTGCAAGTCATGTTTAGCTTTCAAAAAAATCCTTCTTGTCCTAAGATAAAGCCCGTGCCTAGTAGTGGGACAGTAATAAATAAATAACGTTAACACTTATAGCAAAACTTATAGGCATGGGAACATCTAACATCTGTATCCAAAGTAGGACAAGTCCTATATCTCGGCATACAGCGCCATACCCCTTAAACATTAGACAAAATTAAAAATAATAGCCAAAACAGTAATGATTTGGTTATGTATCATCCTCCTGCCCTTATCCCAATCTATTTGGGGTCAGCGCAGCATGTCTTTTTCTTCCATACATCTCTATCAGCCGTCATCTCCGTGTTCACTTTCTTTCTATTCATATCATCTTTCACACAATCCATCCATCTTTTTTTGGTCTAGCTCTTTTCTTATAGCCATCTACATTCATACACAAAACTTTTTTCGTAACATGCTCCTCATTTCTCCGCATCACATGTCCATACCATGACAATCTACATCTCAACTTTTCCGTCACTGGCGCTACATTCAAACTCCCTCTCACATATTCATTTCTTATCATATCCATTCTCGTTACACCACACATTCCTCTTAACATTTGGTTATGTATGTATGTTGATAAAAATTACACGTAGGAAGGTATGTGATTATGTCATTGATATTTGAAGCAATAATTTACCTGATCCCTTTGACTGCAGTAAGTTGTTTAGAACAGTTAAACTTAATGCTTTACCGAGAACTCAATAAGTGTTTGCTCGAGGAAATGTGTTATTAAAGTGCAGTGTGCCCCGTTAGTCTGAATCTATCTTCCTGTTGTTTGTGGCTTGTGGTGTCATTAAATCCACCATGTAGTTATGTATGAAGAGTTGACAAATGGTGCCTTGTCTTCTTGGCTCAAAAATAGTCATGCTTTTCCACTGAGGTAATATGTACTACGTACTAGAGAAGACACCTCGAACAAAATGTATGTAGCACGTTTTAGAGCTCCTGCACTCTTACTCGCTTAGCCACGCTCGCGCCGCGCGTGCTCCGCGGCCAGCAAGTTGCGCGATATTTTTTGTTCGTAATATCTACTCTAGTACGTAGTACATATTACCCTCAGTGGCTTTTCGGAGAATAAATCTATCGAGCAAATTTTATTGAATCGTGTTTTCTCTATTCCAGAATCTAGTAAATATAATGAAAAATCATATATATAAAAATTAGATCTACGTCGTATCCACAAATGAAAATATTTTGATTCTAAAATCTCTCTTTCCCAATGCCGCCCCCGTTTTAAAATCGATCAAAACTCATTTACTTGTATAAAATGGACTGAAATGAACGATTGTACCCGGTTAGACTGAAAGCCGACGAAGTTGGGGAAAGGAGGAAGAAGCACTGAAAATAAGTAACTTTGAACGACAAAATTACGATAGACAACTACCAGAAATTCCAGCACTTCCCCGCTTCCTGATTCTTAAGCTTTAGATAGAAAATGCTGCGCAACAAACCTTTTAGGTTACGTATGATTGGCGTAGTGGCTGCATAATTTTTCCTATCAAGAGAGGCCTATCTCCGGTAGTGGATTGAGATCTCGTATGCTCAGAATAAGCGAAGTGGAAAATTTACCAGGACGGTAGTCAAAGATTTTATTGAAATATCCGTATTGTTAGAGGTCTTTTAGGTAATCTAAACTTAAAAAACACTTTTTAGAGGAATTAAAACCTAATAATGACTTACAATTTTATAGCATTAAGAAAAAAAAACATGCTGTATTTTTGTAAGCAATTTGCTATTGAGAAGTAATATAAATTAGTTGAGGGTATTTGGGATTTTTTGCATGGGGCGAGCGAGCGCGATGCGTCGTGTTCACCCACCCACATCTTGTTGTAATGAATGTCGACGGACCAAGCGGTGTACAGAAAAACCTAAACTGGTTTATGTTCTACACTGTATGTGCCAAAAGATTTTTTTTTTTTTTTTTTTCTGGAAATAAATAAATCTAACTTAACATAGATGACAACAATGAACAATATTTTGTCATAGATGCTATTCCAACACACCGAATATGCTTGTAAAGAAAAAAAAAACAGTAGGAAAAACCGTGTGGGTTAGGTCTGATTAGTCAAGCAATGAGACGTCTAAAACGAAAAATAATGAAACAAAACCAATACTTAGCATAATACGACCCACAGCTCGAGTCAATTTCATGGTCATTATGGTAATGTAATGGCAAACAGTACGGTCAGGCTGTGGCTTAATGATGCAATGGAATTACTGGTACTGTGTGCTGTTGCTAGGCCAATTTAGTATAGGTGGAAGGAATTAGGTGCGTTAGTAGGCGTTCTACTAGCTTGCCAAGTATGTATGCTTGGGCCCCGCGAAACAAGCTAATGAAAAACACTTTAGAACGTTTAAAATTAGATATTTACCACCATGAAATTACTATACAGGTTAACTGGTTGAACGAGGGACTTCATTTCAGCCGAAATACTTCCACTGCTGGACAAAAGCCTCCCAAAATTAATGGGAGGATATGCCATAATCGCCGCGCTTGGCAGGCGGGTTGGCGATCGCAGTTGGTTGGTTAAATACTCAGAGAATGCTGCTGCCAATCCTCTGGTGAATCCCTTAGTCGCCTTTTACGACACCCATGGGAAGAGATAGGGTGGTGCAATTCTTTATGTCTGGCTCCACACGGAACGAGGGACTTATTGAATGAGAATGTTCAGTATACTTGATTCTCGTTCCAAATATGTATAAAACAAAAGTGGCATCAATAACTGTGGACATCATCATCATCATTTCAGCCAAAGACGTCCACTGCTGGACATAGGCCTCCCCAAGCTTCGCCACAACGACCGGTCCTGCGCTTTCCGCATCCAGCGAATGCCCGTGACCTTCACCAGGTCGTCGGTCCACCTTGTGGGGGGCCTACCCACGCTGCGCCTTCCAGTACGCGGTCGCCACTCCAGAACTTTACTGCCCCATCGGCCGTCCGTTTTACGAGCAATGTGCCCCGCCCACTACCACATAAGTTAGGCAATTCTTCGGGCTATGTCGGTTACTTTCGTTCTCCTGGGAATCTCCTCATTTCTGATTCGATCACGCAGGTACACTCCGAGCATAGCCCTCTTCATTGCCCTTTGAGTGACTTAGAGCCTTCTTATCAACTGTGGACACTATTCTGCAAAACAAATCAAAGTTTAATGCAGTGAGGTGATGCACCTAGCACGGCAGTGTCCATCGGTCCCTATTTCCACTCTCTCCGCTTTTTGTACTAGCCAGCTGACCCCTAGACAGCCTGAGCTTGCGCGTGCATGTTTTCTCCTGTACAACATTTCTTTTCATTATGTGTACCTACGCACATTTTACCATATTCTTAAATATGTCCCTCGTTCACCCATTCACCCAGTGTTATGGAAATGTTAAAGAGTATCAGGGTCCAGGGCGTCAAAAGTAGCAAAGTTAGTGACTTGTATATATTGGCATTAAACATTCTGGGAGTCAAAATAAGTCAAGTTACTGGATATCATTATCACAGTGCTAGTACTGTTCCCAAATATATTGGTAGGCTACGCAGCTTATCATTTTTCTTAGAGTTAAAATTTGTAGGCTTCGGATTTGCCGTGACGATTGTCATAATTTTGTAATAAATTGCTTTAAAAATATTAAATAAGGCTAATTTATATTGAAATAGAAGCAATTAATTAATGTGCAAGCGATTCATTAATTTGTTCAATAACAACAAATTAATTAAGTTTATGCTAAGGACATTTGTAACGGTCAATGTCATCTATTTCAAATTTTTGTCATCATAACTAGAAGTGAAAATAATACCCAAGTTTATTTTATTAGTCTTATGTTTCAAAGCGTGGCAAAGCCTCGAAGTTTGAAGCTCAAACGTTTAACAGATTATCAGATTTGCCAGCAAAATTATCTTGTATCAAAGCTTTTAAGTTACAAAGCTCAGGGTGATGTTCTCATAGAATTAACTTAAAACTATCTGCCGCGTTTCAAGACTGCTTTAAGTGAGAATCAAAGCAAATCTAAGCTACTGTAAGTTCCGAAAACGCTTAGATATTACTTGCTGCTGGATTGCATGCTTGAACGTTCTAATTTAGGTACTCAAGAAAGAAAGAGCTAAATTTAAATATTTAAACCTTCTTTGGGATCTTGGTAAGAAACGGCGCGGCGCGGCATAGTCGCATTTTTGATTCCCAAAAGACAGGCAAAGCCAAAAGCAATGGTGTTGTACCACAGATTACATATTAGTTAGAATGTAAGTTGTACGCCCAAAATTCGTCGATGAAGAATATTTAGATGCCATTTATTTTTCCCTGTAATCCATGTAGTTACCAAAATACCAACCATCAACCTATTACGGTAAATTATCAAAAAAACCTTGAAAAAATCAACAAATCATTATCCTACCGGGTTTGCCTCATTGCTTGATATTAATGATACTTATGATATTAATGATACTTATCATATTAATGATACTTATCATATTAATGATACTTATCATATTAATGATGTTTATGATACTAATGATATGATACTAGTGATTTTAATGATGTCTATGATATTGATGGAACTATTGATACTTATGATATGAATGTGTTTTAATAATTAAAATTCGGGATAACGATACTGACTTTAAATTGTTTTGAAGCTTTTCTGAAGAATGTTCCATCAATGTTGTCTTGTCTTAATGACTTTTTAGATATACATACCAAAAACAGATCTGTTTTGGTTAATCTCTCCTTTTTCCCATAAACCGACCTTCTATCATAATTTATAACTATTAGAAAACTGAAAACCGTTTAATATTATCAGTAACATAGATATTTATTTGTCGACAGCTCGCAGCCCGCATACAGGGACGCCCACTAAGATACCAAGTCCCGTTGGCACTCTGTTATCTAGGAGAACACCGGTGAGTTTTAGTTTTATTTGTATTTTATAGTAGACTAAATATTTACCCATGTGATTTAATAGTTTTTGAAGGAGAAACCCCGATATTATTGCTTTTACTAGATCTGCTCAGTAACATTAAGCAACTTACTTCGACTTATATCAAAATTTCGAACCGATTTTACGTAAATGCGGATGACGCAAAAACAATGGACATAACGTTTTGTACAGGAAATTTAAACTGTTTCGTCTAATTAATTTCCTTTGCGTGTATGCAACTTTTATAAAGAGCCCCAAGGCACACCTCGGACACTCGATACTATATAAATGCTAGCACCACCTACATACAAAAGATTACGTCTGATACGAACGAACGCACACACACGTGTAGGTTAGGGATGATGCTCGCCGCTCGTAATGCCGACTGGGTTCCTAGCGCTTCTCAGTAGATTGACATCCTCTGCAATATTGCAGAGCAATTGTGGCAACTTTTGAACAAACTACGTTTTACAAATTGACGTCATTAATTTTTAAAAATAAACTTTAATCAAATGTACTTAAGGTGAATGCTACAGGGTAGCCCGCGAAATTCAAAATTTCTCGCGTTTTTTGCTAATTGTAGCTTTATTTCGCGTTGTATATCAATCAAAATATGATTCGCGGTAGTAATAACAATATATCTACTGAATAATACTCATAAAACATATAAACCTAGCTCTATAAGCTCTACAAGCTCGAAAATCGATAATTTGATCGTAAATTAATATTATCGAGCTTGTACAGCTTATCAAGCTAGGTTAATATTTTTTATGAGTATTATTCAATAGATTTATTGTTATTACTGCCGCAAATCATATTTCGACCGATATACAACGCGAAATAGAGCTACATTTTGCAAAAAACTCAAGAAATTTTGAATTTCGCGGGCTACCCTGTAGCATTCACCTTAACAGCTTTTTTTTCTGCAGTTAGAAACAGCACAGTAAGGCATTTTTGCGGGTTTTTGTTACAGTATTTACAGAATCAAGTCATAAGGCGTACTGAGAAAGGCTTTGAAATGCCCTGCACTATGGTGCAGAGTGTTGGCACGCGCGCCCTGCCCACTTTTCCACTCTACCTCTTTCTGTGATTGGAACTGTGTTTTGAACATTTTAATTTACGAGAATTGGCTCTCTGTTGTCAAGTCTCTTGTCAAATACCGACTTCCTAAAAACCAATCACATCACAACTTTCTGGATTATTATTAAATATTTTTAGTTCAACCAAAGCAATATCCACTCATATTTCGGGCCATCTGTCATCGCATCGCATACTCCGAACGATCGCTGTCAGCAATATGCGCTTGTCCGAACAATATTACATGTAGGGTTTCTAGATCAATAAAATTCATTTAGGGATAAAAATCCGGACATGTGAAGTAATTTTCGGACATTTGCTTCAAAACTGAATCTAATGCCATATCGATCATCGTAGGTAAACAAACGAAAATTATCACATTATTTTAATTTCCGGTCATATTAGAATTCCTCCCGCATTCCGGACAAACAGCAAAATTTCCGATTACTTGTCTGGAAAATTCCGGACGTATGGCAAGTTGGCAACCCTATTTACATGGCTCAGGGTGCCTAAACCTTTACGTTCCGTAGTCAGCATGCGACAGAATGCTGTCGTCACGGGACGGGATTGAACGAGGTTTTAAAAAAAAACTATATAAGGAAACATAAAAAAAAATCACGATACCATTATCTTTGGTTGTATTGAAAATAATAGCCACAGTGCTATTTGTATTGGTAAATGATTTGGCTCTTCAAAAGCAGAAAACAGATCTTTAAATGATGTAGATATTTCGATAGCTATCTTAGTACAGTCTAACAAAGCAATTACTATCCAGGGTCGCCAGATACTTAAATGAAGTTCTCAGAAAATTATTGATGTTTTCGAGTGAAATAACATTTTAATAACGGACAAAGTTAAATTGTATTTAAAAAAAACCCTAATCAAACCGTTCTTTAATAATTCCTGAGAAATCTTCATCTATATCTGGTGACCCTGGATACCAATTGATTTGGACTGTACCTACTGGCATTGGCCATAATTTTGTTGGCACAGTATTTTCAATAAAACTGCCATACAAACCTAAAAAGGAATCGTATAAAAGCGTGTTAATGTTTTCTGTAGTATCAATGCTATTCGGTCAAATTACATTTAATTTTATGTCATTTGATGCGACATGTTATTCCGGGAAATTATAACAATAAGCACTTTTATATTGTTGTTTCTACGGTAATTAAAACCGACGTTAAGTGTTGATAATTGACTAAGCTATATTCAGAACCAAAGAAATGAATACCTGATTAGTTTCAAAGGAGAAACCGAACTCTGTTTCTGATGGTGTAGGAAAAAGACCATGCCTAAAAACTCTTGCGCGTTTAACTGGTAATACTTCGCCTTTAAAAAAAATTTAGGTGTAACATATATTCATCCTCTTCCTTCCACACCCAGTCCCCCCAGCTATTTTCATCAGGTCATCGGTCCACCAGGCTGGGGGGCGCGAGTGTTGTGGCGCAATTTGGGAGAGGCCTATGTCCAGCAGTGGATTGCGATAGGCTGAGTTAATTGATATATTCATCAGAATCATCAGTCATCACTTTCTTAAGGTCAAAATTTATATCCGAAAGGATAGATATATCCACGATTTACCCTACTAGAGATTGAATTTTGTCATATTTATATTTCTTGTAGGGCAAATAATGAATAGAGAGGATATAAAATTTTGCCGATATTATTAAATATTATTATTTTTTATTTGGCCGTTAGTCACGCATATTATCCCTCCTCATCACATGTCCATACCAAGACCATTTCCACTCCTAAATAATACTTTTCCTACTGCAGTTAGTTTGATTCCTAAATAACTAACATTCCTATTTATTCCAGATCCCTACTCCTAAGGACATATACGAAATCCCACCAGATTGACGGTCAAGATATAACGAAAGAAGTTCGATATCTACGGCTGTACTGTTGTTCTAATAAAATCTTGTTCGATTTAAACGCAGTTTCATCTATTTTAAAATCAAGGTTACGTGCTGATGTACACATGTTTATGTTTTGAAATTACGATATTTCTGGGTTCTTGTGTGGATTGGCATTGTCTTTATGTAATATAAGAGATTGTAGAATGAAAATAGAATACTGGAAGTGAACTTTTTCTCATATGAGAAGCTGTAGAAAACGGAAAATCTTGTCGGTGACCTAAAAATTACTTTCACAACTTTGATCTCACCAATTTTATTTTTCTTCGTAATTTTTTTGTCTTTTATCGGCAGTAGCGCGTTATTTACCCGAGTTTTTAATTTTTGTGCCCTCTACGAATAGAGTATCTCATGCTGAGTCTATTTTTATCGGCATAAAATCGATCAATTGATTTATTTGCTGTCTCAAAACTCTTAAAGAAACTATTAATGATTTGGAGGTAAGTGAGCTTCGGGCATCTTCAGAAGTCGCTATTTTTGCGAATGCCTGGATATGTTAGGCACAGAACAAAGAGGATGGCCACAAAGGTGGCCTATCACAGAAATATATCACAATTTTACTTGCGATTCATGCGTGGTAACTTTCGAACAAACTACGCCTTACATATTGACGTCATTAATTTTTAAAAATTAACTTTAATCAAATGTACTTTACAGCTTTTGATTCTGCAGTTAGAAACAGTACAATAAGGCATTTTTGCGGGTTTTTGTTACAGTATTTATAGAAACAAGTCATAAGGCGTACTGAGAAAGTCTTTGAAATGCCCTGCACTATGGTACAGAGTGTTGGCACGCGCGCCCTGCTCACTTTTCCATTCTATTTCTGTGAGGCCTATTGTGCCTATGTCCCTTCAGCAGCGGGTCGAATTGATACAGGCTGAATAAGTATGATGATGATTTGTGTTATTAGGCTGATTAAGTCTAGATTTTTTATGAAGTATTTATATTCAGCCGCATCTAATATGACTGGAAACTAGGGCTGTCGTGATCTAAATAACGGACCCACAAAAACTTCCATAACCCCGGACATTTGGGCGAAACCAGTTTTTTTTAAACAAAATTTAATGTGTTCCAACTTCTTGAAAACGCCCCCGGATCGCCATGGACGCCGTCTCAGACTAAGACAAATCCGGGGAAACTCGGACGGATGGCAGCCCAACCGACCCCAAGATACTTGGGAAAATTTTGGATTGGTGATGATCTAGAATTCTTGTAGCTTTAACGGCCAAAATTAATATCCAATCTATCCACGATTTGCCTTACTAGAGATGGGAATTTGACATAAAAAAAAAAAAAAAAAATATATATATACGTGGGACACTCAGAAAGTTTTGCGAAACTAAAAAAAATTGTTCTATACGTACATATATTTTTATCAAATCTTTTCAAAGTACTTTCCACCAGCCTCTATACAAAGATTCATGCGCCTAAACCAGTTTTCAAAACACTTTTTCCAGTCCGCCGCAGACACCTCGTTTACAGCCTGCTCGAACGCAGCCAGCGCATCTTCCGGCGACGAAAATTGTATCCCTTTGAGCTGATTTTTTATTTTTGGGAATAAAAAGAAGTCACACGGTGCTAGATCAGGGCTGTAAGGAGGGTGACCCAGGAGTTTGACTGGCGTGCTGTCCAGGAAGTCCCTCGTTTTGAGTGCGGTGTGCGCAGGTGCATTGTCGTGGTGGAGCAGTAGCCCGCGGAGCCCTGTGTTTGGTCGCTTGTTGCTTATAACAGAGAAAACTTCTGGCAAACATTTGGTAGTATACCATTCGGCATTAATGCTTCTTTGATCCCGTAAGGGAATTGATACCAAGTGGCCAGTCAAATTAAAAAAGCTAGCGATCAAAATCTTACCCCCGCTTCTAGATCGCTTCACTTTGGTAGGCGTTGGCTCATTTTGAAACACCCAAACAGTCGACTGGCGCTTGGTTTCTGGGTCGTATTGATAAATCCAGGACTCATCACCTGTAACGATGTCGTAAACACGCCGAGACGAGCCTGCTTCAAATTTGTTAAGCATATCACGGCACCATTCCACCCGGGCCTGCTTCTGAGCATCGGTGAGGTTGTGCGGCACCCAGCGTGATACTATCCTCCTCACGCGAAGATGGCTGTGTAGAATCTCGTGAACGCTTCCCGATCCAATCTTCAATATGTGTTGAATCTCCTGATATGTAATTCGCCTATTGTCTTGGATTAAATTTTTCACTGCTAGCACGTTTTCTTCGGTAACAGCCGTCAAAGGGCGACCGCTTCTTTCGTCATCCCCCAAAGTTGGTCGACCGCGCTTGAATTCGTTATACCAACGATACACGGTTGCCTTGGAAGGGCCTTCATCCATGAATGCCATTTGAAGTCTATCGTACGATTCATCCGGTTTCAGGCGACACTTGAAATCGTATAAAATCATAGCTCTAAAATGTTCCCGGCGCAGATCCATATTTCAGTGAGACACAATACTTTGAATTAACTCGCAAAAAATGTGGAGGGAAATTTTGAAATTGGAACTTACTTATTTTTACTTATAAATAATCATATTTTCGAAAAACATTATAACTGGCCAGTCTCCCATATATAAAAACTTTTTTTCGCAATACTTTCTGAGGGGCCTGGTATATATATTTATTTCAGATAAGTTATCCATAGTAGGTTAGTAAAACAAAGAAAGACCTTATATCTATGGTTAGTAAAGCTTAAAACTAGGTACTAATATTTGGTAACCAGTTCGTTGCCTGTGATGCATTTCTGGATTACCGAATTTATTATAGGAGACTCGTACCTCCCTGCTATGATCTTCAGGATGGAGTTGGAGCTGGCCCGCACTCTGCAGAGCATCGAGGCCGATTTCTGCCGGACGATGGCATGGAAGCCATCGACGAGTGCCTGCGTGAACATTCCTGATGCACTGCAGAAACGGGGCAGCCCCATCAACATCCTGAAACCGTTATTATATTGGACCCGCAGGGCGCTGATAGTCCGCTGAGTATACTTGGTCCACAGGCTGCACGTGTAGAAGACTTGACAATAAGCTTTAAAAAGCGTTATTTTAACTTGCCTGCTACAACGTGCAAATCTGCGTGCCAGCATGTTACATCGGACTGCCAGCGCCCTACAAAAGATGTCACATTTCTATCTCTAGTAGGGTAAATCATGGATAGATTGGATATTAATTTTGGCTGTAAGAGAGAATAGTAACAATAAAATTGATCTAGCGGGCCTTGCATCTTCCACGTCAGACTTTGGCTGATCTAAGTCGATATTGAGGTCGAATGTGGGCTGAATCGTGCCGTACCCAGATTCAGACGGAGATTGCAAGATGAACTCGACTTTTTTGTAAAGGATTAGTCTATAAACTCATTTCTATTACTATTGCTAACAGTGGCAGGTGTGAAGTAAACTAGTCTATATAGGGTTGTCAACTCTAAAATCTGCGAACCAGGACAAGAAGTGTGAAAACCCTGGATTTTGTACCTTTAAACCGGGACATATCAACAGTGTTTTTTTAATGTTATTCATTAAAATAAAAAATAGTTTTAATTGTTATAAATCAACTTTTTATTTATTTTCAAACAATTTGTAACTAAATTTATGGTATTCTAAAAAAACAAAACAGAATCTTCTTAAAATATTAACATACAATTAGCGGTCTTATGTATATGTAATCGACGACAAGACATATTATCAATAAAAAATAAATATTGTAACGCGTTAGACGTAATTTCGGCTGCGTATTTTCGGTAAATGTGTCAGCAACAATCAAAAAACCAAACCCGGACGGATGGCAACCCTAAGTCTATAAACTCATTTTTATTACTATTGCTAACAGTGGCAGGTGTGAAGTAAATAAATAAAATAATAACACAACACAAATAAGGACTGTGTCTACTTAATTTTATTGGTCTAAGACCATATTGATCCCTATCGTAAAACTAATATACTCAGAATTAGATGTAACTTTGTTCTCTAAAATTATAATTTATAAAGGTCACAAAGACAATATAAATTCATACTAATAAAACTTTACTTTATTTTGAGTGTTATGAAGTTGATCGCTTCTGTATTTAAAATAAAGCCTTTTCGCGCCTTTTTTAGAGCATTTTGTCTGTTATTTATGTATGGAAGTTTATAGGCCGTTGCATAGAAATATAACACATAGAAACCCAGTAGACGCACGCAGAGCGACGCAAATCCAGGTTAGCCTTAAAAGGCTAACCAAGCCTATCAGTACGTTAGTGCTCAAGGTCAAGTCTTAGTGCGAACCGCTCCCGCAATTTATTAAAAAAGTGACTCACTGTGCAGTGAAAGGGTGTCACAACTCGTCACTTAATAACAAAAAACATTTATAGATCTCATTTCACGGGTAAGTACAACCTGGCATGTTATAATCTTGAGTCAAAACACAAAAATAATTCATAAACTTGACAGACGCCATAACAATGAAAATGTTGCTAGGTATGGGAAAAATATTTTACCCCATATTTGTTTTTTCGTAAACACAGTTTGACAAAAATAATATAATTTAATTTTTGTGTAATGTAATAATATAATTTTTGTATATTTTCTAAGAGTATTTTGTCAATCTGTGTTTTATCTTGCAAGAGATGTGTCTGTAAACACTTAAATTGAATTTATATGATTATGGCTTTACAAAATTCAGCCAAAAACGTGATTTTAAAAGTTATAAATTTATCAATGTATGACCACAGACATAGTAAAAAATATAGACTAAGTGCTGCGGATAACCATAGTGAAGCCAACAAAAACCGTGCTCCTTCATATACAACCAGTGCTCACGTACACACCATGCACCTGAAGGATATTTGTTTTCGCGATGCTTACTGGACGATGCCGCGACATATGAACTGAGAGGAGTGAGCAAGGTTTAAGGTGCATCTGTGTGCGTGAGCGCTGGTTTGTACACGGAGGAGCACGGTTTTAGTGGCTTCACTATGATTGTTCGCAGCACTTCGTCTATATTTTTTACTATGTCTGTGTGTATGACTAATGGCGCCCCCATTTTATGCACTCTTATACCAAGCTATACTTTTATTAGTAGTGTTTTAGGATAAATAAAATGGGTACCCTTTTCTTTTTTATGCTAAATAATTTTAAATCACGTATTTTGCATTTGCCAAATAATAATTATATAAGGGTTGCCATTAGCTAAATCTTGTTTTATTTTATTATTTTTAACGATTCACATGCGTAAATATGCGAAGCGAAATCTAAAGACATGAATTGTGGAAAGAAAAAACGAACCTGCTGCATCGGGATCAAGTCTACGATGAAGTACCTGGGACTCGTCCTCGACAGCCGGTGGGACTTTGGGCCGCACTTTAAGCGGGTGGTTCCCAAGGTGGGACCGCGGCTGCTGCCAAACCACCCATTTCGTCGTAATGCAAAAACCCGTTCTTAATGGTTTAATCATTCAGTTGACGTTTTTTGAACTTAGCCTTAATAGATGAATAGGTAGATATCTAATAAAAAGTATCTGACAGCTAAATGATTATCTTACTATTCACTCGCTGCAAAATTCTGAACGCAACCTATTTTTCCCTACTTTTTCGGGAAAATGTAATTTACTTGCAACATTATTTGTGCGCTTGTGTGCCTGTTGGTGAGCTCGCTTACATACACATAGATCTTTTTGGTGCGTCGCTATAATCTGATCTGTTAAAGGGAACTATCAGTCTATGTGTTATATGTCTATGGGCCGTTGGATACGGAGACCATAAAAATACAAATATAGTGTGTTTTGTTCGATCAACTATTAAATATGCAAGAACAGATGGTTTTAAATTTTATTAGATTACGGGCCGATTAAATTTTATTGACAGAAATTAAGACTTTTTATGCGTGAACGCTAATGTTGCCAGTCGTAGAATTGTGAACTAAATATAACATAAATTCCATTTATTCATATAGGTATACAATATTTACAAAGTAAAAAATAAAATCAATACGTGCCTAGGCGCATAAATTCATAATTTGAATTTAAAAAAATCGCGGTGATAGTTAATAACCTAATTCAAAGATTAATTGTTATTATTTTATTCCGAAACCCTTAGGGTGGCTCTACACAAGATCCGAGGAATCTAAACGGTAAGCCAGGAAAAAAACAGCCAGTAGGATGGCTTCATTTTGCTAGCCTGGCACAGTGCAGCTTCGCTATTGGTGCATTTTTTCTTCGCTCACCGCTTAGTTTACTCTCTTAGCTATGGTGGAAAGCCACCCTTATTCCTTTGGAATCGCATCGCATCTAATACAATCTAATAACTTGGCAGGCAGACCTAGGAATAGTAGGAAATACTTACATAATTAATTTGCAAATAGTTATACATGTTATATCAGTGTTCTTTGTAAATGGTTTTATTGTATACTTTTCTTTTTTCCTATTGTTAAAGTGGGCCTTTTCGAAACAGATCTCACTCCGTTATATAGGCACGGACTGAAAGATCAGCGTCAAATCTAATGATGAAGGCGCTAATAATACAACGTGTTGATCTGTATTCGTGCCATATTTAAGGAGGTGACTACACCACTGATACTGAACACGAATCAATAAAAAAAATCAATACCTACCAATAAATTATTTTTTTGTTTAAATAATATTTGTTAACAAACAAATTCCCTCCGTGTGTCGCGTGCGACACAAAAACGATGGGTGCGAAACCACAAAACAATTAGCAGGTATTTTCACTCTTAGAGTCGTCGCCACCGATGACTTATTTTCAGAGTCGTTCGGGAATTATTCTCAAACCCTCGCTATGAAGACGTCTGTGGTCTAGTGGTTCGAGTGTCGGACTGCTGATCACGAGGTCGTGGGTTCGATTCCCACAGAACGCAAATATTTGTGTGATGAACATAAGTGTTTGTGTTGGTCTGGGTATTTCTTATGTATTATAAGTATGTATTTACAAAAAAAAAGTATATAAGTATTATATCCATTGTCTAGTACCCATATTACAAGCTCTCATACCGCCCCCCTTTAGGCCTGCAGCGGCGACAGGGGAGCGTTATCGCCCACTTTGGGAATGGCTGGTATAGGTAGTAGTAATAGGTACTATAATTACAAACTCACAACTTCACAGGAAAGGAATTTACTTCTGATCTTTTTTATAATCATAATTATAATTGTTTACACCTCACTGGGATTTATTTAGATTAATGAAAAAGCGGACTGTATATTTATAGGCTTATGCCGTATTAACATTTCGTGAAAACAAACAAAGGAAATGCCCGCAGTCCAACGCGTCGATCAGCTGAGTGTAAGATGGAGGGGCGCGTAAGTGGCTGGTCACGTTGGGCCCCTGGCCCCCGGCCCACGCACCGCCTCCTGTGCCGTATGTAAATTTCATTCATTCATTTAATTTTTTCATTTTTTTTTCATTTAGGTATGTTGTACATTTATTCAACTAACATAACATAACGCCTGTATTTCCCGAAGGGGTAGGCAGAGGTGTAATAGTACACCCACATTTCGCCAGTTATGTTATAGTCCCATGTAATAATTCAATTAAATTAAATATTAAATTATTAATGTTAATTTATTCAACTAAATTAAATTAAATATTGTACAGAGATGCCAAAAGACGGTGAAGGACACATTATTATATTAAAATGCTTTTATCGATATAACTGCCACGTGAGCAAAGCCGTTGGGGCCAGTTCGTTTTCGCACAAACAAAAAAATAATGTTCGAAATTACGATTTTTACTCTCGCGATTTTTATTGCAAAATCTGTAACACATGAAATCATATGCAGGTACGCACTGGCTATTAAAAATCGCGGTGGAAAAAAAATCTCAGTGCACGAATAAAAACTGCGCGAATAAAAATCGCACGATAAAAAATCGCTTTGCGGGCTTGTTAACCTTAGTGTCTTCTATTTGTAAAAATCTTACTAAAATCTGTCCACCAGTTTTAGAGTAAACGAATAGTAACATACAGACATACGTCTTGGTCAGTAAATACAGATAATTATAGTACGGAGTTGAGTGAAATCATGTGCTTTCCACTTTGTTCCACTCTGAATAATTTACTTGCTTGCATAATTAAATAATATTTTTTGTGTAATTCTAGTACAGCCTTGTTATTTATGATGGTAGAAAGAGGAACTAAATTAATCATCATCATCATTTCAGCCTAAAGACGTCCACTGCTGGACATAGGCCTCCCCCAAACAGGGGGAATATGCCATAATCGCCATGCTTGGCAGGCGAGTTGGCGATCGCAGTTGGTTGGTTAAATACTCAGAGAACGCTGTTGCCCATCCTCTGGTGAAACCCTTAGTCGCCTTTTACGACACCCATGAGAAGATATAGGGTGGTGCAATTCTTTACGTCCGGCACCACACGGAACAAACTAAAATGAATTAATAGGTATGTCATGCGAATATGTCGACACTTGTAAAGTCTGGTAAACCATAAAAGTGTCTAATAATAATAAGTGTGTATAAAGGCGTAATAGCGGGGAAACACCCGGGTTTAGACCCTATTAGAACCGAGATCGTGAAACCTGGGCCACACCTCTCTACACCCTTACAGCCAAAATTAATATCCAATCTATCCACGATTTTCCCTACTGGAGATAGAAATCTGACATATTTTGTATGGAGCTTATGTCAAATTCCTATCTCTAGTAGGGCAAATGGTGGATAGATTGGATATTAATTTTGGCCGTTAGTCACTCGCAATGGTGTTGCCCCCTGTTGCCTGTACTGGCGGCTGTTTAGGGGGCCCAGCTAGTGAGTTGGCGAGTCACCGTCCGCCAATACATACAATTTTTTTTTAAGTTGAGAGGCAGATGCCGTTTTCTTCTGGCCAAAAAAATTAAACCCAGACCATTAAACACCTTACCATAGCTCAAACAATTTTAGTTCCCATATTTCGCAATAGTTCCGCACTTTCCCGGGACGGAATGACTGTACTCCTATAGTGCAGCTATGAACAGTCCCTAGTTGGTGTCCCAATTTCTTAGAAGCGACTGCGAGCTGAACTTGTGTTGTCTGGCAAGCCTTCCAAAGGTCAGGATTTCTTCCTCACGGTAGATATGCCGAGATACATTAAAGAAATAGGTACAAACCATAATAAGCAATACAAAGTAAACATATGATTGCCTTGTTTGCAATTGCTTTAATCAACTCAGCCTATCGTAGTCCATTGATGGACATAAGCCTCTCCCAGGTTGTACACACTCGGTCCTCTGCCTTCCACATCCAGTCCACACCAGCTAACTTTCTTCAGGTCGTCGGTCCACCTGGCTAGGGGGCACGTTTGCCGATACGTGATTGCCATTGCCATTGCCCACGCACAATCAACAAGGAAGCAAAGCGTAAATAGTTTTCTATGTCAGATATTGCCTAGTTGCCGATTGCCAGGAAAAATAGAAAAAGAAAACAACGTAGCATAAGATTTCAGCGATTGTGAAGCAACATTTGATATGATTGTTGAATTGTTGATGCCATGTTTGTTGCTACACGTTGCCATTACATCAAAATGTGTTCTGCCTACACTTCAACAATTATAATTTATAATAGTAAGATATCGGGAACACCAAATCATAGGATTGTTTTCCCAATAACTGAATAATACCTTTTGTTGTCTTTTCCCAACTAAGTTGGGGTCGGCTTCTAGTCTAGCCAGATGCGGCTGAACATCAGTATTTTACACGGAGCGACTGCCATCAGACCCTCGCAACTAGCAACCCAGTAAAAAATACAACATGTTGATCTTATTCGTGCCATATTTAAGGAGGTGACTATACCACTGATGCTAAACCATAAAGGTATTATACTGACGTCAGTATGGAAATGACTTTGTGCTAAACACGAATCAATAAAAAAATCAATACCAAAAAATATTTTTTTATTTAAATACCTATTTGTAAACAAACAAATTCCCTCCGTGCGACACAAACGACGCGTGCGACACAAACGACGCGTGCGAAACCAAAAAAAAATCCCCCCTTTGACAATGCCGCCCGCCGTTGACTTACTTTCAGTCGTTCGAGATTTATTCTCAAACCCTCACTATGTTCTAAGTGAAAATTTGGGTATTAACTAATAGTAGAATATTTCAAGTATTTTTAGATGACTAAGCACATTATTTATCATTTGCTCTAGAAATATGGCACGGATACAGATCAACAACTTGTATAAATTGTGGAAAGAAAAATTGATTGATTGATTGATTGCTCCGCATGCGTTAAAATTATAAGTAATTAATTACCAACCCAGTTACTTGGTAATACAAACATCCAGGTACCCGTAACATCCGCCATTGATATTCGTACCACTGTTAAAATATGTTCAACCGTATCTCATTAGACTGGAAGGCGACCAGTCATATTTGGTTAAGGTGAATGCTACAGGGTAGCCCGCGAAATTCAAATATTTTGGTGTTTTTTTGTAAATTGTAGCTTTATTTCGCGTTGTATATAGGTAAAAATATGATTGGCGGAAATAGTAACCATATATCTAAACAATAATACTCATAAAAAATATTCACCTAGCGCTATAAGCTCTACAAGCTCGAAAATCGATAATTTGATCGTAAATTAATATTATCGAGCTAGTACAGCTAATAGAGCTATGTTAATATTTTTATGAGTATTATTCAGTAGATATATTGTTATTTTTTCCGCCAATCATATTTTGACCGATATACAACGCGAAATAAAGCTACATTTTGCAAAAACCGCCAAAAAATTTGAATTTCGCGGGCTACCCTGTAGCATTCACCTTAAGATGAGTAGTTCCCAGCCAACGTCAACGAACGTGATTCCAACAAGAGTTTACGCATTAAGTTAACTACTAAAGTCTCGCTGTTATGATTAGAACTCGTAAATATTATTTTAAGAGCGAGTCTTGTTCGCGGGAATCCTTGAATAATAAACATACATAATAATATGAGGCTTTGTTTTAAAAACATAGGTCTTCCGTAGTGTTGCTTATTGTAATAGAGGTTTCAGTAATATTAACAATTATTTGCTCTTATTTCCGGGCAGTTTCAGCGCTAATTGACTCCTGGTAATTCGTCTTTTGACTTCGATTTAGCGACGGTAAACAGTCGGTTAAATGGGTAAGTGCGGAAATTGTTAGTGCTATTAATAATGATATTTAAAAAGAAAAAAATTGGGACATTTTTTACGCAGCACCATCTAGTCCGAAACTAAGCAGAGCTTGTACTATGGATACTAGACAATGAATATAATATTTAGATACTTTTTTTTAGTAAATACATACTTATAATACATAAGAAACACCCAGACCAACACAAACCCTCATGTTAAAATCACACAAATATTTGTGTCCTGTGGGAATCGAACCCACGACCTCGTGATCAGCAGTCCGACACTCGAACCACTAGACCACAGAGGTCGTCAAAAAATATAGATATGTCATACCCTAACAAAAACAACGAAAAAAATGTTTCGTACGCAGCGTCAGCACAATACACATAAACTAGTTAAAGTTGATTACTTCAAGTTACTTTCGTGTCATAATTATAATATTTTAATAATACTTTCTGTACACACATGACGGCATTTTAGTTTTTTTTTTTGCCACCGGTCACGCTCGGCGCTTTACCTGACACGGATTAATATAAAAACGACTAAATTAGGATGTTTTCGAGTCTTCAGATTGCGAGCTCAATATCATTGGCTCGTAACGAATTTATTTCTACTAGCTATAATAAAAACTTTTTAACAAAAAATAAAACCGACTTCAAAAACCTTAACTAAAAAGTAAAAAATAATCATTGTATGTATTTTAAAATCTTAACTTAAACAACATTTTTAAGGCGGCGCGTGGTTGACCCTTTGCGTCACGTAATGTACAGTCGAGCGCAATATCTATAGTAAAAACAGTTTATGTGAACGTACATGAAAATCACGCGCCGCCTTCAAAATGTTGTTTATGTTAAGATTTTAAATACATATAATGATTATTTTTTACTTTTTAGTTAAGGTTTTGAAGTCGGTTTTATTTTTTAACCGACTTCAAAACGTCGTTTTGAAGTCGGTTAAAAAATCGGGTATCGTAATCGGGTAAAAAAGTTAAACGTGATTTATTGAAGCTAGTTAAAAAACTACTCAACCTAAGTCAATAAAATTTATATCGGCCCACAAATCACGGAGTAATCGGTGTACATACATGAAAAAAAAAATTAAAAAAAAAAAAATTGTTAAAAAAAAAAAAGCGCTGTCGTCCGACAGCGCTTGATATAATTCGTTGCATACAATTTCATATAGCGATAGAGCGTCTGAATCACCGTGCATCGGGCGGGCGCCCCTTGCTCTTGTTATAACTATCCCTCAAAGTAAGATAAATAACCCTCCCCAATATGAATCTCAACACAGAGATAGTCCGAAACCCAGGACATACCTAGGATACTTTCTATCGACATACCATGCAAGCGATGTCACCGGGCATCAGCTAGTTTCTTCGTTTCTTCATAAGTTAATAGGATGTGAAGAAAAAAAGATTTAAAAATAAACACTATAATACGTCATCTTGTAAGCTTCTTATAAGAATTAAATATGGCGTGCGACAACGGACCGACCAGCGTAATTATTCTTTAGCCGATTAGTTAAATATAGTAACAAGCCGACTTGAGTACTTATACATTTTGTTTTAAATCGTGACTAAACAAGGAAGCTTTGTATTTCTGTGTCGTTCGGTATTAATAGTTGGAGTTTCAGCTGTTAGGCGAGTTTCGGATTCGGAGCTAGTGATGCGAAATTCTAATATTACTAAAATTGTAACTGTGATGCACTAAGCCACAGATAATATTACCTATGCGTAAGTTATTGGCGCGTTTTGTAATTTTAATTTAGAGTTTTAATGTAAAAAGTCAACATTGAATATTAGAGGCTTTCATGGTATGGACATGTGATGAGGAGGAATGAGGAGCATGTTATGAGGAAAGTTTTAAGTATGAATGTTGATGGCTATAAGAAAAGAGGGGGACCGAAGAAAATATGGATGGATTGTGTGAAAGATGATATGAATAGAAAGAAAGTGAACACGGAGATGACGGCTGATAGAGATGTATGGAAGAAAAAAACATGCTGCGCCGACCCCAAATAAATTGGGATAAGGGCAGGAGGATGATGATGAGAGGCTTTCTGAAAAATCAACTTAATCTGAAAGATGGCGAGATAATTATTTCATTCCCAGGGTCTGTCACCCGTCTTAAAAGAGAACACATAAACCAGGCAAATAGGCTTTACGGTACGGTAGTACCTACTTGCAACTTCCTTGGCGTAGTGTTGGTGATTATTTGCTACCTACAAACAAAGAATTTCACTAGATGGGTACTATTGTTAATATAAAATTATAATAGTGGACAGCGAAAGGCTCAGTAGTTGAGAATAGAAATTCTATTTTGATTGTCATTCTTCTATTTCCAAGTACCTAGATTTTGAATTTGAGTGTAGCTAATATGGACATTAGAGTTAATAAATTACGTTTTGGTATAGTGAAATGAACCACTTATTTTGAATTAGTCTCAGTAAATCGTTACGCGACGAATTTTGCGCACATTCTCAGTCGAAAACTTCGTTGATGTTATTATAAATTTATGAACCAATTCGAGAAGCTGTTTATTATAGTTGAGATTGAGATTACATAAATCTTGCCTTATCTGTGGCGCTACGGTTAAAAAAAAACTGGCCAAGTGTGAGTCGGACTAACGCAGTAAGGGTTCCGTACCACCTATCGACCTGATACCCCATAGAAACTGATTTAATTTACTAGAGTTTATTAAAAGACATCAACGATCATACGTGAAATGTGAGTTTTTGCATCTCTTTCTTCCGTAGGTACCACCAGTCCACCACATATGTCTAAGTTTGTCCTGTTTTTAGTATTTGTTGCTAAACTACATAGTATGCACTATAATTAGACCAAGTTTGACGCTGGTATGTATTACCGTTTTGAAGATAGAAAAGGAACAAAAACGTTGAAAAATATACATTTTTTTCGCGGTTTATTGTATGGGGACCCCCTTTGGTATTTGTTTTTTTGTTTTGTTTTTAGTATTTGTCGTGATACACCTCATAGCAACACATTGTGTGTGAAAATTTCGACCGGTTATCTATTACCGTTACAAAGATACAGCCCTGTGACAGACAGACGGACGGACGGACGGACAGCGTAGCGAGAGTAATAGGGTCCCGTTAGCACCCTTTGGGTGCGGAACCCTAAAAAGAGATTTTAGTCGATCATTGTAATCTTTTAATGTCACAAATCAATTACGATGCTATAAAATAACAAAAAAAAATACCATCGAAATAATATTTTAAGTACTAGGTAACCATAAAACAATCAGCGTTGTAGATAGATAGATAGATAGAATATACTTTATTGTACACCATGAAAATAGTAGTAAACAGGAATTATATGTTCATTTGTAATTAGTTAATTACATGCCAAAGCTTACTTGGAAGTTGGAATAAGAATAGTTTCATAGAAATAACGGCTATGGATATCGAGTGATGGCATCGCAAGAAACAATGGGTTGGCTGTGTAGAGATGGAGATGTGCCGCCATCTCTTCAACGTGAAAAAATAGATCAAGAGGAAAAAAAAAATGTAAAATAGTGGATTAGGGTTGTCAATTATATAAATTCGTCGGGAAACATTGCTGTGTCAGCTAAAATTTAAAAGTATGAGTAAACTGCTAACAGAATTAACTCAATCATTTAAAAGCGTAATTTTCGTATTTAGATAATTATCTTATTTTATGATTTAATTCGTAATCTTATTTCCTATGATCGTTCCTTATATGAATTAATTTAAAATTCATGAATATTTTTTCATGATGTCGGAAAATGATACGTTATATTGACGACGTTCTTGCGTTTCTATTATAGGTAGCGGAGCACCTTATTATTAACACGTCAAGAAAGCGTATAAGATTCACCAGTGCGTTTAAAATGCGCTTTAGTGTTATCAAAACGTCACTGAAAGCCGCTTATATGATACCAATGTTTGTTCTCGTGTAATGATGTTCCATGTCACTTGCTTATCAACCTGCAAATCTTGTTACGTCATAATTATAGTGATTCACGAGGTTCTATGAATGATGTGTGCATTCAAGCATAATACAAACTTGACAAACATACATAATCACACCAATACTGTCCCACTGCTGGGCACGGGACTCAAAATGAGAAGGGTTCAGGCCCAAGCATAATAATTGCATCGAAATATCTTTGAGAAATGTTTATCAGGCTATTAAGAATATTTAGGGCCAACTTCCGCATCATTAACGTATTAATTAGCTAGGGCTAGTATTATAATTAGTATGGCTGCTGACCGGCATTTAGTCTGTTAGCCTTGGAGTAACCGATCCTGAGGCCGGCCTTAATTTTATCTTCCTCCGCGCCTCTCAAAATAAGTTGCGTTTGCATTGTTTAAAGTTATGTAGAGTGTGACAAACGACACCTTCATAAAGAGACAACATTTTGACACGAAACTAGCCGTACGACACGACATAATCTCTTGGCTTCTGGGACAACCCGATTACCCGACTGTCTTATTGAAGTCCTATAGCAACTGACACTTTGTGATGTTTTATTTTATATCTGTCAAATCAAGATAGACTTGAAGACGAAATTATTTTACTAATCTTATCTTCAAACTTCCTGGGACATAATAACTAATGCACTTGTTGTTGGTATTACCCAACAAGTAGTGCATTAATTATGAATTTAAATTTAGCACATATGTTAATTTGGTTTATTTTCTGTAAATTTTCACGCATAATTATAATTTATCACGGTTCTTTGAACAGAAATAATCGTCAGAAGATGCTTTAAATAACTAGTGAGCTAACTACTAAACAATACAATTACAATATTTGACAAAAATCGCTCTGGTATTGGTAGATAACTAACTAGCCACGTCGAATAATAATTATTATATAATTATTTTAATTACCTCGGCTCGGACCTCGGACACACAGAGACAATCTGTCTGCAACTTTGTTTATATCAAAATATTTTGTGGTAACCCTGACAAAAGTCAAACGTGACTCACCTGTCAAACTTTCGCGAGGGAAAAATGGCGCGCTCATCAAAAATGGCGATGTTACGGTGGCCAGTGAATCACGAAGTTTGTGGTTTTCTGATATTTTTTATTTTATTTTTAACATTCCCGGATACTTTTAACGTGTATTTTTTTCTGTTTCATGAAAATTAAAGATTTATCGCCATTACCTGTGTCTGTGTCGAATGACTTTTTGAGAGAAAGTTATTAAAAATATTTTCGGTAAGTTTTCGGTAATTGGTGCTACCGGAGTAGTTCTTGAGGACTAAAAAGATAACAAAAAATAAAACCGACTTTTACCTTTTTTTTTTTATTTTAAACCAAAATTTTGAAGGCGGCGCGTGATTTTCATGTACGTTCACATAAACTGTTTTTTTTTTACTATAGATATTGCGCTCGACTGTACATTACATGACGCAAAGGGTTAATCACGCGCCGCCTTCAAAATTTTGGTTTATGTTAAGATCTTAAAATACATACAATGATTATTTTTTACTTTTTAGTTAAGGTTTTTGGAGTCGGTTTTATTTTTTGTTAAAAAGTTTTTATTTCATACTTTTTAGTTGATAATTGCGAGGGTTGATTCATAAATGTTTATATAACCAATATGAGTTTTTTTTTTATTAACCTTTGTTATCCCACTGCTGGGCAAAGTCTCGCTCATATTCTTCCAAACGTCCAATCACTATCGTGAAAAAAAAACATGCATATCGGCCAAGAATTCTCAGAAAAACGAACCAATGAGCAGATCATCTAGATACGCGAAGTTAAAATAAACTGATTTATTGAAGCTGGTTAAAAAACTGCTCAACCTAAGTCAATAAAATTTATATGGGACCACCGCGCGGGCTTCCTCTACCAAATAAAAAAACAACCACGTAAATCGGCCCACAAATCTCGGAGTAATCGGTGTACATACATGAAAAAAAAAAAAAAAAACCTCCCCAATACATAACCTCCTCCTTTTTTTGAAGTCGGTTATAAAGTTAATAAAGTTTGTATAGAGAATTAAGTTGAGAATTCAATGCTACAGGAGGCTACAGGGTAGCCCGCGAAATTGCAAATTTCTTGCGTTTTTTGCTAATTGTAGCTCTGTTTTGAGTTGTATATCAATAAAAATACGATTTGCGGTAGTAATAACAATATATCTACTGAATAATACTTATAGGTATACTTATACTCTAAAAATATAAACCTAGCTTTATAAAAAACTGCCCCGTTGGTCTAGTGGTTGCAAGCGCGACTGCTGAGCGTGGGGTCCTGGGTTCGATTCCCGGGTCGGGCAAAGTGTTATTGGGTTTTTTCATTAGGAAATTCTCAGTAGCAGCCCGGAGTCTGGATTTGTGCCCGGTCAATGGCAATAGGCTCGCCCCCTATTACATGGGACTATAACATAACTGGCGAAATGTGGGTGTACAATAAACCTCTGCCTACCCCTTCGGGGATATACAGGCGTGATGTTATGTTATGTTGTAGCTTTATAAGCTCTAGAAGCTCAATAATCGCTAATTTGATCGTAAATTAATATTATCGAGCTTGTACAGCTTATAGAGCTAGGTTAATATGTTATATGAGTATTATTCAGTAGATAGGTAGGGTCGACACTCGAAGTTGTAACGGAATACGTCTACCTAGGGCAGGCAATTCAGCTTGGTAGACAGAACTTCGAGAAAGAAGCCAACAGAAGGATCCGTCTGGGCTGGGCAGCGTTTGGCAAACTTCGCCGAGTCTTCTCGTCGCCTATACCGCAAAGTTTGAAGACAAAAGTCTTCAACCAGTGCGTCCTGCCTGTCATGACTTACGGTGCCGAGACGTGGACACTGACAGTTGGGCTAGTCCACAAGTTTAAAGTCGCTCAGCGAGCTATGGAGCGAGCTATGCTTGGAGTTTCTTTGAAGGATAAAATCCGAAACGAGATTATCCGGAGAAGAACCGGAGTGACCGACATAGCTTGTAGAATCAGTAAGCTGAAGTGGCAGTGGGCTGGCCATGTCTGTCGAAGGACCGATGGCCGCTGGAGCAGACGAGTCCTTGAGTGGAGACCGCGAATCGGCAAACGCAGCGTAGGGCGCCCCCCTGCCAGGTGGACCGACGACCTAAAGAGCGTGGCCGGGGGGGACTGGATGCGGAAGGCAGAGGATCGAGCGTTGTGGCGCAACTTGGGAGAGGCCTATGTCCAGCAGTGGACTGCGATAGGCTGAGTTGATTGATTCAGTAGATATATAGTTGTTACTTCCGCGAATCATATTTCGATTTATACACAACGCGAAATACAACTACAATTTGCAAAAAACGCAAGAAATTTTGAATTTCGCGGGCTACCCTGTAGCATTCACCTTAAGTCACTTTCAAGTAAACGGAGAAAAGCATAACGTTGCGTTTGCGACTTTATATTTGTTTTTTTATTGTAGAAAATATGTTATTAACTTGTTACGCAGTACGAATATTTTTGCATGCGCATAAATTGCAGCCTAAAGAATCACTGAACCAATTTTGATGACTTTCTCTTTTCCAAAACTTTATTTGCGGTTGATAACTATAAAATGTTACGACTTTCAGGCGCTGAGATACCTAAAGTGAATTAAATTGATTTGATGACATTTGAAATTGTTTCGAGCTCGGAGCTAAATTGGTTATTCGGATTCGGACGTTAGTGGTTTTATTAATGAAGTCCATAAAAGTTCTTTGTTTGTTTTTATTGATATCGTGTTGAGGTGTTAGTTTTAATAATATTCTTTAGTACTTATGTTGTTTAACCTTCTTATATTTCCGTCATCGTCATTTATACATAAATATCGGTTCGGTTATGCATTCGACATTCGACGCGTATTTTTTTTTCATGGTTTAAAGTTAGTATATAGAAATACCGTTTTGAACCATGGACGAATAAAAAAGGCGGATGGAACCTCGCTAAACAATAAGTAAAGCATCCATAGTAAGACGGCTCGCTTAAAAGTACGGGCTGGCACGCACACATTCACAACTATAGTAATACAAACAGCCGCAATTTCACATCAAATCTCGTGTGGTGGTACTCGTTGTCGTAGTGTCACAAATAAAATAACATTATGACGTCTGGTGTGTTAAAATGCTGTCGAAATTATAGTGGGTTTAGGAAAAAATCATGTGCCTCAATCTTTTCTAAGCGAGAATCCGTCCGCCTTATTTATGCGTCCGTGTTTTGAAATTACATTTAATTTAAAAAATATAGAGGTCTGGAAATTCTGCAGTCGATTGAACTGTAAAACTCTATTTTATGCAGATAGAAGTCGTTTCATGTATATTTTCTTACTTGTCTTATTTATTAAACAATCTTGGCATGTCTTTTTAATGCAATTCGTCAATCATAATTATTAAAAGACATTATGATAAAAATTTCACACACTAAATACTATTTTTTTATTAAATTACATGTGCAGAACTAGTACCTAATTATATTTTATCAGTAGCTATTTGAATAAAAAAACGTGCCAAGATTGTTTACTAAATAAGACAAGAGAGAAAAAACCACAGAAACAGATAGATAGAATGGAAAAGTTGGCGGGGCGCGCGTGGCAGCACTGTGCACCATAGTGCAGGGCATTTCAAAGCCATTCTCAGCACGCCTTAAGTAAGTAAACTTTATTGTTTCTGATTGAGTGGTTACAGTTGTACATACATCTTGATAGTGTTAGGTGTCTTATGATTTTTTTCTGTAAATACGGTAACAAAAACCCGCTGTCTTATTGTGCTGTTTCTAAATGCACTAAACAAAATAATGATATATTAGAATAGGTCATAATGTCTACAATTTTGCATGCTTTAATTTTAAGCAAAACATGAATGATCTCATATTTAAGTTTATAACACCTTTTTATACCATGTTTTATGCAAATAAATATATTCTATTCTATTATATTCTATTCTATTCTAAAGCTGTAAAGTACATTTGATTAAAGTTAGGTTTTAAAAATGAATGACGTCAATATGGGAGGCGTAGTTTGTTCGAAAGTTGCCACACATGAATCGCCAGTAAAATTGTGATTACAACCATTCTATCTATTTATTTCTGTGGAAAAAAACAGACTTTTTGTAGTGAAACATTCTTCTCAAAATAAGCAGTACATTGTCCTCAGTGTATGTTACATTAGTGTATGTTACATTGACTCGTAACTGCATCTGTTTAACACCTTTTTTCGACAACAATGTATGTTAATAGGTCGACCAAAGAGTTTATTCAAAAAAAAAGTTAGAATCTTATTAGCTTTGGTACGGTAAGTTTTTCGACTGCTACGTTTTATTATCAGGTTTTCATACTAATTAGATGGCGGCTTAGGTATGTGCATTGTTTATAAATATAAAATTTTTAACGCTTACAGACCACCCAACTTACCAAAACTTAAAACCAACTACTAACTCAATAAAAATTTACGTCATAAAAACAAAAATAATGTAAAATTAACCTGTAAAAATTACGGTACGACGATAACTCGTAAATCATAATATAGTTAAATAAATAAACACTGTAAAGCTCCGGAAGTTATCCCTCGGCATGTTGCCTGCGCGGGAGTCGGGGGCAACGATCTCGTCTATGACTCAACTCAAGCGGGGCATTGTCTTGAGCAAGTTAAAAAATAAAAATAAAAAGCCAAGTTGACACTTGACAGTTGAATGCAAGGTTAGGAAATTGGAGCTTTTATTTTTAATACGTGATTAATTGCACGATTATTTTCGAAACAAAACATTCTTCCAGTTAACTTAATGAATGACCGATGTTGGCATAGTTATGATTGCATTTGACAGATTACTTACTAACTGTAATCTGTTGGTACCTAATCTGTGGTAATCTATGATTGTTTGTTATACGAATGAAGTTTATAATATTCGGTGTAGCCCGTGCAGCCTCTCGTCAGCCAATGTGCATAGGATTCTCGAAATCACCATCATCCCAGATTTATCCCAAAAAAGTGATCTTTATTTCCAAAACATACATAACATAACATCTTGTGGTTCGAGTGTCGGACTGCTGTTCACGAGGTCGTGGGTTCGATTCCCACAGGACACAAATATTTGTGTGATGAACATAAGTGTTTGTGTTGGTCTGGGTGTTTATTATGTATTATAAGTATGTATTTACAACAAAAAAAAAGTATATTAGTATTATATCCATTGTCTAGTACCCATAGTACAAGCTCTGCTTAGTTTGGGACTAGATGGTGTTGTGTAAAAGTCCCAAAAAAAAAAAAAAAACCCCGAATGGGTAGACAGAGGTGTATAGTAAGCCCAAATTTCGCCACTTATGTTATAACACTTATAACTCCCATGTAATAGAGGGCGAGCCTATTGCCAGTAACCGGGCACAAGTCCAGACTCCGGGCTGCTACTGAGAATTTTCTAATGAAAAAACCCAATAACACTGCCCGACCCGGGAATCGAACCCAGGACCCCACGCGCAGCAGTCACGCTTGCGACCACTAGACCAACGAGGCAGTTTCAGTTCCAAAACATAATTTTAAATAAACCTGAATTAACTGCTTTCTCTCAAGAACCCAACTTGTAGTATTCTTTGTAGTAGGTAGTGACTTCATAACCTACTTACATAGTTACGCATAGGTACATGTTTAAGCAACAATAAATAAAATATCGTTAAAAATAGCTAACAAACATAATAGTAGTTTATGAAACTGTTGCATAATAGGGGTTATTAAAACACGAGTGTGAGTTTAAAAACCGAGCCGTAGGCGAGGTTTTTAATAGTATCACACGAGTGTTTTAATACCTAATTATGTCAGTTTCATACACTATTTTATCTACACTCATACAATTTTAAATAAAATACCAAAGTCAAAATCTTAGTAACATTGTCGTTGTTTTTCTTGATTTCTCTGGTAAAAGATTGTTCGTCATTTACGTTGCTGCATCCAGAAATTCAGGCGGGGTCATATTCTCCTCAGTTCAGTATCACTGCTGTAGTCAGATATTTTTGCCCAGAATAAAACTTTCGACATACAAAACCATAATAATAACGTAAACAATAACAATAAATTTACAAGTAACGATGTGTACCGGACGGGCGGAACTCGATACCGTGTGTATGAGCCGCTGACGCCCTGTACCTATAGGTTGACTTCCCACGCCGAACTGAAGGATTATTTCGGGAACACCGGGAGAATTTTTCAGGAAATGAAAACACCGACTTGACTGTTCATGAAGAGCTTGAGGCCTCTGCTTACTCCATTTGATTTGAAGGCTTGACTATATGGTAGATTTGCTACGAATTCTGTTGAAAAATGCGTTTACTAACGCGGCACTAAACTTTACCGGCACGAGAGCCGCAGGCGCCTCAAGCCATTTACAACTTTATTTATTCTATTTATTTTTACATTTCTGTCTATATCTATGTATCTATCTGTGTTTGTTTTATGCAACCAAAACCTATGGATAGGCAAAAATCTAGGCTATCTATTGATCTATGACTCATCATTCTAGGTGTCATAGATTATCCATAGATTAAGGTTTTCTATGCAAAATTGGCCGTGTCAGGGGATTTTTATTACTTTCACCCTTAATAACTTTTTTGTTATTGGGGTTGGGACTATTTACTATACGGTATCCCCTGCACGACCATTTTGGCTTTAAATAAAAAACAATAATAAAAGTGTTTATTTGATGTAAACTAGGCTAGGTACACATATTCTACCAAACGGGTGAATTTTTCATACATTTGTTATCGGTTTGTTTACATTTTTCTTATCGAACCCAGACAAAATTTATTGAAGATAATGTTTTTCTATTGATAGTATACTATAGATACATGCATTGTCTAGCCGTAGGTGACAATACACATACCTACCTATTATTTTACTATGTTAAATTTCACAATTAAAACTTACAAATTTCATGACTCTAAAACATTGTTAAAACTATTAAATAACTTACAAATTTACATAATATTTGCAGTATATAGCGTTATTTACTATGTTCCTTCTATTTACGTTTCATTTACTATCAAAAGTTATGTATTTCTTATAAAACTGTATTTTTAAATTTAATTTTCTATATAAAACGGTTATTTTACTATGAAACTCCTCATTCACGCTCTGACACTCGCCCCGAGAGGTCGTGCTGCTCCGCTCCGTCCTCTCGTGACGAATTAAGTGCTCGAATATTTTTCGCTACGGCTCACCGTAGCGCCCTCCGCAGTCGCCCCGCCGACTGCAGCCCGATAAGCACATTCGCTGTCTTTTTCAAGACAGCGGGCGCGCTTTTGTCTCTTTAGACAGAGTTTCGTCAAAAACGTAGTGTCCCTTCAGGAAAAAACCCACTTATTTACTGTGGTTCTCGGTGGATACCTAACGGTGATAACAAACCGAGGGGCGTTGACCCGACACGCCAGCTGCGCTCCTTAAGGGCAAAGCAAAATTGGAAGAAGCTAGGGCCAGAAGGCCTTGGGGGATCTCCTAGTCTTCCCTAGCTTACCCCCGTTTCGTCCTATCTAGCATTCTCTAGGGGTTTACACCCATTGCACACTAGAGACTTAGGGACCTGGTTGCACATTAAGACTGGCAATCAGGAGTGCAAGCTTAGGGCTCACCAGTAGGCACACAACCTCCCCGTCTATACCCGACGGGGAGGGTTTGAACACACTCCCGGGAACACCCACCCGAGGAGCAAACCCCCATGTTAGTACGCCACTAATTTACTCCCCCTCTCGTTGTTGCTAGGCTTGGCTTAGTCACCATCTATATGATGGTGTCTGATGCCGAGTTTCTCAGCATCCTAAAAAACGTCCTCTTCAAGGACCCCACCTTTATCGCCAACTATGGCGACTTGTTTGGCAGCGCTTTTGCCGCCAAACAACCTGACGTCCCCGACTCTCCAGAGTCGCCCGATACCCCCCCGCCCCTAAGGAGGAATAGGCGCCCCGCCCGTTCCGACAGTGATGAGGAGAGGCCGAGGTCTCCGCGTGGTCCGCCTAGGCGTTCAGCCAGCCTGGACCATAAGGACCGTACCCCCTCACCTCTCCCCACCCCAGCCCCCACTCAATACCCTGATCGCTCCCCAATCCCATCAGACCAAGAGATGTCTTCGGACAGTGAGGTCAACTCAGACGAGGCCGGTGCCTTTACCACGGTAGTGGGCAAAGGTAAAAAACGCAGCCGGAAAACTAACAAGGCCGAGGCTCTCGCCTCAAAATCTCTAAAACTTTCCGAGGCAAACTCTGCCCCGGCCCCTACCCCCCGTCCCGCCTCTCACTCCTCCTCGCAGGATAACAGGCCCCCCTCCCCTCAGGAACATACCTCACCTTCCCAGAAGAAGGTGCCCATCCCGCCTCCCTTATTCATCCAGGATAAGGAATATTGGACCAGGATATCCGACTGGTGCAATCAAAATAAGATAAATTTCACTAGTGCCCGCCCCACACAGCAGGGCATTAAAGTAGTTGTCCCCACCCCCACTGATTACCGCAACCTTACCAGGTTGCTACGCGAGCGTGGTGTGTCTTTTCACACCTACGCACTCCCAGAGGACCGACTCCTTAGAGTTGTGATCCGAGGGATTCCGTCCGAAGTCAGCTGCACGGAAGTGCACGCCGACCTCGATCGTCAAGGGATCCCGGTTGCAATAACCCACCGTATGTTCCGTGGTAAGCACGGGGAACCCTATAACATGGTCCTTGTCATTTGCCACCCTGGCGAAAACGCCAAAAACATCTATAATATAAAGACCGTATGCAATCTATCAGGCATCACGGTCGAGCGCCCCCACAAGTCGAACCAGCCTGGTCAATGCCACCGTTGCCAGCTGTATGGTCACTCCCAGCGTAACTGCTACGCAAAGCCCAGGTGCGTTAAGTGCCTAGGCGATCACGGGACTACCGAGTGCGAGCGTCCCAAGGAGAGGGACCAGTGCACGGAGCCCCCTAGCTGTGTCCTTTGCCGCAAAGCCGGGCATCCAGCAAACTATCGCGGATGCCCCAAAGCCCCCAAAATGCGCAACGCCAAAACGGCAAAACGCGCCTCCGACCGCGTTGCGAGGGAAGCCCCCTCCTACGCAGCCCCCTTCCATTACCAACCACCAAACCCTAGAGGCCCACTCGGGCCCTCCCCTAATTTCCACGGCCCACTCGGGCCCAACCCCTGGTTTAAGGGTAATCAAAAGCCCCAATACCCACCTCTTCCGACCTCTCGTCTCGCGCCCCCGGCCTCAGAGCCCCCCGCGCTGATGAACTTACCCATCCCCGCACCTTCTCTCAGGCCCAAAACTGCACCAGCAGCTAAAGCCCCCCCTCCCATGAGAACCCCCCCTCCGGTAAACTACCCCGGCCTTCTGCCGAGAGAATACCTCGAACCCCAGTCAGGGGAAACCCGTATTGACGCCTACTCTAGACTTTGGGCCTTTACCCAAGGCATCCACGAGCAGCGCCTTCAGGTACTTACAAAGTACCAAGACATCTATAGAATACTAAATTCCAATTATAATGTATAATACGGCCCCACCCAAAAGATTCAAACCCCGTTCCCTAAATTTAGGCTTCTTTAATGCCCGAGGCATTAGTGGTCAACGCGATGACGTAGCTGTCTTCTTGCGTGAGCACCAACTTGACATATTACTCGTTCAAGAGTCCTTTCTCAAGCCCCACTGTCGTAATCCCAACATAGCCAACTATAGGCTGATTAGAAACGACAGAACGTACACCGCACTAGGCGGAACGCTAATCTATTACCGCAATTCTTTATATTGCATCCCCATTGATCCCCCAGAGCTAGCATGCCTGGAGGCTTCAATCTGTCGCCTAGGCATGACAGGGCACCAGCCCATCACCATAGTCTCGGCTTATAGGTCCGCAAACAAACCCGCGAGTCTGCTCGAAGACGACCTCAAATCCCTACTCGATCTTAGTAATTCTGTAATTATTGCAGGCGACTTAAACGCCAAACACCGCTCATGGAGCTGTGTCTCCAATAACGCCGCTGGCACTCAATTAGGAGCACTTAGCGACAAACTTTCCTTCGACGTCATCGCCCCGATGCGTCCCACTCACTATCCTGACACAGTAGGGCATCGGCCCGACATCCTAGATATAGCCCTCTTAAAGCGCGTAAACCTCGGTATTCGCTCTATTGAGGTAATCCAAGAACTAGACTCAGATCATCGCCCTGTGATCATTCAACTGGGTCCCCGGGGTGGTCCCTCGGATCCCGGTATTCCGCCCGTAACTAAAACAATAACCGATTGGAAGAGATTAGAGGACCGCCTCAAATCTACCTCATCCCCCCAATTAGATTCAATCCCTGACTCCATTGAGACAGTCGCGGACACGGTGGCCGCGATCACCTCGCTCACCAACCATGTGCAGTCCGTAGTGGGCGAATGCTCACGGCAGGTTCCGATGCTGGATGACCAGCGTCTGAAACTGCCGGACGATGTAAATGAGTTGAGGACCGAGAGGAACGCGGCCATCCGTGCCTATGACGCTTTTCCCAATGAAGCCAATCGTGCCCATATGCGCTCCTTACAGAATACTGTAAAGAGACGTGTAGCTCAGGTACGGGAGGATCATTGGGACAAGGAAGTCAGCGCAATCCAACCGTCTCATGTAGCCTTCTGGGCCCTTCAACGCAGACTTAAATGCGAGACCACGGCAACTATGCCCCCCCTAAATCGACCCAATCAAAGGCCGGCCTTTGACGACGACGAAAAAGCCGAATGCTTAGCCGACAGTTTGGAGTCTCAATGCACTCTCAGTACGCTTCCCGTAAGCCAAACCCACCTTGATAAGGTTAATTCAGAAGTAGAGCGTAGGTCAGCCCTCCCCCCCCCCCCAATAGATGACCCTGAGGACCCGCTCCCACCGATCACCCCTGACGAAGTTCTCTCTATAGTCAAGGATCTCAAGCCCAAAAAAGCCCCCGGCGCAGACGGCATCACCAATAAGGTGTTGAAACGTTTCCCTGCCACCCTAATCGCTCTAATGACCGTCATCTTCAATGCGGCATTTAAAAACAACATCTTTCCCCAGGCTTGGAAACAGGCTACGGTAATCGGTATTTCCAAACCGGGCAAACCAAAAGCCGAGCCGAGTAGTTACCGGCCGATTAGTCTCCTCAATGTCTTCGGCAAAATCTACGAGAAGCTTATTTATAAGCGACTCAAAGATTTCGCCGACTCAAATAAACTCCTTCCCGACGAGCAGTTTGGCTTTCGTACAAAGCACTGCTGCGTTAACCAACTGCACCGCATTGTAGAACACATCAGTGCAGGCTTCGTACGCGGTCAAATGACCGGCACTCTCTTTTTCGACGTAGCAAAGGCTTTCGATAAAGTGTGGCACAACGGCTTATTATATAAGCTGTACACTATGAATGTGCCACATCGTCTCGTGCTCATCATCCGAGACTACTTATCGAATCGTACCTTTCGCTATCGCATAGAAGGGGCTCTCTCCTCCCCCCATCCCATTCACGCCGGTGTGCCACAAGGCTCCGTGCTCTCCCCCCTACTGTTCACGCTGTACACCAGCGATATTCCAAAATGCGGTGCAGCCCGTATGGCCCTTTTCGCCGACGACACGGCAATCTATTACTCCGGCAGGACCCATGTCGCCATTTCTCGTACCCTCCAATCCGCGGCCAACACCCTAGGTGAATGGTTCCGGAAATGGAGAATCGAAGTAAATCCCGAAAAAAGTGCAGCGGTCCTCTTCGATAAGAGACCCCTGTCACAGTATCGTAAAGAATTAAGCGTACCAGTCTCAATGTTCGGAAAACAGATCCCATGGCAACGAGAAGCCAAATACCTTGGCGTGATCCTTGACCGTAGACTGACTTTCAGACCGCATATCCGCAAGGTGAAAAACCGTGCCGCCTTCGTCCTCGGACGTCTCCACCCCCTACTCAATGCGCACAGTAAGTTGCCCACTCCTCTCAAAGTAAGGATATACACCACCTGTATCCGCCCCATACTCGCCTATGCTAGCGTTGTGTTCGCACACGTTAAGCCGGTGAGAATTCACATACTCCAAACCCTCCAAAACCGTTTCATGCGAAGGGCCGTAGGCGCCCCCTGGTACGTACGCAACGTCGACCTCCACCTAGACCTCAAACTGCCGACCATCAAGCAGTTTTTCAAGCGTGTCTCAAAACGCTATTTCGATTCCGCTCCCAAGCACCCCAACCCCTTGGTCGTGGCGGCCACCGTCTACCAGCCATCTGCTATTAGCAAAACCCGACGTCCCAGACACACACTCATTGAGCCCGATGACGCTATTACACTCCTCCAGGAGTCAGATAAAAGTACAAGCACACTCCGACGCCGTCGTCCAAAATATCGTCCCCGCCGGCGAGGACCGACGCGACACACACACAGAATCCGAGAGTCCGACTCTCGAGAAACAGAAACACATGCCGACGCAGCACCGGCTGCTGGGGGGATCAGTGGCGGGGTCCCCCTGCTGCACCCTGAGTCGAGGTCCGAGCTCCCCCCCTGGGGACGCCCTCACGGTGTAAGCAACCGGAGATAATCTCGTCACGCGAGACCGGCCCTATGCTCTAGAGTAGTTCCTAGGAGCAGGCTATTGCGTAGCCACTGGTTAGGTTTTCTAGGTAGGTCTTAGCCTCGCCGGCGAGGCTTGCCGCTTCACGGCGTTTAGCACGTCACCCGATAGGGACCGAAAGTCCGCTACTTTTGAGGTAACCAATTCGATGCAGCAACGGCTGCTAGGGGGACATAGGAACTGCGGGGTCCCCCTGCAATGCCCTAGCGAGGTTCGAGCCCCCCCCTTGGGGGGCGCCCGCCCGATTACGCGCGGTATTGATGCCGCGCGCATCTAGTTTGTAAGTATGTAGGGAAAAAACCTTCGGCGAATGGAGTCCCACATGGGACTCTCCGCCAACTAAGTCCGGTTAAGCAGAAATGGGACTTCGGTCCCACCTGCGAGAGCCCATTCGAAAAAAAAAAAAAAAAAAAAAAAAAAAAAAAAACTATGAAACTGCTAAAATGCTACATAAATGGATAAATCTATATAGAACGAACATAAACAACGCTATACCTGAAAGATTACACTGATATTTACTTAAATAATAAAGATATAAGTTTTCATGAAGTGCATAGTTACGATTCTGTACTAGTAATCAAAAAATATACTGGAGGCAGCGCCCTCGCTCGAGACGCGCACTCCGCGCAACTTGTTCCCTGCCATTTGCATGGGTCAAATGCGTTCTACGAAAAACTATGAAATTCACTATTTTGACTATTAAGCACATAAAATATCATGAAAACTTACGTGTTTCAGCACTAACACTGAATTTAGGTTAATAAACACACTGAATCTACTGTATTACGGTACTAATCACTTAAATATTTCTGTATTATTGTCTCTAAATCGTCTTTTGACTTACGAAATTTTCACTCGCGATTTTACTGTCTTTCAGTAGAAAAAACGACACTGAAACAGGGTTGCCGCGCACATTTTTAGGGTTGTCGCGAACATTTCTCCCGCCGTGCAGCAGAGCGTCGACCCGTAGTGGAGCGTGCTGCAGATGACCCGGAGAGTGACATCACTTCGGCAGGGGCACCAGCTTCTTGACGGGGCGTTTGAGGACCCCCGCTGCTGTGCGCAGCTCGACGGTCCTGACTCGTCCGTCGGCGCCTGGGTAGACAGCGGTGATTCTCCCTCGCGGCCATGTATTGCGAGGGAGCTGGCCGTCGGCGATGAGAACGGGGTCGCCGACTTCAAAGATGAGCCCAGTGTCATGGGGCTCCCGCCGGTACTGCAGCTCGGGTAGGTACTCGCGCACCCAGCGACGCCAAAACATGTCGGCTAGGATTTGGGCGCGCCGCCAGTGCTTCTTGCTGTCGAGGTCAGACTCGCTGAACTCGCCGAGGGATGGTAGACGTGCTGAGCCCCCGAATATAATGTGATTCGGGGTGATGGCTTCGTCGTCTTCTGCTTCTATGGAGACGTGCGTGAGGGGCCGACTGTTTACGGTGTATTCGGCCTCACACAGTAGGGTTGCGAGAACTTCTTCATGCGGATGCTTTTCGTGAAGGACCGTATAGAGAGTGGTCTTCACGCATCTGACGAGGCGCTCCCACGCGCCTCCCATGAAGGGCGCTGTGGGAGTGATGAAACGCCACACGATGCCGCGACGACTTGCTTCTTCTTTCACGGCTTCTCTCATCTCTCTGTCTGCGCCGTGCATGTTGGTACCGTTGTCGGAGTAGATTTCTGTGGGGCAACCTCGGCGCGCTGCGAACCTTCGCAGCGCCAAGATTGCGGAGTCAGCGCTGAGGCTCCCCCTTTTTTCGAATGGGCTCTCGCAGGTGGGACCGAAGTCCCATTTCTGCTTAACCGGACTTAGTTGGCGGAGAGTCCCATGTGGGACTCCATTCGCCGAAGGTTTTTTCCCTACATACTTACAAACTAGATGCGCGCGGCATCAATACCGCGCGTAATCGGGCGGGCGCCCCCCAAGGGGGGGGCTCGAACCTCGCTAGGGCATTGCAGGGGGACCCCGCAGTTCCTATGTCCCCCTAGCAGCCGTTGCTGCATCGAATTGGTTACCTCGAAAGTAGCGGACTTTCGGTCCCTATCGGGTGACGTGCTAAACGCCGTGAAGCGGCAAGCCTCGCCGGCGAGGCTAAGACCTACCTAGAAAACCTAACCAGTGGCTACGCAATAGCCTGCTCCTAGGAACTACTCTAGAGCATAGGGCCGGTCTCGCGTGACGAGATTATCTCCGGTTGCTTACACCGTGAGGGCGTCCCCAGGGGGGAGCTCGGACCTCGACTCAGGGTGCAGCAGGGGGACCCCGCCACTGATCCCCCCAGCAGCCGGTGCTGCGTCGGCATGTGTTTCTGTTTCTCGAGAGTCGGACTCTCGGATTCTGTGTGTGTGTCGCGTCGGTCCTCGCCGGCGGGGACGATATTTTGGACGACGGCGTCGGAGTGTGCTTGTACTTTTATCTGACTCCTGGAGGAGTGTAATAGCGTCATCGGGCTCAATGAGTGTGTGTCTGGGACGTCGGGTTTTGCTAATAGCAGATGGCTGGTAGACGGTGGCCGCCACGACCAAGGGGTTGGGGTGCTTGGGAGCGGAATCGAAATAGCGTTTTGAGACACGCTTGAAAAACTGCTTGATGGTCGGCAGTTTGAGGTCTAGGTGGAGGTCGACATTGCGTACGTACCAGGGGGCGCCTACGGCCCTTCGCATGAAACGGTTTTGGAGGGTTTGGAGTATGTGAATTCTCACCGGCTTAACGTGTGCGAACACAACGCTAGCATAGGCGAGTATGGGGCGGATACAGGTGGTGTATATCCTTACTTTGAGAGGAGTGGGCAACTTACTGTGCGCATTGAGTAGGGGGTGGAGACGTCCGAGGACGAAGGCGGCACGGTTTTTCACCTTGCGGATATGCGGTCTGAAAGTCAGTCTACGGTCAAGGATCACGCCAAGGTATTTGGCTTCTCGTTGCCATGGGATCTGTTTTCCGAACATTGAGACTGGTACGCTTAATTCTTTACGATACTGTGACAGGGGTCTCTTATCGAAGAGGACCGCTGCACTTTTTTCGGGATTGACTTCGATTCTCCATTTCCGGAACCAGTCACCTAGGGTGTTGGCCGCGGATTGGAGGGTACGAGAAATAGCGACATGGCTCCTGCCGGAGTAATAGATTGCCGTGTCGTCGGCGAAAAGGGCAATACGGGCTGCACCGCATTTTGGAATATCGCTGGTGTACAGCGTGAACAGTAGGGGGGAGAGCACGGAGCCTTGTGGCACACCGGCGTGAATGGGATGGGGGGAGGAGAGAGCCCCTTCTATGCGATAGCAAAAGGTACGATTCGATAAGTAGTCTCGGATGATGAGCACGAGACGATGTGGCACATTCATAGTGTACAGCTTATATAATAAGCCGTTGTGCCACACTTTATCGAAAGCCTTTGCTACGTCGAAAAAGAGAGTACCGGTCATTTGACCGCGTACGAAGCCTGCACTGATGTGTTCTACAATGCGGTGCAGTTGATTAACGCAGCAGTGCTTTGTACGAAAGCCAAACTGCTCGTCGGGAAGGAGTTTATTTGAGTCGGCGAAATCTTTGAGTCGCTTATAAATAAGCTTCTCGTAGATTTTACCGAAGACATTGAGGAGACTAATCGGCCGGTAACTACTCGGCTCGGCTTTTGGTTTGCCCGGTTTTGAAATACCGATTACCGTAGCCTGTTTCCAAGCCTGGGGAAAGATGTTGTTTTTAAATGCCGCATTGAAGATGACGGTCATTAGAGCGATTAGGGTGGCAGGGAAACGTTTCAACACCTTATTGGTGATGCCGTCTGCGCCGGGGGCTTTTTTGGGCTTAAGATCCTTGACTATAGAGAGAACTTCGTCAGGGGTGATCGGTGGGAGCGGGTCATCAGGGTCATCTATTGGGGGGGGGGGGAGGGCTGACCTTCGCTCTACTTCTGAATTAACCTTGTCAAGGTGGGTTTGGCTTACGGGAAGCGTACTGAGAGTGCATTGAGACTCCAAGCTGTCGGCTAAGCATTCGGCTTTTTCGTCATCATCAAAGGCCGGCCTTTGATTGGGTCGATTTAGGGGGGGCATAGCTGCCGTGGTCTCGCATTTGAGTTTGCGTTGAAGTGCCCAGAAGGCTAAATGAGACGGTTGGATTTCGCTGACTTCCTTGTCCCAGCGATCCTCCCGTACCTGAGCTACACGTCTTTTTACAGTATTCTGCAAAGAGCGCATATGGGCACGGTTGGCTTCGTTGGGAAAAGCGTCATAGGCACGGATGGCCGCGTTCCTCTCGGTCCTCAACTCATTTACATCGTCCGGCAGTTTCAGACGCTGGTCATCCAGCATCGGAACCTGCCGTGAGCATTCGCCCACTACGGACTGCACATGGTTGGTGAGCGAGGTGATCGCGGCCACCGTATCCGCGACTGTCTCGATGGAGTCAGGGATTGAATCTAGTTGGGGGGATGAGGTAGATTTGAGGCGGTCCTCTAGTCTCCTCCAATCGGTTATTGTTTTAGTTAAGGGTGGAGTACCGGGATCCGAGGGACCACCTCGGGGACCCAGTTGAATGATGACAGGTCGGTGATCTGAGTCTAATTCTTGAATTACCTCGATAGAGCGAATACCGAGGTTTACGCGCTTTAAGAGGGCTATATCTAGGATGTCGGGCCGTTGCCCTACTGTATCGGGAAAGTGAGTGGGACGCATCGGGGCGATGACGTCAAAGGAAAGTCTGTCGCTAAGTGCTTCTAATTGAACACCAGCGGTGTTATTGGAGACACAGCTCCATGAGCAATGTTTGGCGTTTAGATCGCCTGCTATAATTACAGAATTACTAAGATCGAGTAAGGATTTTAGGTCGTCCTCGAGCAGACTCGCGGGTTTGTTTGAGGACCTATAGGCCGAGACTATGGTGATGGGCTGGTGCCCTGTCATGCCTAGGCGACAGATTGAAGCCTCCAGGCATGCTAGCTCTGGGGGATCAATGGGGATGCAATATAAAGAATTGCGGTAATAGATTAGCGTTCCGCCTAGTGCGGTGTACGTTCTGTCGTTTCTAATCAGCCTATAATTGGCTATGTTGGGATTACGACAGTGGGGCTTGAGAAAGGACTCTTGAACGAGTAATATGTCAAGTTGGTGCTCACGCAAGAAGACAGCTATGTCATCGCGTTGACCACTAATGCCTCGGGCATTAAAGAAGCCTAAATTTAGGGAACGGGGTTTGAATCTTTTGGGTGGGGCCGTATTATACATTATAATTGGAATTAAGTATTCTATAGATGTCTTGGTACTTGGTAAGTACCTGAAGGCGCTGCTCGTGGATGCCTTGGGTAAAGGCCCAGAGTCTAGAGTAGGCGTCAATACGGGTTTCCCCTGACTGGGGTTCGAGGTATTCTCTCGGCAGAAGGCCGGGGTAGTTTACCGGAGGGGGGGTTCTCATAGGGGGGGGGGCTTTAGCTGCTGGTGCAGTTTTGGGCCTGAGAGAAGGTGCGGGGATGGGTAAGTTCATCAGCGCGGGGGGCTCTGAGGCCGGGGGCGCGAGACGAGAGGTCGGAAGAGGTGGGTATTGGGGCTTTTGATTACCCTTAAACCAGGGGTTGGGCCCGAGTGGGCCGTGGAAATTAGGGGAGGGCCCGAGTGGGCCTCTAGGGTTGGGTGGTTGGTAATGGAGGGGGGCTGCGTAGGAGGGGGCTTCCCTCGCAACGCGGTCGGAGGCGCGTTTTGCCATTTTGGCGTTGCGCATTTTGGGGGCTTTGGGGCATCCGCGATAGTTTGCTGGATGCCCGGCTTTGCGGCAAAGGACACAGCTAGGGGGCTCCGTGCACTGGTCCCTCTCCTTGGGACGCTCGCACTCGGTAGTCCCGTGATCGCCTAGGCACTTAACGCACCTGGGCTTTGCGTAGCAGTTACGCTGGGAGTGACCATACAGCTGGCAACGGTGGCATTGACCAGGCTGGTTCGACTTGTGGGGGCGCTCGACCGTGATGCCTGATAAATTGCATACGGTCTTTATATTATAGATGTTTTTGGCGTTTTCGCCAGGGTGGCAAATGACAAGGACCATGTTATAGGGTTCCCCGTGCTTACCACGGAACATACGGTGGGTTATTGCAACCGGGATCCCTTGACGATCGAGGTCGGCGTGCACTTCCGTGCAGCTGACTTCGGACGGAATCCCTCGGATCACAACTCTAAGGAGTCGGTCCTCTGGGAGTGCGTAGGTGTGAAAAGACACACCACGCTCGCGTAGCAACCTGGTAAGGTTGCGGTAATCAGTGGGGGTGGGGACAACTACTTTAATGCCCTGCTGTGTGGGGCGGGCACTAGTGAAATTTATCTTATTTTGATTGCACCAGTCGGATATCCTGGTCCAATATTCCTTATCCTGGATGAATAAGGGAGGCGGGATGGGCACCTTCTTCTGGGAAGGTGAGGTATGTTCCTGAGGGGAGGGGGGCCTGTTATCCTGCGAGGAGGAGTGAGAGGCGGGACGGGGGGTAGGGGCCGGGGCAGGGTTTGCCTCGGAGAGTTTTAAAGATTTTGAGGCGAGAGCCTCGGCCTTGTTTGTTTTTCGGCCGCGTTTTTTACCTTTGCCCACTACCGTGGTAAAGGCACCGGCCTCGTCTGAGTTGACCTCACTGTCCGAAGACATCTCTTGGTCTGATGGGATTGGGGAGCGATCAGGATATTGAGTGGGGGCTGGGGTGGGGAGAGGTGAGGGGGTACGGTCCTTATGGTCCAGGCTGGCTGAACGCCTAGGCGGACCACGCGGAGACCTCGGCCTCTCCTCATCACTGTCGGAACGGGCGGGGCGCCTATTCCTCCTTAGGGGCGGGGGGGTATCGGGCGACTCTGGAGAGTCGGGGACGTCAGGTTGTTTGGCGGCAAAAGCGCTGCCAAACAAGTCGCCATAGTTGGCGATAAAGGTGGGGTCCTTGAAGAGGACGTTTTTTAGGATGCTGAGAAACTCGGCATCAGACACCATCATATAGATGGTGACTAAGCCAAGCCTAGCAACAACGAGAGGGGGAGAAAATTAGTGGCGTACTAACATGGGGGTTTGCTCCTCGGGTGGGTGTTCCCGGGAGTGTGTTCAAACCCTCCCCGTCGGGTATAGACGGGGAGGTTGTGTGCCTACTGGTGAGCCCTAAGCTTGCACTCCTGATTGCCAGTCTTAATGTGCAACCAGGTCCCTAAGTCTCTAGTGTGCAATGGGTGTAAACCCCTAGAGAATGCTAGATAGGACGAAACGGGGGTAAGCTAGGGAAGACTAGGAGATCCCCCAAGGCCTTCTGGCCCTAGCTTCTTCCAATTTTGCTTTGCCCTTAAGGAGCGCAGCTGGCGTGTCGGGTCAACGTCCCTCGGTTTGTTATCACCGTTAGGTATCCACCGAGAACCACAGTAAATAAGTGGGTTTTTTCCTGAAGGGACACTACGTTTTTGACGAAACTCTGTCTAAAGAGACAAAAGCGCGCCCGCTGTCTTGAAAAAGACAGCGAATGTGCTTATCGGGCTGCAGTCGGCGGGGCGACTGCGGAGGGCGCTACGGTGAGCCGTAGCGAAAAATATTCGAGCACTTAATTCGTCACGAGAGGACGGAGCGGAGCAGCACGACCTCTCGGGGCGAGTGTCAGAGCGTGAATGCCAGCGCTGAGGCTAGCGGCGACCTCGAGATGAACCGCTCTGCTGGTGAGGCATGTGAACAGCGCCACATACCGTTTCTGGTGCTGTCTTCCGACGGTGACGGAGAGCGGCCCGAAATAATCTAGGCCCGTGTAGGTAAAGGGCCTCTGATGATGGGCTAGGCGCGCCTTCGGATGATCCCCTGTGGCTGGCTCTGGAGGCTGCGATTTTCGAATGCGACATTGCAGACATTGATGCACTATTTTCTTCGTCGTCGGCCGCAGGCGAAGAACCCAGTAGTGTTGGCGTACTTCGTTTATGACCAACTCTGTCCCGCTGTGATGCAAGTTTCTGTGCGTCCAGTCTATATAGAGCTGTGTGACGCGGTGATCGCCATCCAAGATTGGCGGTCTCTTTGTTTTCTCGGTAATTTCTTCTGTTGCAGCTATGCGACTGCGTAGAGTGATCACGCCGTTGTTTATTTCTACGGGCAGTGATCGTAGGCGGCTGTCATTGGCGACACCTTCCCCGCGCCGAAGCTCCCGGAGGTCGGCGTCGAAGGAGTCCCCTTGTACTGCCTTCACAAGGAGATCCTCGGCGCCGCGGATGTGTTCTGCGGGGAGAAGCACGAAGTCCCGGGAGTCGGCGGCAGGGTGAGGTGCAGCACTTCCCGTCGTGGTGGTCTTCGTCTTCTTTTTCTTGTGACGCCAATCTGGATCCTTTTCTGGATTCTTGATCGTTCTTTTATATAGAACCTGGGCCTTGGGTTTTCGGCACAAGGCTATGAACTGTAGCACTCTCGCTGTAGTTCGTAGGAGTCGTTCCCATTTTGAGAATCTGTTCGGATCTGGGACGGCTTCTGATATCTTCTGTGTTCGACGTGATTCTGTCACTGTCGTTGTCCTTTCTTCCCCTGTTGCCTCATTGACGATGGGTTTCTCTGCGGGCCAAATTGACGGGTCTTCGTACAGGAACGATGGGCCGGCGTACCACTCGTGAGTGGAGCTGAAATTGACGGGAACGTCACGAGTAGCAGCGTCAGCGATGTTCATCTTCGTGGGCACCCAGCGCCAGTCTTCGACTTTACTGTGATCTTCTATTGCCGCCAGACGATGTGCGACAAATGGCTTGTATGTTCTAGACCCTTTTCTCAGCCATGTCAGCACGGTTTTGCTGTCTGTCCAGTACACTGTTGTCTCGGGCTTGACGCGATGTGCTTCAATGACGGCGGCGGCTACGCGACTTCCAAGTACGGCGGCTTGAAGCTCGAGGCGTGGGATGGACGTGACTTTTAGTGGAGCCACTCTCGCCTTGGCCATGACGAGTGACACGTGCACTCGCCCGTCTGTTGTCGTCGTACGCCAGTAAACTGCTGTCGCGTAGGCTGTCTCGCTGGCGTCCGTGAAGACGTGTACTTGAAGCGAGCTGGGGTCACTGAATCCGGGGTAACATCTCGGGACGCTGATCGTCTTCAATTGTTCTAAGTGGCGAATCCATGACGACCATTGTTTCGACAGATTCTCGTCGAATTTTTGATCCCAATCTGTACCGAGTCGCCACGCTTCTTGAAGAATTTGTTTGGCTCGAACTGTTACCGGCGATGCGAGGCCGAGAGGGTCATATAATGACATGACTATCTTCAGCGCTTCCCGCTTGGTCGGCGATTCCTTGTAGATGAGGTTGTCGGGGAGCCGAGCGAGCTTTAAATTGAAGCTCAGCTCGTCTGTACTTGGCTTCCACATGAGGCCGAGAATCTTCTCTTCTTGACCTTTGCTCGCGAGACTGACTGTTTCCGCCTGTTGTCGATTTGGCTCTAGTTCTTCTATGACGTTCGCGGAATTGGAGATCCACTTGGTGAGTTCGAAGCACGCTTCTCTGTGTATATCACGGACCTTTGTTGCTGTGCGCTTCGCTTCTTCCTCGTCTCGGAAACTGTCGAGATAGTCGTCCATGTAGTGGTTTTCTACGATGGCTTCTACTGCTTCTGGATTTTCCTTCAGATGCTTGCGCGCATTCCAATTCTTCGCAAAGATAGCTGTGCACGGTGAGCTAGCTGCACCAAAGATGATCGATTTCATGCGAAATTCTTGAGGGGCGCCCTCCCGCCGGTCTCCTCTCCACAGGTAGCGCAGCGCGTCTCTGTCTTCTTGCCTGACTTGCACTTGCATGAACATCTCTGCAATGTCCGCTGAGACGGCGATGCGGTGACGTCGGAACCTCATCATCACCCCCGGTAATGACTGTAGCAAGTCTGGTCCTGTGAGGAGGAAGTCGTTGAGCGACACTCCTCCTGTTTTCGCGGCAGCATCATGAACTATGCGCATCTTCTCGGGTTTCATGGGATTGTGGACATCGAAATGTGGAAGATACCAGGTCTTTCCTGGCGTGCTATTCTTCGGAGCTTCTTCCGCATATCCCTTTTCAATGAGAGCGTTCATCTGTTCTGTATATTTTGCTTTCAGTTCGGGATTGCGATCGAGCTTCTTTTCTGTTGACGCAAGTCTTCGTGTTGCGTTCTCGTAGCTATCGGGCATGACGAAATCTTCTTTCTTCCAGAGAAGGGCCGTTTCTATATGTCTATCTTCTAACTGTTTTGTATTCTTCTCAAGAATATCTTCAGCTTGCTTCTCTGGATCTGTATTCGGGCGACGTGGGTTGATGACGAGAGACTCGAGTGCAAAGTACTCCTTCAATTGTTTTTCTATGTTCTCTTCGTCCGGTGACAGCTGATTGACGCAGTGTACGCTGTGGCCCAGTGTTCGTGAGTGTGCGCCGTGCAGCACCCATCCTAATGATGTCAGCGATGCGACCGGTTGATGACTGGGACCTTTTCTGATGACACTTGCGATGAGTAGATGCCAATTGTCTTGTCCAATCAGCACCTTCGGGACGCCTATGTTGTAGACGAGCTTCTGTTTGATGTCTTGGAGGTGCCTGCAGTCTCTTAGGTCATCTTCGCTGACCCTCTGTGGCGATAGATGCAGGCCTGGAACGGTGCGCGCGCATAAAGGCACTTGCTTGCCCTCAGCGCTCCTCATAGACAGGTTGACTCGTCTCGAACTGGGCATGTCGAGTGACGTATCCCCAATGGCTCGTATGGTGAAGGGATCTAGATGACCTTCTGCTCCGACTGCGTTAGCGACGTCTTCATCTATGAGCGAAATTGTTGACCCATCATCCAGCAGTGCGAAGGTGTTCGCTTCTCCCGCCGGTCCAACTATCTGCACAGGAACTATCTTTAAGTAAGCTTGAGGCTTCGCGTGTAGACTGGAACTTGCTACTGTTTCTTGGTTCTCAATCTTTGCCTCTTCTCTCGGCTTCCTTTCGTAGTGCAGGAGTTGGTGGTGAGTGGCGGGGCATCCTTCTATGCCACATTTCTTCGCCTTGCATGAGTGCCCGTACGGTCGTGTGCGCAAACAACGAAAGCACAATCCGTACTTCTTTGCGAGCTGCCATCTTCCATCTGAGTCAGCTGTGCGAAACTTCGTGCAGTCCGTTGCATAGTGTCCGACGCGCTCGCATATCCTGCACTTCGGGGCAGGGGCAGAAGCGCCGGCCGCAGCATGCTTCTCGGTAGCGGTGTGTGTCCTCTGGATGGCACGACGAGTCTGCTGACCTTCTTCTGTACGGATGTTCTCAGCTGGCGCGAAGGCACTGCAGTAGCGCGCTTGTTCTGTGACGAAGTTGCTGAAGTTGCTAAGGTCCGGCATCGAATTGTACTTTTCGGTGTACGTTCGATACCACTGTACGCGCAGGGAGTTCGGCAGCTTCTCCGTCAGCACGCGCAGCAGCTCTGCATTGATGAGGTAGTGCTCCTTCTTCAATGCTTGAAGTGTGACGACGCTGGTTCTAATCTTGCTCGCGAAGAAACAGATGTCCTTGGGAGCTTCGCTGCAGCGCGGTAGGGTTCGCAGCTTGTCTGTTTCGGCTTGAGCGATGGAGTCCGGTCGTCCGAATTGAAGTTCCAATTCTCGCATGATGTCATCTGGTCTTGCGTGCCCGATGAGTTCCGAGCTCACTGTTTCCAGCGCTCTCCCCCTGAGGCATCTTCTAAGCCTCGCTGTATTTTCCACGTCGTTGAAGTATCTTCTTGTGGTGTCGTATATTGCACGAAACGACAACCACTCTGTATGCGCGCCGCCGAAGGTCGGTAGTGACATGATCACTTTTGAAACCGCTGGATGAGGCGACGTGTACGACGAGTCCAACGGCTTCCTTTCGGCGAGCGCAGCTATGGCGGAGGTGAGATCGGTGATGAACGGCTTCAGTGAATCACCTCCCTGTTGATGAGTTTCCTTCTTCTTAGGATCTTCATCTTGATGCTTGACATCCAAAATATTTTTCTGTTCCCCTTCCTTCCCCCCGGGTGGGGGTGCGGCCAAGTCGGTGTTTCTCCCGGTGTCGGCTTCTATAGGGTTGGGCTGTGGTTCCGGTCCTTCTTCCAACCATGAACGAACGTAGTCAGCTTTCGATTGTCCGTCTTCATCATAGTCGTCAGAGTCCGCTTCCTCTTCAGCCTTCTGTAACTGTATCTCTGCTAACTGTAGTTTGATTCTTAGAATCTCTTCACGTGCCTTCAACTGTTTTCTATTGGAGCGATTCGTAGTTACGGAGCGTCCGCCGCGTCCCTTTTTCTGTTTTTCCTGTTCTTCTATACTGTGGGGCGCAGCACGGTCGGTTGGACGCAACGTCTGATCCGAATTTGTTCCTTTTCTATCTTCCGATGTGTCCCGCCTCGAAATAGACGGTACTGTTCCCTCCGCGGGGTGCGGGGGGGGCGGCGGCGCATCGGCGCTGTGTGACGTTGACGTTGACGGTGACCGCGGCGGCTGTTCATGTCGCACGCCGGGTGTACTGGTAGCTGCTGCTTCAACGTCCAACGTCCAGGATTCGGGAGCTCTTCCTTTTGAACGCGTAATCGGCATCTTGATTTTTCAGCTGTAATTCTTCAGGTGATAATTCTTCAGGCACGTGATGAAATCCGGCTCGCGAAGGACCAGCGAATGTACCGGACGGGCGGAACTCGATACCGTGTGTATGAGCCGCTGACGCCCTGTACCTATAGGTTGACTTCCCACGCCGAACTGAAGGATTATTTCGGGAACACCGGGAGAATTTTTCAGGAAATGAAAACACCGACTTGACTGTTCATGAAGAGCTTGAGGCCTCTGCTTACTCCATTTGATTTGAAGGCTTGACTATATGGTAGATTTGCTACGAATTCTGTTGAAAAATGCGTTTACTAACGCGGCACTAAACTTTACCGGCACGAGAGCCGCAGGCGCCTCAAGCCATTTACAACTTTATTTATTCTATTTATTTTTACATTTCTGTCTATATCTATGTATCTATCTGTGTTTGTTTTATGCAACCAAAACCTATGGATAGGCAAAAATCTAGGCTATCTATTGATCTATGACTCATCATTCTAGGTGTCATAGATTATCCATAGATTAAGGTTTTCTATGCAAAATTGGCCGTGTCAGGGGATTTTTATTACTTTCACCCTTAATAACTTTTTTGTTATTGGGGTTGGGACTATTTACTATACGGTATCCCCTGCACGACCATTTTGGCTTTAAATAAAAAACAATAATAAAAGTGTTTATTTGATGTAAACTAGGCTAGGTACACATATTCTACCAAACGGGTGAATTTTTCATACATTTGTTATCGGTTTGTTTACATTTTTCTTATCGAACCCAGACAAAATTTATTGAAGATAATGTTTTTCTATTGATAGTATACTATAGATACATGCATTGTCTAGCCGTAGGTGACAATACACATACCTACCTATTATTTTACTATGTTAAATTTCACAATTAAAACTTACAAATTTCATGACTCTAAAACATTGTTAAAACTATTAAATAACTTACAAATTTACATAATATTTGCAGTATATAGCGTTATTTACTATGTTCCTTCTATTTACGTTTCATTTACTATCAAAAGTTATGTATTTCTTATAAAACTGTATTTTTAAATTTAATTTTCTATATAAAACGGTTATTTTACTATGAAACTGCTAAAATGCTACATAAATGGATAAATCTATATAGAACGAACATAAACAACGCTATACCTGAAAGATTACACTGATATTTACTTAAATAATAAAGATATAAGTTTTCATGAAGTGCATAGTTACGATTCTGTACTAGTAATCAAAAAATATACTGGAGGCAGCGCCCTCGCTCGAGACGCGCACTCCGCGCAACTTGTTCCCTGCCATTTGCATGGGTCAAATGCGTTCTACGAAAAACTATGAAATTCACTATTTTGACTATTAAGCACATAAAATATCATGAAAACTTACGTGTTTCAGCACTAACACTGAATTTAGGTTAATAAACACACTGAATCTACTGTATTACGGTACTAATCACTTAAATATTTCTGTATTATTGTCTCTAAATCGTCTTTTGACTTACGAAATTTTCACTCGCGATTTTACTGTCTTTCAGTAGAAAAAACGACACTGAAACAGGGTTGCCGCGCACATTTTTAGGGTTGTCGCGAACACGATGACCATATCCAGTAGGCCAGGCGCGCGGCCGCGCACGCGCGCTGGTGCGCGCCTACACAGATAATAAAATATTGTCTGGCGACAACATTATAATCGGAACTAATGTTCTATCCTTGTCAGGATTCCGTCAATCTCTGTTTTATCATACAAAAAATATGCCTGTAAACACTTAAATATAATTAAAAGCAATATGACAATCAAAAGTTCTGCCAAAAACGCGATTTTAAACGATAAAAATTTTCAATGTATGACAAGTGGCGCCACCCTGAATTTTGTGTACTCATTGGTGCCAAACTGTACGACTGCTAAAAAAAAGGTTTGAAAACTCCTTGGTTAGGTCGAAGTGGCATTAAAAACTCCTTAGTTAGGCTGAAGTGTGCGGTTATGGAAAAAAAATTAAATTACCGCATTGTTTTGTTCAGCAAACTGTATCGTAATGAAACTTTTTAAATTCATAACAGGTGCATGTGCGTAAAGTATGTCATTATGACATTACTTTCGAGTTCATAATTCGAATTTTACGATACGAGTGTAGATAAATAATAAAATATAACACAAACATTTAAAATAGTTACTTATATTATTCTTTAAACTTTTAATTTCACTCCAAAAATTAATAAAAATTCTCATAAATTATTATAACACTAACTAGAAAATAAATGGTGTAATGGCAAGTAAAACAATATGGAAGCACAGTATAAAAAGTTATTACCATATAACAAGCATGATGTCAGGTATTATGTCATATTAAATGTTTTCCTTAACTTGCCTGGGAAGATTCTCTGATAACTTAACTAACTCCATTCTATGAAGATTGTTATCGTAAATTAAAAGCTTGTAAACCGGCTTAGTAGCTCATGCGAGAAATAGAGGCTTAATCTATGACCTACAATCATTTTTTTTCTTTGAGATCAGGAGCACTTGAGCTATCAGCCTAGCTAGCCTTTTCCCAAGTTTATAATTTATGTAGTCGGCTTTGATATTAACAGATACAGCTGAATATCAATATTTTATACATTCTGACTTCTATCATTACTGGCTGAAAACAAAGATCACCCCTTGTCCGACACAAAATAGGATACTCTGAAATTCTCAACTCGGTAACTGACTTTCAACTTCAAGTAGGTACTAGTCGACCAAGACAATTAGATGTCTGTCAAACATGACGTAATCCCCAAATATGTGGGGTGGGAAGGATGAAATGTAGGTGTTCTACTGAATTATCGAGTCGAACCGCAGCCAGTTGTCTGCCTTGGTCGAGAAATAAGAGATGTAACCAGAGTAAATAATCTGCTGCACACAATGACCATTTATTGTAGCATTTATATCCCAATGACCATTTATTGTAGCGGTTATATCCCAATGACCGATTATTGTAGCGTGTATATCCCAATGACCGTTTATTGTAAAGGTGCATGTGTATCAGTGGACGTTTCGGGCTGTGCTATCTAACCAAGTCTACCTACCAAAATGCCAATAGCAGTTAACGGCAGGATACCGGTTTACCAAGGTTAGATTTGATGTCTATTTCTATAAAAGCCTATTAATAAAATCTTAATCTACCATACGTTAATACGTTATATATTTTGATATCCATACGAAACCGTGCCGTGTAGAATATCAAGTCATCGTCAAGAATATGATATGCGTTTACTTGCGTTTTCTTTTAAAAGCAAAGCAAGGCCGCTGGGCCTTTCCTTTCGACCAGCATAAATGACGCCAGAGATATGGTGTATGTTGGCAGCAGTGCGTTCTTAATTTGAAACTCGTTTGAAAAGTTTACGTCTCGATTATGCCATTATTTTGTAGTATCTCTTGATACTCTTGATAGGCAGGCAAACCGATATTGATATTCTGGTATTTGTGGATTTTCATACATCATTTGGAGGTTAGATGATAGTCTGTTGCCGGTTGCCACCGCATAATATACTTAGGTAGCCAATCCCAACATAAAATATGTAGATTGGAAAAAGCAAGGTTGATTAACTGATGTGATTTGTAGATTTCCAGACGTGCTGAATTTTAATAGATCCAAGAAGCTTTAAGCAAAGAGGATGATTAACACAATTCCTCATGTAACTGGTGATTTCCACAAACCGTTCATTGGAAATGGAACATTCACGTAGAGGAAATACTAGACCAAAGACATTTCCATACTGACGTCAGTATAATAACTTTATGTACTAGACTCATTCAATTCAATTCAATTCAACCAATGTCCAATAACCTGCCACAACATTGCATAATACAAAATATTTATTACATCTATTTCATAACTACCAATCGATGGATGGGATACAAAATATTGAATGGCAACATCACGATTTTCGACCGCCATTATCTCTGTTCCACGGTACGGAATGTAAGGCAAACACGACCGTGAATGCATGACGAGACTTAATCATTTAACCTTCTTGCATTTAACATGGCGGTGCTTGGAATTGTTGAGATTATTCAAGATATTTCCATTGTGGTGTGGGAATTGAAGAAAGCAAACTAAGGGAGTGTTAGAATAACAAAAGCTATCTGCTTCATCCATTGAAGAATAGTTTCACTCCATTTTATGAAATCCTTTGATTTAAATGGACATGCCTAGAGACTAGAGGCCTGTTAACAACAAGACAACTAAAGAAACAAAAAAGGTTAAACATTAATATTCAGACTTTGTTTAACCAAAAATGAATTTAAAATGCCCTTAGCGTGAGCTTTTGTAGAATCACCTGAAAAAAACCTCAACTTTTTAATAAAACAATGCATCAAAGTTGCGTTCAAAACGGCCCTTCAATACTATTTTACCCAAATTTTAATTTAGAAACGCAATGTAGACGCTTTTATGATGTATCACAGCTTCAATTTAAACTAACTAGCTACGCTTAGGCGTAAATCTTCAAATATTAAAGTCCATTTCGTAGTATTTTTTTTATTTTTGTAGTCTACGTTTCAGATATCATAGGGATTGTGAAATAAGATTTATTAACTGTAACTACCTACTCTGTTTGTTATAGTGACTGTCTTTGTCCGATTTTGAAGCTTTCCTTTGCCATTTTTTTTCAGTCTTGTGCTCGTTCTTTATTCAAACGTAAAAAAAAAAAAAAAAAACTTTTGAAATGGAAAAACGGTTTCCGAATGCAAATATGGCGATTTTGGTGTTTAATTATAGGTAGTCTGTTGTGTTCAGGAACAATTTGTGCAATTCTTCATGCCATTGTTAAGTTTTAAACAAAAATGTAGACACCACTGAACTTGACTAAAGCTGAATTAACAATGTCCTGAATAGATATTCAATTTAGAACTTTATATCAGTAGAAATAGAGTTAAACTTAGTTTAAAGCCTAAAACCGTGGCCGTATGCATATTCAGGAAGAAACGAGTGTACTGTGGGAACAAGGGATTAATATTTAAGCGGTTGGCAGTACAGAAGGTTGCCACTTTAAAAATGTTGACCGGTTCGTAAATAGAATTTTAATTCAAATTGTCACGTGTCGGACGTGATATTTATGTAGGTTAGGTCTGTTATAATATGTCATGAAATGTTTAAAAGATTATACACAAAACATTATTAAGATCAAAATATTTTTATTTCAGGATTTATATTTAATTGATCGTCCGGCGAACCCTGGGCAGTCAGCCCCGCTACCAATATGCTGACTGGCTAATCTTTTCCCTCGGCATGAGCTTTAAAGCATTTTATAGCTCATGTCGACACGATAGAAGATAGTTTCCATGTCTGCAGTAATTTTTCAATATGTACGAATATGTTTGGATTACATCCAATGTTTAGTATTGATGTAATTTTTTGGCAGCAAACTGTTTTGCAAGCCATGCCAAAATCCATGAGATTTCCAAGTTAGTAACGTGGCGATTATAAAGTTCGGTGGCATAAACGTCTAATGGTACAATTTTTTATCTTTGTCATAATTGTGTCAGTCTGTGTTTTATCATAGTTACGAAAAATGTGCCTGTGAATTACCTAAAATGATTAACCACCAAAATTAATATCCTATCTATCCACGATTTGCCATACTAGAGATAGGAATTTGACATATTGCATATTAATTTTGGCCGTTAGATTATCCAAAGTTCTGCCAGAAAATTTCAATTTTTTTTTTCATAGATTTTTATTGCTAACATTTTGTAATGTAGGTATGTCTTGTATGACTAGTGGCCTAGGTATACTATTTTATGTCAAACTGCAGTGAGGTAATATGTACTACGTACTAGAGTAGACATTGCGATCAAAAAATATCGCGCAACTTGCTGGCCGCGGAGCATGCGCGGCGCGAGCGTGGCTGAGTTAGAGTGCAGGAGCTCTAAAACGTGCTACAAACATTTAATTCGAGGTGTCTTCTCCAGTACGCTACGTAAGTACATATTACCTCAGTGTCAAACTGTAGCTGTATGCAATGGTCTAGTGTTGGAATCCACACGGCAAGCAGTGTTGTAGTGAAACTATTGAATTTCTATGACGAAGAAAAAGATCTTCAAGAGCCATGTTCACTTTCTATTCGATTTTAATAAGTATTTCTTCGAATAAATCTTGAGTATTAAAAATCGAATGATTGCTAAGTCGTAAATATGAATACAACAAATGATATTCTAATAAATAAACCGTGTTATTAATTCTTAAATTTTCAATCTAGATTCGTAATACCCACAAAGAATCGGCACGAATAATATCTTTAATAATGTAAAAGAACATCGTTATTATTTACAGCGCGACTGCTGAGCGTGGGGTCTTGGGTTCGATTCTCGGGTCGGGCAAAGTGTTATTGGGTGTTTTCATTAGGAAATTCTCAGTAGCAGCCCGGAGTCTGGATTTGTGCCCGGTCAATAACAATAGGCTCGCCCCCTATTACATGGGACTATAACTTAACTGGCGAAATGTGGGTGTACTATTACACCTCTGCCTACCCCTTCGGGGAAATACAGGCGTGATGTTATGTTATGTTATTATTTACTTAGCTACCTGCTTCTGAGTCACACTTTTAAGTTCGAGTGTAAAAAAAAAAACACTGCGCAATATGCATGAAAGGCATGAACAGAATTTCCTTAGTTATAATCTAAACCTATGTGACCTCAAGGGGGGATCCAGGGTCATGGGGGTCATGACCGCCCCCTGGGCCTAGGTCAACCATTGTTTTTTTCCTGTTTACATAATTTACCAAATGTATATACAATGAATAAATGAATGTATGTACCTGTTACATACTAATGAAACAAGATACACACATGAAATTACTAAATTGAACTCGCACGCGAATCCGTTCGTTCATTGTAAATAATATTCGCGTGGTTTAAAGTTTGATTTTGCAGCACCGCCTACGCCGCCGCGAGGTTCTTCTCCAATCTCCCCGTTGCGACACCGTCGATTAAATACTTAGCTAACCATCAACAACAGAAATAACTACTTAACTACCATGTTAGCGTTATAATACCTAGGCCAAGTAAAATGATTCAAGAACCTTTAAACGTTGATATTAGATGATAAGTAATTAGTTTTATGAAAATCGGAATGGAAAAATAACATCCCAATTAAAAAAGTTCTTAAAACTCCAGCACGTAAATATAATCTGGGTTTGAAAAAATACCAAAAAATATCGAAATTTCTTTACCTATACAAGTGTAGGACTGCGATAACGTAAATTTATATTTAGTTATTTACGCTATATCGTCTACAGCCGCTATAGGCACCGCAAGAGCGGGTTGCGCAGGTTGCGCTGAAATAAATACGTACTTTATTGTCGTAGAATATCTATGCTTTGGTGAAGAGCTAATCAGTTTGTTCATGGACAGTCCAAAAAATTTCGCGCTCGCTTCGCTCGCGCTTTTCTTTCTGTCTTTTTTTCTTCTGCGTACTGGACGTAAGTTGTAAACAACTATTCTGTTAAGTACGTTAATAGAAACAAAGCCGAAACTGAGAAAAGTTTCGCGCTCGCTTCGCTCGCGCCGGTATAAATTGACATTTCTTATTTTTTGGCGTAGGTATGGGTAATTAAGTATTGCAAGTTACTATTCCGTTACATTAATATTCTACAAAGAGGAATTCTAAAGCTCTAAAATTCATGTTTTAGCAAAAATTACGAAAATCCTAGAATTTTATTGGTTTAAAGTTTTTTCCTAGCGGGCGGCAAATTGGACTCTGCACCGTCCTTTTAAAAATGTAGTCCCGGGGTTGGATAGAAGTACGTGACCCCCCCCTGACACAAAGGCTGGATCCGCCCTTGTGTGAACTTGGCACCCGACTTCGGAAAAATCGTTTTTTTTTAGTTTTTTTGAAAGGTTTCGGTAAGTAGTGGATAGTAGTGACACTCACTTCGTAAGTAGTAGCGCCAAATACTACAAACGAATTAAATTGCACTACAATGAACTACTAACGTTTACCTGTAAGAAACAGCCGGTAAAAAAAAATTTTTTTTTTCGGAGGCTGAAATTTTTAATATTTTTTTTCTAATTTTTCCATTTTACTACAAACAAAAAAAAATGCACTACAATCCACTACAAACGTTTTCCTATAAGATGCAGCCGGAAAAAATCACTGTTTGCCATTTCGGGGGATGTCATTTTTCAACTAAAAAAAAACGATTTTTCCGAAGACGGGTGCCAAATTCACATAGGTATTATCTAACCTGGAATTATGTATGATCTCTGATTATTTATTCTTATGTGCTTTGAATATGAATAACCCAAAAGAAGTTTTGATGCATGAACAGTTATTAAAACTGTAATTTATTCTATGGTTTACTGTATTTAAGACTTTTAGCTCTGTGCTTTTAGAGTGCTTTCAATTTCGCTATCCATCGAAGGAGCCTTTGTTGATATCTCGTAAAAAATAAAGAAGAACAATGTTTTTTGTGGAATCATTACTGCTGTAAATTGGAACATTAAGGGTATTCTGGGCGAAAATACCCGTGTAATAATTTCATAGTCTCAAATGACTGTAGACGTTATAAACAGAGGTACAGTAACGATCCTTCCCGGTGATACACTTTGTCGACAAAGACCCTTCAACGAATCCTGTACAAGTGTACACGTACCTACGGCTACCGTCGAACACTGAGCGCAAGCGATTTTAGCCTTAGTGGTGGTTCACCGCAAAGTTTGCTGATAGTACCTACCTACTAGGTAATTCATTTTCGCAATCGTTAAGTTCGTCTCTTGTTTCTAATACATAGTCAGCCCATTACTGTTCCACTGCTGGGCACGGGCCTCTTCTCTGTATGAGAAGGCTAAGGCCTTAGTCCACCACGCTGGCCTAGTGCGGGTTGGCGGACTACACACACCATCGAGAACTGTACGGAGCACTCTCAGGTGTGCAGGTTTCCTCACGATGTTTTCCTTCACCGTTAAAGCAAGTGATAATCGAATATAAATCCGCACATGAATTCGAAAAGTCAGAGGTGCGGGCCGGGATCGAACTCGCACCCTCCTGCATTGTTTCTAATTATTTTTATAAATGAATAATGTTACTCAAAACCGAATTAGTCATTATTAAAATTCTAGACATAAACAGACCTTGGCGAGATTAGTAGTCTATAGAGTCTACCATTGACCAAGTAACCCCGATAGGCATGGTTATTGAAAACCTTGTCCAAAACATAACCGGTTGTTATTATTTGTTTAAAATTATTTATTTGGCAACATTCCTTTCAAATAGTGATGTGCTCACTTCTGTGCGTAGATGGTGTGTAATTTTACCGGTTTTTGAAAGCTTTCTTTATTTAATACGGGATGACTCCCTTTCTTCTTTTTTTTTTTCTCCTTCTTTTTTATAGGGTAAAATGCCCAAATGTCGGCCCCTTAACGTAAAACGCAACGTTCAGACCTTACCACACCTACACCTTGGACATAACCACATGCCGACCACCTTCGTCCTAACGTCAACAGTCTTTTGTCCTAATCTCGGCCATTATAAAAGGTGTTCTAAAATGAAAACAAGCATTATATCAGCAGACAAGTTTTATTGGTTTGAAAATAACATTGCTATGTTTACATAACTATAATTAACTTATTAACTTTTAGTCCGTTTAGAGATCAAATAAAATAATTTAAATTCCAAATTACTGTCATATTACATATAGGTACCCTACTTCTAATAGCCTGTAGACACCAACACAGATACTGTGTGGGACAATAAAGAGCTTGAGTGGAAAATTCCAAAACACCACGCATTACAGGCAAATTGATGATTACACTATGAAGTCACCATCATTAAGAAACTGCTAACCATTACTTGATATAACAGCTTATTTCACAGAACACTACTATAAAACATGCGAAAGTGTTAATGACTGTCTGTGCTGCGATTTCAGTCAAACTAACAATCAATTTAGGATTTTTCGAAGAGGATTTATTTGGTAGGTACTCACGGCTACACATCAAGCTGTAAATTTCCAGTAAAAGTTGACCTCGCATTGTATAGGCTTTCCGTTCAATGCGAGATCAGCTTATACTGGAAATGTACAGCTTGATGTGTAGCCGTGCGTACTTAGGGAAAAGGTTTGGGAGCAAGGAGTGTTTTTTCATCTCGGAAAACTAAGATTCTTACACGTAGGCTACGGTCAAACATTGCTAATAAAAACATTTTAATTCATGTACGAAAGTGGGTAGTTCGAGTCTTATATACAAGACTCGAACACAACTTGTATACAACAAGTCGTTAAAATTAAATGACGGAAGTGACTCAATATATTCTAACTCCTCTTAGAAAATATTACACATCTCGTTAAAAAAATTACGTACCCATTGTCTATGACTGTTCAAAAATGTGTGCATGCGCGTTACTTTTGTCAATGGTCATTGTTATAATTCAGTAGGTATTTAAGAAGTTATTTTATGTTTAATAGCTTTTCCTTCGTGACTAATGTTACAACTGCTTACAATTACACATAATTTTTAAATAAAATTTTAAATTAGATTTTTAAATGTACGTACTTGCGTATAAAATAAAGAATTTTATTTTGTCATATCAGGTCATATCTGTCTATGCCATTAATGTATTCTATTACGTCTAGTTGTGGACTGCAGTAGGCTGATTTATTGATACTTTTATTTTGCATATAAAACCGTCAACGTATTGAAAATATATACTTACTAATATTATAAAGAGGAAAGATTTGTTTGTTTGTAATCGATAAACTCTGAAACTACTAAACCGATTTTCACAATTCTTTCACCATTAAAAAGCTATTTTACCCAGAAGTAAAATAGGTTTTTAGGAAATATATCATTTCAGTAGTTACTCGGGCTAAGCCGCGAGCACAGCTAGTACACAATAAATATTCATAGGTACTTATAAAAAATAACTTGAAAGCAAAAAGGAGTGGCTTGCTGTTGAAGTTTACCGTCATGTTTGTTATATTTATTATTGCAAAATTAACTTTATTCAGCACAGCAAACGTTCGATTAAGGACAAGCATGTTGTGGAGTAGACTGGGCGCGGCCTCGCAATGTTTACGATTTGAAAATGGAATTCAACATTTGACATTTTGCATTTTATTTTGGAACGCGCGAAGCTTATTGTTTTTTTCTTAGGCGTGTCTGGGTTAAGGTGTCATCGGTGAAATGCGGTTTTTATTAGTTTTACGGTTATTTTATAAATATTTAAATGTTGGTAAATCATACAAAATGTTTTATTTACATTTGTGTTGTAAATCATACAGAATGTGTGTGTATGTACTGTTGTTTGTGTACTTAGATTAGAATGTGTATGTTATTGATTGACACAAGTTTTTTTGAAGTTATAAAGTAAATAAATAAAATCTTTATTAATCAAAGTAGAGTTACAAAGTATACAACATGTAACAAAAACCCTGTTGTTCATGTGAGCTACGTTATCAGAATCGATATTCATACATAAGGTCACAACTCATTTGGAAAAACTCTTCAATAAAAATAAAAATAAAAATTAAATCATTATTGGAAGTGATTACAACACTTTCAATTAATAATGATTTAACATTAAATTAAATTATTTTTATTGATATAATCACTGAGTGAGTGAGTTATGAGTGATATAATCACTTTCAATTCACAATTAATAATGATTTAATATTTGATTTTATTGCTTTTTTGAAGAGTTTTTCCAAATGAGTTGTGTCCTTACGCATGAATAATGATTCCGATAACGTAGTTCCTTAGAATATACGTAGCTCACAGGAAAAACAGGGTTTTTGTTACATATTGTACATGGGACAGTGGACACTGGCCTCCACACTAGGATTCCTTGTGTCGTGGAGACTAGTCTCTTTCATCAAAGACTTACATTACAATTTTTAAAAGAATAACAAGAATTACAATAAATAACAATATTGTTACTGTAATAGAATGTGTATGTACTGTTGTTTGTGTACTTAGATTAGAATGTGTATGTTATTGATTTACACAAGTTTTTTTGAAGTTAGAATTATACTGAATAATATTATGACCCTGAATATTATGTCTGAACTTAACCAGTTAAAAATTATGAGCTGTCATTGGGGACACCATCAACATAAAAGAAGATGAGAAAATTATGTATCTGTCTGTGGGCATTTTTGCACCAAACGAGTTTTTAATCTTACCCTTATTTCAATGTCAGTCAAGTTTTCAAGTTTTCAAGTCTCTTATTGCAAACAAAACAACAGGAAGTTTATATTTTTATCGTTTTTGTGCTGTTATAGCATAGATCAGGGACGTGGGAGTTTTTTTTTGTTCCGTTTAGAAACCGCTATGTGATTGCAAGCTCTTTTACACACTTACAAATCTGTGCTTCGATCAAAAGTAGGTATTTACCTACTTTAACTTTACAGTTAAAAAGCTTCATGTAGGCGTTAATAAATGAAACGTTTTTTTGGGTTAAGAAATTAATTTTATTAATTATCTTAACACTCAATACATTGTATTGATTATGGGGCCAAGATTCTATCAGCTAAACGGTTTATCCCGCCAACAAAATTATTATTCGTAGTGATAAAATTGGGCCGAAATAATTAAAACATAAACGGATCAAGCCAGACTTTAATAAAGAGCTCTGCTAAATGTCACTAATATAGGTGAGTACAACAATCAATTTCCCAAATAACTAGGTAAGTCTACAGCAGTGGCCAACAATAAACTCGGTCAGATAGAAACTCGCATTATAGAAAGCATTTTACAGACGTGTAACTTTATCGTTTTAACTCTACATATTAAGTATACTGCCAAATTTTGACACAAAACATTTAAAATGACAACTATCTCACAGATTATACAAATAATCATAGACGAGGAAACTGTACATGTCAGGCGTGTAAGAGCAAAGGAAAGTGATATAAATCCTCAGCCGTCACGCCCGGCTTTATGCTTCCGCAATTTCTGTAATGCTTTATCTAAATAATCATCTTTTAGTGTACAGTCGTAGTAAATGTAATAACACAATTTAACCACGAATAAGACAATGAAATGACTGGGAGACATTAAGCCGCTGGTTTTGGCCAATTAAAGCTAGAAATCGTTGCAATTTTTTTAGTTATATGCAAAAACATTAAATGAGAGAATGAGTTACTTAAATCTCTTTAGTTGTACGTTTCTAGAACAGCTTGTTTGAGTCTTTCAAATAACAGGGTGACATTAACAAAGACCAACGTCTAATAGATCTAAGACATTCTAAAACTGAAAAATACTAAAATAGATGAAGCAATTACCGTTTATAAATAGCGTTGAGCTTTAAATACTCTACAAGCCAGTTTGAAATCTATCTATTTAACTATTTATTGCAAATGGCAAAGACCGTAAAACTATTAAAACTTTTCCCCGTAGACTGTGCCAAAAATAATTAATCGTCTCTTATGAGATAAACAGTTTACATAATGATAGATTTTGTTACTATTTGTGATAAAAAACTAACAATCTACAGAAGAAACTGGAAGAAACATTGCTTGTGCAATAGTTCAAGGCACTGCAAAGGTCGTGTTTTTAGAAAAAAAAAAGGATTATAGATACTTGAATTTTAATATGAATAAAATACGAAAATTCATTCATGGTAAACTTAGCAATTCAAGGAAAACAAGCAAAAATAATGTTGACACAATATGTTATTCAAACATATATTTAAACTGTTTATCTATGCGAATAATATTATCATATATATTTAGTTTATAAATTAAACAAAATAGTGACCTCCTTTTACCACTTGTACAAAAACCGAAACCGTAAAATTTCTGTCATCATAAGTACGGTTGACTCATCGCTATCGGTCCCACACTAGACTATCCGGTTCGACCCGTAACGCCTATTAGCAATTACACTCTTAATAAAATAGAAATAAAAAAGCCTTTAAGCGTATTCTTTTCGAATCTTGTTCAAACTTTACTATGTCTGTGGTTCAAACATAGAATAATTGGATGGAAATATTTAGTCGATTTTTTTATTGGCTGGTATACAGAAAGATCTTTCGTACATACCACTATACCAATAAGAATGATGAGAATATTATAAACTCCGATTGATCTCAGATTATAGATGTTATAAACTTGAAAGAACCATCCAGTACCTACAATAACATTGTTTCTCTATTCAAGGATTTTCTTATGACCTGACCTAGCTCAAAGTTTTTATTTGTGCACAATATAATTTCAATCTAACTTATTTTAAAAATCGATTGTTGCAGACGTTCTACAAGCTCCTTACCAAGGATCTAATAGATAGATCATTGTAAAGGTGCTTGTTATTCTTGGTATCATAAAGAGTTTTTGACTGCTGTGTGAAGGCAATCAGCTTTGCCTTTTTAGGATATCCTTTTCCAGTTTACGAACAGCTGTCGATGCTCATACAATCATAAGCCCTGAAAAGTTCTACGAAACCCACTGAAGAAAGATTTGTTTGTTTCTAGGTTTCTACCTCTTTTGAAGGCGTGGAATTCTCCACTAAACACAGATCTATTACCACTAAACGTAGTGGTTATTTCTCTTTGTTCTCCACGTAATGTCAAAATTCAGGAAATTTTTTCATCTGTGTCAAATTTTACACTTTTCACTAGTGGTATGAACCGGTTCTCAAAAAACCGGATAATCACCGGTTAGAGTGAGTACCGGAGACTAATCGGTGATTTCACTAAACTACCGGTTATTTCATTTGTTGCAGATTTTTTTTTTGCGTGTTTTTTCTTCTCATATATGTAGATTTAGAGTATTTTGAATAACCGGAGAACATCCGGATAATCTCCGGAGGCTGAAATTGCCTCCGGTTCACACCACTACTTTTCACCAGAGACATGGCATTTACCACCGCAGGCACAACCGCAGGACAGGTCAGGTAGATGTCATATCTGTGCTTTTCACAGAACGCATGCATGCGGGGTGCATTAAAAGAGCCTCCACGAGTGACGATATTTAATTGATCGTCCGGCGCAACCTGGGCAGTCAGCCCCGCGGGGCTGACTGCCCAGGTTGCGCCGGACGAATATTTTCCCCACGACAAGAGCTATTATCATTATGTAGCTCATGTCGACACGAAGAAGAAGACAGAACGCAAAGATAATATTGGATTCTCAGATTAAAAACCTCTGTGATTGGATTATAATATGATCACTACGTTTCACAGATCTATATTTAATGATGTCTATGATGATATCTATGTGTCTATGCAAATCGGGACTCGGGACTATTATTTTGTGCCAGGTATACTGTAAACTGTAAAAAAATATACAATCAATATTGTTTCTTGTTGTTTTCAATGCAACTCGTATTATAATAGTTAATATTTAAATTATGTAACGACAATCACGCAATCAACGCTCGACCTATAGCAGTTGGTTTAATTTTTTATTGTTTATAGTATTTAAGTGCACTTTCAACAAGTGTTTTATTTTAATAAGCTGGTCAAACATCCCTTCCTGTGGATGTGGCAAGAGATGATTACAGAATTTACGAATAAGAGTAACATAAAACAATACTTTGCGTACATTTTGCGTAGACTGTCATTTCAAGCGGTGTACAGAAAAACCTAAACTGGTTTATGTTCTACACTGTATCTGCCAAATGTATGTATTTTTTTTTGTGGAAAATAAATAAATATTTGTCCGCGTAAGCCCCAGCACGCACTGCTGTTTTTTCCCGCCCGCGGTTTTTGCCGCAGGAAATATAGCCAATGGGGTTCCTTAATACAGTCTCAATTTTTTTCCCGCAACTGAATTGAGAAACCTTAATGGCTAGATTTTTTTGACAGTTTAAAAAACCGCAACCACAGTGCGTTTGAGCCAAGGAACTTATATATTTTGAGCTCTAAGATCAACAGTCAACAGCTATCAAAGGACTTGAGCTCTTTCCAATAAGATGCCAGATTAAACAACCAACATGACATTGAAATTGAAAACAAATCTTTTTAATTCTAGAATATTCGAACACTCAAGCGCGAACGTGCGAAATTCGAATATCCAATAATGAACATGTGTTGCCATTTACATGCAACATTAGGGTTTGGCTACACGACCTAAAGCATAGGAGGGATGGTTGGAAATAAGCTAATTTAATTTTTGTCTAATGACATACCCGAGGCCGTTTACGTTCATGTTTGGGTCAGTTAAAAGATGTTACATTTTATAAAGATTTCAACAAACGTCATTTATAAGTAATAAATATATTGTGGTTTTCGAATTTAACCCGTGTTGTGTAGTAAGTATACTTTAAACTCAAGCAAATGTTTGTTTATAAAAAAAAAACAGTATTTAGCTACTTACTACAGCAAATTTTTTCTTGAATTTTGTTGGAACTAGATAATTTTTTGTTGTTGTTTATTATTTTAATAAAATAATAAGTAAGCAGGAAATGTAATGAAACCATACTACATTGGAACCGTTTTTGTATTTTTTTTTCATTTTTCATTTTTTGGCTTATGTGATTCCTCTGAACTTGAGTGAATATAAACGATGACCAATGACATCGAATTCCTTACTGTCTTTGCAGATAAGTCATTAGGCCAATTTACTTTCGATTCTCCTAAGTGAAGTCACATTAAGTCGAACTTAATTCTTAATTAGGATATCAAAGCCGAGACCCCAAAACAGCTGAACCACGAACCAATGCCGAGCTGTAATTGTGACGGAAGTGTGGCCATGTCTTGGAACAAAAGTAACTTGACACGAATTGACAATAGCAATAACGACTGAGGTATCACGCTTAGGCGGTCACGATTTCACGATGCAAGCAGCAAGTGTGTGGAAGTGTGGTGCAAGCTATGGACTGAGTAGATAGATATTAAGGATGTTATAGAATGAAATTTCGGATCTGGATACGGATACGGATATAGGAACAATATTATACCGGTTTCAGATACGGTTTTACGGATTTTGTTTTTTGTTTTTTTTTAGGTTTTTTTTCGGATTATCCGTTAGTTTCGGATCGTTTCGGTTATGGACATTAGATTTTTAAGGAATTGTAAAAGGAAAACATGTCATAACATGTCTCATTTAGACTCGAGAGGAGTATCTAAATTATTCGAATTTTTATATCGTATTCGGTTACGGTTACGGATAGTTTTTATTTCGGATATCCGATAGTTTCGGTTACGGTTACGGAGCTCCATAACATCCCTGCTCCTTAGAAATCCATTTGAAATCAAAGCGACGAAGAATTTACATATTAACTGTTATTAATTCCGAGATAATCTTCTCGCGTCAGCGGATCTAAAGTTCATAACCGACCAGGAATCCAAATTCGGTCATTGTGGACTAATAAAGCTAATGTATACAAACTATTATATTACGCAATATTGCCATTTTCGAAAATTACTTAATATTTATTTTTCTTTTTCTCATTCGCAAGTCAATAAAAAACCGGCCAAGTGTGAGTCGGACTCACGCAGTAAGGGTTCCGTACTACCCATCGACCTGATACCCCATATAAACTGATTAAATTTAGTGAGTTTATCAAAAGACATCAACGATCGTACGCGAAATTTGAATTTTTGCATCTCTTTCTTACGTAGGTACCACCACATATGTCTATGTTTGCCTAATTTTTAGTATTTGTTGCTAAACTACATAGTATGCACTATAATCAGACCATGTTTGACGTTGGTATGTATTACCGTTTTGAAGATAGAGCAGGAACAAAAACGATGAAAAAATAATCATGTTTTTCGAGGTTTCTTGTATGGGGACCCCCTTTGGTTTTAGACTTTTTTTTGTTTTTAGTATATGTCGTGATACTCCAAAACAAGTAACACATATTCTCTGAAAATTTCAGCTGGTTATCTATTACCGTTACAAAGATACAGCCTTGGGACGGACGGACTTGGGACGGACGGACGGACAGCGTAGCGAGAGTAATAGGGTCCCGTTAGCACCCTTTGGGTACGGAACCCTAAAAATGACAATTTAGGAATCGACTAATTCTATTAGCCTACTAGTCGAATTACGTGTAATGTTTGACCCATAAACGCTTATGGCCAATTCTGGTAATTACTAGACAAATATGGGGCGCTTATTTTTTTATAATAAATTAGGGCAGTCGGTCTCGCCTACTCAACAGTCAAAAACAGATGTCTATTAAATTCATGATATGAATAAATAGGTACCTAAACGTTTTAAATAATTCCTTTGTTTATAAGTTATAAGCATAAACAAAGGAATTCTTTATTTCAAATACCCGTGACAATAAAGAATTTGATTAGGAACGGTGGCTTTTACATAAAGAAAAATGCATGATGTGAATAAATAAATATTTTATAATTCACAAAATTTATTGTTTCTATTCGAATCAAGTGTAATTTTTTTGCTATGTATGCCACACAATTCTGGATCGAGAAGGAGGAATATAATATACTAGACTTTTCCCGCGGCTTCGCCCGCATACCTGGTATAAAATACAGCTTATGTTTAATAGCAGTAGTATAGCTCTTCTGTGAAAGAGCTCGTCCGGGGAAGTACTACCACCGTACCTACTTCTCCGCCAAATAGTGATGCTTGCATTGCTGTGTTATCACCTATTCTATGGTTTCGGTCTGAAGGGTACGGGTGCCGGTGAAATTAAAATTACATGAGACTCATCTTCATGTCTCAGTTTGGCGAACCGACTTGCGGTACATTTAGGCAACAGCCTAGATGGTATAGCAGTTGCTATGGGCAAAGGTAACCGCTTAACATCAGGTGAGCCTTTAGCTCGTTTCACCATCCTATACTATAAAAAAATAAAATAAAAAATATGTTACTTCTGGATGAAATAGCTTTCTAATTGTGAAATAATTATCAGTTTAGTAGTTTCAGATTTCAAACAAATCTTTCCTCTTTATAATATTATGAGTACCTATTGATTTAAGCTTCTATTCTACTTATATTCTCGATTTATTTCTGTAAAGTTTTTTATTCTTTAGTAATCGCCATTATCTATTTCCTTGGACCCTATTGTGATGTAGGGGCGTTCTAATGTTACATGCACCTGCTCCTGACATACATCCGTCTTTGTCCCTTTTAAAACAATATGTTTTAATTTTTTCGTTACTTAAATAACTATTTTATGTTAACTTAACTTACATAGATATGTATTTCTAGTGAAATATTTTCTATTCTTGGCACAATTCTTGGCCTTAAGATGAAAATCAACACACATTCCCGCGTATTTTTACGTCAAATTAATTTGCGAAAAAGCCCCCTTTTTCTCTTTTTAAAACAGATTCACTTTGTATAATTTGTATGGTTAGCACCTTATTCACCATAGAGGTGAAGTATCATTAATTAAAATTAAACTCTCAAAAGGTGACATAACTTCGAAGGCCAAGTTCAAATAAGCTCAAAAGAATCTTAACTGACTTGACATTTTTGGTCAAGAGTTGTGAGTCAGTTGCTGAGTCATATTTGATGTGCTACATGACATCATATTGTGGTCATTGCTTTATTTGTTAATGTTTATATGAGATGGCAGAGATTTTCTAGATAAATCGATTGATTAATCGATAATATTGGACTTTGGATATAAATAGATGTTACTTATTGGTCGCAGATACGTATTTGGTAGAAATTAACAACATTTATTTTTTAATTTTCGAATACTTCGTAATCGTATAAGGTAGTGATGTGATTATTTGACAGTAAATCGACTATTTGAATAATGATCAAATGGGGAATAGTCGATAAAATGCAAATGTAACTATAATAATAGAATCGTAAATCTGACAGACGACTGTTAAGTGTTAACAAAACTTTATTACAGTGTGAATTATATTGTTCTTTTAATAATGTTTGTTTTGTGATTTTATCTTACGAGACCCAAAAAATGCATAAATCATCATATCATCTTTATTAACTAACATAGTACATACATGGTACATACATAAACTGCCAATTTTTATATTATATATTATTATATAATATTTAAACTATTTTAAGGATTTATAAAACGTCAGTTAGCCGGTTAACATTGAAAATAAACACAACTTTTTAATGTTCTTTATTTTAAAAAAGTGAAACTTAATACAATTAATGTTCACTACATACATACATAACATCACGCCTGTATTTCCCCGAAGTGGTAGGCAGAGGTGTAATCATCATCATCATCATCATTTCAGCCGAAAGACGTCCACTGCTGGACATAGGCCTCCCCCAAACATCGCCACAACGACCGGTCCTGTGCCTTCCGCATCCAGCGGATTCCCGCGACCTTCACCAGGTCGTCGGTCCACCTTGTGGGGGGCCTACCCACGCTGCGCCTTCCAGAGGTGTAATAGTACACCCACATTTCTCCAGTTATGTTAACGTTCACTATAATTATATATTTAGATTAATTATTTTTATTGTAACAAATTGTGAAAAAAATCAAATCTATCACTGGTTCACCAGCTTAATAAAAGCAATAAAGTTCCATAATTTGACATTTTTGCGTGGTTCGGAAAACGGGACTATATTGCGCCCCGGAGCTTTGTTTGGGGACAACGGGACAGGTGACAAAAAAAAAAGGGACAAAGGGACAGTCCCGTTCAAAACGGGACGTATGATTATTAATATCAACGGATTCACTCACGTTATTTCATCGGGTGTGCCCGACCAGAGTCAGTTTCCAGCTTCGGGATGTATGGTCACTTTATGCATACATAATCAGCTCATTACTGCTGCTCATGACTGCTGGCCACGGGCCTCTTCTCATTACGAAAAGGGTTCCACCACGTTGGCCTAGTGTGGGTGGGCGGGCAGCACGCATCATCGAAAACTATGGAGCACTCTCAGGTGTGCAAGTTACCTCACGATGTTTTCCTTCACCGTTAAAGCAAGTGATAGTTTATTCTGATCAGCACTTGATTTCGAAAAGTCAGCGGTTTTTTAGTATAGGATGGCGAAACGAGCTAAAGGCCCACCTGATGTTAAGCGGTTACCTTTGCCCATAACAACTTCAATACCACCTAGGCTGTTGCCTAAATGGCACCGCAAGTCGGTTCGCCAAACTGAGACATGAAGATGGAAAGTCTCATGTGATTGTAATTTCACCGGCACCCGTACCCTTCAGACCAAACCATAGAATAGGTGATAACACAGTAATGCAAGCATCACTATTTGGCGGAGAGTCAGATACGGATTCGTATTAGAGTTATAGTCACTTAGTTACTTATTTCAAAGCTGCTTCTTAATAACTATTAACTTGAAAGTTTCCGCCAAGGATGCTCAAGTCGAGCTAAGTGAAGAATACTTAATTGGAAACCTGACCTTAATAATGCCAAGCCGGGATCTCTTATGGAAGATAGTATATTAAAATCATCATTCCTGCAGTAAATTTATTAAAGTTAGTTAGGACTACTAGCTGTGCCCGCAAGTCTGTACGTAAAAAAAAATTATACATAATTTTTGTTACCATTCTGCCAAAAAATTCAAAATCCGTTTGATGATTAAGTTAGCCGTGAAAACGTAGCACACGGACAAAAAAAATCACTCACTTTCGCATTCAAATTAATATTACTTTGTATATCTGTTTATTTGTTACTTTTTGAAGCCAGACTGCAAAAACACCGAGAAAGAAATACCTACTAGGATACTGTTATCGAAACACTAGGTCAGCAAAACCGCGGGCTTCAGCCAGTTTATAATAATTAGTCTTGAAGACTATCGACTTTACTGACGTAAAAATCAGCCCCTGTACCAGCCAAAACTAATGAAAACTAAGCTCTGTTGTTTCATAACTACAGACCTTTCGAGAACAATCTAGAATTTCAGCTAAAATTTCAGTTAAATCTAGTTTAGTAAGACAACGACCGTTCAGTCTAACTTTCACTCGACCTTGACTTGATGTCTCTGTCAAAACCTGACGCCTAAACAGTATGTCATAGTGACACAGTAAAAATAATAATAATGTTGCCATATGTGACAGATTGGAGAATTTATTTTACTGCCAAGACATTCTTTTAAATTCATACCACACCAATATGATCCATAGAGTTGCGCAGGTATGGTGAATCATTACCGCAGGTATGGTGAATCATCACGATTAATTTCGCATTTATTAGCAGACGTAGAATCTGCATTTATTCGTATCTCACGCTTAATTTATTGACTGACGTAGGTTACTTGAACATTATTTCAACATCAAATTATCGATTATCGTCCAAGCTATAGCTTATAGGGTTTAAAATTTTCTATGAGTATTATTCAGTAGACATTTCGTGATTATTGTCCTGAAATTCTATTCAATATACAACGTGAAATAGAGCTTTATTTTAAATAAAAACGCAATTAATTCTGAATTTCGCAGGCTATAGCGCCGCAATCACTTTAACCATTACCGAAACATAGATCGCTTCTCGTCTAAGCAGCTGTTGCTAAAATTCCACATTTTTACACATCCATAAACGTAAATTCTAACTTGTTTACTATACATTTATTATAGCTATTTGCAATGCGTACAAAAACGTTTATTTATTTTAAAGCATTCTTGACTATGACTCAATAAGTCTAACACAAAACAGACAGACAGCCAGACTGAAACAAAATCAGAACGCTATAAACAAAGCGGTGAAAGATTTGTTATTAATTAAAATGTATTTATCATGCTAGTTTTAAGTTTACGGTTAACGAAATTAAGAAAATGTATTTCTTCTACCCTTGTGGGTCAAAATTATATATTTAAGATATTGAGACCTATCCTTGGGATCAAAAACCATCTAATATGCCTGTGACAGACAGACAGACAGACACATTACTAGAGATAATGTCCCGCAATCCAGATATCGATCATTTCTTTACTACCTTCATATAATATAGGTATTTAAAGCGTTTCTTTACTATTCTTTGAGTTGCTGACATAATAAAATTTCATACTGTATTTGTCCATTTGTTAAAGTAGTACCTAATAAATATTTTTTTCTTCATCTTCTCCTGGAAAAGCCTTCACAAGATCGCGCCACGTCATTGTCCTCGAATATTTAAGTCTTAGGTTTAACTTCAACAATAAATCAAGCAATAATAACAATAATGTACTAATAAATCAATAAAATTATAACACGAAAACGTTCATATTTATTATGTTTGCAATAAATCACATTGTAGTGAATGACCGTTATCGATTCGTACGTGCTGTTGTAACTTTCGGATTAGTCGATTTTACGGTTTTTTTACTATCGATTGTTTTAACGTTTGTTTGTTTTTAAACAATGTGTTTTTAACACATATTTGACATCTACGTCTTTAATAGAAGTTTCTTGGTACACACGGCTACACATCAAGCTGTTGTACAATGTTGTTGTTGTTGGGTCAATGTTATGTATGAAACACTACCTTCATTTTAGTAGACATATTCAATGATACCCAACAAGAGGGGGTGCAGCGAAAAAAAAAATTTCATCCCCATTTCACATGTATGGGAGCCACCCCTAAAATACGTTATCAAGATTTTTTAATTCTTTTAAAATTGACATCTATATCTAAACCATTTTTTAACAAAATTTCATTTACTTATGTTTATAACTGTAGAAGTTATTAAGCTGTAAAGGATTAGGACAGACGGACAGACGGACGGACATGACGAAACTATAAGGGTTCCTTGTAGGACTACGGCAAAAAAGGACCGAATGGCAAGCACATAGTCTAATTTGCTCAGTATGATCATCTTGTAAATAAATAGTTATTACGTAACACTTGAATCAAGTTCATGCATATTAAGAAATGACAAGGTTGATAAAATCAGGTCAAACCCGTGTTTATGAATATCAGAAATATTAGATGATCCTCTCTCTGTCTGGCTAGCGTAACATTAGACGCACTTATATTCTAGACTCGACTGGAATTACGCAAATCATGGCTGGAAATAAAACTTAGAAAACAAAAAGATTTTAAATGAATAATTAAATGTATTTGAATAAAATGCTAGGTTTGTCATCTATGGATGTCAAATCTGTTTTTTCCACTTTCATCTGATCTACTATTTACAGACAGATAAATAAAGACTCGAAAAATCGACTAAAGTAGATTAAATTCGATAGTCGAATTTACAAAAGAACATCCGTGTTCGCGTCTCTTTGAATAAAGGGTAAACAACCCAACCCAACTACCGGCCCATATTTTTATGGGCCGCGACCCCGCAACCTCGGGAAAGGGGGCCCTAACCCCCGAGCCCGATTCCTCGCGCCCCTTGCGGGGCGACGAGAAGTACACCGAGCGTCTCTTTGAATTTTGTAAAAAAATTGAGATTTGTAAGTAATTTCACGAGATCGTTTTGCAATTTGGTGTTACAAATATTGATTGATAAAATATAATTGGTTACGCTTTTTTCTTTTTACTATTCTGCATCACAACAGCCCGATAGCCAGGGAAAATTAATAAGTACATTAATTTTTTGCCTCTCACTTTTTAGATTCACAATCGATTCTGTTTGGTTAGTTTTTGGTTGTCATTGGCACCCAAAAAGCCATTCTGTTACTTTAGTCATACAAACTGGAACAAGAACGACAATCGTTGGCTGAACCAAAACATCCGATCCTAGCTGATCCTAGTTTATTAGTAGCAGTGTTGCCAATTATATCAGATTAAAAAGCAACAAATGAACCATAAAAAACAGCAGAAATCAGTAAAAGTCCCTGGTCAAAATGTGGCCCTTTTTTTTAGCTCATCCGCAGTCCCCATCAATTTGTTTTGCTTCATTTTTAGCTCCTCGACTCCTCAAATATATTTTTTCTACTTATTTATCAATTAAAGTCGCATGAATTGTTAGAATTTAAGTCACGATAAAACAGTAGGAACACAAAACTTAATCAGTCCCTGAACTTGCCTCTTCTCTATTTCCCGCGTTATCCTGATCATCACTGATCATAGTTTTTTAAAATATAAAACGCTATACAAAACAGGTTATCTTACTCACAACGATTGTCTATGACAATATCGTTATAATTTCACAATACATCATAGATCCAAGCGAATGAGGTCCGTTTAGGCATGTTGCATTCCATTCCAACACGTAACGGACTTTCACTTTTTCATTTTATTCAGCCTCGCGACGCGGATTATAGCAATATCTTTGCTTGGTGATCTGGACAAAAAAAAAAGATTGAATTGCCGCGTAAATATTGGTAAATAGAGATGAATGATTTGTAATCTTGAGTTGTTGCATGTCAACTTTTATTGTAGTGGTTACATTGGTCGGTTCACAGTACATATTTATGTAGTTATTGAAGTAAAACTTCTTTACACACGCTTGACTTGGGGAGTAAGCTGGTGAATGCGTTACGAAATGCGAGGCAAACGGAGGGGGTAGTACGGGACGCGGGGAACGAGGCGCGCGCTAGGCCGGCCACGACACAGCGCCGCGCCGGCAGATGTACGCGCGCCGCGCCGCCATTCCTTTGTTGTCATTGAAATAGTATTGAGGGAGATATAAGTTAGTGAAGTTTTACTTCGTGTGCGAAGACACTCGTTTTTTTTAAATTTTATCGGGTTTTTCACTTCTGAACTTACAAACCTGTTGTACAAGGATCTCTCATTATCATCTTCCTGCCCAGCTCCTCGATTCAGAACCTTTACGATAAGCAGTTGTCAAACGATTCGGATTGTTATATCTCGTTTCGTCTACGATTCACGCAACAAGAGAAAAAGAGATCACAAGCCGAATTGGTCAACAAACGCTTAACGAAAATGTTTTAAATTGGGGAGCTGGTCCCAAATTACTTGGGAGGTCGGCGCAAAATGTTTTCTTCTACCACTCTCCTCTGTCAGCCGCCCGTCATCTCATCATTTATTCCGTTTTCATTCAGATTGATAATTCTCTACACAATTCATCCATCTTCTCTTTGGTCTCCCTCTCCATCCATGACCATTTATATACATCACTCTCTTAGTAACATGAGTTTCATACCTTTTTTTTTCGTGTGTAAAATGCTCATGAACGCACTCCACCCGGGGAAGGCGGAGCCAGTGTCGGACTCTTACCGACTAAAAACCACCACGGTGTTCCTCTAATGACCCTTGGCTGGGGGCGTGGGAAAAACTCCTGTGATCGCCCAAGCATTCCCGGCAGGTCTCGGCTCGCCACTAGAAGGCGAGCCCCTTCTCCCCGTGCGGCAACCACATCGGCCGCACCCTCGTCTGGACAGGCGCGCGCGGAACAACGCGCCACCGTCACGGGCCTTGACTGGTCGGGCGGCGGGCCACCCCGAGTCCGCCGCCTGCAGGCCCACACCTAGGGTGGCTGGAGGTCGGCATACGACCGTCGTCCTGCGACGACCAGGTCGTCTCCTGCGGATGGGAAGAGAGGTTATCGCTGTCTCCTTAGCGAGCATCACCTCCTCGCAGAAGGAGACGACGCCTTCCCAAGCGCTCTAGCTCCCGACCATAGTCAGAACCACGGCCGGAAGCGAGAGATCGCTGCCGCCTATTGCAGAGATGAGGTCATTCGTTTCATCCCTCCTCATCGCATGCCCATACCAACCCAAACGATTTCCTTTCAACTTGGCTGTCATTGATGTGCCAATTTCAAACTCCCTACCTACTATATTCATTTCTTACTTTATCAATTTTTGTCACACCATTGCACACATCCATCTCAATAACAGAAATAGATAGATAGAATGGTCGTAATCCCGATTTTACTTGCGATTCATGCGTGGCAACTTTCGAACAAACTACGCCTTACATATTGACATTAATTTAAAAAAAATTACTTTAATCAAATGTACTTTACAGCTTTTGTTTCTGCAGTAAGAAACAGCGCAATAAGGCATTTTTGCGGGTTTTTGTTACAGTATTTCGATTATCACTTGCTTTAACGGTGAAGGAAAATATCGTGAGGAAACCTGCACACCTGAGAGTGCTCCATACAGTTCTCAATGGTGTGTGCGGTCCGCCAACCCGCACTAGGCCAGCGTGGTGGACTAAGGCCTTAGCCTTCTCATACTGAGAAGAGGCCCGTGCCCAGCAGTGGGACAGTAATGGGCGGGTTATGTATGTATGCATTTACAGAAACAAGTCATAAGGCGTACTGAGAAAGGCTTTGAAATGCCCTGCACTCTGGTGCAGGGTTGCCACGCGCGCCCCGCTGAGTTTTCCATTCTATCTATCTGTCTCTCAACATTCTCATCTCTACTACATGAAATCTCCTTTCATTCGTTTTTTTCATGGCCCAGCATTCCGACCCAGACAGAACGACAGGTTATATAAGGGATTTTTTAAATGAACTCGTAGGCCCCTATTACAGAAAGTTCCTCAAGCGTTGATCACTGTTTAAAACTAGTTTTGAGTTGGGATTTTATTTTAGAGCATGACTCAAGCAGAGATTTATTAATCACAGTTCAGCTGCGTTAGCTTTATTTTATACTGTTCACCTGATTCGGTATTTGAACAGAGATTTTATCTGTAATCACTCTAGTGTGGTCCAAGTCCAGACTACGCTTGCTTGAGTAGAGATTTGTATTATATTTCAGGTCAAATTCGTGTGTTATGTTGTTGAATTAAAGTTTATAATTACCGTATTGGAATAAGGCCGATACTCAAGTAACGATTCTATACTGAAGCAGTGATCAGGTGATTGAAATTTAAACTGTACTTGGGGAACCTTCTGTAATACCACAGAATATCTAATAGTATACGGACCTAAATGAACGGTCAAATGGGATTTGTCACTACCCCCACTCTCAGCACACGGACTACTTCCCGGTTCCAACTATGCTGAGGTTGGCTCCAAACATATGCGGTTGAAAACCTACTTTACGCGTTTTAGCTATGCTATCCCACTACTGGAAAAACATCTTTCCATACCGATCCACTTGTTGCATTTCCCAGACATATTATCATAAAAATATAGTGCTGGCGTTTTCTAAATCTGCTCGCTACGTCATCGGTCCTTACTTTGCAATCCTCATGAATAACCTCCGCGGTTACTTTGCCCGATTGGTACCCCTGAGGACCTGCCGACTCCAGGCTTCCGCCAATTTATCAAGATATATGCTTTTATTTACGTAGGGAAATCGTCATGGACGCACTCCGCCAGGGCAAGACACTTACCGACTGTGGATGTGTACCAAGTGGCTGAGTAGGCATTCTATAAGTTTATACAGTTTATGTTATAATTATGTACAGTCGACTGCATGACAGTGGTAACACTTCAATTCGAAAACCGCCTACCACCTTACTGCTTACGAAATAAAGATGCTGCTAATGTCAAAGTGTTACCACCGACGTGTGGTCGACTGTTCTACGTGATTTTATGTAATTGTGAAAAATGTGATAATTACAAATTATTGCATTTTATTTTTATCTTGACGTGTAACCATTTAGTTACCAATAAACACAGCTACACGAAGTGCTGCGAACAATCATAGTGAAGCCAAAAAACTATGCTCCTTCGTGTACAACCAGCCCTCACGCACACACCATGCACTTGAAGGATATTTGCTTTCACGATGCTTACTGGACGATGCCGCGACGTGTGTCAGAGGGACTGGACGATGCCGCGACGTGTGTCACGAGGGACTGGACGATGCCGCGACGTGTGTCAGAGGGACTGGACGATGCCGCGACGTGTGTCAGAGGGACTGGACGTTGCCGCGACGTGTGTCAGAGGGACTGGACGATGCCGCGACGTGTGTCAGAGGGACTGGACGATGCCGCGACGTGTGTCAGAGGGACTGGACGATGCCGCGACGTGTGTCAGAGGGGTGAGCACGGTTTGAGGAACATGTGTGTGCGTGAGCGCTGGTTTTACACGAAGGAGCATTGTTTTTTATGGCTTCAATAGATTGTTCGCAGTACTTCGTCTAATGTTTGTGCTAATAAATGACTATAATTGAAACCGCCACGGTGTTCCTCTGCCTTTGGCAGGGAGCGTGGAATGCACTCTGCATTCACCAACCACCCCCGGATCAGGCACGGATTAATTGCCTACCACGGAACAACAGTCTTTCCGTGTCCATCTTTTCTGATAACCTCAATAGTGATCGTTAGTACTGTTATGTATATTATGACGTTACGATACATAATGTTATGTTTCGTAACTTATATAAAGTTAAAATTAATTGTTTCTGTGCACGCGTTCTCCCGTCCTAAGCGATGATGCATAGATTAGATAATAAAAGTAAGCAGACCTGACATTGTATGCAGTTAATGTAGTTCATGGTATAATAAGATGTTTCACCAGGTATTCTCTTCCCGCAATGACAGCGCGATGCCTCCAAGCTACGTCACGATCAGTGCTGCCGTTGATTGGTATCTTCAATATACTTAAGGAGATTTTGGTTCATAATAAATATTAAATAAATTCCTAACTAGCCTAACTATTTGTTATCTCGTGTTATTCATCTGATTAGTTATTAAAGGAAACTGTATAAAATTACTAGTTCAAAAGTGATTCTTTATAGAAGCAAGTAAATGAAAAAATGCGTTTTGCTCGGGTAATTTATTTTCACAAAGTGGCAGCACATCAAACTGACAAGTGTCACGCTAACAGCCCGCTATTGGCTGCACAGCTGATGACGTAGTACGGAGGCAATCACGTGACCTACCTGTCACGGGAAGAGACTACCTGGTGAAACATCTTATTACTCCATGATGTAGGTCAAAAAGTTAATCACCTAGTACCTACTATTAATTTATTGTGTTTTTTAATTTGTTTTTTAGAAAAGAATTGTCTTTGACCAATGATATTTAAAAGTATAGATATGTCATACCCTAACAAAACAAACGAAAAAATGTTCCGTACGCAGCGGCAGCACAATACACATAAACAGGACAAAGTAAGCTGGTTACTTCAAGTTACTTTCGCGTCATAATTGGAATCCTTTCGGTACACACACGGCGGCATTTTAGTTTTTTTATGCCACAGGTCACGCTCGGCGCCTTACTTGACACGGATTAATAGAAAAACGTCCTAATTAGGACGTTTTCGATTCTCCGATTGCGAGCGCATGTAACATATCTGTAATTTTAAATATCATTGTCTTTGACTTTTTTTTATCTTATTAGTAAGAAATAACTACTAAGTAACATAAAAGAGTAGCTTCACATTTCCCCACATATTTTCCATTTCATAACTTGAATTCTTTATTTAAAATATCTCCCGCGATGTGAGTGTACGGTAACTCGAGTCGTTCGGGAACTTTGTCCCGATCTGACCTACCTCACGAAAATAACACATTATTAAGTAGGTCGTGTGATTCGCGCCAGATCGTCTTTTATTTGCCACCAATGGTTACGTAAGAATCGCAATGCAGAATTTGCACCGATTAATTTAGATAACACCGCTACACAAACTTCCGAAGGCTGCTTCATTTAATTTGTTCATGACAACTGCTGTACCTTATTAGTCAATTAAAATACTAACAACCAATCACATCCGTTGACATGAAAAATGACAGCTGATCTGCTTTGTTATTTAACTTTACTTTTTATTTTAGAAAACGCGATGACTCTTTGGCGGGTCTTACATTCGTTAGGTAGATTACGTTAAGTTAGGTACTTATATTTATAATGAGGTTAAAACTACGTAGCTCAGTAACACAATTTTTGGAAATCTAATCTTGATTTTAACAGTTTTTCTGTTTGTTTTACAGATAAATTAGAAGTATGACCTATTTAATTGTATTGTACTCAAAAGAATACAGTTAAAATTGTTAATAATCTAGATAATTTATGATTTTTTATCATTTTATGAAACGGTGGTGCCATAAAAAAGCATGTCAAACCAGAGCACCGGCTTATCGCCTGTGTATTTGCTAGTTTGCTACAGTCCACTTTTTCCGCAGAAGTTAGACCTTAACGGCTAAAATTAATATCCAATCTATCCACGATTTACCCTACTAGAGATAGAAATTTGACATATTTTGTATGGAGCTTATGTCAAATTCCTATCTCTTGTAGGGCAAATCGTGAATAGATTGGATATTAATTTTGGCCGTAAGTGATGCAATATCGACAGACAGGAATAGATAGATAGAATGGAAAACTGGGCGGGGCGTGCGTTTTCAAAACATTTCTCAGTATGCCTTGACTTGTTTCTGTAAATACTGTAACAAAAACCCGCAAAAATGCCTTATTGCGCTGTTTCTAACTGCAGAAACAAAAGCTGTAAAGTACATTAATTTAAAGTTATTTTTTTAAAATTAATGACGTCAACATGGGTGGCATGGTTTGTCCGAAAGTTGCCAGTGTTGCCACGCATTCTATCCCATTCTATCTATCTATTTCTGTGGCAATCTAGCTTTTCCATTGAGCCTATTTCTATGCTTTTCTTATTGCTTGCTAAAATTGAAAGAAAGCTTATTTATAAAGCTTACTAGCCTCTTTCCAGGTATGTTGGGGTCGTTTTCTAGTCAGACCACATACGTTTGAATCTGAAGCATTTATTAAACGAAGCAATTTCAATTTCTTTATTTGTTTAAATGTTGTATAGATACTGGTATCAGCCTGTACAATTTAGTTCGGCACTTTTACCATAAAAGATATAGCAAGGAGGTGCTGCTTTTTAGGGTTCCGAAGTCCTACAAGGAACCCTTATAGTTTCGTCATGTCTGCCCGTCTGTCCGTCTGTCCTAATCCTTTACAGCTTAATAACTTCTACAGTTATAAACATAAGTGAATGAAATTTTGTTAAAAAATAGTCTACATATAGATCTCAATTTTAAAAGAATAAAAAAATCGTTTTTACGTATTTTAGGGGTGGCGTCCATACATGTGAAATGGAGATGAAATTTTTTTTTTCGCTGCACCCCCTCGTGTGTTGTATCATTGCATAGGTCTACTAAAATGAAGGTAATGTTTCATACACCACATTTTTATCAGGTGTACCATCTGCGAAATATAGCCCGCCAAAGTGGCTTGCAATGTGTCCCCCCCCCCCCCCTGCCATTTCTAAACTATGCAACGTAGAAAGTTATAATCTTCCACATTGATAGATCTTTGTAAAAACTCTCTTTTAAAATTATTTTGAGTATAATTTGATTATAATTTTTTGAGTTATAGAGAGAAAACTGAAAAATACTTAAAACGTCCTAGTTCAAAGGTTATTGACCTTGGAGAAAAATGATGATAGCAAATAATGCTCATTTAGCTACTTTCTATTTGAAAAAATCTCAAAAAGTAACTTTGACATGACACGCATCTTAAATTTGGCTTCTTGAATTTATCGCTAGATGGCGCTACTAACAACACGCTCTGAGTCGCGAATGCTGCCGATGATTGCAAAAACTAAAATAGCCATGATTAATATTCGATTTGATTCGTTTGTAATTACACCTACTTAAGGAACCCTATAATACTGAGCATGGCCCGACATGCTCTTGGCCGGTTTTCGTATTATTTTTTATTATTAATTTCTTTATCATCTGTGGCGATCCCATGGCGCGAAACGTGCTCTTCGAGGTTACAAAGACAATCCGCGATCCCAAAACATAGTCTCATCTGCAATATTTTCCGATCTTTGCCGACGATACCTAAACTCTCAAACAATAGGTGTTTAAAACGATAATAATTCAAATGCAACCATTGTTTACCATGTCATATCTTAGTAAAGTTTAACGTTATTGTTCATCTGACAAGGACTTCTCAGTAAGACGCGCGGAAAAATGACACGTTTAATTTTTATTGTTTTGGTTTTTCTTTTATTGTTATAATTATGTATAATTAGTAATAAATTGTTGTAGATATAACAAACGATTATCTTATACAAGCAGTGCAGTACCCGTGCGGCTTTGCTTTCGTAAGACGCTTTCGTAGGTACACCGTTTATTGTAGGTATCTCGTTTAGGAGTCGTTTTGGATAATCGATAAATACGTATTTCTTAATTTGATTTACTGACTGTCTTATAATTTGTAATTATAGAAAGAAAGTTTTTCATGTAATCACTCCTTTTGTGTGTAACAACATAATTTTATTTATTAGTTGATCGGGCTGGCAGGCAAACTCTGTTTACGTAATTATCATTGTGCATACATCTTAGCGGGTGGTCTCCTTAATAAATGAAGTATGGTGTAACATTCAGTTGTTTTCAAGGCATTGCACACGTTAGGAATGTCTGGCGTGGGTATCCTCAGGGTCACTTGCATATGCATCAATTAAACTAATGACTGAATGTTATTACAAAACGTAATCTCCTAATATCTGAAAGATTTATTTCGAAAATCTTAATGTTTAAAAAAAAAAATCCATAAGTAGTACATTTTACAAATAATAACTTCTTAGGTTTTCACGATCACTACACCATACATAATTACATTACCTATAATAAAACAAAGTTTAACCGGATTAAATAGCGTATATTATTTAAATTGGTTTCCCTGACGTTTCGAAAGCTTTGCAGCATTTCGTGGTCGGAGGTAGACTAAGATGACAAGCGTCTTTACAGATATTTCTAAAAAAATATTTTAATCTACCGGACAATACTATTAATTAAAATAGTTTCGATGCACGCAGTAATCACTCACAATATCATTATCTTTTACAGTGTTGCGTGCTGTTCGGGACTTGATTATTTTTAGGACTGGGTTCCAAACAGGTGGTAGCTGCCCAACCATCTTCTCTATTAAAATTAGGATGTTTTTTAATTTCAATAGCCTCACGGAGCATTCTAGGTACATATCGGTTTTCCTTTGCCAGAACTTGTGGTTTATCAAATCGAAGAAAATGGTTGTGTTGAATAATAATTAATAATAATAATATTATAACAATAATATAAATAATATTAATTATAATTTTTTAGAAATATCTGTAAAGACGATTGTCATCTTAGTCTACCTGCGACCACGAAATGCTGCAAAGCTTTCGAAACGTCAGGGAAAGCAATTTAAATAATATACGCGATTTAATCCGGTTAAACTTTGTTTTATCATTTTACAAATGTTTTACCGATGCAGCAATGATTCAGTCGAGTCGCAACTAACAGCCCTTACAAAGTTGGGCATTCTGGGCATTCTCCTATGTCAATTTACTATGCGAAAATAATTCAATTATTGGGTTTTACTTTTTCAGTAGCCTTGAGTTTGTTTTAATTATGTCTCCTCCACTATTATATGACATCATCAACAAAACGAGGGTTAGGTACTCTAGGGAAAACGCTATAAAGTTTTCATAAATTTTAATAACGTATGGATAATTAATAATTTTCACTTTATTTGTTACAGGACCTCATTCCCACTCAAGAAACGGAATCATATCTGCTAAAAACACAAAACGCAATAACTAATCTACAAGCCAAGCTCCAGTCCTCAAGAACAAATAATTTCAGCTGCATTCCTCCACAACTTACTTCGAGCCTCATCAGCGAGAAGACTGCTATCTCCCGCCTTCCGCTCTCTCAGCTAAGTCGCTCTAACTCCTTAAACTATCGCCTCAGGAGAAAAGAACACTCAAACGACAGTAGTCCACTTCGAAGTCCTGGGCATTACGTCATCACTGGGTCCACGAAAGTTCCAGAAGGTACTAAAAAACTTCTGAACTCTGTCACAAGGTCTTTAGAAACTGATAGAAGACATGATATGAATATGAACAGTCCATCCTCTGACCGAGGGATGTTGAGTAACAGTTCTGATGACAAAACACTGTCTAATAGACCACCGTATAATGTAGAAGCTATCCTATCTCCACATAGGAAAACGCATACGCGACACCGAGGAGAAGCTAATGACATTAGCAATGCAAACCCGACCGTATGCCTTAAGACTGTCTTGAAAAACAACGCCTTAGATTCCAAGTATCGTATCGAACCAACTCGTTGTCAAGGAGACAAGAAAAATCACCAGAGAGTACTGAGCGACGGTCTCAGGTATAAATCGAATAACATCGGCTTCGGATCATCGATTAAAAGATCGAGTTCCTTCAACACTGTCAATAAGAATAATAATTATATCGATCCTAGAATCACAACGAGAAGATCGAGTGGTCATTCAGAAGAGTATAAAGATTATTCAGATGAATCTGATAACGGGTCTTACGATAAATCCCAAGATTGTCGATACAAGAGACAGATCAACAGGGGTAGAATCGATTCGCCAGATTTGAAATCGATAGCTCCAGCCAATTCGCCGCGAAGATGTCCGAACACTCCTGAATTGCATAGAAAATTCGGGCCGGGATTGGTCAGGAATTCAGTCAGAGTGACCAATAAGGAGCGATTGACCCCGAGAGTGCCTGAGCAGCCAATCGTGAGAGAGGAGAGGATAAAACCGACCAATCATCAGAGTAGGAGGTCAGCAGAGCCGCGGCAGATAACGTTAAACAGACTGACTAAATCTAGGTCTTCGACGCGGGAAGTCCAGCCTAAATATCTAGACAGAGGTTAGTATTGAAATACCTTTTTGTTTGTAAGTAGGTTACGGTTCTCGTTGACAATGATCGATTAGGCAAGATTGTGACCGGTCGAAAGTTGAGACAGCAGAATAAGTAGCAGGTTTACTTTCATCAAACATTGCTATATAAACCTTCTTTTTCTGCTTGATATTTCTTTTGTTTTTTCTATGTGGGGAAATCCTTATGGAATATCCTTAGCTAGTGTTGGACTCTTACCGAATAAAACTTCCTCTTGCTACTTCTGGCAGGAAGCGTGGGATACGCTCTGCATTCTCCTTCTACCCCTTGCAGGCCTTTTTTTAGTTAGGAAAATCTTCATGGACGCACTCCGCCCGGAGGCGGAGCCAGTGTCGGACTCTTACCGACTAAAAACACCACGGTGTTCCTCTAACGACCCTTGGCCGGGGGCGTGGGAAGCTCCTGTATTCGCCTAACCATTTCTGGCAGGTCCCGGCTCGCCCCTTCTCTCCATGCGGCAACCACATTGGCCGCACCCTCCTCTTGACAAGCGCGCGTGGAACACTACGCGCCACCGTCCCGGGCCTTGAATGATCGGGCGGCGGGCCACCCCGAGTCCGCCGCCCGCAGGCTCACACATAGGGTGGCTGGAGGTCCCGATACGCCCTCCTGCGACGCCCAGGTCGTGTCCTGCGGATGGGAAGAGAGGTGATCACCTCTTGAACCCTCTCCGCCGCCTCCTTAGCCCCTTGCAGACTTGACCAGTCTGTGACTGGAGCTTATAACAACAATCATTTCGTACTGCTTAATCCTCAGGCATACTATATTATTATTTAGTTTTAATCGTAAAAATAAGCAAGGTGAACCTAGATAGCCATCATGACCAACAAGGAAGTATTGTTTTTAGTTTATTTAATTATTCCAATTACAGTAAATAAGCTATTTATAAATCAAGTGAAAGGCACCTTTGACATTCGTTTTTGTCAAGTGATTGTTCATCTAATTACGTTTTTACTGATGATTATAGTCCCGTTGAAAAATTAAATAAGTTCACTATAGTTCGTAAAATATAGCTCGAGTCCTGTGACTGTGTGTGGTATGCCACTCGTCAAATGTCTTCGTCCAATCGAATTTCTTTGATGATCAGTGTTAAAATACATCCAACATTTGATGAAAATCATCCAATTTCTTTGATCAAAGTAACATTGGATAAAGAAATTTGACCAGTGGCATACCACATTACTTATCAAATTAACCTTTAAAACGAAATAAAAACAATGGTCTGTGAAATACCCTTTACACAATACGATAAAATAGCCTTTGCCCTTTAGTTAGTAGACAAATAAAGGAAATGAAATCAAAGGAGATTACAAAACCTTCATGGAATAGCAATTTCACAAGTGAGAACACAATTAATAATTTCTATTTAACACACAGTGTAACTAATAGAGAATCGAGTTATCCTTGAATCGAGTTTATTAGGCAGCGGTAGTTACCGATTCGTCATGTATGCAACTTGCAACACGGCGGCCATCATGAATTAGAATGCAATTTGGCGCCAAATTAAGATTTGATTTTGACAGGATAAGTTAGGACTATCGATGAATGAAGTGTATTTGTAAGTGATTTCGCCTCCCTTTATATGTGCCCTAAAGAACAACAACTCGGACGATTATTAAATGTGTTTTCAAATACTTTTCATACTGAAAAGTTTGTCGATGATTTTTTAATTGTAATCGGAGTTTCCCACAGATTTGATATTTACCGCCTTGTCAAATCTCTGGAGTTTCCATATTCGATATACATTGATAAATGATTAAGAAATAAGAACAATATCAGACAAATGGTCTATAGTTCACGGGGACTATATTCTCTTCTATTTATTCATGAAGTGATTTCTCTTGGGCCCACACGGTGACACGGCTTTACCAATGCCATTATTACTGATAACCGGAACGAATGCATGGTGTAATCGATTCCGATAGCTATTACACCATCACATTATCGGTTTGAAAGCCCATAATACTCGAATGACACACTGAATAAGTCGGTAATTCCTTTTGTTTTGATATATTTTAGGATGCCATTGTGAATTCAATATTCTTGCAAAAGCGACAGTGCCTTTTAAAGTGAGAGAGGCACAAATGGCACAATAAAATTGAGATAGGAAGAAGTCGCTGATTCGTTTATCTAGTAATTCTATCTTTCCACAACTGCAGCGACATAAAAGAAAGAATGAGAGTCGAGTTGTACTTTTCTGAAGTGCGCAATTTTTAAAGTGGAAATTAAATTCGATACCACGGGCAGAGCAAAACTCACTGTTCCTAACCGGTTAAAGCAACTAGTGTTTCGAACCAGAGGTCGCATGTTCGAATCCTGCTCGTGAGCGATTTTTTCTTTCCACGATTAATATCTGCAGAAACACCCTTTAGCCATAGGGCCCAAAGGGGCACTTGTAATAATTTAATTACTTTGTAAGGTTAAGTAAAGTACATCACCCTTTCGTCACAGGGCCCAAAGGGCACTTGTAATATTTTGATTACTTTGTAAGGTTAAGTAGAGATCGTCACTCTTGAGCCATAGGGCCCAAAGGGGCACTCCGCACTTCATCACCATCATCATTTCAGTCGAAAGACGTCCACTGCTGGACATAGGCCTCCCCCAAGCATCGCCACAACGACCCATCCTGCGCTTCCCGCACATGTAATAATTTCATTACTTTGTAAGGTCGTCATCCTTTAGCCAAAGGGCCTAAAGGGGCACTCCGCACTTGTAATAATTTAAATACTTTGTAAGGTTAGGTAGAGTACAGTCGACTGCACGACAGTGGTAACATTTGAATTAGAAAGCCGCCCTTACTGCTTACGAAATAAAGGCGCTGTCAATGTCAAACTGTAGCCTCAGGGCCCAAAGGGGCACTTGTAATAATTTCATTACATTGTAAGGTTAAGTAGAGCGTGTCCAGCAGTGGACTGCGATAGGCTGAGTTGATGATGATGATGTAATAATTTAATTACTTTGTAAGGTTAGATAGATAGATAGATATAATATACTTTATTGTACACCATGAAAATAGTATTAAACAGGAACAACGTATAAATTATGGGTACATAGGCGGTCTTATCGCTAATAGAAATATCTTCCAGGCAACCTTTGGATGGACAAAGAAGACGTAAGATCTAGTGGCGTACTAAAATGTCCTCCCGGCCGAATTTCGGTCACGGCGGCCAATCTCAATGGAGACTAGCCATCTGCGCGGGACATATTATAGTGCACAAGTGTGTGCGCAAACACAGGTGCACTCTCTATTCCCTCACTCTCATAATCCGATGGGACGGCAATTCGACACGACCGGAGAGAGATCAGGCGTAGGACCGACGGCTTTACGTGCTCTCCGAGGCACGAAGGGGTCTCGAAGTGTAACGAAACGGTCACCCATCCACAGACTGACCGTGGCTAGTGCAGCTTAACCTTGTAGATCGTACAATCCACACGCTTGCGACTTAGCCACGAGCCCCGTGGCGTACTATTGCATGTTAATAAACTAAAATAAATAAATAGCACAAAATATATTACACAGTAAGTAAGAATACGCACCAGTCTTTATGGCGGGTGTGAAGTTAGCGCTGCGTAGCGCCCTGCACCCTGATTGGCACCCGCGCACTCTAAATTTTGCTACTGCGCAGGCATACACAGCGTGTTCATAGCCGCCATAAAAATTGCGTGGTGCGGACTCTTCTTCTTCGTCGTTCCCTCACTGCTGAGGATCGCGACCACATACGACGCATTTCCAAGCTATGCAGTCTTCCGCTGTGTGGACCGCTCGGTACATGCTGCCTCCGACAGCCCTCTTAATCGCGCCTGACCATCTTGCCGGTGCTCTGCCTTGAGCCCGCTTTCCTTCTATCCGGCCCAGTATCACGAGCCTTTCCAGGTGATCACATAATATGTCCGAAAAGGCTGAGGGCGCGCTCCTGGCATATTGTAGCTAGTCGTTTGGTGATGTTGAGCTCCTCCAGTATAGACACATTAGTTCTCATGGCAGTCCATGGTATACGAAGTAGTCTTCGCCAACACCACATCTCGAAGGCATCAATCTTGCTGCTATCGCGACTTTTAATGGACGGTGCGGTGCGGACTCTAGGTCCGTATAAAAATAATACGATTTTTTTTTCTTACCTTTGCAAATTTCTATTCCCCAGGACAAAAGAAACCAAGCCAGCACCGCTCATCATCAGCCCTAGCCTCCAAAGAGATCGAGTTCTCCAACTGGAAGAAGCGATCTTCGTATGATCCGATGAAGGCGGCGCAGGAAGGCAAGAGGAAACAGCAAATAGTCAAGCGACAGGATTTTAACAAGGATGATCTGAGCTCGCCCAGGTATGTACAGTAGTACACATTAAATATGGCCCACCGATGTACCTCCACAGATGACATAGTTTAACTACGCGGGAAATTGGTTAACCAATCAGAGAACACCATCGCTGCGCGCCAAAAGTCTCAGCCGCTGCCGCTAGAGTATGGAAGCGAGTGGCGAAATAGAAAAAGGCGTCACGGCAATAAATTTTAACAGCTTATGGGCATTGCATAAGGTTGTTTTTAGGGTTCCGTACCCGAAGGGTGCCAAACGGGACCCTATTACTCTCGCTACGCTGTCCGTCCGTCCGTCCGTCTGTCTGTCACAGGGCTGTATCTTTTGAACGGTAATAGGTAACCGGTTGAAATTTTCTCAGAATATGTGTTGCTATGAGGTGTATCACGACAAATACAAAAAACAAAAAAAAGTCTAAAACCCCAAAACAGGGGGTCCCCATACAAGAAACCCCAAAAAACGCATTTTTTTCAACGTTTTTGTTCCTGGTCTATCATCAAAACGGTAATACATACCAGCGTCAAACTTGGTCAGATTATAGTGCATATTATGTATTTTAGCAACAAATACTAAAAATAAGACAAACTTAGACATATGTGGTGGTACCTGCGTAAGAAAGACATGCAAAAATTCATATTTCGCGCACTATGCGTTGATTTCTTTTGATAAACTGTCGTAAATTAAATCAGTTGTTTATGGGGTCGTTGAGAGGTACGGAACCCTTACTGCGCGAGTCTGACTCGCACTTGGCCGGTTTTTTTAATGTTTCGGGTGTTTTCGTCGATCGTCATTTCGCACTTCACCCTCCGGTTCCTATCCGGATAATCTCGTTACGGATTTCACAGACTAACTGATATTCACGTATCGGTAATCCCTTCTTTATTAGCAGAAATTGGATGCCAAGCCAGGCCTTTTACGCATGGGCTCGCTGAGCTAACCTTCAAATCATGTTCAAACCAAGTCTAACTCAAAATAATTTTCTTCTAGCCACTCATCACCAGTCCACCGCTCCCAATCGTTCCACACCACCAACATGGCTGATCTAGAAACCCTGGACTACTCTTCAGAGGAGACAGAAGATGACCAGCTCCTGGTCACACTGCCGGTAGACCCCATGATCACGTCGACTCATTCAGACATACTGGATCTGAGGCCTAAGGACTATGGGAATCTGAGGAGACAGGCCATGACCAACGATGTGGTCCTGTCGAGGGATTATGTCACTAACTTCCAGGTACGGATATAACCAATAATGAACTCTTTCCAGCACAGTCTACTACTGTATAAAAGTCGACTTAAGACGCTGACAACAGCCAAATACCCGAAATAGGCTTCTTTTAAAAACATTTTTAGCTGTATCTATTCAGTTTGTGGCAGTGAAAAAAATATATGTTAATCTTGATCGTATTTTCTGAAACTGTATTGTGCCCAAAACAATTTCTTGAAGTTTTCTCGATAGAAAAGAATTGTAAACTAACCTCTTAAAACATGCTTTAAAGCAAACAATCTCTTATTTACTAAATATTATAAATAAAATTAAGAAAACATTTGAGAAAGACAATAATCTAAACATTTGTTGTTTCTGTTTTTCAAATAAGCTTTTAGTTTTTTATTTAAATTTTTTTTGTTAATTTTCATTCAAGTTGACCGGCGTATCCGACGTCCCTCGGCTCTTTGCCTCTCTTTCAGTTCTGTACGTAACGACAGTGACCGCAGAGGTCTGATTTTTTAGGTGTTGTCAGCCTCTTAAGGGGTATGTAGCAGCCAAGTGGCGCCCCCATCAGTAAAAAAAAAAATTACTCGCTGAATAAATCATTTATCAAAAATTTGTTTTAACAATTATTGAAGTACAGGTACTGTATAGCTTAATCAGAAACGATTAACTCTGTAAATTATACTTCGCTGTAGTTGTAGATAGAAAAAGTGCGAAAAACGGCCACTTGACACTTGTTCTATCTACAACTACAGCGAACTATATTTTACAGAGTTAATAGTTTCTGTTTTCTGATTAAACTACAGTACCTGTACTTCAATTGTTAAAAACCAATTTTCGGTAAATGATGTATTCACCATCGAATCTTTTCCATGAATATTGTAAAAAACTTTGAAAATTAGATGATATTGACATCAATTCAGTTCTAACATTCTTGAACATGGGGTTCTAGGTAAACCAAACAACACGCGCCGAAAAGAAACGCCGCGACGCCCGAGACGCGGAAAAAAGAAAAACCTTTATCATAGACGACATAACCCCAACCAAAGAGAACATAGACTTCTTGACAAAGACAAGAGAGGATGCGGCCATAGATAAGCGAAAGACTTTCATTCTGGATAGTGATACTAATTCTACGACGAATGGCAGTAGTCCAAGGAACTCGTCTATTTATAGTCATGAGAAGAACTCTTTGACCACTGGGACCAGTGATACGGAAGGAGAGAGTGGGACGGAAAGTGCGCCGGTGGTGATGAGGCATCAGGGGGGGAAGAGGAGCGCACCTGTGCAGGCTAAACAGAGGTCAGTTTGAATATCCTGCAATCCATCAGGAAAAATATTGCTACTGGATACTATTTTTCCCCAAGTTGTGTAATAATATCTGTTTAAACAAACAGTATCACTAACATTTACATTATTATACTGGGTGTCAGGGAAACGCTTCCGAAAACGATGGTAGGTGATAGTGCAGGTGATTACTGATACGAAACTACAAAAAAAAAATGCGATTCTTTTTTAGATTTTTTCATATTTTTTTTGTATTTTTCATACATAACCAGCTTTGGGCAGTTCAATAAAACTGATTTGCAAAAAAACCTATTTATTTACTTATTTTTTAAAGTTCGCAATGTAATTCAAATAAAATATCAGCTGGCGCTAGGGTTGAACGACATCCGCTCGCATACGCAGTCCGTGTCGTAGCGAGCGTAGGTAGGTTAGGTAGGCGCGGCATTGATCCCGAGTTTTGCACGCTTGACATTGCGGGTTTGCAAAATACCAAATCACTAAAACAATGAGAAGGCTAATGGTTAATTAATAGATGAAATAAAGTTTGAAATGGCTTGAGGTGGCTGCGGCTCTCGTGTCGGTAAAGTTTAGCGCCCCGTTAGTAAACGTGTTTTGTACAGATTTCGTAGCAAGTTACCAATAGTTATACAGTATAGTAATACCTAGCTATACCTGCCTATAGATAGATAGATGGCAGTATAGCTATGTAGCGTAATTCTACCACATATTCAAGCCTTCATACAAATGGAGTAAGCAGAGGCCTCAAGCTCTTCGTATGAACAGTCAAGTCGGTGTTTTCATTTCCTGAAAATTCTCCCGGTGTTCCCGTAACAAGTCCTTCAGTTCGGCGTGTGAAGTCAAAAATCTATGGGTACATGGCGTCAGCGGCTCGTACACACGGTATCGAGTTTCCGCCCGTCCGGTACATCTGCTGGTATTCATTGTATTCGATTGTGTTTAGGACTTTAGGTAGTATAATAATATCCTTTCAGTTTCGGGAGCGTTTTCCTGACACCCAGTATGTCACGGGATATATACCATTTAAATCCTTTTTAATGAGTTCCCTATATTTCGGCACTGTTACAAGTGCTATGGTCACGGGTAAACTTGTAACAGTGCCGAAATATTAGGAACTCATAGAAAAGGATTTACACTGTACAAATCCCGTGATATGTAATAATATAAATACCTTATAAATGTGTCTGGGAGGTGTTATCAAAGGGCAATTTTCACCTGATTCAACAGCAACAGCAAAAGGTTTTGAGGCCATTGTTGTTGATACTTATATTAGATTTGAAGCGATTGATAAAGGTCTGCGGTATTTCCGCTGGTAGCTTCAACTGATATACAGTAATTGATTGGTCTTTGGAATGCCTGGCATCTAAAAGGCTTGATGTTGTGTATTTCCTCTTTATGTTGTTAAGATCACCTCATTCCAAGCGTATTGTACGTCTTTTTACACCAGTGCACTGTGGGCAAGGTATACTCAAAAATCGTACAACGCTCTACGGGTTCAATTTAAGGCTAGGCTCCCAAAATGAGGTGACTTTTTGAAAACATATGCTGAGTCGAACACATACTTGATGAATGTCAAATTTAGATACATATTTTTTTGAATCTTTGTCCATCGTTTGACTAGACATTTACATAATTAGTTGATTTTTGTTCGATACTTTTATTTTTTGAAAATCATGCGTTTTTAGAGATTTTTCGAATATTTATCCTTTATTATTTAACTTAGCTATATAAAATATATGCAAATAGGAAGATAATAAAGTTTATTAAATACTAGCTACAGGAAATTTGTATAGATTGTTTAGTATTCTTGTAATAAAAAGAAAACTGTTTTGAGATTTACGACATTTACTTCCGTGGTAAAACAAGCGAGAATGATTCTCGAAAATGAGTTCTATTGCAAGTCGCATAAAATTGACAAGAGCGGCCCGCAGTTGCGGTGTGTAAGGGGAGTGCGAGGGTGGGAATTACGTTTTGGGAGCGTCCTCTTAATAACGCTTTCCGGGCGTTGGTGGGGCTGCCTCGATTCTGCAGTGCACCAGGAATGTTTGCAGTAGCAGGAGTAGACTGCTTCTACACCACTTTTCGCAAACGATGTGCATCCTTGCTCTGCAGAGTGCGAGCCAGCCCCAATCGCGTAATGGCTATGATAGCCAGCCGTCTGGATTATCTGTACTTGAATCGTTGTATAGCGATGCATGTGGAGAGAATCCAAACAAAACGTAGATTTGAGTGTATTTTATTGTGTTGTTACTAACAATAGTTGTTAAGTTTGTACTAACACATTATGGGTCCTAGATGCCCGAATAAAGAATATTTAATTTAATTTATTCTGAATCCCTATGAATTTGAATTTGCAATTTCGGTTGATTAATTTTATCATTAAAATCGTTTTTCTCAGGTACAGCGGTGACTACTCAATGTCATCGTCGACGACCTCCATAAGCCAGAGAAAGCCGACAATCCAACCCCGGTACCTAGACATTTCGAAGTACAAAAACGAACAGTCACCTAAGAACTTCCTCAGGAGGGATCCTAGCAAGACTTACGTGGGGGTGCTGAACACCGATAAGGCTGTCAGCAAGGGGAGCGCTCAGCATTATGAAATGGGTAGGTTTTCATAATTTTACGATAAACACGAAAGTTATTGTGAAGTTTAATCTTCAATTTAAAGATAAATAATTGACTGGAACTATAGAGGGAAGAGATATTTATAAAAAAAAAAACATAGTTCCAAGAAAACTGCAATCTTATGCTTGAAATTTTCAGATAGAACCAAAATAGATAAACGTCTGCATAATTTAGATTTGACTTAAGCGTTTGATTCTGTTTAATACAACTTTATTTAGAAATAAGTTATACGCAACGTTATTAAGATGTATGTTCTATGATATGCAAATATAGGTATTGCGCTAAATATTACACAATCAGAAACAATAAGGGTATAAAAATTAATATGTATACGAATGGTTTTGGGATGCCTCAAGGTAGTATTTTAGGACCAGTGCACACATTGCTCGGTAAATGATTAACCGAAAATATTTTTATTGTATTTAAATGCCCCTATATCGTAAAATCAATTATACTACTTGCCACAAAATCTTTCTGATGTGAATTGAAATTATTTATTTAGATTTGGCCCTTGGGAATTCCACATTTCTAATGGCGATATAATCGCCCCCTGCGTGAACGATAGTAAATAACTATAATTTCAGAATTTCTTGAAACTCTAGAATATTTGCGCTAACTCGTACCCTTTTTCCTTCACAGAACAAAAGAAACAAGAATTAGAGAAGTGGAAACGAAGAGCTTCGTACGACCCGAGGAAGGCGGCTGCTCTCGGAAAATCGAACAAGACGCCGTCAAAGACCGCTAGGTAAGATACCTTTGCTTAAAAGTTGGCTACTCTATGGTAGGCTGTTTAGGTAATTACTTTTGCCTGTATTGACACAAGGCGTAGAAGAAGCTTTTCAAGGGGTAATTATGGTCAAAAAAGTATTTTACACAGAAAAAAATCACTATGTTACAGTATTTTACTTTAATTTGTATGTAACAAAATTTAGTTTTAGGCAAGTGAGTCTGAAATTAACTGAAAATTGAGTTCACAGTAGCTAAGTGTCTATGAGATGAACTAAAGTTTTATAACATCGAATAGTGGAGTATTAAAAAAGGGAATAACTTAACATAAGTTTTTAACGTATTTTTTGTTTGCCGTTTATAAAACAACATTTTGTTTTTTGTTTGAATATTAGTATATTTTAGTTGTAAATATTATTTTTAACTTTCCTTTCTGTTAACATTAATGTAAGCTATAGTGATATGATTGAGATTAAAACATCATTTATTGTAAATTTTAGAGCGTGACAAAACAAAATGCATGCAATTCCGTGTAAGTGACATGCTGGCCGCCATCTTTAAGTGTAAGGTTAGTCAAATGTCAAACTGACAGCTGTGGCGATCGCGGATTTAATCTGACAGCTGTCAAATTTTATTTGCACCCTTTTTCGGTGCATTTTTTTAATTGCTTCAAGGGCTTTACACAACTATGCTGCTAATATTCTTGGTTTTTCATGTATCTATTCCGTAATAAGATTTTTTTTGTTTTTGTTATTTTCTGATTTTCATTTCTTTTTATCGGTATCTATGTTTTTTGTATGAGAAATCAAGATGACTGCTTCTCTATTGCTTGGTCCACTTAAAAAAAAGTATGGTTTCCGTTGGCTAGTTAGCATAGGACCTTTTTGGTGCAAATTTGTAAAATATTATTACATAGCACAGTATTATTTAATTGGCATTATTCTATATTAACGCTTAATAAATGTGGTTCTAGGTCCTTATTTTAAAGTACTTTTCTTACTTTATTTCTGAAGGTTTTTTTACTTCATTCTTGGTGTTCAGCTAGCTACTAACCCCAGCAGCGTGGTTATCTTCAAAATGCACAGATAAATGAAAACTTTCGTGTGACTACACTTGATTAGATTTATTAGACTGCAATACTACATAGACTACATGTATGAAAAATGCTACATTTTAGATCAGTGCTTTTCAACGTAAGGGTCGCGAACCCTATGCAGGAGAGTCACAGTCATACGATCGGATAATACAGGCGTGATGTTTATCATCACGCCTGTATTATCTGAAGAGGTCGGCAGAGGTGTACAGTACACCTACATTTCGCCAGTTATGTTATAAGTCCCATGTAATAGGGGGCGAGCCTATTGCCGTAAACCGGGCACAAATCCAGACTCCGGGCTGCTACTGAGAATGACCTAATGAAAAAACCCAATAACACTTTCTCCGACCGGGAAAAGAAACCAGGACCCCACGCTCAGCAGTCGCGCTTGCGGCCACTAGACCAACGAGGCAGTCGCAGACATAAAAAAACCGGCCAAGTGCCAGTCGGACTCGCGCAGTAAGGGTTCCGTACCACCCATCGACGTGACACCCCATAGAAACTGATTTAATTTACGAGAGTTTATCAAAACACATCAACGCACAGTGCGCGAAATATGAAATTTTTGCATCTCTTTCTTACGCAGGTATCACCACATATGTCTATGTTTGTCTTATTTTTAGTATTTGTTGCTAAACTACATAGTATTCACTATAATCTGACCAAGTTTGACGCTGGTATGTATTACCGTTTTGAAGATAGAGCAGGAACAAAAACGTTGAAAAAGATGCATGTTTTTTGAGGTTTCTTGTATGGGGATCCCCTTTGTTTTAAGACTTTTTTTTGTTTTTAGTATTTGTCGTGATACTACTCATAGCAACACATATTCTGTGAAAATTTGATCTGGTTATCTGTTACAGTAACTAAGATACAGCCTATGACAGACAGACGGACGGACGGACGGACAGCGTAGCGAGAGTAATAGGGTCCCGTTTGGCACCCTTCGGGTACGGAACCCTAAAAAAAGAGCAAAGGCTGGTCTGTTGGTAGAAATTTCATTGAACTAAACAGTGCCTTTAATACCTTTATACTAACTCCTCACACTTCATACTTTTGACGACCTCTGTGGTCTAGTGGTTCGAGTGTCGGACTGCTGTTAACGAGGTCGTGGGTTCGATTCCCACAGGACACAAATATTTGTGTGATGAACATAAGTGTTTGTGTTGGTCTGGGTGTTGCTTATGTATTAAAGTATGTATTTACATAAAAAAAGTATATATATAAGTATTATATCCATTGTTTTACCCATAGCACAAGCTCTGCTTAGTTTGTGACTTTGGCGCTAACTTTTTTTATCAAAAGGATCTCGCTATGGAAAAAGTTGAAAAGCACTGTTGTAGATTGTAATTTATCACGTTTTAGAGGGGTGTTTCCTTTTTTATGTAGTAAAATGAATTAGTCCAGTCAGCTTTAAAAATATCGGGACGAACAGACTGCTTAAAATTTTCTGAACTATTTTTTTTTTTTTTCGAAAACTCCACATATTGATTAAACTATATTTCAATGACACAAGGGTTGTTTTAGAATGAACACGACAACGACACGACAACCTGTCATCCTGACAAGATTTTTTCCCGCTGGGAAACAATTATAAATTAATTATATTTTAATTATTTTACTTAATTAATTATTTTACAAAATTAATATTTTTTGTTTTGTAAAAAATTCGGTAATTTTGAACAGTTGCTCGTTCCGATATTTTTGACGCTGACTGTACATCCATTTAGTACCCTAGGGTACTAAATGGATGTACAGTCAGCGTCAACACAAGCACAACACAGAATAATAATTCAAAGTTTGTAATAGAGTTATACAAACAACGAAGACGGAAACAACACAAAATGAGAATTAAAATGTTGCCATAAAAAAATGCTATGACAATTTTTGAAACACGAAAATCACACGAGAATTTTCATTCACAACCTTCGACATCAAAGGCCAGTTTTTTACGTAATTAATTCTCCTCAGCAGCGTGCTCCGCTCACAATCCTTCCATGGCCCGGTGACGTCGTACCCAGGGCTCCGCCCCGCGGCCCCGGACCAGATCTGCGAGACGTATGACGCTTCTAGCGACAACGACTTCTAACGACACTGTCGACTTCGATTTGTGATAACCGCGTTTGTATTTGAGGTAGACTAGTCTTTGTATTGTATTGTAGTGATACAAAATTCATTGAACTGTCAAAATTGTACCGTTAATTAATTTAACATTAATTCTGTAGATTGATCTCTCACTTTTTTTGAACAGTTAATGAATTTTATATTAATACAAATACAAATTAGGTGTATGGCGCAGTGTGTTCATACTATTTTTGTTAGAGTTCGGTCGATACAAAGTTACAGTTTGTATTGTATTTGTGTCAATACAAACTGTAGATTAGACCGGTTTATACTGGGATGGTAATGTGCAATGTGGTGCATAATATTGGAGGATCCAAATTTTCGTGTTGGATAACGCGGTAAATAAGTTCGAACGAGTCATTGAATTATTTTTATTATTTGATGTAAAATGTTTACGATGTTACAATATCAATAATAGGCATAAAAATAATTTCATTTGTTCCTATGCCTCACATGATTTTTATTCCACGAAGCAATTTTTTTTGCGTTAAGATTGCTAATAAATATTGTAAATATTTTTGAAATCTTTCGATTATTTTGATTTATTTGGCTTTAAAAATTAAAAACGATATTGTAACATCTCAGAGGTGCTTCTGTATTTGGGGATCATGAAATAAATGTTTTTAAGTACATAATATAAAAAAATATGAAATAACAAAATATACAAAAAAAAAAATTATTCTATTAAAAGTAGAATTACGGAAACTGAATGAAATAGAAAATATTATAATCTTCTCAATGCATTTAGGCTTGGAATAAATTAGTAAAAATTAAATAATTTAAAAGGTATCATTGATTTGATTAATTTTACTAAAATAAAGAATTATACTTTTATTTAACCGTAGTTAATTAAAAGTTAAATACAAGCTACGTGTAAGATGTATAATTATTTATTTAATTATCAATGATAAGATAAAATTAATATCGATGCTTTTTCAAATTGAGAGATAAACATGAAGTAGCTTTCTTGCCAAATACAGAATTGATCCTCTTTTTTCGTAAAATGATGTATTTTTAGTTATGATTTTTAATTACCCGACGATTAAAATAAAAATGTTCATAGATTGGGAGCGATGCAATTTTTTTTTGTATTCTTAGGTTATTCCGCACAAATCGAAATTCTATTAAGATTTTCTAAGCAAATACATCGCTGGTTATTTTAATTATTATTTTTTATACAAGTATTGATACCATTTTTTGTATATATAATTTCCTCGTTAAATTAAGCTTAATTAAGATAAAATATTAAATAATTAAATGTGATTTAATTAATAATGTCTACTGTATCTTTAGGATTGGCTATTATTATTTACCACTAAAAGTGTATGAGATTAGTTTTTTCCTTAATGTCCAGTTATGATACATATATAGAATCTTCGCTAAAGTATTTCATATTAAAATATCCCTTATATTGCTCATATCATTCGTACATCGATTTATTTTAGAACTATTTAACCCTTTTATAGTTATAGTTTTTTTTTTATAGTGCAATACCACATCACATTTTTTTAGGGTTCCGAAGTCCTACAAGGAACCCTTATAGTTTCGTCATGTCCGTCCGTCTGTCCTAATCCTTTACAGCTTAATAACTTCTACAGTTATAAACATAAGTAAATGAAATTTTGTTAAAAAATAGTCTACATATAGATCTCAATTTTAAAAGAATAAAAAAATAGTTTTTACGTATTTTAGGGGTGGCGTCCATACATGTGAAATGGGGATGAAAATTTTTTTTTCGCTAAACCCCCTCGTGTGGGGTATCATTGAATAGGTCTACTAAAATGAAGGTAATGTTTTATACACCACTTTTTTATCAGGTGTACCATCTGCGAAATATAGCCCGCCAAAGTGGCTTGCAATGTGTCCCCCCCCCCCTGCCATTTCTAAACTATGCAATGTAGACACTTATAATCTTTCACATTGATAGAAGAGAAAACTCTCTTTTAAAATTATTTCGAGTATAATGTGATTATAATTTTTTGAGTTATAGAGAGAAAACTGAAAAATACTTAAAACGTCCTAGTTCAAAGGTCATTGACCTTAGAGAAAAATTATCATAGCAAATAATGCTCCTTTAGCTACTTTCTATTTGAAAAAATCACAAAAAGTAACTTTGAAATGACACACTTTTTAAATTTGGCTTCTTGAATTTATCGCTAGATGGCGCTATTAACAACACGCTCTGAGTCGCGAATGCTGCCGATTATTGCAAAAACTATAATAGCCATGATTAATATTCGATTTCATTCGTTTGTAATTACACCTACTTAAGGAACCCTATAATACTGAGCATGGCCCGACATGCTCTTGGCCGGTTTTTCCTGCTTAATATGAACAAATGTATTCGTTGATTAATATTTTTGTATTTTTTGATTATTGATAATGTATTTTGCTATTTGAATACTCAACTTCACAGAATAACGAGTTATTTTTGTTTATAATTTTTTGCAGCACGGTATTTTTTTGGATTGTTTAATTAGATGCTGCGAAAGATTTTAAAAACAATTTAGTACCCAAAAACGTTGCATTATTAATTTAAGTTCTGCCAGGCTAAGGCACCGCACTCGATGAAGCTTTACGCGCAATTTTATGTACCTACCTATATCGCTAATATGAAATCTCCTTACAAAAAAATATTAAATCATTTTTATTTTATTTTCCATTAATCATAAATTTTAGTACAATAGCTTTGTATTTTAACGTTTTCTGTTAAAAGTTATTTAGCTTTGTTGCTTTCTTAGAGCTTAGTGTTTTGTATCATTTTTTTAAATTTAATTTTTAATATTTTTTTGTAAAGAGAATACAAATCTAAATTATAACTAAAAAAAAGTCTGCTGAAAAGTTTCAATTTATAAATAATCTAAGATAACTTACAATATTAGCACACAAACAATACAGTTTCTTTTTTTTTCAAATTCAGTTTAGTGATAGCGATTTTTGTGGTAACATTGTAAGTCCAATTTCTCAATTTTGAGTAGTGATTTACTATAAAATAGTAGTAAGCCTGGCTTTATTTAAATGAGCGCGATAACTGTACCATAGACGCTGGAAGCGATAAAATTTATAAAACAATTGATGTTTAGAGTTTTGTAAAAATATTATTTAAATAGGAAACGAATAAAAAGAACGTTTAAAATTACTTTTGCTGTTTTATTCATACGCTCCTCGTCACAAAAAAAAATATTTGTACCTATACAGTACCGTCAGCGTCAAAAATATCTGAAAGAAGAGACTCCAAAACGATCAGAACAACTAAGAAAGTTATACTATATCCTGAAGGGACAAAATTCTTGTCAGAATGACAGTTGGGTTGGTGTGTACCACTGTCATTCTGAAGCACCCCTTGTGTCATTGAGATATGCGTGTTATGAAAATAACTGAAAATCTCTTAAGGGGGTCATTGTACTCATTAGTATGAACAACTTTTACTATGGAAAGTACCATGAAATGGCGAAAATAAATCAGCTGTTCCCTATAATTTCTCGATTTATGTGAACACAAAATAATGTACCACAGCTGTTTTTTATCGCGATTTCAGGGTTTGCCCATAGTAAAAGTTGTTCATAATGCTGAGTACAATGACCCCTTTAGAGGTTTTCAGTTATTTCAATAACACGGCGTGCTTCAGAATGACTACACACCAACACAACGGTCATTCTGTCTAAAATGTTGTCCCTTTCTTTGTCCCATTGAGATATACCTACATCCTAAAAATGTAATCGCTTCTTTCTCGAGAAGGGTTCCTTATGAACAACTTGTACTATGGGACCAAACCTGAAATCACGAAAATAAAAATCAGTTGGTCCCTACTTTTGTGTTCTGTGTGTTCACCGATAAAATGTAGGGACCACCAGATTTTTTTTCGCGATTTCAGGGTTGGTCCCATAGTAAAAGTTGTTCATAATGATGAGTACAAATAGTACAATGACCCTTTTTCGGGAAAGAAGCGATTAAAATTTCAGCATGTATTATAATTTTGAACAATGAACAATCTGTTCGTCTCTACTTTTGACGCTGACTGCACCTATCATGGATATGAAGAAAAGACTTTCGAGAATTAGACGATTGCTACTTCACACTTCAGTAGGGCGATACTTGATCGATTTTGCGTCTGAAGATATAATCTAAAGATTCCAAAGTTACTCAAGTTAACACCGATCGAAAATCATTGGTCCAAGAGTGTTACCTTGCGGAACACCATAGAAAAGCGATAAATCTCACCAAGAAAGTTTACCTACTTATTATGATATCATCATCATCATCATCATCATCATTTCAGCCGAAAGACGTCCACTGCTGGACATAGGCCTCCCCCAAGCATCGCCACAACGACCGGTCCTGTGCCTTCCGCATCCAGCGGATTCCCGCGACCTTCACCAGGTCGTCGGTCCACCTTGTGGGGGGCCTACCCACGCTGCGCCTTCCAGTACGCGGTCGCCACTCCAGAACTTTACTGCCCCATAGGCCATCCGTTCTGCGAGCAATGTGCCCCGCCCACTGCCACTTAAGTTTGGCAATTCTTCGGGCTATGTCGGTTACTTTCGGTCAATCGTCGAATCCGACTCGGTTGGGCAGCGTTCGGGAAGCTACGCAATATCTTCTCGTCCAAAATACCGCAGTGTCTCAAGACGAAAGTCTTTGACCAGTGTGTGTTGCCAGTAATTACTTACGGTACTGAAACGTGGTCGCTCACAATGGGCCTGATAAGAAGGCTCAAAGTCACTCAAAGGGCAATGGAGAGGGCTATGCTCGGAGTGTCCCTGTGTGATCGAATCTGAAATGAGGAGATTCGCAGGAGAACGATTATGATATAACTTTGTTGAAATTTTGTCTGAAAAAATTCTTCGAGAGGGTTTTGAAAATGTGATGGTTGGTAACACACAAATTGCTAAAAGTATTTTGGGGAGAATAGAGATATTTTCAAAGGCTTTGGACAAATCTAAATATATGACAAACTTGACGTATGTGAGTTTACAAAAAGCTTTCAGTGTTTTGTTCTGCTGAAATAAATATCGGCCCCCGAGCCAGTACCTACTTGTTTTTATTGATAATTTAGGTATATAATGCAGACATTAACTTTATGGGATAATGCCTAATTTCATCATCGTTTTTTTTCTACAGTTTTTTACATGGCATTGGTTAAATTACCTGTATTTTTTACTATTTTTGTATGTGACGGGTGGGGGAAGAGGAGAAGAATGTATAATAATTATAATAGGCTACGATAATTATGCTGCGAAGGTAGAAAAGGGTAAAATTAAACAACTTTTACATTTATTAATAATGATTTTATCTTTGAATATCAATTACACTTTTTTATTGTTATTTTATACATTTTCATTTCGTATTTTATATATCATATAATATATAAAGTATCGTTACTAATTATTTTAGCATTACATTACCTAATACAACAGGGATAAAAAAACGAAAATACTGCTTATTGTAAATAAAATAAAAAACACCTGTCTTTATTTTGAACAATTTCTTTTTCGTTGTTCTAAGCCAGTACAAAACACTTAATTTTTACAACTAAAAATTATGAAGAATAACATTTCAAAGTCACTCGATTTTTTTTTCAATAAAAAGGAACTCTTACATCTCTTTCTCTTTTTCACCCGTAACTATATTTACTTCACAACCACATTACATTTTTTTTAATTAAAAAAAGGTTTAAAAGATTCATTTCTAGTTCAAAATAATTTCTAAATTGAGCAAAGTTAGAAGTGACAATAAAACGTTATTCGTCAAGTAATACATTATTTTCGCGTTTAGTTTAAAAGTCGTTTTTACGACTAAGATTGACTTTCCGTAATTCTGATTTGTAAAATATTATTAAATTATCAACATGGTTTTAACACTAATACTGAATTAAATTAACATAAATTTAAATGACAACTAAAAATGCTAATACATGGTGAAACGCACATTGGTTTCATAATATCTACTGCACAGAAACAAAAAAGTAAAACTTTTTTCTGTAACTGTACACCCTTTTTACAATATTATTTATAATTAAAACTATTTATAATACCTTTATTATAGTGGTATACTTCAAATAATTTTGAATGTACTTTACCAAAATATTTTTCTGAATAATTTAGCTTCGCTTCATTCCGCTCATTTATAGCTTAATTTAGCTCCTGGCCAGTATTTAGATTCTGGTTGGAATAAGACTAAACAAAAAAAAAAATATAGTCAATTTTTTTTTTTTTTGTCTGTCTGAGAACGCCTATGGCGTTAAGACCGCCTTTGTACCCAGTTATGCATAAATAATTAAATTACTTAAAAATACTTTATTAAAAAACCCACAAAAAGAAGCTAAGCATAAAGTCACATAATTCTGTTCTCAAGTGAAGTTGAAAGCAAAAATTACAAAAACTGAAGCCATTTTTAATCCTTTTTAAATACTGTGTCAATCTGTCTTTATCAAGCCATAGTAAGGTATTTGAATATTACTCAAAATTTAAACAATGATTTCAAAGAAAGAATAGAAATAACACGATTTACGATAAATAAATAAAGTCTATAACAAAACATGCTTTTTAAGCTTTCGGAGAGGGCATTTTCTGTCTTTGTCGCACTAAACGCTCATTGTACTGAGTAGTGTGATAATGGCGTTAATGTGTTATGATATGACGTCAGTGGCCAATAGTGCTGTCTCTGTCTAGTAAACAATTTCGCTTAAAATAACTTGGGCATTATTGAAGGTGAATGCTACAGGGTAGCCCGCGAAATTCAAAATTTCTTGCGTTTTTTGCTAATTGTAGCTCTGTTTTGAGTTGCATATCAATCAAAATATGATTGGCGGTAGTAATAACAATATATCTACTGAATAATACTTAAAAATATATATAAATCTAGCTTTATAAGCTCTAGAAGCTCGATAATCGATAATTTGATCATAAATTAATATAATCGAACTTGTACAGCGTATAGGGCTATTTTAATATTTTTTACGAGTATTATTCAGTAGATATATTGTTATTACTACCGCGAATCATATTTCTATTTATACACAACGCGAAATACAACTACAATTTGCAAAAAACGTAAGAAATTTTGAATTTCGCGGTCTTCCCTGTAGCATTCACCTTAAAAAAAAACATTGCTGCTTATCTTTTTTCGAATGGTTTTAAATTTCTTCTAAAAAACATAGTAGCCAAATAGAAATACCTTTATTTGTGACTGCCTGAATACGTAGTGTAGCAGGGTTAATGTAAGACAGTACAACAACTTATTTATGTAAAGTTACTTAAGGTGAATGCTACAGGGTAGCCCGCGAAATTCAATTTTTTTGGTGTTTTTTGCAAATTGTAGCTTTATTTCGCGTTGTTTATCGGTCAAAATATGATAGGCGGAAATAATAACAACATATGTACTGAATAATACTTATAAAAAATATTAAACTAGCTCTATAAGCTGTACAATCTCGAAAATCGATAATTTGATCGTAAATTAATATTCTCGAGCTTGTACACTAACCCTGCTACACTACGTATTCAGGCAGTCACAAATAAAGGTATTTCTATTTGGCTACTATGTTATGAAGAAATTTAAAACCATTCGAAAAAAGATAAGCAGCAATGTTTTTTTTTTAAATTTGAATTTCGCGGGCTACCCTGTAGCATTCACCCTAAACAATATTCGTTAATGCAGCAAGGAGTAATCTAATGCTCACTAGAACGATTGTAAACACCAATGAAATACAGGCCTTGTTGCATTACGTTAAGATTTGAAATACAACAAGAGACTCATGCTATCTCGCTCATAACATTAGTGTACTGTATGGCAAATCACAGCCAAGTACAGTAGCCGGCACAAGTCGTGAGCACAGATGGACAGTAGTGGTAGTGGGGGCAAGTTCGCGCATGTACACTTTCGACCAAAATTATTTAGTATCTCTGTTCACTAAATTTCACCGTTAGCTTTTTATAAGGATTATGGGTAGTTATAGAAAATACAAACTTTCTCAAATTTCACCCATATTATGATTTTGGGACTTTTTTTTTACGCACTGATCAAAAAAAATCATTTTGACTTTTAATTTATTTTTTACTATTTAGTTATCGCTGGACAGGTTTTTAACCGACTTCAAAAAAAGGAGGAGGTTATGTATTGCGCGGGTTTTTTTTTTTTTTTTTTTTTTTTTTCATGTATGTACACCGATTACTCCGAGATTTCTGGGCCGATTTGCGTGGTTGTTTTTTTATTTGGTAGAGTAAGTTCGCGCGGTGGTCCCATATAAATTTTATTGACTTAGGTCGAGTAGTTTTTTAACCAGCTTCAATAAATCAGTTTAATTTAGCTTCGCTTACCTAGATGATCTACTAATAGTTTCGTTTTTTCTGTGAATTATCAACTAAAAAGTATGAAATAAAAACTTTTTAACAAAAAATAAAACCGACTTCAAAAACCTTAACTAAAAAGTAAAAAATAATCCTTGTATGTATTTCAAAATCTTAACATAAACCAAAATTTTGAAGGCGGCGCGTGTTTTTCATGTATGTTCCCATAAACTGTTTTTTACAATAGATAAGCGCTCGACAGTACATTATATTTACATGACGCAAAGGGACAGTCACGCGCCGCCTTCTAAATTTTGGTTTATGTTAAGATTTTGAAATACATACAAGGATTATTTTTTACTTTTTAGTTAAGGTTTTTGAAGTCGGTTTTTTTTTTTTTTAACTCGCATTCGTATTCTCAGCAAGTCCTTTCATTCGATACCCATATTGTACAAAATTTCAGCTCAATAGGTTGAAGATATCTGCTTCAAAATTGAGTTGCAAGATTCCACTCTAACAAATATATTTACATACGTACATACATTGCAAGTTATACAATCTTGTAATAAATAAAGGAAGATGAAGAAGAAAAAAAAAACAATTTTTAATTCAAAACATTAACACTCAAAAATCAAAATATAAATTAATTACAACAAAAGAAATATAAACTGTTTTTAAATTCGAAAATGTGAGTCACTAATGTTGAACCGAAAGTGTACGGTAGCCGAATGACACCTAATTGTCCAATAGACGACGAGCATCGACTGACTGACCAATCGCGTAAATACAATGTTCGGCGTCGGCACCCCGCGCTCCTGTCATTCCACCAAACAGATCTATAAATGAACTTCTGCGCAGGTGAAGTTTGTGCTCACGACTCGTGCCGTTATCTGTAGCGGACCACATAGCGGACTACACCATGACGCGAACCTACGCAACAATCAATAGGGCATGGAGATATTTCGCGCCGCGCGCGTAAATGCAGCGCGTTATAATAACGCATAACTTATGATTGACAGTGTCGTAACTAAGGTCATAAGCGCCCAGTGCAAGATTTAATAGTGCGTCGCGCCCCCCAAAATATACGCCCAGTGCAAGATTGAATTTTTTGCCCTCAAAACTTACGCCCAATACAATATTGAAGTTTGTGCCCCCAAAGATTATGCCCAATACAAGATTGAAGTTTGCGACCCCCAAAACTTACGCCCACTACAAGATTGAATTATGCGTCCCTCAAAACTTTATTAAGTAGGAAGAAAAATGCATAAACTTGGTTTAATTTTGGGTAAGTTCTTTATGTACCCTTGCCCTAGCGGCTGCAGGCAGCAAGTCTGTAGGTATTATTTCTTCTGGCCTGCAAGTAGAGTTAAATTAAGCTATAAATAATCAAGTCCTTTACATATTTCGACGTTAATATCAGTATCACTTGAAGAAGTCAAGATTTTGCACAAGAGAAACATTAAATTTTTATTTTAGAAAATGCCGAAGAAATTATTTTATGGTTTTTTTTTTTAAAGAAAAGAAAGGAAAATTACCATGATACCCTGTAATTTCATGCCTAAAACGTAAACTAAATGCACATCGAATAGGCAATACAGTAACATAAGAAAATGGCACTACTAAGAGTGAAAATAACAAACATCTTATATCTTAGACTATCTTACAGTAATTAAAGCATTCTTGTGTTTTAATACACTTTTTAATTTCATATATATATATAATAAAACTATTTTTATATTCTCTAATTGTATAATTAATATATATTATGGCAAATCTAACAATGTGGTAACATTAAATGAAAAATTCCAGAACCTTATTTAACATCACATAAACTTTTTTTACAAACGAAAATGGTTTTCATTTATTTTACATCTACATAAAACGTATTATATTTATTTCGTATTTTATAGTATTAGGGCGGATGTACACAGACCTCTACATTTTAATTTTATTTACAAACATTTTAAGCGACTACGGTGTCTATATAGTTATTCTAGGAATGAGAAAAGGGCCTTCCGTAATTTTTCTTATACAAATAAAAAATCTCTTATTCTTAATTAAAACAGTTTACAATGTAATTAACATTGTATGTTTTGTTTCTTTCATACATCTTATCGTTGTAAAAATCTACGAAAGGTCCTGAAAATCGAACAAAAAAAGACAGAACCGTACAATTCGTTTTCTTGGCCTTATTTTTAGTTTTAGATATTATTTAAGCAGTTTTATACCTATATTCGCCTGTGCGTTTCAAAATATGTTAAGTTATTCAGATCACATTTGCTCTCAAACTTTTAAACAAATGTATCACTGGGGTAAATTTATTTAAAATTCTGTATAAAATTGAGTCTAAGTAACTCACAAACATTTGTAAAAATGTTTGAGACCAAAGTATTGAAGAAGTCGCTATTTTTAAAGTTTGCCGAAATAAATACACTTAATTGTTTTAAATAATTGCTACAAAGCCCAGTTTATTTACAAAAAGTTCATTAAATATTACACAACTGATTTTCCGTTAAAATATGTAGGTAGAAAAACTAACTGGCTTTATTCCGTCTAGGTAATATTTTTTGCAAAACATTGAGCTAATTGAGCAACAATAAACTATGACTATAAGCATCCAGGAAGCCATTTTTTCAAATAAACTACTATCCGTAACGAAAATAAAAACATTTTGTACAAATACGATAAAAATACAAATTTCAAAATAAATATTTTATAATATAATATCTTTATCACAAAGTCTATTTATTATTAAAAGTATTTACAACTAATAATATGTAACAGTTCACTGAGTGTCTTACTTAAGGTGAATGCTACAGGGTAGCCCGCGAAATTCAAAATTTTTGGTGTTTTTTGCAAATTGTAGCTTTATTTCGCGTCGTATATCGGTCAAAATATGTTCGGCGGAAATAATAACAATATATCTACTGAATAATACTCATAAAAAATATTAACCTAGCTCTATAAGCTGTACAAGCTCGAAAATCGATAATTTGATCGTAAATTAATATTATTGAGCTTGTACAGCTTATAGAGCTAGGTTAATATTTTTCATGAGTATTATTCAGTAGATATATTGTTATTATTTCCGCCAATCATATTTTGACCGATGTAGAACGCGAAATGAAGCTACAATTTGCAAAAAACGCCAAAAATTTTGAATTTCGCGGGCTACCCTGTAGCATTCACCTTAATACACAATATAGTTCAAACACAACCGTTGTGTCACTGGCGCCATCTAGCAGCTAATTTCGGAGTCCACAACGAACTCGCCGATACTACCCTGTTTGTTGCCTACATTCCTATCATCGAATTTCTTGCTTAACTGATTACTGCTAGAACTCGACGAAGCATTATCACTATCTGCATACGGCACATCGGTCATCGGGCCATTGAGCAAACTCGCCGCAGAGTTAGACTGTTTTAGCTTTCCCTTTGCCTCTTTAGGCTCGGTTTCTTTTGGTAAATCGTCTATAACTGCCTTTTTAGGGTCTATTTGAATTGTTTTTGATTCTGATAACTTGTTTGGGGTGACTACGTTTATGTATGGCGGCAAAATGTTCATGGTTGTCAAATTGACGGATCCGCTATTTTTTTTTAACGCGTTTAGATTCTGTTCTAGTTGTGCTGCGTCTAGGCAAAGAGGTTTTGGTTTAGGATTGTATTTGGGTGGTTCTTTCACCCATGCGTTGATCCGGGGAGGGTCTGGTGATGCAATTGGCGCTGCTTTTAGTTCTGGCACCAATGCATTCTTATGATTAGTTTTGTCTATGACATTTGCTTCTATCGCTTTTGATAGAGCGTTCTCTGGCGGTTTGGGCGAGGTTGGGGTTATGCTTATTAATTTGTCGACCTGTAAGAAAGATATCATTAAATCGATATAGGTACAAACCATGTACAAACGCTATATTCTCTGATTAACTGATAGTGATTTACGGACAAAATTAATATCCTGTCTATCCACGATTTACCCTACTAGAGATAAAAATTTGTCATATTTTGTATGGAGCTTATGTCAAATTTCTATCTCTAGTAGGGCAAATCGTGGATAGATTTTTGGCCGTTAGTAGTTCTTACGGTGAATGGTAGACCGCGAAATTAATAATTTCTTGGTTTTTTGCAAATTGTAGCTGTATTTCGCGATGTTCATAAATCGAAATATGATTCGCGGTAGTAATAACAATATATCTACTGAATAATACTCGTAAAAAATATGAACCTAGCTCTTTAAACTGTACAAGCTCGATTATATTAATTTACGATCAAATTATCGATTAATCTAGCCAGGCGCGGATCCAGGAATCCGCTCAGGGGTTGGGGGGGGGGGGGGCAATTTTCATGATTATTTCTATAAACTGGTCAGCCCCGTGGAAACTTCTTTTTCAAATAGGTGCACATTATAAAGAAAAACCGACCATAGCAAACTCGACTAGTTTTGATATCATTTTACAAATTACATGGATGCCCGGTTAAGCCAGTTGCTTTTCAGAAATAAAATAAAGCGTACCTACCTAGATCTTATTTTCTCAAAAATTCAGTTTACGACTTTTTTGATGATTTACTTATTAATTACTAATGTCATTCTACACTCCTATCCCAAAGCTGAAACAGAAAGTCCGCGAGCGCAGCGAGCGCGAAATTTTTTGGCATGTTTTACAAAAACATGACGTCAAGTTTACGCCAGCACAAAAGAAACGAAGATTAACGAGAGCGAAGCGAAATCTTGTGTTTATGTTTTTTCGGTTTCGGGCTTTTCTCAATAGCTGGGGGGGGGCAATTGCCCCCTGGATCCGCGCTTGAATCGAGCTTCTAGAGCCTATAAAGCTAGGTTTATATTTTTTATAAGTATTATTCAGTAGATATATTGTTATTACTACCGCGAATCGTATTCTGATTGATATACAACTCAAAATAGAGCTACCTACAGTTAGCAAAAAACGCAAAAATAATAATTTCGAGGGCTATCCTATATCATTCACCTTAATAAAACACGTTGTTTTATTAAAGATTTTAGTCTGTTCGAAATTCTAGCCATGTTGTTTTAAAAACAAAACTCACGGCAGGTCCATTGTCGATGCTCTGTCGCGGCGTAGCGATGCGTGGTGGCTCGGTGAATGATGTCTCCCATATGACAGGCTTTTCGTCCGTCTCCGAAATTATCTCGTCCAGTGACGGAGCCGCAACTGAGCTTAGCAGCCTGTAAATATTACCACGGGGGTAGGTTTAAAATTATTATAAAAAATTAGGCAAAAAGGGGTTACTTATTAATCCCCAATATATTTTGAACAGTGTTGCTCGACAAAATGTACGAAACACAATGATATTTTAAAGTATAGATATGCCATACCTACCCTAACAAAAATCGAAAAAAATGTTCCGTACGCAGCGGCAGCACAATACACTTAAACTAGGACAAAGTAAGTTAGTTACTTCAAGTTACTTTCGCGTCATAATTGGAAAACTTTCTGAACACACACGACGGCATTTTGTTTTTTTTTTAGCCACCGGTCACGCTCGGCGCCTTGCTTGACGCGGAGTAATAGAAAAACTACTCAAGCAAGCAATTGCTTTATTTCAGGCCTCGACAGTAATGCACTATTAATTTACTGGTAAAGCACTTAAACACAGGCCTATGTCCAGCAGTGGACGTCTTTCGGCTGAAATAATGATGATGATGATGATGAAAGCACTGACCTATCTGTTGAGTTAGACGGCAGAAACTTTGTTGTGGTCCTTGTCTCGGCGGCGGAGGTAGCGGAGACATCGCGTCTTACGCTTCCGCCGCTCCGGGACGCCATTTGAATGTTGCCATATTCTTGTGATGCTATAAAAGAACGTTGCTTAAATCGGTCCCAGTTTAAAAACTTCTTACTTAAAATATATAACACGATGCAGGGACATTTTGGTTTCCATTCATGATTCAATAAGGTTCATTAGGCTAGACCCGAGCAAGGTGGGTAAGGTTGCATTCGTTATATGGTCGGGGAATATTCGAACCAGAATGAAAATAAATAAAATGTTTACCTTTAATAACGTCTCTTTTTGGTCGGCTATTCAGTTGAAAGATCATGGTATAATAATACATGGGTTTTCTTCCCGCGACGCGTTTATTTGCATCACAATTAAGAAGTGGTTGTTTTCCACCAATAATAACAAAGTTTAACTGTTGACCCTTATTTATTTCGATCATATCGATGATGATGCAGATATGGAAATAATAAATTTATAGGTCATTGGTTCAGATCCGACTCGAAGGACCAACCCTTTTGGGTCGCAACTTAATTGGTACCTGTAGACTTTTGGGATGGCTATATTTGCTAAAATAGTTTATTCCGGTACTGAATGAAACTTATGCTAAAATCATGAGTAATATAAATGGAAGGAATATGCACTGTCGTCGGCACGTACTCAACACGGCCTTATTGATTCGTTAGATCAGCAAAAGGTTGTTCGAATTAAATCAAACATCCTGTCACTTGATCTCGCTAGATCTTCTATAGACTTCTGATGAAGTAGTATTATTATACCATGGCCGTAATAAATAAATAGATGCAGAATACCTTTCAGAAGAGGTGGATATTGTGAATCCTCCGTTTCTGGTTGATCCTGCACCACCGTTTGCGATTTGCTATGAGGGACCAGCAGTTCCGTTGGGCTACAACAATGTTCTTGCATTGGAATGGCTTATAGATTTAAAACATTATATTGGACACTAATATCGTGCAAAATTTGAAAAACTTTGTAAAATTGTGACTTGGTTGCCAAGTTGCTTTGATAAGATATTTTAAGGAAAATCATAGTAAAGTTACAATTAAATTAATATTGTATTGTATTCTTAATCTAGTGAGTAGAGTTTTTATAATTAAGGTATTAGAATATCATATTGCTCCTCATTATTTGAATTTTGTTCTTAAGATTTAATCTAAGGATCAAAGCAACTGGCATAAAATATAAAAATTGTTTACAAACATCGAGAATTTTGCTTGTGAAATACATTTTAATGTAGCATATTATTTGATTGTTTTATAAGTATAGCTTTTTAAATTGGAAACAATTGCTGGTAGGAAAGATCAGCGTCTTACGCATGCTGCCACTGCTCAGTCTTTCTAAAGCAGTTCTATACTTTGTTACTGCTCGCTTTTATATCTAAATTTCCTCAAAATAATCATCTCTCAAAAACCATATTATTTTTTGTAGTAAATTTAAGTGTAATTTTCATGTTTTCCTTATCATCGAAACGAGCTGATCTGTGGGTCCTAACCCAATCAATCAACTAAAACAAGTAAAATCATAATAATATGACTGTTATATGACTGTTATTCATATGAATAAGCATTTGAGAAAATTTCGACATACAAAAGATATCCGACAGTTGTAAAGTATATTTTCGTTACTATACAACATCGAACAGTGAAAGGAGGTGCCACATATAAGTTAGATTTTAGAAGTAGCTGAGTAATTAGTACTTGAGGATACTGGCAGGTTAGTAATGCAACAGTTCTAAAGTTCCGGGTTTAAATATTTACAAGTTTTCATATTTACAGAAACCGTTGAAGAATCATCATTATTCTCGATTTGGCTTTGGCTTATAGTCAAGTAGTAATGACTTTTCTGACATAATATTAAGTAACTACTTTATTCATAATTATAATTTCATCGAGCACGCCATAGCATTATAATTAATTTGTTCACATATAAACTGGATTATAAGAGCTTAGCGTCGATCTTGATCAAATTACGACCGTAATGATACATCATAAAAGTAGTTTATATAGATGACATACTAATTTGTGATTAGAAGGTAACAAACAGTGGATGTTAAATAACATTGTTTAGTTTATGCTTTCAAGTAGAGGTAGTAGTGACATCTGGTAATTCTCAAAACAAAATTATGATTTTTAACCAAGAGTCCAGTTTTTAGCTAATCATCGCAATAGATATTTGTATTTAAGATTTTGTTTTCAAAAAATTATATTTTTAAATAATCCAGCCTATTTTCATCCTGCCAGCATACTCAGATATAAAAAGGCGTTACCTATTGTTCGCCGGTGGGTTGTCCTGCGGCGACATCGGCACGAGGTAGTCGCACGCCGGCGCTCGCTGCCAACATGCCACGCTCAGTACACGCACACGACCACAGGGAGATTGAGGGTAAAATAGCTTTCAGAAATCTTTTGGCAAATTTTAGCCATTTTTTTTCCTATTTAGGAAGGCTTTCAGTTTAGGGTTATTTTCGTTTTTTCCCCAAAAGCTCTCCTCTCAAGGTAAGAATTAAAATCTTTTTTTAGTGGGTGCCTAAGGTATGTCTGCCAGGGTTTAGGCTTTCTGTCACGATCACGACAGATCAAAGAATTTTAAAAAATGCTAAGTGTTTACTGTCTAGGACTAAGTCCATGCTCCCATTTACGAAAAAAAATACAACAAATATTGTGTTTATGGTAGAATATTATCTCTTTGCAATAGTTGCTTTGATAATCCAAAAAATTGCGGATACATTTTATTTAGTTGATTATGTTTTACCAAAGTTAAATTTAATCTCCCTGTGTTTCACTTTTAATTCTACGCGTGCATACCACTGTGTTTTGTAAAAACTTGAAAATAGTAATAATTCACGTTGAACTCTGTATTGTAAACGTTAAAATACATTTTACAAAACCCAGAGGCAGGGACAAAGGTAATAAAAGAAAATAGATGTATAGGTAATAGATTCCCGCTATAGCTACTAGGCAAGTAAACACCCAAATTTCTGAAATAACCGTTAAGTGAGATTCTTTGAAATGTAAGCAATGATGGCGGAGAAGAAAATTATAGAATGGACTGAACATGTTATGAAAAAACATGCGATTATTGATGATTTCTTTTCACATTCCAATGAACCTCTGACTAACTACTAGGGATCTAGTTATCTACGCGAATTTCATTCAAGGAGAGGGCGGGTAGATTTAGAAAATAAAAATAGAAATGTAGGTTTTCATGCGAACTCGTAAGCGCGGGCTCATATAGGATCGCTAACACCGAATTAGAATAAAATATATATATAATGTATTTTTAAATTAAAAAAACATTTACTTGCTTCTAGTAGCCAGAGCGAAAACATTTGGAAAAAAGAAAATGTAGTTATACATTAGTATTTCTGTCTGTCTTTTATTAGTTATTTTTGTTTTTAAATTAGGTGGGCTATACACTCATATGTGAAGGGGCTTTATACATTTTTGTTTAGTAGGTAATTACAATTTTATAAGAGGCGTTGTTCCGTTAGTAAACTATTAACAAAAAAAAAACTACAAATATACGAGTTATTCAAATAACTGAAAACCTCTTAAGGGGTCATTGTGCTCATCAGTATGAACAACGTTTACTATAGGTCAAACTCTGTATTCGCGAAAAATAAATCAGCTATTCCATATACCTATTTGTGTTCACATAAATCAAAATGTAAGGATCAGCTGTTATTTTTTTCGCGATTTCAGGGTTGGTTCCATAGTAAAAGTTGTTCATACTGATAAGTACAGTCTAACAAAGCTATTAGAATTCAGGGTCGTCAGATATAAATTATTATATAACGGTTTGATTAGGGTTTTGTGTAAATACAGTTTAGCTTTGTCCGTTATTAAAATTATATTTCACTCGAAAACATCCATAGTCTTCTGAGAAAACTTTATTTATATCTGGCGACATAATAACATAATATCACGCTTGAATTTCCCCGAAGGGGTAGGCAGAGGTGTATAGTAGGTACACCCACATCTCGCCAATTATGTTATAAGTCCCATGTAATAGGGGGCGAGCCTATTGCCATTAACCTGGTGACCTTGGATACTAAGTACTTTGTTAGACTGCACAATGACCCCTTAAGAGGTTTTCAGTTATTTCAATAACTTGTAGTAAGTACAGCAATTAAACAATAAAGGTACAATTAATATTGTTACCTACTTAAAATATGTGGTAAGTCTACAAGTGTGGTACAGGGTGTTCAATGTACTACTAAAAATATGTGGTAAGTCTACAAGTGTGGTACAGGGTGTCCAATGTACTACTAAAAATATGTGGTAAGTCTACAAGTGTGGTACAGGGTGTTCAATGTACTACTAAAAATATGTGGTAAGTCTACAAGTGTGGTACAGGGTGTCCAATGTACTACTAAAAATATGTGGTAAGTCTACAAGTGTGGTACAGGGTGTTCAATGTACTACTAAAAATATGTGGTAAGTCTACAAGTGTGGTACAGGGTGTCCAATGTACTACTAAAAATATGTGGTAAGTCTACAAGTGTGGTACAGGGTGTCCAATGTACTACTAAAAATATGTGGTAAGTCTACAAGTGTGGTACAGGGTGTCCAATGTACTACTAAAATTACAACTATCATTTTACTTTAGAAAAAAAAAACATAGCCACATCACAGACATAGTAAAGATATAGACGAAGTGCTGCAAACAATCTAGTGAAGCCAAAAATAACTATACTCCTTCGCGTAACCAGCGTTCACGAACATACATGCACCTCAAACCGTGCTCACCCCTTATCGCCCAGAAAGCATCACGAAAGCAAATATCCTTCGTGTATGCGTGAGCGCTAGTTGTACACGAAGAAGCATAGTTTTTTTGGCTTCACTATGATTGTTCGCAGCACTTCGTCTATAATTTTTACTATGCCTGTGAGCCACATTTACAAATATTAATAGACAACCACATCACGGCTAACATCGAAAACTATTTGTTTTCAACTCAGCCTATCGCAGTCCACTGCTGGACATAGGCCTCTCCCTAGTTGCGCCACAACACTCGGTCCTCTGCCTTCCGCATCCAGTCCCCCAGATTCTTCAGGACGTCGGTCTATTTGTTTGTGGAGGACTCAAATTTGTTTGATCAAATCACTGACTATTTATGATTCCTAAAAGGGTTTGTCATGAAAGATTTTTCTTTTTTGTAATTTTTTTTGATTCACAAATAAATGTATTTTAAATTTATTTTTTTGGCAAAAACGGCTTAATTTTTGCACCTTTCTTTTGTTAAAACGGCTTTTTTTTCCTAGATTTAAATCTAAATATACCTACAACGTGTATCAGAAATGCGTGATCATATTTGAAGAGCTTATTCAGGGCATAGCATAGAACAACTTTTACTTACTATGGAACCAACCCTGAAATCGCGAAAAAAAAACAGCTGTTCCCTACTAAATCATCGATGTGGCTCGACAAAATGTAAGGATCAGCTGATATTTTTTTGAGATTTCAGGGTTGGTTCCATAGTAAAAGTTGTTCGATAGCATCCCCTGAATAAGCTCTTCAAATATGACCACGCATTTCTGATACACGTTGTATAAAACAAAGCCGGGTTAGTTACACAATTTATAAATTAAGAACGGCTGGACCAATTTATATGAAATTTGGCATACTGATAGAATATAGTTACCCCGGATTAACTAAATATAGGCTACTTTTTTACAAACATTCACACGGGTGAAGTCGCGGGCATAGCATAGGCTAGTTTATAAATAAATTAGTTTGGATCTTTTCTATATCTAGAACAACGCCTCTTTATCAGTAATTCTAATTATATTAATAATTATAAAACTCAATTCGATTACTCACCTGCGGTCCGTTGGCACTGATCGGCATAGCCGTGTGTGGCGGGAGAAGTGACCGCACTATTGGCAGCGGCGCGCTCACTATCGCCGGGTCCTGCACAAAATGGCCGACGACGTTGGGAAATGTCACACGAGAAATAATGTTGCTCCTTGCATAAAATTAAGCTTTTCTTAAAATACAGGGTAATTGAAAAATACCAGAAACCTCCAAGTACACTCATCAAGCTATAGAAATCTAGTATAAGCTGACCTCACAATGTAGAGTCTTTCCGTACAATGAGAGTTCAGCTTATACATATTCCAATAGTGTTGTGACACATTTCAAATTATTAGCGATTGGGACCTCCTGCCCGATTCAGAACCACACGATAACCAATTGTCGACCGGTTCGGTTTGTTATCCCGTTTCGTCTGATGATTCACGCAACGAGAGAAAAAGAGATAACAAACCGAATCGATCGACAACTGGTTATCGTGTGGGTCTGAATCGGGGGGCAGGTTTATTACTTTGACCAACTCCAACTAGTTATTATTAGTAAGTTATTATTTATCTACTTCTCCGCCAAATAGTGATGCTTATATTGCTGTGTTTCGGTTTGAAGTAGTAATTACAATCACATGAGACTTTCCATCTTCACGTCTCAGTTTGGCGAACCGACTTGCGGTACCATTTAGGCAACAGTTTAGGTGGTATTGCAGTTGTTATGCGCAGGTGGGCCTTTAGCTCGTTTCGCCATCCTATACTATAAAAAATAAAATAAAAATGAATAATATCTACATAAAGTAAATAATTTATCAAATTATTCAATAAACATAACGTCAGCCATTTTGTTTAATCGCTATTTAATCAAATTTTCTGTGACATACATAAAAAAACAGTAGAAATAAATAAAATTTGAATTTGAATAATATATTCGAAATTCGAAAAATTATATTGCTGTAGCAGTGCATCACTATTAGCAATAAAGTACGGAAATTGTTCCTTCAAAAATCGGACCACTCTGTAAAAAGTAATGCGTGGTCATACATAAAAAAATATATATAGGTACGCGTCGAATTGAGAACCTCCTCCTTTTTTTTCGTCGGTTAATAAGTAGCTGTCAATATTTACGGATCGTCATGAACAGGCAAACGTCAAAAACGCCATCTTAGCGTGCCGCACCTATATAGCATATTATTATGGTGCAAGGCCAAGCGTGTTTGTACTAGCCTCGAAGCCTCCGACCTCTCGTCGGCCGTCCAGAATATGCAAACTACAGAGTATTTATTTTATTATTTTAACGCATTTACGCATGCGTAGCGAAATCTAACGATTTAAATTGTGGAAAGAAAAAATCGCTCACGAACAGGATTCGAACCTGCGACTCCTGGCTCAGTACGCCAGTGTTTTAGCCACAAAGCTACCGTGAACACTGCTCGTGGTATCAAAATTCTATACAGGTACAGGTACAGAGTATTTGTTTGCATATTTTTGTGTGAAAAAAAGTTTTTTTTGCTTAATTTATTTTGCATTGAATGCTAGAAACATGTTGGGCGAACTTGCCGATTTGTGTTGGTAGCATCAAACCGGTGACACGCGTTCCGGTATTAAAAGGCAAGTAAAGTAGTAAAGTATAGAAAGTAGATAACATTTCTATCACCTTATTATTATTAAGATTAAAGATATAAATTGTGGAAAGAAAAAATCGCTCACGAGCAGGATTCGAACCTGCGACTCCTGGCTCAGTACGCCAGTGCTTTAGCCACTAAGCTACCGTGAACACTGCTCGTGGTATCGAAATTATCCTCCACTATACGTCTTTGGGTGACGTCAGCGATATCTTATTAAGAAACATTGTTCCTTAACCGACTCGACTAACTTTACAGTTAAATCAAAGTCGTATAGATATGCCTACCGAAGCCTATGCCTAAGCGAATTCTAAAGATATAAATTGTGGAAAGAAAAAAGATATCGCTGACGTCACCCAAAGACGTATAGTGGAGGATAATTTCGATACCACGAGCAGTGTTCACGGTAGCTTAGTGGCTAAAGCACTGGCGTACTGAGCCAGGAGTCGCAGGTTCGAATTCTGCTCGTGAGCGATTTTTTCTTTCCACAATTTATATCTTTAGAATTCGCTTCGCATGCGTAAAATGCGTTAAAATAATAAATTAATTATTAAGATTTCTATGGTAGCCATCATTGGAACACCCATCTCGATAAGTACATACCTGCACAAACCGCTGCATCCTTTCATACATATGCGCAAACGATGGCCGTTCGGTCGGCGTCGGATTCCAGCTCTCGCACATCATCCTGTATATCTCTTGTGGACATCCTGTTCAAAATACAAAAAACGTATCACTACACATCTTTTCTCAACCAAAGCCTCATCAACAGCATCATTTCAGCCGAAAGACGTCCACTGCTGGACATAGGCCTCCCCCAAGCATCGCCACAACGACCGGTCCTGTGCCTTCCGCATCCAGCGGATTCCCGCGACCTTCACCAGGTCGTCGGTCCACCTTGTGGGGGGCCTACCCACGCTGCGCCTTCCAGTACGCGGTCGCCACTCCAGAACTTTACTGCCCCATCGGCCATCCGTTCTGCGAGCAATGTGCCCCGCCCACTGCCACTTAAGTTTGGCAGTTCTTCAGGCTAACCAAAGCCTAAAAAAAACCTAATCATACCGATCGTTAGTGGTTAAAAAGATTCGTTTATCTGATACCAATAATCTGCTTCTATCATGTCGACATTAACTACATAATGACAATAGCTCATGCCGTGAGAAAAAGATTAGCCAGTCAGCAGGTTGGTAGCGGGGCTGACTGCCATCACTGACTGCAATGCGTCCTGCTTGTCATGACTTACGGTGCCGAGACGTGGTCACTGACAGTTGGGCTAGTCCACAAATTCAAAGTCGCTCAGCGAGCTATGGAGCGAGCTATGCTTGGAGTTTCTTTGAAGGATAAAATCCTTATCCGGAGAAGAACCGGAGTGACCGACATAGCTTGTAGGATCAGTAAGCTGAAGTGGCAGTGGGCTGGCCATGTCTGTCGAAGGACCGATGGCTGCTGGAGCAGACGAGTCCTTGAGTGGAGACCGCGTATCGGCAAACGTAGTGTAGGGCGCCCCCCAGCTAGGTGGACCGACGACCTTAAGGTAGCTGGCGGGGCTGGATGTGGAAGGCAGAGGACCGAGTGTTGTGGCGCAGGGTTGTTGTGGAGAGGCCTATGTCCAGCAGTGGACTGCGATAGGCTGAGTTGATGATAGGTACTGTTATCTTGTAGCACTGTCTTCTTTACAGAAACTCTTTGGCAGACTGGCATAGAGTTGTTTGTGAAGACCAGCTTGTTCGTTGAGTTATTAAATAGAAAAGCCAATGATTCGTTACTGGCTCACAGTCTGTTATTTTGCCTTAGTTGCGGCCATCCTTATTTTTTGAGGCTTTTAGAAAGATAATAACCAAACAAAACTTCTATTAAAACCCCCGTGGTTTTAAGTGTCATAGTTTTCAAAATATTTCGAAAATCGAGAAAAATCCATAGAAACCATAGAAACGTGTTTTAGGCTTTCATAATGAACATTTTACAATAAATGTTTCATGGCACGCTAGCCATTAACTTAATGCATCATTACATCTATTTTATCATAAAAAAATGCGTTCTCCTAGGCGTCAATTTTATTTTTTCCATGATTTCATAATAATTTTATTTATGGTCATTCTTAACATGGTCGCATTTTATTTTTGTGTGTAAATGTTTAGTACACTACTAAGTATAACCACAAAAAAAATAAGAAGCAACGAACACAGGAACTCGGAGATATTCATTTTTAAAGTTTTAATTTAGGGTTGTCAACTAATGTAGGCGCCTTTAACAAACGACCAATTTCGCTCGGAATAAATTTGCTTCTTCAATTATTATAATTTCCTATTACTATTTCTGAAGCATTATCCTTGGTCTAATCATGTCTTCACAAACACGATTTTATTAGATTCACCTGTAACTAACAAATCATGTAACAAATCTTGTTTATTATTCTTTTTTGTTTTGTAAGTGCATGCACTTACATCAAAATGAATCTTCGATGAAGGATATTATGTGGAATTGGGAAGGGGTCCGCCCTCGTTAGATAGAATGTCAAAACCCAATTTCCATACATAATATCTGGAGAAGCGGGGGTGAGGTGTCATGGAGCCGTCAAAGACCCATGGCACTGCTTTGCCTCAGCAGGTACTGACCCGTCCTGCTGGGGGATGTCCTTCTGGGCCCCGACCAGAGGACTTAATGCAAGGGGGGCATGAGGGCGCCAACCCTCATGCTGGTCAGCGAGTGGCAACTCCAACGACTAACAACGAAAGCACGAACACGGATCTGAAGAAATCACTCACGAAATTGGGAATTTATAAAATTTTGGTAGATAAGGCACATTTGCACGGGGTTCATAAAAGACCTTTGGATCTCAATTCAGAGGAACGATGCCTAATCGTGTTAAACGCTTTATATCCAAATGGAATTCCGAACAATATCGATAGCCAAAACAATGAATTTAATTACAATCTTTCAAATTTTTTAAGTAAATGTGGAACTTTATATTGCAGTAGTAAACGGAATTTCAAACGATTTTGTAATAAAAACAAACACTGGCTTTCCACTATTTTTGATATTGAAATACCAAAAGTGAATATCGAGGAAAGTCCTTTACCACAACAAAATATTATAGAATTGGATGAGGCACATTTTTTATTACAAAATAATCCTTCAACTTCGAGAAGTAGTAGCTATGCCTTACAAAAAACTTTAAGACCCCAAGAACTTGGAAGACCCGATACCTGAAACTTCTTTTGGCGCTCATTCCAGTTTCACATCAAATACACATTTATTACAAAGTAATCCTTCGACTTCGGGAACTAGTAGCTTTGACTAACCTTCAATAGATCCGAAACCTGAAACTAATTTTGATGCTTCATCCAGTTCCACATCTACATTTTATGAAAATTTAAGTGATCGCCAAAAGCGCCGTGCACGTAAAGATCTTTAGGAATCGCTTGACGGAGAACCTCATTCAAAACTAATTAAAGTTATGTCGAGAATAGTAACAGACGAAACCGGCGAAAAACTAAATAAAAGTTCTACTCAGGAGTTTGAGTTTATAATAAAGGAATGCTTGAAAAGTCCAACTCGGCCTAAAAAAATCGCAGGAACCATAAAGTCAAAATCGGAACCCAAACCCTATTCTCCTGATGAAGCTCTTTGTTTAATGATTGATATAAAACTATCAGTGGAGGACTATATCTACATGCAACAAGGTGCCAAATCTCGATGATTTAATATTTACCCTGCCTATTATAAGATACAAAAAGCTAAAAAACATTGTTATCTTGATGTTGAAATTGAAATATCAGAACGAGAAGCCAAAGTACCTTTAAATGATTTACTTATGCACACGTTTCGACGAATCATTGACTCTTGCGACCAAAGGGTTTCGGAATATTGCAATCAAAAACAGTTAGATACACTTCACTGCGTTTTTGAGGGTTCATGGGGTTTTGATGGTAGCACAGGACAGTCAACATATAAGCAAACGTTTTCTGATAAAATTGATGACGAACACTGCCTCTTTGCTACTACCTACATTCCGTTGCGCATAAAAAGTCTTGATGGTTTTGTCTTATGGTCAAACCCAAATCCACAATCTTTTAGATTTTGCCAACCAATAAAAATACAATACAGATCAGAATCAAAAGATCTGATTCTGGAAGAAAGGAACTGGGTAGAAGAAGAAATTGAAAATCTTTCACTAATTTATTCGGAAATTTTTGCTGGATATGTCGTTGTCGGAGATCCAAAATTATACCTCACCATAATTGACGGAAAAGTCTTTAATGTCATCACAAATACCAGCTCACAATTACGGTGTGCGTGTATTATTACCCATGATCCATTACCGCAAAGTTTTGCTGATATTCCTAATACTGAATTGGTAACAGACGCTTCTGATGATAATATACTCGTATTATCATCACAAGAAGTTTTGACAAACTCCGATGATGACTGCTAGGTTAGCGTCACGTATCGTTGTAGTCTTAGAGCATTGAGAACATTATAGTAATTGTTTTCAGACAACAGAAACCCAGAAAGAGACACAGAAAGACACGAGAAAGAGTTTACTCAAAGTTAGTTAAATACTAACACACTACACACCTCTGCCTACCCCTTCGGGGAAATACAGGCGTGATGTTATGTTATGTTTTTTTTTTTTTTTTTTTAGTTAAATACTTGGGAAATATCTGGCACTTTTATTTTATTTTTTTATTTATTCAATTGCGACAACCCTATTTCCATAGAAATTTCAAAAATATTTAGAAACTCTCTATCTTCGTATTCCTGCTATTGACGCATGTCATATTTTAGTGTATTATTGACAATAACATTACGCATATATTTAAATGAAAATAAGATGCGACCGTGATAAGAAAACATGAAAAAAAAATGTTTTGTGTTAATCGGTAAAAGTAAAAAATCTCCTAATATATCAAAGGTACGATGCCCCATTTTTTTATCTAAATATATATTATGCTGTTACTTTATTTAAAGGACTAACTAAATATGTATTACAACAATTTTCGAAAATAAAAATTAATTTTGTTTTTCTCACTTTTCAATGAAACCTACCCTATTTGATTTGATTTGATTTGAGCTATCGAATAAAAACATAAAATGGACATGGCCGCAACTAAGGCAAAATAACAGACTGTGTGGCTGTACAATTAAGCTTAAATGTCATAGTATCTCTTTTGCATGACTTACCATAAGGTTTCTCCAGCCGCCCCCCTCCAGAGACCATCTCCATGACCTCGCGGTTGGCGCAGCCGGTGTACGGCATCACGCCCAAGGAGAATACCTCCCATAGCAAAACGCCAAAAGACCTGATAATAAATTACATCATGTAGTAGAGCAGCTGAAGGGTTGGAAATTCGTTTCTGAGAGTAAGGATTTACTGAGGGCCGGGAGATGTCATAATCATGATATAATCATCAGGTATTCTCTTCCCGCGATGCCTCGAAGCTACGTCACGATCAGTGTTGCCCTTGATTGATATCTTCAATATAGTTATGGAGATTTTAGTTCATAATGAATATAAAATAAATTACTAACTAGCCTAACTATTTGTCATCTCGTGTTATTCATCTAATGAATAAAAATACTAGTTCAAAAGTGCTTCTTTAAAGAAGCAAGTAAATGTAAAAATGCATTTTGCTCGGGTAATTTATTTACACAATGTGGCAGCACATCAAACTGACAAGTTCACGGTAACAGTCCGCTATTGGCTCCACAGCCGATGACGTAGTACGGAGGCAATCACGTGACCTAGCTGTCCCGGGAAGAGAGTACCTGGTAAAACATCTTAATATACCATGATCATAACAAAAATCATAAAGCAAAAAAAAAAATTCCACCTACTCTCAAAATACTCACCACACATCAGTTTTGATAGTGAACACGCCATCAATATAAGCTTCTGGCGGCATCCACTTGATGGGCAGCATGGCTTTCCCGCCCTTCTTGTAGTAATCAGAGCGGTAGATGTCGCGCGCCATCCCGAAGTCCGCGATCTTAACCACGCGGCCCGGACCGCGGGATGTTAGGAGGCAGTTGCGGGCTGCTATGTCCCTGGTGGAAGGAAGTAATTGTGAGTAGAGAAAGACAAACCATGATGTACGTTCAACCTCATGTTAATTATAGGCGGAACTGGCTTCGTATGTAAGTTTCATGGTTAATAGGCTCTGTTTCTACTGGTTTTGTCGATATGTGGTCGACTGTACTGAGCATCTATAGGGACTGTCTATTTTACCAACTTTTGATTTAGGCAGCTGTTGGCCTATGAATTGGGATCATGCCGATAAAAATCTCGTTTCTGCTCCTAATTTAATAATTTCGCTCGTTCTGTAAAGTTCTGTTGAACTAACTGTTCTTCTGTGTATACTCGCTAAGGGCCAAGTTCATCGAGAAGATAACAGATGTTTTTGTAAAAACCAGATGTTTAACCCGAACTTTGATGTTCACCAACGATAACCAGCTGTTATATCACGGTAATCAATCGGTTTTTCTAACCGATGTCGGCGACGTCGTTTAAGTACTAACCGGGTATTTAAACAAGACATTTTTGACGTTTGATGGTTGAAATTGTTGAGGTTATTCATTGATATTCTATATTTGATTGTTTTTCGTAACTTTAGAAGAGTCTATGCTGCATAAAATATTAATATTAGGATTATTACTCTCCAATATAACAAAACAATTGCATTTTATCATATTCGTTAAATTTACAATAAAACCCGAATAAAATAAGGGCTGGAATACGTTGCCGTTTTTCGAGCGTGCATTTTTCTTTTACGAACATAAACAATGAAACATATTGCTTATGCTTTGAGAAAACTTATGAAAGATGTGTAAACATAACTGTTTTTGTCGTATTGAGGCAGTACGTAATTTATTTATTTATAATTTTTTGTATAATTAATCAAAATAAAAATGAATGCGGCTTATAAACGATGCTCGCATGAATCCTGCACAATGTAACCGCTACTTTTGGGTAAGCACAACTACCAAAATTTTATCATGTTTCAAGAAACGCGCCCGCCCGATACACTTCGAGTTTGTAAGCGCCTAATATTCAAACATCAAAATGGCGTATTTAATTGGTTGCTATGACAACCAAGACCGCTTATCCTGCCAAATTAAAAAGATATGTCAAATGTATAGAGTAGCATTATACTAGGATTTTTAATTTTGGAAGAATTACCTGATATGCAACCGTTTTATATTGTCGTTCTTTTCATAGTGTTGTTGCCATTTAGTTACCATTTTGATTAATCGTGTTACATCATTCGTTCTTTCATTCCCAGAACGCTCGGTTTCAGAATCAATGATCGGATAGGCGTCGTGAACACGAAAATTCCCGCGTCCCGGTTAAACATCTGTTGTTGAATAACAGGTTGATTTTGCAAACAGTGGTTATTTCATTGTCCGCGAACTCGGCCCTAAGTATTCTTTATTTGACACAGTAGGTACCCAGTACTTTTTCTTTAATGTAATGAGACAACCCACTTTCCAAATGATTTATTTGTTAAACTTGTTAGATCTGTGACGCCAAAGCAGATTTACACTTTCTTTCTAGCTTGATCAGTTAGTGCCACGGTAAAGTCTACAAAGAATCTTCTAGAAATTATAACTTACCTATGGATAAATCGTTTGCTCTCTAGATAGCGGCATCCTTTGCAGACATCGATGGAGCATAGCAGCAGATCCTTCATGGTGAGTGCGCTGGCTCGCTCGGGCTTCGGTCTGCTCTCACGGAGGAAGTTTTTAAGATCCCCACCCGCTAGGAGCTCCAGGACTATGAACCTAGAGGAATGATTGCCATTTTTTTGTAACTAAATATTATTTGGATCTGATTCCGAACTTTTATCACATTGTGTTGAGTAGGCCAACCATGTTTTTTTCTTGTATCCAGCCTTTTGCTACGGTGACGGTGCGAGATATCTTTCGAATTATTTAAGTTAGTGCACTGTATAAGTACAATGAAGCAGTTAACTTATTTCGAATATCTGATTTCTCTATGGTAGCATATCTAGATGACGTGACGATCGCTTCGTAAAAAACCTGAATATCGCATTCTTCTTCTATCGTGTCGACATTATCAAGCTACATAATTATAAATTGATAGCTCATGCCGTGGGGAAAAGATTAGCCAGTCAGGAGGTTGGTAGCGGGGCTATAAATTAATCAATATTACATCATGGATGAGAATATTGATTGTGTGGTTACTAGCAAAGGAACGATCACTCCCAGCTTCCATAAGTTGAAGAAGTCAATGATCTAATCGATTCCTGCAGCAGTTTTGTATCTTCTTATTCATCAACAGTTCTTTACATGTTTTAATTCAAACTAGCGAGCCACTCCGGCTTCTCACGAAAAATATGAATGCTTTATACACCCTTCCTAAATATTATCTAATTAATGGTGAAATTCGTATCAAAATCTCAAAAATATATGTTTTGAAATAATGAGTGAACAAAGAGAATAAGCGAGATCAAGTGCGAGCAAATGACTTTATTTTATACTATTCAGAGATTTCACGTACCTTGGATGCCTATCAAAGCACACTCCAATCAGATGCACAATGTTTGGATGACTGAATTTAGCCATAATAGCTGCTTCCATAAGGAAATCGGACTCCGCTTGTCCCGTGGACAGCTCTGGTAACGTCTTCACGGCCACGGGCATTTCAACTGTGTCGCCTGTTCGATGACGGTAGAGGCCTTGGTAGACTTCGCCGAAAGCACCCTGGCCGAGAGCCCTGGGGATTTTTTTTAATAAGTATATAAGTTTAGGGGGAATGGATAATTTTTTGGTGATGTTTGTCTCTTAATGAAAAACATATTTTAGATACTGATGACTGCCTCGTTGGTCTAGCGGTCGCAAGCGCGACTGCTGAGCGTGGGGTCCTGGGTTCGATTCCCGGGTCGGGCAAAGGGTTATTGGGTTTTTTCAGTAGGAAATTCTCAGTAGCAGCCCGGAGTCTGGATTTGTGCCCGGTTAGTGGGAATAGGCTCGCCCCCTATTTCATGGGACTATAACATAACTGGCGAAATGTGGGTGTACTATACACCCCTGCATACACCTTCAGGGAAATACAGGCGTGATGTTATGTTATGTTATATTTTACTAAAAAATACCCTTGCTAGACAAAGATTTTAACACCAAATCCCAAATATCCAAATGCAACTCAATTTTAAGTAGACCTTAAGTCTCATGCTGTCACTGTCGAAGTGTCGACAGAACGAGAACGACTAAGTTAAGTGTCGTTTGAGTATTTGGGGGTACACGAATTGAGTCCCTGCAACATGGCTGACTACCATTTTCTTCTTTAAGTATCGATGCTGAAAGCAAAAACAAACCCAAAAAAATCAAATCTACGCTAATTACAACAGCCTGTGATCACTTAAGTAACCATTTTCCTAGCAATTCCTCACAATCTTTTATACTTACTTGACCAACTTCAAACTCTCCCGTGACACTTGCGGCAGCCCCCTCACGTCGATGCCTTGCGGCAGGATGCTCTCGCTCCCGTAGTGAGGGTTGAAGGCCATGGTCAGGTTGTCATTCCCTCCCGGGGCACTTCTCAATCGTTGAAGCTGTACATCTTGTTCTAGAAGACGCTTCTGTTGCTGTTCGGCTTCCTTCTTGCGTTGGTATGTGTTATCTGTTGGAAATTATGGTTATTTGCTAATGCGTTTGGAGATGTTGCTTGGTGAATCGCTCGTGAGTGGTTCATCGCTTTTTGATGTCCATTTTATAAGAAAGTCGAGTTTTAGTAAATCTCAGCAGGTGAAGTAATAAAAAATGCTTTATCATGTCCAAATTGTCCAAGACCCACAGCTTGTGATAGTGATGATGATAAAAAGAGTGATTTTGCGTTGGGGTCAACAATTGATTGGTGATTTTGATATCACTAAAGATGATTTGGAGGTGGGGAGTATAATTAGGGAATCCCTTTATAAGACTTGTGTTTAAGAAATTTGCTTTTTGGTAAAAGATAGTGGTGCAGAATGATTTAGTTATACAGAAGATAGGACGGTAAAAGATAGTAGTGTAGGATGATTTAGTTGTGGTAAAAGATAGTGGTGTAGGATGATTTAGTTATACGGAAGATAGTGCTATAAAAGATAGTGGTTTAAGATGATTTAGTTATGGGGAAGATGGTACAGTAAAGATAGTTTTGTAGGATGATTTAGTTGTAGGGAAGGTAGTGGTGTAAAAGATAGTGGTGTGGGATGATTTAGTTATGGGGGAGATAGTGCGGTAAAAGAAAGTGTTGCAGCGTGATTTAGTTGTAGAGAAGATAATGTGGTAAAAGATAGTGATTTAGCGTGAATTCGTTGTGGGGAAGATAGTGCAGTAAAAGAAAGTGATGCAGCGTGATTAAATTGTGCAAAAAGAGTAACGAGTTAATAATTTCAATATTGATGTTATTACTTACATAGATAGAGACAGACACAGAGCACGGCGAGAGCACACACGAACACGGCGACTGATAGAACGATGATCACCACCCATGGTGTTCGAGGCCATGCGTCTTCCACTGAAAGATATCCGAAAGATAAAAATGCATGACCATCGCCAATTCCAGTAAACATTGTAGTGGCTCTAAATATTTTTCATTCTCCCATCTTTTTTTCTTTTTTACCAGTTATGTTGGAGTTGGCTTCCAATCTAACTAGATGCGGCAGAACATCAGTATTTTACATGGAGCGACTGTCATCAGACCCCGGCAACCCAGTTACTGGGTAATAATAACATCCAAATGGCTTTAAAGATCTAAGGAATCATAAACCGTTTGTGAAAAGGCCAATATTGCTTTATAATATTTTGGACTATTCTAAGTATAAGTAAGTAGTTCTTTCTAGACACAGACCAGTAAGCTTCTAGACACCGATTAGCCGGATACCCCCGGTCACAACGCATATGCAGTACCACTGCATATCTTACGCCCCGCCGCCAATCAGGACGTCAGTCCGTCCGCGAGCGGCACCAATCATACGGAATCAACCACCGAACATTTGAGCCAACCAATCATAGCGCGCCGTCCGCCCCCCGGTCCCGACCAACATTTTACGACTGCGTTCTAATGCAAAAATTTGTTTAAGCGGCGTCTTGTGGCTTACTGGTCTGTGTTTCTAGATAATGGATTCTCTTAAGTGACTAATATTGACTTGCCTGAGCTGGAGAAGTGCATACAGCCTTTAAAAATCAACCTGAAGAGACGGTTCAAGATGATAACACTGAAGACTTAGTACTTACATATGCATTTGGTAGGATCGTGAGCATCTGTAGTCCAAGTGGCGGGGCAGTAGCACTTCACGTCGCTACGATACTCGTTGAGAGCCACACAGCGGTAATCACAGTCGCAATCCTGGATACAAGACACATACAATACAATACAATACAAATAGCCCTTTATTTCTGGCCAGGCGCACACCCAGCCTGGTCGGAGGATCCTCACTTTGTATTGGAGGAAAATAATACTTCGTTCCTCCACATATTCAACAATATGCGTCTTTTGGGCTGTATAGAAAGAAGAAAAAGTAAATAATAAGGTCACCCCTCTCAGTACACATGTCGCGGCATCGTTCAGTAAGCATCGCTAAAAACAAATATCTTTCAAGCGCAGGTGTGTGCGTTAGCGCTGGTTTGTACACGGAGGAGCCCGGTTTTCTTGACTTCTCAATGTTTATTCGCAGCACTTCGTCTAAATCATGGTATAATAAGATGTTTCACCAGGTATTCTCTTCCCGCAATGACAGCGCGATGCCTCCAAGCTACGTCACGATCAGTGCTGCCATTGATCGATATCGTCAATATACTTAAGGAGATTTTTGTTCATAGTGAATATAAAATAAATTCCTAACTAGCCTAACTATTTGTTATCTCGTGTTATTCATCTAATTACTTAATAACGGAAACTATATTAAACTACTAGTTAAAAAGTGATTCTTTATAGAAGAAAGTAAATGAAAAAATGCATTTTGCTCGGGTAATTTATTTTCACAAAGTGGCAGCACATCAAACTGACAAGTGTCACGCTAACAGCCCGCTATTGGCTCCACGGCCGATGACGTAGTACGGAGGCAATCACGTGACCTAGCTGTCACGGGAAGAGACTACCTGGTGTTATTATACCATGGTCTAAATAAACTCAGTTAGATTCTGGGCATCACCGCGTGCAGTAGCAAAGATTGGGAAGTCATACGTAGTATTTTATTATTTTTAACGCATTTTACGCATGCGAACCGAAATCTCAGTAGCAGCCCGGAGTCTGGATTTGTGCCCGGTCAATGGCAATAGGCTCGCCCCCTATTACATGGGACTATAACATAACTGGCGAAATGTGGATGTACTACTACACCTCTGCCTACCCCTTCGGGGAAATACAGGCGTGATGTTATGTTATGTCATGTGAACCGAAATCTAGCGATTTAAATTGTGGAAAGAAAAAATCGCTCACGAGCAGGATTTGAACCTGCGACTCCTGGCTCAGTACGCCAATGCTTTAGTCACTAAGCTACCGTGAACACTGCTCACGGTATCAAAATTCTCATCCACTTGGCACGTCTTTGGGTCAGCGATATTTTATTAAGAAACAGTGTTCCTTAACCGACTCGACTAACTTTGCAGTTAATTCAAAGTCGTATATAATATAGGTACCCTTACTAATTATTTTGTTATTGTTAACGCATTTTATGGATGCGTGCCAAGTGGATGAGAATTTCGACACCACGAGCAGTGTTCACGGTAGCTTAGTGGCTCAAGCACTGGCGTACTGAGCCAGGAGTCGCAGGTTCTAATCCTGCTCGTGAGCGATTTTTTCTTTCTACAATTTAAATCATACGTAGTAGTTATTGTGCGTGTACCTAATATTCGGTCTAACGTAGTATGTGTTCTAAATAAAAGTAGTTTTTAAAAGACAACCGGGGTCAGTCGTGTAACGAGTACCCAAGACAACTCTTTAAAATGGATGTCCATCTTCATTGTCGGATTTACACATTTGCCGCCCGTAGGCAATTCATATTTTGCCGCCCCTACCGATCTTTATAAGTGTCAGTTCAGGTTCCTATATTATTTTTAAAGTCCAACGATTTAGTTAAGATTATATAAATAATAGATGATAGCAATAATAGCGCTAGCGAAGCGAGCCCGATTTTTTTTTATTAATATTTTGGTTTTATTGTATTATTATTATATTTGTAAGGGCTAGTTTTTCAATAGTCTGATAACTTTTAACTGAGGAATAAATGTGACGTTTTGACAGTTGTAGTACAGTGGGCCTAGTACGAGTTTCACACTTACGAATACTTTCATCGTTTTCGTCGACTTTCATTCATAAATCAGTAGCGCCCCTGGCGGATACGAGGAGGAACTACAGATTTATTAATGAAAGTCGACGAATACTTTGAAAGTATTCGTAAGTGTCAAACTCGTACTAGGTACACAGAAAATCTGTCAAGACGTCACATTTATTCCTCAGTTAAAAGTTATCAGACTATTGAAAAACCGGCCAAGAGCATGTCGGGCCATGCTCAGTATTATAGGGTTCCTTAAGTAGGTGTAATTACAAACGAATCAAATCGAACATTAATCATGGCTATTTTAGTTTTTGCAATAATCGGCAGCATTCGCGACTCAGAGCGTGTTGTTAGTAGCGCCATCTAGCGATAAATTCAAGAAGCCAAATTTAAGAAGAGTTTCATGCAAAGTTTCTTTTTGTGATTTTTTCAAATAGAGAGTAGCTAAAAGAGCATTATTTGCTATGACCATTTTTCTCTAAGGTCAATGACCTTTGAACTAGGACGTTTTAAGTATTTTTCAGTTTTCTCTGTATAACTCAAAAAATTATAATCACATTATACTCAAAATAATTTTTAAAGAGAGTTTTTACAAAGGTCTATCAATGTGGAAGATTATAAGTTTCTAAGTTGGATAGTTTAGAAATGGCAAGGGGGGGGACACATTGCAAGCCACTTTGGCGGGCTATATTTCGCAGATGGTACACCTGATAAAAAAGTGATGTATGAAACATTACCTTCATTTTAGTAGACCTATTCAATGATATCCCACACGAGGGGGTGCAGCGAAAAAAAATTTTGCATCCCCATGTCACATGTATGGACGCCACCCCTAAAATACGTAAAAACTATTTTTTTGTTCTTTTAAAATTAAGATCTATATGTAGACTATTTTTTAACAAAATTTCATTTACTTATGTTTATAATTGTAGAAGTTATTAAGCTGTAAAGGATTAGGACAGACGGACAGACGGACAGACGGACAGACGGACAGACGGACAGACGGACGGACATGACGAAACTATAAGGGTTCCTTGTAGGACTTCGGAACCCTAAAAACTAGCCCTAATATAAATGTAATAGAATAGTTGAAACATACGCCAAAAACGGACAGGCAAAAAGGATTGAATGCAATAAGAACTCAAAACGATCGTCATCGGTCAATAACGAATCTTACTGATGATTTTGGTGCCCCCCCCCCCCATGACGGCGCCCGGTGCAGTGATACCATTTGCACCGCTCTAGAGCAAAAAAAAACAATTTTTTTTTTAAAAATAAACACTAAATAGTTTTTGGTATATTTCTGAGCTAATAAAAGCTCAATCATTCTTTTTAATAAATATGATTATTTTTAATTTCTGTAAGACATAAAACAAATGTTGGCCCCAAAGGACATTGCTAAAGATCCTTAGTGACTCCGCCTTAAGGCGTTCCAAATTAAAGTAGACGCTCACCATATACAACTCGATGAAGCCAATGTATTGCAATACATTCATAAACACGGACAGTACTAAATATAATTTTGGATTTTTTAAATATTTACTATTTTGACACATATAATCACAGATATCTGTGCTATTTTGATGTCATGTTTTGCTTTTTTTGTTATGTCAAACAACCTACATTGTCGTCAAGTAGTCAGTCAATGCCAATTTTTTGTAATTTCTTGTGTGAAAAGGAGTATATAATATTGATTCATAGACTATAGAGTATCGAAATAAAAATATGGATGATACACAGATATCACGGATGATACAATTTTATCCGGTAACGTCATTAATGTATTGATACTCCTTAAAATATGAAAAATGGTTCTTGTACTGTCCGCATTAAATACAATACATATTATGAAACGAAAAAAATCGCATGTAATTTTCGTATATTGTTCATCTTTGTAACAGTTAAGGCTATTTTTATCAATGTCCTTTGCCGCCCCTGAAATCTGCCGCCCTAGGCTCCAGCCTACTCAACTCAGCCTATCGCAGTCCACTGCTGGACATAGGCCTCTCCCAAGTTGCGCCACAACGCTCGGTCCTCTGCCTTCCGCATCCAGTCCCCCCCAGCCACGTTCTTTAGGTCGTCGGTCCACCTGGCAGGGGGGCGCCCTACGCTGCGTTTGCCGATTCGCGGTCTCCACTCAAGGACTCGTCTGCTGCAGCGGCCATCGGTCCTTTGACAGACATGGCCAGCCCACTGCCACTTCAGCTTACTGATCCTACAAGCTATGTCGGTCACTCCGGTTCTTCTTCGGATAATCTCGTTACGGATTTTATCCTTAAAAACTCCAAGCTTAGCTCGATCTATAGCTCGCTGAGCGACTTTGAATTTGCGGATTAGCCCATCTGTCATTGTCCACGTCTCGGCACCGTAAGTCATGATATCTATGGTCTTAAATAATATGCTAGAATGGTCATCTTCAATACTCACATGTATAGCAGGCAATATGAGCAGTTCCCCAGGGCCTGTCCTGGGAGCGACGGTTGCGTCACTGTAGTCCCTGACGGCGCGACTGGCCGCTATGTACGACCAGCCGCCGCCGCCATGGGCACCACCGCCATCGTTTGTGTTGCCACCTGGACCAAGATGGGTCATTCATAACCAATTATTGTTCGACTGCTATGCACGAGCATCTTATTTATTTATTTATTATTCCTCCTTACATCTATCTTGACAGGTCTTTAACCTAATGCGATAGTGTGGCTATCAACTATAATAAGTTAACTTCTTAAGTTTTCGCGATCACTACACATTATAATAAAACAAAGTTTAACCGGATCAAAACAAACACACAACACTGCAAAACTGAAACAAAACAACAACAACAACACACACAACAACACTGCAACACAACAACAACAACACACAAAAACACAACAACACAACACACGCAACACAACAACAAAACACAACACACACAACAAAACAACACGCAACACAACAACAACACACATCAACAACAATAAACAACAACGCAACACTGTAAAAGATAATGATATTGTGAGTGATTACTGCGTGCATCGAAACGATTTTAATTAATAATATTGTACGGTAGATTAAAATAATTTTTTAGAAATATTTGTAAAGACGATTGTCATCTTATTCTACCTGCGACCACGAAATGCTGCAAAGCTTTCGAAACGTTAGGGAAACCAATTTAAATAATATACGCGATTTAATCCGGTTAAACTTTGTTTTATTATAATAAATTAATAATATAATAATTAATAACATATTACAATCATCCTAGAATTATTATAAAAAGTACTTACATGCTACTTACCATACTAACTTAACAACTAACAACAAAAAAAAAAAAACCAATGTACACATTTAACTTACATTATAACTAAGTTTAATAGAACTTTTGCGAATTCACTCAAATTGCACGAAAATATATCGAGTCTCTCATGAAAAGGAATCTTCTCAGAATGAGAAGGTTAAGGCCCTTAGTCCACCACGCCGGCCTAGTGTCGGTTAACGAGTCCGCCAAATGGTGGCAACTTAAATGGTGTGTGTATTCACTCACACCATTTAAGTCCGGGGAAGTACAGTCTAACAAAGCAATTAGTATACAGGGTCGCCAGATATAGATGAATATTTCTCAGGAAGTTATTATAGAATGGTTTGATTAGGGTTTTGTATAATAGTAGTTTATGAAACTGTTGCATAATAGGGGTTATTAAAACACGAGTGTGAGTTTAAAAACCGAGCCGTAGGCGAGGTTTTTAATAGTATCACACGAGTGTTTTAATACCTAATTATGTCAGTTTCATACACTATTTTATCTACACTCATACAATTTTAAATAAAATACCAAAGTCAAAATCTTAGTAACATTGTCGTTGTTTTTCTTGATTTCTCTGGTAAAAGATTGTTCGTCATTTACGTTGCTGCATCCAGAAATTCAGGCGGGGTCATATTTTCCTCAGTTCAGTATCACTGCTGTAGTCAGATATTTTTGCCCAGAATAAAACTTTCGACATACAAAACCATAATAATAACGTAAACAATAACAATAAATTTACAAGTAACGATGTCCATATCCAGTAGGCCAGGCGCGCGGCCGCGCACGCGCGCTGGTGCGCGCCTACACAGATAATAAAATATTGTCTGGCGACAACATTATAATCGGAACTAATTTTCTATCCTTGTCAGGATTCCGTCAATCTCTGTTTTATCATACAAAAAATATGCCTGTAAACACTTAAATATAATTAAAAGCAATATGACAATCAAAAGTTCTGCCAAAAACGCGATTTTAAACGATAAAAAATTTCAATGTATGACAAGTGGCGCCACCCTGAATTTTGTGTACTCATTGGTGCCAAACTGTACGACTGCTAAAAAAAAGGTTTGAAAACTCCTTGGTTAGGTCGAAGTGGCATTAAAAACTCCTTAGTTAGGCTGAAGTGTGCGGTTATGGAAAAAAAATTAAATTACCGCATTGTTTTGTTCAGCAAACTGTATCGTAATGAAACTTTTTAAATTCATAACAGGTGCATGTGCGTAAAGTATGTCATTATGACATTTCTTTCGAGTTCATAATTCGAATTTTACGATACGAGTGTAGATAAATACAGTTTTCAACACACTTGCTCGTAAAGTGGCTCTTATTGCATCGCTTTTAGGTTCATAATGTGGCTTATAACGCACGCGTGCTTTTTTCATTATATTATCGCACTAGTGCTTTTTACTTTACAGTTTATTTTTAAATCGCAGCAAAGAGTTTTTATGCCTGAACTTAATTAAACATTTTTGGGAATAAATCAACTGTATTAACTAAAATATGCTATATAAACATTTCATTTTATCAAATTATTATTTTATGTCACCAAATTAACATTAATTTGTGTTATAAATAAAAATATCAATTTATAATATTTTTATATTAGACTGTATGGCGGTTTCCTTCGACCACCTGCGCGCGCATAGCTGTATGTCACCGCGCGATCCGCGCGCCATTTTTATCATTTTTCACAAATTCAATATTTGTCTAAAATTTATAATTTATGTTTTTTTCCTCGCAAGTGTGTTGAAAAACGTCGTATGACACGCGTGAGCATTGACTATTATACTCTCGGCTCCATTACGCCCTCGCCTTCGGCTCGGGCTGGAATCCAGCCTCGAGTATAATAGTCAACTTAGCTCACTTGTATCATAATGTACTATTAAATTTGTCCGTTATTAAAATGATATTTCACTCGAAAACATCCATAATCTTCTGAGAAAACTTCATTTATATATCTCTACCCTGTATACCAATTGCATTGTTAGACTGTACTACCACCGTACCTACTTCTCCACCAAACAGTGATGCTTGCATTGCTGCGTTTCGGTGCGGGTACGGGTGCCGGTGACATTACAATCACAAGAGACTTTGGTCCCATGGTAAGAGTTGTTCACACTGATGAGTACAATGACCCCTTAAGAGGTTTTCAGTTATTTCAATAACAGGTTGTATTTTTCTGATAAAGCGAATTAGACGCGAGCGAAGCCAACTAGTTAACTATATTATGGTCACTACATGTTAGTCCGTTCCGTGTGGTGCCGGACGTAAAGAATTCCACCACCCTCTCTCTTCTCATGGGTGTCGTAAAAGGCGACTAAGGGATTCACCAGAGGATGGGCGGCAGCGTTCTCTGAGCATTTAACCAACCAACTGCGATCGCCAATCCGCCTGCCAAGCGTGGCGATTATGGCATACCCCCTTTGGGGGAGGCCTTTGTCAAGCAGTGGACGTCTTTCGGCTGAAATGATGAATGATGACATGTTACTTACCAAGCCATCCCCCGCCCCCGCCGCCTCGCAGACACCCTCCCCCGCCCCCACCGAACCCCCCGTGCGCCTGGCCAGCACACGCGGCTCCTCCAGACCCACCCTCGTGTAATGCAGCTCCTCGGATTAGCTCGAAGCCAGGAGTGGTGGGGCCTGAACGAGCTAGCCAACCGCCGCCAGCACCTGGATGTATCATAAGTACAGTCAGAAATCTTTCCGATGAACCACCACTAAGGCTAAAATAGCTTGAACTCAAAGTTTGATGGTAGCCACAGAAATAGATAGATAGAATATAAAAGTGGGCACGGCGCGCGTGCCAAAGCTCTGCAATATAGTGCAGGGCACTCCAAAACCTTTCTCAGTACCTACGCCTTGACTTGTTTCTGTAAATACTGTAACAAAAACCCGCAAAAATGCCTTATTGCGCTATTTCTAACTGCAAAAACAAAAGCTGTCAAGTAAATTAGATTAATGTTAATTTTTAGTAATTAAAAATTAGGCGTGGTTTGTTTGAAAGTTGCCACGCATGAATCGCAAGTAAAATTGTGATTACAACCATTCTATCTATTTCTGGGATGGCAATTGGTCCTTACATTTATGTTCACTTAAAACGATAAAATGTAGGGACAACTAGTTTTTTTTTTTCGCGGTTTCAGGCTTGTCCCATAGTAAAAGTTGTTCATAATGATGAGTACAATGACCCCTTTTCGGGAAAGAAGCCATTAAAATTTCAGCATGTATTTACGTAAGTGGGAGGAAGTTGATTTTTTGGTTAAAGATTTAAATTTACATTTGGTTAAACTCAGTTGCAGTTTCTCAACCAGACAATAGCTAGAGGAGTGATCCAGGGCCTGCTGCAATATGTCACATTCTTCAACGACTATTATCTTAATTTATCTTATCTTACGATAGACTTAAACCATTTAAACCATTTATTTTGCCACGCATACACAAAATATATACACATTACATGCAAAGGTAACAGGACAAATTAATGAGAAAACAACATGCATACAACATAATATGTGTGGCAAGGGATCCAGCTCAGTATTTGCTGTGCATGTAGGTATGCACAGCACTGATTTTCAGCTGGTCCCTCCCATCTGTATATCTTAAAAGTGAAATTTACGCGCACAAGAACAAAAAAAAAGTAAATGAAAGAAAAGAAAACAAAATCGTCAGCATACAAAAGAAAACTGCTGTTCTTAAAACATGTATTTATGTCGTTTAAAAATAGGTCAAAAAGCAAAGGACCCAGTATCGAGCCCTGTGGAACTCCAGATTTCACGGTGATTACATTAGAAGCAAAACCATGGACCACGACTTTTTGAGTTCTATTTTTTACATATGAACTATAAACTAGCAAGAAACTCCCAAGAAAACCACAATATTCAATTTCAATCTTTATCGGTTAAAGAGCTTGTGCATTATAAAGGTTATCTTTTTTCAGGACAGCAAGTGTTAAAACAGAACTAGGATAAACAAAACAAATTAGTTCTCACCTGAGGTCCTTCCCAGCTGTCCATACATGTACCCGGACTCGGGGGTAGCATTCGTCAGGGGTCTGGCATGCTGGGACCCGTCATCCCTGAAGCTGCCCACAGATATACCGCCCCCACCACCAGCTACGAGTAGCGGGAACGCTTGTCCGTCTTTATCAAGCTAAAAGGAATATTACAAGAGTTGTAAGAGCAATGCTGTGTGATCTTTTGCTTTGGGTACCGCGAGAGAGTCGATAAATAAATAACACCCGCATAAAAAGGATTGGGGTTCGATTTTATTTTTAATTGGTCGTACTTATTTATGTTATCATGTTTTGATGCACCAAATTCAGACTATGTAAATTGTTATTGAATAAATTAATAAAATTAAATAAAAATTTTATGGGAACCTGGCTTTCATCAATACGGAGAAAATCACACGTATTTACTAAAACTAACTGGAATCTATCTAAAGATGGTATGCCACTTATCTTATCAAATTTCTTTGTCCAATCGAATTTATTTGATGATCAGTGATAAAATACATACAAAATTTGATTCAAATCATCCAATCTCTTTGATCGAAGTCACATTGGACAAAGAAATTTGACCAGTGGGTGACCCTTAGAATTAAAGCCGGTCTCCTGCGACAAAAATCTATCAAAACATAGTTGATATTTTGTTTAGGACTTAGAGCATTTAGGCCCGTATTACAGAAGCTTCCTCAAGTACAGTTTAAACTCCAATCACCTGATCACTACTTAAGGATAGAATCGTTACTTGAGTATCGGTCTTATTCCAGAACGGTAATTATAAACTTTAATTCAACAAAATAACACATGAATTTGACCTGAAATATAATAGAAATCTCTACTCAAGTGTAGTCTGGACCACACTAGAGTGATTACAGATCAAATCTCAGCTCAAATACCGAAACAGGTGACAGTATAAAACAAAACTAAACTCAGCTGAACTGTGATCAACAAATCTCTGCTTGAGGAACGTTCTAAAATCAAAGCTCAACTTTAAACTAGATTTAAACTGAGATCAACGCTTGAGTATCGTTCTGTAATACTGGCCTTAGACTGGAGGCGCCTTACGAACACTTTCCCCTCTGTAAAAGTATTGTAAAGTAGATTATAATCGATGAAATGTTCTTGTACTTTTACATATATCTAGCGCATTTATAAAAACTACTTTCAAATCAATTCCTCAGCACATCATTAATCGTTTTCAACGCGCGCATTACTTAGTAAAAATGCCCGACTGTGCTATTAAATCGTGCAAAAAGCGTTACAAAAAGACGGAATTACCTTCCGTATGTAAGTATTTAATTTTATCCATAATACTTGCTGTAGTTTTTCATTGAAATCCTAAATCCTAACCTAGGCTAGACCAATCAAATGCGGCAAAAGAGTTAGGCTACACACACTTTTGGTTAGAAAAACATGTTAGATGTTGGATTTAACAAAAATATAGTCGCAGGAGACTCGGCTTAAACACCAACTGATGTTGAAAATCTGTCTAACTGGCTCCAATGAAAATAAAGCATAATCCTTTCGTAATTTTTCAAAGAACAATAAACTTCCTTTGATACCAGCTCATCAAATCCCAGATTACGCGCTTCATTAACCCGTTCAATATCTTTTCCCATTAGAAACACATTTAATTTTACGCGGAGTCTTTCTAACATCTGCCTCGTGCCAAATACCATTTAGTAGTATAGGTATATCTATGGTAGGTATACCAATACTTATTGTAATCTATATTTAATTTAAACTTCTTTCCTTTTGGGAAATAACACAAAACAAAAAAGTACTTTGTACACCATGATCAGTTTCGAAAATTATTGTATTTGCTTTCTTGTAGCCACGGATACCGTGATCAGCGGGTAAAATATTAATTTGTTTCTTTGAGGGAAACGGATCACGGTATCAGTGGATACAACGCTCCGGGATCCGTGGCTAATTCAGTCTGATCCCGGGATCCGTGCATACAAACCCATCAAAAGCAGGGTAGGACGCCCTCAGGCTCGGTGGAGCGATGATATTGGCAAGGTGGCTGGTATCAACTAGATGCAAGTGGCCGAGGATCAATGTCAATGCCGTGCTATTGAAACCTATCTCTACCAGTGGTCTAGGCTAATGATGATACCAGCGATGGAATCTTCTGTCTTCTACCTCCACTTACCAGGAATACATAAGTAGCTCCACCACCCCCTCCCCCTCCATCCGACACGTGTGTGTTCCGCACTTCATGCGTCTTGCTGGTGAACACCTGCCCTGAATCGTTTGCCTGACGCCGGGAGCATTCTTGCTGGCCTTCCTGAGCTGAGAGCGTCTGTGGATAAATGCATTGGTTTCAATCAATGAAGTAAGATATCAAAGACCGCTAAATTAACAGTAATATCGAGATCGAGGAAAATTGGTTGAAAGAGAATGAAACGCGAAGCAGGGGATTTCATAAAGTACATAAGATTCATTTTATTGAAGTGAAATTTCTATATAGACGGGAGGTATTAGGATTTTTCTCCCACTTGCTCGGAAAATGGTTCATTATTCAAAAAAAAAGAATACAACAATCGGCTCTTTTCCGTACGCAACGAAATAACAGAACGGTAATATCCAACAGGACAATAATAGAAATTGCTGGACACTTTTTATTTTTTAAATTATGCTACCGAGGTTTTTAAGTAGGTACACACTTACATAAATTAGGTGTTTTTAGGTACAAAATATGTATGCATATACAGGCTTTGAAAATAGAACAAGAACCGCGCGCGGGCGAATTGGCGTAAATGTTAACGAGATACTGTTGAATTAATTTGTGTTGTGTTTCCTCGCAAATGAGAGAAAAGTACTATACAAGTCTCGGCCGAAATAGCAATTAACGGCCTCGTTTAGTTAAAAAGGACTCGGCTTGCGCCTCGTCCTTTCAAAATCACTTGGGAAGTACTCGGCCGTAAATTGCTTCATTTCAGGCCTCGACAGTAATGTACTATTTCTGTCACGAATTAACAAAAAATAAAACCGACTTCAAAAACTTTAACTAAAAAGTAAAAAATAATCATTGTATGTATTTTAAAATCTTAACATAAACAACATTTTTAAGGTGGCGCGTGGTTGACCCTTTGCGTCATGTTATGTACAGTCGAGCGCAATATCTATAGTAAAAAAAAACCCGCCGAATACATAACCTCCTCCTTTTTTTGAAGCCGGTTAAAAACAGTTTATGTGAACGTACATGAAAATCACGCGCCGCCTTCAAAATGTTGTTTATGTTAAGATTTTAAAATACATACAATGATTATTTTTTACTTTTTAGTGAGAAAGGCTACGCAGGGTTCGTCCGAAATAAATGTTATTTTTGGTTTCAGATTGAATTCAGTTTTTTTGTTTGATAAAATATAATATGTTTTGTAAATAAATAATGCACACACACAGTGGAACAACGAATGGCAATCGACATAAAGAAAAACGAATCGCAACAAAAAATTTACTTGAAAGTTTTACGGGCAGGTTTTCTAATTGGATAAGTACCAACAAACTTATTACTAAGTATTAAACTGCCCGTAAAACATCAAAGTTAATTAATGCTTGAAAAGGTACAAAAAACTTTTCTAAGGTTTTTATATAAAAGGCTTCATCATTTCTATCCGTACATGTACCCTACTAATTACCTCTTAGGAATGTTAGGTTTCAATTCATTGGAGGTGAGAGGAGGCCTTGATCAGCTTACGGTAGCCTGTAAAACCCTTCACGGACGAATTGACTGTCCTGAGCTTCATGACCTATTCTGTCGACTATATGTTCCCGACAGATACCTCAGACACCGTCAGAGCCACCGACACGAATTGTTCGCCCAGCCGTCATGTCGAACTGTCTCCAGGGCAGAGTCCCCAGTGTGCCGTACCTTAAAGGCGCTCAACGCCCTCCTGGTTGCTAACCCTGAATGTGATGTGTTTGCGGATGGATGGAATTAAATTTTGCTAGTATGTCTGATGTCCTGTGAGAGAATGTATGCGAGGGTGTCCACTGTTCCATGTTAAGGTCATAGGTATATGTAATTTTGTCATATAAAAATTTGTCATATATGTAAATTGTAATATCATCGTTATATTGTGTATCGTTTCTATGTTAATTAATGTAATTGGTTTTTGTACCGTGTTAATTAACTATAAATAAAAAAATAAAGTTAAAATTTTGTTGCGATTCGTTTTTCCACTTGTCCGTTGAAGTTTCACTTCTACTATGTGTCCCAGCACACATTTCGTTTTTTATCCGAACATGTAGTTGAGGTGTTTGAGAAGGCGCTAAACGCGTTCACCTCATCTAGATGGTACCTCATCATGATCATCATTTCAGCCGAAAGACGTCCACTGCTGGACATAGGTCTCCCCTAATGGGGGGTTATGCCATAATCGCCAAGCTTGGCAGGCGGATTGGCGATCGCAGTTGTTTAAATACTCAGAGAACGCTGCTGCCCATCCTCTGGTGAATCCTTTAGTCGCCTTTTACGACACCCATGAGAAGAGAGAGGGTGGTGCAATTCTTTAAGTCCTTAAGAAGTAAGTAGGCAACACACGGAACTTACTTCTTACTTCGTTACTTCTTTATAATTGGGTTATTTACGCTCTTAAGCTTACATTCAGAGACAAATTTGAGCGTGAACTCATGCTTCCAACTGTCAACATGCAGTGCTATTTGACAGTTGCAAGCATGACTTCACGCAGGAATGTAAGCCATAGATAGTCCTACGCTCCGTTTCAAAGTTTCCCTTCCACGTATATTACCTTACCACGCCGAACCTAACCTGCCACTCGCTCCTGTTGCATTGGTCTTACCTTTTTGCAAGCGTTGAGTCCCTGCTGCCCCACCAGTATGTAGACTCTCTCGCTCTTGTGCAGCTCCACGAGTGCACGCACTGCTGCCGCATGTGACACCCCCGCCCAGGCAGAGCCCAGCCCACCACTGGCGCCTGTTGCTATCAACCTGGGAGGTAAGACATAGGATAATGATAGAAGGTCCTCCAACAACAGAGACCAAAAACAAGGAGCCGAAGAAAAAATCATCATAAAACTGAGTGCTGAGCTGAAAATGACCGCTTATGTGATAGGCGAACGCCTAATGCGACTGGAAATCCACACCGGCTAAACTTCGAAACCTAACTTATTTAGCAATAGATTATTAGGCCAATAATTTTCTTAAAAGGAAGGCAAAGGACTCAATATATTTTCATGGACTTACCGAAAGCATTTGACACAGTTGATCATGACTTTCTAATATAAGAACATAATCATCATGCTGTATTTCTGACTTTCTTAGATTCCTATGAAAGTGAAATAACCCACGAGGATTTATTTATCAGTAATAATATTAAATCTGAAGCTATTCAATCTTTTATTCAGAGAGTGCTTCAAGGATCACACTTAGGTCCACTATATTATTTTATCTTAGTTTTAGTACTTTGGCAGGCTCATCCCTTACCAAATTATGATTACACCGTGTTGAGGTTAACTAATGGAATTGTTTCAGACATTCTCATATGCCAAATATTCTATACGAGCAGCCTGTGGGTCAGCTATACACAGAGATCGATCAATGCCTTGCGCGTCCAGTATAATAATGGATTCAGGATGTTGTTAGGGTTGCCCCGCTTCTGTAGTGCATCTAACATGTTTGCGGAGGCGCGGGTTGATGGCTTCCATGCTAATTTGCGCAAACGAACCGCCTCCCTGCTAAGCAGAGTGCGGGGCAGTACTAATAGCATCCTGCAAGTTATTGCAGGTAAAGTGGACTCCACAATAATGAAGAATTTCATTCGGGTTATGATCAGATAGTTTTATATTAGCTGTCTGACCGGGGCTCGAATGAAATGTCTTATTTAATTTATGTACATTTAAGCATTATATAATAATACCTACTAACATAGTTTTTAAGAAAATTGTTACTAACATAAATGGAGATTCTCCGAATAAATAAATGAATTGAATTGAATATGGAGTTCCAGAACATATAAACCTTGTAAAAAAAAAAGAATTATAAGTTTAAAGTCTATTAGTCTACATACGTATATAGCCCTTCGGCAGGCACCTCCCACAGCTGAATGCCCTGATAAGGCGGGCTCTGTATCACGGTGACGGAGACAGGCGTGTTGTTGTACGCGATGTCACACATGGTCTGGTTCGGACCGAAGCGGCCGGACGCACCGCAGGTAGTGAAGCGGTAGACTGGAGGAGAAAAGAATATTTTTATTAACATTAGTTATGCACTGACTGTGGACAATAGGCTGTCCTCTCGAGCAGTTAGAAGATCTAATTCTGACAACTGGCTGAACCACACTCTTTTAAGTTATAGTTAAATCGAAAATGCGAAAAGCGAGTGTGGATGGAAGAGTTGGAAGGGGACGACCTCGGCGAACGTCTCGCGATCAAATCGTAGACGTTCTCAAAAAATGCCAGGTTAAAAGTACTCTAAACCGACGAGCATGCATGACGAGGTTAATGAACGTAGATGAAGCGAAAGAGATGTGTCAGGATCGTAGCAGGTGGAAATCAATAGTCTCTGCCTACCCGAATGGGAAACAGGCGTGATAATATGTATGTATGTATGTATGTAGATCGAAAATGTGAAACGAGGCAGCATAAGTAATATTGTGATGAATGACTTGTTCAAAATATTGAATTTTGCAAAAATATTTTAATGTGGGTAATCTCGTCCCCACACAATATGACAATCACCAAGAAATAGAAGAGTCAATGATTACAAAAGCTCTTGAATCATCATCATCATCATCATCACCACCAATAGCAGTCCACTACTAGAAATAGTCTTGACCGTCATAGACCGTCTTTGACCAGTGTGTGTTGCCAGGAATTACTTACGGCACTAAAACGTGGTCACTCACAATGGGCCTGATAAGAAGGCTCAAAGTTACTCAAAGGGCAATGGAGAGGGCTATGCTCGGATTTTCCCTGAGTGATCGAATCAGAAATGAGGAGATTCGCATCATCGTCGTGAAAAACAGAAAACATCGTGAGGAAACCTGCACACCTGAGAGTGCTCCATACAGTTCTCGATGGTGTGTGTGTGTGTAGTCCGCCAACTCGAACTAGGCCAGCGTGGTGGACTAAGGCCTTAGCCTTCTCATACCGAGAAGAGGCTCATGCCCAGCAGTGGGACAGTAATGGGCTGGTTATGTACTGCCATTTCAGCTTACTTATTCTGTGGGCTATGTCGACAACTTTTGTTCTCTGTCGGATCATCCCATTTCGGATCCGATCTTTCATAGAAACTTCGAGCATAGCCCTTTCCATAGCCCGCTGAGGAACTTTAAAGCATTTGATAGTTCTAATTAATTCTAAAGTTTATGCTAATTTGCTAAAGCTGTTTATTAACTTACAAGGCTTGTCAGTAAACGCAGGATGCGGTGTGGTCTTCTCCTCAAATACAGGATCGTAGTAATTATAGTCGTCAAGCTCCCCAGGATCCATGTTGAGACCGAAACACTCCGGAGCCATCGAGAAGTCATCTATCGCGGAGTCCGAGTATATGCGCATGCCCATACGAGTCTTGAATTCGAGGAAGTATCTGTAAGTAAATATAGAAGGATAATAGTACGCACGAAACTTTATAGCCGCTGTGAAAACGAGTCGTATGACTCGTATGCCTGCGCAGTAGCAAAATTTAGAGGGCGGGGGTGTCAATCGGGGTGCGGGGTGCTGCGCCGCGCTAATTTCACAACTACCATAAAGATTGGTACATACTCTAGCTTGGATTGATTGGAATTAAAGGTAGAATGAACCGACAAAAAAAAATCTGAGGAGACCACCTGCGTAAGATGCAAGTCGATACAGTCGAATACACGTCAGTGGTAACACTTGAATTACGAAAACCACCCTTACTGCTTACGAAATAAAGATGATGTCAAGGTCAAACTGTTACCACTGACGTGCCGTCGACTGTACCTAGAAGTTGGCTACATATTTTAGCTGTTTTTTGAAGTTATAGGTACTTCTTTAGGCACGTTAGGCAAAATGACGAGACATTTTCTCAGTTATTCCAATGTAACTTCAATATGTATATTTTTCCATGAGTATCAGTAAATGAGTATAGTATTCCAAAGAAGTTTAACGTACGTGGGACACTCAGAAAGTTTTGCGAAACTAAAAAAAATTGTTCTATACGTACATATATTTTTATCAAATCTTTTCAAAGTACTTTCCACCAGCCTCTATACAAAGATTCATGCGCCTAAACCAGTTTTCAAAACACTTTTTCCAGTCCGCCGCAGACACCTCGTTTACAGCCTGCTCGAACGCAGCCAGCGCATCTTCCGGCGACGAAAATTGTATCCCTTTGAGCTGATTTTTTATTTTTGGGAATAAAAAGAAGTCACACGGTGCTAGATCAGGGCTGTAAGGAGGGTGACCCAGGAGTTTGACTGGCGTGCTGTCCAGGAAGTCCCTCGTTTTGAGTGCGGTGTGCGCAGGTGCATTGTCGTGGTGGAGCAGTAGCCCGCGGAGCCCTGTGTTTGGTCGCTTGTTGCTTATAACAGAGAAAACTTCTGGCAAACATTTGGTAGTATACCATTCGGCATTAATGCTTCTTTGATCCCGTAAGGGAATTGATACCAAGTGGCCAGTCAAATTAAAAAAGCTAGCGATCAAAATCTTACCCCCGCTTCTAGATCGCTTCACTTTGGTAGGCGTTGGCTCATTTTGAAACACCCAAACAGTCGACTGGCGCTTGGTTTCTGGGTCGTATTGATAAATCCAGGACTCATCACCTGTAACGATGTCGTAAACACGCCAAGACGAGCCTGCTTCAAATTTGTTAAGCATATCACGGCACCATTCCACCCGGGCCTGCTTCTGAGCATCGGTGAGGTTGTGCGGCACCCAGCGTGATACTATCCTCCTCACGCGAAGATGGCTGTGTAGAATCTCGTGAACGCTTCCCGATCCAATCTTCAATATGTTTTGAATCTCCTGATATGTAATTCGCCTATTGTCTTGGATTAAATTTTTCACTGCTAGCACGTTTTCTTCGGTAACAGCCGTCAAAGGGCGACCGCTTCTTTCGTCATCCCCCAAAGTTGGTCGACCGCGCTTGAATTCGTTATACCAACGATACACGGTTGCCTTGGAAGGGCCTTCATCCATGAATGCCATTTGAAGTCTATCGTACGATTCATCCGGTTTCAGGCGACACTTGAAATCGTATAAAATCATAGCTCTAAAATGTTCCCGGCGCAGATCCATATTTCAGTGAGACACAATACTTTGAATTAACTCGCAAAAAATGTGGAGGGAAATTTTGAAATTGGAACTTACTTATTTTTACTTATAAATAATCATATTTTCGAAAAACATTATAACTGGCCAGTCTCCCATATATAAAAACTTTTTTTCGCAATACTTTCTGAGGGGCCTGGTATATACATACCACCTAGTGATGTTGTACCTAATGGTCGTCCAGTAAAAAATCTAGCTAAACCAATGTAGCTGATGGTTTTAACATATCATCATCATCATCATTATCTCAGCCGAAAGACGTCCACTGCTGGACAAAGGCCTTCCCCAAAAGGGCATATGCCATAATCGCCATGCTTGGCAGGCGGGTTGGCGATCGCAGTTGGTTGTTAGCATAGGTATAGGTATTACAAGAAACGGTTCCGTTATTTATTTATTTCATAAGGCAATTACAACAAGTAACAATCACATGTTATAGGTGGTCATAAAATAATAGGTGTTGTACAGATTGATATCCTAACGTAATCGCACAGCATGATATACAACGCTATTATTAAGGAAGAAAATGAAATGTATCAAGTTCAACACACAGACTACAGAAGTTCAATATAAAAATATACAGAAGTTCAATATAAAAATATACAGAATTTCAATTCTATAACTACAAATAATTAATTATGAGTGTTATGGAACAAACTTTATAAAAACAAAAATGAGCATGACTACTTTCCGATACATTCAGAAAATGTAGCAGACAGCAACCACGCAGCAAAAAATTAGTAACAGAGATGCAGCAACATTTTTTCTGAAGACCGCGGCACGGGAATCGAAGATATCAATCTTATTATTGTCACGCGATACTACGTTATAAAGTCGACACATTCTAATGATAGGATTGTAATAGGAGGTGTTATTTTTGAATACCTGGAGTGAAAATGTATTCGGCTTTCGAATGTTATGTCTGGTATTAAGATTAATGAGAGAAAGCAAAGTGGAAGAATCGTTACATTAATATTCTACAAAGAGAAATTCTAAAGCTCTAAAATTCACTTAAATTCATGTATTAGCAAAAAAGTGCGGCACGAACTCTGCACACTGATCTTTAAAAAAAATTGTTCCGGGTCTGGATATAAATAAATAGAAATATTTTTGGGACATTTTTACACAGCACCATCTAGTCCCAAACTAAGCAGAGCTTGTGCTATGGGGACTAGACAATGGATATAATACTTGTATACTTATTTTTGTAAATACATACCTACTTATAATATAATATATAAGAAACACTCAGACCAACACAAACACTTATAATCATCACACAAATATTTGTGTCGTGTGGGAATCGAACCCGAGACCTCATGATCAGCAGTCCGACCCTCGAACCACTAGACCACAGACTATACAACGTGTATCAGAAATGCGTGGTCATATTTGAAGAGCTTATTCAGGGGATGCTATCGAACAACTTTTACTATGGGACCAACCCTGAAATCGCGAAAAAAATAACGGCTGATCCTTACATTTTGTCGAGCGACATCGATGATTTGGTAGGGATCAGCTGATATTTTTTTCGCGATTTCAGGGTCGGTCCCATAGTAAAAGTTGTTCTATGCTATGGCCTGAATGAGCTCTTAAAATATGACCACGTATTTCTGATACACGTTGTATATGTACATAACTCCCCCCTGACACAAAGGCTGGATCCGCCCTTGTTTAGGGAACCTAATGTAGACGTGTCTCGTACACAGTGGCGTAGCTAACATGGGTGACACCCGGGGTGGATATCGATGGTGTCACCCCATGAATGAAAACTGTCATAATCAATAAAAATCCAATAAGCGCATGGCCGTACGTAGCCTTTGGCCTTAGGACGGGGGGGGGGGAGGAAAATCAGGTCTTTCCAGTTGAGAAATAATGTAACATGCATAAGATATAGTAAAATGCAAAAAATACTGCAGTGTCAGTTTAAAAGCTAGCGCGAGTGAAGCTAGCGCATTTTTTTTTCCGATTTTTATACGTAAGGCACAAGGGTAAGATTTAGGTTCCGTCTAATATTTAATAGCCGTTTAATCCGCCTTGGACTAACTGAGATATTTTTTATTAAATATCCACCATTGGCGGCATTTTGGCATTTGCTTTTGGTTTAAAAGTGTTTTGTTAAAGTGTTTTTGTCAATACTCTAGTACTCTACCTACACTGGGGGCCCCGAACCGAAATAATCAAGAAAAGCAGAAAATAACGTGATAACTTTTTAGAAATCGATCAAATTTTAGCGGTTATTTCATGTAATGGATTTTTTCATGTTTTTATTTTTTTACTGCCTCGTTGGTCTAGTGGTCGCAAGCGCGACTGCTGAGCGTGGGGTCCTGGGTTCGATTCCCGGGTCAGACAGTGTTATTGTGTTTTTTCATTAGGAAATTCTCAGTAGCAGCCCGGAGTCTGGATTTGTGCCCGGTCAATGGCAATAGGCTCGCCCCCTATTACATGGGACTATAACATACCTGGCGAAATGTGGGTGTACTATTACACCTCTGCATACTCTTTCGGGGAAATACAGGCGTGATGTTGTGATGTTATGTTTATTTTTAATCCGCGGTCGGGTGTCACCTCGTGACGGGTGCACTCGGGGCGGGCCGCCCGCGCCCCGACCTAGCTACGGCACTGCTCGTACACACGGCTACACATCAAACTGTACATTCCAGTATAAGCTGACCTCGCATTGTATAGGTTTTCTTTGAAACGCGAGGTCAGCTTTTACTGGAAATGTACAGCTTGATGTGTAGCCGTGTGTACATAAATGTTCTGCTTACCTCCTAGTGACGTTAGGCAGGAAGATGGACGCTCTGTACCAGTTCTCTCCCTTGTCTTTAGTTGAGAACCAGATTGAAGTGGTGATGTTGCCCCGAGTCGTCAGTTCCACCACGTTGACGCTGAGGGAGCCGTAGTTACGACCATTTTGCTGGTAGTAGAACCGAATCTGTAGAAAGAAGGTATTGATTAATTTCAGAATGTTCTTGTGTATTCCGGTTCTATAAATTTTGGGTATTTTTGTATGGTAGGAGTGTCAATCAAAATGAAAATTTAGCCAATTTATTTGATATTTCTTTGTTGACATGTTATTAATTTTAAATTTATTTCATTATTTCATTGACATTACTTTATTTATTCATTATTATAATTTTTGTTACCTTCATTTAAATTTTTGACATTATTATTTTGTTGACATCTAATAATGTCTTCTTGAATTGTGACAGTGAATTTATTATTTTCCATTTTAATTATGTAAAGTACCCACATACCAAATATTTTTTTGTGTTTTATGCCTAAATATTTTGTATGCCTTCTGGCGGGACATAGCAAGGATCTGTTTTTGTAAATAACATCTGTATACCCTGTGTTCACAAAACCAAATAAATGAATTGAATTGAATCTTAAATTCAATTTAATTCAATTTCTTTATTTGCTTAAATGTGGTAGATACAGGTGTCGGGCTCAGAGTAAAGGATTTTCCACGACTTTTCGGGCAGAGAGACTTTTGAAAATTAGGTATTAGAAGATTTTATTACCTGACGAAAAAAAGGAGGAGGTTCTCAATTCGACGCGTATCTTTTTTTTAGGACCACGCATAACTTTTTACAGAGTAGTCTGATTTTGATGATTCTTTTTTTAATGGATAGGGTATATCTTGAAGTTGGTCCCATTTAAATTTCAAAATCAAAATCGACCCCTAAGGGTAGGAAAACAGGGGATAAGTGCTTGTTCACCCACTGAATTCCTACCTGTTAACCGATTCTGTTGAAACTTGGCACATAAATGTAGTTCTGGAATGTAGCATTGAAGTGGCGCCCCAACAGTAAAAAAATATTATTCGCTGAATACATCAACATAACATAACAAAACAAAAAAACATAGCCTAACATAGCTGAATACATCATTTATCGAAAATCTTTTTTTAACAATTGAAGTACAGGTACTGTAGTTTAATTAGAAAATTATAGTTCGCTGTAGTTGTTGATACAAAATATGCGAAAAACTGCCACTTTTGGCACTTTTTCTATCTACAACTACAGCGAAGAATAAATTACAGAGTTGATAGTTTCTAATTAAACTACAGTACTTGTACTTCAATCGTTAAAAAAGGATTTTCGATATAAATGATGTATTCAGCGAGTAATATTTTTTTTACTGATGGGGGCGCCACTTGGCTACTACCACTGTTTAACCATCATTCCCCTTAAAATAACTTTAGGATAAAATCTCAATAGAAACTCACCATACAACAATTATAATATCTCGAAGTAATATTCCCGTGGACCTTCGGCGGAGGGTTGAAGATGACAGTCCTCATGACAGCAGTCGACGCGAAATCTGCCTTCTCCTTGTTAGGACCTGTGACGTTCATGTTCACGAAGAAGTAGAATCCGACGCACTGCGCTATGGTAAGGTTTAAATGGGCCGGGAAGAGAGGCGGGACCATCACGGTGGGGTGCGGAATTGTGGGCCCGCAGGTGTGGTCGTAGTTCGGCCCTGTCTTGTCGGTAGGAGTGGGCCCGTTGTGACGGGACCATTTGAGAATTGGCCTGTGGGAGGAGAGTGGTATTTATAATCTGGTTAAAGTACACTGGCAAAGAATTTTCGGTAATAAATCAAGCAGCATTTTCAATAATTATAATCGAAACTCGCGATAATAAGGAAGGTGACTATTTTTTTTTATTCATTTTTATTAGAAATCTCGTAAAAATTTCAAGAAAAATAAGGAACAGTGAAAAAACCAATAAATCTATACATATAATAAGAATGTAAGTCTGACGTGTCTGTACATTGTATATTTTTGCAAAAAAAAAAATAGGGAGGAATAAGAATAAGTAATAAAATAAATTTCGAGATTTTTTTTAATGTTTGTCTGTTTGTCTGTTTGTTTGAACGCGCATCACGTTAAAACTACTGGATTTATTTGAAATAATTTGTAACAAAATTATTGGGCATACTTTGAGGTTACACTTAGTCTTTATTTGATAAAAATCGGTTCACTCTATCAGAAGTTATGTCAATTTAAAGTTTGCTTACATGTAGCGGTACTATTACACAATAATAGGTAGCGCTAAGGCTGAGGGCACGAAACGAGTGGTGGCCGGCGATGAATAAAATGGATGAATGACATGAGTTATAAGAGGTTGTAAGTAATGAAATCTATATCTATTCTATATACATATAATAAGAATATACATATAATAAGAATGTAAGTCTGACGTGTCTGTACATTGTATATTTTTGCATAAAAATTAATAGGGAGGAATAAGAATAAGTAAGAAAATAAATTTCGAGTTTTTTTATGTTTGTCTGTTTAATATACATTAGAGTAATACCAGGCAAGTACTTTATTATGTGCCAACGACTTAGTAACATCACAATAATTATTTACAAGAAAAAAAATATAAGTTTGGCGCACACCTGCAAGGAAACAAAAGCCGAAATTTAGTTGGACCTCCATTGTTTTAGATGAGTGGGTACGGTCATAAATTAAGTCGGTACTTTTGAGTGCATAAAACAACGACTACTTTACTTATCTATACATACAATAAAATCCTTATAAAGAAAAAACTGAAAACTGTTTTTTTTATAATAATTGCTATGCTTACTAGGAACGATAAATTGCAATTTTTAGAGTTGCTGTCTGTTTTTAATAGATAAACGCCAAAACTACTGGTGAATTAGTTGAAATTTGGCAAAAATTGCCGTTACAGACCGGCTCAGGTTATTTATAGTCTGCAAATCATCACGCTTTTGTGCATGGGAGGTGAGTAATACCACATTATGTCTATAAAGCTGTTTTACAGCAAATATTATGATATGTTTCAATTTATATACTTACCCATAATTGTCACCATTATGTTAAAAGAATCATTTTTTTTTATCGACCATCACGCTATATCTCAAGGAAGCTAAACAACAGTTTTTTTAAACCAGAACGCGTATTTCGTAGGTAATTACTAATTTGCCTAGCGTCCTCACGGATGTCTTGCGAATGTTTGTTCTGAAATCGAATCCCAGCTTCCGTCTTAGATTTTAGGTTTGTTTTTTGTGATGAAGTTATGTTTTAGATTTTTTTTTTATCATTTTGTCTATTGTTAGTGTAGTCAATATTTTATGACGCACGGTCTTCCTTTTTCTCAGAATGAGAATTAGGTAACTTAATCTAACACGCTTGCCTGGTACTGGTTGGCAGACTGCAAACACTCTCAGATATGCAGGTTTTTATCATTGGTATAATCACGTTTACTCATATGGTACAAGGTGGTATGTAGGCTAAAGTCATAGACAATAGACACGAAAACATGTTCCGAAAAAAATTACGATGCTCAGTATCTAAACACTGTACAAACAAAACACATGTACGTGGGACACTCAGAAAGTTTTGCGAAACTAAAAAAAATTGTTCTATACGTACATATATTTTTATCAAATCTTTTCAAAGTACTTTCCACCAGCCTCTATACAAAGATTCATGCGCCTAAACCAGTTTTCAAAACACTTTTTCCAGTCCGCCGCAGACACCTCGTTTACAGCCTGCTCGAACGCAGCCAGCGCATCTTCCGGCGACGAAAATTTAATCCCTTTGAGCTGATTTTTTATTTTTGGGAATAAAAAGAAGTCACACGGTGCTAGATCAGGGCTGTAAGGAGGGTGACCCAGGAGTTTGACTGGCGTGCTGTCCAGGAAGTCCCTCGTTTTGAGTGCGGTGTGCGCAGGTGCATTGTCGTGGTGGAGCAGTAGCCCGCGGAGCCCTGTGTTTGGTCGCTTGTTGCTTATAACAGAGAAAACTTCTGGCAAACATTTGGTAGTATACCATTCGGCATTAATGCTTCTTTGATCCCGTAAGGGAATTGATACCAAGTGGCCAGTCAAATTAAAAAAGCTAGCGATCAAAATCTTACCCCCGCTTCTAGATCGCTTCACTTTGGTAGGCGTTGGCTCAATTTGAAACACCCAAACAGTCGACTGGCGCTTGGTTTCTGGGTCGTATTGATAAATCCAGGACTCATCACCTGTAACGATGTCGTAAACACGCCGAGACGAGCCTGCTTCAAATTTGTTAAGCATATCACGGCACCATTCCACCCGGGCCTGCTTCTGAGCATCGGTGAGGTTGTGCGGCACCCAGCGTGATACTATCCTCCTCACGCGAAGATGGCTGTGTAGAATCTCGTGAACGCTTCCCGATCCAATCTTCAATATGTGTTGAATCTCCTGATATGTAATTCGCCTATTGTCTTGGATTAAATTTTTCACTGCTAGCACGTTTTCTTCGGTAACAGCCGTCAAAGGGCGACCGCTTCTTTCGTCATCCCCCAAAGTTGGTCGACCGCGCTTGAATTCGTTATACCAACGATACACGGTTGCCTTGGAAGGGCCTTCATCCATGAATGCCATTTGAAGTCTATCGTACGATTCATCCGGTTTCAGGCGACACTTGAAATCGTATAAAATCATAGCTCTAAAATGTTCCCGGCGCAGATCCATATTTCAGTGAGACACAATACTTTGAATTAACTCGCAAAAAATGTGGAGGGAAATTTTGAAATTGGAACTTACTTATTTTTACTTATAAATAATCATATTTTCGAAAAACATTATAACTGGCCAGTCTCCCATATATAAAAACTTTTTTTCGCAATACTTTCTGAGGGGCCTGGTATCATAAAAGTAAAGAAGGTATTCTAAACACAATAATAATAAAAGTCATCAAAGTTAGATGAGTTTTTGAGCAAATTAAGATGAGTTGTTCGGAAAAATGTGAATTAATTCATATTAAAAGATATCCTAACAATTGATATACTGTTTTATTTGGAATGAAATGTGCTATCTAGCTCTATTTATTGTGATTATTGAATATCCCCCCAACATATGCTTGGGGAAGGCCTATGTCCTGCAGTCTTTCGGTTGGAATGATGATGATGATGAGGATCTAGCGCTATGTTTGCCGTTGCATTGAAGTTATAATTTGTGGAACCGCACCCGTCACAAAAAAAAGGTGAAGTCAACGACATGCCGAGGAAAAATAAAAAAATCTATCAAGAAACCCGCGCCTAAATCAACCAAAACTTCATAGCAATGCGTAAAGATGTCGTATCTATTGTTTGAATAAAAAATCACATCAAATGGATACTAAGCTCATGAAAAACATCACAGCCGAAATAGATCATCATCAACCCAGCCTTTTCCTAACAGGTTGAAAAAAACTATTTTATGTGGCGCGACTCTTACTGTCTTACCTCCTACAATTCGATTACTTGGGGAAACCAATATTGTAAGTTTCAAGAAATACCTGTCGATTAATTCTTATGACTACCGGGACTGACAGTTTAACATACGTTTCTGGATTCAGAGAGATATCGATGTGTATGTAACAGTCAACCATCATCTAGCTAGGACATGAATACGCATTGAACGCGGGTCCTAAGCATAGTTTGATAGATGTATAATTTTGTCACCGGTTTCATTATTTAGGGTTTTTATTTGGAACAGCATTTTCCAATTAGAAAGAAAGAAAGAAAATATATTTATTTGCGTCTACGCACAAACTTACCAAAATTATAGAGAAAAAAAAAAAGAAAACAAATACTGGTACAAATATTCAAGTGGTAAGATATGCGTCACACCCGCGCAAAACGGCCATCGCCATTAGGTATAAGTATGACATTACATATTAAATATTGGGTGTTGTAGTTTTTTACGTCCTTAGTTCACATTTTTTGTAACGTTGTCTGCACAATAGAATTTCTCCTGTAATGTGCGTGCGTTTACAGACACTACGTTTTATACTGGAATCGAACTTGCCTTCAGTGGCAAGTATAAACAGTTTTATTTCCCTTTTCATCATTTGAACAAATTAAATGTAAAACAGAAGGAATTAAATCATTTCCAATACAAAGGAAACATTTATTAATTGCTAAAATGTTTTCCCAGTGAACAAAGTATAAATAATATTATAGTGTTATATTATTCCGTATCAATCAATCAACTCAGCCTATCTCAGTCCACTGCTGGACATAGGCCTATTCCGTATACCTACTAATAAAGAATGACTTTGCTACTTTACTACAAAGTTTTCTAAAAAAGAACTAGAAGACATCAGTAGATAATTATAGAAAATTACGACAATGTTTATATGAATACGACATGTTGTTACTTTCCGACATCCACGCGGACGAAGTCGCGGGCACTGCTAGTATTTAATAAAATGACAGCACTATTGAAGAATGACGTCATTGTACAAAACCTTCATAGTAACTTGACATCTCTCTGAACAATGTCTGTTTCGCACGACAAGGACAGAAAATGCCCCTTCCAAAAACTTAAGAAGCGTGTAGGTATCTCTCCCATTTTTTTATGGATTTTGTGTATTCTTTCTACAAATTATAATAAAACAAAGTTTAACCGGATTAAATCACGTATATTATTTAAATTGGTTTCCCTGACGTTTCGAAAGCTTTGCAGCATTTCGTGGTCGCAGGTAGACTAAGATGACAAGCGTCTTTACAAATATTTCTAAAAAAATATTTTAATCTACCGTACAATTAATTAATTAAAATCGTTTCGATGCACGCAGTAATCACTCACAATATCATTATCTTTTACAGTGTTGCGTGCTGTTTGGGACTTGATTATTTTTAGAACTGGGTTCCAAACAGGTGGTAGCTACCAACCATCTTCTCTATTAAAATTAGGATGTTTTTTCTTTCTACAATGTTGTTCTTTCTATACCTTCTTTTAAATAATATCTATTTTGGTAATTTTTGACTGTAGTGAACTACCGGATTATGTTTAACGCATAAAATTTACTTAATTATCCACTTATTTGTAGGTACCAAGTCTTTCATTGTTGTTTTGGCTAGTACAGAAAACAAAGTTAATTGACAAATAGTTTAACAATAAGACGCAGGACTTACTGGGGAACATTCTCGAATCCACACGTGTCTTGCTCAAAACTGCAATAAGATCCATACGGCATTTTGTCTGAAACAAAAATATTTAAATTATAGGTAACTTAGGTATTATTTACTTTACGATTTTTTTTATGGTCTAGTCAAATAAGTGCATTCGTGTTTTAAACTCGGTCATATTGTCACGTATATCCTTGAGTATCATGTCTTTCTCGGTCATATTGTCACGTATATCCTTGAGTATCATGTCTTTCTCGGTCATATTGTCACGTATATCCTTGAGTATCATGTCTTTCTCGGTCATATTGTCACGTATATCCTTGAGTATCATGTCTTTCTCGGTCATATTGTCACGTATATCCTTGAGTATCATGTCTTTCTCGGTCATATTGTCACGTATATCCTTGAGTATCATGTCTTTCTCGGTCATATTGTCACGTATATCCTTGAGTATCATGTCTTTCTCGGTCATATTGTCACGTATATCCTTGAGTATCATGTCTTTCTCGGTCATATTGTCACGTATATCCTTGAGTATCATGTCTTTCTCGGTCATATTGTCACGTATATCCTTGAGTATCATGTCTTTCTCGGTCATATTGTCACGTATATCCTTGAGTATCATGTCTTTCTCGGTCATATTGTCACGTATATCCTTGAGTATCATGTCTTTCTCGGTCATATTGTCACGTATATCCTTGAGTATCATGTCTTTTAATTTCAGTACCATACAGTGATTAGTTTTATAAGCAGGTTTGAAATTATTTAGCAAGAATAACGGGTTTCGGGGCCTTAATTGTTTAAAATTTAAAAAAAGTTTGGAACTTTCCTCTGGCTACAGCTTAGATTCTTATAACAAGAATACTTAAGGAGAATGTAGCAGCCAAGAAGCGCAGAAAGTGCGAAAAATTGCTACTTTTGTCATTTTTAGGGTTCCGAAGTCCTACAAGGAACCCTTATAGTTTCGTCATGTCCGTCCGTCTGTCCGTCTGTCCTAATCCATTACAGCTTAATAACTTCTACAGTTATAAACATAAGTAAATGAAATTTTGTTAAAAAATAGTCTATATATAGATCTCAATTTTAAAAGAATAAAAAAATAATTTTTACGTTCTTTAGGGGTGGCGTTCATACATGTGAAATGGAGATGAAAAAAATGTTTTCGCTGCACCCCCTCGTGTGGGGTATCATTGAATAGGTCTTCTAAAATGAAGGTAATGTTTCATACACCACTTTTTTATCAGGTGTACCATCTGCGAAATATAGCGCGCCAAAGTGGCTTGCAATGTGTCCCCCCCCTGCCATTTCTAACCTATGCAACGTAGAAAGTTATAATCTTCCACATTGATAGACCTTTGTAAAAACTCTCTTTTAAAATTATTTCGAGTATAATGTGATTATAATTTTTTGAGTTATAGAGAGAAAACTGAAAAATACTTAAAACGTCCTAGTTCAGAGGTCATTGACCTTAGAGAAAAATTATGTTAGCAAATAATGCTCCTTTAGTTACTTTCTATTTGAAAAAATCACAAAAAGGAACTTTGTGTTATGTTGAACACACTTCTTCAATTTGGCTTCTTGAATTTATCGCTAGATGGCGCTACTAACAACACGCTCTGAGTCGCGAATGCTGCCAATTATTGCAAAAATTTAAAAAGCACAGCCATGGTTAATATTCGATTTGATTCGTTTGTAATTACACCTACTTAAGGAACCCTATAATACTGAGCATGGCCCGACATGCTCTTGGCCGGTTTTTCTATCTACAACTACAGCGAACTATTTTTACAGAGTTCATAGTTTCTGATTAAATAACAGTAGGTATACCTGCCCCCCTAACCAAGCTGACAATCTACAATCGTCAACGCTATAGAAAACAACCAAAATGTATGGGAATGACGGAATGACATATGTCTTGTGGTCTGGCTTGGTATGGCCTTTTCGTTGAGATATGTCATTCAGAAAACAATCAAAATTTATGGGAAATGTATGGCATTTTAAGACCCACTCTTTCGGAAACTCTACTGAGGTTATCGACCATTGGCTGATGATGATGCCATGACTACAATGTCGTTAGCAAACTGAAGGTGAGTAACGTACTCGCAGTTTATGTTAATGCCTAGCCCCTTTCAGTCCAGAACCTTGAAGACATCCTCCGATACAGCAGTGAGCAGTTTCGGAGAGATCACATCTCCCATGGATAGGTTACGAGGTTGGTCCTGTAATCGGACTGATATAGTGGCGATTTCATACAAACACTTCAGCACTTCGATGTACCGATAGTCATTCTGGTACCGTTGAAGAGACTGTAGTACAGCCAAGTCTCGATCGAATCGAAGGCTTTCTAAAGAGGCAAGTTATACTCTTCCCACTTCTGTATAACCTGCTGCAGCGTATGTATGTGGTCTAAGGTGCTAAAGCCTTTTCGGAACTAACTAAGTAGGTAGTTGTTTGTATTCGTGAAATAACTTACCACAGCTTTGAGCCTCGTCACTGCCATCATCACAATCTCTGACCAGATCGCATACTTGCTGCAACTTGATACACGAATCTTTCTGTAAAGGGAAACAAAGATCATGTCCTCGTGAAACTTTAACATAAGAAACAAAATTATTGTTCTTAATAATACATCATCTAGTCAGACCATTAAGTACCTACTGTCCCACCGCTTGCATTTTTCAGAATGAGAAAGGGTTCAGCAGGGCTAGCCAAGTTATTCGCTTTGTGCACAACAGGGGCGCCATCTAGCGACCGCAACATTTCAGGAACCGTGAATTATTTTGACACGTAATTGGATATTTTTTATAAAACCAATTGAAAAACGACTTTAAATGTGTAAAATATTCTTTATAAATGAAATTTAAAGTCAAACAAATTAATACGTAATAATATATATGTATGAGACCATGGAGGACCTCGGTACAATGCTCGATGAACTCAGTAGAGCTTCTGATAGAGTGGGTCTTAAAATGAATATGGACAAGACAAAGGTTATGTTGAATTCCCATATAGCACCCATTCCCGTAAACATCGGAGAATCTACACTCGAAGTTGTTGACGATTATGTATACCTAGGACAAACTGTCCAGCTAGGTAAGTCCAACTTCGAGAAAGAGGTCAATCGTCGAATCCGACTCGGTTGGGCAGCGTTCGGGAAGCTACGCAATATCTTCTCGTCCAAAATACCGCAGTGTCTCAAGACGAAAGTCTTTGACCAGTGTGTGTTGCCAGTAATTACTTACGGTACTGAAACGTGGTCGCTCACAATGGGCCTGATAAGAAGGCTCAAAGTCACTCAAAGGGCAATGGAGAGGGCTATGCTCGGAGTGTCCCTGCGTGATCGAATCAGAAATGAGGAGATTCGCAGGAGAACGAAAGTAACCGACATAGCCCGAAGAATTGCCAAACTTAAGTGGCAGTGGGCGGGGCACATTGCTCGCAGAACGGATGGCCGATGGGGCAGTAAAGTTCTGGAGTGGCGACCGCGTACTGGAAGGCGCAGCGTGGGTAGGCCCCCCACAAGGTGGACCGACGACCTGGTGAAGGTCGCGGGAATCCGCTGGATGCGGAAGGCACAGGACCGGTCGTTGTGGCGATGTTTGGGGGAGGCCTATGTCCAGCAGTGGACGTCTTTCGGCTGAAATGATGATGATGATGATGAATATATCGTTCCACTTCCAATCTGAAATTGTAAAAACGGTAGAAAATTAGTTTTAGCAGAACATGTACCTGCATAATGTAGAAGAACTGAGAACTAATGGCCAAAGATACTCATATTATTAGGCAAACTGCAGTGTCATTTAATATTGTTATTATCACTTACAATATCAGTAACATGGTAATACCTACATGTAATGTTAGGTTACTTACTTTTTCCTTTTTACAGGAACTATCTATTTCTTTCTTTGCTCCAATTTCCAGGCCGATTTCGGAAAAGTGTGAAATTTACAAACACTATTTTGCCCAGTATTTTTACAGTTCACAACACAACAAGAATAATGACCCATTGTATTCTTGAACTCATAAATAGCGAAAAGAAAAGACAGCGTTTCTTAGCGTGGAAATACAAAATATATTTACACACCTTATTTTTTTCACATTTCTGACACAGAGTGCGCTGCGATCGATTTGTCTGTCCCCACCAAGCACTTGCACACAGCCGGGGGCCGTGCCCAGCAGTAGGAAAGTAATGAGCTGATTATGATATTAGTTAACTTACGTGCATAATCTGGCACTTCAGCTGCCCAGGCACACACTCCCCGTTAAACACGGGAGGTTCGGGCACACACTCTATCATGCGTATATTGTCTATTGCGATGTGAGGCAGGGTCTGCGACAGGCTCACGTAGGTCGGACGCGTGATCTCGATGATGATGCGGACTTCCTGCTGCATCTTGCCGATTATGAAGCGCATTGGATGCCAGCTGGAACAGAAAAACAACACACTTAATGTGTGAGGCACCACTGCACCACCCCATCTCTTCTGGTGGGTATCGTAAAAGGCGACTAAGGGGTTCACCAGAGGATGGGCAGCAGTGTTCTCTGAGTATTTAATCAACCAACTGCGATAGCCAACCCGCCTGCCAAGCGTGGAGATTATGGCATATCCCCCCCTTTTGACGACGTCTGTGGTCTGGTGGTTCGAGTGTCGGACTGCTGATCACGAGGTCGTGGGTTCGATTCCCACAAGTCACAAATATTTGTGTGATGAACATAAGTGTTTGTTTTGGTCTGGGTGTTTCTTAAATATTATAAGTATGTATTTACAAGAAAATAGTATATAAGTATAATATCCATTGTCTAGTACCCATAGCATAAGCTCTGCTTAGTTTGGGACTAGATGGTGCTGTGTAATTTTCATTTTATTTTATTTATCCTCCTGCACTTATCCCAATGTATTAGGGTCTAGCAGGTCGGCACATCATGTCTTTTTCTTCCATACATCTCAATCAGCCGTCATCTCAGTGTTCACTTTCTTTTTATCCATATCATCTTTCACACAATCATCCATGTTTTTTTTGGTATGCCGGCCGCTTTGTCCAAAAGTACCTACATTTCAAAGTTGTTGCCGGCAACCTCCTGCAGGATCCATTGGACTTCTGTCATGGTGGACTCGGAGACGAGTCTGATGCTCGCGTTCTGCATCTTGCTTTGATGTATCTTTGCTTCGAACTGTGAGAGCGAAAGGAAAACATTGGTTAAAGTCAATAACAACTATAATACAAAAACCCTTGGAATTGGATCAAAGATTATGTATACTCAGGTCAGGTTGTCTCTCTTGTTTTAATCTGGCGCCAGGGTGCGAAACCAACTCAGACGTCTAGCTGGCCATTTCAGCACCCCCCAAGTTGTATAGGTTTGGTAAGGGCTCATAAGTTTGAGTTGAATAAAATAATTTATCGGGCCTCGGTGCCTTAGAAGCCTCGGCACCCACACTTATAGGACGCATTAGCGTCTCCGGCGCCCTCTAATGCCTCCAACGGTGCATTACACCTTGTAGCAGGATTCATTCAAGGAATTATGTCGACAAAATGTACCACCGGGAAGGATCGTGATCGTACCTTGCAGAATTCCCAAAGCCCTCTGAATGGCGGCGACTTTATCACCATATTCTCCATTGTTGGGTCCACTGCTAGGTACAGGAAATGACCTGCAACAAAAAATAAACACATGTCAAGATAATCTTGAACTACCAAAGGTAGCTGGGATTGGATCCGGAAGGCGGAGGACCGAGCGTTGTAGTGCGACTTGGGAGAGACCTATGTCCAGCATTGGACTGCGATAAGCTTAGTTGATGAATATTGTAGGCATAAGGATACTAGTAATTGCTGCTTTCCCAACATTCTGAGCCCACCTGAAGTCACCTGTTTACGAAACGCGCGGGAAGAAACAAGGAGGTCTAATCTTTGATATGCGGATGTTGAAAAAAAGCTGGGTTGCGGAATACAAATCGAGACGACAATAAAATAAATAAATATTTTTTGGACATTTTTACAAAGCACCATCTAGTCCCAAACTAAGCAGAGCTTGTGCTATAGGTGACAATGGATATTATACTTATATACTTTTTTTTTTCATTTTTTTTTGTAAATACAATAAAAATAAAGTGAGTACCTATCTACTTTTTTTGGCTGTGAGCCTTATTTTTGTGTAGGTACTTTCATAGTATGCGTAACCAGAGTGATTCGGCCTAGTGGCAGTATTTCCTTTGGTGTGAACCAGTCTTCTTTGACCTGGTAATTTTTCAAGGCCTGGTATAGCGCTGAATGAGAACTAGATGGAAAAGCCCTGGTACACGTTTTAATAGTGAATCGTTATTGGTTATGTGTAGAATAAAAATGCTGGTTGAATTTAAGCAATAGACTGTATTTATAAATTTCACAATTACAAGATCGTTACACCGGTTAGCACAGACCAATATGGAATCCATAAGAAAAGAATGTTGCCACTACATAAAAGTTGTGGTAATAAAATATTGTTGCTAACGTTAATATATTATAAATTATTTTATGTTTTAATTATTTTCAAACAGTTATGAAAGTAGAGTTCAAACTTGTAATTGTCTCTTTTGTACGTATGCTAAGCTATAGCGCGCGCACCGGAAGAAAGACACCTCAGGCAAAGTAGACCTGCTGTCCGATTCAGAACCACACGATAACCAGTTGTCGACCGACGATTCGATTTGTTGTCCCGTTTCGTCTGATGATTCACGCAACGAGAGAAAAAGAGATAACAAACCGAATCGATTGACAACTGGTTATCTTGTGTTTCTGATTCGGGGGGCAGGTTTCGCAGCAAGCGTTATAGAAATTTTAACATCGCGGAATGCGAATGCGAAATAGGTTCGAATTTTAAACCTTTTTAATGACCTATTGATTCTAAATCGGGAATCTAAGATCGGGACCTATCGGGACATTAGACATTCCGAACAAAGCATCGGAACATGTCTACCAAAGAAATTTCTATACTGACGTCAGTATAATACCTTTATGATGTCTACAAACCAAAAGCAGCACGTCTTGGGAAAATCGGGACACCTGGCAACGCTAAATACGACTGCGACCACCATGATATTAATGTGTTTATTTGAATTTTGAACAATTTAATTAGCTCAATATGATATTATTTCTGTGTTGATCTGTATGAAGTGAGCAGTTACGATCGCCACGTGGGCGATTAAAGCTTAAATGGTCGCGCGTGTAAAGACACCATGCAGTGTAATGTACAGAAGTACTATCTATGAATTACGAAGTACGGTATACGTAATATTATTTTTAAATATTTTGGCTTTCTATGAATCTCACAAAAACAATAAGGATTGCCAAGTTTTCTCTCATAAAATAATTTAAATTGTGCAATTATCTCTTTTGATGCTGTTTGGGGCAGGTAGGTATAGTTAAGTAAGAAAAAACTTTGATTTCAACAACTGGTTGGTTTTAATAATAAAAGTTTGAGAGTATAAAGCAGAGACATGACATTTACCGCCTTCTACCATGTCTCTGGTTTAAAGTGAAAAAGGCGGAAACAAAATCAATATAAAAAGTAGGCACTGACAAAAATCTATACAGACTGGATATTTCTCCAACAGATGCTAATCAATGCTAACTGAACATATATAAATCGTTTTGAAAGAACACTGTGGGTTCATCCATAATTTTTGTAGCGATTAGAATTATTATTGCGCTTCAGAATGTTAATTGAAGATCGAGGTGATTGTTGCCAGAGCTTCGAGATTAGGAGTATCATCATCATTATCATCATTTCAGCCAAAGAGGTCCACTGCTGGACAGAGGCCTCCCCCAAGCATCGCCACAAAGACCGTTCCTGCGCTTCCCGCTTCCCACGTAAAGTTCAATTTTATTTTCAATACTACTCTTTTCAATTTCATGTTTTTAGTCTTGTTTTGTAGAATATTTTGCATAGTAATGTGTGTCCTCATGACCGTCTATTTATCTGGACGGAAGCCTCTCCGAAATTGCTCTCAGACCTTACCCAATGGCCAAAGACATTATAACAGTTTGACGTCAAACTTATGCCTTGCCTGAAATAAATAAATTATATTTATTTATTTATTTTTATTTATATTCTCTTATAAAGTATTTACCTATGGCCATCCAGTCCCTCTGTGGGAAAGGAATGTAATATAATGGTTTCTTTCAATTTTAAGCGAGTACATTTATGAGTTTAACACAACACGTGGGCGACTAAAGGTTTGAATAAGTTGTGCGTACTGTGCAATGAAATACGCAGAAGATAAAGTTTATTGATCCCTTCGTCGTTGCTTTGGTTATAAGCCATAGATATCTCAATTGGAAGTTGTTTTTATAACAACTTTTACAGCAAAGCAGTATGACATAGATGTTTATAATGTATTTTTTTTTTGCAATTACACAAATAATACTTTAAAATTAAACAAATAATACTAAAAATGAGCCTCAATATTCTATATGCCATTGCATCTCTTTGCATCTTTTTAGGGTTCCGAAGTCCTACAAGGAACCCTTATAGTTTCGTCATGTCCGTCCGTCTGTCCGTCTGTCCGTCTGTCCGTCTGTCCTAATCCTTTACAGCTTAATAACTTCTACAGTTATAAACATAAGTAAATGAAATTTTGTTAAAAAATAGTCTACATATAGATCTCAATTTTAAAAGAATAAAAAAATAGTTTTTCCGTATTTTAGGGGTGGCGTCCATACATGTGAAAAGGGGAAAAAAAAATATTTCGCTGCACCCCCTCGTGTGGGATATCATTGAATAGGTCTACTAAAATGAAGGTAATGTTTCATACACCACTTTTTTATCAGGTGTACCATCTGCGAAATATAGCCCGCCAAAGTGGCTTGCAATGTGTCCCCCCCCCCCTGCCATTTCTAAACTATGCAATGTAGAAACTTATAATCTTCCACATTGATAGAACTTTGTGAAAACTCTCTTTTAAAATTATTTCAAGTATAATGTGATTATAATTTTTTGAGTAATAGAGAGAAAACTGAAAAATACTTAAAACGTCATAGTTCAAAGGTCATTGACCTTAGAGAAAAATGATCATAGCAAATAATGCTCCTTAGCTACTTTCAACTACTACGCGCTACTAACAACACGCTCTGAGTCGCGAATGCTGCCGATTATTGCAAAAACTAAAATAGCCATGATTAATATTCGATTTGATTCGTTTGTAATTACACCTACTTAAGGAACCCTATAATACTGAGCATGGCCCGACATGCTCTTGGCCGGTTTTTTATTTATATGGTAAAGTAACCTCTGGTGAAATGGGTTATAGGATCACCTGATGTTAAGCGGTTACCTTTTCCCATAATAACTGCAATGCTAGATAAAACGGGCACAAAAGAAAGCAGGCAAGCACACACTTTGACTGTCGGTAAAGAAACGACAGAGACGATGACAATGATGAATTATTAAATTTATATTATGTGACTATGGTACCTATTTAAAACGTATAGAAAAAGTCAGAGTACATTAAGTGCTGTCACGTGGGCAGGTTATCATTTCAATGGAGAAGTGGAAGGACAGGATGCTACGCAGACGAACCATAGTAAGTATTTCGTATAATGTAAACGAATTGAATGCTCGGGTAGTAAGTAGCAGTCGGGTGAGTCATTTATGTAACCATTAGCTAATGAGATAGCCACAGCTTTACTTACGTAAAGCTGTGGCTATCTCATTAACATGTAAATGGAATGTTGATAAAATCCACACATATGAGACTTTCCATCTTCATAATGTCTTAGTTTGGCAAACCGACTTGCGGTACCATTTAGGCAACCACCTAGGTGGTATTGCAGTTTTTATGGGCAAAGGTAACATCAAGTGGGCCTTTAGCTCGTTTCGCTATCCTATACTATAAAAAAACACACCCCCACCTCATTCCTACACACACACATACACCCACACACCCCCTTTCGTCTACACGACACGCATACATACATAAACTATTCGAAGCCATACATAGACTACATGCACAATATAACCCAACACAGACATACATTAAACATACTTATAACGCACACATACATAAACTAACACAAATTCATCATAACATTATATCCTTTCACATTTCTTACACCGTACTGGTACACAACCAAATACATCAGAAATATTTACTATTAAATCTCTGCATACACATCTTTGTTTTATACATCACATCACAGTTTTGAAAACGCTCAATATGTCGCTCAGAACAATGTCAAAAGTCGCTCGATCATAATGTAATGCTTAAGCGAGGACACTGTCTCCTAAGATACAGGATATCCTATTTTAGGAGACAGGGATTGCAGTTTTTTTTTATTAGAAAGCTACAATCAACATAAACAAAAACTTAATCTTCTTTGGATAGTATCACAAATCAACTTAATTAACATCCATCAATTTTAAATCATAATCTAAATTACCTTCTTAGGTTTTTGCGACAAAATCTCAAGACTTGGCTATGGAAATCTAGCTTTTTGTCAGGACTTTTCAATTTTCCATCTGATAACCCTGCCCTCGATGGCTTTCGATCAATGGTTGGCCTGGGCTCTATACTCTGTGCTGTAGAGCTGTTTGCTACATCACTGTGTAAAAATGTTGATTCCGCTATTTATAGCTACAAATGGTTAAATGCATCGCCATTTTAACAAAACAGAAAATAGAAGCCACTAATCTATTTGTGGTTACATAGCTACAATCTCGTGTGTTCAGAAAATACTTCTAACTTTTAAAAAGCAGTGGGCGTTCTATTTAGAGAAAAAAGAAAAACGTTCTTTTATTTGATAGATATTTATTTAAAATTATAAATGAATTATCTCCGTAAAGAGGTGAAAGAATATCTGCGACTGAGAGGCAACTGGATATTTATTAAAAGATTAACAGGCTGAACATTAAACATTAATATTAGCTGGCATTTAATTTAGAATTATGTATTCGTGCAATAAAATTATTGCTTTGCTATATTGTCTCTATAGTGACAATGACAAAAACAAGTATCGTCTTTTGATTAGGCTTGTAACACACAAGCGGTTTTTAACGGTAAGAAGAGAACAAAAGCGTTACTCGATATACAGTGTTTTTTATTCTATGAAAATGCTTTTACAAACGAACGTTTTTCTTATCAAACATGCAAAAATGCTCTCCCCAATCATATTGGAAAGGTATCACAATAATTTAAGGGTGCTTTTTATTTCGGAAATAGAATGCAACGCCACAGCCACTCGACACTCACAACCCCACGACTGTGGCGCTACTACAGGCGCCGAAGAATAAGTATATAATTATATTTTGATGCGGAGATAGAAAATGTATCGCAGTTGTATTACTGCAATCTGTCTGCCTACTGATAAAGGGACATCTGCTAGTGGGCGGGAAAGCGATCAATTTAGATAATAAAACATAAAGTGGCTAAATTTAGCATAATTGAAACATGATCGTGTTGGAGAACGGGAAAGGGATATACAGGTTGGAAAGTAAAAAAATAAGTTTTGACATTTACTAAAAAAGTATAAATTGAAAATCAATGCAGACGAAGATAAGTTACTTAGTTACATGTTTACTAACTTTGCGTTACTATCAACTAATATAACTAGTAAAAAAACAATGTAATAAAATTCAATAATTTTATTTCCTGTTTCTTGCAACTCATCCTCGTTGTTTTTTTTAATAGTTTTTAGGGTTCCGTAGGTCCTAAAAGGAACCATTATAGTTTCGTCATGTGCGTCCGTGCGTCTGTCCGTCTGTCCTAATCCTTTACAGCATAATAACTTCTACAGTTATAAATATAATTAAATGAAATTTTGTTAAAAATAGTCTACACATAGATCTCAATTTAAAAGAATAACAAAATCGTGATTACGTATTTTAGGGGTGGCGCCCATACATGTGAAATGAGATAAAAATAGTTTTTTCGCTGCAACCCCTCGTGTTGAGTATCATTGAATAGGTCTACTAAAATGAAGGTAATGTTTTATACACCACTTTTTAGGGTTCCGAAGTCCTACAAGGAAACTATAATTTCGTCATGTCCGTCCGTCTGTCCGTCTGTCCTAATCCTTTACAGCTTAATAACTTCTACAGTTATAAACATAAGTAAATGAAATTTTGTTAAAAAATAGTCTGCATATAGATCTCAATTTTAAAAGAATAAAAAAATAGTTTTTACGTTCTTTAGGGGTGGCGCCCATACATGTGAAAAGGGGAAAAAAAATTTTTTTCGCTGCACCCCCTCGTGTGGGGTATCTTTGAATAGGTCTACTAAAATGAAGGTAATGTTTCATACATCACTTTTTTATCAGGTGTACCATCTGCGAAATATAGCCCGCCAAAGTGGCTTGCAATGTGTCCCCCCCCTGCCATTTCTAAACTATACAACGTAGACACTTATAATCTTCCACATTGATAGACCTTTGTGAAAACTCTCTTTTAAAATTATTTCGAGTATAATGTGATTATAATTTTTTGAGTTATAGACAGAAAACTGAAAAATACTTAAAACATCCTAGTTCAAAGGTCATTGACCTTAGAGAAAAAATATCATGGCAAATAATGCTCCTATAGCTATTTTCTATTTGAAAAAATCACAAAAAGTAACTTTCACCTGACAGACTTCTTAAATTTGGCTTCTTGAATTTATCGCTAGATGGCGCTACTAACAACACGCTCTGAGTCGCGAATGCTGCCGATTATTGCAAAAACTAAAATAGCCATGATTAATATTCGATTTGATTCGTTTGTACACCTACTTAAGGAACCCTATAATACTGAGCATGGCCCGACATGCTCTTGGCCGGTTTTTTATCAAGTGTACCATCTGCGAAATATAGCCCGCCAAAGTGGCTTGCAATGTGTCCCCCCCTGCCATTTCTAAACTATGCAATGTAGAAACTTATAATCTTCCACATTGTTAGACCTTTGTGAAAACTCTCTTTTAAAATTATTTCGAGTATAATGTGATTATAATTTTTTGAGTTATAGAGAGAAAACTGAAAAATACTTAAGACGTCTTAGTTCAAAGGTCATTGACCTAAGGGAAAAATGATCTTAGCAAAGAATGCTCCTTTAGTTGCTTTCTATTTGAAAAAATCACAAAAAGTAGCTTTGTGTTATGTTGACATGACACACTTCTTAAATTTGGCGCTATACAGCGCCATCCAGCGGCTACGAACAACACGCTCACGCTCGTCGCCAATGCTGCCATCTATTACAAAAACTAACACAGCCATGATTAATATTCGATTTGATTCTTTTGTAATTACACCTACTTAGAATGAAAGAAAGAAAAAGAAAGAAAAATGGTTACTAACTGAAAAATCAAAAAAAATCAAAATCATTTATTCATTCATTGCATTTTGGGTATAATGTGATCACAGGGTTATAGTAATTTGTACCACCAAAATCTGCCTGAAGAGGCGTTTGAAAATTAATAAAAAAAAAAAAAACCACAACATTACATAACTTAATAATCCATCATAATAATATCAACAATATTTTAAAAATAAATTGAAAGGCAGTCAGGGTAAATGGATAAGTCCTATAAAAATTCTATTAAAAAAAAAATCATTTCAAATTAAATTAATATCATTAAGAAATTCATTAACGCTATAATAACATTTATTTGTCAAGAGGTTTTTCATTTTCTTCTTAAATATTAATAAACTGTCAACCCTTATAACATCTGGGATTTTATTATAAATTTTAGGTGCAATACACAGCAAACTATTCCACATCAGACTTGTTTTCGCACTATGTAAACACAACATATTATCATTGTTGTTACGCCTATTACGCTTCACAACTGACTGACTGGATATTACTTACTGGTTATGTTAATGGGTACCTATGGTACTTTAGCAACCCTATAATACTCAGCATGGCCCGACATGCTCTTCGCCGGTTTTAATGAAAGTTTTCAGCTTCGGCCTCGGTACAAACTACCGACTCATTCTGCTATGGCTTAGAAGCATTAGCTTTTACGCCATAGCGGGTCCCACTTTTGGTTCCGATTCTACTCACCCTGACCGGCTCGAGTCTGATGATTCGTCTGTAATTTATTTTGATACCGTACGAGGCAAAGTCAGCATTTTTACGACTCATGCGTTTCTTTTATAATATAAGTAATTAGTTCGCGTTCAGTTCGGTCTTCGCCTCAAACAGTCGCTATCATATCATATCATCATATCAAAATCATCATCATAATAATCAGTATGTAACTGAAACAATAACCTGTCTGATACAGTGTGGACCGACGACCCTGGTGAAGGTCACGGAAATCCGCTTTATGCGGGAACTGCAGGACCGATCGTTGTGGCGATGCTTGGGGGAGGCCTATGTCTAACAGTGGACAGTGGACCTTTCAGATGAAATGATGATAATGAACTGACAGTTATTGTAATTGTATATACCTATCATTGGCTGCCTCGTTGGTCTAGTGGTCGCAAGCGCGACTGCTGAGCGTGGGGTCCTGGGTTCGATTCCCGGGTCGGGCAAAGTGTTATTGGGTTTTTCCATTAGGAAATTCTCAGTAGCAGCCCGGAGTATGGATTTGTGCCCTGTTAATGGCAATAGGCTCGCCCCCTATTACATGGGACTATAACATAACTGGCGAAATGTGGGTGTTACTATAAACCTCTGCCTACCCCTTCGGGGAAATACAGGCGTGATGTTATGTTATATATATCAAATCAATCAATAATCTATCATTATCAAAACTATCAATTTTATCATTCAAACTTGTCCCGTAAAATCGTTATGGTACTTCGAGCCGGATCTTGCGCAATAGTAATTTTGCCCTGCCTCAGTTGTAAGGTTACACATACACAACTCATTGATATAAATGAGAAAGAGTGTTGATCCCAAAATACTGCCTTGTGGAACGCCAAATGTGACCATTTTCGTGTTCGCATAGGTAGTCATTAATTCTAACACACTGTTTTCTATGCGACATAATAATCTCTAAAGTATACAAGTTATGCCATGAATTCCAATGTTTTCCAGTGTTGCTAGAAGTAACGGAACAGAGACTTTGTCGAAGGCTTTTGCTAAGTCTAAGAATACACCTATATTATTTTCTCCCTTTAAAAATACCTCAGCGAATGTTACACCATCTATCTACAATGTTTTATTGCAATAGCTCACAACCTCAATAAAAATAACCTCAGACATTAGAAAGAAAGAATAAAATATATTTATTTGCATCAAAAATTACGCATGAAATTACCAAAAAATTTAAAGTAAAACACAACAAATACTGGCACAGAGTCAAGAAGTGTGGTAAGATAATACATCGCTCAGCATATTGCTGTGTCTCATGCACGGAGCAGAGGCACAGCGCTGGTTTTCAGCGACAGCCGGCGTCGACAGAATAGCGTCGATCAGTGCGGCGTGATGTTGGTAAATAATTATAAAATAAATCGTTATCTAAGATTAAATACAATGACACAAGATAAAATATGTAATTTAAAATACATACGTAAGATTTGGAATTCCTCAGACCACAACACAAAACCACACAACATGGCTACATTGTATCAAGTCGTCAAACTTCAATCAACAACAACCATTGAGGTACTACGTACTACGTAGTACATAATACCTCAGTGACAACAACGATCTTATTTATTTTCATAAATTATTTTAAATGATATCATCCCCGAAATTGTTCACTAACGCGGCCTCTCGGCACAGAATATCTAATAGTTGCTCTCGGCGTGTCGGTCTCGGCATGCATCTGGACAAGACTAAAGTCACGTTCACTATGCATGTCATACTGAGGCCAATATGCGTTGAAGGGTCGGCACTCGAAGTTGTAACGGAATACGTCTACTCTAGGAAAAGTCATTCAGCACGGTAGACACAACTTCGAGAAAGAAGCCGACAGAAGGATCCAGTTGGGCTGGGCAGCTTTTGACTAACTTTGCCGAGTCTTCTCGTCACCTATACCGTAAAGTTTGAAGACGAAGGTCTTCAACCAGTGCGTCCTGGTCCTGCCTGTCATGACTTACGGTGCCGAGACGTGGACACTCACAGTTTGGCTAGTCCACAAATTCAAAGTCTCTCAGCGAGCTATGCTTGGTGTTTCCTTGAAGGATAAAATCCGTATTATCCGGAGAAGAACCAGAGTGACCGTCATAGCTTATACGATCAGTAAGCTGAAGTGGCAGTGGGCTGCCATGTCGCCGTTGCCCGTTGGAGTAGACGCGTCCTTGAGTGGAAATCAAATCGGCAAACGCAAGGGCACCCCCCAGCCAGATAGACCGACGACCTGATTAGAGTAGCTGGGGGGGACTGGATGCGGAAGGCAGAAGACCGAGTGTTGAGGCGCAACTTGGGATAGGCCTATGTCCAGCAGTGGACAGCCATATGCTGAGATGATATTGGTAATTTTTGTTGTCATACCTAATAGACGCGCCCCACTCGTCCCGCCCTTCACCCCCGCGGCTATTTCCAAAGGATAATAATATGAAGTGTTTTGTTTACCCATAGCACAGATAATATAATACTATCCCATAGATATTTACCAACTTTGGCATTGGTCTCGCGCTCAACGTCGCGTTGTTGTATGAAAGTTTTAGACTCGGCATGATACAATTTCTTTTTTTTGTGAAAAATAAATCTTAAAAACAAAATTTACGACGTCTGTGGTCTGGCGTTTCAAATGTCGGACTGCTGATCACGAGGTCGTGGGTTCGATTCCCACAGGACACAAATATTTATGTGATGAACAAATGTGTTTGTATTGGTCTGTGTGTTTCTTATTTATTATAAGTATGTAGGTACATATTTACAAAAAACGTATTTATGTATTATATCCACAGAAATAGATAGAATGGTTGTAATCACAATTTTACTTGCGATTCATGCGTGGCAACTTTCCGAACAAACTACGCCTTACATTTTGACGTCATAACTTAAAATAAAATAAAATAAAAGTACTTTACAGCTTTTGTTTCTGCAATTAGAAACAGCACAATAAGGCATTTTTGCAGGTTTTTGTTACAGTATTTATAGAAACAAGTCGTAAGGCGTGCTGAGAAAGGCTTTGAAATAACCTGCACTATGGTGCATGGTGCTGCTACGCGCGCCCTGCCCACATGGCCATTCTATCTATTTCTATGATTATATCCATTGTTTAGTACCCATAGCACAAGCTCTGCTTAGTTTGGGACTAGATGGTGCTGTGTAATTTATAGTGATGCAATGTTAAAAGAATACAGCTTTGGTAGGCTGTTTAGGACGACACGCCAGGCCAGCCTCAGTCCACTGATGTTGTTTGATTCACCGACGGATCAAAAACAAGAAGGTCTAGCAGGAGCTGGATTCCACGGTGGGCGGCCAAAGGTAAAAAAATTCGCCAACCTAGGCCAGTACACTACCGTGTTTCAAGCCGAATTATTTGCCATTATTGGATGTGTCCGTTTAAGTCTGCAGAGGACCTATATTAATAGGCGAATCTTCATCTTCTCTGACAGCCAGGCAGCATTAAAAGCCTTAAATTCAGAGGAAATTGACTCCAAACTTGTAAAGGAGTGTGTCCAGCTATTGAACTCACTAGGAGCAGTAAACTCGGTGGCACTAGGATGGGTACCTGGACACTGTGGCATTAGGGGCATCGAAACCGCTGATGAACTGGCTAGAGCTGGTGCTGAAAGCCCCATTGTGGGCCCGGAGCCAATCTGTGGCATTCCTAAATGCACCACTACAGCCTACCTTAAAAACTGGGGAACTGACCAAAGTATTAGCCTTTGGGAAAAATCCCCAGGCCAAGAACACTCGAAAGCGCTGCTTGTGGGCTTCAAGAAAAGATTTACGAAAGAAGCGCTTTCTTTGAACAAGAATCAGATAAGAATCCTGACAAGAACCCTTACTGAGCACTGCAAGCTGAAGAAACACCTTAACAGAATGGGCCTCAGTGATACCACAGTTTGCAGGTTTTGTCGCGAAAAGGATGAGACGCCCATCCATATCCTATGCAAATGTGATGCAGTGCACCACATCAGAAACCAGCATCTTGGAGGCCACGTCATCTCAACGCAGGAGATCAAATCCTCCTCCCCCAAGGTCATAGTCGACTTCATGATTGATTTGCAGCTTGGGGAAGTACTGGTATGTTGCAAGAGGCGTCACAATAGATGTTATCAGGTCGCAGTGGCTTAGGGGCGTTCAAGACACCTACCTCTTTCCTCAAAAAAAAAAAGAAGTAATTTATAGTATTACCAGTACTATATAGTATTATATTATCTGTACTACCAGCTAATAGAGTGGAATATGGCTAATAGATATGGCAACCCCAAAATTTATGCAAATCGCAAGACACGCACATCGCACAGCTGCTTGTGTGTATTGCGATTTTGAGATTTTGTCCAGTCTGGGGCCTTACTCCCGACTGGTTTGAGCTAATGTCAACTCCTAGAGGAATGCAGTACGAATTGACACTAACGCGAATTCAGAGGGCTTAGTACGAGTTTCACACTTACGAATATTTTCATCGTTTTCGTCGACTTTCATTCATAAATCAGTAGCGCCCCTGGCGGATACGAGGAGGAACTACAGATTTATTAATGAAAGTCGACGAATACTTTGAAAGTATTCGTAAGTGTCAAACTCGTACTAGGCCCCCAGATTCGGTTGATTGATACAAAACTCGATCCAGTCGGGATATACATTAACATTTTAATTGTATTGTTGTGTGTTTTATTGACGTAATTATCTGGAATCTCAATTAATTTGGCATTTTATTTTGACGACATCTGTGGTCTGGTGGTTCGAGTGTCGGACTGCTGATCACGAGGTCGTGGGTTCGATTCCCACAGGACACAAATATTTGTGTGATGTGACATAAGTGTTTGTGTTGGTCTGGGTGTTTCTTATATATTATAAGTATGTATTTACAACAAAAAAAGTATATAAGTATTATATCCATTGTCTAGTACCCATAGTACAAGCTCTGCTTAGTTTGGGACTAGATGGTGCTGTGTAAAAATGTCCCAAAAATATTTATTTATCAATTATTTATTTATTGTTATTGACCTTTATAAGAAATCATGTATTTTTGATTATGTACCTATTGTATTTTATGATGTGTAGTAATTTGTATCTAATGTTTTACATTAATATTATAATTATCGTGTACCTGACCTGCTAAAACATTCAGACACAATTAAAATTGTTAATGAATAAATAAATGAAATGAAATATAAGGCCCAGTTCTTGAAGCAATTCTATCTGGTTGAGGTTGCCCACAGAACGGGTTGCCATTATCACACTTTCAGGGAGTTTATTCCACTCTGTGCCTATGCCTACACTTCTAAAATAAATAATTACAAGTGAGTGCGAAAATGCTCCCCAACCTGTAATTCAGTGCTTAACCGCCCACTGCTAGCTAAGTATAATAAACTGCGTCTAATTAAAGTGGCAAGAGTTTAACTATTAATAGAACGTCTCGTCGCTGCATCAGAAATAATTGCGAAGAAAATGGTTGAAATGTGACGTCACGGACACATAACATAACGCCTGTATTTCCCCGAAGGGGTAGGCAGAGGTGTAATATAGTACACCCACATTTCGCCAGTTATGTTATAGTCCCATGTAATAGGGGGCGAGCCTATTGCCACTGACCGGGCACAAATCCAGACTCCGGGCTGCTACTGAGAATTTCCTAATGAAAAAACCCAATAACACTTTGCCCGACCCGGGAATCGAACCCAGGACCCCACGCTCAGCAGTCGTCACGGACACGGATTTTCTATTCTCTATTTTTTTTTTACTTTGTATTCATAATGCCACAGCGAGACAATGTACAATAACCTAGCAATGTTACCTATTTCTTCTCTTTCTTATGTGTAATTAGAGCAATACCTACTGGTTACTGTCGTGATAGTACCATCCCCTGCTATACCCTTTTGTGTTCATGTTGTGCGCGTCAATAATATTGCTTCTTTTTTTGTCATAATTTTATTATTACACTTGTTTGTCTTTATGTTGCTATTGTTGTTGTGTATGTGTTTCTTTCTTTTCTTTTATATCTTTAAATAAGATTAATTAATCAGCCTGTTGGTATACTACAGGATCTCACGACGATCTTTTTTACTAACAATTATAGGCGAAACGCGAAAAATATTACAATAATCAGTTTCACTTCTGGTGCTAAGCTAAAGATTTATACAAAGTGTATAAAAAACTGGCCAAGTGCGAGTCGGACTCGCGCAGTAAGGGTTCCGTACCACCCATCAACCTGATACCCCATAGAAACTGATTTAATTTACGATGGTTTATCAAAAGACATCAACGGACATGCGCGAAATATGAATTTTTGCATCTCTTTCTTGAGCAGGTACCACCACATATGTCTATATTTGTCTTATTTTTAGTATTTGTTGCTAAACTACATAATATGCACTATAATCTGACCAAGTTTGACCCTGGTATGTATATGTAAAAACGTTGAAATAAAAAATGCATGTTTTTTGAGGTTTCTTGTATGGGGACCCCCTTTGGTTTAAGACTTCTTTTTGTTTTTAGTATTTGTCGTGATACTCCTCATAGCAACACATATTCTGTAAAAATTTCAACTGGTTATCTATTACCGTTACTGTTAGCGACGCCGCATAATTATTATTAAAACGCGGTGTTGTATAGATTTAGTTATCAAAGAATATTCTAGAAACTTGTACTAGAAACTTCTCGAATAAATCGAACGCTCTGGAATATTCTCGAATAGAATGAGTCTACTGTGTACCTACTAGAACATTCCAGAACATGTTGTATACTGGAAGGTTCTAGAGTATGTGCTGGTCTCTGACGGCCGGGATATAAATAGGGCCGCTCAGGCTAGACAAGTCAGTAGCGAATGGAGTCCCACATGGGACTCTCCGCCAACTAAGTCCGGTTAAGCAGAAATGGGACTTCGGTCCCACCTGCGAGAGCCCATTCGAAAAAAAAAAAAAAAAAAAAAAAAAAAAAAAAAAAAAAAATAGACAAGTCAGTTGTTACTTGGCGATAGAACAGTAAACTAGTCAGTTGTGAACTAAGTAAGCAAGTCTGCTAGTAAGTAATTATTGTAAAAGTGTTGACCGAATAAAGAACATTGGAGAATCTGGAAGCTTTTATTTGGCATTACTTCGTGTCCCGCCAGTCCGTGAATAAGGTTACGAGAGGTAATTAATAGTCTACTATTTAACAGCCATTTTTGATCCTATCAACCGGATCATTACCTCGGTACGTAACAATTTTTGGTCCTTCGAACCGGATAGGGAAGACCACGACATAATGCCGATCGTCCGCTCCAATTCACCGTGCCGTTCGAAATCGGAACATCATGAAGAATCTGAGGATAAATGGACTACAACAGATGGTTCAATGAAAACGCCGACCGAGATCAGTGCCACTGCCTCGAAGCCCGTACGGATGACACGTGCTGCTGCCGCAGCCGCCGCCACCGCACCAACGCAGACCGTGCGCCCCGCGACCGATTCATCAATGACGTCGCGCCAAGCACGCCCTGCGCAAGAGATGAAAGCACACCGGCACTCCACACTGACGTCAGACGCGACGACATCGCAAGCGCAAACGAAGAGGCCAATTACTACGAAGCCGAAGAACATTGGAGAACCGGAAGTTTCACCGTTAGTTTCTTCGGAAACTTTAGTTCCTCTGACCGCCTCAAAATCAACAAAATCTTCGAAGAGGATGGAGTTGGAAGCACGTAGAGAACTACAGAAGAGGCAGTTGGAAATGGCGAAAGCCGCAGCCGCCCTAGCCCAGACAGAACTTGAACTCACCCAGTGCGAATCAGAAGAAGAACTAGAAGTTGAGTTAGAAATAGAAAAGTCGACGCAAGTCGAACAATGGGTAGAGCAGACTGCTACGTACTTGGAAGAACCTAAGGAAGTTAAACCAATCCAGAAGACTGAAATAAAGGAACTAGCTGACGCGATCATCAACGCCGTGAAAACAACTCAACCAGCCCCGTCACTCGCACCGCCGAAGTATACGTGGGTACTACCAGACTTCAATGGAGCACATGAAGAGTGGCTGCCTTTCAAGAGGGCATACATGGACACTGCGAAGCTATGCAACAATGTGCAGAACATGGCTCGCCTAAGAAAGTCCATCAAGGGAATGGCAAAAGAAGCTGTTAGAAGTTTATTGTTTGTGGCCTCCAACCCCGAAGAAGTTGTAACTGCCTTAGAACGGAGATTTGGGAGGCCGGAACAACTTGTGCTCGCGGAGATGGAAAAGATCAAGGAGCTACCACGTGTAAGTGATACGCCGCGAGACATATGTGAATTTGCAAGCCGCATCAGCAACGCGGTTACTACGATAAGTGTGCTGAACAAACCACACTATTTATACTCGCCGGAAATGAGTAAGTGCATTATCGAGAAGCTACCGTCGATACTGCGGTACAGGTGGTTCGATTATAGCGCACGAAGCGGTGAAAAACCGGATCTGATCAAGATCATGAAATTCTTGAACGCAGAAGCGGATTTATGTGGGACATTCGCGCCACCGGAAACCAATAAGAAGAGACACGGGAATTCACGTCATCCGGTGCACGAGACCTATGATGATGAAGAAGAAACCGTTGCAACAGCTACGGAAGCATACAAGAGGTCCTGCGCTTACTGCGAAGAGGAACATTGGATCACCGAATGCAAGAAATTTAAAGAAGCGAGTATAAACGAAAGATGGGAAATAGCAAAGCAGAGCCACCTTTGTTTTAGATGCTTACGCCAACGTCACATAAGAACGAACTGCAGAGGACAACCCTGCAAGAAATGTAAAAGACCGCATCACACAATGCTGCATCCGGAGCCAGTACGAAGATCGACTACACCGGTGCAGCACGAGAATCCTTCGCCTTCAGTAAACGATCGGACCACAGTCGATGAAGACTTGAACAGCGTCGTGAAGTCCGCATATGCAGCAGCAGATGGGACCAAAGTATATTTGAAAATGATGCCAGTGGATGTTTATGGTCCGAAAGGTTCTGCCCACATCCTCGCCCTGCTCGACGAAGGATCTACGGTGTCATTGTTGGATGCCAAAGTTGCTGCGCATATTGGAGCCACTGGGAAGCAAGAATCACTCGTCCTAGAAACTGTTGGTGGAAAGTTAATCGAAAAGAAGGACTCACAGCGCGTGGACCTGAAGATTAAGGGGGCGCATCGTAAAGACAAGCGGACACTAAAAAGCGTACGCACTGTAGAAGATTTAAAGCTGTCGTCGCAATATGTGGACAAGGGCATCATCGAGCAGTGCAAGCATTTAAAGGAGATGAAGAACGAACTCCTGTACGAACATGAGAGACCAGCTCTTCTCATCGGTCAAGATAATTGGGACCTAATAGTAACGAGAAAAGTACTGAAGGGTAAACTGAACGAACCAGTCGCGTCACTGACTAGTCTCGGTTGGGTGCTGCATGGATGCTGCACCAGGAAAAATGCTTCAAAGGATTTGGTAAATCACTGCCGCACCACATGTAGTGAAGAAGCCGATTCGATTGAAGTACGGCAGCGACGCATCAGCAATAAGGACGATGAGAGAGCTTCAGTGCTGTTGAACATAATTTCGATACAACAGCCCGATGAAAGTGTCACGTTGCCGAATGCTCAGATACACAATAGGCTACCTGACATTGAAAATAATCAAAAAGATGCAATACGACATGTGACGACAGATTTCGACTTCGAACCAAAACGGATCTTCGGTTCTGGATTTTCGTATCGGCCTGATTCAAAGCGGCCGGCCAAGAGATTTGAAGAAAGAGAAGTCACCCGAATAGATGTGAAAAAGAATAAGCCATTGGTGACAAATTGGAAATTACCAGATCCGAATGGATACTCGACCTGGACGCGCCGCTTTGTGCGACAGCAAGAGATTTCATGTACATGGATCTGTGTAAGAAAGACAAGGCTACCGTGTACGCTGCCCGTAAACGGGAAGATAATTGGAAGCCGTATAAGAAGAAAAAGAAGAAAACAGTCTCCAACCTGCAAAATAAGAAAGAAGTAAGGAACAGGCCACGACAAGAAGTCTTTGAACTTTACATCGAGGATCGAGGCAGCAGAACGAGAATAGTCGACGGGCAAACAGCAGGAGGGGTGTTGAAACGACCCACTTCAGCGACTTGGTTCCAGAACTTGGTACCGTCAGCGACGTCGCGACCGATGGATGGAGTGCGCGACAGAACGCGCACTGGGGGGGAGACTGTTAGCGACGCCGCATAATTATTATTAAAACGCGGTGTTGTATAGATTTAGTTATCAAAGAATATTCTAGAAACTTGTACTAGAAACTTCTCGAATAAATCGAACGCTCTGGAATATTCTCGAATAGAATGAGTCTACTGTGTACCTACTAGAACATTCCAGAACATGTTGTATACTGGAAGGTTCTAGAGTATGTGCTGGTCTCTGACGGCCGGGAAATAAATAGGGCCGCTCAGGCTAGACAAGTCAGTTGTTACTTGGCGATAGAACAGTAAACTAGTCAGTTGTGAATTAACGTGAACTAAGTAAGCAAGTCTGCTAGTAAGTAATTATTGTAAAAGTGTTGATCGAATAAAGAACATTGGAGAATCTGGAAGCTTTTATTTGGCATTACTTCGTGTCCCGCCAGTCCGTGAATAAGGTTACGAGAGGTAATTAATAGTCTACTATTTAACAGCCATTTTTGATCCTATCAACCGGATCATTACCTCGGTACGTAGCAGTTACAAAGATACAGCCCTGTGACAGACAGACGGACGGACGGATGGACGGACAGCGTAGCGAGAGTAATAGGGTCCGGTTTGGCACCCTTCGGGTACGGAACCCTAAAAATTAAATGCGTGGTCATATTTAAAGTGCTCATTCAGGGAATCGAACCACTTTTACTACGAAAACGTGAAAAAAAAGTCTGCCTATCCGAAACGAGCTAAAGGCCGACCTGGTGTTAAGCGGTTACTGTTGCCCATACCAACTGCAATACCACCTAGGCTGTTAGTGGTACCGCAAGTCGGTTAGCCAAACTAAGACATGAATATAAAAAGTTCATGTGATTGTAATTCAATTTCTTAGTAGGTACTTACATTTAAAAATATCCAAAGGGAACTCCGGACTCTTCAAATAGAACTTCATTTTAACTGGCGAGAGATTAATTAGAGACACAGAAGAAATTCATGGCTACTAGTACCAGTAGTAGTACATAGCTACTTTTCTCTCATTTGCGAGGAAACAATACACAAATTAATTCAATAGCTTCAACAGTATCTAATTTTCATTCGCACTCATTCGCACCAATTCGTCCGCGCGCGATTCTTGTTCTATTTTCAAAGTTTTAAATAAAAAAAAAGTCCAGCAATTTCTACTATAGTCGTGTTGGTTATGACTGGCCTGTTATTTCGTTGCGTACGGAAAAGAGCCGATTGATGTATTCTTTTTTTTAAATAATGAAGTTATTTCCGAGCAAGTAGGAGATAAAACTATTATATTTCTTAATAGTCACTTACAACTTTATTTCCCAAAAACCTAGTACGTTTGCATGATATTACTAGGTATTTTTTTTTTAATCTTAAGAAAAAAGATAGGTAAGACGCAATGAAATAGCTAATGAAATCTTTTTAATGATGCCCAAGTTATAAAGCGTTTCAAAATTGTTTACTCGATAGAGACGGCACTACTGGCCACTGACGTCATAGCGTATTAATGTCGTTACGTCATGAAACAGTCGTTTATCATATAAAGACTCTCGTTTTAAACCACGGTGGCCACCGACAATCATCGTGGTCAGGTCCGGAATAGCGAAATAGGTCACTTCCTTTAAAAAAGTCTCAGACGATTCACATAATCACACATGGAATGTGTCAATGTTATATTTACTGTTTGTATGAATTTTGAAGACAGTAGTTATTTGTTTATTTCAATGCCTATCCTCACATTTACAAACACACAACATAATCAGTAGAGATTGGCCACCTACATACCGACTAGTCGGAAAAACAGACTAAGTATTTTATGTAAATTTCTGTAAATTTTACGCACCTTGGCCTTGGCCTTTTTATCGACCTATTTCTAGCATAGGCCTGCTATAGGCTAAATTATAAAAAACTAGACTACTTTAGCCCGCGGCTTCGTCCGTGGATAATTCGGCTTAACAGAAAAACTAATCGCGCATCCCTCGGAAAACCATTTTTTTTTCCGAGATAAAAGTAGCCTATATTTTAATCCAGGTTATTGTCATCATCCATAAGTAAAACATTAAATACATTATTTAAAAATAAAAAAAACCTTAAATAAAACTACACCTAAAGCTAAAAACTAAAAAGGAGTATCAAAATATCCCTCCGCGACGCTTTCAACTGGTAACGTGCCCAGAAGACTGGCAGCATTGCCGCGTTGTATGGCAATGCTTAATCTTTGACCAAAGTAAAGGCCAGCCTTCTGGTCACGTGAAGTGTCGACTAACCGCCTAGAAATATTTTTAAATAAAAGGTGGGCACTCGGACCCCACGACCCGAGGGTTTCTACCCCAAACGGCTCGAAAATATAATTGTTACTAAGTAAGTTATTATATTTTCGCCGTTTGAGGTTCTCTGCAGCGGCAGCGGCAGCGCCAGCACAGCTTGCCGAGCTAGGAAGATGTGATGGCGCAAGGTGTCGACGCACGTTGCGTCCCATACCAGAGACTTTGGTTATTGTCTATCTGCTTGCTAAATTTCAACCAAATCTGTTCAGCCGTTTCAGCGTGATTGAGTAATAAACATCCGAAACATCTTCACAAACACATTTATAATATTAGTAGGCTAGGGAGATAAAATTATAGCAACGACCTTTCACATTGTTTTTTTTAGAATTTTAGTTAAGTTAGGGTTTCGGGCGCGATATTTTGACGTTTCTTTCATACACATTGAGGAAGAGATTTCAAAAATAAAATTTCTATTAATAAAGTCAGACGTTCCGTCATGATGTTGTGACTTCTTTGAGCAGACTATACGAAAACAGGACGACACAATCATACAACTAATTGTTTTTGTATTGGCAGTACATTAAAAATATTCTGGAATAATCATTTTAACTATATTTTCTAATAATACATTTAAAAAAACCCCATGACTCCATTTCTCAAAGTTCGAGGGGAATCATTATAGTAGAGCGTTTGATAGAATAGACCATCGCATCTTCATTGTCAAACTCTACAGCCGTGAGATTCGTGGTAATCTACTCAGGTGATTCACATCTAATATTGAGAATATAACTCAGACTGTTGTTATATTTATTTATTTATTAAATTTATGCACACACAGATAAATAAAATTTAAATACATAGAAATGAATAGTACAAAGGCACTGCTTATTTCTATAAGAAATTTCTTCCAGCAGACCTGCGAGAGGTTAATTTGAAGCAAAGAGATGTAGACACAGTGTGTCAAGTAATAATAATAAATATACATACGTACATATATATATATACTCATACATAAACTAATATATAACGTAAGATAAATATGGTATAAAAATAATAAACATAGTCTAGGTATACCTACACAATATCAAAATAGAAATCATAATACATTACATAATTACGTACAACCTATGTGGATGAGGAAAGATAATGCTCTTTTACACGTTTTTTGAAGGTGGAAACAGTTTTACAGTCGCGTATCACGGGCGGAAGCGAGTTCCACAACCTAACCGCATATATATATCTCCAGTTGGGTATCAATTCCTAGTGGAGTTCCCCAGGGATCCGTTTTAGGTCCCTTTTTGCTCACAATACACATCTTAGATATTCACAAATTTTTCGTAAATTCCCATATTCTTATTATTGCATTGCAGACAAATGATATATTTTTTGTGTACCAGCTTTGCATTGTTTTGTTTTTAGGGTTCCGTACCCAAAGGGTGCCAAACGAGACCCTGTTACTCTCGCTACGCTGTCCGTTCGTCACAGGCCTGTATCTTTTGAACAGTAACAGGTAGCCGGTTGAAATTATCTCAGAATATGTGTTGCTATGACGACGTCTGTGGTCTAGTGGTTCAAGGTTCGGACTGCTGATCACGAGGTCGTGGGTTCGATTCCCACAGGTCACAAATATTTGTGTGATGAACATAAGTGCTTGTGTTGGTCTGGGTGTTTCTTATCTTAACTATTATAAAATTGTAAACGTCTGTTTGTTTGTTTGTTTGTTCCAGCATCACGCTAAAACTACTGGACCGATTTTGATGATTTTTTTTTTGTTTGAAAGCTGATGATCTGACTTAAAAACTGGTATGGGTTTTGAGAAAGAAAGAAAGAAAGAAAAAAAGAAAAAAGTTAATTCGTGGGTTGCGTACTCACCCGACAGATCGAAGCTTCTATGCATTTGCACGAGCGGATAGTAATGTACGATGGAGTGGACAGGAGTGGAGTGGAGTGGACAGGGGATGGGACTGGGGATGGGACTGGGGACGGGATAGGGGACGGGACTGGGGACGGGACAGTGGACGGGACAGGGGACGGAACATGGGACGGGAAATGGGACGGGACATGAGACGGGACATGGGACAGGACAGTGGGACGGCACATGGGACTGGACATAGGATGGGACATGGGACAGGACATGGGACATGGGACGGGACGATAGTGATATAGTGAGATAGTGGGACAGTGGGACAGTGGGATAGTGGGACAGTGGGACAGTAGGACAGTGGCAGTGGGACGGTGGGACGGTGGGACAGTGGGACAGTGGGGCAGTGGGGTAGTGGGGCAGTGGGCCAGTGGGGCAGTAAGATAGTGGGGCAGTGGGGTAGCGGGTTAGCGGGGCATTGGGGCAGTGGGGCAGTGGGGTTGTGGGGCTTTGTGGTAGCGGGGCAGCGGGGCAGTGGGGCAGCTGGGCAGCGGGGCAGTGGGGCAGCGGGGCAGTGGTGTAGCGGGGCAGTGGGGTAGTAGTGGAGTGGGGCAGCGGGGCAGGCACTGGGGCAGTGGTATAGTGGGGCAGCGGGACAGTGGGGCATTGGGGAAGCGGGGCAGTAGGGCAGCGGTGCAGCTGAGCAGTGGGGCAGCGGGGCAGTGGTTTACCGGGGCAGCGGGGCAGTCGGGCAGTGGGATAGTGGGGCAGCGGGGCAGTGGAGCAGCGGGGCAGTGGGGCAGTGGGGCAGCGGTGCAGTGGCGCGGCGGGGCAGCGGGACATTAGGGCAGCGGGGCAGTGGGGCATCGGGGCAGGGTGTGGGGCAGTGGGATAATGGGGCAGCGGGGCAGTGGGGCAGTGGGGTAGCGCGGCAGCGGGGCAGTGGGATAGTGGGTGGCAGTTGGGCAGTGGGGTAGCGGGGCAGTGGGGCAGCGGGGCAGTGGGGCAGCGGGGCAGTGGGGCATCGGGGCAGCGGGGTAGTGGGGCAGAGGGGCAGTGGGGTAGCGGGGCCGTGGGGCAGCGGGGCAGCGAGGCAGTGGGGCAATTGGGCAGTGGGGCAGCGGGGCAGTGGGGTAGCGGGGCAGCGGGGCAGTAGGGGAGTGGGGCAGCGGGGCAGGCTGTGGGGCAGTGATATAGTGGGTCAGCGGGGCAGTGGGGCAATGGGGTAGCGGGGCAGCGGGGCAGTGGGGCCGCTGGGCAGTGGGGCAGCGGGGCAGTGGGTTACCGGGGCAGCGGGGCAGTGGGGCAGAGGACTGGACTGGAATGGACTGGACTGGACTGGACTGACGTGGGTTAGCAGAATTTAACGCGAGCGGAGCCGCGGGTAAAAGCTAGTGTATTATAAGACGTATTAGGTCCTTACATATGAAATTAGCGTTTTGTCGTACTGACCACTTTGATCTGAAATATCTCCTCTTTGGTTGACGACCACTAAGTTAGATGAGCTACAATTGGAATGTCTGCGACTTCCACCGTACTCCCCGGACCTTGCTCCAACAGATTACCATTTTTTCCGGAATTTGGACAACTTCTCAGAAGGAAAAAAATTCAAATCTGAGGCGGCAGTCCAAACCGCCTTCAAAGAGTTTATTGATTCTCGCCCCCATGGTTTTTTTAGTAAAGGGATCAATGAACTACCTATGAGATGGCAAAAGTGCATAGATAACAACGTTGATTAATTAAATATATTTTACAAAAAAAAATACTTTATATTCCTCCCGTACAAAACGCCAATTTCATATGTAAGGACCTAATATGTATTTACAAAAAAATGTATATAATTATTATATCCATTGTCTAGTACCCATAGTACAAGCTCTGCTTAGTTTAGGACTATAGATGGTGCTGTGTACAAATGTCCCAAAGCTTTTTATTTTTTTGACCCCTATCAAACAAAGATTATATATAATGTCTACAATTCTGCATGGTTTAATTTTAAGCAAAATTTCAATGATCTCATACTTAAGACGCTGACAACAGCCAAATACACCAAATAGGCTTCTTTTAAAAACATTTTTAGCTGTATCTATTCGGTTTTTGGCAGTGAAAAAAATATATGTTAATCTTGATCGTATTTTCTGAAACTGTATTGTGCCCAAAACACGTTTTCTTGAAGTTTTCTCGATAGAAAAGAATTGTAAACTTACCTCTTAAAACATGCTTTAAAGCAAACAATCTCTATTGTTTACTAAATATTATAAATAAAATTAAGAAAACATTTGAGAAAGACAATAATCTAAACATTTGTTGTTTCTGTTTTTCAAATAAGCTTTTAGTTTTTTATGAAAAAAAAAATTTGTTAATTTTCATTCAAATTGAGCGGCGTATCCGACGTCCCTCGGCTCGTTGCCTCTCTTTCAGTTCTGTACGAAACGACAGTGACCGCAGAGGTCTGATTTTTTAGGTGTTGTCAACCTCTTAAGTTTAGAACACCTTTTTATACCATGTTTTATGCAAATAAATATATTACATTCTATTCTATTCTATCACGAAAAAACAAATGGGGTCCCCAAATGCAATATCCTCGAAAAACATTCATTTTTTGCAACGTTTTTGTTCCTGCTCTATCTTCAAAACGGTAATACATACCAGCGTCAAACTTGGTCTGATTATAGTGCATACTATGTTGTTTAGCAACAAATACTAAAAATAGGGCAAAGATAGACATATGTGGCGGTACCTGCGTAAGAAAGAGATGCAAGAATTCATATTTCGCGTACCTACGGTGCGTTGATGTCTTTTGATGAACTCTCAATTAAATCAATTTCTATGGGGTATCAGGTCGATGGGTGATACGAGCAATTTTAAGAACACGGCTGGGCCTTTATGTCATTACTGTAACTGTAACTGTCCGGAAAATTGCAGATGTAGGGTTGCCCTAAATCTGCAATTTTCCGGATATGTCCGGTTTGGTGCTTTGGTATGCCGCGACGATAGAAATTGTAAAGAAAATGACCGGATAATTCTGCAAATGTCCGGAATTTTCTCCGCATCTTCCTTTTTTTTCATCTGGCAACCCTAACTGTATGGTTCTCCATGATACCCTAGGAGGAATATTCCTCCTAGATGATACCTATTAATAAATAAACTTTCATGAATCCTTTGCGTGCACGTCTGTACAAATAAATCTACATACCTAATAACGCAGAGACAAAGGGACTGGCTATGTCTAAAAATATCGAATGTCTAGATCAGCTCAGTTGTAAAAGCTTTAAGCTTCTTTTTGTAAGAGAATAAACAGAGTGGCGGACAGTATAATGGTACAGCTGAAGAGCAAAATTAGGTGTAAAATGCTTTAGCTGTTATGACTAAGCCGCGAGAAGGGGGTGAAGCAAAGTAGAGGTGTAGATTAGATTATATTAGATTATTCAGTATCAGTAAGTTTATTTGGATGAATAGGTATAATACAAATACCAGGTCTTACAGAATTTGATTATCACTTGATTTAACGGTGAAGGAAAACATCGTTAGGAAATCTGCACACCTGAGGTACGTAAATCTGACGAGTTCTCCCGAGAACGAAATTGTGCAGCAGTACATTTCTTATTGTCCTTAAAGGAAATCACAAAGACATAAAAAATCCAAATCTTAGGATGCAATAAAAGAGTCTCCACAAGTGACGGTACTTAATTGATCGTTCGGCGCACCCTGGGCACTCAGCCCCGCTACCAACCTGCTGACTGGCTATTTTTTTTATAGTATAACATGGCGAAACGAGCTAAAGGCCCACCTGATGTTAAGCGGTTACCTTTGCCCATAACAACTTCAATACCACCTAGGCTGTTGCCTAAATGGTACCGCAAGTCGGTTCGCCAAACTGAGACATGAAGATGGAAAGTCTCATGTGATTGTAATTTCACCGGCACCCGTACCCTTCACACCGAAACACAGCAATGCAAGTATCACTATTTGGCGGAGAAGTAGGTACGGTGGTAGTACTTCCCCGGACGAGCTCTTTCACAAAGGAGCTCTACTACCACTAAAACTCTCTCTCTCTATTCTCTTCCTTCTTCTTACGGCATGAGCTGTCATCAATAAGTAGCTCATGTTGACACGATAGAAGAATAAGGAGAAGGAAATAAATCTAAACAGGCCGGAAGATCTAAAGGCGAACTTTGCTGTCGGGCTTACAAGATATTTCCAGTGTTCCAGAAAACTCATATCTGTGAGTGCTAGTTCTTGATGGCGGGGTGGGTGATGGTGACGCAGTAGGCCATGTTGGTGGACTAATGCCTTAACCTTCTCCTTCAGAAGAGGCCCGTGCCTATAGCAGTAAGACAATAATGCATGGTCTGATTATGTATATATTAAGATATCGTTATGAAATAATGGGCTGTGATTATGTGTGTATTAAGACATTGTCATGAAATAATGGTCTGATTATGTATACATTAAGATATCGTCATGAAATAATGGGCTGATTATTTGTATAATAAGACATTGTCATGAAATAAAGGGCTGATTACGTGTAAGTACCTATATTAAGACATCATTATGAAATAAATGGCTGATTATGTGTATATTAAGATATTATTCTGGAATTCCGCAAAATTGCACTACCTATTCCGGTCATACGTGATCCCAGTAATGCTGTATAGTATATGGTATACGGGAAGACGCTGTGCCCAAAACGGACAATTGTACGGGTCTCAGTGTTTGTGAGGATTTGCGGAGATAGGTACACACGGCTACATATGAAGCTATACATTTTCAGTTTAAGCTGACCTCACATTATCTATCCATACAGTGAGAGGTCAGCTTATACTGAATCTGTATAGCTTGATATGAATCCATGTGTACCTATGTAATCGCTTCCACGGCATATGATCACAAAAACTAAACTAAGTATTACTCTCATAAATCTCAATAAACCTGTTAAATACCGCTATGTTGTGTAGTGTAGAAGTAACAATAGTGCGTCGACGTGGATTCGAACCTGTGACCTTTGAAGTGAACACCCCAGTTAGGCTATTAATCCCAATTATTTAAATAAACAGGAATATGCTGTTTTAGACAGAACAACCCCTCTTGTCGTGGGTGTAATACGCGTATAAGACATGGCAGGATTTGCAATATCTTTATTAGTTTTACTTGTGAAAATATCATAGTTATCATATTCATAATTATTAATAATATTATAAATTCTTTATTTACCGTACCTACATACATGGAAGGCATTTTTTTTTATTCTGGCTTGCGTTTGACCGCCACCTCACCTGATGTTAAGCGATGGTGCGGTCGACGATGGTTCACGCTTGCCCAGCAAAAACCTATTCACTCGAGTCTTGAAGACCACCAGACCAGTCTCCAGTTTAGTTCGCGTGAAAGTCGTAAAGGTTGCGACTTATTTTGTCGTAAATATCAAGGGCATAGCCAACTTGTAATTTGACAGTTCTAAATATACCTAGATTTTTTTATAATGATAGAATAATTTTATCGATTTAAGTGAACACAAATGTAAGGACCAACTGATTTTTTTTTCGCGATTTCAGTGTTGTTCCCATAGTAAAAGTTGTTCATAATGATGAGTACAATGACCCCTTTTCGGGAAATAAGCGATTCAAATTTCAGCAAGCTTTTCATAGTAGCTATTCTGTTAGCGACTTGATTTACGAGCTACTGCGCTCCAAGTACGAATCGTGGTTCCATTCCCAATCTTTATCCAATCAATCAATCAATCAATCATTTATTAGCTTGAATACGGGTGTACATGGGGTGATACTTAGGTTAAAACAAAGTTCTTTTACCATATCCTACCTTACCTTTCTTTTATTGTTTTTCCTAAAGATAGTTAGAATATAATATTATAAGTATATTAATATATTGGTAGGTAGTTTTAGAATTGATAGATCTTGGTCTGGATCATACGAGCATAATGTATTTTCCTTTCCTTGTAAACTTCGAAATACCTAGACTATAGTTCGTAAAATATTGCTTGAGTCCTGTAATAGCTGTCAAAAAGTATACGTGTGTAGTATAGTTTACTAGTTTACTATACTACACACTACAAAAACACTACACATAACTCGAAACTACATTTTACGAAAAGTAGAACAAAACAAACTTATTTTAAAGTAGAATCCATAATTCCGCAATTTACTATAGTTTGACATTTCAAAAACGTCAAATATAACCGTTATTATGACCGTTATTTCAATTTTTAAACGTGAATTTAGATATTTACTATTTTTCTTCGGCATCCAAAGGTTAATAAATAAAGGTCAAAGTAATCATAGACTAATATATAATAAAGTAATTGCGATACGCGAGGCATTCTATCGTAGGAACTTTATAACTAAAACTAGAAATAAAAACGACATAAAAGCGTCTGAAAAGGAATCCAAGATACGGAGAAATCCTTTATCCTAGTAAAACAGACAAAAAAAAAGAAAGAGGGACAAGATAATTTTATTACAAGCTTGCTGTAAGACTGGTTTAGCACACAAAAATCGATTCTTTGCTTCACTTTTCCTGAAAACACACAAAAGGCCATATACTCTAGCACCCACCTCCCACATTTCCGTCAGCGTCAGTTGCAGGACCAGAGAACTTCATTCCTCTCGTGGTCTGGTTCATGGCCACCACGTCCGCCGCCGTCACCACCTTGAACCCCAACCCGTGGCTCGAAACTGTCGAGTTCCACTGCCACATACACATATTCGCTGGGTTCTCAGTGCCGTTCTTCTCGAAGCTACAGTAAACTCCCGTAGCTTGAGAAATATAAGGATTCTTGTTCACCGCCTCGTACATCGGACCATTCGGCCGCAAAATCTTCATCTTGTCAGTCAAAGTAACGGCCTCATTGTCAGAATAGTTCTTTTGGTTTAAAGTAACAGCCCCCTCATTGTCGTTCATCATACCGTTGTACTTCTGGTTCAATCGTATCACTTTGTCCATGGAGGTTTTATCCCCTCTTCTATTCTGACGTCGGTCTTCGGTCCGGTTCATCAACGTCGTCAATTTTTGGAACGACCCTCGCTCCTTCCCAGGATTTGCACTCCTATACTTCTCTTGTGTCTCCGACGCCATGGTTTTCTTTGCTTTATCTTCTTTATTGAACTCATGGTCGCCACAAACTATGGCTACCACGACCAGGACAGCGAAAAGCTTCCCAAACGCCATTTAGTGATCTCGTTTTGTTTTTAAATTATATGGCCGCACAAAGCGGTCGGTAAAGCGTGCATTATGCGCTCTAACACTCATAACAATAGTTTAAACCAGAGTTCAGTGCGAAATTGTTCGTGATTATCTTGTTAAGAGTGTAGGTTTGGGCGAGCGCGCACGACGCTGCTTTGGAAAACAGCCAGCCGTGGTGTCGGCTCGGTCGATACACTCCCGGACAAATACATGTTGCAATAACACTCATTGGGCCACTACATCTAGGCTGTACACTACTATTTATCGCATTGGGGAATTTTCCGTCTTATCTCGCACACCCTCCACTGCCCCTGGAAAATCGTTTCTAATGGATGACACCAATCGTGCAAGCCAGCATCGCGGTACGCCCAGTTACACTCACATATTGATTTTTATACACAGCCACGCAACACGGTTTGTTAATTTTTCACTACAATATATTATAGCTCGTAATTTATTAATTTATAATACTTTTAATACGTTTTAAAATCCATATAACGAGGTACGTATTCGCGGTCAGACTCCCGTGCATAGCGCCACCGCGGGAGTATGCGGAACCAAACGCCCGCGGACAGAAATAATCATTACTTTTCGCGAGATGTGATCTTGGAACGGCGTCTGTAGAGATGCTGCGCAGGTGTAATCCCGCCCCGGAGCGTTCCCGGGCTTTTCGCGCAGGATGTAGTCGCATCGCTTACCGGATATTGCATTGGCTCAATTAGGATCACTGCTCACGTAAGATACCTCCTATTGGTTATACCTACAGGTGGCCCGTCGTGATAGGTTGACGGTGGAAATGCCGCGAAAATGTCCCAATGGTGAGTCGAACCGGATATTGCATGAAGAAAATTTCCGCAGATATTTGTTTACGCGATTACGGCGGGTGGTCGTCGAGTTTTTTTCCGACTGCGGATATTAATTTAGTGTTTTATTGGCTCCATGGGTGTTCGTTTCCCCAGAAGAACGTCATTACGATCTATACGGAGAGATGGAGGGATTGATTCTAATCTCATTTACAACATGCGCGACGCGCTCGTTCCATTTATGAAAGGTGATCGATAAGGACTCCCATTGTTTATTGTTGAATTAAAAATAATGTTTCTGTATAAAGGGTTTCCTGTAATTTAGCATTAACATGTAGTTAAAATGTGAGTGAATTAATGATAACATAAAAACAATTGAACAGTTTGAAGTGGAATAAGTGCAGTGTGAGTGACAGATTACCGCATTAAATATGTACATTCCGAATCAAGTAAATTCGACACAAATTAATGTTGTATAAAACATTGATAAAATTAATTTATATGACGTGAATAGGTACGTAATAAGTAGAGTTAGTTTAAATGTTTAAATATTAACAAACGTTTTTGGACAAAAACGTAGATAATCTTATCATAACATTCAGGATTAGTCATAAAAGACCAATAAAAAAATATCAATGGTTTCCGAACGAACACAGATAGATTTTAATTATTACATTACCAACCAATCACCATTCACCAATCAGTGCTGTACGCAATGTTGACAACTTATGGTATTTTCCCCTAAGCTTAAGATATTTATTGAACCTTAGGTTATTTTTGAGGTATTTAATTTTTTAGGGCATTATTTAGTGGAAAACATTTTCACAGCATGTTGAAACCATCAAAGATATCGAAGGTTAAAACAATAAGTTTGTGATTTTGTGATGAACTAACGAAACCCAGTGCAAAAAAGTGCCAAAATTACTGTTGCTGTGTCACAGCATGAAGTTAATTAGGAAAGTAAAAACCTTAGAGGGGAATAGAATAGAAATCATTTATTTAAAGACGTCTCTTAGACATTTCTTAAGACGTTGACAACAGTCAAATACCCCAAATAGGCTTCTTTTAAAAACATTTTTAGCTGTATCTATTCAGTTTGTGGCAGTGAAAAAAATATATGTTAATCTTGCTCAAAACACGGTATCTTGAAGTTTTCTCGGTAAACTCACCTCTTAAAACATGCTTTAAAGCAAATAATCTCTATTATTTACTAAATAATATAAATGAAATTAAGAAAACATTTAAGAAAGACAATAATCTAAACATAGCTGTTTATGTTTTTCAAATAAGCTTTTAGTTTTTTATTTAAAAAATATATTGTTAATTTTCATTCAAGTTGAGCGGCGCACCCGACGTCCCTCCGTTCGTTGCCTCTCTTTCAGTTCTATACAAAACGACAGTGACTGCAGAGATCTGATTTTTTAGGTGTTGTCAGCGTCTTAATAATGTAAGCAAAACGTTTGACTGTTTTAATTTTTTCCCCCACAGTTTTAGAGGAAAACTGTTCGATTATGGGTGGATTTAGTGTATTTTAGTATTTTCCACTGATAATGGGGAAAATAATATTTTAGAGTTGACAACACTTGTAGTACGTACCACTCCTTGCGTTGTCAATAAAGTATTTTGGTCTCAATTACCTGCATTTTTGTAACTAATATAACGCTTTTTTATTTACCTTACAGAGTATAGATATAACTAACTTATAACAATGTCTGTAGCGTGTGAAGTGACGTCTGTGATCTAATAGTGGGATAAAAATCTATTGTTTATTTGATAAGGTGAGTGTCCTAACAGTACCTTTTGCCCTTATTATTAAAAAAGTAGAAATCATGGTTATCATCAATTCTTTGTGTGTTCTGAATATGAAATTGTATTTGTGTAGTACATTACAAAGAGAATATAATCACTACGCTTAATATAATATTTATTGTGCAATGTAACAAATACTGAGATCTTTTTGTAACTTAATTATTCTAGACAAGTTTCATAATTAGTTCAGCATGAATCATTTTTTTTTCATACGTTTCGCTTTCGTGAGTATCACCCTTAAAATAATTAGGCTTAGAACCGCAGTAGTCACACGCGGAGTGAAGTAAATTCAAGTTGGCCTTAAAAGGCTACGTTGAGTACAGCTTAAGCTATGTCTCCTGCAACCATATTTTTGTTATTTCTAACATCTAACATGTTTTTCTAAAATGGGGGCGTGGCCTAGCTGTTTGGCTACATTAGATTGGCTTAAACAAAATGTTAGCATGTTTTGTTATAGAATAGAATAGAATGGAAATCATTTATTTGCATATGATTTTGGGTAAAGTACATAAGTTGGATTATTATTTTAAAGTTAGAATGTTTTGTTAGATTTTGGTGGCAGGAGACCTGGCTTTTACGCGCCTATCTGTGTGTCTACGAACATGTGTGCTGCTTGCCCTTGTGTGTCCACATTGATTGTTCATAACATAACATAACATCACGCCTGTATTTCCCCGAAGGGGTAGGCAGAGGTTTAATAGTACATTTCGCCAGTTATGTTATAGTCCCATGTAATAGGGGGCGAGCCTATTGTCACTGACCGGGCACAAATCCAGACTCCGGGCTGCTACTAAGAATTTCCTAATGAAAAAACCCAATAACACTTAGCCCAACCCGGGAATCGAACCCAGGACCCCACGGTCAGCAGTGGCGCTTGCAACCAGAGGCACGAGGCGAGGTGAATTTTTTATGTGTTTCATCTTTGAGTGGAACTTTGAATGAAACTATCACTCTTATGTCTTAGTACTGTTAGACATGGGTAACTCAACAAAAATGTGTGAGCTGCAACTCTGCTCACGGCTCACATGTATGAACCGGAGCTGTGAACCAGCTCACAGATCAGGTCTGTTTGTGCCTCTGCCTACTTCGAGTTATGATCTGTGATGCGAGTCTCTGAGACACGCAGACATCTATCGCAGCTCCAGCTCACAATTTTTTTTTTATAGTATAGGATGGCGTAACGAGCTAAAAGCCCACCTGATGTTAAACAGTCACCTTTGCCCATAACAACTTCAATACCACCTAGGCTGTTACCTAAATGGTACCGCAAGTTGGTTCGCCAAACTGAGACATGAACATGGAAAGTCTCATGTGATTGTAATTTCACCGGCACCCGTACCCTTCAGACTGAAACACAGTAATGCAAGCATCGCTGTTTGGTGGTAGTACTTCCCTGGACAAGCTCTTTCACAAAGGAGCTCTACTACTACTAGGTTTTTATTGAATTTTTTTATCTCTCGTGTAACAAACAAGTCGCTCAGATATATACTTTTCTTTGAACCCTGAGCTGCATATTTTGTCATTGAGATGCAGCTCAACAGCTCAAGCTTATTGATCTGTTTATTTGAACTGAGTTACACACCACTAATTACTGTAACTAAGATACCTCTAAATCTATAATTAGCGGATTAGATGTAGATTAAAAAATAGAAATAATAGACAGTTTACCTCATATTTGTGTAAAAATGTCCCAAAGATATTTATTTATTTAATCTGAGAGTATAACAGTCTATTAACAATTGTTCCTCCTTGCTGATTTTACATGTAAATTGTTACCATATATTTTTATTAATTTTAGTCTCTTTTCCTTGTTTCCAATAAATATCTATGGCAGGCATAGAGCAACCGCAACCCCGTGTTGCTCAATGATGGCAGGTATTGAAGTAACTAACAATACAAGCCAAAAATAGCAATTACGGTTTAAATATTATCATGACACTGCATTTAAAGTAGGTGGCATAAAAAACTGACTGTTTTTTCGCACAGTATAGTCCTTGAAACTAAAATGTGAGTTTCTTGTTGTTATCCACATAATTTATAGAATTTCTTGTGACTTAGCTTTACTAACTTTTTTTTTTAACTGGCGAAATGTGGGTGTACTATACACCTCTGCCTTTCCCTTCGGGGAAATACAGGCGTGATGTTATGTTATGTTAGCTTTACTGGCATTTTTATGAATTTGAGATTGAAGTGTTTTTACTAAAATAGATCTAATTGTTTGGTCAATGGTGCCGATTCTCTTGTCACAAAATTCTCTAAACTAAACTAAAAATCACCTAAATTTAGTTTAGTCCTGTCAAACGACGTTTTCTATTCTGAAATTCACTTTAAAACTAATTTTTGGTTTGACAGGACCAAAATTAGTTTAGTTATCCAACTTAGTAAAAATTGACATTTTGCTATTCTGTAATTGACGTTTTTCACCTAATATTAGAAATGTCAACCGAAATCTGACTATTTTTAGAAGGCATCAAAATACATGTCGACTATAATTAGTTATCAACAACTAAAATTGCAAAGCTTATTTTATTCATTTTTATAGTTTTTAGGTAGTTTAAAATAAATAATGGATGCCTACTATGTGGTTGCAGCTGTTGTAGATTCAGCAGAAAGGTAAATTTTTCATAGAAATATAAAATGAAATTTATAATTTCGATAAGAAGAGGATAAGAAGTACATAAATCCATACAATGGGAAAAAAAATTCTATGTGACATTCAATTCTATCCTTTTATGCTAATATGTGTCCCTAAAAAGCCTGAATAAAAAAAGTCTCCCAGTTTGTAATCCTGCGTGGTACTTTTTAGCTTATATTCTAACCATTGACTTGTACCTATGGACCAGTAATACCTACGAAATAAGCGTGGTATGCCTACAATATCCGGGCCACCGTTATGGTGGCCATAGCTAGGGAAGTAAGTAATCAAAACTAAAAAGTATCGATATCGATGCTCGTGTTTCGTACCAGAGATGTGTGCTGATGAAAATCATTTTCAAGTAGTAATAAATAATGCAATTATATCAAATACTAAGTTCGGCTGTCCCTAGGACATAAAAAATCAAGCTTCTAGGTCAAGGCAATCATACGGCTATGTCACATTTTGATACTCGCAAAATCACATAAAAAACCTAGAGGGTACTTCGCATTGACCTAGAATCATGAAATTTGGCCAATATATCGAAATATCTTTTTTTTTTTCAATATATCGAACTCCGATTGTATATTTGAAAATATCGATAGATCGAAAATCTGATATTTAAAAAATATCAACAGCCCTAGTTTGTTTACTCGACAGCTCATGTACTATGGGCCACATTGCGGGGTAAGCGGGGTTGCCACGCGGCGTAGGTATTTTGACATCCCGTAAAGATGTTGCCAAACAGAGAATATACAAATAGCATGCGATCTCTTTCACCAGACGACATAACACGTTGGTTAACAAGAGACAAAGAATAGTTCAATAACGATTTAATAGATATTTGTATAAACTAGGTGGATATAGAAGAATGTGCCACTTCTATAGGTTTCTTAATTCAATGATTCTAACTTATTCAACTTTTTTTTAAATTTCGTGGCCTGGGTGCTAGAACTTTTTAACCACGTCTTTAAAAAGGGAAATTCCAGCTTTTTAAATTAAAGAAATAGTTTATTATTGTGATTGCCCATGGAATTCAAAGGACCTTGCATTTTTTGCAAATAGCTCTGTTTCTCGTTGTTTAAGATATACATATGATACGCTGCAATAATAACAATATATCTCCTTTGATAGGTACTCTTAGGCCCGTATTACAGAAGGTTCCTCAAGTACAGTTTAAACTCCAATCACCTGATCACTACTTAAGGATAGAATCGTTACATGAGTATCGGTCTTATTCCAGAACGGTGATTATTATAAACTTTAATTCAACAACATAACACACGAATTTGACCTGAATTAAAATAGAAATCTCTACTCAAGCGTAGTCTGGACCACACCAGAGTGATTTATTATTACAGATCAAATCTGTGATCAATAAATCTCTGCTTGAGGAACGTTCTAAAATCAAAGCTCAACTCAAAACTAGTTTTAAACAGTGATCAACGCTTGAGTATCGTTCTGTAATACGGGCCGTAGAAAATAATAACCTAGCTCTTTAATCTGATCACATTATTCCAATTTATATATTTTATTGAAAATATAAAACAAACGAACTTTTAACAAGCATAGTGCGTGTAAGTTGGAAGTGGCCGAGCGGAGAACGCATTTTTGGAAAGTTATTGTTTATCGTTGAAAATCTCACGTTGTATTTGATGTGATGTTGTTTTTACTATTTATTTAAAGTAATTTAAGATCTTCGTTGATTGGTTGTTTGGCGCCGACTCATAATTAGTTATTTTTCGCTTTTCAGTTTCTGTTTTCGTCGGTTCAATTTTTTGTTAAAAAGTTTTATTTTTCATTTTTTTGTGGTTAAACTCTAAATCCAGGTCTCCATTATGTCGTAGTGTCTAGAACTATATTTATGTATGTCAAGTTTCAACAGAATCGGTTAACAGGTAAGAATTCAGTGGGTGAACAAACACTCATTTTTTTACTACCCTTAGGGGTGGATTTTGATTCTGAAATTTAAATGGGACCAACTTCAAGATATACCCTATCCAATAAAAAAAGAATCATCAAAATCGGACCACTCTGTAAAAAGTTATGCGTGTTCATACATAAAAAAAAAAAAAAAAAAAAAAAAAAAAAAAAAAAATATATACGCGTCGAATTGAGAACCTCCTCCTTTTTTTCGTCGGTTAAAAAATGTACTTTATTTCGTGACATGATTTTTTCTTCTTAATTTTAATGATAAACTAATAATTCCAAATATAATTATTATTTAATTTCCTTCTGTTTTTGTGAACTTTCGGTCATTCCATTCACTCTTTAATAATTTTTTCAAGATGTACTGGTAACACCGCCAATTCAACTTAGATGCGTCAAACTCAATTATTAGAGCTGTCAACAAGTTTTCTAAAATAAGAAAAAGATAAACACAGAATAAGTTTTATGATTTTCTAAACTAAAATTTGTAAATTTTAGTTATAGTTAGGTTTAGGTGGGTGTACAAGAGAATCGGCACCAATATCAACCATCTGATGTGCTTGCTAGCCCCATGTCATTTGAATTTGAATCTGCTTGTACAGTAGACCGCACATCAGTAGTAACAGTTTGACCTTGACATCGTCTTTATTCCTTTGTTGCGTGTGGTACCGGACGTAATGAATTGCACCACCCTATATCTTTTCATCAACTCAGCCTATCGCAGTCCACTGTTGGACATAAGCCTCTCCCGAGTTACGCTACTCGGTCCTCTGCCTTCCGCATCCAGTCCCCCCAGCCACGTTCTTCAGGTCGTCGGTCCACTTGGCGGGGGGCGCCCTACGCTGCGTTTGCCGATTCGCGGTCTCCACTCAAGGATAATCTTCTCATGGGTGTCGTAAAAGGTGACTAAGGCATTCACCAGAGAATGGGCAGCAGCGTTCTCTGTGTATTTAACCGACCAACTGCGATCGCGAACCCGCCTGCCAAGCGGGACGATTGTGGTATATCCCCCCAAACTGCTTGGGGAGCCCTATGTTCAGCAGTGGACGTCTTTCGGCTGAAATTACGATGATGATGATTGTCTTTATTTCGTAAGCAGTAAGGGTGGGTATTTGTTATTCAAGTGTAACGCCTTTTACGACACCCATGATAAGATATAGGGTGGTGCAATTCTTTACGTCCGGCACCACACGGAACCACATGAACTGCTTAAAAATATATTTTATGAATAAAGCTCTCTAACCACAAGTACCTATTTCATTGACAGATGCTCTGAAACAATGTCAGGCGGCAATTCAAAGAACAAGGCTCGCTCCAAGAAGCAGGAGGGATGGGAGGAGGCCGGCGGGGAGTTCTACCAGGAGTTGTACCCAGGAGGAGAGCAGGAGTTGTTTGATAACCTACAGAGAGCTGACGCTGCGAAGTTGGCGACCCTACTGCCTTCCAAGCAGGCGAGGAATAGTAAGTATTTTTCTCATATATATCTATGTAAGAAATAAGAAGTAGTCTCAATTTTTTGTTGATCAATACAAGGTGTTATTGAAGTAACTGAAAATCTCTTAAGGTGAATGCTACAGGGTAGCCCGCGAAATTCAAAATTACTTGCAGTTTTTGCTAATTGTAGCTCTGTTTTGAGTTGTATATCAATCAAAATACTATTTGCGGTAGTAATAACAATATAACTACTGAATAATACTTATAAAAAATATAAACCTAGCTTTACAAGCTCTAGAAGCTCGATAATCGATAATTTGATCGTAAAATAATATAATCGAGCTTGTACAGCTTATAGAGCTTGGTTAATATTTTTCATGAGTATTATTCAGTAGATATATTGTTGTTACTACCGCCAATCATATTTCGAATTATACCCAACGCAAAACAAAACTACAATTTGCAAAAAACGCAAAAAAATCATAATTTCGCGGGCTACCCTGTAGCATTCACCTCTTAGGATCTTACTCATCAGTATGAACAACTTTTACTACTGGATCAAGCCAGAAATCGCGAAAAAAAATTTTTTTGTTGATTTCCAATTATTACCCCCAAGTACAATGACTCCTTAAGAGGTTTTCAGTTATTTCAATAACACGTTGTATACTAGATGTAAGGCCGGCTCCACACGTTGGCCCCAACGTTCGCACGAACCATGGCCCGTAAATTATGCCTAGTGTCCACACTATTTGGAGATAATGTTAATTTAGTCCCGTCAGAGCCAATGTAAAGACGTCTGAAATAGAAGTTGCACTGGGCAGTTTAACATTATTGAGTGCTTATGAGCTTCAACTGTCAATTAAAATAACACTATAGTTAAACAATGGCCGTCGTCTTTCATCATCAACTCAGCCTATCGCAGTCCACTACTGGACATAGGCTCTCCCAAGTTGCGCGACAACACTCGGTCCTCTGCATTCCGCATCCAGTCCCCCCCCCCAGCCACGTTCTTCAGTCCACCTGGCGGGGGACGCCCTACGCTGCGTTTGCCGAATGCGGTCTCCACTCAAAGACTCGTTGCTCCAGCGGCCATCGGTCGTTCGACAGACATGGCCAGCCCACTGCCACTTCAACTTACTGATCCTACAAGCAATACCAAAGACCTTTTTCTAGAAATTCTACATACTTACATACATATTATCACGCCTGTTTCCCATTCGGGTAGGCAGAGACTATTGATTTCCACCTGCTACGATCCTGACACCTCTTTCGCTTCATCTACGTTCATTAACCTCGTCATGCATGCTCGTCGGCTCTCGTCCCCTTCCAACTCTTCTATACACACTTGCTTCGTATACCTACTATAGAAATTCTATGACTTGCATTCGTCTAAAATGATATTCATGTCTCTTATTGGCGAACACGATTTGCGGTATCATTAAGACAACTGCTTAAGTGGTATTGCAGTTGTTTTGGGCAAAGGTTCGTTTCTTCATCCTAACCATAAAAAGACACAAATGCCCCCCTCTGCCCTGCTACCGTAGAAGTCATTTGAGGCCCCGTCTCCAGTGACTGTTACTGGACTAGTATGATCATCTATCAGACCTTGTTCTTGTCCCAGCAATAGCAAGACGGCAGTCACTCCATCCATATTTGTCATATCCTGTGTTTCGTCGGAAGCCTTATCATTTTAATCACCTTTGTGACTCGTAATTCCGATAGCGAACCGTTTACGACTTTTTAACTTGATATCAGATTGTCGATTAAATGAATTAACAAAAATACCTGATTTTTAGATAATTTCGATGCTTTACGTTTTGGCGTGTTATTATTATTTTTCAAATGTTTACTAAGGCCCTAAGGTCGTTACGGGTAGTCAGAAGCCCGAAAGTCCGACAATTGCGGTGCAATTCACAAACTTTCGAAATGTTTCCGTTTCCGAAGTGAACCGGCAATTTCGGTAAGTTGACCGGCAAACGAAACAAAACGACCACTTCCTGCGACCACGAACGCTGCAAAGCATTCGAAACGTCTGGAGTGAATCGGCACCTAATAGGTTTGAAAGAAAAGAAAGAAAAAGATTTTATTCTTGCGCTCCATTTGACGCACACACTACAAAACTTATACATAATACTTTACAATTTCATGACAGATTAATATAGTTACAGTTAAATTTACAACTGACAACACTGGACATAAACAAATACATGATCTGTGGTCATAACGGTAATCATCGGTTTTTTGTTCTACATTATATATACATACATTATATTATTGTTTGCTCGCTCCATCGTCGACCACATCCTGACAAAGCTGTCTAGATTCTAGATTGCGGTCAAGAGCAGATTAATACACGATATAATCCGGTTAAACTTGTTTTATTAAGAAACAAAACGATTTGAGAACCGAACGGATTCGGAAAAGCAACGCGAAATGTATGGAAACTCTTCCGAGAGCCATTTGTTGTCGGAAAGCACTCGATGTAAAATTATAGAACTATGAATAGCGTTTCCGAATACGTTAGATTCTCAAATGGTTTTCTTATTGGGATCAAATCAAATCAAATGATCTGTACTTGCGTTCAATGTAGGTAGATACATAAGTTGAAAACACATAATAAGTCCCAGTACATTCTACCTTACGGCATGCAAACTTTTCACCCATTTAACAGGCAATTAAATTAAATTATACAGAGCAATCTGTGACAATATTGTGTCATGTTATGAATATTAATTAAAAAACATATTCCTGGACTTCAAATTATCAAATCAAATCATGTTTATTTTGCGTTCATGATATTAAAAGTGGAGGGAAACACATAATAAATTCTACCTTACGGCATGCAAACTTTTCAATTCTATTTATTATAAATTTAAAGGATGGAGGGAAGGATGGATGTAAGGTCGATGCTACTAGCCCTTTCCCGCTGCTTCGCACGCGTTTTTCGGTTTATCACGGAAAGACGCTATCGCTTATTCATCGGGAATTCTGTATCTTCCCGGGATAAAAACTAGCCTATATGGTAAATCCGGTTATGGTCTATCTGTTTGCTAATTTTCATCCAAATCTGTGCAGCCGTTTCTGCGTGATTGAAGGACAAATACACAAACAAAAATTCATATTTACGCATTTATAATATTAGTAGGGTTTATTCACATACCTAAATTACCTGAATTTCAAGATGATGTTATTGAACCCGTATTACTATTATTTGTTCTATGGTATCACGTACAATATCCGGCATTTTTCCTGTGATAAGCTAAAATTGGATCAATTGTTCAATAAAAATATCATAAAATTATATGTATTTCCTTGATAAGCTGATAATTCTTTGTTTGTTCTAAGTATCCTATCAGCAATATTTCGATAATCTCTTTTATATCGATAATAACTCTTTTCTATTCGTTAAATTGGTATAATAATGGGGAAACCCTGTTTGAGTCCTCTAGACAGCGAGGGGGCAACATGAAATGCTCACGTCACATTATTGACGAATTGTACCTACTTATTAACTATTGGCAGGCCCGGATTTTCGCCTAGGCCTACAAGGCCCCGGCCTAGGCGCCCAGCCAGCCTAGGGGCCCTGTAAGCCCTGTCGTTTTCAGTGCTAAAGAGGGTAAAGAATTACTTAAGATCTACCATAAAAGAGAACAGGCTAAATTCACTACCTATAATGAACAAAGAGTCAGACATAATGCAGTCTATAGACTATGATGACTCCATGCATTCTCTTGCACAGAAGAAAGTTTACCGTATGATTCTATACGTGTTATTGAAACAACTGAAAACCTCTAAAGGGGGGTCATTGTACTCATCAATATGATCCTTAAATTTTTTCGATTTATGTGAACACAAATGTATGGATCAGGAGTTTTTTTTCGCGATTTTATGGTTGGTTCAACGGTAAAAGTTGTTCATACTGATGAGTACAATGACCCCTCAAGAGGTTTCCAGTTATTTCAATAACACGTATAGTTTATAGATTCATACGGGACGGACATACTATACGCCGCGTATGATGACCGAAAGTTTACCGTATGATTCTATAAGTGTTATTGAAATAACTGAAAACTTCTTAAGGGGTCATTGTACCCATCAGTATAAACAACTTTTATTATCTTCTTCTATCGTGTCGACATGAGCTATATAATGATAATAGCTCATGTAGTGGGGAAAAGATTAGCCAGTCAGCAGGTAACAGGCGGCAGGCAACTTTTACTATGAGACATGGTTAAAATCAGCTGTTGCCTACATTTTGTCGAGTTGTGCGAACACTCGTCTCATCAATACGATCCTTAATTTTTTTCGATTTATGTGAACACAAATGTAAGGAGCAGCTAATTTTTATACGCGATTTCTGGATTGGTCCCATAGTAAAAGTTGTTCATACTGATGAGTACAGTGACCCCATAAGAGATTTTCAGTTATTTAATTACACGTTGTAGTGAAATACCAACACGGCATAGACTGCATTATTTTTTATGTTTATTTATAGTAATTAAAGTCTGTTAAAAATTATATTTTCTGTGTATTTTATTTACTTTATTACTCTCATTATTCTTTTTTTTAAATTCCAAAATGGCTTCAGGATGGGGACCCTAAATGTTAAGTGCCTAGGGGCCCTGGGTCTCTAAGTCCGGGCCTGACTAGTACGTACCTACTCGTGACGAACTGGCTATTAAAAAGATACAGCCTTAGCCACAGCAGTAGCTAGATCCAGTGGCTGTTCTAGGGGTTCCAAAATCGTACACGTCAAATTGACAAATCTCCAAAAAATAGACAATTTACAAAAATAAATAAAATAAATTATTGACTTCCTGCTTAAACGTCCAAAAGTAAACAATGAAATCAAAACTAACTACCTACTTACTTAAACACGACATCACACGAACACACACGACATCTACTCGTACATCAAAAAATATCTTAACATTATTTTAGATTTTTGTTTATGTACTGAAGTTCAATTTACAGCATAGGTATTATTTTGCTCAAAATAAAGTATGAATGATATTTCTAGTTTAATGATAAATAATATCACATATGACGGCGGTAGTTCATATTGTTGAACGGTTTGCGCTACTTTACATGAGCCTGCCGTTGCGATTGGACACTCAAAGGCGCAAGCGATTGAAGCATTGGAGGTGAAAAAAAATTTCGCTTCAGCCTGCAACTCCAAAACATTCACTTAAATTTAAGTCAACTTTTCGCATAAATATGAAAAATTCGCTAAAGCTAATAGTAGATACAGCTAGGACAAAATTCCCTAAGAATATCAAATGACGAACAATATCCATTTCTTACGCTGGGAAAACTATCAGATCCATCTTTTTGAACCAATTTTACACACAATAACAGATGATTAATGTGTAAGCAAGCAGTCGTTAAACAGTAAAAAAAACATTCAATAAAATCTACTAATTTAGTAGATACAGCTAGGACAAAATTCCCTAAGAATATCAAATGACGAACAATATCCATTTCTTACGCTGGGAAAACTACCAGATCCATCTTTTAGAACCAATTTCATACACAATAACAGATGATTAATGTGTAAGCAAGCAGTCGTTTAACAGTAAAAAAAACATTTAATAAAATCTACTAATTTAGTAGATACAGCTAGGGCAAAATTTCCTAAGAATATCAAATGACGAACAAAATCCATTTCTTGCGCTGGGAAAACACTATTATTTAAATAATTTCCATCCACTTATTTATATTTTTCCTGTAACAGTTACACAGTAAATTGTATTGTCCACAGCTACTACGGTCAAACGCGCGCGGCCTCAGAATGAGCGTCGACAGTCAACATACGCGCGGACCACGCAAAGCCAGGATATACACCTGTCTATGCTGCCGGATTTATCAGGTAAGATATAATAAACTTCGAGTCCACTACTTAGCTATTCACAAACGTTCGAAAAGTTTCCGTTTCCGAAGTAAAATTTGACCGGCAAATGAAACAAAACAACCACTTCCTGCGGCCAAGAACGCTGCAAAGCATTCGAAAGGTCAAGAAAACCAATTTTAATAATAATACACGATGTCATCCGGTTAAACTTGAAACAATTTGAGAATCGAACGGATTCGGAAACGCAAAGCGAAATTTACGGAAACTCTTCTGAGAGCCATTTGTTGTCGGAAAGCACTCGATATAAAATTAAAGAACTATGAATAGCGTTTCCGAATCCGTTCGATTCTCAAATCGTTTTGTTTCGTAATAATCAAGACATCGCGTATTATTATTAAAATTGGTTTTCCTGACCTTTCGAATGCTTAGCACCGTTGGTTTTCGCAGGAATTGGTCGTTTTGTTTCGTCAAATTTCACATCGGAAATGGAAACTTTTCGAACGTTTGTGAATAGTACCGCTGGTGTTCAAGGCTCGAGCGAATAAGCTTTTGCTGGGCAAGCGTGAGCCATCGTCTACCGCACCATCACTTAACATCAGGTGAGGTGGCTGTCAAGCGCAAGCCCATCAAAGCCAGTTCTCGTAATCAAAAACGCCCAAACTATAGTTCCAAACTAATCTCAATGCATATTGAACTAAAAAACAAAAAACTGTTAACTGTAAACTGTTAAACTTCTAATCACAGACAGTTCTAAAATTGTTGCCATCCCTTTCTTTTATCTACTATTAGTAAAAGAGAGCGATAGTTTAAAATAAATTTAGTTAGAATCGACACAATTGTTCTACGATTGCGTCGAAATTATGGAAAAATTGTTAAAAACCCAAGTACCCACTTTTATCATTAACAGGCTTACAAAAACTCATGGGAATGAACTCGGGCTCAATTAGCGAGTTTTAACAAAGAGTCAGGGTTTTTGCGCCGTTATCATTATCAGTAATGTTTTCACAGTTACTCGTAGAATGTAAGTTGTGTAGTTTGTGTTGTTTTTTAAATGATAGGTATGTACGGTCCCAAATTTTCACTTGGAAACATAGCGAGGCTTTGAGAATAAATCCCGAACGACTCTGAGAATAAGTCATCGGCGGCATTGTCAAAGGGTGGAAATACTTGCAATTTATTTTGGTGGTTTCGCGAGCGTCGTTTTTGTGTCACATGCGACACACGGCGAGAAATTATCTCCGCTTGTTTACAAATAGGTATTTAATATAAAAAAACCGGCCAAGAGCATGTCGGGCCATGCTCAGTATTATAGGGTTCCTTAAGTAGGTCTAATTACAAACGAATCAAATAGAATATTAATCATTGCTATTTTAGTTTTTGCAAACAGCGCCACCTAGCGCTGGATTTCAGAAGTGTGTCGTATATTCATATGACACACTTCGTAAATTTAGCGCTAGGTGGCGCTGTTACTATGTGTTATCAATATAACACAAAGTTTCTTTTTGTGATTTTTTTAAATAGAAATTGACTAAAGGAGCATTATTAGCTAAGATCATTTTTATCTAAGGTCAATGACCTATGAACTAGGACGTCTCAAGTATTTTTCAGTTTTCGCACTATAACTCAAAAAATTATAATCACATTATACTCGAAATAATTTTAAAAGAGTTTTTATAAAAGTCTATCAACGTGGAAGATTACAAGTTTCTACGTTGCATAGTTTGGAAATGGCAGGGGGGGACACACATTGTAAGCCACTTTGTTACTGACTATATTTCGCAGATGGTACACCTAATAAAAAAGTGATGTATGAAACATTACCTTCATTTTAGTAGACCTATTCAATGATACCCCACACGAGGGGGTGCAGCGAAAAAAAAATTTCATCCCCATTTCACATGTATGGGCGCCACCCCTAAAAAACGTTACCAAGGTTTTTTTATTCTTTTAAAATTGAGATCTATATCTAAACCATTTGTAGGGTTCCGTAGTCCTACAAGGAACCCTTATAGCTTCGTCATGTCCGTCCGTCTGTCCTAATCCTTTACAGCTTAATAACTTCTACAGTCATAAACATAAGTAAATGAAATTTTGGTAAAAAATAGTCTAGATATAGATCTCAATTTTAAATGAATAAAAAAATCGTGATTACGTATTTTAGGGGTGGCGCCCATACATGTGAAATGGGGATGACAATTTTTTTTTCACTACACCCCCTCGTGTGGGGTATCTTTGAATAGGTCTACTAAAATGAAGGTAATGTTTCATACATAACTTTTTTATCAGGTGTACCATCTGAGAAATATAGCCCGCCAAAGTGGCTTGCAATGTGTGTCCCCCCAGCCATTTCTTAACTATGCAACGTAGAAACTTATAATTTTCTACATTGATAGACCTTTGTAAAAACTCTCTTTTAAAATTATTTTGAGTATAATTTGATAATAAATTTTTGAGTTATAGAGAGAAAACTGAAAAATACTTAAAACGTCCTAGTTCAAAGGTCATTGACCTTAGAGAAAAATGATCTTAGCAAATAATGCTCCTTTAGCTACATTCTATTTAAAAAAATTACAAAACTTACTAACTACTAACTTTGTGTTATATTGAAATGACAAACTTCTTAAATTTGGCGCTGTACAGCGCCATTTAGCGGCTAGTAGCAACACTTTCTGAGTCGCCAATGCTGCCGTCTATTGCATTTGGCACTTTATAGTGCGATCTAGCGGCAGCTACTAACAACACTATCGGAGTTTTTGCAATAGACGGCAGCATTAGATGCATGTCTATTGCAAAAACTAAAATAGCCATGATTAATATTCGATTTGATTTGTTTGTAACACCTAGGAACCCTATAATACTGAGCATGGCCCGACATGCTCTTGGCCGGTTTTTATATTAATACATTATTTATCCAGACAAACCTGTGTAAGGTTTTTGTGATGTTTTTGTAATCATTTTTAGGGTTCCGTACCCGAAGGGTGCCAAACGGGACCCTATTACTCTCTCTACGCTGTCCGTCCGTCCGTCCGTCTGTGTGTCACAGGGCTGTATCTTTTGAACGGTAATAGGTAACCGGTTCAAATTTTCTGAGAATATGTGTTGCTATGAGGTGTATCACGACAAATACTAAAAACAAAAAAAAACTCTAAAACCAAAGGGGGTCCCCATACAAGAAACCTCAAAAAACAAGCATTTTTTTCAACGTTTTTGTTCCTGCTCTATCTTCAAAACCGTAATATATACCAGCGTCAAACTTGGTCAAATTATAGTGCATATTATGTAGTTTAGCAACAATTACTAAAAATAAGAAAAACATAGACAGATGTGGTGTTACCTGCGTAAGAAAGAAATACAAAAATTCAAATTCCGCGCGCTGTGCGTCGATATCTTTTGATAAACTCTCGTAAATTAAATCAGTTTTTATGGGGTATCAGGTCGTTGAGAGGTACGGAACCCTTACTGCGCGAGTCCGACTCGCACTTGGCCGGTTTATGTATGTTTTAAGTTAAAAAAAAAATGTATATCATTATCATCCTTCGAGCCTTTTCCCAATTATATTGGGGTTGGCTTCCAGTCTAGCCAGATGCGGCTGAACATCAGTATTTTACACGGAGCGACTGCCATCAGACCCCCGCAACCCAGTTACTGGGTAATACTGACATTCGGAGGTTAGACCAGTTGTCAGACTTTCAGGCTTCTGACTACCCGTAACGACTGCCATAGATATTCATATGACAACCGGGACCGACAGCTTAACGTGCTCTCCGAGGCACGGAGGGGTCTCGATGTGTAACGAAACGGTCACCCATCCACAGACTGACCGCGGCAAGTGCAGCTTAACCTTGCAGATCGTACAATCCGCGCAGTCGTTGCATCGCTACGAGCCCCTAAAAAATATGTATATAATTTCAGAGAACCTATCGAACGAGGAGCGTACATGGGAAGAGATCATGCAGATCAAGGCGATGCCGGTGCCCATGAACCAGAAACGAGAGCTGAAGGCTAGATTACAGGTATGTCGTCGTTATTACAATAATAAGGTTAAGGTGAATGCTACAGGGAAGCCCGCGAAATTCAAATTTTTTGACGTTTTTTGCAAATTGTAGCTTTATTACGCGTCGTATATCGGTCATAATATGATTGGCGGAAAAAATAACAATATATCTACTAAATAATACTCATAAAAAACCGGCCAAGAGCATATCGGGCCATGCTCAGTATTATAGGGTTCCTTAATTAGGTGTAATTACAAACGAATCAAATCGAATATTAATCATGGCTATTTTAGTTTTTGCAATAATCGGCTGCATTCGCGACTCAGAGCGTGTTGTTAGTAGCGCCATCTAGCGATAAATTCAAGAAGCCAAATTTAAGAAGTGAGTCATGTCAAAGTTACATTTTGTAATTTTTTCAAATAGAAAGTAGCTAAAAGAGCATTAATTGCTATGATCAATTTTCTCTAAGGTCAATGACCTTTGAACTAGGACGTTTTAAGTATTTTTCAGTTTTCTGTCTATAACTCAAAAAATTATAATCACATTATACTCGAAATAATTTTAAAAGAGAGTTTTCACAAAGGTCTATCAATGTGGAGGATTATAAGTTTCTATATTGCATAGTTTAGAAATGGCAGGGGGGGGGGGACACATTGCAAGCCACTTTGGCAGGCTATATTTCGCAGATGGTACTCCTGATAAAAAAGTGATGTATAAAACATTACCTTCATTTTAGTAGACCTATTCAATGATACCCCACACGAGGGGGAGCAGCGAAAAAAAATTTTTCGTCCTCATTTCACATGTATGGACGCCACCCCTAAAATACGTAAAAATGATTTTTTTTATTCTTTTAAAATTGAGATCTATATACAGACTATTTTTTAACAAAATTTCATTTACTTATGTTTATAACTGTAGAAGTTATTAAGCTGTAAAGGATTAGGACAGACGGACGGACATGACGAAACTATAAGGGTTCCTAGTAGGACTACGGAACCCTAAAAAATATTAACCTAGCTCTATTAGCTGTACTAGCTCAATAATATTAATTTACGATCAAATTATTGATTTTCGAGCTTGTAGAGCTTATAGAGCTAAGTTAATATTTTTTATGAGTATTATTCCTTAGTTATATTGTTACTATTTCCGCCAATCATATTTTGACCGATATACAACGCGAAATAATGCTACAATTTGCAAAATACGCCAAAAAAATTGAATTTCGCGGGCTACCCTGTAGCATTCACCTTAAATAAAATTAGTTGGGAAAAAATGTTTTCTTAACTCGTCATTTCAAGTCAGCTGATTACGGGATCTATTGTCACGGGACGGTGACCTTGTATCCTACATACTATTTTAAAGAAATACCAGAAACTATAACCACACCTCGGACACTCAATACAATATATATGCTAGCACCACCTACATACACAAGATTACGTCTGTATACGAACGCACACACACGTGTAGGTTAGGGAACTTAGGGATTCACGCCGCTCGTAGTTCCAAGCGTTTCTCAGTAGTTCTCAGAGATGGCGTGCTTGTATAGCCACTAGCGATTGTTATCCGTTGCAATCTTGCAGTCCAATTCACAGATTACTATATTAGTAGCTAGCTACAGATGCTACAGTGACTTGAGAGCTTAGTTTCACTAAATTGTCGCACTGCGATTTGGCGCTACTATCGCGTGTGGGTAGGTAGCTAGCTATAGCTATATTTGTGGGTTGTAGTAGCTCCATATACTGTAGTTATAGGTAGGTACTTTTTAAGATTAGATTAAGGGAAATAAAACAGGATCATCATAATTTATGTATTATATTTTGTAGGAACGAAGAATGTCAACAACAAAGCTCAAAATTATCATTCTTGAGGATAAGAAATAGCATTAGAAAATTGATTGATTGATTCATGAATTATGAATTATCGATAATTCATGAATTATGAATTTACGATAATTCATGAGTTACCGCTTCTGTTTTCAGTGCAGTATTGTGCGTGAACTTGTCGTCATAGGAAACAAGTGAAACTAATACTATTTCTTATCCCCAAGAATGATAATTTAGAGCTTTGTTGTTGACATTCTTCGTGCCTACAAAATATAATACATAAATGATGATGATCCTGTTTTATTTCCCCTAATCTAATCTTAAACTGTGTCGAATTTGGAGTCTCGAAGAACTCAACTTAAGTTAAAACAGCGAAGATATTACAAGATGATACAATAATATCAGCTGTTAACACAATACTCAAAGACAATAATAACTAGAACGTCATGGCATCAAAAATCCCACAGATAACAAATTTCGAAACCGCGGCAGTGGCGACATATGTCAGGAAAACGAACTAACGACTGTCAGGGCCCTGGGGGTCTACTCGCGTTTTACGAACGACAAACGAAGTACGAACTTTCGCTCCGACTGATACCTACACAATAAAGATAGGCACATAAAAAAGGCACAATTAAGATGGACTACAGTTCATAGTCATATACAATTTACCGGATATCGGAGAAACAAACGTCAAAACACGATCATCGCATGTGATGAGGGAGCGATGGTTAACCAGAGTAGCAAATTGTGCGATGAGTCGTACGATTTATCGAATATCGTCAAACGGGAGTAAACCCCCTGGTCCAATTGCCGTCAGACTGCGGGTGCGTGCGGGGTGCGGGCGAGGAATCTTAAATTGGCGGGGGGCGGTGAGTGGCCGTTCTGTACGTTAGTACTATTATCGATATTCTGTGCTATAACACTACAATTGTTTTTAAATACGTAAAAAATTCTGATTCGATCACGCAGGGACAATCCGAGCATAGCTCTCTCCATTGACCTTTGAGTGACTTTGAGCCTTCTTATCAGGCCCATTGTGAGCGACCACGTTTCAGTACCGTAAGTAATTACTGGCAACACACACTGGTCAAAGACTTTCGTCTTGAGACACTGCGGTATTTTGGACGAGAAGATATTGCGTAGCTTCCCGAACGCTGCCCAACCGAGTCGGATTCGACGATTGACCTGGTGAATGTCGCGGGAACCCGCTGGATGCGGAAGGCGCAGGACCGGTCGTTGTGGCGATACTTGGGGGAGGCCTATGTCCAGCAATGGACGTCTTTCGGCTAAAATGATGATGATGATGATGACGTAAAAAATACTAAGTAACAGAGTTCACGCGTGTGACGTGTAATTCAGGAAGAAAATAGAGGAATATGTGTCCATCCCGTGGTCATCCGCATTTCCTCTTAAGGGGAATGTAGCAGCAGTGGCGCCCCCATCAGTAAAAAAGTTATTACTCGCTTTATTAACATTTATCGAAAATTCATTTTTAACGGTTGAAGCACAGGAACTGTAGTTTAATCAGAAACTATTAACTCTGTAAATTATGCTTCGCTGTAGCTATAGATAAAAAAAGTGCAAAAAACGGCCACTTTTGGTGTTTTTAGGGTTCCGTAGTCCTACAAGGAAACCTAGTCCTACAAGGAACTACATAGTTTCGTCATGTCCGTCCGTCTGTCCTAATCCTTTACAGCTTAATAACTTCTACAGTTATAAACATAAGTAAATGAAATTTTGTTAAAAAAATCTAGATATAGATCTCAATGTTAAAAGAATAAAAAAATCGTGATTAGGTATTTTAGGGGTGGCGCCATTTTCTATGTGAAATGGGAATGAAAAAAATGTTTTCGCTGCTCCCCCTCGTGTGGGGTATCGTTGAATAGGTCTACTAAAATAAAGGCAATGTTTCATACATAACTTTTTTATCAGGTGTACCATCTGCGAAACATAGCCCACCAAAGTGGCTTGCAATGTGTCCCCCCCCAGCCATTTCTAAACTATGCAACGTAGAAACTTATAATCTTCCACATTGATAGACCTTTGTAAAAACTCTCTTTTAAAATTATTTCGAGTAGGTATAATGTAATTATAAATTTTTGAGTTATAGAGAGAAAACTGAAAAATACTTAAAACGTCCTAGTTCAAAGGTCATTGACCTTAGAGAAAAATGATCTTAGCAAATAATGCTCCTTTAGCTACTTTCTATTTAAATAAATCACAAAAAGTATCTTTGTGTTATATTGAAATGACACACTTCTTAAATTTGGCGCTGTACAACGCCATCTAGCGGCTACTAACAACACTCAGAGTCGCCAATGCTGCCGTCTATTGCAAAAACTAAAATAGCCATGATTAATATTCGATTTGGTTTGTTTGTAACACCTACTTAAGGAACCCTATAATACTGAGCATGGCCCGACATGCTCTTGACTGGTTTTTATTTCTATCTACAACTACAGCGAACTATATTTTACAGAGTTAATAGTTTCTGATTAAACTACAGTAACTGTACTTCAATTGGTAAAAACGAATTTTCGATAAATGATATATTCAGAGGGCAATATATTTTTTTCTGATGGGGGCGCCACTGCTGCTACATTGCCCTTCAGGGGCGGCATTGGGAAAAATGGTGCTTTTAACATAACAACATAACATAACGCCTGTATTTCCCCGAAGGGGTAGGCAGGGGTGCAATAGTACACCCACATTTCGCCAGTTATGTTATCATCATTTCAGCCGAAAGACGTCCACTGCTGGACATAGGCCTCCCCCAAGAATCGCCACAACGACCGGTCCTGTGCCTTCCGCATCCAGCGGATTCCCGCGACCTTCACCAGGTCGTCGGTCCACCTTGTGGGGGGCCTACCCACGCTGCGCCTTCCAGTACGCGGTCGCCACTCCAGAACTTTACTGCCCCATCGGCCATCCGTTCTGCGAGCAATGTGCCCCGCCCACTGCCACTTAAGTTTGGCAATTCTTCAGTTATGTTATAGTCCCATGTAATAGGGGGCGAGCCTATTGCCATTGACCGGGCACAAATCCAGACTCCGGGCTGCTACTGAGAATTTCCTAATGAAAAAACCCAATAACACTTTGCCCGACCCGGGAATCAAACCCAGGACCCCACGCTCAGCAGTCGCGCTTACAACCACTAGACCAACGAGGCAGTCAAAGAATAGATAGTAGATATATAGTGATTTTAGAATCAAAATATTTTCATTTGTGGATACGACGTAGATCTAATTTTTATGTATTAGATTTTTCACGGTATTTACTTAATTGTGGTGTAAGAAAATTACGATTCAATAAAATTCCTGCTCGTGAGCGATTTTTTCTTTCCACAATTTAAATCGTAAGATTTCGCTTCGCATGCGTAAATGCGTTAACAATAATAAAATAATGATTCAATATTTGCTCGATAGATTTATTTTCCAAAGTAATGTCTGTTTTTGCACTATTTCTCTTGGCATTTGGAAATCCCAACAGCTGTTCCTTTAATTTTTTTACGAATGAAATACATCTTGTACATTTCTAGATTCTGGTGTAGCAGATTTTTATTTTTATATGTTTCTTCGCCGAGAAATGTGCAAAGTGTTAAAAACCTCAAATCTGCGCGTTTCCGCTCTGTCCTCACGCGCAATTTGCCGTTTGTTAAAAAGGGACAGTTCCAAAACCAATGAAATACAGAACTTATATGAACCAATATAAGCCAAGCCACTCGGGTGTCGGCCTCGATTCATCATCATAATTCTAGCCCGGTATCACCCACTGCTGGGTATAGGCCTCCTTTCTTTTTTGCCAGCCTCTTCGATCTTATGCGTCCCTCATCCAGGTGTTTCCTGCGGCTTTGGCGATATCATCAACCCAGCGCGCTTTCGGACGGCCCGGGTTTCTCCGACCTGACCTTGGCCACCACTCGGTCAACGCTTTACTCCATCGGCCATCTCTACGCCGAGCCAGATGTCCTGCCCAACTCCACTTTAGCTTAATTGCCCTATCACCGACGTCATAAACTTTCGTCCGACGACGGGTCTCGGTGTTTCGGACTCGGTCGAGAAGATTTATGCCGAGCATAGCACGCTCCATGGCCCGTTGTGCCACTCGCACTCGGTGGACAGTCTCCTTTGTAAGCGTCCATGTCTCGGCACCATAAGTCATGGTTCCCGCACTTAAAATATTAATGTAGCCTACAGATAAATCAAATCAATATTTATTTTTAAATTGTTTAATTTCAACATGTTTCCTTCCTTTTGTTTGTCATTCTGTTTTTTTTTGACCATTTTCCTTTTATTTTATTGTGCTGAAATGTAAAACCTGTCCTACGCAATTAATACGTTTTCTATCTTTGTATTTTTTTTAATTCCACTCAACGTTTAATTGAAATAACTGAAAACTGTAAAGGGTCATTGTACTCATCATTATGAACAACTTTTACTATGGAACCAAACCAGAAATCGCGAAAAAAATAACACCTGTTGCCTACATTTTGTCGAGTTATTCAAACATATAGAATGTAATGTATGTATGGAGTAGCAGATTTTTTTCGCGATTTCAGGGTTGGTCCCATAGTAAAAGTTGTTCATACTGATGAGTACAATGACCCCTTAAGAGTTTTTCAGTTATTTTAATAACACGTTGTATGTAGAACAGACAAATAATAAATTGTTCCATGCGAAAATCGGACTCGTGACCCGTGGCCACTTTATCAAACGTGCCGTCAAAATGATAAATGATAAAAAAATGTATCTTTATCTCCAAAAAAGTATTTTTATCTCCAAAAATGTATTTTTATCTCCAAAAAAGAATTTTTTATCTAAAAAAAATATTTTTATCTCCAAAAAAATATTTTTATCTCCACAGAATGCCACAAAGCTTCGTCTCCAGGGCCTCGAACAGCTACAATGGCGTCAACGCAAAGTCTGGCACCGCTTCCGAATACAATTATCAGAAGTAGTCGGAAAACTAGAACTCTGGCAGTCGCCCATGAGAGAAATAGAAGGCAAGTTCGGAACCGGCGTCGTATCATACTTTCTCTTCCTAAGATGGCTATTTTTCCTCAACATAGCCATATCATTACTAATAATTATCTTCATGATATTACCGAAAACTTTGTTAACTGAAAACGAGTATTTTTGTGACGATATCGAGCCTAATTCCACAATATGCTGCTCCAATCATTATTTAACGAAGAATTTGTCGGATTCCAACGTGTTTCTGGATGTCATTCAAGGTACAGGGTGGATGGAACGAACCATCCTTTTCTATGGTGTATATTCTGATCAGATCTATTCGTATAACATAAATAATTTGTTCGATAGTGAACTCTATTTCAACATGCCTATGGCTTATATTCTTGTAGCTATCTCCTGGGTACTTCTGTCCTTGATAGCTATAGTTAAAACAGCTGCTAAAGGTTTTAAAGAGCGGTTAGTTGAAAATGAAGGACAGTTTTACAAATATTGCAACTTAGTGTTCGGCGGTTGGGATTTTTGTATCCACAACGACAAATCAGCTAAAATTAAACATAAGGGACTATATAATGAAATAAAAGGACATTTGGAAGAAGAGAAATATAACGAGGAAAGACAATTGAGAACAAGAGAATCACAAATCTTGTTATATGTCAAACGGCTCTTTATAAATGTAATTGTTTTCGTAATTCTCATAGCGTCAGGAGTTCTCATATATTTCGCTTTTAATTACTCCACAGACAGGCTTATTGAAGAAAGTACAGAACAAAACAATGAATTCAACGATAATAGTAGAAATGATAATATTAATAGCACTCAGCCTGAGAAATTTACGTTAAAATTGTATAGGGAAGGCGGATTATTTTTAAACCAACTAGAAAATACATTACTGGAATTCTTACCGTTCATTTGTATAGTAGTTTTAAACTTAATAGTCCCAGAGATTTTTAGTTATTTAATAAAATTTGAGAGCTACACTCCTGCGCATGTGTTAATAATTACTCTGCTTAGGACAGTTTTGTTAAGGCTCTCTTCGTTAGCTGTCTTGTTGAGTCAAATGTATATGTACGTTAGGGGTAATGGCTACGTCTGTTCTAAAAATAACGATGATCCTTCAAAACTGGATTGCTGGGAGACTTACGTGGGCCAACAATTATACAAGTTGATTTTAACAGATTTCGCTGTACAATTTGTAACTACATTCTTCATAAATCTACCAAGAGCCATCCTAGCTAGGCATACAAACAGTCGTTGCTTCAAAATGATTGGCGAACAAGACTTTTACTTACCAAAGCATGTTTTAGACATAGTTTACACTCAAACAATTATCTGGATGGGTTCGTTTTTCTGTCCATTCCTACCCATTATGGGGACGATATTTTACTTCCTTATTTTCTATATTAAAAAATTTACGTGTTTAACGAATTGTACTCCTTCGCCGGTTGTGTATAAAGCTTCGAAATCAAAATCTTTATTCATGTCGGTGTTACTACTAGGTTTTATAGTATCAATCGCTCCGGTAGCATATTCGGTCGCGGAAATATTGCCTTCAATAAACTGTGGACCGTTTCGTGGCTACAATAATGTTTGGGAGTTTGTCATTGTAACTTTTGATGGATTCCCGTATATAATTAGAGAGTTTATCTTTAGACTGGGTACCTCAACGTTCGCAGTCCCAGCTTTTGCTATTTTATTATTCTTTTTGTATTATTACTGGGCCGTGGCCGCCGCTAACAGGCATATGGTGACAGTTTTGAAGAATCAGTTAGTGTTAGAAGGCCATGATAAACAATTTCTTCTAAATAGGCTCAGTGCGTTTATAAGGCAGCATCAGAAACGGTGCGAGAGAAGGAATAGGGCTAGTTTCGCAGATGATGACTCGATTAGGCAAAGTTCTAGGTAAAATATTGATGTTTAAGTTAGTTTGGTCGGCTATTAAAAGGTTAATTCATACTATAGTACCGATATGATACGCTATCAATACTTTTGACTCTCGAGATTTTTTGATTCGATTAAAATTCTCGCAGATTCAATATTTACAAAACATTGTACTTTTCATTCCTTTTAAGCTGTCGGTCCCGGTTGTCATACGAATATCTATGGCAGTCGTTACAGGTAGTCAGAAGCCTGAAAGTCTGACAACTGGTCTAACCTCCGAATGTCGGTATTACCCAGTAACTGGGTTGCGGGGGTCTGATGGCAGTCGCTCCGTGTAAAATACTGATGTTCAGCCGCATCTGGCTAGACTGGAAGCCGACCCCAATATAATTGGGAAAAGGCTCGGAGGATGATGAGGATGATGATTCCTTTGTATTGTTAATAAATACACGGTGAATTGTATGCAGTTTTGGAAACGAAAAGGAGTCATTGTACTCATAATTATGAACAACTTTTACTATGGAACCAACCCTAAAATCGCGAAAAAAAGTCTGCTGTTCCCTACATTTTGCCGATTTATGTGGACACAAATGTAGAGAAAAGCAATTTTGTTTTCACTATTTCAGGTTGGTCCTGCCTGAGTAATTTGAATCTACGATGACCCCTTTTTCGTTTCCAAAACCACTTAAAATTCATCGTGTATAATTATTCTATTAATGAAAAATAAATAAGTAAATCTTTATATCAATTTTATGAAGTTTTCAATACCGTCAATCAAAACGGTTCTTAAAAAGATTCAAGCATCGATCTTTTATGCATCTGAAAAGAAAGAAAGAAAGAAAAAGATTTTATTATTGCGCTCCATTTGACGCACACACTACAAAACAAACATCTGCGTACAATCTAATAATAAATATTTATAAAATTGCTTTCTTCATGCACATGGTTTATCTCGTTAAAAAACCATTTCCAGCACAACTTAGTAGTTTCTTTCAGTTAAATGTGTCGGTATCAGAAGAGTATCGATATAGTAGAATTATAACGAGAACCGAAAAACGAAACGAAAGCGAAGCGTTATTATAGCGAGAAGTATCGATACAGTACCGATATATGAAACTATAGTATGAATTAATTCTGATTAATTAGTTTATTCAGATGATAATTTTATAAGGGACTATAACATATTAAATGTAAAATTGCATTTATTTAAAATTGTCATTATTTATTCTTCCTACTAGTATTGAATGCCATCAGTTAACTGTTTTAGTCATATTTTATGCTCTTTGAATATGATTTATAATAAATTTTTCGCTCAAGCTAGCTCTTTATTTAAAAAAAAATTACAAAGATTTTTACTTCTTGTATTTTGCGTACTTTTATTATCATTTTAACACATTGTGACGAATACAATATTCCCAAATTAATATTCAAAAATGCTAGAACATGATAAATCAGATCAGAGTCCCAAACATTGATTTGTACAAAAAAATATTTTTAGATAATTTGTAAGGGCGTTTAAATTTATCGTTGCTGCGGATCAAATTTAGCCATTTAATTATTTTTTTAACCCCGCGATAAAACTATAATGTTATTTATCATTTCATTGTTATCAGTGAAAACACGATGTGATATCCGATCGTGACTAAATGATCTCAATTTCAAATTATTTACTTTAAAATACATGCTGAGATTTTAATGGCTTCTTTCCCGAAAAGGGGTCAATAAAAATCTGATGGTTGTTTGTTCACTTAAATCGATAAAATGTAGGGACCACCTCATTTTTTTTCACGATTTCAGGTTTTGTCCCATAGTAATAGTTGTGCATACTGATGAGTACAATGACCCCTTTTCTGGAAAGAAGCCATTAAAATTTCAACATGTATATTTTATTCCGGGGTTCTTAAAATTGTGGGTTAATTAAAAATGTGCCAATATGTGCCATGAATCTTACACAACTTGTTCCAATAACAAGCTTAGAAAAATAACGTGTTAGTATTCTTCGCAATTTATAAAACTACATTCCTTTTCATTCTTACTAACAGAGTTAATACAATGCCAGAGTTAAGAGACTGACGAAACTAATTCTCCAACTTTGCCCATATAGAACTTTCATTGTTTGCCACACACTGATACTTCATAATTTCATAACTGAACCAAAAAATGGTGTTTCCACTTCCACAGTTACAAAATCTCCCCAAGCAAGGAAATCATAGCTTTAGTTTACGTAACAAAAAAAAAAAAAGGCACTGTTGCGGAATTTTTGTTTACCTAATTTACAAAAAGTAGTGTCCTGCCTGATACGGCTAGATTGTTTTAGAAGCATGCCTATGTAGTATGAAATAATTTATTATGATTTTTTTTAGTAGGTTTTCCCAAATAATAGCAGGAGTGGGACTAAAACTTTATTTTAAAATTTTCGTTTTTGTTTTAAATACAAAACGACCTTATTAAAAAAAAAAAACATTATAGACTGTCTAGAAATGTGTGAAACCACTTTTATTGTCTTCCTAATTTTCTTGTTTCGATGAAAGACGAATTGTTAAATTCAAAATTGTACTGTCACAAATATAATGAATGAACGAAATTATTTAGTGTATAAAAACGAAATTTTATAAGTATATTTGAACTTTTTTAGCGAAACATGACTTAAGGTATGTATTTGTATGCCACCTGTGGCATCACACAGAGAGACTGTACTACCTGTAATGTAGCTAACACCAAAAATACCTGTGTACACAAATAAACATTTTGGTTTAATAGGTATACGCACACTATATGTATAAGGGTGAATTTTCAAAAATATCTTTAAAAGATTTAGAAAGTCATCAATCTCTTGAGTTGTTTAACACGACAATAGTTCCAATTGTTTTTATTCTTATGATCTTGTCTAATGGTGAATCTCTTTCTAAATCTTTTAAAGATATTTTTGAAAATTCACCCATAAATATAATTCGAACTGGTTTTATGTAGAGTGCGCATACCTTTAATTGTGTCAAAGCAAGACTGTTGGCAAAATTGTTTATTTTAAAAAAAATCACGTCTTGCTCAAAAGAGTCTGAATTGTATGTTATTTAGATGATTTTACGAGTCTTTTTCACTGAATGCTCACTAAAACTCAATTTTTATTATATTTATTAATGTTTTATTCGTATCTCTTGAATGAGGCTCTCTTTTGTAAATCTGTACATACATAAATAGCATTTATTAGTATAAGTACATGGATTTTTTAGTGATCTCAATATAAAATCATTGTATGTTAACTAGGCTGGCCCGCGGACCGCGAAATTTTGTTTTTATTGGGTTTGTCGTATTTTTACTACAGTCGCGCATAATTAACGTAAAATGCCCTAACTTTGCCCACAAGCCCTACTTTGCTAAGGCATTAACTTAATTTTTACACGCACTAATACTTTATAACCGAGCCAAAAGCTAGCGTTGTGACACTTTTAAAATCTCCCCAAGTACGGAAATCATACCTATTCTATTTTACTCATAAACAATTAGGCAAAGTAGGGCTTGGGGGCAAAGTTAGGGCATTTTACGGTACGACACTGGCTGTCGAATGAATGCGACATTTCATATTAATTTTATTCTTAAGTACAATTTTGTATTACTGTGTTTAGATAATTTTATTAGTATGGTTATATAGAAAATATTAATAAAACAGTGCAACACATTTATGTCATGTAAATAATTTCTAGTCGATTATTATAATAGCATTTAATAATATGCAGTGATACTCAACCTTTTGTAGTAGTAAGGGCTCGTTGGGCGTTATCAAAGACACTGAAATGTTTACTAGTGGCGTTATTAACACCTCCAATTTAAATAATGCATGCATAGATTTCCAGAGTGCTGTCTTAGTTATATGTCCTTGCCTCTGGACAGGTTATATCTATCAACATTAATTATTTTTTTATGTGTGGGGGCTGGAGATACGAAAATATATAAAAACATTTACGGTTTGACTAATACAAAACTTCCCAAAATGAAAATGTATAATATTTTTGCTCCTAAGTCATAGCACCTTTGCGCACTATTTAACTTTTCTTAAGTTTGTTCCATAAAATAAAACGTGTGCCACTAGTATATACGGATTTCGGAAGTTGTCGATTCGCAAGAAAATAAATATTCTTCGTGTGATTCGACTACTAAAAAAATTTTAATATTGAAGTGGCGATTCGCAAGATAAGTGCGAATTCATTGAAACAACCACTTAAGACAATATGAAACATTTCATCATGTTCGGATAACAGTTAACTAGCTCGAAATTAATTTGTAAAATATGTATCAGGTAGCAGGCATAAACAAACACAAAGCAAGCTAAATGAAAGCGTTTATAAAAGGTTGAGTATTACTGGTTTCAAACATGCTTATAAACTTAATTGTTGTGTTAACAGTCCAATTTTGTTTAATTCCTTAGGCAATTATTTAGTTAATTTTGTGTTGTGTCCAAGTGTTTGTGTTGATTTAGTTCAATTTGTTTTATTTTAGTAAATTCCTAGGTGATTTTTGTGGTCATATTTTAAAATAATTTGATAACTTCTTAAACGAAATTTCTTAATAAAATAATCACAGAAATAGATAGAATGGTTGTAATCACAATTTAACTTGCGATTCATGCGTGGCAACTTTCCGAACAAACTACGCCTTACATATTGACGTCATTATATTTAAAAAAAAAATTATAATCAAGTGTGCTTTACAGCTTTTGTTTCTGCAGTTAGAAACAGCACAATAAGGCATTTCTGCGGGTTTTTGTTACAGTATTTACAGAAACAAGTCATAAGGCGTACTGAGAAAGGCTTTGAAATGCCCTGCACTATGGTGCAGAGTGTTGGCACGCGCGCTCTGCCCACTTTTCCATTCTATCTTTTCTGTGAAAATAATAGTTATCAATTTGTTCTCAAGTACGTAACCTAAAGAATTGTATAAATTAAAATCGTGTTACGTTAATTTTTGTTTAATATTTATATTTATTTGTGTTATTTTTAAATATTAATTCGTCTTCCTTTTTGTGCAATGTTCGTAACGAAATAAGCAAAGTCGCGGGTTGTAACTCGTGCGTGTAGCTATAGTAAGATTTATAGATAAGAACTAAATAATGTTACCACAACACACTGCCATAAACATCTAAATATTTATTAAAAATAATGATTATAAACATTATTATGAAAATAAAAAATTGTACACTTTGATTGCATTTTATTTTAACGGAACCTGGATTCCAGAGGCTCTAGCAAACAATAAATAAAACAAAATCTATATAATATACTAGTATTTACATTAATACTGCCTCGTTGGTCTAGTGGTCACAAGCGCGACTGCTGATCGTGGGGTCCTGTGTTCGATTCCCGAATCTGGAAAAGTGTTATTGGGTTTTTCTTTAGGAAATTCTCAGTAGCAGCCCGGAGTCTGGATTTGTGCCCGGTCAATGGCAATAGGCTCGCCCCCTATTACATGGGACTATAACATAACTGGCGAAATGTGGGTGTGCTATACACATCTGCCTACCCCTTCGGGGAAATACAGGCGTGATGTTATGTTATGTTACATTAATATATCTATACTGACGTTATTAAGACGAAAGATTTGTTTGTAATCGTTAAACTGAAACTACAGTTTCACAGCCGTCTCGCTCTAATTTAGCACTTTTTTTAAGAATTCAAGAGATTTTAGCCGAAATTGTAAAATGTATTCAATAAACATCCTTCAGTCATCACAAATATTAAAATAATGATTTTATTTCCATATGTGATTTATGTAGAAGAGGGGCTCGTAGCGATGCAACTACTGCGCGGATTGTACGATCTGCAAGGTTAAGCTGCACTTGCCGCGGTCAGTCTGTGGATGGGTGACCGTTTCGTTACACATCGAGACCCCTCCGTGCCTCGGAGAGCACGTTAAGCTGTCGGTCCCGGTTGTCATACGAATATCTATGGCAGTCGTTACGGGTAGTCAGAAGCCTGAAAGTCTGACAACTGGTCTAACCTCCGAATGTCAGTATTACCCAGTAACTGGTTGCGGGGGTCTGATGGCAGTCGCTCCGTGTAAAATACTGATGTTCAGCTGCATCTGGCTAGACTGGAAGCCGACCCCAATATAATTGGGAAAAGGCTCGGAGGATGATGATGATGTGATTTATGTAGAAAGAAATACAAAGATTTCTCTCCTCCTAAGCAACAGACGAAAATACGTTTTAAATATTCGTAATGTTACCCTGAAGGATATTCATCATCATCATCATTTCAGCCGAAAGACGTCCACTGCTGGACATAGGCCTCCCCCAAGCATCGCCACAACGACCGGTCCTGCGCCTTCCGCATCCAGCGGATTCCCGCGACCTTCATGTGGGCAGGACACTGCTCGCAGAACGGATGGTCGATGGGACCGTAAAGTTCTGAAGTGGTGACCGCGTACTGAAAGGCGCAGCGTGGGTCCAGCGTGGTCGTGTGGTCCCCACAAGGTGGACCGATGACCTGGTGAAGGTCGCGGGAAGGATATTTATAGTTTTATTTTTTTAATTACGCCTAAAATCAAATCTTTAAAAAACCGGCCAAGTGTGAGTTGGACTCGCGCAGTAAGGGTTCCGTACCTCTCACCGACCTGATACACCATAAAAACTGATTTAATTTACGAGAGTTTATCAAGACATCAACGGACAGTGCACAAAATATGAATTTTTGCATGTCTTTCTTACGCAGGTACCACCACATATGTCTATGTTTGTCTTATTTTTAGTATTTGTTGCTAAACTACATAATATGCACTATAATCTGACCAAGTTTGACGGTGGTATACATTACCGTTTTGAAGATGGAGCAGGAACAAAAACGTAGAAAAAAATGCGTTTTTTGAAGTTTCTTGTATGGGGACCCCCTTTGGTTTTTGTTTTTAGTATTTGTCATGATACACCTCATAGCAACACATATTGTGAGAAAATTTCAACCGGTTACCTATTACCGTTCAAAAGATACAGCCCTGTGACAGACAGACGGACAACGTAGCGTGAGTAAAAGTTCCCGTTTGGCACCCTTCGGGTACGGAACCCTAAAAAGTGCTAAATTAGAGCAAGATGACTGTACCAACATCCGAAACCAAAAGAAGATTAAATAAAACACATGTTTTTATAAACATAACTTTTATTATCAATATTATCTTGCAGTACACAAAATACAAAACTAAATTATTCTATTCGATATATTCTTGCTTTCATCTATAACTAAATATATATATACTATGCGGCTTATGTATACACCAATGTATACATCAATCAATCAATCAACTCAGCCTATCGCAGTCCACTGCTGGACATAGGCCTCTCCCAAGTTGCGCCACAACGCTCGGTCAATGTATACATACAAGTGTAACCCTTCAAATGCCCGTCTCGTATATTTACGACGTTTTCGTGCAACGTATAAAAACGTCAGTAACTATAATCATAAATTATTTTTATGAGTGAAATATTTTCGTGTCGAATCGATTCTTTTCTGATATTCACGTGGTTGTCGTAAAAAAAGGGTAAGATAATCTATGGGTCTGACTATTATAGCAGGTAGATTGGTATATTATATTATCTAATAACTTCTTAGGTTTTCGCGATCACTACACATTATAATAAAACAAAGTTTAACCGGATTAAATCGCGTATATTATTTAAATTGGTTTCCCTGACGTTTCGAAAGCTTTGCAGCATTTCGTGGTCGCAGGTAGACTAAGATGACAAGCGTCGTTACAAATATTTCTAAAAAATTATTTTAATCTACCGTACAATATTATTAATTAAAATCGTTTCGATGCACGCAGTAATCACTCACAATATCATTATCTTTTACAGTGTTGCGTGCTGTTTGGGACTTGATTATTTTTAGGACTGGTATTTTTTTTTTTAACAGCACGCAACACTGTAAAAGATAATGATATTGTGAGTGATTACTGCGTGCATCGAAACGATTTTAATTAATAATATTGTACGGTAGATTAAAATAATTTTTTAGAAATATTTGTAACGACGCTTGTCATCTTAGTCTACCTGCGACCACGAAATGCTGCAAAGCTTTCGAAACGTCAGGGAAACCAATTTAAATAATATACGCGATTTAATCCGGTTAAACTTTGTTTTATTATATTATCTATTTACTAGCCAATGCTTTGCTTTTCAACATGTGGGTCGCGACCCCCTGGGGAGTCGCGAACCCTATACAGGGGGTTGTGAACCCTATACAGAGGGTTGCGAACCCTAAACGGGGGTTGCGAACCCTATACAGGGGGTGTTGCGAACCCTATACAGGGGGTCGCGAACCCTATACAGGGGGGTCGAGAACTAGGTTTCGTGGATAGGTCCAGCGGGGCCACAATCACTGAAAAAAATATAAAGTCCTTAATATGTTTAATAACCCCTGTTATCAACCATGAACTCGAACCCAGATCTACAAGACATAATGTAATTTTAATTGTTTCTGGAACTGCGAAAAGCCTTATAATGCTATGTCTAACGTCGAGAAAGAGGGGTCACGGGCATTTTTTCAAAGTCTTTGGGCTTTGGAAAATGTTGAAAAGCAATGTACTAAATTGCATTGATTTGCAATGACTTTGAACTCGATTTTGTTTTAAAATTTCAAATTTTTTAGTATATGGGACCTTTACATATTATATCTACTGTTATAAAATTAAATATTAATACAATGCTAGCCGTATCAAATTAACAATACAATCACACTACTGACCTGAAAAGGCTAATTTAAAACAATCGTTAGTTTTAGCATAAATAAAATAATTATGTCTTCAATAATTATTATTATGCCTTGTTTTGTAATAATTAGCAATATGCCACAAATCACAATGAATGGTACAGACTAACAAAGCAATTAGTATACAGGGTCGTCAGATATAGATGAAGATTTCTCAGGAAATTATTATAGAACGGTTTGATTAGGGTTTTGTATAAATACAGTTTAACTTTGTCCGTTATTAAAATGATATTTCACTGGAAAACATCCATAACCTACTGAGAAAACTTCATTTATTTTATATCTGGCGAACCTGGATACCAATAGGTTTGATAGACTGTACAGTTGTACGCAGAAGGGTTTATTGGTTCGATTCCCGAATCAGACAAACAATTGCCTCTCATCATTATGGCACTAAATACATATTAATATAAAAATAAATAAATATCTTTGGGACTTTTTTTACACAGCACCATCTAGTCCCAAACTAAGCAGAGCTTGTGCTATGGGTACTAGACAATGGATATAATACTTATATACTTTTTAATATAGGTAAATGTTACCTAAACAATCATAACAGAAAAAGAAATATAGATACACTGTGTCAATTTTTGGCGCAGTTAAAGTATTCATCATTGCGAAAAACTTTTACTATGGGGCCAACACAGAAATCGCGAAAAAAAACAGCTATTCTCTACAAAATCATCGAGGTCGCTCGACAAAATGTATGAAACAGCTGTATTTTTTTTCGCTATTTCTGTGTTGGCCCTATAGTAAAAGTTGTTCGCAATAATGAAATTAGTACATTTTAATTTTATTCTATGTGGTTTATGGGTCTCTAGATGCCCGAAATAGAGAACTTTTAATTTGATTTAATTTAATAATGAGAACTTTAACTGGGCCACCGACATTAATCAATTAAAATATCCCGGTGTATACCTAAGCTAATTTAGGTACAGTCGGCCGCACGTCAGTGGTGACACTTGAATTACAAAAACCTTGCTTCTGACGAAATAAAAACGCTGTCAAGGTCAAACTGTTACCACTGGCGTGCGGTCGACTATACTTATATGTTTTGAATGATTGTAACAGACATTTAAAGGGCATCTAAGTAATGGGGTGTGTTGCTCAGTAAAGTATCCAAAGAGGAGCACCTTTCGTTATATCTATACCCTGTGTCAACAATATATTATATTATTTGCTTATTAAAAAACTACTATTTTAGTACTACGGTATTATAAGTCTCCACGGTATACCTGAAACAGAATAATACTCATTATTATTGGCTTTTAATAGCTTTGCAAATTGGGCTGCGACCAAAATCTAACAAAACACGTAAACATTTTGCTTAGGCCGATCAAATGTCGCAAACCGCTAGGCCACGCCCTCATTTTGTTAGAAAAAACATTTTAGATATTAGAAATAACAAAAATATGGTCGTAGGATTCTGATAGAGTGGGTCTTAAGATGAATATGGACAAGACAAAGGTTATGTCGAATTCCCATATAGCACCCATTCCCGTAAACATCGGAGAATCTACACTCGAAGTTGTTGACGATTATGTATACCTAGGACAAACTGTCCAGCTAGGTAAGTCCAACTTCGAGAAAGAGGTCAATCGTCGAATCCGACTCGGTTGGGCAGCGTTCGGGAAGCTACGCAATATCTTCTCGTCCAAAATACCGCAGTGTCTCAAGACGAAAGTCTTTGACCAGTGTGTGTTGCCAGTAATTACTTACGGTACTGAAACGTGGTCGCTCACAATGGGCCTCATAAGAAGGCTCAAAGTCACTCAAAGGGCAATGGAGAGGGCTATGCTCGGAGTGTCCCTGCGTGATCGAATCAGAAATGAGGAGATTCGCAGGAGAACGAAAGTAACCGACATAGCCCGAAGAATTGCCAAACATAAGTGGCAGTGGGCGGGGCACATTGCTCGCAGAACGGATGGCCGATGGGGCAGTAAAGTTCTGGAGTGCCGACCGCGTACTGGAAGGCGCAGCGTGGGTAGGCCCCCCACAAGGTGGACCGACGACCTGGTGAAGGTCGCGGGAATCCGCTGGATGCGGAAGGCACAGGACCGGTCGTTGTGGCGATGCTTGGGGGAGGCCTATGTCCAGCAGTGGACGTCTTTCGGCTGAAATGATGATGATGATGATGGTCGTAGGAGACGCGGCTGAATCGTTGAATTCTCTTGTTCACAAACTAAACTTTATTTAAACTTTCGCTCTCTTTTACTAATCTTAACTATTATAAAATTGTAAACGTCTGTTTGTTTGTTCCAGCATCACGCTAAAACAGCTATACTCAACCTGCGGCCTACGGGCCGCATGCGGCCCGCCGGGCCTGTGTTATTGGCCCATATAAAGTTACAAATTTATTGTAAACCATTATAAATTTCGCGCCCATCCGAGAATGGGTGTTTCATTCAGAACGGGAATGTGAGCCGAGCGCTATCAGCGAATTTTTGTTCCGCAAAAATATATTATAAAAGCGTCCAAAGATGTGCCCAAATCCTACTAACATACTTTGGGTCTACGTGTGTGCAAATCGTCTTTTTCAAAAATGAAAAACTCAAAGAACGTTTACAGAAACAAACTTACAGATTCTCATCTGGATGATGTTATAAGGATAGCATGTAGCGACAAGCCAGATCTTGATAAAGTTTTGAAAAAGTGTTCACAGTATCAAAAATCGCATTAAAACATATAATCATCTTTGTTAAAACTTCTTTTTTCATTAATAAAGTAACTACATCGTTAACTTGGAATTACGTTTTAATTGACCTAATTTTTGCTTGCGGCCCTCGACACCATAACTGAAACGTGTTTGTGGCCCCTATAAAAAAAAGGTTGAGTATGGCTGCGCTAAAACTACTGGACCGATTTTAATGATTTTTTTTTGTTTGAAAGCTTATGATCTGACTTAAAAACTGGTATGGGTTTTGAGAAAGAAAGAAAGAAAGAAAAAAATAAAAAAAAATCGTGGGTTGCGTCCTCACCCGACAGACAGATCGAAGCTTCTATGCATTTGCACGAGCGGATAGTAATGTACGATGGAGTGGAGTGGAGTAGACAGGGGATGGGACTGGGGACGGGACAGGGGACGGGAAATGGGACGGGACATGGGACAGGACAGTGGGACGACACATGGGACGAGACATAGGATGGGACATGGGACGGGACGATAGTGAGACAGTGGGACAGGACATGGGACGATACTGATATAGTGAGACAGTGGGAAAGTGGGACAGTGGGACAGTCGACTGGACTGGACTGGACTGACGTGGGTTAGCAGAATTTAAATCCATACAAGCAGTGGCGGCTTGTGTGGATTTCTTTTGTTTTCTTTGCACATGTTTAGTGGACAGTCGATGTGGACGGAAACTGGTATCAAATAGCAGCTAAGTTTGTTAAGTTAAATCCTAACCTATTTAAAACAGCTAAAGATATGTTTCCTAGAAACACAAGAAACCCGAACAGAATAGTTCTGTCACATGTACCAAGGACAACAATGTACTTAAAAAATTGTAATGTAATGTGTGGACGTATTTATAATGCCATTCCTGATGATATTAAAGAATTGCATATAAATAGATTTAGAAAAAATCTAAAAATATGGCTCATTGAGAAATGTTTTTATTCTGTATCTGAATTATTCAAATAAGTAAAAAATAAGTAATTTGCTTGCTGTATCTGTATCTAAAACATATGTTGCTGAAGTCAAAGATAAACGAAATTATTTCATTTTAATACTAGCATGTCGTGAAACCTACCTAGCCTACCTAGGGCAGGCTGAATTGCCTACCCTAGGTAGGCTAGGTAGACACAACTTCGAGAAAGAAGCCAACAGAAGGATCCGTCTGGGCTGGGCAGCATTTGGCAAACTTCGCCGAGTCTTCTCGTCGCCTATACCGCAAAGTTTGAAGACAAAGGTCTTCAACCAGTGCGTTCTGCCTGTCATGACCTACGGCGCCGAGACGTGGACACTGACAGTTGGGCTAGTCCACAAATTCAAAGTCGCTCAGCGAGTTATGGAGCGAGCTATGCTTGGAGTTTCTTTGAAGGATAAAATCCGTAACGAGATTATCCGGAGAAGAACCGGAGTGACCGACATAGCTTGTAGGATCAGTAAGCTTAAGTGGCAGTGGGCTGGCCATGTCTGTCGAAGGACCGATGGCCGCTGGAGCAGACGAGTCCTTGAGTGGAGACCGCGAATCGGCAAACGCAGCGTAGGGCGCCCCCCCCCCTGCTAGGTGGACCGACGACCTGAAGAACGTGGCTGGGGGGGACTGGATGCGGAAGGAAGAGGACCGAGTGTTGTGGCGCAACTTGGGAGAGGCCTATGTCCAGCAGTGGACTGCGATAGGCTGAGTTGATTGATGATGTCGTGAAACGACAAAATGTATCTGGCACAGAATGTTCAATTTTCCATCATCATGTAACCTACATTTTGAGCAAATTTTATTCCGCCACTGGATACAAGAAAGTGATAGCAATAAATTTCGTGCTATCAAATTAGTTTATTAGTTTACATGTCGTCGGTTCGAGATATTACTGGAACAACTCGAAAATAGCACTTTTGAGATAATTAGGACTTTCCAAATCATAAAATCGTGATAAAAACTAAATTTACATACATATTATCACGCCTGTTTCCCATTGGGGTAGGCAGAGACTATGGATTTCCACCTGCTACGATCCTGGCACACCTCTTTCGCTTCATCTACGTCCATTAACCTCGTCATGCATGCTCGTCGGTTTAGAGAACTCTTAACCTGGCATTTTTTGAGAACATCCGCGATTTGATCGCGATACATTCGCCGAGGTCGTCCCCTTCCAACTCTTCCATCCACACTCGCTTCGTATACTTGTTTCGTCAATCTCCTCTCGTCCATCCTCTCTATATGTCCAAACCATCTTAACATACCTTTCTCAATCTTTGTCACTACATCTTCTTTCACTCCACAACGCTCCCTTATCATGTTATTCCTTACTTTATCTCTCAAAGTTACACCACACATACTTCTCAAAGCTCTCATTTCTACTGCATTTATTCTGCTTTCATGTTTCTTCTGCCATACCCAACTTTCACTACCATACATAAGTGTAGGCACTAACACTCCCCCATGAACAGCCAGCCGTGCCTTTTTCTAAATTTGACAGCACTAAAATTGTTGCCATCCCTTTCTTGTACCTTACTACCAGTGGCGTGCATTGCATATAGGCAATTAGGCAATACCCAGTGCCTTCCTCATTCGAATTCAATAGTGGTGTAAGTTATTATCTTTTTTTCTGAGTACAATGATTATTTATCTTAAAATAGACCTATTAATGCTAAATTAATCTTCCTACATAAAAAAATCAATAAGTTACACCAAAATTAAATTCAAGTGAAGTAGGCCACTGCACGCCACTGCTTACTACTATTAGTAAAACAGAGCGATAGGTAGCTTAAAATAAGTTTAGCCTAAAAACTGTTTGAGTGATTATGATCAGTTACAGTAATAGAATTGATCTATGAAAAAAAGAAAGAAAAATAAGTGAAAAAGTCAAATTGTTCCTCACATTTTGTCTATGGAAATTGACTGATTGAGCTGATTTTAAGCAGTATGTAAGTAATAGTTTTAAAACTTTCGCGAATTTCACTCATATTGAACTATATTTACGGGGCTTGTCGCTCACAGTATAATCAAAACATAACAAACATTTTGACTAACCTCGACGTTTCGGCCAAGTTGCATTGGAGTCTGCTCGTGACCACGGCCAATGTAACTTGGCCACAACATCGAGGTTAGTCAAAATGTTTGTTATGTTATTATTATTATACTTTATTGTACACACATATACACATTATTATAACAGTAGGAAAGCTTAACTCAAAAATGAGTTTTCTTACAGCAAACCTTAGAGCGATAGAGAGATGTTGATATATTAATAGAGGATAAAAACAAGTGTACAACAAAATAGCAAAAATTTTGACTACATTTAGTTAAATGTAGTCTAACAAAATATTTACAAGTAAAAATATTATATTAAGATATATATACTTATTAAGATATATATACTTATTAAGATATATATACTTGTTATGTTTTGATTTAATCACTGTGCGCGACAAGTCCCATAAATATAGTTCAGTATGTAGGTACCTAAGTATATTTTTTTAAACTTATTTTTCGTTATTTTTTTTCATAGATCTATTCTACAGTAACTAGATACACCCTGTTTTTTCCCGGTCGCGACGGAAAAAAAGCCATTCAGTACTGGTATATATAGGTATATTTACCATAATCAGTTGATGGTAGCGGAGTGTTCGAAGTCTCCCTTGTCTAGGTGTCGCTGTGGCGCCTTCGTAGGCTCGTAGATCAACATCGAGACGCGGTCAGGACTAGTCTTGTTGCGTTGCATGTCTGGAACAAAGGACTATGTTGAATCAAGTATCATCAACTCAGCCTATCGCAGTCCACGGCTGGACATAGGCCTCTCCCAAGTCCCCCCAGCCACGTTCTTCAGGTAGTCGGTCCACCTGGCAGGGGAGCCCTACGCTGCGTTTGCGGCTTCGCGGTCTCCACTCAAGGACTCGTCCGCTCCAGCGGCCATCAGTCCTTCGACAGACATGGCCAGCCCACTGCCACTTCAGCTTACTGATCCTACAAGCTATGTCGGTCACTCCGGTTCTTCTAAAGATAATCTCGTTACGGATCGAATCAAGTATAACTGGAGAATCTCTTTATTATCATTATTACTTGGAAAAGTATATGATTATTAGTAAACATTTTTTTTGTCATTTGTTTATAAACACTGTTTCAGAAACAAGAATCTACTTGTTTCTGAAACAAATACTCCTGTTCCAGAAACAAATCTGTTTCTGAAAATATTGCTATTATTAATACGTGTTTTCGGAATGTTTCTGTGCTCTCCGCCATAGATTATACACTAATATGGAAACTCTCCGCTGGTTATGGGGTACAGACCGTACAGAGCAAGCGAAACAAGTCAGTTTCACAACATACGGTAACGAGTGTTGACGTGTTTCACTTGTTTATAAACATTTCCATAGTGTGGATCGACGAAACAATTCATCATTATAATCATCATTTCAGCCGAAAGACGTCCACTGCTGGACATAGGCCTCCCCCAAGCATCGCCACAACGACCGGTCCTGTGCCTTCCGCATCCAGTGGATTCCCGCGACCTTCATCAGGTCGTCGGCCCACCTTGTGGGGGGCCTACCCACGCTGCGCCTTCCAGTACGCGGTCGCCACTCCAGAACTTTACTGCCCCATCGGCCATCCGTTCTGCGAGCAATGTGCCCCGCCAACTGCCAAACATAACGTATTATAAATATATATAATACTTACATCTAAAGTTGGGTAAAACAGCTTAAAATCGTAAGCGTGTTTAAACGTTGTGCTTTTTTCTGCCAACGAATTTTTTTACGCTTTTGACGCTTTTCGTTTTTCACTTCTAAGAAAATTTACTTTCATTTGTCTTAATTACACTATTCTATTGACAATTTCACTAAAACTATACAAACAAACTACAATCATCGCGTAAATACCGAGGAGAACATCCAAAAACGCATTCACTCGTTGACAACAAAAAATAAACTAAGCGCCAAAGCAAAAGCAAATCAATCAAGATCAAAAACGTTTAAACGATACGAAAATAATCAACAAAATAAAAAAGTGCTTTCTCTAAACAAATTTTAAGTAAACGAATAAAATTTAATTCTGCCGCTTATCAAACCACCCGTCAACTTTGAAATTGGGTCTTATGGTCATTGAAATAAGGTTACATTTGAATCGTACTATTGAAAGCATAAGTTTGGTTTACGAAAAAGTCTAAATGAAATCTGCTTAAATCACTAAGCGTGCTTACACGCTTTTTTTTAAATTAGACTTTTTTAAGCGCTTTTCGTTTAAACGCCCACTTCTACTTACATCTAAGACTGAGTCGACGTTTGTGTTGTCCGCACAGCTCGAGCTGTCTCCTGACGAGCTGCGAGGCGGACGCGGGCCGCGGACCGAGCGGCAGCGTGGCGGGCTGCAGACTCACTTCTGAGTACGCAGTCTTACTTGTGTAGTCTGCAAATATAACGTGTACCATTATTAACTAAGGTCCTTTTAAGGGATGAATGTACAGTCGAGGAAGGAAAAGGTACGTCAATTTTCAAATTGATTCCTTCATGGTATAATAACACCAGGTAGTCTCTTCCCGTGACAGCTAGGTCACGTGATTGCCTCCGTACTACGTCATCGGCCGTGGAGCCAATAGCGGGCTGTTAGCGTGACACTTGTCAGTTTGATGTGCTGCCACTTTGTGAAAATAAATTACTCGAGCAAAATGCATTTTTTAATTTACTTTCTTCTATAAAGAATCACTTTTTAACTAGTAATTTAATATAGTTTCCTTTATTAACTAATTAGATGAATAACACGAGATAACAAATAGTTAGGCTAGTTAGGAATTTATTTTATACTAGCTGTGCCCACGACTCCGTCCGCGTGAATGTCGGAAAATAACATCGTGTCATAATTATGAACACAATATCTTCAAATATATACATATAAGCGCCTACACAGACGATTACACTATTTACCGACCATACTATATTTTGTTTTTACAACCAACCGGCTAAGGTGATGGAATTTCATGGAATTAGCCCTAAACTCCCTCATTCTGAGAAGACGCTCGTGCCCAGCAGTGGGAAGTAATTGGGCTGATTATGTTATTCTATAACACTAACCACATATCTTCTTATGCTGAAAAGAGGCCCGTGTCCAGCAGTGGGACTGTAATGGGCTAGTAATGTTATGTTATTCTAGAATACTAATAATATCCAGTTCATTAACTCTTCTCATTTTGAGAAGAGGGCCATACCCAGTAGTGGGACAGTAATCGGTTGACTACGTTATGTTATTCTATATTTTCTAGTTTCTTAACTCTTCTCGTTCCGAGAAGAGGTCCGTGCCCAGCAGTGGAGCAGTAGGTAATGAGCTGATTATGTTATGATAATCTATTACACTAACAATATCCAGTTCCTTAACTCTTCTCATTTCAAGAAGAGGGCCATGCCCAGCAGCGGGACAGTGATGGGCTATGTTATGTTATTCTATATTTTCTATAATACTAATAGAATCCAGTTGTATTTTTAGGAACCTGCAAGGTACCAACAATCATGACCTCTACTTTGTATGCAACTTAATACAATAGAGGGGTCAAGCTGTATCGCTGGATCTACTGAACCGATTCAGATAAAACATACCCTATATTTTAAGTTAGACTAATACCAATACAAATGCTAAGTTTCATTACGATCCGTTCAGCCGTTTTCACGTGATGAGGTAACAAACAGACAGACAGACATACATTTTTTAAACGATTGATTCGTGTTCTATAGCTTATTTCTAGTCCCCCTAGCCGGTTTTCGCGAAAAAAAACTCAATGTACAGACTTTTCGACCTTTACAGTTTTATTATAGTATAGAAATCGACTGGAAAAATATTATTATATATATTTGGATCGAGAGTCCCTCCTTCGATCAGATATCCTGCTTAAGAATTATGTAATGCTGTAAACGCAGACTGCGTTCGATAAAATGCATTCCGCGGTTTGTTTTGATTGCGAAGAGTTGGGGTGTAATGCTATTAACTCAATGTACAGACTTTTCGACCTTTACAGTTTTATTATAGTATAGATTCATTATGAACAAAAATCTCCTTAAGTATATTGAAGATATCAATCAATGGCAACACTGATCGTGACGTAGCTTGGAGGCATCGCGCTGTCATTGCGGGAAGAGAATACCTGGTGAAACATCTTATTATACCATGGATTCCTTTAAACGTGTCGTGAGTACATGTTACCTTTTCAAACTGCGAACTAGAGATAATTAGGTGGGTGTACGTCCAATTGTCATTACTGTTATCTGCCAGTACAAGCAAAAGTAGACCATAATGTGACGAATCGAGTTATTTTGTTAAATTATTTAAATTTGTACGCCTTGATAGGCAAAACATGTAGGCGCTTCATTTTATTTTACATCTTGCATGCTTAATTTGTATGTAAACGCATGTTTGACAAATAAATGATCTTTATCTTTAAATTTTTCTTTCCTCGACTGTACTTATCATAACGAACAACTTTTACTCTGAGAGCAACCCTGAAATCGCGAAAAAAAACTAGCAAACCGAACAGATGTTTTTTTCGCGATTTCGAAGTTGCTTTCATATTGAAAGTTGTTTGTTAAGATAAGTACATTGACTCTATAAATTATAAATAAATATTTTTGGGACATTTTTTACACATCACCATCTAGTCCCAAACTAAGCAGAGCTTGTGCTATGGGTAGTAGACAATGGATATTATACTTATATACCTTTTTTTTTGTAAATACATACTTATAATACATAAGAAATACCCAGACCAACACAAACACTTATGTTCATCACACAAATATTTGTGTCCTGTGGGAATCGAACCCACGACCTCGTGATCAGCAGTCCGACACTCGAACCACTAGACCACAGACGTCGTCAAAGAGAACGACGACGTCGTTAAGAGTGAACTAAAAGACATGGGGTGCATTAAAAGAGCCTCCACCAAGCCTGATCGTCCGGCGCACCCTGGGCAGTCAGCCCCGCTATCAACCTGCTGACTGGTTAATCTTTTCCCCACGGCATGAGCTATTATCATTATGTAGCTCATGTCGACACGATAGAAGAAGCAGAGTGAACTCACCTCTCTCAGTTAACACAATCTCCCGGTGCATCTGCGACAACTCAGCATCGTTGACCAACACCCTGTGTTTCTTCTCTGAACCATCCCAGGTCCGGTTCCGGTCACCGATGTAGACCGTCAGGTCGCCGTCCGGTCTTAGATCCTCTTCTTGAAGCGATGTATTCTTGCTGGGGGGTTCCAACTGGATAGAGGTGAAAAAATCCACAAATATTATAAAGTTAGTTAGACCATGTATTCACTAGGAAACAAGTTTCGGAAACATTGTTTCTAAAACACCACACAAGTGTACATTTTATTTCATTTCATTTATTCAACAATTGTGTCACAGAAACAATTTTTCGGAGATTTGCCGTCTACATCAGTTAGTCGTCGCAAATCCACTCTGTTGGAAAGAGTTATCTTAATTTTAAAATCTTTTCGTTGTTCCACGCTATCGCGATGTTTATAAACGAGTGAAACACACGTCCACACTCGTAGTTACAATTGTTATGAAACTGACTTGTTTCGCTTGCTTAGGACCAGCGGGGAAGTACAACCATATGCCGAGAAACAGTACGTAGTGTTCATCGCAACAGTTACCGCTGTTTCAGAAACACGAGTATTTGTTTCAGAAACATGAGTATTCTTGTTTCCGAAACATTGTTTATAAACAAAGGAATTATCAGAGTAAAGTTCCGTGTGGTGCCGGACGTAAAGAATTTCACCACCCTCCCTTTTCCCATGGGTGTCGTAAAAGGCAACCAAGGGATTCACCAGAGGATGGGCAGCAGCGTTCTCTGAGCATTTAAAAACAACCAACTGCGATCGCAAACCCGCCTGCCAAGCGTGGCGATTATGGCATATCCCCCCATTTGGGGCAGGCCTTTGTCCAGCAGTGGACGTTTTTCGGCTGATATGATGATGAATGAATGACCAGAGAAAATATCGGTAGATAGTTTTCGTTTATCAGTGTGATAAGTACCTATAGTTAGAGATCGTATCTGGGCTGACCAACCGGACGAAGACTGGTAAGTACCCTCAGATATCGCTAGGGGGGATGCTTTGGAGGCTGATCTGGGTGGAATACCAACTTGCGAGATACCGTGCAAAGTGAAGAGTTCTCTTTTTGGACGCCATGACTCACTTTGGGTCGCAGAGGCAGAGGAAAGAGTACCTATAATAAGTAGGGCTGAGAAAATAGTTTCAAAACCAGTGCCCAGGCTAGTTAGTTGATCTCAGAATCGACTAATTTCCCAAACAATTAAAATCATCAACTCGGCCTATCGCAGTCCACTGCTGGACATAGTTCTCTCCCAAGTTGCGCCACAACACTCGGTCCTCTGCCTTCCGCATCCAGTCCCCCCAGCCACGTTCTTCAGGTCGTCGGTCCACCTGGCGGGGGGGTGCACTACGCTGCGTTTGGTGATTCGCGGTCTCCACTAAAGGACTCGTCTGCTCCAGCGGCCATCGGTCCAACGAGAGACATGGCCAGCCCACTGCCACTTCAGCTTACTGATCCTACAAGCTATGTCGGTCACTCCGGTTCTTCTCCGGATAATCTCGTAACGGATTTTATCCTTCAAAGAAACTCCAAGCATAGCTCGCTCCGTAGCCCGCTGAGCGACTTTGAGTTTGTGGACTAGCCCAACTGTCAGTGTCCACGTCTCGGCACCGTAAGTCATTCAAACAAAACAATCAATCAAAACATCATGTCATGTAAACAATTAAAATATTAATACCTTAATATGCTTCTTGAAAGTAGGACTCGATTGCGGCCTATTCTTAAAATCGATGTGCTGATTCGCGCCACTCTTATTTCTCACAATCGGCGACAATTTCCTAAACTCACTTCTCGGTTCTAATTCTATCCGAACAGTTTCAACCGTAGAATTACTATTATTGGCCCTACCGAATAGAGGCGACAATTTTGGCTTTGCAACACTGGTTAAATCCGATTCCTCAACACTCTCGATCGTAATAGTCGAATCGATACTGTTAGGGTTGTGCTTAATCGGTTTGACGATTATAAGGCCTTGTTGTATATCATCATTATCGAGTTTAGTCGATTTTTCTAGATCGTAATTCGGGTTTTCGAAGCCGGTTTGTGTTGCTATGTCATCACTGACCGCTGTGAAGGTTTGCGAGTTTGTGTTTGATGCTTTGTTGAGCATTCGTTTGCGTCTTTCTAGGTCGGCGTGTATGTCTGTTTGGACTCGTAAGTTTATATCTCCGTAGCGCCGAACTATGTAGTTTAGGAGCCATTGGTATCCTTTACGGAGGCCGGGATCGATTTTTGGCTTTTTTGTTTTCGGGTGATCGGTGTACGCGCTGTAGGATTCGACTAGAGTTGGGCATCGGTATCTGGAAATAGGAAGTCGATTAGAATATTAGCAGCACTCAATGTTGTGCAGGTGTAATTTTGGTCATGACTTTTACAAATGCTGTCAGTATCTATTGTTTTAACTTTCAGGAACAGTCAGATGAAACAGGCCAAATTTTTACAAAAATATTTTCTAATAAACGTTACCACTGCGGTTGAACGCTTGCCTTCCATGAAGGAGGGTGTGAGTTTTCGATTATCACTTGCTTTAACGGTGAAGGAAAACATCGTGAGGAAACCTGCACACCTGAGAGTGCTCCATACAGTTCTCAATGGTGTGTGTAGTCCGCCAACCCGCACTAGGCCAGCGTGGTGGACTAAGGCCTTAGCCTTCTCGTACTGAGAAGAGGGCCGTGCCCAGCACTGGTAGAGTAATGGGCTGATTATGATGTTACCACTGCACATCTTTCAGCTACCCTGAGGGTACCTATATTCATATTACGACGTGCATGACACGGGCGGACGCATCGATTTCAATTTAAAGTAATACTTGTAAAATTAGGGACTATGACGTCCAACATGTTCGTCTGCCCGTCCGCATGTCGTCAATGTGCTCCCGTATTCTAGTCTCTAATCTGAAAAGTTTATGGATCATTTTAAATTGAAATCGTTGTACCCGTCCCGTGCCCGCCCGTCCTAATGCCCTGTGGGGATAGAGTAATCTTGTGTGTAATATTTTCTAAGCCGTTTATGACGTTTATCTTCTCTAGCTGTACAAGTACGCTTCCCGGCGGAGACATATTGCTCTTTCCAGTCAGAATTTTCACTAAATTCTCTTTGATTAACAGTCTGTAAGTCTGTTTGTCAGAATGTACTTACTTGTTAACCAGAGGCTCTATATTCAGTTTGTCGACCACATCAATGTCATCTAGGGCTCCAGTCTTGTCCTGTTTGTTCGCTAGCACCAGCACTGGTTTGCCTGATAAAGTAAAACCTGCTTGCTTTAGAAACATGGGTATTTTTTTTTTCTAGGGTTTCATTATTCGACAGTAAAGTCCACTTCAGCAGTAATCAGCAGTAGATTTTTATATACCTACTAGATATAGCTATCCGTCTTTGGGTGACGTGTTTTTTGTTCAACAATTTACGCAAGGCGTTTTCTGACTAATTTATTGACTTCATGCATGACTCAGAATAAAGATTTCATCATTGCATAGGGGCGAACAACGACCGTCAGTCAGCTTGCTAGATACGCAATAGAATTTTAACGAAATTATCTCTATTTGTCGTTAAAATACAAGGCCTTTTCTTTATTCATATTGATTACATGTTCTACACTTGTTTAATCGCCGATTTCCATGAAACGTACTATAAATTATTCTGTAACAAAACTGGCACCTGAAAAGGCTACCCTACTTCTATGATTCTGATATTTCAGCCTTGGACTTGAATTAAGATCAATTCCAGTTATTTGATTAATTCAACTTCAGAATTATAAGTAACTGGCGTACGTTCTATAAAGGATGTAGGATATATAGGGTGACGAAAGGAGCTGAAGGCGCACCTGATGTTAACAATTGCAATACCACCTAGGCTATTTATGATATTGCAACATGAAGATAGAAAGTCTAATGTGATCGTTATTTCACCTGCACCCGTGCCTGTCATACCGGAACACAGCAATGCAAGCTATTTGGAGGCAGAAATAGGTACGGTGGTAGTACTTCCCCATACTAGCTCTGATACATCCGGCAGAAATGAGTCTCATTTTGTCTCACGAAAAGGTGTAGACTGTCTTTCTACTCCAAGTGTAATATTGAATAGTGACCCTGACTCTTTAGATTAGATCGTACGAAGGATGTAGACTTTCCTTCTTCTCCAAGTGTAATATCGAATAGTGACCGTGACTCTTTAGAGTTGATTGTACGAAGGATGTAGACTATGTGTAATATCGAACACTGACCGTGACTCTTTAGAGTTGTTCGTAGGATGGATGTACTTTCCTTCTACACGAAGTGTAATATCGAACACTGACCGTGACTTTAAAGAGTTGATCGTACGAAGGATGAAGACTTTCCTTCCACTCCATGTGTAATATCGAATAGTGACCGTGACTCTTTAGAGTTGATCGTACGAAGGATGTAGACTTTCCTTCTATGTATCTATAATATCGAACACTGACTCACAAATCCTCATCTATGTTCTAGAAACTAGCTTTAATCCCGAAGTCGGTTAAGTCTAGCATTAGGTTGTTCCATTCCATGTGCATATTCCATGCGAAACATGCATCTGTAAATATTATACAATCGCGAGTTTAAATCGGGAATTTTTAGGGCTTACAAATTCCTCTATTTTAGGTATTGTGAATGAAAGAAGGAATTACTTACGGAGGACGCTTGGAATTGTTTACATAATATTTTATATACTATGCATTTCAACAAGTTGATACCTATAGCGTATTTACGATTATAACACGGCAACCGATGAACCGACACGGTTCAGTACTTTGATAACTATTTAGTACCCACTATTTCATGTCAAAAGTACCGATAAGCGATTTAATTAAAAGTGCAGAGTATTTTCATCATTATTATTTTGTTAACTGCCTCGTTGGTCTAGTGGTTGCAAGCGCGACTGCTGAGCGTGGGGTCCTGGGTTCGGTTCCCGGGTCGGGCAAAGTGTTATTGGGTTTTTCCATTAGGAAATTCTCAGTAGCAGCCCGGAGTCTGTATTTGTGCCCGGTGAGCCCGGTCAATGGCAATAGGCTCGCCGCCTGTTACATGGGACTATAACATAACTCGCGAAATGTGGGTGTACTATTACACCTCTAACTAACCCTTCGGGGAAATACAGGCGTGATGTTATGTTATGTGTAAGAGAATTTCCCACTTTTTTCAGATTGCAACTCAAGTGGCGTTGGGCAGGACACGTGGCTAGATGTGGTGACGGCAAGTGGATTAATTTCCTAACAGGACGGTGCCCAAGAGTTAGCAAGCGCAATGCCTGAAGACCGATGGCAAGATGTAATGGCTTACATTCAGAGTCAAATACAAACGTGAACTCATGCTTTCAACTGTCAAATAGTACTGCATTTTGACAGTTGGAAGCAGTGGCGTAGCTATGTAACCAAGGGCCCCGGGGCAAAAAGTTAAAAGTTGAACATTCTTTATTCAACTAAGATAATATATAACTTTTTCGATCGTCGTTCATGGGGCCGAGGGGCCCCTTGAGCTTGGGGGCCCTGGGGCACTGCCCCGCCTAGCAATACGGTAGCTACGCCACTGGTTGGAAGCATGGGTTTATGCTTAGATACGTCTCTGAATATTAAGCCTTAGAGCCCCTTGTGAAAGAGTTCCTCTGACTAACACCGTAGCTACTTATTTTTGCCGCCAACGACCATACAGCCCAATAGACGCCTAATGTTGAATATAATGCGTACAATAAATTCTGCCACTAGCTGAGGCGGGGTATTGGAATCTGATTGGCCCTACCAAGGCGACTATTAGCTAATCACTAACACGGCAGGTTTGACGGCTCTTGTAAGTGGTCGAAACTGTTTGAAGATTTTAAAGTGGCGAATCGAATAGGGGCGACCTACATTAGGTGGTATTGCAGTTGTTATGGGCAAACGTAACCGCTTGGCATTGGGTGGACCTTTGACTCGTTTCGCCATCCTAAGGAAGAAGAAAAGCGGTTTATAATGTCCTGCAGTGGATTGATAAAACCTGTGAATGATAATGGTGATAATAAAATATCCAGACCTGATAAATACGAGAATTTTTGTGAACTTGCCAAGGCGCAGTGGCGTGCATTGGCCTACTTCACTTGAATTTAATTGTGGTGTAAGTTATAGATTTTTTGATGTAGGAAGATTAATTTAGCATTAATAGGTCTATTTTAAGATACATAATCATCGTACTCCGGAAAAAAGATAATAATAAATTATTATCTTTTTTTCGGAGTTAGTATTTTATTTTTTGGTGTAAGCACCAATATTGCATTTGAATGAGGAAGGCAGTAGGGATTGCCTAATTGCCTATATGCAATGCACGCCACTGCCAAGGCGTATGTTTACGTGCATTCTTTGGTTTTCCTTGGCCCTGGAAAGCCGATAGTCAACCTATTATTAAGGAGTTTCTTGACCTAGAAGTAGCAATGGACTTGCGTGTGTAATATAATCTGATAGGTGCCTATTTACACTTTTATAGCGATCTTAGATAAGGGCGGAAATACTATAGAAAAGGCTAAAAACGGCTTAATAATGTCCTAGCATTTCCGGTCACGGCGGCCAATCTCAACGGTGACATATAGTGCACATAATATGTGCGCAAACACAGGTGCACTCTCTATTCCCTCACTCTCATAATCCGATGGGACGGTAATCCGACACGACCTGAGAGAGATTAGGCGCAGGACCGACGGCTTTACGTGCTTTCCGAGGCACGGGAGTGTAGCACCGCCAACTTCCTGACTCCGGGCTGCTACTGAGTAATTTTCTTTACAGAAAAATCCCAATAACACTACTTGCTTAAACCGAGAATCGAACGCAAGACCACACGCTTAACAGTCGCGCTTGCTGTCACCAGACCAACTAGGCAGTCAAACAACGGCGTATGCTTTTATTTGCATGTTTTTTTTTATAGGTAATACCACAGAAAATCGTTGAGTAATACCGACAGGCCTTTTCTTAATTTTCTTTTCCCTATCGCGGCGTATAATTCACGCTCAAAAATAACCGGGCTTAGGACGGGAATTTTGTCTTGTTTTGACAAAAACGAGTAAATTTTTTCTTGTTTCGTCTTGGTTTGAGAATAGGCAGCAGTCGCGTGCTGCTGTAGGGGAAACCTTGTTGTTTCCCCGGGACGTGCCAAAGGCGTAGCACTGGAGGGGCACCGGCGCGGCGCGATCCACTGGAGTTCCCGGAGCTCCTCTATTTTGTGCAGAGGATGGCCACCGTGTGGTTTTAGTCGGTAAAAGTCCGACATACCCCTCCACCCTCCCCAGACTGAGGGTATCCATTATGAGGATTTCCACTCGAAAACAAAAAAAAAACAAGAGGTAAACAGGAGGTAGGTAAGTATAGTAACATTTAGTAATACCTCCCTTTTTTGGAGAGTAGACTGCAAACTGCTATAGATCATGGTATAATAAGATGTTTCACCAGGTATTCTCTTCCCGCAATGACAGCGCGATGCCTCCAAGCTACGTCACGATCAGTGCTTCCATTGATTGATATCATCAATATACTTAAGGAGATTTTTGTTCATAATGAATATAAAATAAGTTCCTAACTAGCCTAACTATTTGTTATCTCGTGTTATTCATCTAATTAGTTAATAAAGGAAACTATATTAAATTACTAGTTAAAAAGTGATTCTTTATAGAAGAAAGTAAATGAAAAAATGCATTTTGCTCGGGTAATTTATTTTCACAAAGTGGCAGCACATCAAACTGACAAGTGTCACGCTAACAGCCCGCTATTGGCTCCACGGCCGATGACGTAGTACGGAGGCAATCACGTGACCTAGCTGTCACAGGAAGAGACTACCTGGTGTTATTATACCATGGTAGACTGCAAACTGCTATATATGATTGTAATTATTATCTTCTAACGGCCAAAATTAATATACAATCTATCCACGATTTACCCTACTGGAGATAGAAATTTGACATATTTTGTATGGAGCTTATGTCAAATTCCTATCTCTAGTAGGGCAAATCGTGGATAGATTGGATATTAATTTTAGCCGTAAGTCTTTTAGATACTTGATCCATGTTTATCAGCGGGCGTTTGTGGGCTAATAATAAGTGTTGGAAGACCACTGGTCAAACAGCGTGATTCATGGAGAAAAGCGTGCAAGAGGTCTGAGGTAATACAGTCTACTGCATGACAGTGGTAACACTTCAATTAGAAAAACGCCCTTACTGCTTATGAAATAAAGGCGCTATAAATGTCAAACTACGTGCGGTCGACCGTACCTAACTACCTGAATTGCCAAGTATGCTCAACCCATAGACCAGTAAGCCTCTAGACGCCGGTTAGCTGGACACCCCCGGTCACAACTCATATGCTCTACCACTGCATATCATACGTCCCTCCGCCAATGGGAACGTCACTCAGTCAGCGAGCGGCACCAATCATAAGGAATCATACCACCGAACTTTTGAGCCGGCCAATCATAACGCGCCGTCCGCCCCCCTGACCCCACCAACGTTTTACGACTGCGTTCGAATACAAAACTTTGTTTATGCGGAGTCTTGAAGCTTACTGGTCTGTGGCTCAACCCAAGAGTGTCGCCAGCCAATGGGCCGTGGGGGGCAAGATGATAAACAGATATCAATTGTAGGTAAAAAAAAAATACAAATCTAGGTTCGGGTGGGGGGGGCAACCCAACTCCTGCTCCCACTTCTTGGCTCAACATTGTTATGGACTATGTTCAGTAACCTTGATGATTGATTTATTTAACTATGGGATCTTTTAGGTAGTTAGGTACTTAGTAAACCCATATATACTCTTTGAGTTAACCAAAATAGCCCTAAGGCGAGGCACGTTGCTCACAGCACGGATGGCCGATGGGACTGAATAGTTTTGGAGTGGCGACCGCGTACTGACGCAGCGTGGGTAGGCCCCCCACAAGGTGGGCCGACGACCTAGTGAAGGTCGCGGGAATCCGCTGGTTGCGGGAAGCGCAGAATCGGTCGTTGTGGCGATGCTTTGGGGAGGCCTATGTCCGGCAGTGGACGTCTTTCGGCTGAAATGATGATGATGATGAGGTACTTAGTTTGGAACAGACTTATAATAAAATCTTCCTTTAATTATAGTAATGTCATTCTTCGAAAAATATAATTTCCGAATAACGCGAAATTAATCATGAAAACTAGACGGGAATCAGCCGACCATAGTTACCATGACGATAGTTGCAAAATATTAATAAAAACCATACCTGATATTTTGTCGTGCGATAAAACCTCTTCAAGCACGGCTCTGCATTCGTCCAACCGTGAAAAATCACTTGAATCTATGACGAATATTATACCATGCACTTCGCTGTAGTACTGAGACCATATTTGGCGGAAATGAGGCCCTCCGCCCAAATCATATATCGTCACAGGTGTATCTTTATGCACTAAATTCACTGCTTTAAAACCCACAGTCGGCAAAACCTTATCATCCTTTTCGCCAGCCAAATTATTCACAGTTTTTGTTTTTCCCGCGTTGTCCAATCCTATCAGTATCAAGACGATGTGACGACGCACGTTTCGATGCCGAAAAATACTTCCCAGACAATTACCCATATTAAACACGACATATACAACTAGATTAACGATAAAAAATCACTTTTCATATCACAAATACGTGTTTCAAATTTGAATTTGTCACCCGTGGCCATTTGTAAACAAAAAAGTTTTGTTGACACAACGGTTACCAATAGCGATCGAGTTCGATGTGGCCAGTGTTATCTATTGGTCTGTTCTCTTTTACCCCTAATTCTATATTGTTTTTTTTGTCAGGATTTTTTTATTTGATAGATTTTTATCACTTATTTAAATATAGTTAATTAAATTGATTAAACTTATATTATTAAAAATTCTGAAGTATGTGATTTATGTTTTCATAACTCCTTTTATAGATAGGTAGCTTTATTGTTCCACTTTAGTGATATTTTAAACAAATTGAATTAAACAAGTTGTTTCATTACGACGCGACGTCCGATGCAAATAAATAAATTATAAATGTATCAGCGCGCCTGTCTACTCCAAGGCGACAGCTGTATTTAAACAATTTTATTGTAACATCGATTATAAATAAAAGGTCACATCTGTTCTGTAATAATTACGATGTCCTTTCTTGTGAGTAGACCAAATGCGTAATATAACATAGAAATATATTATGTCTATGTTAGTATATTGCCTTATTGGGGTTCGACCACTGACCATCGGGTTCAAAAGACGTATAAAAAAGAACGCTGTCCTATTCGCAGCTTGTCAAGCAGACGTAAACAGTCCCATTTGCAGTTAGTTGGCCTCAGATGAAGAACCATTGATATCTATGCAGTTGGTCTTTATCGCAGGTCGTTCCATTCCACTATACAGGTTGGACTTTATACTTATAGACCATACCTAGTTCCCTAAATACTGAACTGAACCTGATGCTCGCGTCATACTCGTGAACGGGTGCCGTCGTGCCGTCTGTCGGGACAGGTCAGCTCCTACATACTATGACAACTCTTTTTACGTTTATTTCTAAAGGCAATATTCTCACTTTTGAACTCTTGTCTATTTCTGGCATTAACCTACATTATACTTACATTATTTGAATAAATTTGATGTAATAAACTTTAAAAAGAGTATATCCATGGAGTTTCTTGCCGGTTCTTCTCCATAGGACCCACAATTTGGAACCGTACAACTAGAGCCTGACGTTTCAAAAGTGCCTGTAATTAGGTTTATTTGAAATAAAAAACATTTGATTTTGATTTTGAATACGTACTGTAAAGTATTTTTTTAAAGGAAAAATTCCTTTATTAAAAAAAAGGAAATATCGTAATCATTGAAAATAAAACGTTCAAATAAAAATACATAAATGAACATTTATTTTGAGAAAAATAATATTCACCATAAATACAGGTACAATTTCGACATAACGTTATTTACAAAGCTCAGTTTTCTAAATAAAAATACTTTAAAATGCGCGCCAATTATAGTCAACGGCCATCTTGATTTGTGTTGCCATTCGAGAGAAACTTAACTGAATCTAGCGAGAATTGTGTTCCCATTTTTGACGGAAAAATAGGCGAGATCTTTCATGACGTTATCGAGACATATTTCTGCGCCTTGCATTTGATCGTCCAGTAAATATAATGTTGGTGGTCCATTGTGGCCGGGTCTTGGGAACAGTCTTTGTGCGAGTGTGACCAGCTTTTGCACGAACATGGATGACGGGAATTTCTTTTTGATCGATTTGCCGTTTTCGTCTTTGAGTATTACTTCTAGTAGTTGTGATGTAAGCGTCATAATTTTCTGTGTTTTAACTAGCAAGCTGTCATCTGGGATGCCGTATTCTGCAACAATTAATAGGATCGTATTAGCTCAGGTTGGCTGAAGCAAGGAAAACCTGTTTAGTTGCGGATTCAAAGATATCTCTAGCCTAAAGTACAAATATGGTGCTGTTCTACAAATGATGAGAAAATGTATTTTCTGTATGCCCTGATTCTATATTGACTTCCAGAAACCAATGGATGATAATGCAGAAATCGTAGCTTGTTCAGAGTTGAGTCGATTTAGATTGCCAGCCAGGTGGACCAACAACCTGATGAAAGTAGCTCAGGGGGACTGGATTCGGAAGGCAGAGGACCGAGTGTTGTGGTGCAACTTGGGAGAGGCCTATGTCGAGCAGTGGACTGCGATAGGCTGAGTTGATGAGATTGCCATCGACCCACTGATTTTTAAGCCAAGCCAAGCCTCATGGGCATGAGAATTAAAACGATTGCTTACTGTTGATGAGCTCAGTGAACCAGCAGACTTTGAGACTGAAGGATCGCTGGCCAGCCGGCTCGTTCTGTGCAGTCTTGCATACAGCTGCATATTGCTTCATGTATTCTGTATTACTCACTGTTGATGAGCTCAGTGAACCGGCAGTGTTCGAGACTGAAGGATCGCTGGCCAGCCGGCTCGTTTTGTGCAGTCTTCCATTCAACTCCATATCGCTTCATGTAGTCGTATTCTGTATTACTTACTGTTGATGAGCTCAGTGAACCGGCAGTGTTCTAGACTGAAGGATCACTGGCCAGCCGGCTCGTTCTGTGCAGTCTTGCATACAGCTGCATATTGCTTCATGTAGTGATATTCTGTATTACTTACTGTTGATGAGCTCAGTGAAGCGGCAGTGTTCTAGACTGAAGGATCACTGGCCAGCCGGCTCGTTCTGTGCAGTCTTGCATACAGCTGCATATTGCTTCATGTAGTCATATTCTGTATTACTTACTGTTGATGAGCTCAGTGAACCGGCAGTGTTCGAGACTGAAGGATCGCTGGCCAGCCGGCTCGTTCTGTGCAGTCTTACATACAGCTGCATATTGCTTCATGTATTCTGTATTACTCACTGTTGATGAGCTCAGTGAACCGGCAGTGTTCGAGACTGAAGGATCGCTGGCCAGCCGGCTCGTTCTGTGCAGTCTTACATACAGCTGCATATTGCTTCATGTATTCTGTATTACTCACTGTTGATGAGCTCAGTGAACCGGCAGTGTTCGAGACTGAAGGATCGCTGGCCAGCCGGCTCGTTCTGTGCAGTCTTGCATACAGCTGCATATTGCTTCATGTATTCTGTATTACTCACTGTTGATGAGCTCAGTGAACCGGCAGTGTTCGAGACTGAAGGATCGCTGGCCAGCCGGCTCGTTTTGTGCAGTCTTCCATTCAACTCCATATCGCTTCATGTAGTCGTATTCTGTATTACTTACTGTTGATGAGCTCAGTGAACCGGCAGTGTTCTAGACTGAAGGATCACTGGCCAGCCGGCTCGTTCTGTGCAGTCTTGCATACAGCTGCATATTGCTTCATGTAGTGATATTCTGTATTACTTACTGTTGATGAGCTCAGTGAAGCGGCAGTGTTCTAGACTGAAGGATCACTGGCCAGCCGGCTCGTTCTGTGCAGTCTTGCATACAGCTGCATATTGCTTCATGTAGTCATATTCTGTATTACTTACTGTTGATGAGCTCAGTGAACCGGCAGTGTTCGAGACTGAAGGATCGCTGGCCAGCCGGCTCGTTCTGTGCAGTCTTACATACAACTGCATATTGCTTCATGTATTCTGTATTACTCACTGTTGATGAGCTCAGTGAACCGGCAGTGTTCGAGACTGAAGGATCGCTGTCCAGCCGGCTCGTTCTGTGCAGTCTTACATACAGCTGCATATTGCTTCATGTATTCTGTATTACTCACTGTTGATGAGCTCAGTGAACCGGCAGTGTTCGAGACTGAAGGATCGCTGTCCAGCCGGCTCGTTCTGTGCAGTCTTACATACAGCTGCATATTGCTTCATGTATTCTGTATTACTCACTGTTGATGAGCTCAGTGAACCGGCAGTGTTCGAGACTGAAGGATCGCTGGCCAGCCGGCTCGTTCTGTGCAGTCTTACATACAGCTGCATATTGCTTCATGTATTCTGTATTACTCACTGTTGATGAGCTCAGTGAACCGGCAGTGTTCGAGACTGAAGGATCGCTGGCCAGCCGGCTCGTTCTGTGCAGTCTTACATACAGCTGCATATTGCTTCATGTATTCTGTATTACTCACTGTTGATGAGCTCAGTGAACCGGCAGTGTTCGAGACTGAAGGATCGCTGTCCAGCCGGCTCGTTCTGTGCAGTCTTCCATTCAGCTCCATATCGCTTCAAGTAGTCGTATTCTGCGCCGCGGCGGAGTTCCCGAGTTATTATTGAGCCGTTCAGTTCCTGGAGATTTCAAGAAGAAAAAATATTATTTAATTTCACGCCGCAGATAATTAATAGAGGTTGAATTTAAATCTTAGCTGGCCACAGCTTGAGCTTGAAAATCTGTATCTGTGTTTTGAATAGAACATCAAAATCAGAATAGGTACCTAAAATAAGTATAATCTGGTCTTAGATCAAATATACTATAGATGCACGGTCTTGTACGAAATCAAACCCAAAAAACGTCTCCGCTATAAAATGTACTAGTAATTATGTTTACGACAACGACAAGTACGACACTCCATCCTTTGTTTGCACATTTGGATTATAGTTTTTGTTAAAGAAAATTCATCATATAAATCAATATAACACTATGTTAGTAATATCGACTAATTAGTCTGTCAAATTAACTTGCAACGCATTATATTTTAGGTGTCTTGCAACCCTGTTTTGATATTGACTTCGATTACCGTTTTGCATTCAGCCCCTAGCCAAGTTGACAATCTGCAATCGTCAACGCTATAGAAAACAATCAAAATGTATGGGACTGACATATCTCAACGAAAATGTCATTCGTTGAGATATAAATAAATATAAAATAAAATAAATAAATAAACATTTTGATTGTTTTCTATAGCGTTGACGATTGCAGATTGTCAACTTGGCTAGGGGGGCAGGCCAGGCAAGTGTGTGATTTAGAAAGTAATAAAAACTAAATTCACAAGCGCGCTGATTTATTCCACAGTTTTTTTTTAATGCATATTTTAGCATCGGTAAACGTCTCACCGCTACTAGCACTGATTATTGCACATTTTTGATGGCACCGTTTTTCGAGCGGCGATCGTGCATCTATAGTATATTTGATCGAAGAATCTGGTGGTCTTCAAGACTCGAGTAAATAGGTTTTTGCTGGGCAAGCGTGTACCATCGTATATTCATATTATTTATTTGCATTCCAGAATGTAAATTAGGTGGTAAACATAATGGCTTAATAGCTTGTCATAATTATGGACCCTGTAGGGCACAGCAAAATTCAATATTAATAAAATAAAAAGAATAAAAAAAAGATATTTTTTTTTTTTTTTTTTTTGTCCGCGCCATCGGCCTCCACACCATCGCTTAACATCAGGTGAGGTGGTGCTTAAATGCAAGCACATGAAGAATAAAATTAATGTCTCCTCACCTGTAGTGTGCCAATTTTAGCAATAACCATTTGTGATCCAGTGTCGTAGTCTTCAGTGTTTTGTATCGGGTTCTTCAGGAAGTACAGCTTCTTCAGGCAGTTCAGTTTGTTCAGCTCGCTCAGTGATCGCCACTGTAATTAGAAATATTTTATTATTAAGAAAGAAAGAAAGAAAAATATTTTATTCTTGCTCTCCATTTGACGCACACACTAAAAAACTTATACATAATACTTTACAATTTCATGACAGATTTAAATAGTTACAGTTAAATTAAGACGCTGACAACACCTAAAAAATCAGACCTCTGCGGTCACTGTTGTTTTGTACAGAACTGAAAGAGAGGCAACGAGCGGAGGGACGTCGGGTGCGCCGCTCAACTTGAATGAAAATTAACAATATCATCATCCTCCGAGCCTTTTCCCAATTATATTGGGGTCGGCTTCCAGTCTAGCCAGATGCGGCTGAACATCAGCATTTTACACGGAGCGACTGCCATCAGACCCCCGCAACCCAATTACTGGGTAATACTGACATTCGGAGGTTAGACCAGTTGTCAGGCTTCTGACTACCCGTAACGACTGCCATAGATATTCGTATGACAACCGGGACCGACAGCTTAACGTGCTCTCCGAGGCAACAAAATAAACAATAAAAAAAAAAAAAAACAAAAAAAAAAAAAAAAACTATATATTATATATATTTAAATTAACAATATATTTTTTTTTATAAAAAACCAAAAGGTTATTTGAAAAACAGAAATAACTTTGTTTTAGATTATTGTCTTTCTTAAATATTTTCTTAATTTCATTTATAATATTTGGTAAATAATTGATTGCTTTAAAGCATGTTTTAAGAGGTTAGTTTACAATTCTTTTCTATCGAGAAAACTTCAAGAAAACGTGTTTTGGGCACAATAGAGTTTTAGAAAAACGATCAAGATTGACATTATTTTTTCACTGCCACAAAATGAATAGATACAGCTAAAAATGTTTTTAAATGAAGCCTATTTGGGGTATTTGGCTGTTGTCAGCGTTTTTATTGGAGGTCGCATATATGTTTCCACTGGCCTGTGTGAATAATCATACTTGCACATGTCTGTCACCGATTTAAAATTGGTGTAGTTATGGCTTTTGTTTGTACTATGTCACTTGTGTGAAAATTTTAAAAACCACGAATAAATATAGTAACTATCAGAACACTGCTGCTCTCATTATTGCCTCTATTTTCAAATAGTCTTAAAGTTTATTTTTGGTAGGTATAGAAGATGGTGGGTACAGCAGTCTCTCCCCTTTCTTTAAAAGGCCAGTCAGTCCAGGCGTTGTTGCATTGTCCTCACACAAATACTTAATACAACATTTCTGGACTTTAAAAGAGATATATAGGGATATATTTTGGTTGTTATTTTATAGTATTAGTATAGTATTTTATTATTAAATTTTGTATCTAATTTGCACTTCTGATAACCCCATTTTCTGTCCAGTTCATTCTTGTCCATCCTAAGGTTGCCTGGAAGAAATCGCTGATCGCGATAAGGCCGCCATTTGTACAATAGTTTAAATACATACATGCATGTTTATATGCATGTTTCAATGTAATGTTTTTTATAACATAACATAACATCACGCCTGTATTTCCTGCATGTAAGGGGTAGGCAGAGGTGTACAATAAGGTGTGTGTGAGGTGTGGTGGTGTATAAGTGTGTGTGTGTGTGTGATTTTTATGGTGTACAATAAAGCATATATAAATAAATAAATAAGAGAATGATTCCCGAGTTTGTTTCGGTATTTTTTCACCTTCAATGTACCAACGAAGGCCGTAAGTCATTATACTCCCATCCACAACCTCTGGTATTCTCCAACTATTGTCAGAATGCGTTCATGTGGCGACCGGGCAATACCGTCAACAAAAAATGTTAACAGTTGAAAGATATATTTATGACAAGTGTGCAATCGGCGAGGCGAGCAAGTTTAGATTTCTTTCAGAAATTTTAGTTTATTTATTATTTTTCGTTTTTTTTTCCATAAAGCAGTTATAAAGAAAAAATGTTGCCATACTCACGTCATTAATCCTGTTCCTATTCAAAAACAGGACTTCCAAATTCTCAAACACATCAACCTTGTCCGCTGGATTATCGTTAAACCTTATTTCGACGATCTGACAGTCATTCAAACTCAGCTCCTTTAAATTATTCAACATGCCCAAATTCATGACTTCGTACCATGATTCTAAGGGATTCCCATCCAATTTCAGTATGGTAAGTGTGCTTAAAGTAACCGAAGGTGGTATTATCTTCTTGATTCGGTTGTACGCAGCGACCATTTCGTTCAGTTTTGGCCAAAGGTGGGACAGTGCGAGGATGTCTGCCCATTCGTAGTCGCAGACAGAAATTTTCAGTTTCTCAAGCTTAGCGAAGTTGATTGATAGTTGGTGCATCGTTTCTTCTGGCATGTCGATCGCCATGCGGTTTTTGCTGTAAAGACGAAAGGCAAAATTTTAATAGGGTAGTTTTTTTCATTAACTTTACTAGTGGAAGTTGATAATGTTGCGTTTAATCATCAAAAGACTCCCAGAAAAAGGGGATCTAATGAATCTTTTTTCAATAACCAGCACTTATCATATGCGAACACACGGGCGTAGCTCGTAGCTATAGCTTCCACATGGAGGGAGGCTTGGGTCCGTCACTCGCTTAGTATGGGGGGCTTGTTTATTTATTTGACGACGTCGGACTGCTGATCACGAGGTCGTGGGTTCGATTCCCACAGGACACAAATATTTGTGTGATGAATAGTGTTTGTGTTTGTCGGGTTGTTTCTCATGTATTATTGTTGGCAATTCTAACATTAATAGTTTTATTAATATTGTTATACTGGGTGTAAGGGGAACGCTTCCGAAAACGAATATAGGTGCTGGTGATTACTGATACGAAACCACGAAAAATAAATGCGATTCTTTTTTTAGATTTTTTCATATATTTTTTTTGCATTTTTCATACATAACCAGCTTTGGGCAGTTAAATAAAACTCATACATAATGAAAAATGCAAAAAAAAAAAATAGGAAATCTAAAAAAAGAATCGCCTTTTTTTTTCGTGGTTTCGTATCAGTAATCACCAGCTCTATCACCTGTCTACGTTTTCGGAAGCGTTTCCCTGACACCCTGTATTTAGGCTATGGCAACTCTGATACTTTTTCTACTTCCGCATTCATGTCACTGTATGACTGTACCATTGTGTGTGCCTTGCAATTAAAATCTGTTTACTGAAATTTCTCCGTTTTACTTCACGCATCCAACAACTATCAGCGACATACAAACAATTATAAGTATGTATTTACAAAAAAAGAAGTATATAAGTATTATATCCATTGTCTAGTACCCATAGTACAAGCTCTGCTTAGTTTGGGACTAAATGATGCTGTATAAAATGTCCCAAAAAAAGTTTTTTTTTTTCATTTGTTCTGTGTTACACATGTAACAAAAACATTATAAGATGTAAACAAACTCATTAGAGTTTTACCGTACAACAGCATCATCGACTATACAAACAGGAAAACAAAAAATAACAAGGTAAGATATTAAATGAGGGAATACCAGTTACTACAGACTTTTAGCAGATCATGGAATATCCTCGAACACCTTTCTTGTGACACCATTGAAGCGATAGCTGATCTTCTAGTCCTCACATACCTTACATCCAGCTCCTTGAGGTAGGGCAGCTGCGCAGACAGCTGGATCACCTCGCGCCAGTTGCAGAACAAGTTACGTGACACGTCCAGACTGCGCACGTTGGGGCAGATCGAAGCTACGTCGCCAGGCTTGGCGATGTTCTGGTCGTGGACGCATACTTCCAAGAGGCGGTCGTATTTTCTGGAAAAAAAAACAAAGAACGTGTCACTCTAAGGCCCGTATTACAGAAGCTTCCTCAAGTACAGTTTAAACTCCAATCACCTGATCACTACTTAAGGATAGAATCGTTACTTGAGTATCGGCCTTATTCCAGAACGGTAATTATAAACTTTAATTCAACAACATAACACACGAATTTGACCTGAAATTGAATAGAAATCTCTACTCAAGTGTAGTCTGGACCACACTAGAGTGATTACAGATCAAAACTCTGCTCAAATACCAAAACAGGTGACAGTATAAAATGAAACTAAACTCAGCTGAACTATGATCAACAAATCTCTGCTTGAGGAACGTTCTAAAATCAAAGCTCAACTCAAAACTAGTTTTAAACAGAGATCAACGCTTGAGTATCGTTCTGTAATATGGGCCTAAATTCTGTTTTTATTCTCTTTTTGTTTTTGACCCTCAATTTCTTTTCTTCGTTTTATTTTTCGTTCCATTTTTATTTTTGCGTTGATTTGTCTAAACTTGATGCGGGTAGTTAAGTAATGCCACACCTTGGTCACTTAAGTAATGCCACACCTTGGTCACTTAAGTAATGCCACACCTTGGTCACTTAAGTAATGCCACACCTTGGTCACTTAAGTAATGCCACACCTTGGTCACTCAATACAATATAAATGCTAGCACCACCTACATACACAAGATTACGTATTTATACAAACGCACACACACGTGTAGGTTAGGAATGATCGCCGCTCGTAATGCCGACTGGGTTCCAAGCGCTTCTCAGTAGTTCTCAGAGATGGCGTGCTTGTATAGCGACAGGTGATTGACATCCATTGCAATATTGCAGTCCAATTACCGTCAGACTTCGGCTACGTGCGGGGCGCGAGCGAGGAATCTATAAATTCGCGAGGGGCGGTGAGTGGCCGTTCTGTACGTAATACTATTAGATATTCTGTGGTAATGTTTAAATTATAAAAGTGGCTTAACAGGTCTGCAGACGTGCAATTAACTTGATAAATAAACGGATCTACTCACTGCTTCTGATGAGTCTTCTCGAAGCCAACCATCTCGATAAATGGAGCACCCATCTCCCTCTTCCATTCATTTATGATTGTCCTACGGTGGGCAGCGACCGTCTCATCCTGGAATAAACATAATTAAGGATAATAAATAAATAACTTACGGATACAATTCGTCACTGTTACTGAATGTGGTCCGTCTTGTGATTTCAACTTTGTAACCAAAATGAATGAACTGGAAAGAGATAGCGTCATTGTCATTACACACTGGTAATGGGTCCTGGTAGCGTATTTCCATTTCCGTGTTCAATAGGAGGCAGTACTGCCTTGAAACACGCAAGGGTTTCTTACGCTAACTCCCTTTCCAAATACGTGTTCATTTCAAGGCACATGTCCTCCAATCGTGCACGGATTTTTAATAAATTTTTTACTCCTGGGAATTTCTGATTCAATCACGCAGGGACACTCCGAGCATAGCCCTCTCTATTGACCTTTGAGTGACTTTGAGCCTTCTTATCAGGCCCATTGCGAGCGACCACGTTTCAGTGCCGTAAGTAATTACTGGCAACACACACTGGTCAAAGACTTTTGTCTTGAGAAACTGCAGTATTTTGGACGAGAAGATATTGCACTTTCAAAACGTTCATCATCATCATTTCAGCCGTAAGACGTCCACTGCTGGACACAGGCCTCCCCCAAGCATATATTGGGGGAAAAAAAGAAAAACAAAAAAAAACGTTAATTGTTATGAATCTATTTGCACGGTTCCAAAAAGTTGGTCCTAAGGAGAAGAGCCGGCAAGAAACGCCATGAAGTTTCAAGGTTAGAAAAAAATACCAAACGAGAAAGCTAAGGCGGGAACTTCGCAGTGCCCTGCCTTAGCCTTCTAACCTAAATCTATTCTAGTCAGATCCGCCCATGAAGGATGCGTGCCTTGAATCGAACACCATGCGTGTGTCAATGCACGCCTCGGCCACTCAATACAATATAAATGCTAGCACCACCTACATAACAAGATTACATCTGTATACGAATGCACACAAACGTGTAGGTTAGCAATTAGGGATGCTCGCCGTTCGTAGTGCCAACTGAGTTCCAAGCGCTTCTCAGAGATGGCGTGCTTTTATAGCGACTAGCGATTGACATCTATTGCAATCTTGCAGTCCAATTTCCGTCAAATTGAGGGTGCGTGCGGGGCGCGGGCGAGAAATCTTAAACAGGCGGGAGGCGGTGAGTGGACGTTCTATACGTTAGTACTATTAGATATTCTGTGGTCAAAGCAAGTACTGCCTCCTATTGAACATGGAAATAAATACGCCTATCAAGCCGTATGCTCCTTGAAAATCCGTGCGCGATTGGAGGACGCGTACCTTGAATTGAACACGAGTTTGGAAAGAGAAATAGCGTAAGAAACCCGTGCGTGTTTCAAGGCAGTACTGCCTCCTATTGAACATGGAAATGGAAATACGCATCTTGGTACTTATATTTAAAAGACCAGTAAGCATTGTTACATTATAGCACCACATTTTTTATTTTATTTTATAATATTGGATGGAGAAAGGAGCTAAAGGCCCACCTGATGTTAAGCGGTTACCTTTGCCCATAACAACTGCAATACCACCTAGCCTGTTGTCTAAATGGTACCACAAGTCGGTTTGCCAAACTGAGACATGAAGATGGACAGGCTCATGTGATTGTAATTTCACCGGCACCCGTACCCTTCAGACCGAAAAACAGCAATGCAAGCATCACTGTTTGGCAGAGAAGGAGGTATGGTGGTAGTACTTCCCCGGACGAGCTCTTTCACAAAGGAGCTCTTCTACTACTGAACCACAGGGCACAGGCCTATTCTCAGTATGAGAAGAATAACGCTGACCTAGTGAGGATTGGTGGACACACATCATTGAGAACTGTATGGAGCATTCTCTGGTGTGAAGGTTTCCTTACAATGTTTTCCTTCACAGATAGAGCAAGAGATAATCAAATTTGAGTCATCAAGTCAAAGATGTGGACTCAGTTCAAACTTAAACTGCTAAGCTATCACTGCTTCAACTTATTATTATTATGAAATTATTCTGCCAACTATGTTTGAGATCTGGAGAAAATAGGTGACCGGAAAAATAGAAACCAGAAAAGTATTGTGGTACATGTTGGGTTGGGAGACGCCTATGTCCAGCAGTGGAATGCTATAGGCTGAGTTAATTGACATTGGAGTCCGCTTCCAAGAAAATAGGTAGACTGGATGCAGAAGACAATTGAAAAGTATTGTGCAGCGTGTTGGGAGAGGCCTAATTGTCCACTAGGTGACTTCTGGGATGGCGGCGGCACGCTGTGGTCACGTGCCACCATGTGCACCAGGAAGGACACAAGGAGACAAATAGTCTCCTTTAAGACGTGCCTTACAGGCGTAGCATAGGGAGGGCTCCGGAGGTATATATATATATTTTTTTTTTTTTTTTTTTTTTTTTTTTCCCACCCACCCCGGCCTCCGTACCCCAAGAGGCCAGCAGCCTCGAAAAAATGAAAAAAGGTCCAACAGTGTAATGCTCTATGCAGTTCTTTGACATTGGAGTCTGCTTCCAATCTAACTTGTAATTGTTTATCTCGAAAATAATTATTAAAAAAAGTTTCTTGTTGTTGTTGTGTCATTGTATGAATAAACACTTAGTTGTTTATTCACAGAAGCAATGAGTCATCAATGTGTTTGTTCAGTACATTTGCTCAAAACTAGAAAGTGTTCTTGAAATAGTTGTATGCAAGCAATGAAGAGCATTTTCAAGGATTTCTTAAAATAATAATATGTTAAAAATATGTTAAAAACATTCCACACATTTCTAGAAAAGAATTAGAGCCTGATGAAACATTTTAATAGAAATAAACTTAATTGCATTAATTGTGGTTCATAAAAGATCTTACAATAATAATTTTTGGTCAGCACAATTTACCTCATAAGGCATACAATAGAATCTTCAAGTTAACTTGAAAAAAATTACATGCATGAGGTACAGGAATTAGATGACATTATATTTTATTACTTAATCAATTTTCTCATTGATTACACGATAAATGTCACATACCCACATACCATACATAAAATTAAATTGCCAGTCGTAACTAGATGAAAAAGCAATATAAACAACAAATAAAAACAGCCTTGATAAAACAAGCATACTACCCACGCAACACTTATTCAGCCCAGCCTTATGTAGGTGGAATGACCTAACGCAGATGCACACCAACAATTATATTAAAAAAAGTTTTAAGTTTTTAGGCTCACCTCACGATCTCCATAGTATTTCCTGATAGCTTCAGCACAAGTCTTGAACGGAGAGATCTTGTTCGGACGAACGAAAGAACCTGCCCCGGGCTTCGACGTCTTGAAATATGGTATGTCATCTACGGAACCATCATGCTTACCCCTGACAGGGTCATCCCATTCGACGCCGTACCAGATACCTTTATACCCTTGCACCTCACCGATATACTTCACCGTTCCAAAATCATCGTTACTCTTTACGCGACTACCAATATGCACTTGAATATCGCTCTCGTCGGTACCATTATGACTTTCCATGGAACCGTTGCAAAATTTTGGTATTAAGTTAACAGGCATTGCGCCCACCATTATTTTTGTGTTTTCGAAAATGGAACTGCTAATCAAAAGAAAAACAGGCTTTTTTTCTCCGAAAACTAAAACTGTTGTCACTTCGTCGCTTGTCAAAAAACTAGAGCTGTAGCAAACCGTATGTATTCGGTACTGAGTAATGGGTACGTTATCTAGTACCGAGTAACGAAACATTACACACGAATGCATCTCGTTACTCGCATTTTCTCGTTACTCGCATTTTTCGTAGTATGAGTACCTACACTGTTTCAAAATAGTAAATCCATTGCAAATTTAGTAGATTCCGTCAACAGTTCACTTGTAGTTCTACACTTACATACATATTATCACGCCTGTTTCCCATTGGGGTAGGCAGAGACTATGGATTTCCACCTGCTACGATCCTGACACACCTCTTTCGCTTCATCTACGTCCATTAACCTCGTCATGCATGCTCGTCGGTTTAGAGAACTCTTAACCTGGCATTTATTGAGAACATCCGCGATTTGATCGCGATTTGATAGTTCTACACTTTACCTATTAAATCAAACTAAATTTAGAATAACTTAAACACAAGTCTGGTTCAAAAGAAGGAAAAGTGAAAAAATGCACCTTAAGCATACTAGTATAGTATTATATTATCTGTGGTAATGTATAAGTATGTTTTCTACAAATAACGAATGTTGCGACGCCGCGACCTCATACTGTACGCATATGCAATACGATGTTATGAGGTATCAGAAGTAACGAGTAACGTAACGATACGATAGTAACGAGTACTCATTGTTATAGTAACGAATACATACGGGTACGCTTTATTTCGTTACTTTTACACCTCTACAAAAAACTCGTTGTAGTGTTGTAGTAAAAGCGAAGTCGTGCTGATAGTTGACATATTTAGTCGATTCTGAAAGTTAAAAATTCCTATTCATAATGCAGTACCGATATAATATGAGTAGATGGTAATTTCGTAATTATCATATTACGTAAAAAACCGTGCCTAAACCAATTACATAATTAAATAGCATCATACAAATTAGTCTTAAAATTATAATGAATCGGTAAAAGGTTGCAAATCACAGCAGAAGAGCTATAATTATATCAATTTACTTTCTGGCTTACGCTAAAGAAGTGGTAGAAACAACAGCAGAAGTAGTAAATTATTTGCAAATTTTGATCCATAGGTTGCAGCACTCGTTTTATAAAATTCAGGGCATAAATGTTGTAACCTTTTTGGTTTAATTTTTTGCAAATTTTGATCTATAGGTTGCAGCATTCGTTTTATAAAATTCAGCGCAGAAACGTCTAGTGTTTCTAATACTTCCTGCTTTGGTGCAGGTGACCAGCGCGTGTGACCTCGTGGCGCCTTTACATCAGATCACCGCTAGAGTCACTGATGACCTCGTGAGGTTTTGCAGGAATATCTGTGAAAGCATGCTTCAGTTTGAAGCCTAGATTTAACTGCAATATCGACTACCCACATCGATCGCAAAGCAGCAAAAAAAAGTGTAATTCCTTGCCGGCTTCAGTGTTTCCCGAGAAATATAATCTGGTGGTCTTCAAGACTCGAGTGAATAGGTTTTTGCTGGACAAGCGTCGTCGACCGCACCATCGCTTAACATCAGATGAGGTGGCGGTCAAACGCAAGCCCGTTAAGAATAAAAAAAAAAAAAAAAAGTATCTGTAATTTTTCATGACGCTTCCATGTCGTTTAACGTGTTAAAAAGCACTGATAGCCTAACGGTTGAACGCTTGCTTTCCATGCCCCTCCTGAGGTTGAACCCAACCCGCACCGCTCACTTTTTGAATTTATGTGCTGATCAGAATTTGATTATCAGTTGTTTTAACTGTCAAGAAAAACATTGCATCGTGAAGAAACCTGCATACCTGAGACTATTCCGTACAATTCTCGATGTTGTGTTCTTGTGTTGTCTGCCAACCCACACAAGGTCAGTGTGGCGGACTAACACCTTAAAACTTTCTCATTCGGAGAAGAGGCCCGTGCCCAGCAGTGGGACAATAATGGGCTGTTTATGACTTTATGCATGTTCAAGTTATTTACCAATAAGTATACTTGTTATAGCTCATATATGGGCAACGCACGGCCCGCCGTACTATTTGATCCGACTCAGCCCGCAGGCCGAATGCGTCGCGCCGCACCGCGGCCTTTGATCCGGCCCGCGTTACACTTCGCAGTTCTTTTAAAAAACGAATGTCTACTAAAATGCAGCCACCACTGCACTTGTAACGATTACGCACTGATCATTATCCAAGATGCAAGAGATGTAATCTCACTACTTTGTAACTTGAAGTCACAGACATAGTTAAGAATATAGACGAAGTGCTGCGAGCAACGTTAGCACTGGTTGTACATGAAGGAGCATGGTTTTTGTTTGCTTCACTATGGTTGTTCGCAGCACTTATGTCTATTTTTTTTACTAAACTTAAATACTTAACAAATAAACAGTTTTATTACACGCTTTTTAGGGTTCCGTACCCGAAGGGTGCCAAACGGGACCCATTACATTCGCTACGCTGTCCGTCCGTCCGTCCGTCCGTCTGTCTGTCACAGGGCTTTATCTTTTGAATGGTAATAGGTGGCCGGTTGAAATTTTCTCAGAATATGTGTTGCTATTAGGTGTATCACGACAAATACTAAAAACGAAAAAAAGTCTAAAACCAAAGAGGGTCCCCATACAAGAACCTCAAAAAACATGCATTTTTTTCAACGTTTTTGTTCCTGCTCTATCTTCAAAACGGTAATACATATCAGCGTCAAACTTTGTCAGATTATAGTGCAGATTATGTAGTTTATCAACAAATACTAAAAATAGGTCAAACATAGACAAATGTGGTGGTACCTGCGTAAGAAAGAGATGCAAAAATTCACATTTCGCGCACTGTGCGTTGGTCTTTTGATAAATTCGTAAATTAAATTAGTTTCTATGGAGTATCAGGTCGATGGGTGGTACGGAACCCTTACTGCGTGAGTCCGACTCACACTTGGCCGGTTTTTTCCTATACACATCTCCCTACGACCCGCAACTTCATTTCATGAACGTTTTTTTTATCATTTAGTAGATTAACTACATAAAACTAATTGACAGAGACTAATGTCATAATTTAGTGTTTATTTAAACATCACTAGTGATGAAAAGTATTGCCCGTGTACACTAAAAAGAACAAGATTTCTTTGTTCCTAAAATGTACTGTGTGCAGTACTCATGTATGTTGTAAACTTGTGAAGTGGTTGTGAAGCTAATATGAACCTTCTGTAGATATTAGCCCTATTTCTTCAATACATTTTTGGATCGTAATGTTTGTTTGCTTAAATGTTGCCAGTTAATTCTAAAAGATTCATTTCATTTTATTCTAAACTGTCCTAATTAATTCTAAAATTAGTCACAAGATGGCAGGAAAGGTATCATTTTGACACATTATTCTGAATGGTGATTGGTGGGTGCACGAAGGTAGGATATTATCCGTCCAAGTATGGTAGAAATTCGGAATAAGGACGAAAAATGTAAATTCGCGTTCCGATTCGCGTTCTGAACCCAAAAGCTGCCCATTTGTCGGTCGGGTGGTGAATATATGCGTAACGTCCGACGTGGAAGCTTTTGACGGAAGCTAAGTAAAATACCGTAGTGTGAATCGGACAACATTATACGAGGATTTGCAACACCGGAGGCGCTCCTATCGCCTTTTTGACTGATTACTCTATTCTCAGCTATATAATGTACTCTGTGGCCTGATTCAATGTTCCATTTATTTTCATTCGTTGTCTCGGCGTGGCGCTAGCGTCGTCTCGCTCACGGGTTCCCGAAATCGGGAATCGGGACGTAAAAAGTGTTTTTTGACAAAAATGGCTACCGAAAGTGTCCCAGACGTGTATACCAGTCTATAATACGGAAATGCCCGTTTGTGTTTGTGGAAATATGCAGTTTATAAGTGAACAATTGTTTCGTGCTGTGCAGTAGTGCATACGGATTTGTCACGACAAAGGATAAGAGCGTCAAAATGAGGTATGTGCAATATAACGAGTTCATCGCTCCTCCGAGCTTTCGTTAGCAAAACAAATAAATAATTACAACTATGATCATGCACGCGACGATCTATTTACGTCCATTATAATATTTACTGTATCGCCGGTCTTCCTTTTTGTTGGTAGACTGTTTTTTTCACAGATATTACAACGTAAACATAGCACGGGCGTGCGGTCGTTACGGTTCATCGATTAGTTGATTACGATCGTAATTATAAACGTTTATGAATGACATCGTGATTAGAGGCTGTAAAAAAGCATGCCTTGATCATTCCTGCATGCATTTGTAAAAGATACAGACGTTTGGATACATTTATCGATTTTTCTATGAGATGCGTTCCCCCACACGATGTATTTTCGTGTTATTTTTGAAGAAAGTATTGTAAATAGGGAATTAGCACTGACCTTGTGTGGGCTCAGAGGTAATTTGTTAAATTGGGGCACGTTTTGTCCAATGGGGATGTCCCTAAGCACCATATGCGTAATTTTTCGGCGAAGTAGGGTGAATAAGACCCCCAGGAAGGGTGTTTCAAACGGAGCATATGACTAATAATACACACCCCAACCTTATTCTTGAATAAAAAAAACTTTCGAAGTTATTATTGTAATACATGAAATTCTGATTTATCAGTTTTTTTTTATCAGGCTGATAGTGCAATAATTATTTCCTATGAGATAAGCCAGGTAAATGAACCAGTGATTATTTTGTTATATTATATTTTTGAGTCTTAATCTAGAGATAGTAGTAGAATTTAAGATTTGTAATTCATAAAAATAAAAAATAAAAGTTTGTGTGGTGCTGGACATAAAGAATTGTACCACCCTATTTCTTCTTATGGGTTTCGTAAAAGGCAACTAAGGGATTCACCAGAGGATGGGCAGCAGCATTCTCTGAGTATTTAACCAACCAACTGTAATTGCCAACCGCCTGCCAAGCGTGGTGATTATGGCATATTCCCCCCTTTTGGAGGAGGCCTATGTCCAGCAGTGGATGTCTTTGGGCTGAAATGATTAATGATGAATTCATAAAATATTTTGTCACTGACTACTTTCACCCCGTTTCTGGAAAGCTGATCAATTTGTTCTGTTATCAAATCTAATGCCAGCTCCTGTGATTGGTCGGCAAAAATACTAACAACCAATTGGAATTATATTTTGAACATTTTTAGTTACAAGAATTAGCCTTCAGGCATTGGATCTAGGCTTCAGCTCTTGCCCAGCTAACAACATCATATACTGTTGCTTCAGAAAAGGATATATGTATTCCTTATTGGAACACAGTTCCTTTTTTTTTTATAGTATAGGATGGTGAAACGAGCTAAGGGCCCACCTGATGTTAAGTGGCTACCTTTGCTCATAACAACTGCAATACCGAATCGAAAGGAACTTCGTTCCATCCGGGTGTCCCTTGACACCTCTCAACTTTTTTTTTTTTCTGTTTGAGAATGGTATGATATTGCTTGCCTGTTGCCCGTGCCTTGACTTTAATTACAGTCTATAAAATAAATAATTTCATAGCCATTATAAACCAATCCTTTTTAATTGGAATACTCTCATATCACTAGCCTGATTGTTTCTGCCCATAATTGTATGAAAACCTCTTTTGAGTAATTTCATAACATAAAACTACATGCTATACTCGGTACTAAGCCTTGACATTATTTCTTTATTAATAAACTAATGGAAACTGGTATATTGCGAACAATTTTTATGAATGAGTCACAGGAAATACAAAGAATTAGGAATTTACTATCAGGTTATTAGTCATCAAATATTCTAATTTACCTGTTCTCATTTTATTTTGAGTTTTGTTGAATTGCAGTATATGCAGGTTTTTTCCCTTCCTAAAATGAGCTATGTTCACTTCTGTGATTCCTTTTAAATGAGCTATGTTCACTGCTGTGATTGATCCCCTAGGAACCTATTTATATGATGGCTATAATACCAATACTTTTAATACCAAGTAATTTTTATACTTTTAATGTCATTCATATAATTACATAGTTTGAATTTTAGGTGTACATATGTCAGTAAAATTATTGACTGTAACTCCTCTAAAAAAGCCCTTATCATCTGCACTGTAGGGGTCAAACTTGCCCCAACAAAAACTACAAAAACCATGAATATATGAACAAATATTTGGAACTTTTTTAAACAGCACCATCTAGGTAGTGCCAAACTAAGCAGAGCTTGTACTATGTGTACCAGACAATGGATATAATACTTATATATATAAGTATGCATGCGTAAAATGCGTTAAAATAATAAAATAATTATATATATATATTTTTTGTAATTACATACTTATTATTATATTTTGTAATACATAAGAAACACTCACACCAACACAAACACTTATGTTCAACACATAAATATTTGTGTCCTGTGGGAATCGAACCCACGACCTCGTGGTCAGCAGTCAGACACTCAACCACTAGACCACAGATGTCATCAAACCCCAGAGTCCCGCGAACTAGTTTGACGTTTAAAAGTAGTTAATATATCTATAGTCTACCATTGCATTATTTTACAAAATTATGACCTTCATGTTAACAGGCTCAAACTGGTGTGGGATTCTGGAGTTTACAAACCAACATAACATAACCAGCCCATCACTGTCCCACTGCTGGGCACGGGCCTCTTCTCAGTACGAGAAAGCTAAAGCTTTAAAACACACACCTCGGACACTCAATACAATATAAACACTAGCCCCACCTACATACACAAGATTTCGTCTGTATACGAACGCAAACACACGTGTAAGTTCGGGATGCTCGCCGCTCGTAATACCGACTGGGTTCCTAGCGCTTTTCAGAGATGGCGTGCTTGTATAGCGACTGGCGATTGCCATCCATAACAATCTTGCAGTCCAATTGCCGGCAAACTGGGTGGGTTCGGGGTCCGGGCGAGGAATCTTGAATTGGGTGGAGGCGGTGAGTGGCCGTTAGTACTATTAGGTACTTAGTTGCGTTGGTGGTTGGCACCACGCTGGCCTAGTGCAGATTGACGGACTAGTACACACCATCGACAGCTGTATGGAGCACTCTTCTGGAGTTTACTTTATAATATTTTGAATTTGTACAAAAACAAATGTTCAGTCAGTCTCAAGGGACATATTTTAATGAATTGCAAAATAATTCTACTTCAGCCACTCCCATACACCGGTCTTCAATTTATGAACTGGTTTTACTCAAGGCAGTTTGGAGTTAAAATCTAGTTGAAATATTCATCACTGACATTTTATGATACTTGTTTTATATGTTGTAATAGTGCTTAGGCTCGGTTTTTGGAACTATACTTATGCAAAAAACTAGACTCTGCAATACTCAAACTGCAGCTGGTATAGACCCTTTTCTCGACACCCTGACGGGCGCAGCGTTGCATTTCTACGTAGGCCGCAGCGCGCGATTGCCGTCAGGTTAATACGGGGATATCGTACGATCTTCTTCGAGGTGGCAAGCCTCCTAGCCGGATCAATGCTCTAGGATCTGGAGGCGAGAGACCTTAGTATAACGGGCTGGTTTGCGCAACTCCACGTTCAAGCGTGTATTTTGCGTACGGGTGGGAACTTACTCGATCCACCCTAACTCCTCGAAAAAGGCCAGCAACGCCTTGGTGTTGCTGGTGATCTCTCTGAGGGTACCTGGGTTGCCGAAGTATAAAAGCGAGACCGAGCGAGAGACCTTGTGCTGAGATATCATCAGCGTGGGAATCCACTTGATTGTGGCGTCATCCCCCAGATCCTATTGGCTGAATGGGAGGAGCGAATTGTGCAACCCAGCGCAGGGCACACCGCAACAGCGGTGGTAAGGCCTATCATGGAGGAGTGTATGGTGAGGCGCCATGGTTCCCTCACCTATCGGCTGACGCAGATACTCTCGGGGCACGGTTGCTTCGGGAAGTATCTGTTTCGCATAGACCGGGAGCCGACACCCGAGTCCCGAGTGTTATTACTGCGCGAGCTGCCTTGAGGACACGGCGCAGGCAGCACACGCTGATGGAGTTGCCAGCGCCGTGACCTCATCACTGCAGTAAGCGGGAGCGATCTTTCTGTACCTAGTCGGAAGCGGGAGCACCTGGGAAGGTGTCTGCTTCTTCGAGGAGGTTATGTTTGCGAAGGAGGCGGTGTAGAGGGTTCAAGAGGTGATAACCTTCCTCACCCGCAGGACCGGGCTCCGTAGGAGGCGTACCGCGACCTCAAGCCACAGAGTGGGCCTGCGGGCAGCGAACTCGGGGTAGCCTGCCGCCGACCATTCAAGGTTCGTGACAGTGGTATGTCGTGTTCCGCTCGCGCCATTCAGGAGGGTGATGTTGAGGCCGCACAAGGAGAAGGGGCTCGCCTACTACTGGCGAGCCGGGACCTGTCGGGAGGAGACAGGAGAATACAGAGCTTATCCTACACTCCGGCCAAGGATTTTGCGAGAAACACCGTGTTGGTTTTAGTCGGGAAGAGGCTAACACTGGCTCCTGCTTCCCCGGGTGGAGTGCATCCATGGTTTGGTAGAAAAAACCCTTTTCTTCCCCATTCCTATTCAACCTCTCCAATTCAGCCTGGAACCAACTTCCGTCAGCGGTTTTCCCGAACAAATTCGACATGGGAGCCTTCAAGAAAAGAGCATACGTCTTTTTAAGCGGTTGGCAACGCATCGGCGACTCCCCTGGTGTTGCGTCCATGCTGTCCATGGACGGCGGAGATTGCTTACCATCAGGTGACCCGCATTCTCGTTTGCCCTCCTATGTTATAAAAAAAAGCCTGTAAGTCCTACCTTAAGTTGTGCAATAAACAGTCCGCATTGAATAGAAATAAATGTTCATTTTTTATTTTTTTATTTATAAAATTTATGCACACACAGAGAAATAATAATAAAATACATAGTGAAATGAATAGTACAGTCAACCGCACGTCAGTGGTAACACTTGACATTGACAGCATCTTTATTTCGTAAGCAGTAAGCGGTTTTCGAATTGAAGTGTTACCACTGTCATGCAGCCGACTGTACAAAGGCACTGCTTATTCCTTTAAGAAATTTCTTCCAGCAGACCTGCGAGAGGAAAATTTGAAGCAAAGAGATGCAGACACAGTTTAAACTTGTGTCACTCGTTTTTAAATTCAAGGTTGCAAGGAGGGCTGAGTCAGCTTCCTTTGTTTTAAGCCAAGTATGTACACTTTATTCTAGAATACATAACTCACCTGTGTAAAAATAGGTATGATCGGTCATTTACTATGTACTTGGAGAATGTGGGTTTGAGAATGGCAGTAAGCAACATTCAAGTTTCTCTATTTGAACAGCCGTTTCATTATCATCATTTCAGCCGAAAAACGTCCATTGCTGGAAAAGGCCTCCCCCAAAGGGGGGGGGGGATATGCCATAATCGCCACGCTTTGCCGATCGCAGTTGGTTGTTTAAATACTCAGAGAACGCTGCTGCCCATCCTCTGGTGAATCCCTTAGTCGCCTGGTTAACAACCGTTTGCCAAAAACCTACTCTTCTAATAAAAGGTTGTTTAGCTTGTTTAAAGCGCGTTTTAGCCGGCCGCGAGCTTACCATCACTTGGCAAGGAGTAGCCTTACAGCATAGTCGCAGCTGGCAAACTTCGCCAAGTCTTCTTGTCGCCTATACCGCAATGTTTGAAGACAAAGGACTTCAACCAGTGCGTCCTGCCTGTCATGACTTACGATGCCGAGACGTGGTCACTAACAGTTGGGCTAGTCCACAAATAAGAAGTCGCTCAGCGAGCTATGCTTGGTGTTTCTTTGAAGGATAAAATCCGTAACGAGATTATCCGGAAAAGAACCGGAGTGACCGACATAGCTTGTACGATCAGTAAGCTGAAGTGGCAGTGGGCTGGCCATGTCTGTCGAAGGACCGATGGCCACTGGAGCAGACGAGTCCTTGAGTGTAGACCGCGAATCAGCAAACGCAGCGTAGGGCGCCAGGTGGACCGACGACCTGAAGAACGTGACTGCGGGGGACTGGATGCGGAAGGCAGAAGACCGAGTGTTGTGGTGCAACTTGGGAGAAGCATTTAGGCAACAGCCTAGGTGGTATTGAAGTTGTCATGGGCAAAGGTAACCGCTTAACATCAGGTGGGCCTTTAGCTCGTTTCACCATCCTATACTATAAAAAAAAAAAAAAAAAAGAAGCCTATGTCCAACAGTGGACTGCGATAGGCCGAGTTGATAGTCGCAGTCCCGTACCTCGGAGTAACCCTTGCCAGAGCAAGCCGGCTTAAAGGGTTCCATTTGGAAGTACGGTGAGCGATATTAAATTATATCTCAGGATGTAATTTATACTATATTATATCCCGTAGTGAAAAGTTGGCTTTAATATCTAACACATAAACATAAGTACAATATGTTATCACCTGAATCTAAAGCATATTATTATCATGTCCAACATCCGAAAATAACGCCAATGACACTACTTCCTCCCAAACAGACAGTTTACAATTAGTACCAATTAATGTTATTTTACATACTTTAGGGCTGACACGGTTGGTTAACTGCATATGTTAACTGTAAATAAATATTATACGCAACCTTCAAAAAGTACGTTTTCGGTGAAACATAAACGGCCAGTTAGTTTCCTATATAGCCGGATGATATGGCCGGAATACGCATGCCTGTAAAATGGAGTAGTAGCTGGCATGCCAGCTAATGCCATATGCATGTAACTGGGAGACTCTGTATACATTTGCAAGTAAACTTGCATGAAATTTGCTTACTAATGTCTGTAACTGGCAAGCAGTATTCACGAGTCAGTACGCCATACTACCGACGTCTTGACTCTTGACAGCATATTTTCCAGTTTTTGCATCAACGGAAAGCATTCGAAGTGAATTAAATAGTGTCATTACAACAGCCAAATAACCCAAATAGGCTTCTTAAAAAAAAATTTTTTGCTGTATCTATTCAGTATGTGGCAGTGAAAAAAATATATGTTTTAATCTTGATCGTATTTTCAAAAAATCTATTGTGCCAAAAACACGTTTTTTGAAGTTTTCTCGATTTAAAAGAATTGTAAACTAACCTCTTAAAGCATGCTTTAAAACAAACAATCTCTATTATTTACCAAATATTATAAATGAAATTAAGGAAACATTTAAGAAAGACAATAATCTAAAACATAATTGTTTCTGTTTTTCAAATAAGCTTTTAGTTTTTTATTCAAAAAATATATTGTTAATTTTCATTCGTGTTGAGCGGCGCACCCGACGTCCCGCTTGTTGCCTCTCTTTCAGTTCTGTACAAAACGACAGTGACCGCAGAGGTCTGATTTTTTAGGTGTTGTCAGCGTCTTAATAGCAGTAGAAAGAGTACCTTTTTAGGGTTCCGAAGTCCTACAAGGAACCCTTATAGTTTCGTCATGTCCGTCCGTCTGTCCGTCTGTCCGTCTGCCCGTCTGTCCGTCTGTCCTAATCCTTTACAGCTTAATAACTTCTACAGTTATAAACATAAGTAAATGAAATTTTGTTAAAAAATAGTCTACATATAGATCTCAATTTTAAAAGAATAAAAAAATCGTTTTTACGTATTTTAGGGGTGGCGTCCATACATGTGAAATGGGGATGGAAATTTTTTTTTCGCTGCACCCCCTCGTGTGGGGTATCATTGAATAGGTCTACTCAAATAAAGGTAATGTTTCATACACCACTTTTTTATCAGGTGTACCATCTGCGAAATATAGCCCGCCAAAGTGGCTTGCAATGTGTCCCCCCCCCCTGCCATTTCTAAACTATGCAACGTAGAAAGTTATTATCTTCCACATTGATAGACCTTTGTGAAAACTCTCTTTTAAAATTATTTCGAGTATAATGTGATTATAATTTTTTGAGTTATAGAGAGAAAACTGAAAAATACTTGTCCTAGTTCAAAGGTCATTGATCTTAGAGAAAAATGATCAGAGCAAATAATGCTCCTTTAGCTACTTTCTATTTGAAAAAATCACAAAAAGTAACTTTGTCATGACACAGTTCTTAAATTTGGCTTCTTGAATTTATCGCTAGATGGCGCTACTAACAACACGCTCTGAGTCGCGAATGCTGCCGATTATTGCAAAAACTAAAATAGCCATGATTAATATTCGATTTGATTCGTTTGTAATTACACCTACTTAAGGAACCCTATAATACTGAGCATGGCCCGACATGCTCTTGGCCGATTTTTTTATAGTATAGGGAAACGAGCTAAAGGCCCACCTGATATTAAGCTGAACTAAGCTGAGGTTACCTTTGCCCATAACAACTGCAATACCACCCATGCTGTTGCCTAAATGGTACCGCAAGTCGGTTCGCCAAACTGAGACATGAAGATGGAAAGTCTCATGTGATTGTAATTTCAACGGCACCCGTACCCTTCACACCGAAACACAGCAATGCAACCATCACTATTTGGCGGAGAAGTAGATACGGTGGTAGTACTTCCCCGGACGAGCTCTTTCACAAAGGAGCTCTACTACTATACTACTAAATTAATGCTCAATTAATGAGACAAAAAATAAGAGAAGAAGAAGACGGATATGAGTGACACTGGCATGTGTAGCGTTAACCCGCTACGGATAAAAAACTTTTTGCATTTTTTATTACTACCTTTTTTTGTAAATTCTTTATAAAAAATTCACTTGGCGTGTCATTTTTGAACTTCGATTTCTTAAATTTCTATCGTCAATTTTTTATTTTCAAAGCGCGTGATTGCAGATTTGGTAGCCATCAGAACTGGTTTTCTTCTTATGTTCGTTCATTTACACCAAAATTTTGCTGATGTGATCATAATTGTCCGGTTTTACACCGTTGTTTGGTTATCTAGTCGGCTACATTTTGTACTTGTAAAAAGGTGTCGATGTCAGTTTGTTCTCTCCTGTTATTTTGACGTTCATATTAGTACACAAGCCGGGTTTCGGCTTCACCCCTTGGGACCAGCTGCATGGGGCCTGGTTTTGATCCGGCACCAAAGCAGTGTTGCTGAGGGTCCAGGACGGAAGATTTGAGGAAGAAAGAGCCAAATCTTCGTCGCTGTACTCCACCCAAATTGCCTTCCGGGAGTGCGAAATCCCTACCATCTTCACAAGGACAGCAGTTTATTTCAAGACCTCACTTTTATTTTCTTTTATAGTAGTGGTATATAGCAGCGTATTTTTTTCCTGTTTAGTTTTACATTTCTTGCCATCCGCGGTATATGATATTTTATTTTATGTAAGGGGACGGAAAAACGAAACGTTGCATGCAATCTTTTATTTTTTTTCGAGACAGTTTGTGTTTAGCTCGATTAACATCCCGGTCAATCTATATGTAAAATCTCGACTCTGCAGTGCCTTTTTTTTTCGAAGTATCTTTTTTTTACCCTTTTGTACATTTTTTTAAAACAATATTTCGACCCGTTATTTTTTACCTAAAATTAAACGTGTTTGTGATGTGAAAAGTGTTTTCTTCCATATTTTTTACGTTACAAATTGGCGCCCGAATTTAAAGTAAGTATTTTATTTTCATTAATACTGATATAACTATTTTTTTTTGTTATCTTGTGTGTGGTGCTCCTAGCGAGCAAAATTTTTATCGATTTTTTTTTCCTCTTTCTATGCTTCAGGTTTTAGAGTCGTACAGAGTCCTGAATAGAAGTTGAAGGAATAGCGTGTTTCTCGAAAGATCCATTTAATGTTTCTCATCTCACGAAATTGCCTGAAGAAATCATGATACTTTGCTTTAATACATTGTTTGTGAAATACAATTTTTAATAAGAACCTTGTAACTATTCCCAATATTGAACTCTTTTATTATTCCTTCCAAATAATAATTTTAACCCGAATTTTATTCTGATCCTGTTGTTAGTCTTAGTTAGTTTCCCGTAGCGTGTGTTTGGTGTGTGGATGTTTAGGCGTCGTGACCAAAGGTAAGCTGTTTGCACGGTTGTTTGAGTCTATTTCTTATTTAGTTCTTAGGTCCGACCTACTTCTTGTTTACCCTTTTTGTAATTAAACATGGCAGAAGAAGCTCCTATCTGTGAGACTCCTCTTCGCGAAAGTCCTATTATTTCCAGACCACCACCGATTCCACCTAGGACAACGCATGGTTCTAGTCATTCTTTGCTTCCTTCTCCAATGAAATCGGAAGACTGTCCGGTTTACGTCCAAAAACGATTTTCACTTAAAAAGTGGCAAATTGTTTATGATGGTAGTACGTGTGTTCGGCAATTTTTCTTGAGTATTGAGGAACAGAAGGAAGCGGATGATTTGTCTGACGGATATCTTTTGAAACGCTTCCACGAAGTTTTGTCCGGAGTCGCTTTAACTTATTATAGGTCGATCCGCCGATCTGATTTAACGTATCTGGAACTTAAACAGTATTTTGTAAAGACTTTCGGTTCTGTAGATTTTGAATTTAAAACCGAGCAACAGGTCAGGAATTTAAAGCAAAAACCTGATCAAACTGTTAAAGATTTTGTTATAAGGATTTCTCAACTGAATGACTCCTTACGCAAACCGGTCAATGAGTCAGATCTTTTGGAAATTATTATACATAACATGCATTCCAGATACTTCCCGTGTCTATCGATTCATAAATTTACTGATATGGACTCTCTTATTGATATGACTTCACATTTCGAAAGCTTTTTACCCGAAACGACTAAATTTGCTTCGAGCACTACCACCCAATCGCAAATGTGCCCAAAATGTAATAAAACAGGACATCCCTATCGTACTTGTCCTGACTTCCCTGGTATGCTGTGCTTTAAGTGCCACACGCCTGGTTTTATAACCCGTGATTGCCCTAAATGCAATCCAAAAAATGTTTAATCCACCGGCGACACGCATTGCTCCGTACAGTGTCACCGGTGATAACGTCCGATTCGTCTGATAACCGACCGTTTATCGAGATTTTATTGTGTAACCGTGTCATTAAAGCGTTACTTGACTCTGGAGCACAAATGTCCCTTATTAGTGATTGTTTTACCCAGCAACTAGGTATCTCTCTGGGTAAAAACGATTCATGCCCTCGTGTTATTTCTGCTAATAACTCTCCTATTGATATTTTGGGAACAATTTATCTCCCAGTTAAGTTTAATGATACAACTTTTGTCCATGAATTTTTAGTAGCTCGTTCTATGTCTTCTTCTGTTATTCTAGGTATTGAATTCTGGAATAAGTTTGGTTTAACTTCCGTTTTTAGTCAAGCTTTTAACAAAAATATCAAAGGCAATATGTACCTTCCTTCCGACAACCACTGCCTTCCTCAGGTTTCTTGTATTAGTGAGGTTCGTTACGTACATCCGCGTAACGTTCTATTACCTGAACAAGAACTATGTCTTCAACAGGTCATTGATGAGTTCGAAGTCATTTCATCTGACAAGATTGGTCTGGGTAAGACTACTTGGTTATCACACAAGATTAACACATGTGGACCACCAATTAGACAAAGGTTTTACCCTCTTTCTCCTGTTAAATTAAAGATCCTCAACGAGGAGATTGATAAGATGCTGGAGGTGGGTGTCATTCGTCCCTCTCGTTCTCCGTGGGCTAGTCCAGTGGTTATGGTAACTAAGAAGGATGGGTCCGTTCGTTTCTGCGTTGACAGTAGGAAATTGAATAGCGTTACTACGAGGGATTCTTATCCTCTCCCTCGTATTCACGATATCCTTGACAACCTTCGCGGCGCAAGATATATAAGCTCGCTTGATTTTAGAAGTGCTTTTTGGCAGATCCCTCTTGCTGATGATGAGAGCTGTGAGAAAACTGCTTTTATAGTTCCTCAACGTGGTTTATTCGAGTTTGTCAGAATGCCATTTGGTCTCACAAATGCAGCCTCTGAGATGCAACGTCTTACCGATATGATTGTTAATTTTGAATTCACTTCTACCAGTGATAACTGTGTTTTCGGTTACGTTGATGACTTAATTCTGATTTCAAAAGACTTTCACAGTCACGTCGCGCTCCTTAGAAAGGTTCTAAACCGTCTTAAGGAAGCCGGTTTATCTATTAATCTTAAAAAATGCGAATTTTGTAAAAGCGAACTAAAATATTTGGGTTATATTGTAAATGAGAAGGGTTTACAAACTGACCCCAGCAAGCTTGATGCCATTAGGGACTATCCAACCCCTACTACAGCTAAGTCACTACGTGGTTTTATTGGAATGTGTTCCTATTATAGACGCTTTGTTGATGGTTTTTCTTCTATAATAGCTCCACTCACTGCCCTTATTGGAAAAAAGAAAGGTCGTGATCTTATAAATTGGGATAATGCCGCCGAAGACGCATTTATCAAATTAAAGGTCGCGTTAATCAATACACCGGTTATGGCTTGTCCGGATTTCTCGAAACCATTCTTTTTGCAGTGTGATGCGTCAGCGGTTGGTCTCGGTTCAGTTCTTTCACAAAAGATTGATAATGTTGAACACCCTATCGCTTATTATTCCCGCTTATTTTCCAAAGCTGAACGCAATTATAGTACTACTGAGCGCGAACTTTTGTCTGTACTTGATTCTATTAAGCATTTTCGGTGTTATTTAGATGGAATGAAGTTTAGTGTTATAACTGATCACATGGCCTTGAAATGGCTCCTCACGCTTCATAATCCTTCCGGCCGTTTAGCTCGATGGGCTACTATTATCTCCCAATATACTTTTGATATCGTTCACCGTAAGGGTTCGCAACACGTCGTACCTGATGCTTTATCTAGGATGTACGCAAGTCCGGTTACATTTGATCAAGGTCCTGAACATACTAATGATAGATGGTATAAAAGGGTTTATGTTGGTGCTCGAGATACTCCACAAATGTTTCCTGCATACGCCATTCGGAACGGTGCTCTCTTAAGACGCATGCCGATCATTACTCCTTTGTGTCCTGATCCTTGGCGTGTAGTTTTACCTGCTGAAAAGGTTCCATCCGCGATTTGGGAAGTACATAATAATCCTCCTTCGATACATCCTGGAGTAACCAAGACTTATCATAAACTCAAGGAAATTTTCTATTGGCCGAACATGTTTCGGGATGTAACCACGGCTCTTAAGCAATGTGATGTATGTAAAGCTTATAAGATCGCTAATACTCAACCCCGTGGTCTTATGTGTTACCCCAAGGTGGTCTCCTTGCCTTTACAAATGATTTCAATCGATATCATAGGCCCATTACCAATCGCTTATTATGGGTTCAAATACATTTTATCTATGGTTGATGTTTTTTCTAAATATGTCTGGCTTGTTCCCCTTAAGAAGATTGACACCAGTTCAGTTATTAAAGCTCTGGAATCTGAAATATTTTTTAATTTTGGTGTTCCACGGTCTATTCTCTGTGACAATGCTACCGTTTTTCGTAGTAATCAGTTTTTAAACTATCTTAGGTCTTTTCACATTGATTCCCCGTCATTTACCCCATATTATACACCACAGGCCAATACGGTTGAACGCTATAACCAAAGTGTCATTACGTGTTTGAGCATTTTGGTTGGCGAGAACCAAAGGAATTGGGCAAAGATGTTGCCTAAAGTCAAACTATATCTCAATTCTTGTCTTAATTTAGCCACTGGTTTTACGCCAAACTTTCTCATATTCGGTAGAGAAGTCTATATGGATTCATCCCGCGCTATTAACCAGACTCCAAGCAATAATTTAGCTGGATGTCGGGAAATACACGCTAAGAATCTAACTTCCCTAGCCGATGTTTATGCGAAAGTAGCTGACAATCTCTCTACTGCCTTTCTCCGAAATTCTCGAACGTACGTGGGACACTCAGAAAGTTTTGCGAAACTAAAAAAAATTGTTCTATACGTACATATATTTTTATCAAATCTTTTCAAAGTACTTTCCACCAGCCTCTATACAAAGATTCATGCGCCTAAACCAGTTTTCAAAACACTTTTTCCAGTCCGCCGCAGACACCTCGTTTACAGCCTGCTCGAACGCAGCCAGAGCATCTTCCGGCGACGAAAATTGTATCCCTTTGAGCTGATTTTTTATTTTTGGGAATAAAAAGAAGTCACACGGTGCTAGATCAGGGCTGTAAGGAGGGTGACCCAGGAGTTTGACTGGCGTGCTGTCCAGGAAGTCCCTCGTTTTGAGTGCGGTGTGCGCAGGTGCATTGTCGTGGTGGAGCAGTAGCCCGCGGAGCCCTGTGTTTGGTCGCTTGTTGCTTATAACAGAGAAAACTTCTGGCAAACATTTGGTAGTATACCATTCGGCATTAATGCTTCTTTGATCCCGTAAGGGAATTGATACCAAGTGGCCAGTCAAATTAAAAAAGCTAGCGATCAAAATCTTACCCTCGCTTCTAGATCGCTTCACTTTGGTAGGCGTTGGCTCATTTTGAAACACCCAAACAGTCGACTGGCGCTTGGTTTCTGGGTCGTATTGATAAATCCAGGACTCATCACCTGTAACGATGTCGTAAACACGCCGAGACGAGCCTGCTTCAAATTTGTTAAGCATATCACGGCACCATTCCACCCGGGCCAGCTTCTGAGCATCGGTGAGGTTGTGCGGCACCCAGCGTGATACTATCCTCCTCACGCGAAGATGGCTGTGTAGAATCTCGTGAACGCTTCCCGATCCAATCTTCAATATGTGTTGAATCTCCTGATATGTAATTCGCCTATTGTCTTGGATTAAATTTTTCACTGCTAGCACGTTTTCTTCGGTAACAGCCGTCAAAGGGCGACCGCTTCTTTCGTCATCCCCCAAAGTTGGTCGACCGCGCTTGAATTCGTTATACCAACGATACACGGTTGCCTTGGAAGGGCCTTCATCCATGAATGCCATTTGAAGTCTATCGTACGATTCATCCGGTTTCAGGCGACACTTGAAATCGTATAAAATCATAGCTCTAAAATGTTCCCGGCGCAGATCCATATTTCAGTGAGACACAATACTTTGAATTAACTCGCAAAAAATGTGGAGGGAAATTTTGAAATTGGAACTTACTTATTTTTACTTATAAATAATCATATTTTCGAAAAACATTATAACTGGCCAGTCTCCCATATATAAAAACTTTTTTTCGCAATACTTTCTGAGGGGCCTGGTATAACGCGAACCGTACAGCGGTTTCTCTTAACGTTGGTGACATTGTATGGAGGCGTAATTTTTCTAAATCTTCGTCTGCTGAATTTTTTTCTGGTAAACTCGCTCCTCGCTTTATTAAATGCCGTGTTATCAGGGTCGTTTCTAGAACCACTTATGTCCTTCAAGACTGTGATTCTGTTCATTCTGGCCAATATCATATTAAAGATATTCTTAAATGATTCACTCTGTTCAATAAGACTATAAGAATTACTTTAACTCTAACTTCTTAAAATTATAAATTAATTTTTGAAATAAATATTACGATTATTTATAATCAACTAAAATAGCGACATCTAGCGGTTGTGTCATGAACTATTTTTCATGCCCGGTTATTTAATTGTTCAAACTTACGCCGCTAGGTGGCGCTATCAATCGTTCTGTTTAGAGTCGGTATCATTTTTTCTATTGTTTAGACACTCATTTCACTTGAATTTTGAGTTTCATTTAGTAATCTATCCAATGTTACAGGATTTCCTCTTGGTTAATAACTTAAGAATTCCCTCCCTTTGTATATTTATCCTATTACAAGTTGTCCTCTCACTTTCGAACCTTCTGTTATGTGATATATTCTAATTCTTTTGAATAATTCACTATAAATTATTTTTCGATATGTCATCCTTTTATCTGGTGAAAGTTACACCACACCCTGTAGGATATTCGTTTACTATTTAATTTCACATCTGGAATTTATTTATTTCCTCTCTTGTTTTAATACTTATTTGTTGACTCCGTGTTGTTTTGTTTGACTGGAGTCGTATCTTTGACTGAGGACGTATATTTTTTTTTTTACTGAAGCCGCTAGTATTTTCCTTAGACGGAATTTTTTTGTTTGAAGTTTCGTTTATTTTTATTTTTTTCTTATTATTTAGGGATCTCCAAACTATAATTTGGTCAGTTTGGTCTAATGTGATTTATCATTTCCTAGCTTTAATGTTTTCCGTTATTCGTAAGTTAAGGCGACGCATCTGAAGCTCGCACTGATAACGTTTAGGTGAAGGTCAACTTTCATTTTTATTCAGTATCTGCTGCACTTCGTTGTTGTTAATTAGAGTAATTTAGTTTATATATTAAAGTATATTTGTACTAAGTTAGTTTAATTTAAGTTAGTTTATTTAACAAGGTTTATTCAATTTCAGTAAGGTTTTAGGTTTTTTCTTTTCGTGTTATCACTCCTTTTAGGGTTGTCACGTCCTTTTAGGGTTGTCACATCCTTTTAGGGTTGTCACATCCTTTTAGGGTTGTCACATCCTTTCAGGGTTGCCACAGTTTTTTTTTTTTTGTTGGAAAAGGGGTACTGTAGCGTTAACCCGCTACGGATAAAAAACTTTTTGCATTTTTTATTACTACCTTTTTTTGTAAATTCTTTATAAAAAATTCACTTGGCGTGTCATTTTTGAACTTCGATTTCTTAAATTTCTATCGTCAATTTTTTATTTTCAAAGCGCGTGATTGCAGATTTGGTAGCCATCAGAACTGGTTTTCTTCTTATGTTCGTTCATTTACACCAAAATTTTGCTGATGTGATCATAATTGTCCGGTTTTACACCGTTGTTTGGTTATCTAGTCGGCTACATTTTGTACTTGTAAAAAGGTGTCGATGTCAGTTTGTTCTCTCCTGTTATTTTGACGTTCATATTAGTACACAAGCCGGGTTTCGGCTTCACCCCTTGGGACCAGCTGCATGGGGCCTGGTTTTGATCCGGCACCAAAGCAGTGTTGCTGAGGGTCCAGGACGGAAGATTTGAGGAAGAAAGAGCCAAATCTTCGTCGCTGTACTCCACCCAAATTGCCTTCCGGGAGTGCGAAATCCCTACCATCTTCACAAGGACAGCAGTTTATTTCAAGACCTCACTTTTATTTTCTTTTATAGTAGTGGTATATAGCAGCGTATTTTTTTCCTGTTTAGTTTTACATTTCTTGCCATCCGCGGTATATGATATTTTATTTTATGTAAGGGGACGGAAAAACGAAACGTTGCATGCAATCTTTTATTTTTTTTCGAGACAGTTTGTGTTTAGCTCGATTAACATCCCGGTCAATCTATATGTAAAATCTCGACTCTGCAGTGCCTTTTTTTTTCGAAGTATCTTTTTTTTACCCTTTTGTACATTTTTTTAAAACAATATTTCGACCCGTTATTTTTTACCTAAAATTAAACGTGTTTGTGATGTGAAAAGTGTTTTCTTCCATATTTTTTACGTTACACATGCCTGTAGCTGCCGCGTACGTTCGCACGTACCAGTTTTGCGGCCCCCGCAACCCCTTCCTCATATTGCATGCCACTAAATCTAATGTTATGCAATCTACTTGTCTGCCAGGTACAGGCATGCCACATGAAAGTAGCTGGTACGTCCAAGGAGTTGGTATGCATGCTTGCAAGTTACAGGCATGTGTATCAGAGGCTATAGGAATAGTAGACGAAAATATCGACCTTACTTACTGTATGTAATTGCAGGCTAATGTACCTGTATTCACACCAGGGTCAATAAAAATCATGTTTTTTATGTTTTTGACAGATTTTTTTGATTGATTGAAAAAATCATAGATTTTTGTTTTTTTTTCACTTTTTATTTGACTTTGAAAGATTTAAACTTGATTTTTATTATTTACATACTCATAACTGACAATATTCCAAATATTGTCTACAAAATCCCAATGGTTCCGAGGAAAAAACGAAATAAGTAAAAAAAAAACATGTTTTTTCTCCAAAACTAGTTATCATCTATTAAATGGTTTTCATAAATGTTAATCTACTAACATAGAATCTTCCATATTTATGACAAAAATTACTAACACAAAATAAAAAATAAAAAAACTTGAAGAAGACCTATCTACTACTCCTTATTTACTTAACTTTTACTTATTCACTTATTATGACTTTTTTTATGAACAAATAAAAACTGTATAATTTTTAATATGAATTCTTCTTTTCTAGTCCCATAACATTATGATTTAAATAAATTAATGAAATTTTATGGAAATAAATCAAGTTTGATTTAAATCACAGATTTTTATAAAAAAAACACTTGATTTAAATCAATCAACCTTGATTCACACAGACCTTTTTATAGAAAATCTAAAACCTATCGCTCTGTTTGCATCTTATCAGCTACAGTTGAATAGAATAGAAACTACGTATAACGCGAAAAAAACATAAACGGGTTTTTAATTTTATAATCGTCAAAGCAATATACTTCTTAAAGTACCTACAATATAAATACCAAAGGGCTCAATTGATTGTTACTCAAATCAAATATGCCAAGGTGAAATGCACGAACGTTTTCTAAAGAACTTTATTACTAAATGTCAGCTGACAACGACAAAACAACTATAGACCAGAAGTACAACAACTTTGTTACATACTAAATAAATAAAAAATAAATATCTTTGGGACATTTTTACACAGCACCATCTAGTCCCAAACTAAGCAGAGCTTGTGCTATGGGTACTAGACAATTGATATAATACTTATATACTTTTTTTTGTTGTTGTAAATACATACTTATAATACATAAGCAACACCCAGACCAACACAAACACTTATGTTCATCACACAAATATTTGTGTCCTGTAGAATCGAACCCACGACCTCGTGATCAGCAGTCCGACACTCGAACCACTAGACCACAGAGGTCGTCAAAACTGATTCCTATTTATGGATAAAGCCTCTGATACACATGCATGTAACTTGCACGCTTGCATACTAGCTCCTTGCACTTGCCAGCTACTGTCATGTGTATACGTTAACTGTACCTGGCAAACAAGTAGCTTGCACAACATTTGATTAACTGGCATGCAATATGAGGGAGGTCGTCGGTCCACCTTGTGGGGGGCTACCCACGCTGCACCTTCCAGTACGCGGTCGCTACTCCAGAACTTTACGGCCCTATCGGCCATCCGTTCTGCGAACAAACTTAAGTTTGGCAATCCTTCGGACATAGCCCGGTTACCTTCGTTTTCCTGCAAATCTCCTCATTTCAGATCACAGACCAGTAAGCCTCTAGACGCCGATTAGCCGGACACCCCCGGTCACAACGAATATGCATTAGCACTGCATATCATACGCCCCGCTGCCAATCAGGACGTCAGTCCGTCAGTGAGCGGCACCAAACATACAAAATCATACCACCGAACGTTTGAGCCGACCAATCATAACGTGCCGTCCGCCTCCCGGTCCCCGCCAACATTTTACGACTGCGTTCTCACGCAAAACTTTGTTTAAGCGGCGTCTTGAAGTTTACTGGTCTGTGTTTCAGATCAATCACGCAGAGACACTCCGAGCATAGCCTCCATTGCCCTTTGAGTGACTTTGAGCCTTATTATCAGGCACATTGTGAGCGACCACGTTTCAGTGCCGTAAGCAATTACTGGCAACACACTGGTCAAAGACTTTCGTCTTGAGACACTGCGGTATTTTGGAAGAGAAGATATTGCGTTTTGACAATATCGATTAAGTTTTCAATATCGTGTTCGGAGGTCGCAATAGTGCATGTCATAATAATAGCCTTTTCCATAGAGATCATTAAAATAACAATCACAGTGAAAGTAAAACAAAGCTATATTTACTTTTATTGTTTATGTCTCTTCAATCCACGTTTATTATCCACTGCGATGCATAAATCTTAGTTGATTTCCTGACGTTAAACGGCACCGCAAGTTCTGTTCGCGAAACTAAGACATGAAGATGGAAAGTCTCACGTGATTGTAATTCCACCGGACCTTGTACACCTTCGTACTAGAATACAACAATGCAAAAAATACTGTTTGGCGGCAGAAATAGGTGCGGTGGTTTCCAGAACGAACTCTTTCACTTGGACCTATTAGTACTACGAAATGAGAAGGATTCAGCAGGCCTTAGTCCACCACGCTGGCCTACTACGGGTTGGCAGACTTAACACACCATTAAGTACTTTATGGAGCACTCTCAGAAAGCCAATTTTTGTAATTAAAAACGTTTTTGATTATGAGAATTGACCTGGTATGCAGCTTTCCTCACGATGTTTTCCTTCGTCGTTAATGCATGTGATAATCAAATTCTGACCATCTTTTAATTAATGCAACTCAACATTGAAGTTAAAAACACCTTATATCCACTGACAACGATTCATAAAGACTTGGACTTCGTAGTAACTCTGGTAAAAACTTAAAGAGTAGCAGAATTCATAATGAATTTGATGAAAAAACTTGCGATGCTTCACTGCATTCACGAGGGAAACTGCCAGAAAAAGTTACCCTTTAAAAACATTTTTAATGGTTAATTTTCGTGGACATTTGGTGTAGCTGCTGATGTGTTTGAGTTGCTTCGAAGCTAAGAAGTTTGCCGTATTCGTTTTGTTTTGAGGGTCTGCCTCAAGAGACTCCACTAAACGATTTCAGAGGAACAGCAGTGGTATCAGGTTGTGACCTTATCAGTCTCGTAGTTTGTTTGTGGTTTGTTGTCCAAATTCAAATAAACCTAATTACAGGCACTTTTGAAACGTCAGGCTCTAGTTGCACGGTTACAAATCCTATCCTATGGAGAAGAGCCGGCAAGAAACTCCATGGATATACTCTTTTTAAAATAGGTTATTGTTTATTACATCTTTATTCAAATAATGAGAGTATTATGTAAGTTAATGCCAGAAATAAACAAAAGTTTAAAAAGTGAAAATATTGCCTTTAGAAATAAACGTAAAAAGAGTTGCCATAGAATGTAGCAGTGACCTGTCCCGACAGACGGCACCCGTTCACGAGCATGACGCGAGCATCAGCCATCGCTTAACTCAACCATATTGAAGGGAACTTAACGACCCGACAATAACGCCACCATCAGCATGACATTTAAGTGAGCATGACAGATTCATACTGCTAGACAACAAATAGGCAGGAATGTATAGAATTACTGTAAAAACATTAATGGCCACGTGATCCTTACAATTTTAATCACCTATTAAAAAAATTTAAGCATTTCACAATGGCATGTCCAAAAGTTTGAAAGTCCAATCTAAAGAAAGACCAATGATGGTGCAGGCTGCATGCGTGCCCTGATTCTTGCACGCTTTAGGATATAAGCTTGTAAAAGAGCTCGTCACGCATCTATTTCTACCGCCAAACAGTAATGCTTGGTGCGAAGGGTACTAGTGCCGGTGAAATTACAATCACATGAGACTCTGCATCTTCATGTCTCAGTTTGGCGAATGTGATTTGCGTCTCGTCACTAGCATCCCATTGAAAACAAACCGTGTTCCTCAACCGAACCGATTAATTTTACAGTTAATTAAAACTCGTATAGTTTGTATACCTGGGTTACATGTTTACGAGAGATGGCAAGCATGTGAAGGACATGGAAAGGAGAGTGAGTGCTGGTCATCAGGTGAATGGGGAGCTACACACTTCATGAACAGCCGCAAAGTGTCGGAAAAGGCATGACTGGCTGTTCATGGGGGAGTGTTAGTGCCTACACTTATGTATGGTAGTAAAAGTTGGGTATGGCAGAAGAAACATGAAGCAGAATAAATGCTGTAGAAATCAGAGCTTTAAGAAGTATGTGTGGTGTAACTTTGAGAGATAAAGTAAGGAATAACGTGATAAGGGAGCGTTCTGGAGTGAAAGAAGATGTAGTGACAAAGATTGAGAAAGGTACGTTAAGATGGTTGGGACATATAGAGAGGATATACGAGAGGAGATTGATGAAACAAGTATACGAAGCTAGTGTGGATGGAAGAGTTGGAAGGGGACGACCTCGGCGAACGTATTGCGATCAAATCGCGGACATTCTCAAAAAATGCTAGGTTAAGAGTTCTTTAAACCGACGAGCATGCATGACGAGGTTAATAGACGTAGATGAAGCGAAAGAGGTGTGTCAGGATCGTAGCAGGTGGAAATCCATAGTCTCTGCCTACCCCAATGGGAAACAGGCGTGATAATATGTATATACAATATGTATATATCCCTTTATATCTTTAGATTTCGCTTCGCAGTCGTAAATGCGTTAAAAATAATAAAATTATTAGTAGGACTACTAAGGATTATAAATTTAAATAATGGAAACTGCTGCCCCAACCTAGTTCGACAGTCATTTCATATTACTTTGACAGGAAGACCGATGACCTAATCTTATTCAGGAAGTACCTATTTCTCATAATCACCTCGTTATAATAACACAATGAGTTTAGCTTACACCTTAGTTAAAATATAACAGCCATAACACCTTTCACAATTTAGCAATTCATCGCCGTATTATCAAATAAATTACATCTTGCAATACATATTATTACTGTACGTATAACGCAATGCACAGTGAAATGGTTCTCGGAACGGGCTGCATTGCATATGTCAGTGAATTACATAATGTGGTTGAAAAACAGGCGATTGTTCTTAATGATGCAAGTTATCACTTTTACTCGGAGTATCTCGGTCGGCATAGTGTTTTGCATACGGGGCTATGAGCTGCCGTCTGTAATAGGGCTTATTTAGCTTCACTTGTGGCCTGATGGACCAACGTACGTAAAGTTTCCGTTTCCGAAGTGAAATTTGACCGGCAAACGAAACAAACCGACCACTACCTGCGACCACGAAATCTGCAAAGCATTCGAAAGGAAAACTAATTTTAATAATAATACGCGATGTAATCCGGTTAAACTTGTTTTATTGCCATCTCATCATATCTATCTATTTCTGTGGTTACCTTCCTGAAGTATTTTGTTTCGGCGAGTTCTATTCTATATTTAGCTCACTATCTGAGCATCATCAGAGCCTAGTCAGGTAACAGCAGTGTGTATCGCGTGCTGATGAACCGTGAACGTATATCACGGCTACTATTTCTCGTGCCCTTCCTTCTTCCTTTGCTGTGTTTTATACGCTATGTTTACGCAGTTTATCAATCAATAAACAATCCAAACAATCAATACAACACGGTTATCACTGACATGCATTGACCGACCTTGCTATAGAGCGCAGCTGTCGATTATCACATGCCCTTTGCACCAGTGCGGTTAGGAATGCATCTGATTATACTCAGCTACGCGAGTATTAACTAGAACATCCGTAGTTTGTAGTTGGTTCATTGTGCGGAGTACAAGCGGGTAGAAATGGTGTTCGTTTTTGTCTGAGTTTTGTAGGGCCGTCCTAGTTTGGAAAGTTGGGGTACACACGGCTACACATCAAGCTGTACAAAACCAGTATAGGCTGACCTCGCGTTGTAAGGAAAACCTATACAATGCGAGGTCAGCTTATACTGTAAATGTACAGCTTGATGTGTAGCCGTGTGTACCACCTGATTCATTCATGCATTTGATTTTGATGCATTTATGTAAAATTAAATTAAAAAAAGTGTGCCGTCAGGGACGAAGTTATCCTTAAAATTCATATTTTTATTCTTTATAGCTGTGCCCGCGACTCCGTCCGCGTGGATGTCGGAAAATAACATCGTGTCATAATTATGAACACAATATCTTCAAATATATACATATATAAGCGCCTACACAGACGATTACACTATTTACCGACCATACTATATTTTGTTTTTACAACCAACCGGCTAAGGTGATGGAATTTCATGGAATTAGCCCTAAACTCCCTCATTCTGAGAAGACGCTCGTGCCCAGCAGTGGGAAGTAATTGGGCTGATTATGTTATTCTATAACACTAACCACATCCCTTCTTATGCTGAGAAGAGGCCCGTGTCCAGCAGTGGGACTGTAATGGGCTGGTAATGTTATGTTATTCTAGAATACTAATAATATCCAATCCATTAACTCTTCTCATTTTGAGAAGAGGGCCATACCCAGTAGTGGGACAGTAATGGGTTGACTACGTTATGTTATTCTATATTTTCTAGTTTCTTAACTCTTCTCGTTCCGAGAAGAGGTCCGTGCCCAGCAGTGGGGCAGTAGGTAATGAGCTGATTATGTTATGATTATCTATTACACTAACAATATCCAGTTCCTTAACTCTTCTCATTGCAAGAAGAGGGCCATGCCCAGCATCGGGACAGTCATGGGCTATGTTATGTTATTCTATATTTTCTATAATACTAATAGAATCCAGTTGTATTTTTAGGAACCTGCAACCTGCATCCAACCAACAATCATGACCTCTACTTTGTATGCAACTTAATACAATAGAGGGGTCAAGCTGTATCGCTGGATCTACTCAACCGATTCAGATAAAACATACCCTATATTTTAAGTTAGACTAATACCAATACAAATGCTAAGTTTCATTACGATCCGTTCAGCCGTTTTCACGTGATGAGGTAACAAACAGACAGACAGACATACATTTTTTAAACGATTGATTCGTGTTCTATAGCTTATTTCTAGTCCCCCTAGCCGGTTTTCGCGAAAAAAAACTCAATGTACAGACTTTTCGACCTTTACAGTTTTATTATAGTATAGATAATGCCAAATTTCGCTATTATATTACGAGCATAGATGGCAGGAAACATCATGCGTCGGACTGAGATATCACAGGGCCCTGGTTCGAGGGGTGCTGGCCAGAAAATCTCCACGTGTGCCTGACGGCTGCTAGTCCTTTTGGACACCTCTGGAGGGTACGGCAGTTGTTAGGCCGATGCATCCTGGTTACGGGCAATATATATATTTTCGAGGGACATTATTATCCTTCGGGGAATCTTATTTGTTATTGCCTGTGGCGAATATGGCGAAGATTCTGTAGCGGGAGGGGCTCGATTTGGGCCAGTGGGGCGTGAATCTTGCTCTGAAGTTAGCAGAGGGCACAGTGGAGGATGAGGGATGAAGAAGAATACCTCTATAAAAATTAGGGCCTGTTCTTACGGGCGGCGGACTCGGGGTAGTCTGCTGCCTGGCGTAGCTGGCGTGGATGGTGTTACTGGCGTGGCTGGCGAGGCTTGTGGGGCTAGCGTGGACACCGTGGCTAGCGAGGTTGGCGAGGCAGGCGTGGCTGCCGTGGCCGTCACATTGGCGTGTTAGCTGCGTCATGGGGCCCATGAGGTGGCACGCCGTCGAAGAGGGTGCAGACGACATTAGGCCGCACGGTGAGAAGGGGCTTCCCTGCTTTTAGTCGGTAAAAGTCCGACACTAGCTCCGCCTGCCCCGGGCGGAGTGCGTCCATGAGGATTTTCCCCACGGAAAGAAAAGGAAGTCCGCCTTTGAGCCGTTGCCCAGCAGTGGGATGTTACAGGCTATTATTATTATTTATTTGATTCAAGTAACCAAGAAACAGTAAACTATCAGTAAACAGTAAACTCTTCGACTTATTGCAAATATTAATACAAAAACTTAAGTGCACCAACTTCCTTATAAAGTACCGTACGTAACGATCTCCAAAGATTTAAGATACGTCTTAAAATAAAAAGCCATCAACCCATCAAGTGCTGCCCTTAAAAATGCCGCATTTATACGTCCAAGTATTGCGATTAATCGTTTCGTCAGTTATTTCCGTCGAGCCGCTGAAGCTTTCGATTGCGTTTTTGTCCGTTTTATAAGTTTGATGCGTCAGAGTGGAGACTGAAGTCATTATTTTGCATTCCTGTGGAGTGCGCAAGCGATGGTGATTATAAATTTGAGACGAGTGGATTTATTTTCTCGTTATTGACATTTTATTGAGTTTGTTGCACTTGCTTTCATACATAGTTTCATAACAAAAAAACAAAAAGTCTTCCTTTTATCCTGCCTTAAAAAACATTGTTTTTTGGTAAGGACTGTCTTCATTGGGAGTTCTCTGCTAACCGCAAGATCCCAAGTCCCAAGGGCCTTTATCCATCTGTATAGAGTCATCATCATCATTTCAGCCGAAAGACGTCCACTGCTGGACATAGGCCTCTCCCAAGCATCGCCACAACGACCGGTCCTGCGTTATCCGCATCCAGCGGGTTCCCGTGACCTTCACCAGGTCGTCGATCCACTTTGTGGGGGGCCTACCCACGCTGCGCGTTCCAGTACGCAGTCGCCACTTTACTGCCCCATCGGCCATCCGTTCTGCGAGAAATGTTCCCCGCCCACTGCCACATAAGTTTGGCAATTCTTCGGGCTATGTCGGTTTTCTGTATAGTAGTTACATTTTTTACATCTCTCATATTCGGTAAGTAGGTCCTTATTACCCCCAAATGGGGCTTGTAGGTAACCAATTAGCGCTCTAGGGTAATAATGTAGCTAGAAAAGCCCTAGGGCGGTAAGTAATTTAAAAAAAAACTCTTCACTCTTTCAAAATGTTCGCGTACATCTAACCATCATACTGGCAATAGACATCATGCATTCAGCCCAATGACAAAAGAGGTCGCTTCGCTATTCAGCCTTGCCTTCGTATGAGTATAATAGTCATCAATTTTAAATATCGAACGGCGAAGATCAATTTCGTTCTTGAAAGAAAAATAAAAAAAAAAGATGAATAGAAAACTTTTACTTTAAATATTGTTCACAATCTCAACTATTAACATACCCAAAAAACACCTGTCCCTAAAATTTGAAAATTGAAATTGAATTTGAAATTCTCATTTCACTATAAATTTTAACTAATAAAATGTTAAAATGTTTTATTCTTGTAATGCCGGTTTTTTTCTACTTACCTCACAATCGAGATGTAAAGCAGAGTACCTAGTTAGCTCGGGTGTAAGCATCAATTGCACCCTCGAACTATAGGCGCACGAGCGCAGCGAGGGCGAAAATATCTCGGGCTGCAATTGATGCCTTACAGCCCTTGGCTACTAATCTACTATTAATTAATCAATCGTCTCCTTTGGAAAAATCTAATAGGCCACTGGCCCTGCATATCGCATGCATTGGTCTGGTTTCATATTTAACTGACTTCAAAAAAGAAGGTTATGCATTCGACGCGTTTTTTTTTGTATCATTAACCTTTTACGAAACCCACATGGAATAACCTCCTTTTTTTTGAAGTCGGTTAAAAATGGTTTAGTTTCAGTCGAAAAGGGGTTATCCAGGAACATATTTATACTTATAACAGGTGGCAGCTGCCAACCATCTTCTCTATTAAAATTAGGATGTTTTTTAATTTCCATAGCCTCACGGAGCATTCTAGGTACATATCGGTTTTCCTTCGCCAGAACTTGTGGTTTATCAAATCGACAAACCCAACCATTTTCTTCGATTTGATAAACCACAAGTTCTGGCGAAGGAAAACCGATATGTACCTAGAATGCTCCGTGAGGCTATGGAAATTAAAAAACATCCTAATTTTAATAGAGAAGATGGTTGGCAGCTACCACCTGTTTGGAACCCAGTCCTAAAAATAATCAAGTCCCAAACAGCACGCAACACTGTAAAAGATAATGATATTGTGAGTGATTACTGCGTGCATCGAAACGATTTTAATTAATAATATTGTACGGTAGATAAAAATAATTTTTTAGAAATATTTGTAAAGACGCTTGTCATCTTAGTCTACCTGCGACCACGAAATGCTGCAAAGCTTTCGAAACGTCAGGGAAACCAATTTAAATAATATACGCGATTTAATCCGGTTAAACTTTGTTTTATTATAATGTGTAGTGATCGCGAAAACCTAAGAAGTTATTATATTTATACTTTTTTTGTGGCATAGGATGGCGAAACGAGCTTAAGAACTACCTTATGTTAAGCGGTTACCTTTGCTCATAACAACTGCAACTGCAATAAGGCTGTTGTCTGAATGGTACCGCAAACCGCGTTCGCCAAACTGAGACCTAAAGATGGAAAGTCTCATGTGATTGTAATTTCACCGGCACCCGTACCCTTCAGACCGGAACACAGCAATGCAAGCATCACTGTCCAGCGGCAGAAATAGGTACGGCTACTGTTCGAGTTAAACACTTAGCTAATTTACAGAAGTGCATCGCATGCAACTTATGCACATTAGCACAGCGGTGACACTCCGTGTACGTGTGAGCTCGCTCGCCGGTGACCTTGAGCGAGCGCGTGAATGCAATAGGCTTTGGCTGAGGCAGCCGAGAGACTGCCCGTTCCACACGCCGCGCACCGCGCTCGCCCCGACCCGCACACATAGCCGCGAGCAATTTTACGAGCACACATGCTTGAGTGTCGCTTCTTGTCGTTAGTATATATTCTATGACATTAGCAGTTCACCTAATTTTAGGACAGTTCGCGTTCGATTCTCGTTTAGATATCGCGTGCTCAAAAACCAATACCATTAACCATTTCACCACTACCCATATTTAACCAGTTTTATAGTTTAGTTTAATCTAAATATTATTTACCAGTTTTAAGTGTTAATTTGTGTACGGTCGACCGCACGTCGGTGGTAACACTTTGACATTGACAGTATCTTTATTTCTTAAGCAGTAAAGGCGATTTTTGGACTGAACTGTTTCCACAATCATGCAGTCGACTGTACTATTGTGCCAAATATATGTATAGTTATTTAAATTGCAATTCACGACTTTTCACTTTAACCAATATCATACTAAAAACTCTGGTAAGAAAGATGTGTCTTAGGTCACCATAGCGCCACGGACACTTAACCATTACTTTCTTCAGCTACAAAAATAAAACTATCACAGTGGCTAAAAACCAGTAGATAAACAAATGAGGAATATAAAGAAAGAAAGAAAGAAAGAAAAATGGTTTATTTACTACAGCCAGAGGCACACAATAACAATAATATACAATTTGAAACAACACAGACTCCTAAAAGTATAATTGCAGTAGTAGTTAATATCTTTCAATCTACACAAAAAGTAAATGCACACACCATAAAAAAAATCACTCAATTTAAATACTACGGCATACTAATGAATGACACAATATTAATAATGAGTTTATTTTTAGCCAAGCTAAAGGCAGCTATAATAACGAATAACAATAGGGCCTGTCACACATTATATTAATATGACAATCAGGCAGGAAACGCCGGGTATGCACTGTATAGCACCGATTGTTCCGGCTAAATTAGGCATAAGTCTCTGGAATCGATTTAATAAAACGGAATTTGATGACGGTATCAGAAGTTTTATTTAGTTTTGTTTGTGTTATTGACTGGTTTGGCCTGTTGTTGTGTTTTGAAACAAAACACTCATCATCCTCCGAGCCTTTTCCCAATTATATTGGGGTTGGCTTCCAGTCTAGCCAGATGCGGCTGAACATCAGTATTTTACACGGAGCGACTGCCATCAGACCCCCGCAACCCAGTTATTGGGTAATACTGACATTCGGATGTTAGACCAGTTGTCAGACTTTCAGGCTTCTAACTACCCGTAACGACTGCCACAGATATTCGTATGACAACCGGGACCGACAGCTTAACGGGTCTCGAGTCTCGATGTGTTAACGAAACGGTCACCCATTCACAGACTGAAAGCGGCAAGTGCAGCTTAACCTTGCAGATCGTACAATCCGCGCAGTCGTTGCTTCGCTACGAGCCCCTCTTTGAAACAAAACACTGCCTTAGCTAATTCGGTCTTTGGATCAGCATATCCCACGCCCACAGCTGAAGGTAATTAGAGGAACACCATGGTGGTTTTAGTCGGTAAGAGTCTGAAACTAGCTCCGGCTTCCCCGGGTGGAGTGCTTCTACGAAGATTTCCCCACGTCAAAAAAGTCTGTCTTTGGCATTGAGGTAATATTGCACTACGCACTAGAGAAGACACCTCGAATTGATTATTTGTAACACGTTTTAGTGCTCCTGCACTCTCACTCACTTAGCCCCGCCAGCCGCGCGTGTGGCCCGCGACCTGCAAGTTGCGCGATATTTTTTGTTCATAATGTCTACTCTAGTACGTAGTACATAAATATTACCTCAGTGGTCTTCTGATCATTACCTGGCCTCGATTCAAGTGTAAGTTGCGGCTATCATGCGAATACTGACAGTTTTCAAGGACAGTTGTTCACCTTTATTTCGTAAGCAGTAAGGGCGGTTTTTTGACTCAGGTGTTGCCACTGTCGTGCGGTCGACTGTACTTTCCTTATTTTCCTTATATTTTATGTCGATTATACTTTCTTTAGGACCGGTCGTTGTGGCGATGCTTGGGGGAGGCCTATGTGCAGCAGTGGACGTCTTTCGGCTGAAATGATGATGATGATGATACTTTTTTTATATTTTATGTGTTTTTTGTTTTACAATTTTTTGTATACACTATTATTTAAATGTTGCGCGTCGTTGACGACGCGTCGCGACGTTGATTTTTCTTTCTTATTTCTATTAACTCTCTAAAGGCAACGACTGGTCTAACTCTTTGAATATTAGCATCACACATTGTTGTAGTGGGCATCTACTTACGATTGCCGAAATCAGATGCTTGTTGCACTTTGAATTGTTTATCTTGTGAGAGAGGAAGCTGATCCCAATATCTATAAACTTTATTGGATTTTTACTATATTTCCCGCTAATCTAAGAAACAAATAAAGGTACTGAATGAATTCTAGTCGAGAGACATAGGTATATGCTCAGTAAAAAAGACACACATGATTAAACTCTTAAAAACCTTATTTAAATAGATACCCTTTCACAAACCATTGCAAACGATCACCTTTTCATAACTCGAATACTGAGAAACCCAACGTTTAATCATAAATCAGTCCAACAAAACTTCTCACCGTTTTGTAAGACATGAAAGAAAGCTTTGACATCAAGGGTCAGTATACAAATAGCTCAAAAAAACATTACCCTCGTTCTTTAACCGCGGTCGGCCAAGAAACGTCATCAAGACATTGTGTAGAAATGAGTAATGCCTTTGACTGAAGTACCTGACTATCTAGTGACTAGTGGGTTATTTTTAGATACAAGTATAAAAAAGCTAGAAACTTGTCAGAGTACAGTGCAATATTAGTTTGGTTGAAGAGATTTTTTTGTTAATTCCAATAATAGTACCGTTATATTGCGAACATGTTCTGAAAATTAGACTCAGAATTGAGGCAGAAAATTAGAAAAGTTAAGCGCATATAAAACTAGATCTAATATTTATTTAGTAGAAGCAAACTCCAATGGATGTGGAAAGAGGAGGACCAATAGCTGTGGCGCAACTTGGGAGAGGCCTGTATCCAGCTGTGTTGACTGATTGTAATACCATTAAAAAGTTCTTCCTTTCTAAATATCCAGCCAGCTGTCTTCCGGCTTATATGACAATGATGATAAGGAAGTAACCAATTATTGATTAGTGATATTGAGATGTTTCCTATTCTGTCACACCTTGCATAGATATGCTCTATTAAAGATTTACTTTTAAAGTATTAGGACATAAATTCCAACATTTCATATCACATAAGACCTACTCTAAATTAAGTGATATATCCTGTTTTGACTATAAATTTTTGCGTGCCTAAAGCAAAATTTCCGAAAAAGCGAGGTATTAAGGACAGGATATCCGGTGTTTGCTTCAAAGGAAGCTCCGAAATTCAGAAATTTCCTGAGAAGGTAGTCAAAAAGCATTGAGAATCTAAATTTTTATTTTACTATGGTGGTTGCATAGATAAACAAAAAACTAGTTTTCTGTTTGTCTAAGGGTGGTTGTTTTGAATAAAAGCTGCTAGGAATTCTGACATCATGGGAATATGCATTCCTAGTAGTTCGATCAGTAAAACTACTGATCTTGATTGATAAGAATATACAGTTAGTTTCAGAGCTAAGCTAAATGGCTTGACTACAGAAGATTTCCCTTCTCATCAAACTGGAAATTACATAGTCTTCACCCAAGATAAAATTACACACATCATATCAGGTATTTTTTTCGGTATTCACTTTGGTAGTTTTCATCCTTACAATTATTAACCTTTCATCATTCAACCAGCTGGTTTTTTGTCAGATGGCGTACTAGGGGTACGCCTAGCTCAAAAATCTAAAATTGAATACTTATACCACGAATGGAGTTGTGTAATGATACTGGTTGAAAAATTAATAACAGTTTTGTGTTGTATTAATTCGATTCAGGTGGAATGGGCCCGATTTTTTTAAATTTGATTTCGACACAGATGGTTTAAAGGTTGAAATGGATCTCCTCATACACATGTACAATGCACGGAGTAACAACTGGAGTAGATACTTCGATAAGCACTTATTTCCACCTCTTGTCATTAAAACTACACCACAAACTTCCTGAACGACTAACGTTAACAAATTCCTCCTAAGATTGAGTGGGAACGTTCCGTAGTTCGTAATCTTTACCATGAGTATCAGTCATACATCATAACCATTCGTTACGGTGTTTTGTCAGTCTTTAGTTTGATGATGTGCATGTAAATAAGGCATGTAAGTTTAGTGTGTTGTATGGCTTTTTGATGGTTTTGTACGTAACAGTGTTGAGACTTTCACTGTTGAACCATATACCGCTATACGAGTTGATTTATAAGCGCCATGTTAGAAATTCAGAAAGCAGTTGCCGAAGCTCCTTTAAAAAAATTGGCTTAACAAAAACAGGATAATTGTCAAACATACTTAGTTCTCTTGTTCGAAGAGAGGATGAAGATCATTAAGGTTTAATCATCTTACTTGGCATGTCACTGTGATTAACATAACCTGAAATCATTATTAACCCCCCATCTTGTGGCACTGACAGAAAAAGGGCGACTGAGGGAGGAAAAACCTCATTTACAGTAGTGTCATAAGGTATACGGGTACGCGTTAGAGATAGTGGTCCTTCAGAATCTCGCGAAACCGAAAAATTAAAAAAAAATCGTGTCTTGAAATCCTTTTTCGACTCCTCCTCAGATGCAAGTACCAAGTGCTTCGATGGTTACGTATTTGACTCTCTCCAGCTTTCTCAGTATCCCGCTATCCCGTTAATGCGTTCGTAAATCCTCAGAATGTCATTGTAACCCGCCTAAAACCAAGAAAACCACATCAAAGTAAAAGAGAATTGATTTGGAAGACACAAATAATTACGAAGCTAATAGCGTGTTGCGTCGAGCTAACATCACGCTTGGCTAATTTTTTAGTAGCCACCGTTCAATGCTCGAGTCGACGCAATTAAGTGTGGGCCTTGTGGTAAGCGGTAGCGGGGAGGTATAAGTTAAGATTTGAGAGCGTTTTTATAAGCGGGATTGAGAGATGATGAGTGGTTATACTAGGTTCTACAAAACCTTACCTAATGTCTGTAGTTCATTCATATGTAACTTAGTGCTAACGATGGCGACAACAATACATTTCTTTAGCACCGGTGATGTAGTGGATGTTAGAAGTGGTGATGGAGATATCAATGCTCGAGTCGACGCCCTTATGGTAAGCGGTAGCGGGGAGGTGTAGGTTAAGGTTTGAGAGCGTTTTTGTAAGCGGGGTTTGAGAGATGATGAGTCGTTATACTAGGTGCTACATAACCTGAACTTGACCAAATGCCTGTAGTTCATAATGAGCGTAAAGTTAAAGTGATAGATTAAAGACGGGTCGTTTTACTATTAAAGATTTAATTAATAGAAACTTGGGGTTTTACAAATTACAAGGGAGCCGGTAAACCAGAATTATAAAGAGTCGTCTGTCATAATTAAAAACGTACTGATGACTGGTATATGTATGAATAAAATCGATGTTTGGTAATAAAACAATTGACCTTTATTCTAAATCCACTTTGACGGCATACCGGAGATGATTAATTAAGTTCTTAATTATTATTATTAATGTGTTGTGTCTTCTTCTTTGACCTCGTCTTTTTACACGGGGTCGGCTTTCCTAATCATACGGCACCATCTCTCCCGCTGGTAGGCATCATCTTTTCCAAGACCTAACTTCTTCATATCACTATGAATATTCGTCAACCAGGTGGTTTGAGGTCTTCCTCTCCGTTTTGTAGCCATGGAAAGGCACTTTTTGACGACGTGGTCATCTGGTCTTCGTGTTACGTGTACCGTACCATCTCAGCCTGGATTCTGTGAATTTTCCATTTATAAGAGCGACTGCTTGCTTGCTTTAACGGTGAAGGAAAACATCGTGAGGAAACCTGCACACCTGAGAGTGCTCCATACAGTTCTCGATGGTGTGTGTAGTTCGCCAACCCGCACTAGGCCAGCGTGGTGGACTAAGGCCTTAGCCTTCTCGTACTGAGAAGAAGCCCGTGCCCAGCAGTGGGACAGTAATGGGCTGGTTATGTTATGTTATGTAGGAGCTACTGTGTTGCGTGTGTGAGAAATCTTTCCGGTGAACCACCATAAGGCTAAAATCGCTTGCACTCAAGGTTCGATGTTAGCCTTAGGTACGTGTAATGGAGCAGGATTCGTTCAAGGGATTTAATCGACAATATATACCACTGCGAAGTATCGTGACTGTACATAAATAAATAAACCAAAAATATATGGAAATCGCTTCCGCTCATTAATTTACACCACATTTTTACAGTTAGGGGCCCTGACCACGTATGATTTAATAGACTCATCCGTCTCCGGACGTTATTGTGCCACAATTCGCCGGTGTTATCCGACCGAATTCGGTTAAGTATGCGCACGCGCGCCTTAATAACAAACGAGGTGTTTCTAAATAAGTCGGGTTATACATTCTCTCGATATAATGAGTGATTGTGTTTTATGATAATGTAATGGCTTTTTAATTGGATTAGAGGTTTAATAAAGATGATTTAGAGCCGTGTGATCATGACACGACCTACATAAATTATAATATGAAGAGTGTTGAATTGAAAAAGTGATAACTATTGTATTTATTTAAAAATAATAGTGAATATGAATATAGACTATGAGGATAAGATCCGTTACGAGCAGTGGCGGCTGTACCTGCGCTGCACTACCAGTTCATAAACTACAAAATATAGGCTATGTCGGTTACCTTTGTCCTCCTGCGAATCTCCTCATTTCCGATTTGATCACGCAGGGACAATCCGAACATAGCCCTCTCCATTGCCCTTTGAGTGACTTTGAGCCTTCTTATCAGGCCCATTGTGAGCGACCACATTTCAGTGCCGTAAGTAATGGTAACACACACTGGTCAAAAACTTTCGTCTTAAGACATTGCGGTATTTTGGACGAGAAGATACTACGTAGCTTCCCGAACGCTGCCCTACCGAGTCGGATTCGACGATTGACCTCTTTCTCGAAGTTGGACCTACCTAACTGGACTGGTTTGTACTAGGTATAGATAACCATCCTGGTATCCATACTTCTGATTAACTCAATAAGTACTTACGCACAATAATAATATAATATGTATTATTAAAATATTTTGCACATTCTTTTGGCTTCACAGTAATTGTTAAAGAATAACTTAAACTTACTTTAAGCGGCCACTTATTCCATTCAACACCTGTTTTTGGAACCCAATCCGTCGCCATATGAGGTGAAATGGCGCGTTAAAGTGAAGCCCACCAGGTGCACGCTAGTAGCATGGTGCCACAGTTTTTGTTGACATGGCTGTTATTCTGTGAAGGTTTTGTAAACACGTATGCGACAAATTGAACCGTGGCATCCGACGTAAAACCAAGATGCGATTGGTCAGAGCACAGGTTTTCTCAATTCCTTTGTACCTATGGCGCGAAGTCGCGATAGAAATAAGATTGATGCTTTCGAGATTTGGTGTTGGCGAATACTACTTCGGATACCATGGACTGCCATGAGAGCTAATGAGTCCATACTGGAGGAGCTCAACATCGCCGAACGACTATCTAAAATATGCCAGGAGCGTGCCCTCAGCCTTTTCGGACATATGATGCACCTAAGCATTGTCTGGAATGGCTCATGATATTGGGTCGTATAGAAGGAAAGCGCGCTCAAGGCAGAGCACTGGCAAGATGGTCAGACGCGATTAAGAGGGCTGTCGGAGGCAGCATGTACCGAGCGGTCAAAAAAAAAAAAATTACCAAAAAATTGGGTACATAATGATTGATGGTGATAGAATTCTCCTATGCGCCAATAACTACAGGCTGCAAACCCAATACGTCCAAAAGGAGAACGTAAGTTCGGTCCTCTGAAGCAGCCGATTAGCCTGTCATATATTTATGCAAAAACGAAATTCTTAATTACATATTTAAAAGAGTTCCAAACGAACAGACTTCAATGTTTGCTTATATTTGAGGGGTTTCTTCCAGGTGCCCGGACACTGTACCGGATATTCTGGTATTTGTGACGTATATTTTTGGAACAGTTCCGGACCATTCCGCCCGGTGTTTACGGAAATATGGGAGCATTTACAAATTTTGATTTATAATAGACTTCCTCTTCCATGACTTAAAATAAACAACATGCATCAGCTGTTTATTATTTTGCGCAATCTGTTAAACCAGACTCGGAGAAAGGGTACGATCGTGTGTATCAGTAATCAGTATAGATATCTAATAAGTAATTTGTTGACTAAACATTTAAAACCCATAATAAATAATAAACTCCCACGGGAGAAAAAAAAGTCCTGTGCAAGTTTTCTTTGCAATTCGCATATATCTCATTACTACACCCGAAATCTGACGTCTGAGTTTGGATCTTTGAGTATTACACCAACCAGTTAAATACTCAATAGTTTGGAAGAATCTTCCATCTTGAAAAACTAACATCACTCCACGACCACGGGGGCTGGGCGAGCCGTAGGCACATGCAATTTACCCACGTGCTTGTATTTCGCAAAAATGGCGGCCGATAAGAAGCGCTACTAATTCCCATACACCATTCATGCTTATTTTATAGGAAGCTTATCAATGGGAGTTCTAAATATAACTCCCTGCGAAGCTTTTACCTGAAATGGCTGAATAGACTGATTTAACTTATTTCTACGAACCTTGACAAAATGATTGTGTGGACTCCTGTCTGCGGTCAATGAGATATTGCCTAGTTAGAATCCATATGACGTGGATGGAGATATTCAGATAGTAAGGATTTCTTGAAAATTTCTTGGTAATACCGGCCAATATTTTAAATTATTTACGCTTAGAAGGATATTCTTTCCTGTCCATCTTCTTGATTGATGCCTAATTAATCGATCGGACAGCTGCTGGGAGGGATTGAACTGAAGATGCCTATCGAACGACCGATGGCTGCCGAAGCAGGCGAGTCCTTGAGTGGAGACCGCGAATCGGAAAACGCAGCGTAGGGCGTCCCCCCGCCAAGTAGATCGATGACCTGAAGAAGGTGTTTGGGGGGGGACTCGGTGCATAAGGCAGAGGACCGAGTGTTGTGGCGCAACTTGGGAGAGGCCTATGTCCAGCAGTGAACTGCGATAGACTGAGATGATGGTTAAAGAATCAATTGGATGATGAATCTTCGCGATCATTGACACATCTTCTTTCATTAAATATTATGCATTAAAGTAATCAAGGTCTCCACTCCTATTCAGTCTCGTAATCTCGTTGCAACAAAATGCAATTCTATAAAACAAGATTTTTTAAATGCCAAGCGTCTCCTCAGATAAAGGATTTTACACACGGAAAGATTTCACGGCGACATACGGCCAAAATTAAATCCAATCTATCCAGGAGTTGCCCTCTAGAGATAGAAATTTGACATAAGCTCCATACAACATATGTCAAATTTCTATCTCTAGTAGGGTAAATTGTGGATAGATAGGATATTAATTTTAACCAGTAGACGGTCCTCGCTGTCAGGATCGCTAAAAAGATTGTTTTCGGAATTCTCGGAAACTCCATGGATACACTTTTAAGCGTCATTCATAATCATAATGTTTCTTTTGGTAGTTGTAGAGCTATTTATGAAAGACCTCGTCCGAGCAAGTACTACCAGCGTACTAATTTATGCCGCCAAACAGTGATGCTTGCATTGCTGTGTTCCGGTGCGAAGGGTACGGGTGCCGGTGATATTACAATTTAATTTAATATTTATTTCAGACGTTTGTCCATATTTACAATACAACACACAATAAAAACTAATTAGTGACACACACAAAAGCAATCACAAGACACAACAAAACAAATTATTACTAAACAAATAGGTCAAGGAGGCACTACCCACTGATCACAGTGCAATGTGTAAGTGAATCCCGTGGCGCAGCAGAGGAGAGTCCCACCTATCCGCGAACACGCTTAGCATGCTGTTGTGGCTGGACCTGACACGATTCAACAGCGACGCACATTGCTTTCTTATAAGTGCATGAAAGCCACCGCTTCCGCCGTACGCGCTTCCGTGAACATATTCGAAGCACTGCAAAATCGTGGCAGCCCCAGCAGCACCAACAGCACAACCAGCATATGCAGTACCACTGCATATCATTCGCCCCGCCGCCAATTAGGACGTCTGTCCGTCAGCGCACCAATCATACAGAATCATAACACCGAACTTTTGAGCCAACGAATCATAATACCGAACTTTTGAGCCGACCAATCATAACGCACCGTCCGCCCCCCGGTCTGCGCCAACATTTTACGACTGTGTTCTCATGCAAAACGGGCTTTATGTTTATGCGGCGTCTTGGCAGTAATTAACAATACAATCACACAAATCTTATATATATTATAAGTATGTATTTACACAAAAAAAAGTATCTAAGTATTATATCCATTGTCTAGTACCCATAGTACAAGCTCTGCTTAGTTTGGGACTAAGATGGTGATGTGTAAAATGTCCCAAAAATATTTATTTATTATATTTATTAATCTTGACTTTGAATTTAGGTCTCGGTTTTGCGGACGCGACTTGCTGTTCTATTTAAGCTACAGCTTAGGTAGTATTGCAGTTGTTATGGGTAAAGGTAACCGCTAAACATTAGGTGGACCTTCAGCTCGTTTCGCCATCTTATACTCTAATAAAAACCTTTTCTTTTCTGTTGTTTGTTCCTGTCGCTCCGTGTACAGGACTCCTAAGGACACGACGTATCTAGGACATCGTCCGGAGCGCTCCAATTCCCCGCCGATGCAGCGTTTAATTTCCGCCCCGTGCGTTGGTGTATAATGTATAATACGACGTTTAGTTCATATTGGAGTTGAGAGATTATATTTTGATGTTATTGTTTATTCTCGGAGGAATTATTTGGTTGAAAATTGAGCACTGAGTTTCGTCTAACTTCCTGAAAACCAGGAGTTAGAGTTAGTTTCAATATTATGGTTTCACAAAGAAACAGAAAGATCTTGGTATCAAACCAAAAGGCCAATTCTCGTAATTAAAAAAGTTCAAAATATAGTTCCAAACATAGACATATTTCTATGGTTCCAAACTAATCTCAATGCTTTAAATCTCAATCTCCTAACAGTTATGTTTCTGATTGCCGTTTATTGCCGGAAACAAACGAGTTTAAAAGTGAAAATATTGCCTTTAGAAATAAACGTAAAAAGAGTTGCCATAGTACGAGTATGTAGGGGAGCTGACCTGTCCCGACAGACGGCACCCGTTCACGAGCACGATTTGTATAACGCTACCGTCTTACTGTATCACTTTCGTTTTTTTTTTTATATCATAGGTTGGCGAAACGAGCTAAAGGCCCACCTGATGTTAAGCGGTTACCTTTGCCCATAACAACTTCAATACCACCTAGGCTGTTACCGAAATGGTACCGCAAGTCGGTTCGCCAAACTGAGACATGAAGATGGAAAGTCTCATGTGATTGTAATTTCACCGTAGCTTTGCCCATAACAACTTCAATACCACCTAGGCTGTTACCTTAATGGTACCGCAAGTCGGTTCGCCAAACTGAGACATGAAGATGGAAAGTCTCATGTGATTGTAATTTCACCGGCACCCGTACACTTCAGACCGAAACACAGCAATGCAAGCATCACTATTTGGCGAAAAAGTAGATACGGTGGTAGTACTTCCCCCGGACGAGTCTCACAAAGGAGCTCTACTATTACTAAGCCAATAAGGATAATATCATGTGATATAATCTTTAGTTACCCAAGAAAACGCTGTCATCATCATCATCATCATTTCAGCCGAAAGACGTCCACTGCTGGACATAGGCCTCCCCCAAGCATCGCCACAACGACCGGTCCTGTGCCTTCCGCTTCCAGCGGATTCCCGCGACCTTCACCAGGACGTCAGTTCACCTTGTGGGGGGTCTACCCACGCTGCGCCTTCCAGTACGCGGTCGCCACTCCAGAACTTTACTGCCCCATCGGCCATCCGTTCTGCGAGCAATGTGCCCCGCCCACTTCCACTTAAGTTTGGCAATTCTTCGGGCTATGTCGGTTACTTTCGTTCTCCTGCGAATCTCCTCATTTCTGATTCAGAAAACGCTGTATCCGTTTGTAAATAAGTCTTGGTCTAAACTACGCAACATATTACAGTATAAACCAAATTCACCGTAATCCTTTGGCTTCAGAATCCCCATTTCCACCATAAAAAAGATATTTAAAACTTTAATCCGGACCGCACGACGCGAGTGGTGCTACACAGGGCGTCCTCAAGACTCCACAAAGCATTCTCCAGCGGTAATTGGGAACGATGCCCGGGGCGCCAGTGAATTCTTTATAAGTGACATTTATTGTGGCGCCACAGTTGCTGTGAATGGCGATGACTGAAATTGCTTCCAAATGCTGGAAAACTAGAGTTTGGGGGCACAGCTGCTGCTGCAAGGATTCGTAGGAGCAGTAAACTTTTTATTTAATTTTATTCTTAACGTGCTTGCGTTTGACTGCCACCTCACCTGATGTGGTGCGGTCGACGATGGTTCACGCTTGCCCAGGAAAAACCTATTTACTCGAGCCTTGAAGACCACCAGATTATACTTCTCGGGAAACACTGACGCTGGCAAGGAATTCCACTCTTTATGGTTGCCATTTTATGCCACTTATGCCTGACAAGTGTGATAGCATTATCTTCGCGACTTGATTGTGGATGTTAACTAGCTGAACCATTGCCTTACAAACCCCTGCATAAATAAAAAACTATCAACTTACAAAAACCAATTAACTACCAAATCCTTTGAGATATGACATACATAGTTTTACTGCACTTTGTCAGGCTCAAGGTGCCACGATGCCCTCTCGAAGTTTTGAACAGTGATATTGCAAAAATTCTATAGGGCGTGCTTACTTTTTTGCAAACTACGTAATGATTCCAAAAATATTTAATAAATTGCCTAAAAACATTAAATCGACTGATGATATACGTACATTTAAAAAGAAGCTCAAAGATTTTCTTGTTCTGAAAGCTTACTATTCAGTAAATGATTTTCTGACAGATACAACAAACTTTAGGTAAAGACACAAGAGTCCGATTTCTTTGTTAATCTATTCATTAATATATATTAATAAAAACAGTTATTATTATTAAACAATTAATTTCCACAAATCTGTAATAAGTATTATCTTTATCTTTATGTTACCAAATTTGTACGCCTATCAAGGCAAAACATAGTGATACTGGATTATTTAAAAATTAACACCATGTCTTGTACATCATACCTATGTTTGACAAATAAATAATTTTGAATTTTGAATTCTACTGTTACCCCACAATCTCCCCGCCGCTGAATTGAATAGACGTATCTTCCCGTGTATTTAGGATTACCCACGTGAGTAAAGCTTGTTAATAAAATTAAATCCAAGATTGCTGTTTAAAACATTCTGGAATTTTAACCCAAAAAACGGCTTATTTGCGACGAGTTTACAGCTGGAAAGCCTCCAATCCAGGCGGACCTTAAGATTCCAGCAGTAATTGGGAACTTTGCCCAGGGCGCCAGAGAATTCTTTATAGCCACATGTATTGTAGCGCGACAGTTGCCCGCTGCACTGAATGGACGGCTAAACGTTCTGGCTCCGTTTCAAAATGTTTGAAACAAGTGCCGTTGCGGGTAGATAGAAGAAAGATAGTGTACCGGGTCGGGGATGTTGATTTTCTGAGAGATTTCAAGTGGAAAGAATTTTTGTTTAAGGTGAATGCTACAGGGTAGCCCGCGAAATTCAAAATTTCTTGCGTTGTTTGCAAATTGTAGTTGTATTTCGCGTTGTTTATAAATCGAAATATGATTCGAGGTAGTAACAACAGTATATCTACTGAATAACTCATAAAACATATTAACCTAGCTCTATAAGCTGTACAAGCTCGATTATATTAATTTACGATCAAATTATCGATTATCGAGCTTCTAGAGCTTATAAAGCTAGGTTTATATTTTTATAAGTATTATTCAGTAGATATATTGTTATTACTATCGCAAATCGTATTTTGATTGATATACAACTCAAAACAGAGCTACAATTAGCAAAATACGCAAGAAATTTTAAATTACACGGGCTACCCTGTAGCATTCACCTTAAAGATTTAGTTACAGTGATTGCCAGATTGTTCTTAGGTATTGTATCGATCAAACTATCTATAAACACAGCATGATGAATTTTTAGGTAATATTATGCCATGATTCTATAGAATGCAATGTTTTCTACTCGCCCACAATGGTCCTACGGTTCAGTAATAGACCAATTCTGCACAAAAAAAAAATAAGGTGAAATGTTGACTTCAACGCCATCTAGCGGGAATTTTTTCGGAAGAAGGCCGTAGCATTATTCACCTTAACACAGTCCACTAGGATATAAAATCTTTTCCAATTTACGCTACCATTTTTGGTCTTCCAGCTTTCCCATCCAGTTTACACCAGTTTCTCCAGAAGGCCAATTCTCGTAATTAAAAACGTTCAAAATACAGTTCCAAACTAATCTCAAAGCTTTAAATCTCAATCTCCTAACAGTAGATGTTTCTGAATGTCGTTTATTGGTGACGTTAATGAAAAGAAAGAAAGAACGAAATAAAAATAGTTTATTGTCAAAGTTAACTACGCGCAACATTTAAAACACAAGCAGGCAACTTATAGGTGGGGTTACATAGAAAGTAAAAAAAAAAAAAAACCGGCCAAGAGCATGTCGGGCCATGCTCAGTATTATAGGGTTCCTTAAGTAGGTGTAATTACAAACGAATCAAATCGAATATTAATCATGGCTATTTTAGTTTTTGCAATAATCGGCAGCATTCGCGACTCAGAGCGTGTTGTTAGTAGCGCCATCTAGCGATAAATTCAAGAAGCCAAATTGAAGAAGCGTGTCATTTCAAAGTTACTTTTTGTGATTTTTTCAAATAGAAAGTAGCTAAAGGAGCATTATTTGCTATGATAATTTTTCTCTAAGGTCAATGACCTTTGAACTAGGACGTTTTAAGTATTTTTCAGTTTCCTCTCTATAACTCAAAAAATTATAATCACATTATACTCGAAATAATTTTAAAAGAGAGTTTTCACAAAGGTCTATCAATGTGGAAGATTATAAGTTTCTACATTGCATAGTTTAGAAATGGCAGGGGGGGGGGACACATTGCAAGCCACTTTGGCGGGCTATATTTCGCAGATGGTACACCTGATAAAAAAGTGGTGTATCAAACATTACCTTCATTTTAGTAGACCTATTCAATGATACCCCACACGAGGGGGTGCAGCGAAAAAAATATTTTTTTCCCCATTTCACATGTATGGACGCCACCCCTAAAATACGGAAAAACGATTTTTTTATTTTTTTAAAATTGAGATCTATACGTAGACTATTTTTTAACAAAATTTCATTTACTTATGTTTATAACTGTAGAAGTTATTAAGCTGTAAAGGATTAGGACAGACGGACAGACGGACAGACGGACGGACATGACGAAACTATAAGGGTTCCTTGTAGGACTTCGGAACCCTAAAAAGACCTAAGTGCATTAAGATTAGTTTGCAACGGTATTTTGAACGGTTTTATTTACGAGAATTGGCCATCAGGTCGTCGGTTCATCTTAGGCTTTTCGAATTCATGTGCGGATTTATATTCGATTATCACTTGCTTTAACGGTGAAGGAAAACATCGTGAGGAAACCTGCACACCTGAAGTGAGTGAGTGAAGTGGTCTGAGTGCTCCATACAGTTCTCAATGGTGTGTGTAGTCCGCCAACCCGCACTAGGCCAGCGTGGTGGACTAATGCCTTAGCCTTCTCATACTGAGAAGAGGCCCGTGCCCAGCAGTAGGACTGGTTATGGGCTGTTTATGTTATGTAAAGAGAGGCATATACTCAGTAGTGGATGTATACCGAACTTCAGATAACACGGGTAACCAGCCCATTACTGTCCCACTGCTGGGCACGGGCCTCTTAGAATGAGAAGGTTTGAGGTCTTAGGCCACCACGCTGGTGTTTTGCGGGTTGGCGGACTACACATACCATCAAAAACTTTATGGAGTAATCTCAAGTGACCAGGTTTCCTCACGATGTTTTCTTTCACCGTTAAAGAAACAATTAAGAACTGTTCGCACGAAGAATTAATAGACCAGTCTTGTTCTGAACTCTAAACCAAGTTCTAGGTAAAACCACAACAAAAAGAAGCTATCTACTAGCGAGAAATAGATACTGCGGCCTTCTTGGCTTGCCAGTACAGTTTGCCCCTGGATCAGTAGCAAAACAGCGGTTTGGATGGCCGCGGTCAGGACCGTGGCTTGTTTGACATTTCCGTCAGAGCATTCCGAAGTTACGACATTAATTGGATAGGGACTGAAACTTTCCGAGACGATTAAATGTGTTGACTTGAAATATTGTCAAAAGTCGAGTTATTTATTTCCCAAAATTGACATTCATAAATTCATAGACATAATTTAGCAGGACAATTTATTTTTTAAAGAAATCTCGGATGGGCTCTCAAAGTTTTGAAACGATTAAATTTGTGGGCTTCACTGAGGAGTAATAATGGCTCAATGGTGGGCTTGAAATATTGTCAAGAGTAGAGTTATTGTTTTCCCCAAAATTGTCATTCATAGATTCATAGAAATACCTACTATAGCAGGACAATTTTTTTGGAAAACTAGCAATCTCGGCTGGGTTCTCTATGATTTGGAATGGTAGCCCTCATCATGGATTATCAGGGTAGTAAATGGAAACTGTTTTATCGATTACATTGAAATTATCAGTGCAACTGATGTCTCAATAATCGGAAGTGTTTACATTGCGTCGTGCATGTATCTTATCAGTAACATTCACATCTACCTTTAATTAATTTAGCATAAGCACAACGCCATCTATGATTTACAGCTTATAACAATTTAAAGGAGTCGCTTTACGATTTCAAAATGATTTTCTAACGTTGCATTTAATTTCTACGTTGAACCTAAGAGCAAAATAATTCAAGAAGTGTTGTTACTTGTTAGTTCTATGTTTTTCCGAGTGATGGCGCTATACTCAATTGAGTTTTAATAATTGGTTGGATAAAAATTATAAAGAGTAATATTGTTTACTGTTTATTTATTTTATTTTATTTATTAAATTTATGCACACATAGAGAAATAATAATAAAGTACATAGAAATCAATAGTACAAAGGGACTGCTTATTTCTGTAAGAAATTTCTTCCAGCAGACCTGCGAGAGGAAAATTTAAATCAAAGAGATGTAGACACACTGTTCTGTTTATTTAAAGGGTCTAAAAGGAGTAGGTGGCACGAAACGAAAGAACATTTTTAGAGTATAAGCTAATAGCTGACGCCCGAGTGTTCGTTCCCATGTTATGTGGATACAAAGTTAATCCAGGACATGGTCTATCTGTATACCAAATTTCATCCAAATCCGTCCAACCATTACAGCAGCAGTATTGAAGGACAAATAAACAGTCATCCACTTTCGCATTTATAATATAAGTAGGAAGTAAGATATTATGCTGGTCTCCCCTACCGTTTCCCTAATACATTTAAATTGTACAAAGAATGGGATGTTCTTACGATCAGACAAACTTTCATATTGCATACTGTACTTAAATAAACACTCAATGTTGCAATACAACCAAAACTTACTCAGGGATAAGCGGCGTGTGGACAGGGTTTGTCAATCGGAAATCTTTAAGTCAGCTCTTTCACATAGATCTTTCTGTTTTCTCGGACCATACAACAAATTAAATAAAACCCTCAATATATACCCTCAACTTAAAGCAAAATGTAAAACGTCAGTCACGAAATACCTCGAAAACTTAAGACTACGAACAAACCGAGAGTCTTTTGATTCCTCTCGCGTAGACTATCAGCATCTACTATAATTCCTCCTTGGCTCCCTTCTTTCGTTATACTCGATACGCACAGCTTACTCACACATTCTAGACCCATGCACACATTTACATTCACACTTACACTGACCCACACAAATCAAACACAAACAAACCCACACTCCCCACATATAATTTGGTATTTCCGTGTTCTTTAATTGTTTTATCTGTGTAGTCTTAAATATAAGTAAAGCTCTTTCACCTAATGAAAATGTCTGTATAAGGCCAAATTATACAACGCTAGCTGCGGAAGGGCCCTGGTGACCTGTAATACAGGTTTTGAATAAAAACCTACTTCAGGCACCAGTCTCTCACAAAGTTGGTTTTTATAATTTTGCCACATTAGCTAAACCTAGTATTTTAAAAACTATTGTGAAGAGAGAATAAACTGATTATTTATTTATTTATTTATTATTAACAGGATGCACCATTGTTAACTATGATTTATGTTGTTTCAGGTATATATTTATGCTATCAAGACATCTTGATAATCATCAATATTACGGATGAAGGAGTTAAGCGAGAGCACTAACGGCCAAAATTAATATCCAATCTATCCACGATTTACCCTACTAGAGATGGAAATTTGACATATTTTGTAGGGAGCTTATGTCAAATTCCTATCTCTAGTAGGACAAATCGTGGATAGATTGGATATTAATTTTGGCCGTAAATATACTAATGAATCCAGAACCAGAGGTAAGCATTATTTTGGGTGGGTTGTAAAAAGCTTCAACATATCAGAGAAAAGGGTTACACATAGCCCTCGAGTCCTACAGTTCTAGCAAGTTGGTTGGTTGGATGGTTATCCCACAATTTGTGGTTTCAGAGTCGCGTTGGTCAATTCTCGTCATTTTAAATGTTCAAAATAAAGTTAATTTTTAATCTCAATCTTGTGAATGTCAGTCAATCAATCAATTTCACGTTTGACGTTGTTTTGTGACATTTAGGACATCGAAACTAGATCGGAATTATATTTTGAACATTTTAAATTACGAGAATTGACCTTCGCGAGTGTACCGCGCACAGGTAAGCTTGGTCTTCTACTTTTTTAATTCCTAACTCCTAACTCCTTTTAAGGCTGAATAAAATTCTCAAACGCAACTCAATTCTAAGTCGCCGTTATATCTCATGCTGTCACTGTCACTTTAAGGTGCATTGTAGGGATAGAACGACTTACAAGATCGATCGTCTTAAAGTTAAGTGTCGTTCAGATATACAACGTGTTATTAACTCCTAACTCCTTTTAAGGCTGAATAAAATTCTCAAACGCAACTCAATTCTAAGTCGCCGTTATATCTCATGCTGTCACTGTCACTTTAAGGTGCATTGTAGGGATAGAACGACTTACAAGATCGATCGTCTTAAAGTTAAGTGTCATTCAGATATACAACGTGTTATTGAAATACCTGAAAATCTCTTAAGGGGTCATTGTACTCATCAGTATGAACAACTTTTACTATGGGACCATCCCTGAAATCGCGAAAAATAAATCAGCTGATCCCTATATATTTTGTCGATTTATGTGAACACAATAAATGTAAGGATCAGCTGATATTCTTTTGCGATTTCAGGGTTGGTCCCAAAGTAAAAGTTGTTCATACTGATGAGTACAATGACCCCTTAAGAGGTTTTTAGTTATCTGTATTTATAGTGTTTGGGTCTTTGCAGACAGACTGCATTTGGACTGCAAAACAGCAGTTTGGATGCGGTTTTTGTGCAGTTGACATAACTGCAACGAAACTTGACCGACTGCTTGGTCTTCATTCGTTTGAACTTCACGCCGACTGCCAACGGACAGAAAGAGTGCCGGTTCCGAGTTTAAAATTTTCCGTATATTTTCTCCTCGATTCCGCCAGGGGCGCTACTGATTTATTAATGAAAGTCGACGCATTCGATCGCGTTTTCATGTAATACCTATGTATATTTTATGTGTGTGTGGCAAAATAAATGGTTTAAATGGTATGCGTTAAGTGTCAAACTTGGAGTAGGCACTCCGCAAGATCGTCGATAGTTTCGTTGCAGTTATGTCAACTGCACAAGAACCGCATTCAAACTACTGTTTTGCAGCTTGCAGTCCAAATACAGACCATCTAAAAAGGCGCTTTGAGAATTCGAAGATTAGCCTTTGATTAACATTTGTAAAAGTACACACAGCTACACATCAAGTCGCCAAGCTATATACCAGTATAAGCTGACCTCATATTGTATAGGCTTTCCGTACAATGAGAGGTTAGCTTACACTAGAAAAGTATAACATAATTATTATTATTAAGGACCTTTTTGTACGCACGCAAGTTATACTTTTCTAGTGTAAGCTAACCTCTCATTGTACGGAAAGCCTATACAATGCGAGGTCAGCTTATATTGGTATTAATAGCTTAGTGACTTGATGTGTAGCTGTGTGTACTTTTACAGGTATTTAAACATATTTTTATATTTAATCGGTTATCAGTGCAATATCGAAAATAATTAATTTTTCTCAGTCTTCAAATAGCAATTCAAATTCATGTTCTAAAAAAAACCTTTTAAAAATAACTATACCATAAACTTTACGCACATGGCCACAAATTGAGCGTACAATTATGATGTAATAGCCGCACATAACGCCTCCCTGCATTATCAAGTCGTTGACCCAAATACCTGGTCTGAACCTTCACAAAAGCACTGCAATATCAACCTTATCACTACAGAAATAAGGGTTATAAAAATCCGAGTAAAATGTAGATGTTCTTTCAGATGTGTGCGACTACCTAAATTATTGTAAAATCGACCTTATGTGTATTGAGGTAAAAGTTAATATTGAAGAATTTAACTTGTGTGTAACTTTTACTTAATTACTTAAGCTACTGTTTACGCGGGATAGATTTTTAATGTTATTTTAATTGTATAAAGATAGTGAGAAGACATTTCTATTTCAGCTGGGTAAATAGATAATTATTTAAGAGCCGTTTGTACTCATTAATGGTAGGGAATTGCATTTTGTATTTAGAAGCAAGTGAATTACACTAAGGACTTGTAATGATCTTTGCACTAATTGACGTAAAAACGGCCCGAAGGCCAATAAATAGGGTTTTGACTATAACTGCCATGGTACATTTCGAAGAAAGAATAAAAATTACACGATTTGTTAAAAATATGTAAATAAAACACATGACAAAATGGAAGAGAAATACGCTTTTTAGGTTTTTAGAGGGGGCATTTTCTGTCCTTGTCGTGCGATGACGTTCCGATGGCGTTAATGAGTTATGACGTCAAACGGCTACAGTGCTGTCTCTGTCTAGTAAAAAAAATTTGAAACACAGTTTCGGCGTTATTAAAAATATTAAATTAGGTTTTTTATTGTTACTCATCTTTTTTCCAATAGGTTTAAGATTTCCAATAAAAAGAAAGTCATATACCCTATTCTCGAAATTAAAAATGTCAATCTCATGACAGTTGATGTTCACGTTTGACGTTGTTTTGTGACATTTAAGACATTAAAACTAGATCGGAACTAGATTTTGAACACCATCACTATCACTACGTACTTAGATTAACAATAGTGTTGATCGAAGACTACATAGTATATAAAACAAAGTCTCCCGGCCACGAATAAACGTCAATCAGAAACATCTACTGTCAGCAGATTGAGATTTAAAGTATTAAGATTAGTTTGGAACTAAGAATTGGCCTTCTGTTTGTTTGTCGTTACGGGCTAATTAGTTTTAAATGAATACGTGATTAATAATTGGCTTTCTGTAATTAATATAGGCCAAATGATATTTTTTTGACGCAGTGTAGGACGCCCCCCGGCCAGGTGGACTGACGACCTGATGAAAGTAGCTGGGGGGGACTGGATGCGGAAGGCAGAGGACCGAGTGTTGTGGCGCAATTTGGGAGAGGCCTATGTCCAACAGTGGACTGCGATAGGCTGAGTGGATTGATTGATTGAAATGATTTTTTGCGAGAAATTGTTTAATCTTCAGTTAATTTTCAATCACAGTCCACTGCTGAACATAGGAAACTCCCTAAGTGACGTCACAAAACTACTCCGTAGTCCACGTCTGTGTTTTTTGATACCTGATAAGTCCATCTGGTTGGGGGTCCATTATTATCTTACCTGGCTTTTTTAACAATGCAATTTAATGCGGGACCACCTGTTCCCAATTCACCATCTGCCGTTTACAAATTACTTAAACTTTATTGTTTTCGATTAAAAACTTCTTTTGTGTTTTATCAAACTTTACGTACGTACTACTAACGCCATCTAGCGATCTTTGGCGTAAAGTTCAAAATTGTATAATTTTATTTTTTATTTGAGAACTGGAATATAATTGTAAAAAGAAAAAAATATTTATTTCGGTAATAAAACGCATTGATATTGATAATGTCATTAATTTTTTTTTGCGCTTTTGTTCATTCTCCGTTTGTCCAAGCGAGTTGTGTTATCGAACAAATCACAGGTAGACCCGCTGCAGTTTACTAACGGTACATCAGATTGGCTGCCACCTGGCTACTAGTGGCTACCTAATGAATGAGGTTTCTGCCTTATAATCTATTAGTCTAAATCTTAGTAGGAATGCGAACACCTGACGGCCTAGCACGAGCACTTGACCACCGTGATAAGATAGACAGTTTCTGGAAGGCTGATCAATTTGCTCTGTTGTCAAATTTCATGTCGGCTCCTGTGATTGGCCGACAAAAATATTAACAACCAATCACAACGCTTGACCTGAGATTTGACAGCTGATTAGTACATTTTTGCGTTGACCAGTCTTTCGGAAACTGGGGGTATGTCACACTCACAGGTCTTGATGGATTTCTCATGGAATTCGTGACATATATCGCTGTATTACCTTTACCTACTAGGGCTGCAAGATTAGCAGACGTTCACGTGGATATAGATTTATAATTAACTAGCTGATGCACGTGCCCGTGGCTTCGCTCCCGTGTTTTCTTCATACAAACTTTTCACATCCAGTCCTACCCAGCTACCTTCTTCAGGTGGCTGGGGGGCGCCCGACGTTGCGTTTGCCGATTCGCGGTCTCCACTCAAGGACTCGTCTGCTCCAACGGCCATCGGTCCTTCGACAGACATGGCCAGCCCACTGCCACTTCAGCCATTGCTATAGGTCACGACAATTTTTTGTCAACTAGGACATAACAAGGACTAATTCCCCAGCTTTTAATCATTTCTACGAAAGAGATAGGTCGGTGATTAAAATTAATTTAGAGCGGGGTAGTAGAGAATCGGCACAATTAACATGTTATCATAGTATTCATAGTACATGACTGATTCATTTAACAAGCATTATGATTACGGCATACAAAAGATCGATCATTAATCACACTTGTTACGTTTCCGATTGTACCAATCTTGTTACGTTAGCGCATTACTGCACAATGCAGCTCGAAGTGTTGGAACCAACCGGCACCGACGACAAATATTGATATAGTAGTTCAAACTATAGTAATGTAGCAGGTTACTACCGAAACCAAACCGAACCGTGTAACCGAAGTTGAAGTGCTAGGAGTGCAGATCGTTACCCTTGAAGGTTATTCAGTAGGGCAGGATTCAAGGATTTCCAGATGGGCCATGGTAGTTGGTGGTCTGCTGGGGGCTCTTCTGCATGCTCAATGTAATCAGCAGGAGGAGTTTTTGTAGCCACAGTTCCCATCGTACCTTCCTCTCCCATCGTGCCTTATTAGGGCTTGAATCGACTCCGAAGACAGATGGGCCGCTGCAGGTCAAATTTAGTTAGATGTGACTGTGGAGTCACTCCACAGACGACGCCTCACCTCTTTACCTACTCACTGTGCATTTCCACCTGCACAATCAAAGACCTATGCGAGGCTACTGATAGTGCTGTTGACATGGCTACATTTTGGTCCACAATAATATAATTAAACTCGAATCAAAACGACACGAAGAAGAAGATTAGGAGGCAGGATTAGGAATGAAATCCTGAGTGATTTAGAAACGAAGAGGACTTTGCATGACGTCGCGTCAAATAAAGTTCTAAGGTAAGGTCTCTTCTAAATTAGAAACAAAAGGAGATTGAACTGAAATCTGACGCTGACAAAAGGTGAGATTACTCCCGACAATACTCACAAGACATATTACTTACTACAAACAACATACCTAGCTTATTTTGGTAGATAGAAATAGATTGATAGATAGGAGATGGAATTTATAGAATCCTTTATGGACCAAAGTCTTTAGGAGAATAAGTGATCTACACAATCCCAAAGGGCTAGACAAAAGTAACATCATCATACACCCTTATTTTAAGGCAACGATACTGCTTCCAATTTCTCCCTTACAAACTTCATGCTCATATCACAAACTAAAGGATATATTCCATAAATTAAACGTTAAACAAACACTAGTACAGTATTACAATATAAATTCCGCTGTCAGTAACATCCTCTCGCAGATTCATCTCAATATAACCAGCAACATGTCACACGGTGTAAACATATGCGGCATAGATAAGGTTATTGCAGACAGACAAGTAATTGTATCTTTTTGTGCCTACTCACACTACGATAGTTGACTTTGTTGTCAGCAAGTTAGATATCTTCTTCTTAAAGGCCTCTCCATTACTGAGCCCATAGCATGAGTTTTTTGAAGTATCGAGTAGTTATCGAAAAAAAAAATGGGAATTTTATCAGCGCCACCGTTTGCGTATTTGGAACTAAACAATCCCATACAAAATTTGTCGATAACTATACGATATGGCAAAAACTCAGACCTCAGTAGGCCAATTCACTACACACGTTACTAAAAAAGTGCAGTTGCAGTGCAGTTAAGTTTTAATCAAAACAATGCTTATCGTATTCTCTTATCTTCGGCGGTCGCTGTCAGATACGAACTGCAGTATCACTGCAACTTGATCGGCGCGTCCTTACATATCCATATTATCACGCCTGTTTCCCATTGGGGTAGGCAGAGACTATGGATTTCCACCTGCTACGATCCTGACAGTGACACACCTCTTTCGCTTCATCTACGTCCATTAACCTCGTCATGCATGCTCGTCGGCTTAGACTACTCTTAGCATGGCATTTTTTGAGAACGTCCGCGATTTGATCGCGATACGTTCGCCGAGGTCGTCCCCTTCCAACTCTTCCATCCACACTCGCTTCGTATACTTGTTTCGTCAATCTCCTCTCGTCCATCCTCTCTATATGTCCAAACCATCTTAACATACCTTTCTCAATCGCGCGTCCTTATGTTACGTTTATTAGGTCTTTATTCTGATCTTTTCTCTGTTTACTACAAGTCCTTCAACAGACTTAATTCCAGTCCAGTCCCTAATGTTGCGGACCGCAGACATTTTCCTTTTTTTAACCTTTACCCTCAATATTTTCCACCATAATTGCTTCTGGCAGTCTGTAACAGTCGTGCCTGAAAGCATGCTCCAAGTAAGTCACTTTCCGCTGCTCGATGGTTTGCTTTGCACCAGCTCATGACTCTTGGACATATGTTAAATTATACTCAATATTAACGATTTCATCCCCCTTATTATAAAAGTTTAAACCAGTTTTAGAACCTTTAAACCGGGTCAAACGTCAAACTTCATACATAAAAATGGCTTTTAAGTCCGGTTTAGGCTCTAAACCTATTGCTAAACCCTTAGATTAATAATAGTACTATTTGTGATCGAAGGCTAAACCTGATTTTGTAATAAGGTGGTATGGGTTGAACTGATTCCACATTTATGAACACATTCCATGCTTATTAAAATAAAAATCGAACTTTTCTGCATCTCATTTACCGTTTTCCAGTCCCAAACCAACACGAAAATTGGATTCGAAACTGCATTAAACTCTCACTGCGCAAACTGATATTTCCGACGAAAACTTTTTTCCAACACGTTTCATTTGCAAATCCAGCGGTAATCCTACGGGCGAGTGGTATACCACGTGTCAACAGTTTTAAATGGTTCACACTTGCAAATTGTATAGATTTCCGTTGTTTTTACACCGTCCCCGTCCGTTTGGACTTTGGACATGTTTTTGCTGGTACAATTTTGAAATTTGTGTATGCATTTGAGCTTTTATGGTCCAAAAAGAATAATGGACGGTGCTTTTGTCTTTTTCGTTACAATGAAAGATTTTATGGCCAATTGAAATGTTACCAGGATTGGACACAATTGTGTTTTGGTATTTTGACTTTTGAATGTGTTCTTAGAAATACATAACGAAACGAATTCCTGGTACATCGGCTCGCTTACAATATTTTGTTAATCACATCTAAACGTTATACATCTGTGTGTGATTATTAATCTTAGAATCAATGGCATAATTCTCGAGTCTCATATATGTATAACCCACAGATTCATTGCCTCACAGATGCTACTTTAATGTCTCCATCAAAAGTTCCAACTTTTGGCCTTTCTCCCAACAACATAATCTACACGCAAGCTTACAATACAAACACTGCTTCCCCAAGGTATAAACAAATCACTGTCTATCCCATTCTTCTGCCATATCTTCGTCCCTCACCCACGCGATGTTTACAATTTTCCCGCTCGCTACAGTCGCTACTCCACTCGCGCAGTAGACGCGCGCGCATGTACGCGTATCGATCGGTTTATAGATCATTAATTTGATCGAGTGCAGTGTGTGATATAATATAACAGTGTTTACAGGGATCCATTGTTTGCAATATTTAGAATGCATTCCATAGTGTGATGTTTTTTTTAAATTGATGGGTTCGTTGACAAGTGATCTAAGGAGGTGACTTGTGTGTAATTGCATTGTTGGTAAAGGAGTTATAGTTTTTAGTAATTGAATAATAATTTATTGTATGTATTTAAGCCCGGAAAAGCTCAGTTTTTAGGGTGTTATTTATACTTAAAACATTTACTTATTACACACAGCAATTGATACAAAATACTCAAACTTTCGCAGCTTTTATGTGACCAGTAATTTCTAAGCTTGTTTATTTTTTTCAATTTTTTACTTCAAATGTTAATATTTTGATGACCACTGCCTGATTTGGTTTTCGGGTCTCATTCAGGGGCCTTAATCCCGACTGGATCGAGTTCGGTATCAATCGAATCTGAATTCGAGTTAGTGTCAATTCGTAGTCTAGTTCCTCTAGGAATTGACATTAGCTCCTTTTGTTTCAGAATTCTAACTAGTCAAGTAAGTCCCCAGGACTATTGTATTGTATTTATTGATAACAATTGTTACAAGTAATTTTTTTTTTAATTAACATCATTCTTAACATACTCAGACATAACTTTATCAGAAGTTAACATGACTAAGATGTGAAATCATTTTACGCCCATCAATATTATAGACGTAATAAATCTTTTACCTAATTTTGTTTCGTATGACATTGCTCTTATATCTTGATTGATTCGATTCCCCTACAATTAAGTTGAAGTCGTCTACAGCTTCATTATCTTCTACACTGACATGTTTTCAATCTAACAGTTCCGCTAATTAATTTCGCACTGATTACGGTCAGATTTCAATTAAAATACCTACCTAACTTTAGTACTGAAATAATTGTGTTCGATTAGTTTTCCTGTATTGTTATACATAAATTTATTTATGAATTCCCCGCGAATCAGGATATTCAGTTTGATTTCCTTTCAACTTTAGGTATTTTATTGATAATGGTTGTTTATCTGCTGCGTAATTATTTAAAATTGTAACGTTTAACTATCAGTATTGTCCTTATTAAGGAAATATTATTGCTAATATTACCATAAATAATAACAGATAATGTGTCCCCAGCTGAAATATTCAGTTTGTTAGTAGGAAAACATTATGAACTTGGGTATTTTTAGCAAATCAGCTACCAATCTACTTCGAATTAAATTTTTAAACAACATTTGGAAGCCTCATATTCATATTCATTTATTTCGTGCACACTGGTTAAATCAAGAAATTATTTAAAAATACAGAATCTCCATGTCCCGCCGACAGGCAGGCATACGAAATATTATTAATAATAAAAACAGAAACATAAATCAGTGCAATAATTATTCATCATCATCATTCAATCGATCATTAATACATCAAATTAAAAAAAAAAATTAAAAAAAATTAAATTCATGCTTCGCATGCGTAAAATGCGTTAAAATAATAAAATAAAAATTAAATTATTAAAATCAATCATAATATTAATATTAGAACATAATCAAAACACTTGATGTGTTTATGATGATAACAGTCAACAATTGTACGTACGGTCGACCGCAAGTCGGTGGTAACACTTTGACATTAGCAGCATCTTTATTTCGTAAGCAGTAAGGGCGGTTTTCGAATTGAAGTGTTTCCACTGTCATGCTGTCGACTGTACAAACAATAAAAGAGTACACAAAATGGGGACGCCATTAGTCATACATACCTATAATTTTGTCACAAAATTTGACAACATTATAACTATAGTTTGTCGCAGAGAAACTCATTGACCGAGTAATATGCTTTGTCAGTCAGCAATTATTAGCACAGGTATTACTTATACCCCCAACGTAAGATGAATTGTAGATTGGTTATGCTACTGTTTTTAGGGTTCCGTACCCAAAGGGTGACAGACGGGACCCTATTACTCTCGCTACGCTGTCCGTCCGTCCGTCCGTCCGTCCGACCGTCCGTCCGACCGTCCGTCCGACCGTCCGTCCGTCTGTCTGTCTGTCTGTCACAGGGCTGTATCTTTGTAACGGTAATAGATACCCAGTTGAAATTTTCACAGATAATGTGTTGCTATGAGGTGTGTCACGACAAATACTAAAAACAAAAAAAAGTCTAATACCAAAGGGGGTCCCCATACAAGAAACCTCGTTTCGAACGTTTTTGTTTCTGTTCTATCTTCAAAACGGTAATACATACCAGCGTCAAAATTGGTCTGATTATAGTGCATACTATCTAGTTTAGCAACAAATACCAAAAACAGGACAAACATAGACATATGTGATGGTACCTACGGAAGAAAGAGATGCAAAAATTCACATTTCGCGTACGTACGTTGATGTCTTTTGATAAACTCTCGGAAATTAAATCGGGTTCTATGGGGTATCAGGTCGATGGGTGGTACGGAACCCTTACTGCGTGAGTCCGACTCACACTTGGGCGGTTTTTTTTTTATTAACGTCGACATTCCATAGAAGCATTTAGTTTAGAAAGAAAATAAAAAAGACCCTAGTTGGGTTGCGGTCTTGAAGGCCAACTCTCGTAATTAAAAATGTTTAAAATATAGTTCCAATCTAATCTCAATGTTTTAAATGTCATTCATGACAGTAGTTGTTTCTGTTGACTTTTATTTGTGACATTTAGGACATTGAGACTAGATCGAAACTATATTTTGAACATTTAGAATTAAGAGAATTGGCCCTCTGATTGCAGTCGCTTTTGAGGAAAATACATATATCAACGACCATACACATACAGTCCATAGACGCCTCATGACAGGCGACCGATGTCTGCAACACATCTATGAAATTTCACTAATGTAGGTCGCCACTATTCGCCACTTGAAATCTTCAAATCAGTTTCCACCACTTACTTGAGCCGTCAAAACGGCCGCGTTAGTGATTAGCCAATAGCTGCCTTGGTAGGGCCAATCGGATTGCAGCACCTCGCCTCAGCTAGTGGCAGAATTTATTGTACGCATTGTATTCAACACTAGGCGTCTATTGGGCTGTATAGTCGTTGACTAATATTCAACTTCATTTTGTTAGACTGGCAGCCAACCCAACTAACATTTTTAGAACATTCATAATTAAATTACAAAGTAATAACTTATAAATTAACACTGGATTTTTAACCCAACAATAAGCAGAGTACAAACATATTTATTACAATTTGCGGTTACTGACGATAACCGACCCACAATGTTATCCGTTATGAACATACACAAACGCGTAATTATTTCCTGTACAGACTTTGTTTGTCTCTGGTTCGTGTCTGTACTCTGTAGGCAGGGGGCTGATTTTACTAACAATTTTTTTGTTTTACATACATACATATTATCACGCCTGTTTCCCATTCGGGTAGGCAGAGACTATGGATTTCCACCTACTACGAACCTGACACACCTCTTTCGCTTCATCTACGTCCATTAACCTCGTCATGCATGCTCGTCAGCTTAGAGTACTCTTAACCCGGCATTTTTTGAATACGTATCGCGATCAAGTCCCCTTCCAACTCTTCCACAAACAAACAAGTATACGGAGCGAGTGTGGATACTCGCTTCGTATACTAGTTTCGTCAATCTCCTCTCGTCCATCCTCTCTATATGTCCAAACCATCTTAACATATCTTTCTCAATCTTTTTCACTACATCTTCTTTCACTCCACAACGCTCCATCTCTCAAAGTTACACCACAAATACTTCTCAAGGCTCTCATTTCTGCTTTCTACTAACTAAATTGTGAACAAATCGTGATCAAACCACGTCGTTGATAGTTCTCGTATTTACTAATGAATGACGAACCAATGTTTTTGTTTAACCATCGATCAATCGATTTTGTTCCAGTTTGTGTAACCAAAATAGTAGAATAGATTTTCCATTTTTTAGGGTTCCTTACCCAAAGGGTACAAACGGGACCCTATTACTCTCGCTACGCTGTCCGTCCGTCTGTCTGTCACAGGGCTGTATCTTTGTAACGGTAATAGATAACCAGTTGAAATTTTCAGAGAATATGTGTCACTATGAGGAGTATCACGACAAATACTAAAAACAAAAAAAAAGTCTAAAACCAAAAGGGGTCCCCATACAAGAAACCTCGAAAAACATGCATTTTTTTCATCGTTTTTGTTCCTGCTCTTTCTTCAAAACAGTAATACATACCAAAGTCAAACTTGGTCTGATTATAGTGGATACTATGTAGTTTAGCAGCAAGTACTAAAAATTGGGCAAATATAGACATATATTCTATGTTTCGTACCTACGTAAGAAAGAGGTGCAAAAAGTCACATTTCGCGTATGTTCGTTGATGTCTTTTTACAGACTCTCGTAAATTAAATCAGTTTCTATGGGGTATCAGGTCGATGGGTGGTACGGAACACTTACTGCGTGAGTCCGACTCACACTTGGCCGGTTTTTTTATGAATGATGAAAGTTGGACAACTTTTGGTCTAAAATTCGTACAGAAGCACTTCAATGGCATCGTGGCCGACCCAGGCGAAGGTAGCGTAGTTAAAGCGTATAGGAAAGACTGGTCCACACTTCCACTTGACCAGAAAGAGTGGAAGAAGGAAAGAGAGGCTTTTGCCCTGCAGTGGAAATTGGCTAAAAATAATAATAATTTTAACGAATGATGACCAAAACATTATGAAGAATTGAATGTGAACCGAAAAATAATATTGGCTCCACTGTTGTGTAGTTTGAACTGAACTGGTTTGAAATTTGTCGCTTCTGTTTTGGCGTTCGTTTAATCTTTGGCCGTTTTGAGAACTAATAATATATGGTAATGTGTACATTCATCTTGTTGTCTCAGGGAAATAACATGGTTTACTTGATTTCGAAATAATTTTAATCAGAGTTGAGACTGTAAAGTGGTAAATTTAACTCCCTATTCCATCCAACGGAAATTAGAAAGAAATTATTTCAAATTTTAAACAAACACAATCCATCCATCACTTGTTTATGTTAGTACGAACGTGCTGGAAAAAGTTAAACAAAACACGAAAATAACTGTAAAAGGAAAACGACATTTCAATAGGTAGGTACCTATCACACATTTCACACATAATATTTCTAACATTTATTTCTAACACATTTATAAATAAATGTTAGAAATATGTTTGGTACACAAAATGGGTCGATGTTCAGTGAGTCAGACTGAGAAAATAACACACAACAACATAACATCACGCTTGTATTTCCCCGAAGGGGTAGGCAGAGGTGTATAGACTATAGTACACCCACATTTCGCCAGTAAAAAAAAACACACACTGAGAAAATAAACTTTAATTAAAAAAAGTAAAAACCGACTTCAAAGAGAATAAAATAATTTGTGTGAAACCGAAGTGGGAGTGCCTTCGATTAAACACACAACACACAAATTAATTTATTTTAAGTCAGTTTTTTAGGGTTCCGTAGTCCTACAAGGAACCCTTATAGTTTCGTCATGTCCGTCCGTCTGTCCTAATCCTTTAGAGCTTAATAACTTCTACAGTTATAAACATAAGTAAATGAAATTTTGTTAAAAAATGGTCTAGATCTCAATTTTAAAAGAATAAAAAAATCATGATTACGTACCAGGCCCCTCAGAAAGTATTGCGAAAAAAAGTTTTTATATATGGGAGACTGGCCAGTTATAATGTTTTTCGAAAATATGATTATTTATAAGTAAAAATAAGTAAGTTCCAATTTCAAAATTTCCCTCCACATTTTTTGCGAGTTAATTCAAAGTATTGTGTCTCACTGAAATATGGATCTGCGCCGGGAACATTTTAGAGCTATGATTTTATACGATTTCAAGTGTCGCCTGAAACCGGATGAATCGTACGATAGACTTCAAATGGCATTCATGGATGAAGGCCCTTCCAAGGCAACCGTGTATCGTTGGTATAACGAATTCAAGCGCGGTCGACCAACTTTGGGGGATGACGAAAGAAGCGGTCGCCCTTTGACGGCTGTTACCGAAGAAAACGTGCTAGCAGTGAAAAATTTAATCCAAGACAATAGGCGAATTACATATCAGGAGATTCAACACATATTGAAGATTGGATCGGGAAGCGTTCACGAGATTCTACACAGCCATCTTCGCGTGAGGAGGATAGTATCACGCTGGGTGCCGCACAACCTCACCGATGCTCAGAAGCAGGCCCGGGTGGAATGGTGCCGTGATATGCTTAACAAATTTGAAGCAGGCTCGTCTCGGCGTGTTTACGACATCGTTACAGGTGATGAGTCCTGGATTTATCAATACGACCCAGAAACCAAGCGCCAGTCGACTGTTTGGGTGTTTCAAAATGAGCCAACGCCTACCAAAGTGAAGCGATCTAGAAGCGGGGGTAAGATTTTGATCGCTAGCTTTTTTAATTTGACTGGCCACTTGGTATCAATTCCCTTACGGGATCAAAGAAGCATTAATGCCGAATGGTATACTACCAAATGTTTGCCAGAAGTTTTCTCTGTTATAAGCAACAAGCGACCAAACACAGGGCTCCGCGGGCTACTGCTCCACCACGACAATGCACCTGCGCACACCGCACTCAAAACGAGGGACTTCCTGGACAGCACGCCAGTCAAACTCCTGGGTCACCCTCCTTACAGCCCTGATCTAGCACCGTGTGACTTCTTTTTATTCCCAAAAATAAAAAATCAGCTCAAAGGGATACAATTTTCGTCGCCGGAAGATGCGCTGGCTGCGTTCGAGCAGGCTGTAAACGAGGTGTCTGCGGCGGACTGGAAAAAGTGTTTTGAAAACTGGTTTAGGCGCATGAATCTTTGTATAGAGGCTGGTGGAAAGTACTTTGAAAAGATTTGATAAAAATATATGTACGTATAGAACAATTTTTTTTAGTTTCGCAAAACTTTCTGAGTGTCCCACGTATTTTAGGGGTGGCCCATACATGTGAAATGGGGATGAAAATTTTTTTTTCGCTGCACCCCCGCTTGTGTGGTATCATTGAATAGGTCTACTAAAATGAAGGTAATGTTCGATACATCACTTTTTTATCAGGTGTACCATCTGCGAAATATAGCCTGCGAAAGTGGCTTGCAATGTGTCCCCCCCCTGCCATTTCTAAACTATGCAACATAGAAACTTATAATCTTCCACATTGATAGACCTTTACAAAAACTCTCTTTTAAAACTATTTCGAGTATAATATGATAATAATTTTTTGAGTTATAGTGAGAAATATGCAAAATACTTAAGACGTCCTAGTTCAAAGGTCGTTGACCTTAGATAAAAATTCTCATAGCAAATAATGCTCCTTTAGTTACTTCCTATTTTAAAAAACCACAAAAAGTAACATTGTGTTATATTGATTTAGCTTCTTAAATTCAGCGCTAGGTGGCGCTGTTTGCAAAAACTAAAATAGCAATGATTAATATTCGATTTGATTCGTTTGTAATTAGGAACCCTATAATACTGAGCATGGCCCGACATGCTCTTGGCGGGTTTTTTTAAGTTTATTTTATTTTTCATAACCATGTTTTTTTTTTCTTTTTTCTTTTTTATGTGTCATAAATTATCGTGCTGGTGGGACCACGAGCACTGGTGGTACAAAGCCAGTGGGTCGACGAGTCATCATCAGTCATCTTATAAACATAATATAACGAAACCGAGAAGCCTATATTCAACAGTGGGTGTATAGAAGCCTTAAAGATGATGAAGTTGTTACTCAATCTCACCGCAAAGATTTAATGGTCTTACAAGTGTACTTGGATCCTATCCTAGAAACTTCCCTCAGGTCGATGTTTCCCAAGGCGCAGCGTTTTTAGGGTTCCGTAGTCCTACAAGGAACCCTTGTAGTTTCGTCATGTCCGTCCGTCTTTCCGTCTGTCCGTCTATCCGTCTGTCCGTCTGTCCTAATCCTTTACAGCTTAATAACTTTGTGTTATATTGATAACACAAAGTAACAGCGCCACCTAGCGCTGAATTTAAGAAGTGTGTCATATATTGATATGACACACTTCGTAAATTTAGCGCTAGGTGGCGCTGTTTGCAAAAAATAAAATAGCAATGATTAATATTCGATTAGATTCGTTTGTAATTAGACCTACTTAAGGAACCCTATAATACTGAGCATGACCCGACATGCTCTTGGCCGGTTTTGTTAAATAGATGTTGATGTTTGTTGTTTTGATTTTTCTGTGCGTGAAAAGTCCCACAATAAGCAGTGGACGTCTTTCGGCTGCAATGATGATGATGATGATGAATCCTACTTCCTACGTATGGAGGATGTATGTATGGATATTTGTTACTCTTTCACGCAAAAATTACTATATGGATTTTAATGAAATTACATACATAAAAATGGCACACAGATAGAACATAACCCGAACATAAACGAACTTTTAACAAGCAAAGTGCGTGCAAGTTGCAAGTTGCCGAGCGGAGAACGCATTTTTAGAAAGTAATTGTTTATCGTTGAAAATTTCACGTTGTATTTGATGTGACGTTGTTTTTATTATTTATTTAAAGTAATTTAATGATCTTCGTTGATTGGTTGTTTGGCGCCAACTCATAATTAGTTATTTTTCGCTTTTCAGTTTCTGTTTTCGTCGGTTCAATTTTTTGTTAAAAAGTTTTATTTTTCATTTTTTTTTGGTTAAAATCTATCTCCAGGTCTCCATTATGTCGTAGTGTCTAGAACTATATTTATGTGTGTCAAGTTTCAACAGAATCAGTTAACAGGTAAGAATTCAGTGGGTGAACAAACACTCATCCCCTGTTTTACTACCCTTAGGGGTGGATTTTGATTTTGAAATTTAAATGGGACCAACTTAGAGATATACCCTATCCATTAAAAAAATAATCATCAAAATCGGACCACTCTGTAAAAAGTTATGCGTGGTCATACATAAAAACAAATAAAATATATGTACCAGGCCCCTCAGAAAGTATTGCGAAAAAAAGTTTTTATATATGGGAGACTGGCCAGTTATAATGTTTTTCGAAAATATGATTATTTATAAGTAAAAATAAGTAAGTTCCAATTTCAAAATTTCCCTCCACATTTTTTGCGAGTTAATTCAAAGTATTGTGTCTCACTGAAATATGGATCTGCGCCGGGAACATTTTAGAGCTATGATTTTATACGATTTCAAGTGTCGCCTGAAACCGGATGAATCGTACGATAGACTTCAAATGGCATTCATGGATGAAGGCCCTTCCAAGGCAACCGTGTATCGTTGGTATAACGAATTCAAGCGCGGTCGACCAACTTTGGGGGATGACGAAAGAAGCGGTCGCCCTTTGACGGCTGTTACCGAAGAAAACGTGCTAGCAGTGAAAAATTTAATCCAAGACAATAGGCGAATTACATATCAGGAGATTCAACACATATTGAAGATTGGATCGGGAAGCGTTCACGAGATTCTACACAGCCATCTTCGCGTGAGGAGGATAGTATCACGCTGGGTGCCGCACAACCTCACCGATGCTCAGAAGCAGGCCCGGGTGGAATGGTGCCGTGATATGCTTAACAAATTTGAAGCAGGCTCGTCTCGGCGTGTTTACGACATCGTTACAGGTGATGAGTGCTGGATTTATCAATACGACCCAGAAACCAAGCGCCAGTCGACTGTTTGGGTGTTTCAAAATGAGCCAACGCCTACCAAAGTGAAGCGATCTAGAAGCGGGGGTAAGATTTTGATCGCTAGCTTTTTTAATTTGACTGGCCACTTGGTATCAATTCCCTTACGGGATCAAAGAAGCATTAATGCCGAATGGTATACTACCAAATGTTTGCCAGAAGTTTTCTCTGTTATAAGCAACAAGCGACCAAACACAGGGCTCCGCGGGCTACTGCTCCACCACGACAATGCACCTGCGCACACCGCACTCAAAACGAGGGACTTCCTGGACAGCACGCCAGTCAAACTCCTGGGTCACCCTCCTTACAGCCCTGATCTAGCACCGTGTGACTTCTTTTTATTCCCAAAAATAAAAAATCAGCTCAAAGGGATACAATTTTCGTCGCCGGAAGATGCGCTGGCTGCGTTCGAGCAGGCTGTAAACGAGGTGTCTGCGGCGGACTGGAAAAAGTGTTTTGAAAACTGGTTTAGGCGCATGAATCTTTGTATAGAGGCTGGTGGAAAGTACTTTGAAAAGATTTGATAAAAATATATGTACGTATAGAACAATTTTTTTTAGTTTCGCAAAACTTTCTGAGTGTCCCACGTATATACGCGTCGAATTGAGAACCTCCTCCTTTTTTTCGTCAAATCAAATCAAATCAAAATCAAATCGTCTTTACTTGCGTACAATGTAGGTAGATACATAAGTTGAAAACACATAAATAAGTCCCAGTACATTCTACCTTACGGCATGCAAACTTTTCACCCATTTAACAAAAACGTCAAACGTCGGTTAAAAATTGCATACAGATAGAACATAATCCGGATTAACATATAGGCTAGTTATTATCCCGGGAAGATGAACAGTTCCCGAGGGATGCGTGATAAACGACACTCACGTGGGCGAAGTCGCGAGCATAGGCTAGTATTCTAATATAAATAGGTCATCGTCATCAAATAGGATCTATAACACGCGATCTTTTTTGTCATAGGCTTCTATTGACATCCATATAAAACAATTCAATCAGAACCATTTCTACATTATTTACTTTTCGGCCACCAAATTCATGTTCCTACAGCAATTACTAAACTCACCACTTTCACCGTGATTCACGACCTATTGTTCAAGCTTAAGGTGAAAGGATTATCGATATTAGTCAATTTGTTTCGGAGATACAAACGCACATACAATTTGAAAGTGACTGCTCATATTTTGATAACAAAAGGCCTATTCATCGTTTGATCAACTTATTGATTATGTCGCGTGTGGTCTTATGAATAGGCTTCTTTATTTTAAGAGCCGTTGATTATCAGAGGAGGATGGATGGCACACCTGAATCAATAGTATTGTTCTGTGATTTTTGGATGGCTTCATCATCATCATCATCATTCCAGCCGAAAAAGGTAAAAAAAAAATATCACTACTAGATTTGCCAATACTAAGGACTAGGCGCCCCTGGTGGCGAAGACTGTGTGTACTATGCTGAACCCGGTTTTTGGACTAACTGGGTATGGGTAACTCAACAAAAATGCGTGAGCTGCAGCTCAGCTCACGGTTCAGGTCAGTGAGCCGGAGCTGTGAACCGGCTCACAGATCAACTCAATTTGTGTATCTGCCTACTTCGAGTTATGATCTGTGATGCGAGTCGCTGAGCTTAAAGACCGTTCGATCTGTTTGAGCTGCGCTCGCTCGCTGACTCTACGACTCACCGCGGATCTGTCGCCGCTCCAGCTCACCGGTTCAAACAGGTTTTTATCTATATAGACATCTTTTATCTTCCGTGCAACAAAAGTTGTCGCACAGATAGATACTATTCTTTGAGCCGTGAGCTGCGTATTTTGTCATTGAGCTGCAGCTCAACAGCTCAAGCTTATTGATCTGTATATTTGAACCGGTTCTGAGCTGAGTTACACACCTCTAGGACTAACGTTTTGTCTTGAGGGCGGCACATCGGCACTCTCCCCGCCCCTTTTACAAACGTAGGTCCGGGGCTGGCCCCATCAACCATCATTTCTTCTACCTAATTAGTCTGACATAACCCTGAGTTTTACCCGGAGTTTCCATGTGAAATACCTCACTTAAAAAAACCTCCTTTTCGATTCGGCAAAGATTACCATGTAACATTACCTATACTTAAATAATTTCAATACACCACAAACTCCCATTCCCGTTTTTACATTAAAATAAATTTCATCTTTATGTAGCACCATTCAGTGGTTATAAAAGTCTTGCGATGTTTCGATAAAAGCCGTTTTTGCGAAACAGCGAAGTATTTATTGCGGTTAAATTAGTGTGTGGTTTACCAGTATCAAAAATATCAGAATACAATATTGTGGTCTAAAATGTATCTTATGTGCGATTATTATTTATTTGAAAGGTTCTGAAATAATTCTGGTTGGTTATTGTTAACAGGTAGAAATGCATGCGGGCTGTATATAATGATACATTTTTGTATTACATGAGAAGTTTTTTTTATAGTATAGGTTGCGAAACGAGCTAAATGCCCACCTGATCTTAAGCGGACGCGGTTACCTCAGCCCATAACAACTAGGTACAATACTACCTAGGCTGTTACCTATATGGTACCTCAAGTCGGTTCGCCAAACTGAGACATGAAGATGGAAAGTCTCATGTGATTGTAATTTCACCGGCACTCGTACCCTTCAGACCGAAACACAGCAATGCAAGCATCACTATTTGGCAGAGAAGTAGGTAGGGTGGAAGTATTTCCCCGGACGAGCTCTTTCACAAAGGAGCTCTACTACTACTAAAGAGTGATGGGAGTAATTATAACATGATCACTGTAAATGTGAGCATAATGTAGCCATTAATGGCGTAGTGTCAGACACTGTCAGATCGTTGGGATCGTTGTTCTCTTATTATGGTCGAGCCTAAACATAATATCATTATTAATTAGTTTACTCCAGTGAATTTGTCTCACTCATTATTCTCACACTGCCTCGTTGGTCTAGTGGTTGCAAGCGCGACTGCTGAGCGTGGGGTTCTAGGTTCGATTCCCGGGTCGGGCAAAGTGTTATTGGGTTTTTTCATTAGGATATTCTCAGTAGCAACCCGGAGTCTGGATTTGTGCCCGGTCAGTGGCAATAGGCTCGCCCCCTATTACATGGGACTATAACATAACTGGCGAAATGTGGGTGTACTATTACACCTCTGCCTACCCCTTCGGGGAAATACAGGCGTGACGTTATGTTATGTTATTATTCTCACAATTCTGTCCAAATCATGTAATAAACCTAAAAGAGTATTTCCATGGAGTTTCTTGCCGGCTCGTCTCCATAGTGCAGTCTAACAAAGCAATTAGTATACAGGGTCGCCAGATATTAATGAAGTTTTCTCAGGAAGTTATTATAGAATGGTTTGATTAGGGTTTTGTATAAATACAGTTTAACTTTGTCCGTTACTAAAAAGATATTTCACTCGAAAACATGCATAATCTTCTGAGAAAACTTCATTTATATCTCTCTACCCTGTATACCAATTGCTTTGTTAGACAGTACCAACTTTTTGGAATCGTGCAACTAGATTCTTGTCGTTTTGATAGTGCATGTAAATGCTTCTTCGAAATAAAAACCTTTGACTTTTACTTAATTGGTAGCAGCCAGTAGCGGCTTAAAGGGGCGCGATGGGGGCGGAACGCCCCGCGTGCCTAGCACCAAGGGGTGGGGTGCGGCGCCGGCGCCACTTGGAAGCCGCCAGTATTTCTTCCCAAGTAGCGGTCTAGTGAGAGCTTCTAAGATTATTCTGTAAAATGGAACTATTCCGAGTCTGTTCCGAGTCTAGTGCTGTGTCTAAGATTTGTCGTTTCGATGGCTTCATTTAAAAAAAGCTTTTCATAAAATGAAAGATCCGCCAAGCCAAGCGCGACTAACCTTGATAATGTCATTGAATATGTTAGCAAAATAAAGTCACTTACAGCAGTGATAGCCTAGTCGTTGAACGCTTGCCTTCCATGCAGGAGGGTGTGAGTTCGATCCCGGCCCGCACCTCTGACTTCGAATTCATGTGCGGATTTATATTCGATTATCACTTGCTTTAACGGTGAAGGAAAACATCGTGAGGAAACCTGCACACCTGAGAGTGCTCCATACAGTTCTCGATGGTGTGTGTAGTCCGCCAACCCGCACTAGGCCAGCGTGGTGGACTAAGGCCTTAGCCTTCTCTTACCGAGAAGAGGCCCGTGCCCAGCAGTGGGACAGTAATGGGCTGGTTATGTTATGTTATGTAAAGTCACATAAGCACATTTAGTTCTTGTTGTTTTATTTTGGGGGGTGCTCAATAGAAAACCGCCCTGGGTACCAACCCATGCTACGCCGCCACTGGTAGCAGCATCCAACTGTGTTTATAAATTCTGCAACCTTCCATTTTGTACCATCACTTACATATACAACCTGTTATCGAAATAACTACAAAAGTACGCGATTTCAGGGTTGGTCCCATAGTAAAAGTTGTTCATACTGATGAGTACAATGACCCCTTAAGAGGGTTTCAGTTATTTCCATAACACGTTGTATAGAAAGCCATCTACTTCAAGACATATTATGTCAGTGATTTGTCTTGAAGGGGTGGGGTGCATTGAAAGACCCTCCAACGGGTGACGGCCGCACCCAGGGCAGTCAGCCCCGCTACCAACTTGCTGACTGGTTAATCTTTTTCCCACGGCATGAGCTATTATCATTATGTAGTTCATGTCGAAGCGATAGAAGAAGTGATTTGTCTGACATCTCGTACACAATAAGACGAAATCCTATCTGACGTGGATATGTTCATCAAAAGCCGTTGCAGCATTACTGTCGTGTGGTTCTCTCCAATTAAGTTTTCTAAAAATCCCAATTAAAAAATTAACACTGATACGCCATACCATAAAAATATGATCCACCAAAAATACCACGTTTCTCTCACATAAAAAATCTCAAAAGTACCAATTATGGAACACAGTTTCATATTGGGAACTCCTAGCTCGCAGGCTTTGAAAGAGGGCAAAAGAGCAAAAAGCCTGGAAATGCTAGCCCAGTTATGAAAACTGTCGCGTACGCTAATTAGTTCCTTTTTAGAGCCTTGCATTAGTTAGTGGTTTTTGTGTAAAAATGCTGGTTTTTAGGTGAATAGCGTGTTTTGAATTGTGGTGTCGTATCACTAGCGATTTCGGATGCTTGAATAATCTTTGTTTAGCTTTGTATACGTTTTATATCAGGGTAAAATGAATTTACCAGTTAAAAAATTCCAAATTCTCTATCTGGGTCTTGAGTCTTTAATTCATCAAAGAACAAGACAATATTTTTTATTGTTTCGCGGCAACCGGTGGCTTTGCGCCCGTTGATGGATTAAACGCCCCCCTGATACCTACAAGATAAATACTAGTGTGGGGTTAAATCAACTAATCTGACTATCATCATCATCATTTCAGCCGTAAGAAGTCCACTGCTGGACACAGGCCTCCCCCAAGCATCGCCACAACGACCGGTTCTGCGCTTTTTCCGCATCCAGCGGATTCCCTCGACCTTCACCAGGTCGTCGCCGCGTCGGTCCACCTTATGGGGGGCCTACCCACGCTGCGCCTTCCAGTACGCATTCGCCATTCCAGAACTTCACTGCCCCATCGGTTCTGCGAGCAATGTGCCCCGCCCACTGCCACTTAAGTTTGGCAATGCTTCGGGTTCGTTCTCCTGCGAACTTGACTATACATTCTCATTCCTATTACCATAAACTGCCCTAACTTGGCCCACAAGCCCTACTTTGCCTAGTTATTTTTTGAGTAAAATATAATAGCTATGATTTCCGTACTTGGGGAGCTTTAAAAACTATGACAACGCTAACATTTGGTTCAGTTATAAAGTGTCAGTGCGTGTAAAAATTAAGTTAATGCCTTAGGCAAAGTAGTGCTTGTTGGCAAAGTTAGGGCAGTTTACGGTACCTACTGTAAAACGGATTCTTGTAGAAAACCCTAAAAATAAGAAAACTTCACTAAGATTCAAATACGGATTCTAGAAGTTATAGCACCTTTCACTATAATAATAGTAGATAGAGGTAGATTAGTAGCCAAGGGCTGTAAGGCATCAATTGCAGCCCGAGATATTTAGCTTATAGTTCGAGGGTGCAATTGATGCTTACACCCGAGCTAACTACTCTGCTTTACATCTCGATTGTGAGGTAAGTAGAAAAAAACCGGCATTACAAGAATAAAACATTTTATTAGTTAAAATTTATAGTGAAATGAGAACAATTTTCAAATTTTAGGGACAGGTGTTTTTTAATTACAACAAAAGAAAAATTTTAAATTCGAAAATGCGAGTCAATAAAGTTGAACCGAAAGTGTACGGTAGCCGAATGACACCTTTTTTTTTTTTTTTTTTTTTATGTGGGGAAATCCTCATGGACGCACTCCGCCCGGGGATGGCGGAGCCAGTGTCGGACTCTTACCGACTAAAACCACCACGGTGTTCCTCTTCCAACCATTGGCCGGGGGCGTGGGAAACTTATAGTCGTCCAACCACCCCCGGCAGGTCCTGGCTCGCCACTAGTAGGCGAGCCCCTTCTCCCCGTGCGGCATCATCGGCCGCACCCTTCTCTTGACTGGCGCGCGTGGAACACGACGCGCCACCGTCACGGGCCTTGACTGATCGGGCGGCGGGCTACCCCGAGTCCGCCGCCCGGAGGCCCACTCCTAGGGTGGCTGGAGGTCGGCGTACGCCCTCCTGCGACGCCCGGTCCGTCTCCTGCGGGTAGGGAGAGAGGTCTTTGCCTCTCGAACCCTCTCCGCCGCCTCCTTAGCGAGCATCACCTCCTCGCAAAAGGAGACGACGCCCTCCCAAGCGTTCTCGCTCCCGACCATAGCCAAAACAACGGCCGGAAGCGAGAGATCGCTGCCGCCTACTGCAGTGATAAGGTCACGGCGCTGCGTGGCCCAAGCTGGGCATTCCGCCAGTGTGTGCTGCGCCGTGTCCTCAAGGCAGCTCCCGCAGTGATGACACTCGGGAGTCAGCTCCCGGCCTATGCGACACAGATACTTCCCGAAGCAACCAATTGTCAAATAGACGACGAGCATCGACTGTCGACCAATCGCGTAAATGCAATTTTCGGCGTTGGCACCCCGCGCTTTTTTCATCTTTTTTAATTTTATTTTTTTCAAGTACGAAGTTGATCTTCGCCGTTCGATATTTAACCCTCTGTAGCGCGGTGTAACATTTCTGTCACAGACTGATTCTCTGCCTGCCAAAATTCAAATATTTTTTCAAACCAATTTTGTGTCAATGTAACTTATCTGTAACAAATCAATGTATCGACTTAGCTAAACATAAAAAATGTAGATGGCGTTTATACCGCGTAACGGCCGTTGTTCGTCGACTGATCAGGTTAAACTACCTACGGGCTTTTGAAAAATCAGTAAAAAATCGAAAAACGTAATAAATACTGTGTGTTTTTGGAAAATATTCAAGGTAAGTACATGTTCTTTGTGATATAGTATGGGTTTTTATGCAATTGAATACTTTCAATGAGTTTGACTTTCTGTCGTATTTGTATCAGAAATGTCACATTGCCTAACGTGGGTAAGTTTTTCTTTGTGAAGAGGCTGATAATCTGATTCATATTTTTTCTTTTTAGAATGACTTTTCGACCTCTTCGGGATGGTGATATAGCCGAGATGTTGAATATTTACGAAGACAGTGAAGATGGCATGGAAGATGACGATGACAGTGTTGCAGATCCAGATTACCAAGGTGAGAATGAGATGGCGCAAGTGCAGTTTTCTAGCGATGAAAATGAAGATGCTGATGTGAACATTGATGAGATCATTCATAGTTTAGACACCAGTGAACCTGATCCGTCTCCATCTACTGCTGTACCAACTGGATCGCAACCAACCCAATCAGTGGGACGTCCTGGAAAGCCACAAAAACTCAACCTGCGATGGAAGAAGAAAAGTCTGCTTTTGAATGAGCAACAGTTGCGTTTTCTAGGAAACGAAAACTTACCAACAGATATTTTAGAGCTTGACACGCCGATCCAGATTTTCTTGTTTTTGTTTTCCAAAGATTTGATTGATTTTGTTGCAACACAGACTAATTTATATGTTGTGCAAAAAGATCCCAATAATAGTTTTCGGGTTTCCACAACAGACATTCAGCAATTTATTGGTATAGTGTATATCATGTCTTTGATTCATCTTCCTCGAGTTACTAGTCATTGGAATGGCACCATTGGAACTCCTATAATTCACGAGATAATGGCCGTAAAGATGTTTGAAAAGATTCGTCAATTTATACATTTCAATGATAATTCCCAAAACTTGCCCCGCGAACATTCGCAATTTGACAGACTGTTCAAACTTCGACCACTTGTTCAAAAATTGAACCAAACCTTTGCCAAGGTTCCTTTAGAGCAATATCTTTGCGTTGATGAACAAATATGCTCTACGAAAGCAAGAAATAACTTGAAAAGGTATAATCCGAAAAAACCCCACAAATGGGGCTATAAGATTTACGTTCTTAGTGGAGTCTCTGGATTTGCGTACAAAATCGAACCTGAAACTGGCTCAGAAAATGTGGTACTGCCTAATGAACCTGATCTAGGCGCATCCTCAAATGTTGTCATGCGTTTATCACGAGAAATACCCCACAACCAAAATTATAGATTGTATTTTGACAATTACTTTACGTCTTTGCCACTGCTGGAATATTTGTCAAAAAATGGTATACTAAGTCTTGGTACTGTACGTCGAAACAGGATTCCAGATTGTAAATTACCCACAGACAAAGACATGTCCAAGAAAGACAGAGGCTATTCTGTTGAGTATGTGGCTGATGTCAATGGTGTGGATGTAGCAACCGTAGCCTGGAAAGACAACAAGGTGGTTAATTTGGCATCAAGTTTTGTAGGAGAAATGCCAAAAGCCCAGGTGAGGAGATATGACAAGAAGACCAAGCGGTACATATCAATTGACCGTCCAAATATTGTTGGAGAATACAATCGCCACATGGGTGGCGTGGATCTAATCGATAGTATCATGGGACGCTACAAAATACAGCTTCGCAGCAAAAGGTGGCAGGTTCGCATGTTTTACCATTTATTGGATTTGAGCATGGCAAACGCATGGCTTCTTTACAAAAGAATTCATAAAGTAAAGGGGTTGCAGGATAAACATTTGAACTCGGCAGATTTTCGGCTTGAAGTTGCAACCACTTTATGTAAGCTTGGTGTACCATCGAATATGAAGAACCGTCGATCTATCGAACACGAAATTCAAGCAAAACGACACAAAGGTCCAGCACAACATGTTCCTCCAGTGGCAATCAGGCAAGATCAGACAGGACACTGGCCTGTTTGGACAGACAAGAGAATACGCTGCAAATATCCTAAATGCTCTGGTGTCTCACAGACAATGTGCGAGAAATGTGGCGTTGCTCTTTGTTACAATAAACACAACAATTGTTTTAGACTATTTCACCTAAGTTAAGTTACCCTTTTGATGCAGTGTGACATTTCTGTCATACTCCCTTTAATTATGTTTTTTCACATAAATAAAAAAAAAACTGATTTTTCTAGAAACACGTGTATTTTTATTACTTCTGATTAACAATTTTCACTACTTATTTTTAAAATTTTGTATCTTGCGCTACAGAGGGTTAAAATTGATGACTATTATACTCATACGAAGACAAGGCTGAATAGCGAAGCGACCTCTTTTGTCATTGGGCTGAATGCATGATGTCTATTGCCAGTATGATGGTTAGATGTACGCGAACTTTTTGAAAGAGTGAAGAGTTTTTTTTAATTACTTACCGCCCTAGGGCTTTTCTAGCTACATTATTACCCTAGAGCGCTAATTGGTTACCGACAAGCCCCATTTGGGGGTAATAAGGACCTACTTACCGAATATGAGAGATGTAAAGTTCGTTTAAAGTCACCCAAACGAGTCCAAATGTCCAAAACAACAGAACAAAATCAAATCAAATGTTTTTGTTTCAAATAAACCTAATTACAGGCACTTTTGAAAGGTCAGGCTCTAGTTGCACGGTTCCAAATTGTGGGTTCTATGGAGAAGAACCGACAAGAAACTCCATGGATATACTCTTTTTAAAATAAGTTATTGTTTATTACATAACATTTATTCAAATAATGTGATTATAATGTAGGTTAATGTCAGAAATAAACAAGAGTTTTAAAGTGAGAATATTGCCTTTAGAAATAAACATAAAAAGAGTTGCCATAGTATGTAGGAGCTGACCTGTCCCGACAGACGGCACCCGTTCACGAGCATGACGCGAGCATCAGCCCTCAACCATATTGAAGGGAACTTAACGACCCGACACTAACGCCACCATCAGCATGACATTTAAGTGAGCATGACAGACTCATACTGCTAGACAACAAATAGGCAGGATATATAGAATTACTGTAAAAACATTAATGGCCACATCATACTTACATTTTTCATTTTAATCACCTATTTAAAAAAAATTAAGCATCTCAAACACATTCAAATCAACTGCCGTTAACTGCGACAAATCATTTTTAGGGTTCCGAAGTCCTACAAGGAACCCTTATAGTTTCGTCATGTCCGTCCGTCTGTCCGTCTGTCCGTCTGTCCTAATCCTTTACAGCTTAATAACTTCTACAATTATAAACATAAGTAAATGAAATTTTGTTAAAAAATAGTCTACATATAGATCTCAATTTTAAAAGAATAAAAAAATCGTTTTATCGTTTTGTTATTTTAGGGGTGGCGTCCATACATGTGAAATGGGGATGCAAAATTTTTTTTCGCTGCACCCCCTCGTGTGGGGTATCATTGAATAGGTCTACTAAAACGAAGGTAATGTTTCATACACCACTTTTTTATCAGGTGTACCATCAGCGAAATATAGCCCGCCAAAGTGGCTTGCAATGTGTCCCCCCCCCTGCCATTTCTAAACTATCCAACGTAGAAAGTTATAATCTTCCACATTGATAGACCTTTATGAAAACTCTCTTTTAAAATTATTTCGAGCATAATGTGATTATAATTTTTTGAGTAACAGAGAGAAAACTGAAAAATACTTAAAACGTTCTAGTTCAAAGGTCATTGACCGTAGAGAAAAATAATCTTAGCAAATAATGCTCCTTTAGCTACTTTCAGTTGTATTTTAGGATTAAATCAAGGAGAAAGCAATCAGTAAAACACCAAGTCCGAGTGACAACTGATTTATTTACATCTACCGACATCTATATTAATTATCGTACCCTACACCTCCCCCTTTTAAATATGTAAACAACACAAATCTGGCTCTTAAGATGATTACAAGTTCCCAATAAAACAAGAAAAAACTTAATATTTCTACTAGGTACATGAATAGGTACCTCAAAAAGGCAAAGGTTATATTTAAAACAATTTTTTTTAATTACCAAAGAAGAATCTTATATCATTAGCACAAGCAAATAAACTTTTATAAATGAAAACATTTTGTTCGAGACTGATTTATAACAGACATAGGTACACAAATCGGTTTGTTTAGCACCGCATCCCAGATCTCATACTAACAAAGAATACAATTAATTCTAAGAGATGAAGATAGTAAAATATACTCAACTATACTATTTGATCGAAGCCTTAAGCTACTTATACAAAAATAATCTTATGACAATAACAATTAATTTTAAAACAAGTCGTCCTCACTCTCTATAGTTTCCTTTGAAACGGCATTGACGTCGTAATATAATTGGACTCGGAACTTTAGCAACCGGGGCTGGTTCCGAATTCGCAATGTGTGTACTAACAGACAAACTTCTATCAGACTCCATAGGACTATGGTTTTGGTTTTTTTTTCTGGATCAGTTGGTGCACACAAATCACACATTAAATCGTATGTCGGTCCTCCCACTAACGTCACTAACGTTGCAACTTGTAAGTCCGGTTTGATTTCGTTCAACGCCATGAATTGTTCCACACGCCTAATATACGCCAACCACTTTTTACTTGATAGGTCATATTGTTCGATTTTCCCGATAGGCATTTTTAGTCTACAAGAGTTTACGCACTGATATTACTCAAAAATCAAGATTATCCTCGTCGCCAGTTGTATTTTAGGATTAAATCAAGGAGAAAGCAATCAGTAAAACACCAAGTCCGAGTGACAACTGATTTATTTACATCTACCGACATCTATATTAATTATCGTACCCTACACTTTCTATTTGAAAAAATCACAAAAAGTAACACACACTTCTTAAATTTGGCTTCTTGAATTTATCGCTAGATGGCGCTACTAACAACACGCTCTGAGTCGCGAATGCTGCCAATTATTGCAAAAACTAAAATAGTCATGATTAATATTCGATTTGATTCGTTTGTAATTACACCTACTTAAGGAACCCTATAATACTGAGCATGGCCCGACATGCTCTTGGCCGGTTTTTCAACACACTTGCGAGGAAAAAAACATACACACATTTCAGATAAATATTGAATTTGTTAAACTGAAAAGTGGAAAAATGGCACACGGATTAATATAATCGCACCACAGACTACTTAGAGATACTCGGTGACATACAGCTATGCCCGCGCAGGTGGTCGAAGGAAACTGCCATACAGCCTATTATTAAAAATAAAATAAATAGATTTTTTTATTTATAACACAAATTAATGTTAATTTGTTGACAAAAATAAATAATTTGATGAAATGAAATGTTTATTTATCATATTTTAATTAAAACAGTTAATTTATTCCCAAAAATGTTTAATTTTGTTCAGGCATAAAAACTCTTTGCTGCGATTTAAAAATAAACTGTTAAGTAAAAAGCACTAGTGCTATAATATAATGTAATAAAAAGCACGCGTGCGTAATAAGCTACATTATGAACCTAAAAGTGGTGCAATAAGAGCCACTTTACGAGCAAGTGTGTTGAAAAAGAATAAAACACGAGAAGTTGTCTGGCCGTGTTTCAGAAACTGTTCCACTCACTCACTGAACTAATTAGTACATACGAGTTTTAAAACTACAGTTTCGCACGTAAACTCGGGTGAGATGTAAACATTTTGATTTAAAATCGACTAACACAATTTCTAATCGATTCTGCGTTTCGGGATTTAGGTCAAACGTTGTTTTTTTTTTTGGTGTTTGCCTAGTTTCTATTGAATGATACTTCGTAACGATTCGTGGGTGTTCTTGCTTCGTGGATAACTTGACGAATTTATTTCTGACCACGTTTTTAGTAGTTTCCGTACCCAGAGTGCAAAACGGGACCCTATTACTCTCGCGGTCTCGCCACGCTGCCCGTCCGTCCGTTCGTCTGTTTGTCACAGGGCTGTATCTTTTGAACGGAAATAGATAGGTAGCCAGTTGAAATGTTCTCAGAATATGTGTTGGTATGATGACATCACGACAAATATACTAAAAATTAAAAATAAATTTAAAACCAAAGGGGATCTCCATACAAGAAACTTTTTTTTTTTTTTTTTTCAACGTTTTTGTTCTTGCTCTATCTTTAAAACGGTAATACATACCAGCGTCAAACTTTATTATATTGCATACTATGTAGTTAACATATACTAAAAAATAGGGCAAACACAAACATAGGTATGTGGTGGCACCTGCGTAAGAAAGAGATGCAAAAATCCTTATTTCGCTCACGGTACGTTGATATCTTTTGATGAACTCTCGTAAATTAAATCAGTTTCTATATCAGGTCGATTCCCGGGTCGGGCAAAGTGTTATTGGGTTTTTTCAGTAGGAAATTCTCAGTAGCAGCCTGGGGTCTGGATATGTGCCCGGTTAATGGCAATAGGCTCTCCCCCTATTACATGGGATTTACAACATAACTGGCGAAATGTGGGTGTACTATACACCTCTGCCTACCCCTTCGGGGAAATACAGGCGTGACGTTATGCTATGTTATGAAATGACAGAGTTGTGTGGATTCATGCTTGAGCATTGTTCTGGAAAATGGGCCCTAAAGTCTGCCCTTCTAAGAAGAAAATGCATTAAGTAGCAAACTTAGTCGAATGGAGTTATATTGTTATTCTCATTATCCTGGACTCAGCAAAAACTTTTATGACTTCTACCTAGTATTTTGTAAAGACGCTTGTCATCTAAATATCCAGCTCATACATACATATTATTACGCCTGTTTCCCATTGGGGTAGGCAGATACTATGGATTTCCACCTGCTACGATCCTGACACACCTCTTTCGCTTCATCTACGTCCATTAACCTCGTCAGATCGTCGTCGAGATCCAGCTCAGCTCTAAGTTTTTTCATTTTATCTCAACACTTTAATTGTCAACAGTGTTGTGCTGTTTTCAAGTACTAGATCATCAAGTTTAATCGATTTGCAATAGCAATTGACAAAATAAATCGTTTACATTTTATTTTGAAGTTTCTGCATTATTACATAAGTTTTGCATGTTGGAGTACATTCAATCAACTCAGCCTATCGCAGTCCACTGCTGGACATAGGCCTCTCCCAAGTTGCGCCACAACGCTCGGTCCTCTGCCTTCCGCATCCAGTCCCCCCCAGCCACGTTCTTTAGGTCGTCGGTCCACCTGGCAGGGGGGCATTCAATGTAGGTAAATAAATTAAATTACCTATCAATCGTTACATGTTAACATAATAATGATAGATAGTACGCAGACACGCGATGTGTCACCACAAAGTTGACAGGTGCAGAAGTTCTGCTTCCACGCAAATGAACGTAATAAAAATTTCGTCGCTATCAAAACTTCGATACACGATTGTATAGTGCATGATCAGCCTTATCATAATCCACTGCCGAACATAGTCGACTCATAAACTAAGTAAGACCAATGTTACAGAACGAAACTAAGCTTTAGTCACAGTTTAAAACCATTTTTGAGTTGAGTTTTAATTTTAGAATATATCTCGACTTCTCGAGCATTAGTTCATTGATCAAAGCTCAGCTTTATTGTAAAATGTTACCTACTGTTAGACTAGAAATGATACTCTTTCAACATACATTACTTATATTCCAATACAAGTTACACAAAATGAGTCACATGAGATGATTTAGCCACCATTTCGGCGGGAAGCGGTAACGTCAATTCTGTCAAGTGTTTTTTTTTTTTTTTTTTTTTTTTATAGTATAGGATGGCGAAACGAGCTAAAGGCCCATCTGATGTTAAGCGGTTACCTTTGCCCATGACAACTTCAATACCACCTAGGCTGTTGCCTTAATGGTACCGCAAGTCGGTTCGCCAAACTGAGACACGAAGATGGAAAGTCTCATGTGATTGTAATTTCACCGGCACCCGTACCCTTCAGACCGAAACACAGCAATGCAAGCATCACTATTTGGCGGAGAAATAGGCACGGTGGTAGTACTTCCCCGGACGAGCTCTTTCACAAAGGAGCTCTACCTCCGTCCTCCGCGCCCAGTGTTGTCCGTAGCCGCTAGGAATGGGGTGCATCGTATGAAAACCGCACATCACTACTCAGTTCGATATTCATGCTTGAGCAGAGATTTGATCTTTAATCACGCAAGTGTGGTCGAGACAGCGCTTGAGCACAGATTTCCTTGCTATTTCAGGTTGTTGAAATAAAGTTTATAAACTATCGTACCGGAATAAGTCCCATACTCAAGTTATGATTCTATGCTTAAGTAGTGCTCAGGTGATTTAAGATCAAACTGTGCTTACCGTGTTCTGTATTATAAATAAAACATCTCTAATAGTCTCCACATTGGAATTTCCCAGAGCAATTCTGGTGACGCTGCTATTTGTTTACCAGCGTTAAAAGTGTAACCATAATATAAAAATTGTGACAGTTATTTTAGCGTATAGGAGAGTACCCTTTTCATGAAGTATTCCCATTTGAGCACCTATTTTTAGGGCACCAATGCTTAGAGCACCGATGCTATTCCCTTTTCAGCACCAATCTGTATTTTTGCTTGGTGCTCTATTGGGAACAAAATAAATAATTCGACTTTATTCCCCTTTGAGCACCTACGGTACGGTAGCTTCTAGTGATGTGGTGTATTGTAAAAATTATCGAAAAAAATCACAATATTATTATTTTTAGTAAATCATGTATTGTTATTATCACAAGTTTCCTCTAATAAAATGTTGTGTACACAAACCAATTTTAGGCAAAACTAACAAAGTAAATTACCTATTTTAGTATTAATAGGAAGAGCCTAGATAGATAGGTAGAATATTCTTTATTGTACACCATTAACATGATTAAACTTAGGACTAACATGTAAAATAAGGGTACATTGGCGGTCTTATCGCTAATAGCGATATCTTCCAGAAAACCTTTGGATGGACAAGGAAGACGTGAAAAATAGATGGGGGCAGTATGTGGTGCACTTTTATTGCTTCTGTTTTTCCTAGTTATACAACGTGTATCAGAAATGCGTGGTCTTATTTAAAGAGCTTATTCAGGGGATGCTATCGAACAACTTTTACTATGGGACAAACCCTGAAATCGCGAAAAAAAAATCAGCTTATCAAAATTTTGTCGAGAGACATCGATGATTTAGTAGGGAACAGCTGATATTTTTTTCGCGATTTCAGGGTTGGTCCCATAGTAAGAATGAGCTCTTAAAATATGACCACGCATTTCTGATACACTTTGTATAGTTTAAATGTAACCCCAATGATGTACACTTACCCCTTTACTAATAAACGTTGTATAGCGGTTGTATAGTTACACAATGCTTTGTCTTCTTCTTTCAAATGTCAAATTACTGATGACAGAAAGTGAGAAATCGTTGTGTAACTATTCAACCCTATACAACGTTTATTAGTAAGGCCGTTAGTAAGTATGCAATAAATCTTTGAATTTTGAATCTACATCATCAGCTTGGGTGCCAACGATTTTAATTAATAACCGCTGAAAGTGCGACATTTGTCATACTTCATGTTACTCGGGTGGGATATCCCTGAGACCGGTACAGTCGGCGCAGGTTGCGGCCCTTTCAACTTACGAAAAAATTGAAGGAAAAAAAGTGCCCCAAATACTCCCCCCTATATATTTTTCACGTCTTCCTTGTCCATCCAAAGGTTGTCTGAAAGATATCGCTATTAGCGTTGAGACCGCCAATGTACCCTTATTTTACATGTTAGTCCTAAGTTTAATTATGTTAATGGTGTACAATAAAGAATATTCTATCTATCTATCTACGCTCTTCCTATTAATATGAAAATAGGTAATTTATTTTGTTAGTTTTGCCTAAAATAGGTTTGTGTACACAACATTTTATTAGAGGAAACTTGTGATAATAACAATACATGATTTACTAAAAATAATAATATTGTGATTTTTTTCGATAATTTTTACAATACACTGCATCACTAGAAGCTACCGTACCGTAGGTGCTCAAAGGGGAATAAAGTCGAATTATTTATTTTGTTCCCAATAGAGCACCAAGCAAAAATACAGATTGGTGCTGAAAAGGGAATAGCATCGGTGCTCTAAGCATTGGTGCCCTAAAAATAGGTGCTCAAATGGGAATACTTCCTTTTCATATAATCAATAAATTAATCACCATTTACAACAACTTTCTTATAGAAATAAGCAGTGCCTTTGTACTAATCATTTCTATGTATGTATTTCTATTCTAATTCCTCTGTGTCATCATCATCATTCGATTACTGTCCCACTGCTGGGCACGGGCCCAGTATGAGAAGGTTAAAAGGCCTTGCATAAATTTAATACATAAAACAAATACAACTAGTGGCAGAAAGGCTAGCTAATTTTCTGGCGGGATCCGAACGTCGAGCGTTGTGTGGACTTGAATTTCTTAATTCTCTGATGCATGATTTTATGGTCTATTAGTAGGTAACGATTGTGATGTAGTCAACTTTATTGTTCGTATTGTAAATATGCAGTTTATTGAAATTTAGATAAACTCGTACTGGGAATTGATTTGTAGTGAAATTAATACTAATAATTATTATTACTATGGTTAATAGTAATAACTAGATCTCTTCTAACAGAACTATATTTACTTTCCTCTACTCTCCTCTTTGTTTTGTATCATCATCATCATTTCAGCCGAAAGACGTCCACTGCTGGACAAAGGCCTCCCCCAAAGGGGGGGATATGCCATAATCGCCACGCTTGGCAGACGGGTTGGCGATCGCAGTTGGTTGTTTAAATACTCAGAGAACGCTGCTGCCCATCCTCTGGTGAATCCCTTAGTCGCCTTTTACGACACCAATGAGAAGAAAGAGGGTGTTGCAATTCTTTGCGTCCGGCACCACACGGACGGTTGTTTTGTATAAATGTTAGTTAATCAGTTAATTCAAAAACTAAGCTCTTGTCCGAAGAAAATATTCTATTTTTCTCTGTATTCCGCCTCTCTTTTGACTTCCTGATAGGACATCTCATCTATTTTTTCGTATACTTGTTGCATGATAGTTGTTCCCGGTCTTCCTCTCTTCCTCATCCCATCCTTTTTCCCTTCTACATATCAGCATCATCATCATTTCAGCCGAAAGACGTCCACTGCTGGACATAGGCCTCCCCCAAGCATCGCCATTCGCCACAACGACCGGTCCTGCGCCTTCTACATATAATAGTCTTCATTAAATAATCGCGTTTTATCAGGTGTCCCAACATTCCCCCCCCCCCCCATGTTATAAATTTTCAATGTTTTGTTTTTCTTCAACTATAATTTATACCTTGTTAGCTATAGCTATTAGCTTACTATTAACTTATTATCACCTTTTGTATTTTATTATTATTAATTCCTCCTTTACTGGTACATATTTATATAATGACGAACTCTGCGTACAGGAATGGAACAAACCATAAGTACAGTCGACCGCACGTCAGTGGTAACAGTTTGACCTTGACAGCGTCTTTATTTCGTAAGTAGTAATGGCGGTTTTCGTAATTGAAATGTTACCACTGACGTGCGGTCGACTCTCCCTATTTACTAAAATTCCAAGCATACCTCTGAACTTCTAAGCCATTTTTGAATCCATTGAAGTGTAGAGAGATAGATAGAATATTCTTTATTGTACACCATTAACATTATTAAACTTAGGATTAACACGTAAAATAAGGGTACATTATCGCTAATAATGATATCTTCCAGACAACCTTTGGATGGACAAGGAAGACGTGAAAAATCATTGAATTAAACCTATGGAAGTAGCCCATTCTTCTATATCCACCTAGTTTATACAAATATCTATTAAATCGTTATTGAATTATGAAACTATTCTTTGTCTCTTGTTAACCAACGTGTTATGTCGTCTGGTGAACGAGATCGCATGCTATTTGTATATTCTCTGTTTGGCAACATCTTTACGGGATGTCAAAATACCTACGCCGCGTGGCAACCCCGCTTACCCCGCAATGTGGCCCATAGTACATAAGCTGTCAAGTAAACAAACTAGGGCTGTTGATATTTTTTAATTACCAGATTTTCGATCTATCGATATTTTTTAATATACAATCGGTGTTCGATATATTGAAAAAAAAAAGATATTTCGATATATTGGCCAAATTTCATGATTCTAGGTCAATGCGAAGTACCCTATAGGTTTTTTATGTGAGTTTGCGAGTATCAAAATGTGACATAGCCGTATGATTGCCTTGACCTAGAAGCTTGATTTTTTATGTCCTAGGGACAGCCGAACTTAGAATTTGATATAATTGCATTATTTATTACTACTTGAAAATGATTTTAATCAGCACACATCTCTGGTACGAAACACGAGCATCGATATCGATACTTTTTAGTTTTGATTACTTACTTCCCTAGCTATGGCCACCATAACGGTGGCCCGGATATTGTAGGTATATCACGCTTATTTCGTAGGTATTACTGGTCCATAGGTACAAGTCAATGTGAAAAATAGATGGGGCAGTATGTGGTGCACTTTCATAAAGAACTAGAACTACTAGTACTTATACGTAGTTTAGTGTAGGTTTTCACCTTTCGCTAAGTCGTGCAGCTAACTCATCAAAACAGCCAGAAATCTTCAACTGTTGGACATACTCGTAGAAATAACACATCTCCAATCTCATTCCATTCAGCGGTATATTTGATCGAAGCATTCAGCGGTCTTCTTTATCGATTCAGGTCCGTCATAAACTCATTCATTTGAAACAATTTGTGTCAATTGCCTCTAGTATACTGCGAACAATCAATTCGCGAATTGATATCGGGTTTGTTTGGTTGGTCATCTAAATATGTGGGTTTTGGGCACGTGGTTTTGTTTGGAGTCAGCTGATGTTTTACTTAGGCCCGTATTCCAGAACACAATCATTTTTAGGGTTCCGTACCCAAAGGGTGCTAACGGGACCCTATTACTCTCGCTACGCTGTCCGTCCGTCCGTCCGTTTGTCTGTCACAGGGCTGTATCTTTGTAACGGTAATAGATAACCAGTTGAAATTTTCACAGAATATGTGTTGCTGTGAGGTGTTTCACAACAAATACTTTAAAAAAAAAAGTCTAAATCCAAAGGGGGTCCCCATACAAAAAAACTAAAAAAACATGCATTTTTTTCAACGTTTTTGTTCCTGCCCTATCTTCAAAACGGTAATACATACCAGCGTCAAACTTGGTCTGATTATAGTGCATACTATGTAGTTTAGCATCAAATACTAAAAACAGGGCAAGCGTAAACATATGTGGTGAGACCTACGTAAGAAAGAGATGTAAAAATTCACATGTCTTTTGATAAACTCTCGTAAATTAAATCAGTTTCTATGGGGTATCAGGTCGATGGGTGGTACGGAACCCTTACTGCGTGAGTCTGACTCACACTTGGCCCGTTTTTTCTTTCATTTCATACATTGACTTCAAATGAAATGTATAAACTTTTGATTGTTCTTGAATCCAGTATCACGAACAACTTTGACGTAATAATTTCTTAGGTTTTCGCGATCACTACACATTATAATAAAACAAAGTTTAACCGGATTATATCGCGTATATTATTTAAATTGGTTTTCCTGACGTTTCGAATGCCAAACAAAACGAAACGTCAGGAAAACCAATTTAAATAATATACGCGATATAATCCGGTTAAACTTTGTTTTATTATAACTTTGACGTATCGAAAGTTCGAAACGTTAATGAAGCGTTTTTTGAATAAAAAATACAACATTTCTATTACATTAAGATTTAATTTTATGCACAATGCGCACTTCGTATCGTATAGAGATTTAGCTAAAATTTCCAAGTTTCAAGAATATGTCTCAAACAGGTAGAGGAGGCTGAGTTGATGATGATGATGTCAAACGAGTATTTCAGATCAAAAATTCACTTACATTTACGTTTCGATACGTGAGAATGGTACACACGGCTACACGCTACACTTCAAGCTGTACATTTCCAGTATAAGCTGACCTCGCGTTTCAAAGAAAACCTATACAATGCGAGGTCAGCTTATACTGGAAATGTACAGCTTGATGTGTGGCCGTGTGTACGTGCTAGGGCTAGTGATTCTCATGTTTTAGTAGACACTTATTTGGAATTTTGGCGTTTTTTTCGTGAAGTCAAAGTAAAATGTTCGGAATGTAATATGCCGTGACATTTTTGTCGTCTTACATCGGTGGCCCACTATATGTATGTAAGCCCTCCTATACATATACATATAATTCTGCGGGATAACTATATTTCTGTTCTTGCGATAGGGTATTTAAAACCAAGTTCGGTCTAGCGAGTCATATAAGGGCTCATGCTAGGAAATAATTTGTTGGGGTCGCCGTTACCGAAATCGGTAAGGAGGACTATATACTGCGAACAACTGTTACTATGGAACCAACCCGAAAAAAAAACAGCTGTTACATTAATTTTGTCGTGTCACCACAGTTCATTCAACCAAAATCTCGACCACTTTGTTTTTCAATCAGAAACTAACAAATAACACGACCAACCGGACGTATCGGTATTTTAGCTCCAGCCGTGGGTACCATCAGAACAATGTGCATAACGGTACTAACCACAATTAAATGTTCCCACGGTTCTTCAGACTTTACTAATTACTCTCCACGCCACGTTAATGGTAACTCGTAAAGATTGTTTGTTGTAAAATGATCGTATACTTTTTGGTTTACGGTCGTAATTTCGGAATGAGCCAGGAGTCGCAGGTCATCCCGCTCGTGAGCGATTTAAATTGTTACCTTTAAGGACTTATTTTTTTTTAAATCATTGTCTAATGAATAAGCTTATGTCCTGTATCTCCCAGCTCATATAATGATGATTCTTATCTAATGTCCTATATCTCCCAGCTCATATAATGATGATTCTTATCTAATGTCCTATATCTCCCAGCTCATAATGATGATTCTTATCTAATGTCCTATATCTCCCAGCTCATAATGATGATTCTTATCTAATGTGCTATATCTCGCAGCTAATATAACGATATTTTTTATCTAATGTGCTATATCTCGCAGCTAATATAACGATATTTTTTATCTAATGTCCTATGTCCCATCCCAGCTCATATAATGATGACTTTTCTAACGTCCTATATCTCCTAGCTCATATAATGGTGATTCTTATCTAACATAACGTCACGCCTGTATTTTCCCGAAAGGGTAGGCAGAGGTGTATAGTACACCCCCATTTCGCCAGTTATGTTGTAAGTCCCATGTAATAGGGGGCGAGCCTATTGCCATTAACCGGGCACATATCCAGACTCCGGGCTGATTCTTATCTAATTTCCTATATCTCCCAGCTCATATAATGATGATTCTTATCTAATATCCTATATCTCCCAGCTCATATAATGATGATTCTTATCTAATGTCCTATATCTCCCAGCTCATATAATGATGATTCTTATCTAATGTCCTATATCTCCCAGCTCATATAATGATGATTCTTATCTAATGTCCTATATCTCCCAGCTCATATAATGATGATACTCATCTAATGTCCTATATCTCCCAGTTCATATAATGATGATTTACATCTAATGTCTGTTCGAAGTCTGCAAGACCGATGTCCAATTGTCAATAACGATTTAATGACTTGAGAATTCAGAGGTTTTTCGTGGAACTTATAAACTACAGCACATTTTCTGCAATAGTAAATGACTAGCCGTAAACCAAAGATAATTTCATCAACCATTTCTATTACCTAATCTTGCCAAACAACAACTAAACAGCAATCAACAATATACAAGCATAAGTTAACAACAAATACTCTGTCCTCAATTATGGGCTGCGGCTAATGTCCGGTGTGGTCGTGTGGTCGAATGACCAGTGAGCCTCGAAACTGATCCGTCTGTTGACATTGATATAGACCTAGATAATGCCATCGAAGTTGGGATTGAAGTCTTGCAAGTGAGAGTTAAGTTTTAGTTCGATCTTTGCGGGGATTTAACTTTTGAACTTGATGTTAACTTGATTTTTTATGTTTTTTGTTATGTTACTTGTTATTTGTTATGGAATTTGGAGCTATGGATGCTTCAGCTGTTTCTTTAATAAAAATACCACACATATTATGTCGCCTGTTTCCCATTGGGGTAGACAGAGACTGGATTTCCACCTGCTACGATCCTGACACACCTCTTGATTCATCTACGTCCATTAAACTCGTCCTGCACACTCGTCGGCTTACGGCCAAAATTAATATCAAATCTATCGACGATTTACCCTACTAGAGATAGAAATTTGACATATTTTGTATGGAACTTATAGAAAGAAAGAAAAATGATTTATTGCCACAACAAGATGATATGCGGTAGGTACACATAAAAAATAACTTAATTATATGGTACATTTTAAGAATTACAGTACAGATACTTACGTAGTTGTAATATCATACCAAGACCAACTTTGCATGTCGTAGCTGCGGCAACCAACTTTGCATGTCGTAGCTGCGGCAAAGAGGTTGACACTCAGCATGATGCTGTGTTGTAACGTGAGTCACAACAAAGTGCTGATTTTCAGTGTCAACTCTAAGTGACGAGCGGGTGCCAAGCCAGCAAAAGCATTCAATGACTCATCATCATCCTCCGAGCCTTTTCCCAATTATATTGGGGTCGGCTTCCAGTCTAGCCAGATGCGGCTGAACATCAATATTTTACACGGAGCGACTGCCATCAGACCCCCGCAACAAGTTATTGGTAATACTGACATTCGGAGATTAGACCAGTTGTCAGACTTTCAGGCTTCTGACTACCCGTAACGACTGCCATAGATATTCGTATGACAACCGGGACCAACAGCTTAACGTGCTCTCCGAGGCACGGAGGGGTCTCGATGTGTAACGAAACGGTCACCCATCCACAGACTGACCGCGGCAAGTGCAGCTTAACCTTGCAGATCGTACAATCCGCGCAGTCGTTGCATCGCTACGAGCCCCTCCTGAAAAGCATTCAATGACTATATACCCAAAACAAATAAAGCAGAATAATATAAGAGAGTGGGTGTGTTGTGTGTGGGGCGGGGTGTTTGTGTGTGCGTGGTGTGGGTGTTTGTGTGTGTATATACTAGTATATAGTGTTACAAATATTTTATATTATATACACATTCATTTTTAATTTTTTTTTTTTTTTTTTTCCGTTGGGAAATCCTCATGGACGCACTCCGCCCGGGGCAGGCGGAGCCAGTGTCGGACTCTTACCGACTAAAACCACCACGGTGTTCCTTCAACTACCTTATCCGGGGGCGTGGGAACCCGTGAGTATTCACACAACCACCCCCGACAGGTCCCGGCTCGCCACAAGCAGGCGAGCCCATTCTCCCTGTGCGGCCTTACGACGGCCGCACCCTCCTCTGTGGCGCACACGGAACACTGCACGCCACCTCACCTCACGGGCCTTTACCAGCTGCGCCAACTACGCCAGCTGCTGGTTGGGCAGCAGACTACCCCGAGTCTGCTGCTCGCAGGCCCATCCTCCTGTAATTTTTTATAGAGGTTTTCTTCCTCGCGGTCCGGGCGGTAAAGCCAAGACCCTCGGTGACGGGGGCAGGGAAGGACAGTCCCTCCGCTACCTGCCCAGTGGCAGGGTGAGTGCACACCGGGCCCGCCCCTGCTCCTCCACAGTGCCCTCTGCTTTCTCAGAGGGACACGCGGAGCAACTTCCCATTGGCCCACATTGCATCCCATGGGCCCCTCCCGTGCCAGAATATTCGCCACAGGCAAAAAGGTCCCCCGGTCCAAAGGAGACTTATTGCCCGTGCCCAGGGTGCACCGGTCCAACAACTGCCGTTCCCTCTAGACGTGTCCAGAAGGACAAGCAGCCGTCAGACACACGTGGAGGTTTTCTGGCCAGCACCCCACCTACAAACCTACCTACCTTACCTACCTTATGTCAAATTCCTATCTCTAGTAGGACAAATCGTGGGTAGATTGGATATTAATTTTGGCCGTTAGAGTGCTTTTAACCTGGCCTTTTTTGAGAACTGCCGTGAGTTCGCCGAGGTTGTCCCTCTCCAACTCTTTCCATCCACTCTCTCTTCGTATACTTGTTTCATCAATCATATTATATTATATTTTATATTATATGTTGTTGTTGTTTCGTCCATCTTTTCCCATACAAAAATAGCACAATCTGATGATGTGAGTTTCGTACCAAGAAGAAATAATAAATCTTTGTGTCTGTCTGAATCCTTTTTTTTACTCAGTTAAAAAAATAAGTTGAAACTGATCCATTTGTCGTGTTTGACTTTGATATACCCTTGCTAACCACCTTCGGAGTTAAGTAAGTTGTAAGTTACGAGACTTAACACATAAGGCAAAAGTTTGTGAACAACTTAGATTGACGTCTTCAGGTATTAACTTTTTGAGTTGGTGGATAACGTTTCTATTTTTAACTTATTAAGGTGAGTCGCAAGGCGAAATCTTTATACTTTCAAGCTGCGTTAAGTAGACATAATAGAAAATCTATTGTATAGACTCCCGGGAGTCTTTCGGACGCTTAATAGATTAAACCTTAGCTTTGTTGTAACCTTTTAACAACAAAGCTAAGGTTTAATCCATTACTTGCAACGGGGTTTACCATATTAAGATTGAGTTGGAAAGTTTATGGCATTGTATCATCTGTACTCCTTACCAAGCACAAACTGCATTTTCAAAGAATTTCTGCGTACTAAAGAATCCATTAGCTAAGCAGGTGGAAATACGAGTAGTTTATTGGTCCACAATTGAACGGCATTATTGTTTCCTGTTAGTATATCGTTAATTTTCTTATTCATAACATGGAAGGAAGGAAGGACCTGCAAAGCTTTCAAAAAGTTCATATTTTAAAAGTAAATGTTACATCAATATGCTAATATATCTTCAAAATATCAATAACAAAGCAGACCATTCAAATATCCAAAACGGATGGTCTGGCGCTAAACTGCGCCCACGTATCATTTTATTTGTTTTATGTGGGTAGTTTGAACTTGAACGCAAGTTTTAAACAGGGAAAGTTGCATTAGGTCAGTCATGTGTTGGCGTTTAACGCGTCCGGACGTCTTTATATGGTTGCGATTGGGTCGTATTTATGGCTGAAGATAATAATTTTAATAGCCTTTTATTGAACGGATCGTCGGAAATGGAGCTTTGTGTTATTTCTGTTTCTAAAATTTTTGATTTTTGGTAATGTGTGATGGTTGTATTTTATTGTACACTCAGTCACCGGTGTATTTCGTCAAAGTATGCTAGAGTTGTGGCGCAACTTATCACTTTACCATCGAGCCTTTAAGAGACCATTATTTCGAAAACTGTTCACAAATATACCGGAGAATGAATGTATATTATCAAAACGTAATTGAATTTTTATTTGCGCATTCGGCGTCACGAGCTATGTCAGCCAATTTAATAGTTCTATGATATGTCACGGTATGCCAACTGCCTGTTATGACCGCTCCAAAGTGCTTTATACCTACTATTAAGCCATTTAGAAGCAACTCACTATACCATAAGGCGTTATATTATATGAAATAAATTGAAATTGAAATCCTTTTAATCTTCACAAATAACCAGGAATCTTTCTCATAGAAACAACTTTTTTATGTCCAAACTATGTAAAGAATTTGTTCGTAAACTGTCCTTGTAAAGTCCGTGACAGCACGCGTGTCTTATTGAGAACACACCGTGACCGGGACACGGTGTTGGGATGAGAAAAAACGTGGTTTGTGTGGTACAACTTACAAGAGATAGACTGATGATTGTATAAGACAGCAGATCCTTATACATCGCTGCCAACAATTATTTTGTAACATCAAAATTATACATTCTGTACAACTAACAACAACAACTACTAATAAATTAATATTGGTGCCGAAACCCAGGATAATGAAAAAGTTATGTAAACCTTTATAATAATTGAAATTTTTAATGTTAATTTATTAGAAGTATACATTTAGAATATTAAAGTTACAAAATTTGTGTTGTTGTGGTGTTGTGTGTGTTTGTGTTGTTGTGATGTTTATGGATCTGCTGCCTTGTACAATGATAACAAAAATCGTCGAGCTTTTTCTAAATTCTCTTTCTTCGTGAAGTCATAAATAAATAGTCATCTAAAAAGCATCTGCTTATTAGTTGAGAGACCAGTTGATAATTAATTAATTCATATTCCTTCAGAAACATATTTGTATTAATACGATAAATACAAACAGCTGATCACATAATCTCCATTTGACGTTATTTCTAAATTAGCGTGACAAAAACATTGCTCAAGGTCAAAGCCTATTTGTTATTGAACCACTTGTTACAAATGTCTTTTAAAGTCATTGATATGTTTAAACTGATTGATTCGTTCATGTCAGTCTATGTCGTAGTAATAGTATGTTTAAGCACAGAATAATAAACGGTTTAAGGAGTTATTTATTTAAAGCTGATGCGTGCCCCCGGCTTCCCTTGGCTATAGCTTTACCAGATCCTTTTTTCCAAACAGCGGGACATAAATGAAACAAAATGCGGGACTGGGGGCGAAAAAATTGGGTCGTAGAAAAACTGCATAACAGAGGTTGTTATCCATAGCCGCTTGCTTCCCTCGTGCGCCTAATTTATCTTCCTTCGCTGACCGATTCTTGTTTGATAGATAAAAACCGGGATTTTAGGCGTCCGAGTGACGCGTTCTGAGTGGGCTAAAAACGGGACATCTGGCAACGTTTCTTGAGTGGTATGTCGATTATTTCTAAAATAATCTCCAAGTCGACTTGAAAATCTTACTCACAACACAATACCTTATAAAAGCAGCAGTTTAAGGCTGTTCTTCTTCTATCGTGACGACATGAGGCATATAATGATCATAGCTCATGCCGTTGGAAAAAGATTAGCCAGTCAGCAGGTTGGTAGCGGAGCTGTCTGTCAGCCCAGGGAGCGCCGAACGAACAATTAAATATTGTCACTCGTGGAGGCTCTTTTAATGCACCCCATTGCAGCAATGGGGTTTAACACATCATAAACTTTTAAACGTGCTAACTTCCTATTTCTTCCAGCAAAGTTTTCAAAGTCAACATTTTAAAACTTGCACCAAACCTTAGTTCCGCTCCAATGCACCAGATAGAACACACTTCTGTTACGCTACAGATGGCGCAAGAAATAACCAAGCACCTTGTACTTACCTTCACCCTTAACACCAAGTAGTAAAGCCTATATTCAAACAACTGAATCCCGAAGACCAAGTTTGTCGATGTCATAGCAATTACCACAACATTTGCACACAGATTCAACCTTATCACAAAAAAATAAAGCCTATTTTTGAATGTTCCATCTTCGAAGTCTAACTTTGTCGATGTAGTAGCAATAACCACTCAATTTGCACACAGTTTCAGCCTTATAACGGGGACTTAAAATCTATATTCGCCTTTCCCGTCTTCAATAGCTAAGGTTGTCGGTGTCATCCATTGTTAATCCAGGAAGGTGGTTTTCCGAACTCCTTTGTGAATTAGTTTCCATTGCTGGAACCTTTGTTTGGTTCGATTAAGTTTGGCAAAAAGCTGTCCATTGAACTTTCTTTCCGGATTCAAGGGACGGTTACGAAAACAGATCCATTGGAATGTTTGTACTCTGATTGTGGTGATATTGGAAACGTAGACTTCAAGACTTGAAACGAGAACAAGGATCTGAAGTTAAAATGACGATGAGGTAAAAATCTTCTTAGAACTTTTGATTCAGGTTTGTTACTCTTTAACTCTACTTATTTCGATATTTATGATTGCTGTGTGACATTTTGATTGAGTGCTGAGTCCTTATAAGTAGGAGATCTTATAAGGATCTTGTCGTTTAAATTTTTTTTATGGTAACCTATTAAAAACTACTTTTCTATTTCACAGTTAATTTTAATTTTTAATCAGATTATACAGAACTACTTTGCTATAGTTCTTATCCTTTTAAAGTGTCTTCAGTGATTTGGGTTACATGTTACACATCGAGCCATTTTTTTGTTTTTTTTGTTTTCGAGATTGAAGTCCTCATGGATACCCTTTGTCTGGGGAAGGCGAAGGGGTATGTCGGACTCCTACCGACTAAAACCACACGGTGGCCGACCTCAGCACACAATAGAGGAGCTCCGGGAACTCCTGTGGACCGCGCCGGTGCCACTCTGGTGCTATGCCATAAGCGGTACTTTCCACACCACAGTAGTACGCGACCACCACGTACTACTGTCCTCCACAAGGTCGTGTAATGGGCGCCTTGAGTCCCCCACTCTTAGCGTCCACGATCCCCAAGGGTCCCCTGCCAGTACATGACGACAGGGGATGCGGCGTGTAGTCCTGTCTGGGCTGTGCGCCAGGACGGTTGCCTATCCGGCGCCTCCGTCTCCGAGCGGGATTGGCCCTCTCCCGATCCCGCTCTGCGGCCTCCTTCTGGATCATGACAATCTCACAGAAGGAAGCCACGGCCATCCAAGCCGTCGGCTCTGCCAGCATAGCCGACACTACTACTGGCAGAGAAAAACCTTCCCGATCTGCCCAACCAGGTCCCGCCGCTCTGAGCTCCACGCAGGGCACTCCTCAAGCGTGTGCTGTGCGGTGTCCTGGTCGTTTCCACAATGATGGCAATTTGCCGTGGCTTCGCGTCCGATCCTATTCAGGTACTCACCGAAGCAACCATGCCCGGTGAATACCTGAGTAAGCCGGTAGGTGACACGCTCACCCCTCTCCAGCCAGGCTTCAAAGCATGGCAGGACAGCTGCGACCACACGCTTGTGCGCATACTGCGGCCCTTCTAGCCGCTCGCGCCACCTCTCGAGCATGTGACGTCGCTCCTGCCGCCTCAACATTTCAAACGCCCTCGCAGGCGCGCACTTTACCTTCCTTATTCTAGGACATTTGTAAGACCCTCGAAACGGAAGTATATTATTTGAATCACAGTGTTTATTTGAACAAATCATTACAACTCGCTTGAGTCTAAGGAGAGCATGTGAATGTGAGTCATGTGACCAGCATACAACCGTTTCTAAAACTCTTCGTGGATCAATTGATTCACCAAGTCTGCATAATGAGCTGGTTCGATTCTTTGCCCCGGACAACAGGAAATACTAGCTTTTTGCTGTGCCTTCATGTCGCACTGTGGTGCGCGCTTACTTGCTAGTACTCATGAACTCTTGGATTCTCTCATCCACCCGAGTTGTGATCTGTTCGATTTTTTTAGTATGTCAGGACGTTGTGAGAGGGATTTATGAAAGATGTGTCTTAATTTGTTATATTTATTTGTATTGTGTCTTATCTATTTCTACTATTATCTTTAATTTTTTATTGTAATTGGTCCAAAACCGTTGTAATAAATAAAAAAAAATACTCTTGTTTGATTTGTAGCTCATGACGTAGCTCTGTCTTGGTGCGTCATGGATTGTTGATATTTCGTTTTTATTGTCGTCATCCACAATTTATACACCGGACCACTTTTGAGTTAAGCCTCCTGTTCAAACAAACCATCTGGTTCTCGTGATGATTTCGGTAGTCGAACTGTCCTAAAACGGAAGTTTAATACCTAGTATTTTCTAAATCACAATAGGTACCTATATTGATTTGAACACATCCCTGACGTCATATCGTTACACCCCCTGTTTGATTTGTAGCCCATGACGTAGTTATGACTTGGTAATATTAAGCGTCATAAGATATTCGGAAGGTTGTTTTTCCAGGAAAGCGAATTGGACATTCTTGATGAGTCATTGTCACTGCTAATATTCGGATTATCGATTAATGCGTTCATGTTACTGTTTTGACGGGTTAGCTGTCTAGTAAACTGCAGATTTTTAACTGACCAACTTTGATTCCTAATCAGTATCAGGACATACTGGAGTGCGCACATTGGAAGACTTGATTTCCATATAAAAATTATATCTAGCGACAGTTTTCGTCTGTAATCTGTGAGAAAAATACCTGTGTACCCAAATAAACATATTGATATGAGATTTTTGAATGCAGCCGTTCTATCTCACAAAGTCTATACCTTTATATCTTGGAAATAAGGTTCAAAATGTAATGATTCACCGGTCTTCGTGAGATAGAACAAATACTGTACCCATTTTATTACCCATTATGTTCTTATTTTCGTCAATTTCACTTGAGTAATGGCATTTTATTCTAAAATCTTAACGATTTAACTAATCCTCTAAATGCAGCTCTAATTCGCTTATCTATACATCGGCGCGATGAATAATATCTCTTAATTAGTCATAAATCATAATTGAAAGTGGTCTCAGCTCATTAAGCCTTACTTTCTTACGCATGCTCTATTTAACAGCAGGCTAATTAGAGATTATTATTTAATCATTGTTTATGGCTGCACAAGGTTTTATTCTTGCTCCAATAATTTGTTGGTCGTTAGCGAATATGCAGGTGCAAAAATACGTTGCTATGGATCGCATCATCCACCACTCGTATCCAATTATCCGTCCACTGCGGGGTGGTATAACTTTCATCCTTTTTATATCAACCAACTTCGGGTTTCTTTCAAATTCTGACATGGTTTCAGGTTATTTCGGGTTTCCGGAACCCTTTTTTGATGTCAGAATAATGGCTCTTGTTTATGTCTTTAATTTGATTTCTTTGCTCCAAGAATTAGGTCACTTGGTCGTACTCGACCTGTGTTGGAAATTAACTACACCAGATTATCTAACCAAATTGGACCTTGCGTGACCATTTGAAACGACATTTCAGTGAATCCTTGACCATATACTTCTAAAACAAACAAGACCTTCCTGCTTATAACTTACTTTGATATCAGACTTGATCTTGCATATGTCCAACTTTTTGGTCCACAGGAAGCAGATCGGTTTTTTGTCTTGCCATAATACCTCGAAGTGGCCCTAATAACGTCACAATTATATGCCGGATGTGCGTGCGGGCAGGAAGACGGCAATCTCGTTGCTCGCCCCCATTGGTTGACAATTATTAGTCGTGCACTGACATGGTGACATTTAGGGCTGATTTGTGGTACAGTTACATCTGCAGGTCTGACGATGACACGCAAAATATTCCTGATATAATGGCATACATTTTCTCGAATTTGTATAAGCGGCCACTTATTACTGATAAAGCGGCAGTAGGGGTTCTATATGGGTGTTAATAATTGATTAAATGAAGGGTTTTCTCTGAAATCTTATCAGAACCCTGAAAGAGCGACAAGCAAGAAAGATACAGCTCACATTACAAGTTTTGCAGTAGACTGCTACACGTAGAAGTCATTAAAAAGCGTTCCAGACGATTTCCACAAATTGGAACCCCTGCTGCCCGAGACCAGCACCCCATACTTCAGGTATACCCCAGGGTTGTGTCATTGTATACCACATACCGCCCAGCTAGAGTAGTATATAGGAAACTCTCAGTAGGTTTTGTTAAGAAGTGGTATTTAGTCTCACTCATCATCATTTCAGCCGAAAAACGTCCACTGCTGGACAAAGGCCTCCCCCAAATGGGGGTCTCACTCGCTTACCATCAATCTGTCGTAAACAGCTCTTCAAATCCAAATCCCAAATAAAGACAATTCTCTAAGTAAAAGTGCCAACCGTCTTTGTAAGATAGTCGTGTGCTGCATAAGATGTAGCCAGGAAGCTGCCAATCTGCCCTGCTCCCATTGACCGACAATTAGCGAGCGTTGACGTGCTCGTAATGAGCTCACAAGTCACACAGTTCATGAAACTTGGCGTGCAAAGGATGTGCGCCTAATGAGCTCAAACTGTTGAAGTACTTGAAGATAAAAGAGCATATCAGATGCATGGAAATGTCACACTTAGAAACTGTCAAAGGGTGGCTTATTCAGGTGCTGTCTGTAGTGTAATCTTGACGTTAAATAACCCGTCGAATACATAACCTCCTCCTTTTTTTGAAGTCGTTTACAAAAAGAATAAAGCCGCAAACCCACAGCGAGCGGAACTGAAGCATATCGTCGGCGGGTCTCGTCGTGTTGTAATGTACTGAACTGTATGAGACAGTGCACACAACGCTGTCCTGCCGGGAGGTTTGACGGTGTGACCGATCCGCCGCTGCTCCGTTCCGGAAAGCCAACGCCGGGCGGTGCGCGAAAGATACGCTGGCGTTGTATTATATGGGAATGCATAATGCATGTTGTTTTCTTCTGGCGCTGTCATTCCGCCGCTGTTCCCGGTGCGCCAGTCCCGATCGCGATCCGCCCGCAGTGTGACATGCACGTCCCGTCCACCTCAGTTCCGTGCCTGCACCTTTACTTTCAGTCTAGTTTTGATTTGGTGATTATGCTTTTCGAAAGCTAATGCAAAACTATCCCCCTATATGTTAAGAAGGGTTAGTGGTCAATCCGCACTAATTAGATTCGCACGAAAAGTGCGGATCGCCACTTTTAAATATTATGAATTTTGTGGGGGTCGATTTGCACGAAGCCAATTTATTTTCGTGCGGATCGCCACCCTCACTTTTATGTAGGTGGCTATGTGCACACATTGTTTTTTATGGAATAAACTTACGAAAAAAGTACTGTAGCGTACAAAGGTGATAGAAGTAATAATATTTTTTTTATGAAGTGACACGAATTAATCAAAAATATCTTTATTAAAAATATAAATTTTTGATAAATGTCTACAAGTTCAAAAATTAAGGTAGGTACCAGTGTTTTACATATTTTGAATGAAAATAAGGGACTGAACATTCTCATTTAGTAAGTTCTTCGTTCAACCCGTCAGACTGTATGTATACATTTATTATTATTAACTTGTTTATAGTAAAAATATAGACAAAGTTCTGCAAACAATCATAGTGAGACTAATGCCTATTGCACACGAGGGCAGAGCAGTGAGGCAGAGCAGTGAGTGAAACAGTACTGCTACCGTTCGAACGCCAGAACAGATACTGTGCTGCGACAAAATAGTTACTGTGCTGTGACAGTACAGTATCTCCTCGCTGCCCTGCCCGTGCCCTGCTCGTGTGCAACAGACATTACTGACAAACAGGTAATGTTTTCAGAAATTCTTTATGAGGCAAAGGAATCAATGCCATTCATACAAATCATTGAGTTATTTAGTTGGTTTTATTTAAAGACATTACATATTGTTTTAAAATATTTTAAATAACACTTAAGTGGATACTTAAGCTTTTAAAAATTATATTAAGCTTTTTTTTGTTGCTTCTCTGAGCAAAACTAATATTTTTCTGAAAAATATCTGGTTCCAAAATATTTATTTATTAAGGGTGCTTTTAATTTTTTTTTGTTTTTGGAACCACATCCTAGATAATTTTTCCTATTAGTAAAACCGCACATGATAGTGGTTCAAAAACAAAATTATTTTTGGGACCAATTTGTAACATGTCCTTTATTTTTAAATTTAGCCGGATAAAATCGAAAACAAAATTCTCTTTACAGTTTGAGATAAAAGAGTATCTACTCAATAGAGGCGCCACAAGTCATCCATAGCTAAATTTAAACTTTAAAAATCGCTTTTCCGGCAGAACTTTGGGTAGTCTTATTCGTTTTAAATAAATTAAATTATTTACAGGCGTATTTTTTGCATGATAAATCACAGACAGAACCGACAGAAAAATATTGTTCCGTTTATAACCGTTTTTGTCAGACTAATAACGTAGAAGAAAAGATCGCCCAATCATTTTTGCTAGCCAAACCTGAATACTGAAATCACTCCTGCCTAACAACCTGCATGAAGGGAAACAGGATTGTTGAATCAAATTTATCCACTAACATCTTCAAAATGCCATTAGGACTATACCGTGTTCTCTGTACAAGCGAGGCCGTCTTAATCTTCACCATGGCGTAGAAGTCACGAACGCGTGCCTGCGCGATCATGCAAGATGCACTACAAAAACGCGGCAGCCACAAAAACATTCTGAAGCTGTTATTACATTGGTTATTTAATAGCTACCAGTCACCAATAGCAATTTTTGGTATCCCCGACACCCTTCGAGATAGCTTAAAAGGCGAAAAATCGCCTAACTTGGCAACACTGCTAAACTTACTGAATGGTAGCGAGTTACGACCCACTGAACCACGACAAATGCGTGTGAGTTAGATGGCATATACTGCTTTCTCTATCACTCATAGGTTTCAGCACCAACGCCAATTTGCTTTCTCACTTTAACGTATAGTTTTTTGTATCACTAGGAGTATAACCTTTTTTTAATATACACGCCAGTAATTCATTGAAATAGTATTTTATTAAATTTTCGATATTTTTATCGTCATTTGTTCACGACTGTACTTTGATATTTTTATTCTTTAAAATACAAAATGTGCAAGTAGCCACCTACATAAAAGTGGGGGTGGCGATCCGCACGAAAATAAATTGGCTTCGTGCAAATCGACCCCCACAAAATTCATAATATTTAAAAGTGGCGATCCGCACTTTTCGTGCGAATCCAATTAGTGCGGATTGACCACTAACCCGTTAAGAATACTTTAGTTACTGTAAATGAAGACGCACATTCATAAATAACACTACTAATCAGCACTTGTTATAATAAATCGAGGTTATCTTCAATGTTTTCTACTCATTTGGCTAGACCCATAACGGGTGACAATTGAATGCTCCGGTTGTTTACGACTGGAACAATAGCAAGGTATCAATTCGCCCTATTTGACGTCACGTGCCAGTTCTGGAATCTGTCAACGTCCACGAATTGTGCGAAGACTGAAGACTTTGGTATGTAGATCTATCAACCCAGCCTATCGCAGTCCATTGCTGGACATAAGTTGTGCCACAACACTCGGTCCTCTGCCTTCCGCATCCAGTCCCTCCCAGCTACTCTAATCAGCTCGTCGGTCCACCTGGCTGGGGGGCGCCCTACGCTGCGTTTTCCGATTCGTGGTCTCCAGTCAAGGACTCGTCTGCTCCAGCGGCCATCGGTCCTTCGACAGATATGGCCAGCCCACTGCCACTTCAGCGTACTGATCGTACAAGCTATGTAGGTCACTCTAGTAATATGACATACGACAAAATAATGAAAATTGATTTAAGATTTTTTTACAAGAACAGATGACCGTTTTGACCCACTTTTTAGCTCACTTGACCCCTTATGATTTGAGGCTTGATAACGCCTGCCTTCAACACATAATCTACAACCTCCCAAGGTCCAATCCACAGTCTATAAATAGTAATAAAACAGCACACAACATTGTAATCTTTCACTTGCGCGTGCGCTTATCTCCTGTTGCCACATCGACTTCCGTCATCGATGCTCCAAACATCCCTGCTGCGATAACTGTGTGGTGTTTACTTATAATGTTATTGTATAGAATTATTTGATTTACAATTTAATTGCAGAGGTTCTGTGTAAAACGTTGATGTGTTGTTGAAAGAATTGAATTGAATTGCAGCTGGATGGAATAGAAGTTAGCTTAGAGAGATAATTTTAAATCAGTAAAGTTTATAAAAATCGATATATAAATAATATAAACAATCATATAAATATGAAGGGTGCCACAGACGATGCATCCAACAGTCCGAATGGCGTGACCGCATTCCAGAATCTGTCCGTGAATGTTGAAAACTTATGTTATTTTTAGAACAAGTCAAGCTTTTTTGGAATTAGTCATTAAAACGACTTCCGAATATATACATCATCAATGGCCCACCAAGATAAAAAAACAAACAATACGTCAGTGTTTTTATTAAAAAGGTAATTTGAAAATAAATATTCGTAAACACAGTGGTAAAAGACCATATAAATGTAATATACCTATAGGCTCACAAAACCTACTTTGCCCAATTGTTTTTTGTTAAATTAAATTATATAATTAATACATTATATGTATTATAGTCTTTGACCAGTGTGTGTTGCCAGTAATTACTTACGGTACTGAAACGTGGTCGCTCACAATGGGCCTGATAAGAAGGCTCAAAGTCACTCAAAGGGCAATGGAGAGGGCTATGCTCGGAGTGTCCCTGCGTGATCGAATCAGAAATGAGGAGATTCGCAGGAGAACGAAAGTAACCGACATAGCCCGAAGAATTGCCAAACTTAAATGGCAGTGGGCGGGGCACATTGCTCGCAGAACGGATGGCCGATGGGGCAGTAAAGTTCTGGATTGGCGACCGCGTACTGGAAGGCGCAGCGTGGGTAGGCCCCCCACAAGGTGGACCGACGACCTGGTGAAGGTCGCGGGAATCCGCTGGATGCGGAAGGCACAGGACCGGTCGTTGTGACGATGTTTGGGGGAGGCCTATGTCCAGCAGTGGACGTCTTTCGGCTGAAATGATGATGATGATGATGTATTATAATTATTTAAATTTAAATTAAGTTAACGCCAAAAGTTAGGCCAAGTAGGGCTTGTGGGCAAAGTTAGGGCATTTTACGGTAGGTATCTATTTCTGCCGCCAAACAGTGATGCTTGCATTGCTGTGTTCCGGTGCAAATAATACAGGTTGCCAGTGACATTACAATCACTTGAGACTTTCCATCTTCATGTATCAGTTTGGCGTACGCGATTTACGGTAACATTTAGGAAATTTGTCGTATTTTTACAAAAAAAAGAGAGGGTACATAGTCAAACCGGATACAGCTTGTACCTGTGGCATTGATCCTCAATCAATGCCACATCTGTTATCTTGCTCTCCGTGCCCACTCCTGCACAATGAGCGATCTGAATAATGCTACAGATAACTCAATTAAGGTGGCCAATTTCTGGGCCAGCAGTAGGTACTTATATGATGTACCATCGACATGGCGAAACGAGCTAAGGGCCACCTGATGTTAAGCGGTTAACTTTGCCCATAACATAACAACTGCAGTAACACTTAATCTCTGTTTTTTCTTACTTGTCTTATTTAGTAAACAATCTTGGCATGTCTCTTTAATCAAATAACTACTTATAAAATATAATTACTAGTCCTGCACAAATCATATTATGTTCATGTAGTTTGTTGCACTAGTTATATGGTATTGCAAATCGCGTTCGCCAAACTGAGACCTATAGCACAGATTAGATAATAGCCTAAGGATGTAGGTAGTCTCATGTGTTTGTCACTGTATTTCGGTCCTTTTCTACTCGTCATCTTTTCATTATCTTGTTACTGTTATTCCCTTGTAATCTAGGAATGCCAAACATAATATTAACGTAAATATTATCACCTGACCGGGTAACGGCGGCCTACTTGCGTTATCGTCAGTAAACGAATAATAATTAGTTAGTTTATCTCTTACATATTTGTTTTAACACTAATTACAAGACTACTTGTAAATCTTGTAATGTTCTAGCTATCACTGTGCCCTGCCCTTATGAGGATTCTTTTGATAATTATAATTGTTAGGTCATCACCCTCATTATCGGAAGTTTTTGGATAAAGATAAAGATAAAGATTTTTATTTGCAAGAAACATGGTTTTTACAAAGTTGTTGGTGGTTTTTGGCAGGTACATCATGGAAGATAAAATACATACATACATTTGGAAGTACAAATACCTATCGTAAGATGTAAATTGTGGAAAGAATAAAACTTTTTAACAAAAAATTTAACCGACGAAAACAGAAACTGAAAAGCGAAAAATTAAATAAAGCTTTTAGTCTTTTCCTAACTAAACTAATGTAAATAACTAATTATGAGTCGGCGCCAAACAAACAAGCAAAGTGCATGCAAGTTGCAAGTGGTCGAACGGAGAACGCATTTTTGGATAGTTATTATTTATCGTTGAAAATTTCACGTTGTATTTGATGTTATGTGGTTTTTATTATTTATTTAAAGTAATTTAATGATCTTCGTTGATTGTTTGTTTGGCGCCGACTCATAATTAGTTATTTACATTAGTTTAGTTAGGATAAGACTAAAAGCTTCATTTCATTTTTCGCTTTTCAGTTTCTGTTTTCGTCGGTTCAATTTCTTGTTAAAAAGTTTCATTTTAAATTGTTTTGTGGCTAAAATCTAACTCCAGGTCTCCATTAAGTTGTAGTGTCTAGAACTACATTTATGTGTGCCAAGTTTCAACAGAATCGGTTAACAGGTAAGAATTCAGTGGGTGAACAAGCACTCATCTCCTGTTTTCCTACCCTTAGGGGTGGATTTTGATTTTGAAATTTAAATGGGACCAACTTCGAGATATACCCTATCCATTACTCCTTTTTTTTCGTCGGTTAAAAATTGGCTCACGGGACACGAACCCACGACTTTTGGTTCAGGCACAGATAATATAATACTATACTAGTAGTTCAGGTGTGTATCGCCGCAAAAGTCGCCGTGGCTATGACTCTAAGCGTTTACCGGATGATCGGTATATTATGATAAATTATTTAACTCTCTGTGCAATAACAGCCATTGTCTTCTCAGTAATTATTATAATACACATTTAAGGGAAAATAACATGATATAAAATTAAATTACCTTATGCAATGCACACAATAAATAAAATAGCAAGCGATTACCTGATACATAAACTGTTCATAAACATACTGGAATAGGTCATTATTAATAATAATTCTAGGAAAAAGTAACTTGCCATATATCCTTATAAAGTAGATATTTATCAGAATAACTTGTATGAAATGACGTGTCAATTTTGCTCAGTATTTATGTATCTGTGTGAATCACTTCCTATAAAGAAAGATAAACGCATGTTATTAATCTAAGGATAAACGATTATTTTACTCCCACGGTAAGTTGACTGAGTTTAGATTCTTTATTTTTAATAGGGTTTTTGTATCAGTTGTTTTTTTTTTGTATTTTAGCGGTTTTCCCTATTCATAATTTAATAAAGGTCATTTAATTTTAATATTTTTTTTAGTTCTAGTGGTTGTAAGCGCGACTGCTGAGCGTGGGGTTCTGGGTTCGATTACCGGGTCGGGCAAAGTGTTATTGGGTTTTTTCATTAGGAAATTCTCAGGGTAGCAGCCCGGGGTCTGGTGCCCGGTCAATGGCAATAGGCTCGCCCCCTATTACATGGGACTATAACATAACTGGCGAAATGTGGGTGTACTATTACACCTCTGCCTACCCCTTCGGGGAAATACAGGCCTGATGTTATGTTATAATTTAATAAAATCGGCCGAGTGTGAGTCGGACTCGCGCGCCAAGGGTTCCGTATACCAGCGCGGATCCAAGATTTTTCTCAGGGGTGGTGGGGCAATTTTTTGTAACGATTTCTATAAACTGGTCAGTGGTGGACTGACCCCCTCTCCACGCACGGTCCGGGGTCCAACTTTTTTTTCAACTCGACCTATGCAAATACACATTGTAAAGGAAACCTAAGCTTATAGCATAGCTGACTATATGATTTTTCCAATCACATTCCATGTTTTCATAAAAATAAATACTTATCCGAGCAGCCAGCCGCAGACACCTGCAAAGCACACACGCACACACGCGAGCAAAGCGATTGCGAAATCTTTCATAGATTCCAATTACCCGGTCCTTTGCAATCGTCCTAGGATTATCGCAAAGATCCGATTTTTCCGATTATCGTAGACTTACATATGATTATTACCGTTTTTAAGATAGAGCAGGAACAAAAAAGTTTTTGTTCCTGCTCTCAAAAAAATATTTTTTTTAGGAGTTTCTTGCATAGAACCTTTGTAATTTTAATTAACTATTAGATAAAGGCCATAATAAAACATTTTATTATTCTGTGAAAATTTCAACTGACATATTACGGTAAAAAAATACCCTGTGGACGTACAGACAGACGGACTTGGATAAACCCTAAAAATCTACGAAAATCAACGAATATGATAGGTAAATGCGAAGATCTCGTCACAGATCTGTCTGAATTAAGTGAGTCGTCTCTATAAAGAACAATTAACTTTGAGATTGAGTGCACAACAAATCTTTGCCAATTAAGAGCACGGTACAATTTGATAGAACGCTTGTTAAATGTAAGAAACAGCACACACTTGCGATTATTCGCCATCGCCGCGAAAGAATCGTGGGTTCTTATTGATTTTACTATTGACGGTAAAAAGCGTACGATTAAGTAATATTGTTTAGGAAATGTATGTTTGACCTTATTGTTCCATAAATTCACAATATAATAGAAGGGATTAGATTAAAAAGGGTTCAACTGACTAATTAACCAAAAACAAGATTTTTAAACCGTTTATTTATTTATAAAATTATGCACACACAGGCAAATAATAATAACATACATAGAAATGAATAGTACAAAAGCACTGCTTATTTCTTTATGAAATTTCTTCCAGCAGACCTGCGAGAGGAAAATTTGGATTGACATTGCCGTTGAATTTGTCATTCAGTTATCTATCGAATGGCGCTAATATTTCTCAAAATTCACCTTTATGTCAGTTGAACCATCTTAATTCTAACCCCTTTGTTATAATAATGAAAAATTGGGGGAGGCCTATGTCCAGCAGTGGACGTGCTGCTGAAATGATGATGATGATGATGAATAAAAAACAAGTCTTGTTGGCAAGGTTTAAGTAAGCACTCGTATGATTATTTGTTCTATGGCACAACTTCGATCGGTAAAAATAATTGTGTAGGCAAACAGCAATGAAAGTTCAAAACGCATAATGATTAGAAGACGGGTTGAATGATGATATAACTTGTTAATAAATAATCACCCTAACTAATGCTATAAAAGTGAAAGGGAATATCTATTACTCAGACAAGTTTCAATCATTTGATGAACTTTACATAGAGAAAGCTGAAATTATCTGCAATTTGTAGCATTATCTTTAAATCTCCATCAGTGTTATACAGATTGAGATTGGAATATGATTTTGCTACGAATAACATATGAAACTAATGAAAGCAATTTACTTCTTCTTTTTCTTTCTCTCCCTCTATCTAATGTGTGTGTGACACAAGGCTTTACGAATGTATCTTATCTTATGTTTGAGTCGAAAGGTTAAATTTATACTTACATATGGTTAAAATCAAGGTACATTACGTGATTGAATTGTAACCGCGACAATTTCGTTCCAACTTTACTAATAAAGAAATGTAGTTTGTCGCGTGTCGCGGTTAATTCGCATAATGTGCGCCGCCTCTTAACTCTGAGTGAAATGATGTCACCAAAACATACGTATCCTCCATTGTTCTGTTACTACTAATATACTGTAAGTATAAGTAAGTAAGTACCTATCTACAATCAGATGTTTGATTATGACATCTCACACAATTGGTATTTTGAAGAGCTGATAGTACTTATGTCATAGCGATAATAGATGTTAGGCGTACATACTTTGTGACAGGTTGTGACAGTTTTGCCAACTTTATACTCTATTAGAGTCAAAAGCCGCAAAAGAATCATAAAAAAACAGTAGAAAAAAAGTAAAACCCAGATTTAAAGGTGTGGACCTTTTTTTAGGTCCTCCTCAATTTTTTGTTTCTTTCGTCTAGTCTAATCAAAACTAATGACCTTATAGTTTCGCCAGGTCCGTCCGTCCGTCCGACTGTCTGTAACAGCCATTTTATTTATTTATTTATGTACACACAACACATTTTATTATAGATAACATACAGAACAAACACTTGATCACAAAGGTACTGCTTTACTGAGAGTGCTATGAAGTTGTGGCACAGTTATATATTTTCATGACACCTACTTGAAAAAAAAACTGTTTTTTTACAAGTAGGATGTAGGGGAGATCCCCTGCATCTTAAAGTGGGGCAGATTTTTTTTCTTTCGCGTATCTCTTCGTGTATGGTGTTATTCAATAGGTATTTCAAAAATATTAGGGATTATTTTAAAAACTATTTTGATACAGGGTAGGTACCATTTATGAAATATTACGATTTAAACTGAAGGCCAATTCTCGTAATCAAAAACGTTCAAAATATAGTTCCAAACTAATCTCAATGCTTTAAATCTCAATTTCCTGACAGTAGATGTTTCTGATTGTCGTTTATTGGTGACATTAATGACCTAAGTGTCACAAATAAACGGCAAACAGGATCATCTACTGTTAGGAGATTGAGATTAGTTTGTAACTATATTTAAAGCATTGAGATAAGTTTGTAACTATATTTAAAGCATTGAGATTAGTTTGGAACTATATTTAAAGCATTGAGATAAGTTTGTAACTATATTTAAAGCATTGAGATTAGTTTGGAACTATATTTAAAGCATTGAGATTAGTTTGTAACTATATTTAAAGCATTGAGATTAGTTTGTAACTCTATTTAAAGCATTGAGATTAGTTTGGAACTATATTTAAAGCATTGAGATTAGTTTGTAACTATATTTAAAGCATTGAGATTAGTTTGGAACTATATTTAAAGCATTGAGATTAGTTTGTAACTATATTTAAAGCATTGAGATTAGTTTATAACTATATTTAAAGCATTGAGATTAGTTTGTAACTATATTTAAAGCATTAAGATTAGTTTGTAACTATATTATTATTATTATTTTTATTTTTTTTATATATATTTTGAACGTTTTTAATTGCGATAATTAATTAACCTACTGGTCATTGTTAGAGTTACGTTTCCTTACACCTTACAGGCAAAACCACTTATCCTGAACATTTGAAAACTATCCAGCATATTTGAAAATACCTATAACGAATTTAAAAGGAAAACTATCACGGATGAGTAGACTTTTCTAGTTTACGAGTAACAATCGACTAACTTAACCACGTCTGTCAAAAGTTCATGGAATTAATCTTCAGATTGAATTATTGTACCCAAGTAATTCAACATTTATTTGCAATAAGTGTAGGTAGTTCTTATTTTATTAACCGACGAAAAAAAGGAGGAGGTTCTCAATTCGACGCGTATATTTTTTTTTTTTTTTTTTTTTTTTTTATGTATGACCACGCATAACTTTTTACAGAGTGGTCCGATTTTGATGATTCTTTTTTTATTGGATAGGGTATATCTTGAAGTTGGTCCCATTTAAATTTCAAAATCAAAATCCACCCCTAAGGGTAGTAAAACAGGGGATGAGTGTTTGTTCACCCACTGAATTCTTACCTGTTAACCGATTCTGTTGAAACTTGACATACATAAATATAGTTCTAGACACTACGACATAATGGAGACCTGGATTTAGAGTTTAACCACAAAAAAATGAAAAATAAAACTTTTTAACAAAAAATTGAACCGACGAAAACAGAAACTGAAAAGCGAAAAATAACTAATTATGAGTCGGCGCCAAACAACCAATCAACGAAGATCATTAAATTACTTTAAATAAATAATAAAAACAACGTCACATCAAATACAACGTGAGATTTTCAACGATAAACAATAACTTTCCAAAAATGCGTTCTCCGCTCGGCCACTTCCAACTTACACGCACTATGCTTGTTAAAAGTTCGTTTGGCGCCGACTCATAATTAGTTATTTTTCGCTTTTCAGTTTCTGTTTTCGTCGGTTCAATTTTTTGTTAAAAAGTTTTATATAATACATTAGGAGGCACTTATGACTTAGTGGCCTTCTGGCGTGGCAAATTTGAGGGCTTACAATAAATTTATTATTTTAACCGACTAATTTATTGTAAGCAAGTATTATTATTGGTTAATAATAAATAACTAATATAAATTGGAAGATGATCTTGTTTTTTTTCTACTGCACACGGTGTGCGTGGGAGGTATTCAATGATATAGACATAAACGTATAAAATTACTACTTTCCCACCCTGTTACACTGCACCAGTTTTACAATAACCCACTAACTTTACAAAAACATCTCGGAGCTGTGGCATTAAATTTTCAACCTTACCTCACACAAATAGAACCTACAAGGGTTGCAAATTAAACGATGGTAAAACATTTGATCGATCAATGTCCCTTAGATTGATTACCCAGATTTTACAACTCTTTATTTTCTACGGAATAAGGTTGTAAATAGCTATTTGGTCTGTTTACTTATCTGCCTACTATCGGATGTCAGTTAAAGATAACGGGTGAGGTTCACTGTGCGTGTCACTCAGTTTGATTTGATAACTGTGTCATTCGCGCGCTGACGCTCGTCGCGTGCGCACGTCTTTGTAAACGACGACGGTTGTCCGTTTCCAAATTCGAAATTTTAAGAAATTTTGTGTTCGACTTAGTTTAGAATTAGGAGCTGTGTTATTTTTAGGTTATCGTTAATTTGAACTAGGTTATAAGATTGTTTTGGGTTCAAAAAAATCATGTGATCGTTTAAAAAACTGAGCTTTTCAAAATTATAGTGATAAAAACAACGAGCCCATCAATAAAAAATCCAAATTGTTATAGTGACTGTGTTTGAACTGTGATATCGAAAATAAACATTCCAAAATGCGTCGAATGAAAATGAACATCGACCCTGATCTCGGAGACCTTGAGGAGATGCTAGCCCACGTCCAGACACAACTGGAACACGAAATAGACAAAGAAAAGGAGTCTAAAATGCCTTCTTTAGTCAACGTCCAAGAATCCCCGAAAATGCCTAAAAGAACATCGTCTTTTAACAGGTCTGATAGTTTCGATTACCGAAAGACCGCCCCAAGACCTCCTCCATCCCGAACTGACTCTGGAAGTCACTCCTTGAATGGAAACTACGGAGAATACAGAAACGGGAGCGAGGAGAGAAATGAAGAGCAATACTCCCAGCCTGAAATAAATGGCAAATTCAAAGGCTCTCAAACCAGTTTGAAGTCTGATGAAGGGTCTCAGAGTTCTTTCCAATCTTTTCGATCCGAACCTTTGTCGAGGCTATCGTTGCTGAGCCTACAGGACAAGAGAGGATCGTATGCCTCTTTGAATGGAAGGTCCCGGACTGCTACCCTGCCGAGAGGATATGGATCTACGAGGGAGAAGAATTGGGAAGAATATTGGGCACAGTAAGTACTTTAATTGTTTTCTTTTTCTTAATGACCACTGTTTTCATATGTATGCAATTTTTTGTTGAACTACGGAAGCGGAACAGACACTCACTTTTGCATATAATATTTGTTTATTACGACCAGGAAAGTGTGGTGGACTAAGGGAAACTTCTCATTCTGAGAAGAGGCTCGTGTCTATTGATGGAACAGTAAGAGATGCCCATAATGCCCATTGGATATTCAGATCATCTAGCCATGTTAAGTCTCATGTAACATTATGAACTGTCAAATTGTGATAGGACGAAACATGATCTTACAGCATAACTGCAGCTTCGTAGTAGTTATAGTCTTCAATATTAGGTATTACGTGCACGATCGATTCAACGAACGTTTTGGTAACAAATTGCGCCATTGATACTTGAAACATTACACTGTCAATCGTATGCGCATGATCATTGAATTGAATCGTAATATCATACGAGTTCGTCTTTGATAAGATGATTCAGAATTTTGATTGATAAGGCTGATCTGTGCTCTTGTTAGATAACTTTTAGGCTTAGTCAAAAGTTTTTCTGATAGCAAAGACGGATTAGTCGTTTTTCGTATAACTGTCTCTGAAGAGGCAAAACTCGATTTTGGAACTCAAAGTTTCAAGTGAAGCAAATAAAAATGTTTTATAAATGCTCTAGAAAAAATTACACTGACGTCACGGCTTTTGTCAAATCTCCTTGCCTTGACACTCGGTCATTTGTGACAAGGATAACATAACTCAAAATTAATCAAGAACGCAGAAATCATCCGCAATCTTATTCAAACATAATTGTCACAAATGTATGACTTCGTCTTGAGTGAGGTCTTGAACTCTTGACCCTTAGGCCTGCTGATTAAAGACTATCATAACAATAATATTACGTTATAATAATCAATGATTATTAATCATTATCTATAAACATAATTTTCTTTATGTAACCTTAACCCAACCCAACCTCATCTTCTATATCGACGCCGCAATTACATGCTATTAGAATTGTAACATTCACAATCGCCTCGCGACCATTATTATTGTTGTTGTGAGTTTGTGACCCATATTATTATGGACTGTTATGTGCATTTAAAGTCATTATACTTTCACTCCTAGATTAGTATTCATCTAATGTCTCCGATTTCTATAGAGGCTACAGCACTCGGAATAATACGAATATTATATGGTCTATCTTCATTTTATAGTTCAAGAGTATTTTATGTCGAATGTCGACTATACTTTCTTTATATTTTATGTGGTTTTTTTTTTCGTTTTAATTTTTTTTGTATACCCACCTGTTAGATACATTACCTGTTTGTGTTTCTGTTGCACTGTTATTTAAATGTTGCGCGCCGTTAACTGCGACAAATAATTTTTCTTTCTTAATGTTTTTTTTTTCTTAATGTATTTGTAAAGGTTCGGTTCTTCGAACTTTTTGTTTCATTAGGGTAATGACCTTATTGTTGGCTGTTTACGGTACTGTCTTTGCTCAAGATTATTATGGTTTGAAATTTTTTCGGTAATTAGACTAATTAGTTATCGGAAGAACTATTGTTTTTATGCTTTAGTTAACTTCAACTGCTTATAAAATTACGTTGTAAAATATTAATCTTCAGCCATTTTTTGTTAGACTGGAAGCCGACATTTACAAACTACAGTAGTTATATTAAATGAAAAGGTTTCCCTCCATTCTACTTAATAAAAATAAAAAGTTTTATTTCTCATTCACAAAGGTATGTTATAACTTCTTAGGTTTTCGCGATCACTACACATTATAATAAAACAAAGTTTAACCGGATTAAATCGCGTATATTATTTAAATTGGTTTTCCTGACGTTTCGAAAGCTTTGCAGCATTTCGTGGTCGCAGGTAGACTAAGATGACAAGCGTCTTTACAAATATTTCTAAAAAAAAATTTTAATCTACCGTACAATATTATTAATTAAAATCGTTTCGATGCACGCAGTAATCACTCACAATATCATTATCTTTTACAGTGTTGCGTGCTGTTTGGGACTTGATTATTTTAAGGACTGGGTATAAATAAATAAATAATAATAATTGGTTTAAATAATATACGCGATTTAATCCGGTTAAACTTTGTTTTATTATAAAGGTATGTTACTTAAAATAATTACAAGAAAAAACAGTCCTTAGGTTAATATTCCTTTGTGAAGGACTTACAACCAAAATTAATATCCAATATATCCACTATTTACCCCACTAGAGATATAAATTTGACATATTTTGTATGGAGCTTATTTCAAATTCCAATCTCTAGTAGGGCAAATCGTGGATAGATTGGTTATTAATTTTGGCCGTTAGATAACATAATGTATGAAGAGCTTTATGAGAAACTAATTAGTTCCTATATTTAATTAATGTAGAAGATTAATGAATTTCCCGAGTGTTTCTTCAATGTGTCAGCTTAGACCACAGACATAGTAAAAAGTATAGACGAAGTGCTGCGAACAATCATAGTGAAGCCAAAAAAAGCCGTGCTCTTTAGTGTACAAAAAGCGCCCACGCACACCCCATGCACTTGAAGATATTTGCTTTCGCGATGCTTACTGGACGATGCCGCGACATGTGAACTGAGAGGGGTGAGCACGGTATAAGGTACATGTGTTAGTAGTAGGGATTCGCCGATACTGGATCAAGTCTGGGGGCCGACGCTGCCGACTAGTCTCACATGGCACATATGACCGCGAAATGATTAAGTTAGTCTTATAAAACCGCGAATTAATTTGATTACACGTATCAAACCGCGAATTAATTTGATATCAAACCGCGAATTACTTTATCGAACCGCGAATAAATTTGATATCAAAACGCGAATTAATCAGACTACACGTATCAAACCGCGAATTATGTTGATTGATCGATCTGATCGCGGGTTTGGTCTTTGCTGGTAGTAGTAGGGATTCGCCGATACTGGATCAAGCCTGGGGGCCGACGCTGCCGACTAGTCTCACATGGCACATGTGACCTCGAAATGATTAAGTTAGTCTTATAAAACCGCGAATTAATTTGATTACACGTATCAAACCGCGAATTAATTTGATATCAAACCGCGAATTACTTTATCGATCCGCGAATAAATTTGATATCAAAACGCGAATTAATCAGACTACACGTATCAAACCGCGAATTATGTTGATTGATCGATCTGATCGCGGGTTTGGTCTTTGCTGGTAGTAGTAGGGATTCGCCGATACTGGATCAAGTCTGGGGGCCGACGCTGCCGACTAGTCTCACATGGCACATATGACCGCGAAATGATTAAGTTAGTCTTATAAAACCGCGAATTAATTTGATTACACGTATCAAACCGCGAATTAATTTGATATCAAACCGCGAATTATGTTGATTGATCGATCTGATCGCGGGTTTGGTCTTTGCTGGTAGTAGTAGGGATTCGCCGATACTGGATCAAGTCTGGGGGCCGACGCTGCCGACTAGTCTCACATGGCACATATGACCGCGAAATGATTAAGTTAGTCTTATAAAACCGCGAATAAATTTGATTACACGTATCAAACCGCGAATTAATTTGATATCAAACCGCGAATTACTTTATCGATCCGCGAATAAATTTGATATCAAAACGCGAATTAATCAGACTACACGTATCAAACCGCGAATTATGTTGATTGATCGATCTGATCGCGGGTTTGGTCTTTGCTGGTAGTAGTAGGGATTCGCCGATACTGGATCAAGTCTGGGGGCCGACGCTGCCGACTAGTCTCACATGGCACATATGACCGCGAAATGATTAAGTTAGTCTTATAAAACCGCGAATTAATTTGATTACACGTATCAAACCGCGAATTAATTTGATATCAAACCGCGAATTATGTTGATTGATCGATCTGATCGCGGGTTTGGTCTTTGCTGGTAGTAGTAGGGATTCGCCGATACTGGATCAAGTCTGGGGGCCGACGCTGCCGACTAGTCTCACATGGCACATATGACCGCGAAATGATTAAGTTAGTCTTATAAAACCGCGAATAAATTTGATTACACGTATCAAACCGCGAATTAATTTGATATCAAACCGCGAATTACTTTATCGATCCGCGAATAAATTTGATATCAAAACGCGAATTAATCAGACTACACGTATCAAACCGCGAATTATGTTGATTGATCGATCTGATCGCGGGTTTGGTCTTTGCTGGTAGTAGTAGGGATTTGACGATACTGGATAAAGTTACTCTTATCAAAGATTCACCGGCTAAGAGAATGCCATAATCAGGTACTTCTTTTTTTGTTTTGTTTTGGGGGCATTGTTAAGCGTTTATGAGTTGTATTTTTATTAATTCTATTGTAAGGATTTGCCTTATTCTTTTCAGAAACTGGCTATTGTGTTTTATTTCAATTACCTTTACTGTTCATGTCGGTTCCTTTGATAATAACCTTTTTATTTTTTGAACCATTATAAAGTACTTATGTTTATGAGTACTATTGTGAGACTTAGGGTACCATATTATCTTAGTATTGTTTTCAAAGGACTATTGTTTTCTTAGACATGACCGCCCACGTTTTAATTTCATGTTGATTCCTGTTCGAATAAAAATCCGTTATGGTCTGTATAAAAGGGATGAACAAAATCATACTGCATCTTATTGTCTCCTGTGCTTTGCATCATACAAGATCTCCAGTTATTCGTCTAGTGAAGTGAAATAGTGAAACCATCCAGTTGTTTGCATAGTTAAGTGGTGAATCTGCTGAATAATGGCTGTAAGTATTTTCTTTTTATAATGTTCATGCCTCATTTACTAACGATTATATTGTGTATATTTATGTGTTCACCATGTTCCCACGCTCGTTCCTTAACCAATTTATAAATGTTGATTTTAAATTGTTTCAGTTCTCTGAAAATACTTTCAAGAGCTATTACTATGCCGAAGACCACGACGAACCTAGCGATGACGAAGGTACACTAGCCTTCAAAGTTAAACAGGCAATATCAAAAAGGTCAAACAATATTGATGATTTTTTTGAAAAACCAAAGAAGAAGAAAAAGCTGGTCAAAAAGTCATCGAGTGTTGGTCGATCATCGACCGGTGGTGTTTCATACATCACTTCTGGTAAAGATGACGGTGCCTACGCATCTCATCTCATTAAAATTGAGATTTATGAACTTGACAAGATCAAGAACATTGCACCAACGGACCACTGGAAACACGCGGATGTCCGTGTAAAATATTATACAGTAACAGAAGAAGATGAAAAAATGCAAAGTGTGCGTGATGTTATATTTAATGTTACTAAAGAGTTAGCAACGAAAGAAGATTGTATAAAATATTTTGTAGATACTGATAAGTGATTAATGAACAATAGTGAATGTGTTTCGAATTCAATAATAATATTCAGGTACTTATTTTTTAAAGAACATTGTAAAGTGTATTTTATGAGGACTATTGTTTATATTCTGGGTATTTGTTTAAAAATAAAACAAGTTATGGCAAGACATTGTTAATTGTGCTGGGTGAACACTATATAAACCTCCAACATTTACTTCAAAACATCATTTCTTACTCATTCCACACCATGGATAAATTAAGCTGTGATTTCTACAACTCGGAACTCATCATGCTAGTTGAAGACATCGAATCATTGGATCTGATGTCATCAGACTTCGATCAAGAACTCTACGAGCTCTGTGAGGAAAAAGAGCAAAACTATTTTAAAATGTGAGTACATAGTCTATTACGGTATAAATTAACTTGTTGCTACATGTTTCGGTAGTTCATAAAGAGGGGGTGGGTTTTTGGATACTTAAAGTGGTAATGTCATGTTTTTAAAACATTCGTTCCATCTAATCGTATTGTAGTATAACAACAGCGACACAAAATGTATAGCAGTCTCGATTTTATTAATTTATCTCAGAGTGAAATTTCAAGTTTAGACAAAAGTCTTGTATTACGAAAATTCCATCGCTTAATACGATTTTGGTTTATGGAAAATGTACTACCTGAGTCAATGTCGCAAGATCCTGACATTACTCCATATTATACTCCATGTAAAGGACATAAAATCGTGGACGGCACTCAATCCGATATAGATGAAATTGATGGCGTTTTACCAATGCAAGCATACTGTTTACGATGTAAATAAGAAACATGTTAGTATTTCACGAGCAAAAATGGATGAATTCTAGCATTCATTATATTTTTAATCAGTTTCGTTAATGGTTTATGTTTTATTTTTCCAACAGATCTATGCAACTTGGAGGAGGTATGAAGAAAAGACCAGCGGCGACGGAGTTGAACGAAGAGGAACCAGCAAAGAAGAGGATAAAACACCCCGAAACCCCTTCAACATCAACATCGTCAACGTCTCCAATTGTAAGTACAGGAAATAATGATAAAATTGAATGTTCTGTTTGTCGCCTAGCTGTGTCAAGAAAATATTTTGCTAACCATTTAAAGAGTAATACTCATAAAATCAATATTTTAAGATCCGATAAAGAATTAGCAAACGTTCAAATAATTGATAGTGCATTCGGTAATAGAATTCTTACTTATAGAATAAAATCAGTTATAAATTCTGACCAACCATTTGAAACACCTGAATTATTTTTACAAAATATTAAAGTCTTAATTTATAAACTACTAGAACGATCTATTACAGAAAACTTTGTAGTGAAAGTAAATTTCATTCTTAATGCAGAATTTATACAAGAAACTAAAAACCTTTTTAATACTTTTGACTTTCAAATTTCCAATTATGTTTTTTGTCGCGGGGATGATAAGGAAATGATTTATTCATCTATTGTAACTGAAATAACAAATAAAATTTCAAATTTTGAGCGAAAAGATAGTGGATGGAGTTTAGTTAAAATAAAACACTTGGACATGAATGTAAACAAGTTTAACCCATTACGTGGATCGTCATATATAGAATTACCATTAGATATTAAATATAAAAAAGCTGTAATCAATATTCAAAACAATGATCACGAATGCTTTCGTTGGGCAGTATTGTCAGGGTTATATCCAGTTAAAGATAACTCAAATAGGGTAACATCCTATATACCTCATAAAAATAAATTAAAATTTGATCATCTTTCTTTTCCGTTTAAAATTAAAGACATTCATAAATTTGAAAAGCTCAATAATATAAGTATTAATGTTTTTGGTCTAGATTATGATTCAACAAGTAAGACAAATAAAATTATAGGGCCATTACACTTAACAAAACATAGGAAAACTACTCATTTAAACTTATTGTACTTATCTCAAGGTAGTAACGGTCATTATTGTTATATAAAAAACATTTCGAGACTAGTATCTAAACAATTATCAACATCAGAACACACAGTTCATATTTGCGATGGCTGTTTATTAAATTTCACTTCACGCGATAATTTACAGCGACATCAAGAAAAAGATTGTTTCAACGTATGCACAGATTTACCATCGGATAGTGATAGTAAGAGAAATTGGTTTAATGAATTAACTCCCTCTAACCAAGTCTCATTTAATAATTATGAACGAAAGTCAAGAGTTCCATTCGTTGTATATGCTGACTTTGAAGCATTTTTAAATCCAATAGAGAGTTGTTCTAACGATCCGAGTAAATCATCAACTACTAATATTCAAAAACATGAAATGTATAGTTTTGGTTACTACCTTAAATGTTCGTATAATGACAGCTATTCAGTATATAGAACATATACCGGTAATGATTGTGCACTAACATTTATGAAATTTATTAAAAAAGATTTAGAGATTATTTGTAAAAAAAATTGTTTTGTTAAATGTCCATTACCTTTAACAATCGAAAATAAAATGAATATTTCCCAAAGCAATACGTGTTATATTTGTAATAATGATTTAAATAGTGATTCCACAATTTCATACAATTGGTATACTGGTGTGTATGAAGGAGTTGCTCATCCATTTTGTTCTGAGAAATACCGGGCACCTAATTTTTTACCAGTATTTTTTCACAATTTAAGTAATTATGATGCTCATTTTATAGTTCACGCTCTCAATTTTGAAGAGGGTGATATAGAAATAATTCCTGAGAATAAAGAGAAATATATATCTTTTTCCAAAGTTTTGCATATAAATAACCGTGTTATGAAATTAAGATTTCTTGATTCACTTAAATTTATGTCCAGTAGTCTTGACAAATTAGCAAACAATTTATCACCCGAACAATTTCAAGAACTCAAATTAAATTTTCCACTAGAAGAAGACATTAAACTATTAACACGAAAGGGTGTTTATCCATATGAATACATGACTTCATTTGATTATTTAAAAGAAACTTCTCTTCCTACTCGTGATAAATTTTATAGTTCTTTGAATGATAATCACATTTCTGAAAATGATTACAATCATGCTCATGCTGTATGGAATCATTTCAATTGTCAAAATATGGGTCACTATTCTGATCTTTATTTAAAAACGGATGTTTTGTTATTAGCAGATATATTTGAAAATTTTAGGAACGTTTGTCTCAAAACATATGGATTGGACCCTGCTCATTATTATACAGCACCTGGATTAAGTTGGGATGCTATGTTAATTTTTACTAAAATAAATTTAGAGCTTCTAACAGATATCAACCAAATTGCTTTTATTGCGAACAATATCAGGGGTGGTATATCTCAATGTAGTAACAGACATGCAAAAGCTAATAATTTATTTATGGCAGAATATGATGCCAGTATACCATCCTCCTTTCTGATGTACCTAGATGCAAATAACCTTTACGGTTGGGCTATGTCCCAATGTCTGCCAACCGGCAGATTCGAATGGGTAGATGTAAATACTGATTTCAACATCCCCGACGATGCTGAACACGGTCTTATTTTAGAAGTAGATTTAGAATACCCAAACCACTTACACGATTTTCACTCAGATTTACCTTTTTGTCCTGAAAACATATGTTTAGGGGATAGCAAGGATCGAAAACTGATCCCGAATTTAAATGATAAAAAGAACTATGTTATTCATTATAGGAATCTTAAACAATGTTTAAAAAAAGGTCTACGATTGCTTAAAATTTATAGAATTCTTAAATTTAAACAATCAGCTTGGTTAAAAAGTTACATAGATTTAAACACACACATGCGTTCGTTAGCAACCTCAGATTTTGAAAAAGATTTTTTTAAGCTTATGAACAATTCAGTCTTTGGTAAAACAATGGAAAATGTAAAAAAACGGGTAAACGTTAAATTAGTTACCCACTGGTTGAATCGTGGGAAAACCCAAGGAGTTCAATCTTTGATAGCGAGACCTGAATTTCATAGTCTTTCAATATTTTCTGAAGATTTAGTAGCAGTACAATTAAATAAAACTAAAGTTTTATACAACAAACCAATTTACCTCGGATTTTGTATATTAGAACTATCAAAAACGTTAATGTATCAATTTCATTACGATTTCATGAAATCAAAATATCAAAATAATCTTAAACTTCTTTATACGGACACTGACAGTTTAATTTATCAAATATTTACCGATAATTTTTATGTTGACATTATAGATAACTTAGAATATTATTTCGATACGTCTGACTATCCCCCTAATAATGAATATGGTTTACCATTAATAAACAAAAAGCGGTTAGGTTTTTTTAAAGACGAAAATAATGGTAAAATTCTCAAAGAGTTTGTCGGACTTCGTGCAAAAATGTATGCAATGGATGTGCAAAATAAATTTGTAGCTAAAGCAAAAGGTATAAATAAATGTGTCACAAATAAATTTAATCTAAATGATTTTAAAACATGTTTATTTGAAAAGAAAATTCAATATAGTGAAATGTTAAGATTCAAATCAATTAAACACGCTATATATACTCAAAAAATTAATAAAATATCGCTCTCGCATAGTGACACAAAACGCCATTTATTAAAAAATTCTACTGACACTCTGGCTTGGGGTCATTATAAGATAAAGAACATGTAATTCAAACATTATTTTCTGTACTATTGAAAGATGTGTATGTAATTTATAAGTGTATATAAATATGTATCTGTAATTATGTGTTTTTGTTTTATTTTGTAGAGCAATGATGTTCTTAGTAATTATATATTTTGAAAGAACATGTAATTCAAACATTATTTTCTGTACTATTGAACGATGTGTATGTAATTTATAAGTGTATATAAATATGTATCTGTAAATATGTGTTTTTGTTTTATTTTGTAGAGCAATGATGTTCTTAGTAATTATATATTTTGCATGTGTCTGTATCTTTGATGTCTGTCTTGTTCTGTTTGTTATTGTACCTGAAATAAATGCATTTTATTTTATTTTAAATGTATGATATAGTTTGTAGATTTATTCAAATAATTGAAAACAAATATAATAAATACCATTCATTTTAATAATATGTTTTATTCATTCCAATACACTTTTAGAGTTCACACGTGCATTTAAAATGTTCCATTTTTTTCATCCTTTTACTGCCATAGTCGCAGGTCCGAGTGGTTGTGGAAAATCAAAGTTTGTAACAGATTTTATAAAATCCATGAAAGAAATATGTAATATTGATTTCAATCAAATTACATGGTGCTTTGACGAAATGCAACCTTTGTATAATTTACAAAACGTTAACTATCATCAAGGTATTCCCAACCTTAACATGTTTGATGGCGAGACACCGCATCTTGTTATAATAGATGACTTAATGAGAGAATCAGATGGCAGAGTTGTCGATATATTTACTAAGGGTAGTCATCACAGAAATTTAAGCGTGTTTTATATAACACAAAATTTATTTCACCAGGGTAAAGGACAAAGAGACATTTCTTTAAATTCAAATTACATAATCTATTTTAAAAATCCTCGTGATAAAACTCAAATAAGATATTTAGCACGACAGGTATCTCCGGATAATTCGAAATTTATTGAAGATGCTTACAAAGATGCTACTTCAGAAGCCCATGGATATTTAATAATCGATTTAAAACAGAACACCAATGACTTGTGTCGCATCAAGACAAAAATATTCCCATTTAATGGGCATTGCATAGTATACATACCCACAAAAGGGTTTAAATACTCAAAGAATCAAACAGTTCCAATCACTTGTTAACAATGCATCGTAGGCTAACAACGTATAGAAATTTGTTAAATGCATTGCATACGCTTAAACCAAAGTATCGAAAAGCATTAATAAAAGCTTGTGATGACGAAGAAATAAATTTTATTTGTGAATGCATTCATAACGTTCTACAAGGAAAGGTACCTCTTAAAGATCAAGAAAAGAAGAAATTAAATAAATGTAAAAATATTCTTCGGAAATTGTTGCGCAAGTGTAAAACTAAACTAAGAAAAAATATAATCATTCAAAAAGGAGGAGCTTTCTTACCAATAATATTGGGATCAATTCTGAGTGCATTTGTAAATTGTTTTGTACAAAGTTAACATGGAAAATGCAAAAAAGATGTTACTTATAGAACCTGGGTTTATAGAAAAATTCAAACAAGAAAACACTGGTAACAATAATTTGTCTCGATTAGACACTGAAATGCAAAATATTATGCATAGTAAGATAGAGGATCGAAAAAAGTGGATGTTATATTCACAAACTCTGCAAAGATTTCTTCATTTCGCTGAAGAAAATCGTCAACCTTACAAACTGCCAATTTATGATGATACTTCTAACAATGATACAAATGAATTTAAGAATTGTTATAAAAAGAAGGAAATGGATCACCAAAATGTAGTTACTACCGAAGCTTCGTTGAGAGAGAGTGAATCTGTTAAAAAAGAAGAAGATAATTTAAAAATAAAACCGAGCTACACAGCAACCCAAATACTTAGTTTGATACCAAAAACATATAATAAAAAAGGTGAGCTATTGTTAAATTTAGTTGAATCAAGTAAAAGTAAAATTCATTGGGATGATGAAGGTACGGTAATAATTGATAATGAAATAATTCCTGGAAGCAATATTGTTGACTTAGTGAATGATTCACTAAGACCATTGAAAAGAAGTGATCCGATAGGATGGGACAGATTTGCAAAAGCATTAAAAGATGTTAAAGTACCACTGAGTTACATTGGTAACCCCAAGAGGTACGAGTTTATCAATCAACTTCAAACGAAGGATCTAGGTCAAATATCTGAAGCTGAAGAATTGTCTACACCAAATAGTGGAGGTAAGAAGCACATAAAGAAAATAAAGAAAAAGATTGATTGGGAGAAATGGACTCCGTACTAGAAGAAATTAATAGAATTTACTATGACCCATCAAATCCTGCTGGTTATAGTAGTATAGATAAACTAACAACAGCTATGAGGGGTAAAATGAACAAAGAAAATATAAGAAAATGGTTACAGTCGCAAGAAACGTACACGCTACACAAACCTGTTCTGAAGAAATTTCCACGAAATAAATACATTTTATCAAATATTAATGAACTATGGCAAGCTGATTTGAGTGATATGCGATCTTACTCTCAATACAATGATGGTTTTAACTATATACTTTGTGTTATTGATGTCTTCAGTAAATATGCTTTTGCTAGACCAATGAAAAAGAAAAATTCAGACACCACTAAAGAATGTTTTGAAAGTATATTTACTGAAGCTAATACAACTCCTACACACATACAATCTGACAAAGGTACTGAATTTGTTTCGAAAGATGTTCAACGATACTTCAAATATAAACAGGTTAATTACTATACTACTAACAATCCTGACATTAAGGCCAGCATTGTCGAACGATTTCAAAGAACCTTGAAAATGAAAATGTGGCGTTATTTCACTCATAATAACACATATAAGTATGTAGACGTTCTACAAGATTTAATTTATTCTTATAACCACAGTAACCACTCCAGTATTAAGATGTGCCCATGCGATGTAAATTCTGACAATATTATGACAGTTTGGACTAACCTCTATGATAGAAAAACAAAAAAATCTTTAGATAGTCAAAAACCAAAATTAAATGTAGGTGATTACGTTCGAATAACAAAATATAAACATATATTCCAAAAAGGTTACGAATCGAACTGGAGTGATGAAATATTTATTATATCTTCAATAATTGATAGATCTCCATGGATTGTTTATACAATAAAAGATTTACAAAATGAACCAATAGTTGGCACTTTTTATGAAAGAGAATTACAAAAAGTGTCTTATAACCCCACTTCAAATTATAAAATAGATAAAATCATTCGTTCTCGATACTCAGGTAACAGAAAAGAAGTGTTAGTGAAGTGGAAAGGTTATCCAGATAAATTTAATAGTTGGATTTTAGCTACCAGTTTAAAACAAATATGAATAAAGAAAGTTTTTATTTAACTTTGCTTAGCAATAGTTCGATGGAATATTTCCCTGATAACAAGACAACAAACTTTTCAACTAAATTACCGAAAGCCATTAAACTGGAAGGTGAATGGTCTGTTGGAGTGGTTGAATTTCAATTTCCATGCACCATGTTTACGGTTCAAGACCACGAAAATGTTGTTTACTTTACGAAAAAGATGATTATGCCTAATGAAGAAAAACCATCGACAGTGTTTTATAAAACACACATTCCAGCCACCAACTATGATAACATTGAGCATATTTTAACAGCATTAAACAGTACTAAAGAGAAAGTAAAATTTCGTTACGATGAGATAACAAAATTTGTATCTGTTTCGGTTATGGATAAAACTATACTATCGATAACATTATCTACGAAATTATGTTTGCAACTAGGCTTCGAACCGAATAAAAATCTTTTAGAAAGAAATTTTGGAAAGTGTCCTGCTAATTTACACTTGGGGTTACCATCTCAATTATTTGTTTATTGCGACATTGTTGAACCTCAGATTGTTGGTGATGTTATGACTCCGTTATTAAGAATAATTTCTTTAGATCCCTCAAAATATATTTATGGTGCTAATAAAATGCATGTTTTTTCACCACCTCACTACTTGCCTGTTATGCGAAGGGAATTTGATACTTTAGAAATAGATATAAGATCAAGCACGGGGCAAAAAATACCATTCCAGTTTGGAACCGTGTGTATTAAACTACATTTCCGAAAATTATAATATAATGCATTCTCATCGTAATCAAACTAAATGTCCTTATGAAAATTATTACACGCATCAAGCTGGATCAGGTGTTGGAGTAATTTATAAAGGTTCTGCATACCAGCGTGGTCACGGTATCGGGAGCTTCTTAGGTGGATTATTTAGATCAGTTTTACCTTTACTTTCAAGTGGTGCTAGAGTTATTGGTAAAGAGGCTCTAAATGCCGGAGTAGGTCTTTTGAGTGATATGGTTCAAGCACGTCCTATGGAAGACTCAATTAAAGATCGCCTCAAGCTCGTCGGTTCAAATTTAAAAAGAAAAGCCGATGATAAAATTGATAGAATCAACATGTCTGGTTCAGGGTATATAACCAAAAGAAAACGATTGTCGTCTTTCATTCCACCATTAACAGCTAAAGGGAAAGCTCTAAAAAAATCAGGTCTTAAACCAAAATTAAATAATATCAAAGACATATTTTCAAAATAATTATGTCTTTTCTTCATAATCATTCTTGTGAGTGCGTTAAGTCAGAGCTGGATTTGTTTGCTTTACCGTCTACACAAACGAGTATTGAAAATGGATTGTGGATTCATTATAAACCAATTTCATCTCTTGGTGATGATGGACCTATTGAGTTTCAAGTTCCGGGTACAGGTGATGACTATTTAGATTTGTCACATACACTACTTCACATAAAGGCTAAGATATTAAATCAGGATTCAACAAAATTGTTATCAACTACGGTGGTAGCCCCAGTTAATAATTGGTTACATTCACTCTTTAGTCAACTTGATGTTTATTTGAATCAAAAACTTGTATCACCACCAAACAATACATATGCCTATCGAGCGTACATGGAAACTCTTTTAAATTATGCTCCTGCAGCTAAACAATCTCATCTTACTTGTGGTCTCTGGTATGAAGATACAGCAGGAAAAATGAATTCAACAGATGAAAAAAACACAGGATTTCTGAAAAGACAAGAACTATCTATTGAAAGTAAAGAAATTGAAATGATTGGACATCTTCATGGAGATATATTTAATCAAGAAAAATTTATGATTAATGGTGTTGAAATGTGTGTAAAATTAGTTCGTTCAAGAGAAAGTTTTAATTTAATGGCTTCGTCAAGCGATACAAAATTTAAAGTTTGCATTACAGATGCAACTCTTATCGTTCGAAGGGCACGAATTAATCCAAGTGTATTACTTGCACATCAGAAAGTTTTAGCTTCAACTACAGCTAAATATCCTATCACACGAGCTGAAGTCAAAGTCTTAACAATACCATCTGGTGTTCAGGGAAAAACCCTTGATAATATTTTTCTAGGACAAGTACCCAAAAGATGTATAGTCGGGTTTGTAAGCAATGCTGCCTTTAATGGCGGTCTTACTAAGAATCCATTTAATTTTGAAAATTATGGTATCAATACTTTTAGCTTATATATCGATGGTCAACAAGTACCTTCAAAAGCGTTACAGCCATCTTTTGATAATAATATTTTTACAACTGCTTATCATACCCTTTTCTCTGGAACTGGTATACATTTTCTTAATGAAGGCAATGCTATTTCTCGAGAGCAATATGCTAAAGGTTACTGTCTGCTAGCATTTGATTTAACTCCTGATTTATCAGCTAATTCATCAGCTCATTGGAATCTCATTAAGCATGGTAGTGTAAGATTAGAAGTTCGTTTTGAATCATCACTTATACAAACAATAAACTGTATTGTTTATGCCGAATTTGATAATATAATTGAAATTGATAAAAACAGAAATGTAACTGTGGACTATAGCAGTTAAGAATAAGTGTATCTAGATATAAGAAGGAATTGTATAAACATTTAAGTTTAAATGATGAATAAATAGTTACGCAAAAACTATTTCAGTTTTAATCACCCAACTCCTTTATATCCTACCCCCTTCTTAATACAAGATATCATGCACAATTTGCTAATCAAGTTAAAATTTTAACACTCACACGTCACCCACGACATAGATTAGTACTGTTTTAGCTCTTGCCGATTGTTTTATAAGAATAATAAGATGGATACAGTAGAGATACAGCAACACCTAAAAAAAGTTCATCTAGGTCTAGCAAGTAATGTGTATGCTGCAAACAGGTTACCGGTATACACCCAAGCACCAACATATATGATAGGAAACTTGGATCCAGATTATAAGCCAGGCTCACACTGGGTAGCTATAAATATTGATCTAAATGGTGTTGGTCAATATTTCGATTCCTATGGTCGGGCACCAACAGGATATTATGTTCAATTCTTAAGAAGGAATTGCAAAAGATGGAACTGGAATACAAGTAGGATTCAGAATGATTTTACTTCAGTTTGTGGTGAATACTGTCTAATGTATTTGTTACATAAATATCATGGCTGTACGATGCTGGATTTCATAACATTATTTACTAGTAACACATTATTCAATGATTTGTTATTGGATAAGATGTTTCGTTCATATTTTAGAATGTAAGAGTATAACAAAGAAATTTTAAGAAACGAAATAAATGGGAATTATTAAGTAATATTTGAAGTCTTATTATATCAGTTCCTTATCTTGCACCCAAATTCTCACAATAGTACTCATAAACATAAGTACTTTATAATGGTTCAAAAAATAAAAAGGTTATTATCAAAGGAACCGACATGAACAGTAAAGGTAATTGAAATAAAACACAATAGCCAGTTTCTGAAAAGAATAAGGCAAATCCTTACAATAGAATTAATAAAAATACAACTCATAAACGCTTAACAATGCCCCCAAAACAAAACAAAAAAAGAAGTACCTGATTATGGCATTCTCTTAGCCGGTGAATCTTTGATAAGAGTAACTTTATCCAGTATCGTCAAATCCCTACTACTACCAGCAAAGACCAAACCCGCGATCAGATCGATCAATCAACATAATTCGCGGTTTGATACGTGTAGTCTGATTAATTCGCGTTTTGATATCAAATTTATTCGCGGATCGATAAAGTAACTCGCGGTTTGATATCAAATTAATTCGCGGTTTGATACGTGTAATCAAATTTATTCGCGGTTTTATAAGACTAACTTAATCATTTCGCGGTCATATGTGCCATGTGAGACTAGTCGGCAGCGTCGGCCCCCAGACTTGATCCAGTATCGGCGAATCCCTACTACTACCAGCAAAGACCAAACCCGCGATCAGATCGATCAATCAACATAATTCGCGGTTTGATACGTGTAGTCTGATTAATTCGCGTTTTGATATCAAATTTATTCGCGGATCGATAAAGTAATTCGCGGTTTGATACGTGTAATCAAATTAATTCGCGGTTTTATAAGACTAACTTAATCATTTCGCGGTCATATGTGCCATGTGAGACTAGTCGGCAGCGTCGGCCCCCAGACTTGATCCAGTATCGGCGAATCCCTACTACTGTACTTCTTGCCACTGAAGTCCTTTTTTTACTAAAATACAAGCTCCACCGCGTTTAATCCCTTTTCTACAAAAAGATGACGCTAAACAATAGTTAGGGATATTCAGGTGGTTTTCATTACCTGACATCATGAAATGTTCAGTAATACATATAACGTCTACATTAATGTTTTTTTCTGATAATAATTCATCTAGACAAACACATAAAGCATCGGTTTTGTTTAAAAGTCCTGCGATATTTTGATGCATTACATAAAGATGATCATTAACGAAAAAGCTGATTTTTGTTTTCCTGTACATAAGTAGGTTCGTGAGTCGTCAATACTTTTATGTTCCTATTTACATTATTTGAGTTGAAATACTGTATGTTGTTAATTAAAGAAAGAAGACATATAAAAACACTTTGTATACCAAAATTATTCAGTTTGCCAGAGTGCCTATAGAATGTACTGAAATCATACGTAATATTTGCGTTTGAATCCAACACATATGCATATTTGTGTGTACTGATATCGTTACACAAAATATGATTAAAGTTTCTAACTCGCCAATTATACATATTTGAATGAAAATTATATTTATATGTCGGCAAACAA